>OY728167.1:458547390-461047390 GCA_963277665.1 Viscum album | reverse complement strand
GGATGGAAAAATAAGATGATTCCTTATCTCCTATCTCTTGGCCTTGAAGTTGTTGATGTTGCTACTATTGGCTTTCCACCTATTTATAAAAATTCTCCTATGACGTTTTCTGATAAGAGAAACATAGAAGTTGATGGAAAGTATAGAAATGATATTATCATGTCCTTATTAGAAAATTTTTTTCAGAATGGGATGGGTCTCACAACCTCAAAAAGCATGTGGGACAAGCTAGAAAGTGTTTTCGAAGGAAATACAAAAGTCAAGGAGGCCAAGCTACAAATTTGGCGTAGTAAGCTTGATGAAATCAGGATGAGAGATGATGAAACAATTGAAGAATACTTCACCATAGTTAATGAAATTATATGAAACATCATGGGATTTTTAGAAGACATGGAAGATTCTATAATTCTGAAGTGACTTATGAGAAACTTTCCATACAAGTTTGATTCTAAAATTTCATCTTTAGAAGGTAAGGATGATTTATCTCTTGATGAACTGCATAAATTTCTTTTTTCTTATGAAATGATGAAAGCTACAATCTTTAATAAGAATATGAAAGATGAAATGGATTTTTAATCTATGAGAAAGATGAAAATCAAAGATGATGATGAAGCTGATCCTTTCGAGTCTGTTGATAAGGAAAATGAAGAGTTGAATGAAAAAATCACGTCTCTTATATCGAAGAACTATCGAAGAGGAAGAATAAAGTGTGGAGGGAAACTTCCTCTCAAATGTTTTAAGTGTGGTGGAATCAGACACTTTTCTATGAATTTCCCTAAGATGAAATTTGAATAATATCAAGATATTTCTAATGAGAATCCTCGATGGAAGAAGTATAACAAGAATGAAAACAAAGAGAATACTTATAAAGAATTCAAGAAGAAGTTTTCTAGAGAGAAAAGAAGAATGTTGAGAAAGACGGTTGAATCATGATCATTTTCAAATGATTCATCAGAAGATGAAAGTAAATAATGATTTAGAACCTTCAATGAAAAAGTATAGAAAACAAATGTTTCCTCACAGAGTGAAGAAGATGGTGAAGAATATTATATAGAATATCAGCTAAGATCTGAACTTCTTCCATATCTTGAAAAAAACAAGTCTCACAAGAAAGAAATTTGTGTGATGAAGAAAAATCATGAATAATTTCATGATGGAAGTAAAGGTGTTACCAAGAAACAAGATGAATACATTCAAGAAATTTTATGTTTCAAAAATAGAATTTCTAAACATGGAAAGTTGATTGAAGATCTTAGCAAGAAGCTGGAAACTAATGAAGAAGAGGTCAACAAGTTGCAATAAAAAGATATTGAATATTAAAATAACCTAAAAAAGATGAATGACAACATCTACAAAGCCACTAAATTAAAAGCTAAGACTTCCAAGAATGCTGAGAAGGCTTACTATGTGAATCAGGTAAAACATTCTCTAATAAAAAATAATGTTTTAACTGATTCTTCTAACATTTAATGCTATGGAAAATGTATTACTAAAGATTTCATAGAGAAAAGATGTGAGAAACATATAAATCCTACAAAAGTATAAAACTCACTAAAAAAAGAGATGTCCTACATCCTGAGTTTTCTAGAGCTGAAAGAAGTTGTCAACCTTTACATATTTTCTATAAAGAATGATAATTATTTAATATAAATTCAAGATTTGAGGGATATTGATGTTGTTGCGGAATATATGGGAAAAGATCTTACAATTGTTGGAACAATTTATCTCTACCCAGAAGAAGGTTTGAGTAAAGTAGAAGAAATAGTGAAAGAAAAATGAGTAAATTTCCGTACTCACAGAAAGTTGAAAAGGTGAATTCTCAAGATGTCAGAAACATTCCAACAAAGGCTCAATTGGAATGATTGGAAAAATTTTGAGGAAGATGTTATCAGACTATTTATCATGCTGAATGAAGTATGACCTTCCATCCAGAACAAGTTTCTTATGATAAGAAAGAAAAGAAATCTGAAAATAATAAGGTTGATGAGAGATCTTTTTTTGTTGAGACAACTTTAAAATCAAGTAAGAGAAACAAACCATGGATTCTTAATTGTGGTTGTCCTTCAAACATTATAGGTGATATAAAAATCTTGGAACATGTTGAAATTCCTGATGGAGGAGCGGTTACTTTCAGCAATGCTAGTTCCTTAAAAATTAATGGAATCGGAACGACATAGAATGAAGCAGAGAAAATGGAATCTAAGAAGTCTTGCTTTTTTGATGGGATAAAACAAAACATACATAGTGTAAGTCAACTTTGTGATTATGGAAAAGAAGTTATCTTTAGAAAGGATTCTTGTATCATCAAAAGTGTGAAAAATGGAAAAGTGATTACAAAAGGAGAAATAACAAGTTGGAATCTCTTTCAAATTGAACAATCCAATAACTATTATTATATGACTGCTGAAGATGAAAACACGTTGGGGTACTAAATACTTGGCCACCTTGGGAATAATAACATGAGTAATCTTTCAAAATTTGATTATATTTGAAATTTTACAAAACTGAAAAGAAGAGATGATGATGCTTGTATTACTTTCCATAAAGGAAAGATGACTAACAAAAGTTATAAATGAGTTTAGATTCAATATAATAAACCACTAGAGCATATTCATTCTGATCTGTGTGGGATGATGAGACAATAATCAACAAAAGGAGATTTATAATTTATCACTTTTATAGATTATTTCACTCTGATGACAAACATCATGATCATGAAGCATAAGTCAGAGGCTATTGAAATGTTTAAATTCTTTAGAAGAGATATTGAGAAAGAATTGGGTGCTTCCATAAAGAATCTAAGAATAGACAATGGTACTAAATTTACAAGAAATGATTTTGAAACTTTTCTAAGGAATCGTGGTATCAAACATCAGTATAGTTCTCCCTATACTCTACAAAAAAATGCAGTAGCAGAAAGGAATAATAGAATCTTGGTGGAAATAGGAAGAAGAATGTTATTAGAATAAAAAATATCAAAATTATATTGGGGAGAAGCGGCTAGAACTATTGTACATGTTCAAAATAGATTCTTGTTGAGACTAGAAACCAACATGACTTTTTACAAGATGTGGTATACCAAAAATCCTTCGTTTAAATACTTCAATGTTTTTGGAAGTCCATGCATTCTCAAAATCAAAAATCCGGACTTAGGAATGTTTTATGAGAAATCTGAATAAAGAATATGTATGGGTTATTCACCAAATAGAAGATGTTACAAATGATGGAAAAAAAGTTTACAGAAGTTGGTGGACTCATATGATGTGAAGGTAATTGAAAATCCATGTTGCTTAACAAAATTTGTTAAGAATACTGAGGAAGATAAATCAGATAATTCCCACTAGAGTGAAAGTGACTCAAATGAGTCACATGGGGAAGAATGTGATACTGGGAAAGAAGATGTCAGTTTCCATACCTTACAAAAAAATGTTGAATCTGAAAATATTATTGGGGATCATAAGGCTCTAGTTCAGACAAAAAGGAAGTTAAGATCAGAAAATCAGACTTCCCTTATCTCAAAAGTTAAACCAGAATTAGTTTAAGAATCTATTCAACATAAAGAATGGGAGGATTCTATGAATGAAGAACTGGATTAGATTGAGATGAATGAAACATGGGAACTTGTTCCAAGGCCAGAAAATAAGAATTTTATCGAAACCAAGTGGTTATATAGAAATAAATTCAATATGCATAGAGAAGTTACAAGAAGCAAAGCAAGGCTTGTGTGTAAATGATATGCACAAGTGGATGGTGTGTATTTTAATGAAACCTTTTCCCCTATTGAAATGTTGGAAACTATTAGAATGTTTCTTGCAGTGGATGCTCATTTGAATTACAAGGTTTATCATATGGATATAAAGTCAGCTTTCTTAAATGTAGATATTGAGGAACAATTTTACATTGAACAACCTTGTGGGTTATTACATTATGAGGACGAAAAAAAAATTTCAAATTGATGAAAGCCTTGTATGAGCTGAAACAAGCTCCACAAGCATGGTATTAAAAGATTGAAATTTCATTAAGAAAAATGAAATTTTCTAAAGGAAAGGTTGATAGAAACTTGTATGTTAAACATGTTAACTCTGGATCATTGATTGTAATTGTTTTTGTGGATGATATAATTTTTTCTGGAGATGTAGAAAAGGTCTGTGAAGTGTTTTCTGAAAAGATGAATAATGTTTTTGAAATTTCAATGTTGGGAGAATTAACTTTCTTCCTTTGATTACAAGTTCAAAAATAATAAAACTATAATTTATTATCCTGAGAAAATTATAAAAAGGAATTTTTAAAGAAGTTTGGGATGGAAGAATCAAATAAGTTTCAACTCCTATCTCAGTGAGCACAAAGTTGAGATAAGATGAATTAGGGAATTGTGTGAATCAGAAAGACTTTTGAAAGTTGATATGAAGTCTTATTTATCTTACAGTTTCAAGGACTGATATTGCTTATGTTATGACTCTATGTTCTCAGTATCAAAGTAATCCAAAAGAATCAAACATGTTGGAAGTTAAGAGGATTCTAAGATATGTTCAAGAAACAACTTCACATGGGTTGTTATAAAAGAGAAACATGGAGATGAAGTATCATGGTTATACTGACGCTGATTGAGATGGTGATTGTATTGAATGAAAGTCAACATTAGGAGGAACATTTTTCTTAGGGGAATGTTGTGTGAGTTGTCATAGTAATAAATAAAGTTTCATACCATTAAGCACAACTGAATCCGAATATGTTGCAGCTACTCAGGCTTGTACTCAAATGATGTGGATGAAGGTTCAACTAGAATATTAAAAAGTTAAAGTTTCTAAAACATTGAAGATACTCTGTGATAATCAATGTGATATTTATCTTTCTAAAAATCATGTTCAACATTCAATATCAAAACATATTGATATAATGTATTAATTTTTAAAAGAGACAGACTCTTATGGAGAATTCTTGATGGAATATATTTCAACAAAGTATCAGATTGCTGATATTTTTACAAAATCATTTTCATAGGAAAGGTTTGTTGAACTGAGGTTGCAACACCATGTTCAGCCTCCTCCCATGAATTCCTAAAACTCGTGATAAAATTTCCCCCACCGTGCTTTTGATTATGTTGGAAATGGGGTAGAGTAAGTTTTCATTTATGAATCTTTATATGTGGTTATCATATAATGGGGGAGAGAGAAAGAGAAATGAGAGAGGAAAGGAAAAGTGAGAAGGAGAAAGATAAAAGTTGAGGGGGATTTTTGGTAAGGTAAAGTTTATCCTTACATGGACACAAAATTTTCTTGTCACCAAGGGATGGAAATCCATAAATACATTACTTTATCCAGTAGTGCGGTGTCAGGACACTCCTTTTTTAAGAAAGGATATGTTTTGGTAATGTTCAAGAACTTGAGATGTGAAACTTTTTGAGAGGTGAAAACTTATTAACAAGGGTTGGGAACAAATCCAAAGGGGGATAATAAAGAAAATTTGTGGAGTTTTCTTTTAACAGTGTTTTTTATTTTTTGACAAATAATATTTTTGTTGATGAATGTTTTTGAATTACAAAAATTTGAAGTTTCTGGTTGCTGAATATTTTCTTAAAGAAGATGTTGTTGAAGAATAAGAATTCAGATGATAAAAAAGTGTCTCAAAATTTCTTAATGAAATCAGACGATTATTGGATGATATTAATGTTCTCACAAATCATAAAAAGTTTCATGATAAAAGATGTTGAGGAAATGTTGAAGAGGTTTGATGATTTTCACTAAGGAGAATTCTATGAAAATTCGGAACTTTCTTTCTGAACCAGGAAACCAGAACATGATTTTGGAACCTGAAAACCAAAACCTATTTTTGGAACCTAATTCATGAGAAAACCAGAACCTGATTTCTAAACCTAAAAACCAAAACCTGTTTTTGGAACCTGATTCCTGATAAAACAAGAACCAATTTTCAGAACATGGTTCCTGAGAAAACCAAAATCTAGTTTTTGAACTTGAAAACTAGAAACTATTTTCGGAACCTGATTCCTAAGAAAACCAGAACCAATTTTCAGAAACTAATTCCTTAGAAAACCAGAACATGATTTCTGAACCGAAACACCTGAACCTGAATCCTGAACCTAAAATCAAGAACATGATTTTTGAACCAGAAAACCAAAACCTGATTTCAGAACCCGAATTTTTAGAAACCTTATAAGGAAAATGAGATACTAATTTTGAACATGTTACATGGATCCTAGTCCTAAGAATGTTACCTGGATCCTACTTCTGAACATGTTACTAGGATCCAACTTCTAAGCATGTTACTCAGATCCTACTTTTGAACATGTTACCTGGATCCTACTTCTGAGCATGTGGATGGGAAACTTAGTTCCGGCAACCTAAAGATGTTGTTGATGTAACTCTTTGACCCAAGAATCCCAGAGTCGGTGCATTATTACGTATCATTGGAAAGATCACAAAAGATCAAATCTTGAAAGACTGATTAGTTTAGAAGCCTTGGAAACACTAGATACATTCATAAGCCTTACATTACATCATAAAGTGAAAAACTACAAAAAAATATTCTCCATAAACCATACTCATATCCCCTCTGACTATCCCTGCAGGTCAGTCATGAAATACTTCTTCACATCCAGGGAGAATTAAAACATAGAAAGGGGTGAGCTCAGATGCTCAGTAAGGAAAACAATATATCGAAAACTTTCATAAATAAGCATAAACATTTAAGGAAATGTATAACTAAAACAAAAGCCTTTTAAACTTGAACTTCAGTAATATATTGAAAAGATAAAATTGAATAATGGAATTTACATATTCACATGGATATTCTACTACTCGAATAATCACATGAAATATCAATAGCCACATTCATAATTATGGAATGCATAATGCCAGACGATCATAACCACATAGTCAAGACCCTGTGCCAAGACTACAAATAAGTTTTTGTCAAGGCCTTGTACCAAGACACTAGTTTGTCTCTTGAGACCTACTGATGCATTGAGGAGCGATAGTGGGCTCCACCTATCACATACTAAGTCCAATGCATTCCTCATATGAAAATGTTTAAACATAACATAAACATTCAGATTAAAATTATCATACGAAATGTCAATACATTATCCATAAAACATGAATGGTTTAAACAATAACACATCCATATTCAATCATATCACAAAACCTTCAATACAATATAGAAGTTTTGTATCACAATAAATCAACTTCAAATAAGCTTAAAATCAATAAAAGGATGTTGACATGGAGGAAATCAAAACTACTTGAGGGAAATATCTCTTTATTTTTTTGAAATAATTTAAATTCACATAATTAAAATAGAAAACATTTATTTTGAAAATATTCTTATAAGCTTTTCAATGAAGCTATGAAGAATTTATAATGGAAGAGAATCCCCTCACCTGCCGTATAAGTTAAAAAACATTCTTACCTTAAATTTGTCAAAAGGTCAAAAAGTACCTTGTTTGGAAAACGATGGAAAGATTCCTTTCAAAAATGTATAAGATAAAATAAGGGTATAAATTAATTTAACCCATTTTCTATTAAATAGTAAAAATGTTTTGAAAGACAATTTTAAGAAACATGGATGTTGAGGATAAAGAGGTTCTAGTACATAATTACATATGAACAACCTCAGATAATGAAGAGATTGTAGAATTAACCCTTAACTTGTACTTTTCCTTTGTCGATCATATGTTAAACTCCTGTATAATAGTTAAAACATTTTTATTAAATTATACAGGAACCATATACATAATTATGATATCATATATGATCTTTTAATAATTATTTGTTAATAATATTTTAGTATTATCGTCGTTTCGGTGATAACTTACTCATTTTCTTTTATATGTTTTGTTACATAAGCCGTGTTTTTTATGGATATGTTTTATATTATTCACATCTAGAATTATATCAAGTCCTTAAACATTATTTTTAATATTCAAATGAAAATTAGTCTTGAATGGATATGATGGGGAATGAATCTCATCATGTTCGTGGAGACGGTAATCCATACGTATGCACGAGCGACAATATCATTCTTTTGATATTAAAATCGTATATAATTCGATGGTATATCATATATAAAGAATCATTATAATTTTATATTTATTATTTACATCAATTACCCTTCATTAACATACCCATCCAAATAATAATGTATTGAATAAAAATTACACCACGATGTAGAGACAGTAAGTCGTACGTACACACATATGGTGACATGTCATTTAAGGGATGGATAGAATACTGAATATTGTTGTACCATATTTATAATAACATCATATTATATATAAGATATTAGATTTATTATTTTATAATGGAAACAACCAAGAAAGAGGATGTGGAAGAAGAAAAGAACTTGAAAGAGGATGGTGAAATTATTACCTCTTCTTTGGGTTCTTCAATTTTATTTGATCAAAAGGGCTCCTTAGGTTGGATTTATGACTAAAGGAAGGCCTCTAGGATGAATTTATTGAAGTTGATAGGTTATTTGGTCAGGGGTTGGCCAGGCCAAATGGATTTGAATTTGTGAATTTCAGAGAAGGGGGAGTGCCCATTTATAAGAAGGGTGAGGGACACCTTAGGAAAAGCTAGAAATGTTATTTTATAATAAATTAATATTCGGTTTATAATGGCTAAAAAATTGATTATGTAAATTATAAGGTAGGTATGGTTAGAAAAACACACAACCAATATGTTTTAGACAGGGTTGGGTCAATAAGATAACCATATCATTTAGATTTAACTCTTTGTTAATTAGTTTGACATTTACCATGTCTCTTTGTATTTTTATATTATATTGTTGATAAAATTACTATAACAAGGAAAGTGAAACCCAAGTGTTTCATTATTAATATATATATCCTTATCTAAGTCATTTGTCTGAACCTTTGATTTTTTGGAATAAAATAATAATATAATATTTGTTTTAAAAACTCTTTTTTGTCAATTTTGACACTCATTGGTATTTGATTTTTTTGAAAATCATAACAGAATTATTACTCCTAAAAAAGTTAATTAAATCAATCCTAACATGTCATATTAACCTATAAAATTAGTGTAATTCATTAAAATCCTCAAATTATATTTATTTAGGTATTTATAATATTAATTATTTTAATCATTCATTAATAAGGTAATTACTGCATCATCATTGTGTCATAAATATATTAAATTATTTAATGTCCAAAAATTATTAATAAAATACCATTATGAAGGAAATATTTTTATATTTCTAAAGAATATTTATATTCTAATTTATCTTATGTATAACCCTATATTAGAAATGTTTTCGTTATAAACTTTGATTTTAACTCTTTCAACTCTTATTTGAATTAAATGATAATAACTATCCTAATCTAATCCATGTGGATCTAAATGATCATATTTTATTCCTAAGGTTTTTTATGGTCGAGAAACACTTATACAATAGAGTTAGGACATGTGTTAGAGTAAAAATAATATCATTTTTACCTTTAATTACCCTATTTACTTTTAACTGTGGTAAATAAAAGTAAAAAGTTACCATTAACCAAAAATTATTTTTATCTCATTAAACCACATTTTACATACTGATATCAACAGTGTCTCTAGGATTTTTGAAATTCAATTCACAGAAGCAGTAAAATTATGGTTTATGAAAATTTTCAAAAGATCCAAGGAGGTGGGTAAAAGACGGTAAAAAGTTCAAAAAACATTTATATATAAAATTAATACAAATTAACTCTAATTAATTACATTGAACTGATATTGATATTATGTATCTATTTTGACCTAAAATGAATTTAAATAAAGTTAATAATTAATTAAATAAAAATTCGGTTTTAAACTATAACTTAGTGTTTTTCCACTATTCATCAACAATTGAATGACGTCAGAAAAATACCAAAAATTCACCCTAGGCTAATTTTGATATTCCAAATCAGACAATGAAGTCCATTTTGAAAAATAAAATTTATAAAATTTCAACACTTTGGTATTACTATTCATAATGGCTATTTGGGTTGGTTGTGGTGTGTTAGAACTCGAAGTTGTGTACAACACATGCTATTATATTATTCAAAGAGAAGCATATCGTGGAAGTTTGGGGTATTACATTCTCCCCGAGTTCAATTAATTTCGTCCTCGAAATTTCTAGAATATTAATGCATAAAAAGATTCGGGTGGTTCTTCATCACAAGTTCCTTGGGTTCTCATGTCACCTCTTCCATCTAATGATTTCTCCATAAAAATTTTACGAGACAAGTCGTACGGTTCCTCAATACTTGTACTCTTGTATCAAGAATCATCACAGGCTCTTCGTAATAAGACAGATCGGGTTCCAGTTCTAACTCCTCATAGGTGAGTACATGCGTTGGGTCAGGCATGTATTTTCTCAACAGTGATACGTAGAACACATCATGAACTTAGGAGAGACTTGGCAGCATTTCCAAATGGTAAGCTATAGCCCAAATTTGTTCTATAATTTCGAAAGGTCTGATGTACCTGGGACTCAATTTTCCTTTCTTACCAAAACGTATGACTCCCTTCCATGGAAATACCTTCAAGAAAACATGATCTCCTACCTAAAATTCCAAATCCTTCCTTCGATTATCGGAATAACTCTTCTTCCTACTTTGAGCTGCTTTGATGTGGGTTTGGATTACCTTCACCTTTTCCGTCAATTCCCCCACAGGTTCTGGGCCTATGAGTTTTCTTTCACCAACATCATCCAAATTGGTTGGTGTACAACATCTCTTTCAATATAACACTTCATATGGTGCCATCTGAATACTTGAATAGAAGCTATTGTTAAAAGAAAATTCTACCATAGGTAAATATTGATCCCACATACCCTGAAAGTCAAGTGAGCAGGATCTCAAAATGTCTTCTATGGTTTGAATAGTTTGTTCTGATTGTCCTTGAGTTTGAGGGTGGTAGGCAGTGCTCAAGCAATGTTCAGTATCTAGGGATTTATGAAGGCTTTTCCAGAATCTTGATGTGAAACGTGGATCACGATATTAATCAATCGATAGTGGTACTCCATGAAGCCTTACAACATCATTAATATACAGTCTTTCTATAATTTCAAGCGATAGATCTTCTCTTATAGAAAGAAAGTGTGCTGACTTGGTAAGACAATAAAAAATGACCCATATTGCCTTATTCCTTCTAGGAGTCTTTGGTAGTCCCATAACAAAGTCCATCATAATATTATCCCATTTCCACTCACGTATGGGAAGAGGTTGCATGAATCCTCTAGGTTGTTTCCTTCCATCTTTCACTTTTTGACAAACCATTTATCTTGAAAAAAAATCAACAATCTCCCTCTTCAAGTTGTCACACCAAAAATTTTACTTCAAATATCTATACATCTTGGTGCTCCCATGGTGTATAGTGAAATTGGAACTATTAGCATCATCCCAAAATTCCCTTTTTAGATCTGGTATGTCAGGAACACAAATCCTCTTTCCAAATTTCAAAATCCCATATTTATAAACAATGTCACTCAATCTCCCATCATTCACAGATTTAATCTTTTTTTGAAATTCCTCATCATCATCCTGAGAACTTTTTATCCTTTCTAGTAATGATGGTTTGGAAAACCATTTGAAAAAGTGTTACAGTTTCACCTTCCATGGTTATTCCCATATACATATTCACTAGATCCATGAAAATAAGATCCCTTTAAACTCTCATCTTGTTCAAAACTCTATGATCCTTTATGCCCAAAGAATCTGCCACCTTATTTGCCTTCCCCGGGTGGTATTGTATAGTTCAATCAAAGTCTTTAATTAAATCAAGTCATCTTCTTTGCCTCAAGTTTAGTTAATTCTGTGTGAAAATATACTTTGAACACTTGTGATTGGTATATATCTCAAATTTTCACCATAGAGATAATGACTCCATATCTTCAAAGAAAAGATTACAGCTGATAACTCAAGATCATGATTAGGATAGTTATTCTCATGAATGTTTAGCTGTCATGATGCATAGGCAATAACCCTATCATTCCGCATAAGGATACAACCAAGTCCTTTCTTTGATGCATCACTATAAATAAAAAACCCATCATTCCCCAGTGGTAGAGTAAAGATAGGAGTGTTGACTAATGTTCTCTTCAGTTCTTCAAAACATTATTCACACTATTTTTTCCAAAAAAATTTATCCCTTTACGTGTGAGCCTACTTAATGGGTTAGCCAATCAAGCAAAATTCAGGATGAAACTCCGATAATAACCTGCTAAACCAATAAAACTGTGTAACTTAGTTATACTCATTGGTGCTGGCCATTATTGGATTTCTCTTGTCTTAGAAGGACCAACAGATATTCCATCCATAGAGACAATATGGCCAATAAAATAAATCTCTGGAATCAAGAATTCACACTTTCTAAAAATCCCATTTATTCATGTCTTCTAAGAGTCTTTAGAATAATGGGCAAGTGATTTTCACGATCTTCATAGCTTTTGGAGTATACCAAGATATCATCAATAAATAACACTTCAAAGTCATCAAGATATTCATTGAAAAATCTATTCATTAGATCCATGAAGAAAGAGGGTGCATTGGTCAATCCAAAAGGCATTACTATAAACTCGTAATGCTCCTACTTGGTTCAAAATGTTGTTTTTGGAATGTCTTCCTTCTTAAAATACAACTGATTATATCTAGATCGATGCTCAATGTTTGAAAAGTATTGTGCTCCATGAAGTTGGTCGAATAAATCATCAATGCGAGGTAGGGGATACCTGTTCTCTATTATTATAGCATTGATCTCCCTTTTTTCAGTGCACAAACTCATAGATCCATCTTTCTTCTTTACAAAAAGAATAGTGGATCCCCATGAAGAATCACTAGGGAGAATAAATCCCTTATTACTCAATTCCACTAGCTGTTTTTTCAGTTCCACTAATTCTACAGTGGTCATTCTATAAGGGGTCTTTGACATGTTCCTTGAACCCAGAATTAAGTCAATAGAAAACTCAATTTCTCATTCTGGAGGATATCCAGGTAAATATTCTGGAAAAACATCAACATATTCTTCCACAATAGGTATATACTATATTTGAACATTAATTTCCTCACCCACAATTATTTCATTCTCTTCCTCCAAAATAATTTAATTTAGTTAAGCTACTGGGGGTGGATCTAGATAAAAATTATGTGGTGAAATTTCTACTCAAAATATTAGGTAATCTGTATCCTCATAAAAAATTGTAACATCCTTCTTCTTAGAATAAATTTTTGCATCATGGTACGAAAGCCAATCCATAACAAGGATTATATTGAATTCAATCATGGGTAAGATGATGAGATCTGATAGGTCCACTTGGTTAGATACCCTGAGAGGGGGGGGGGTGAATCAGGTATGACAGATTGATAAGACTTCCCCTATTGATATTGTCTCACTGTTAAGAAAGACTCTCTTATCTCTCTTTCCTGTAGCAATGTATAAACAAAGACTAAATCATGCACAAGACACATTGATTTTTACTTGGTTCACCCTCACTGGGATACGTCCATGGAGCATACACAGGCAATGTTCTCATGTACCAAATTCTCTAAAAGCGCACTGCTGTTTACAAAGTTTGAGATAGATCACATCTATTCCCAGGCTCACTGCCTTTACAATGTTTAGGGTCATCACACTGCTTTCCCAAGGGTAACTTCCTATTTCTCTCTCTCTGGCTCACTGCTGGTGGAGAGGATAACCTTCTTCCTCTTCTTTTGCTCACTACTCAGGAGAGGATCCACTCACAGTTAATAGACCTGTAGATATATTCATTATCACTAAGGAATACATCCTCTGTTGTATGTAGATGCTCTGTTGAAGTCCAACTTTCTCCTATAGATGAATCTCAGTTTGCACCGAAGGTATCGGGAAATCTTCCATATTTCACACAGCCCTAAAAATACTGGCATTCTTCAACCACATCTGGCACGCTTCTACAATCCAACACGCAAGTTCACCTCAACCACTTTCGCGAAACCCACTTCTTCAACTTCAAAATTGCGTGACTCACACCCTTTTACGCCCAAACCAATTTTGGCACACAACTATCAACTATAGCACTTCTTCAAAGTCTGGCAATCAAGTGTCACCAAAAAACCTGTGTGACACTCCCTTCTTCAACTCTAAACTTTGGCGACTCACACCCTTTCTCGCCCAAACCACTTTGGGCATGCAACTATCAAATGGATCACAACTTCTAAATAACTTTATACTTGCGTGACCACACCACCACTTGAACGACCAAAACACCTACATAATGGGAGCTCTGAATTTCTCTAAGTGTTTAACTCTCTATAGAATGAGGAGTATAAGCATTTAGACACCCTGAGTGACCACACACAAGTCTCTTATCGAGGAACAAGTCCAGCCACCCTAGTCTTTGTCGTTCTAGTCACTTGCGCAACCAAACCCAAAACATCAGTGCCCCTTTTTTCCTTTGACATATTTTGATTCTCCGATCTTAAAAAACATATGGCGCGGAAGTTTCCATGCCTCCAATACATCGGTGTGAATGTACCTTTTCCAAAAACACTTTTCTCCATTTTTCGATTTTGAGGCCCAAAAATTTGGCAAACACTAGAAAACGACGCCACGTTGTATATGCTCTTTTTGAACTACCTCCAGATTGACCATTCCTTTGTCGACGTTAATTAATAAATCATGGATCGTTATCAACATCCCTTGAACTTGAAATTCCACCATGAAATCTCCTTTGTCAACAAATTTGTATGTCACGGTTTGCTTTGTTAACAAACACAACACAGAGGCCCTCTTTTTCAACAAACAAAATCACCTCAATAATGCTTCAATGATACCTTGAGAGATTTTTCCCCAAAAATATCCCCATTTGGGTTTTTTGACAACTCTTCCATAAAAGGATACATCATTAATTCTTCATCCACCATTCTACTATTGCGATTCTGATAGCGGTCAAGGATTTACTCAA
Organism: Viscum album; assembly: GCA_963277665.1. Lineage (NCBI taxonomy): Eukaryota > Viridiplantae > Streptophyta > Magnoliopsida > Santalales > Viscaceae > Viscum > Viscum album. Next base: position 461,032,450 of record OY728167.1, on the reverse strand, counting down.
CACATACTCTAAGCCCACATAATCAATAATCGGTGTGAGAAACAAGAGTAAATGATATTTTTATCAATGAATCACTTCAACTCTGACACCCACTGTTGATACCAAACTGATACAAATAGTTTGAAATATTTTTACCACATTCTAACACCACTCTTCTGATTTTATCACGATCCTTAGCTGTCGTGAAATCTATTCTTTGATTGATCCATTCTAGCATCTCCCGATTTAATACTCTTTATGTTTTCTCACAGCTTTAAATCTTGTTAGCTGAAAATCCTCTTCAGCACTATTGCTTGTGTTTTCCGAGCTATGCTCTGGCTAAGCACTTTGAACCAGCTTCAACTCCCCCTATCTAGATTCTCCACCTATCAGCTTCTCCCCGTATCTTTCATGATTAATTAAATAGCCACACTGTCTCCCCCTTGAACAATTACTATTTTCTCCCCCTTTGTCAATGAACCCAAATGTGACTCCTTTGCAGTCTCTAATAGAGTAGAGAACACACATCCGCACATTAGGGAAAACAAATCATACCTCGAGAGAAAGGGGGATCACATCCACACTTTTTCAAGTGTAGGTAGTCGACTGAACTCCCTGAGCCAATCAATTCCTTTCAAATGCTTCCTTTGGTAAGTACTTTGTCAGAATATCTGCAAACTATAGTACTGTAGGTACATACTCCAACTTCACAATTCCTTACTCAACTTTCTCCTTGATAAAATGATATTTTATCTCAATGTGATTTGTCCTTGATTGATGAACTGGATTTTTTCTACTATTGATAGAACTTGGGTTATCACATTGGATTATGATTGGAGACTTCACTTCAACTCCCATATCATCTAGCGGTTGCTTTATCCACAATAACTATGTGCATGCTTGAGTGGCCGCAATATACTGAGCCTCCATAATGCTCAATGATATGAAATAATTCTTTTTTATTAGCCAAGAAATTCAAAATACACCAAGATAGAAAGCACCACCTGATGTTGATTTCCTATCATCCGCTAAACTGGCCCAGTCTGCATCATTATATCTCAATAACTCTGTCTGAGAATTTTCATTATATGTAAAGCTGAAGTCCACCATGCCCTTGATATAATGAAGTATTATTTTCCTTGCAAGCAAGTGGCTTTACTTGGGATTACTTGGATATCTCACTTCTTTCCTTGTCATTAATATAATTTCAGGCCTTGTTGTGGTCAATTACAGCAAACTGCCAATACTTTTCATGTATTCTGTGATATTAACTACCTTTCCACCCTCATCTTTGAACAGTTTTGTCCGGGTAGAAACTGGAGTCTCCATCTCTTTGGAATTTTATATTCCAAACCTTTTAAAAACCACCTTCGCATATTTGTATTGAGAAATTAATTTTCCATTACTTCCTTGTGTCACCTATAGACCAAGGAAAAACGTTAGCTCTCTAATCATTGACATTTCAAACACACTTTTCATGAATTCGTAAAACCGTCTGCACTGAGCTTCATCTGATCTTCCAAATATTATGTCATCGACATAAACCAACACCATCATCCTTTTATTACTATCATTGCTGAAATAGAGATGGTAATCAACTCCCCCACGCTGAAACCAAGCTTCTTCAAGTACTGATCAGGCCTTGAGTACCATGCTCTTGGTGCTTGTTTTAGCCCATACAACACCTTCTTCAGTCTGCAAACCTTGTTCTAATCCTCATGAATGAAAAAACCATCTGGCTGCCCAATATACACTTCCTCCTCTAGAACCCCATTCAAGAATGTAGATTTGACATCCATCTAGAACACTTTGAAATTCCATTGCACTGCAATGGCTAGGAATAATCTGATTGTCTCCATCCATGCAACTGATACAAATGTCTCATCAACATCGATTCCCTTTATCTGGGAGTATCCTTTTCAAACTAGTCGTGATTTGTTTCGAACCACTCTTCAATATTCATTCTTCTTGTTGCGATAGACCCATTTAGTCCTGATGTAATTCTTATATGATAGTCTCAAAACAATATCCCATGTCTGGTTCTTCTCAATCTGATCAGGCTCTTCATTCATAGCCTAAACCCAGTTTTCATCTTCAGCTGCATCAACAATGAATTTTGGCTCTACCTGAGATAAGAAAGATGTGGGCTGCAGTGACTTCATTCTTCTTGTCTAAACCGGGGCTTTCTAATCACCATTGATATTCTGCCTATAAATTTTAGCTCAACTCTTTGTCTTCATTACAGACACAGACGTGACACTTTCTTGTTCATCATCAGTGTCTTCTTCTGAGTCAGCATCTACCACTTCTGCTCCTCCTGTGTTACTTTCCTATTCATTAATTTCATCAAGAAATTTTTCACTGTGCTTTTGAGTATTCTCTCCATCTTATACAATAGTGACATCATTGTAGTCAACTACTTTTCCCAGCATCTTTTTAAAACATTTGTATGCTTTGGTTTTGGCTCAGTAGCCTTAAAATATTCCCTCATCTCCATGTGATTCAAACTTCCTATGCTTTTATTTGTTGAGAATGAAGCACATACTTCTAAATATTTGAAAGTATTTCACTGTTGACTTCTTTTCGTACCACATTTCATATGGAGTATTTCCTTCCTTCGGACACAATAGTGCCCTACTAGAAATGTAGACTGATGTCAATACTGCTTCCTTCAAAAACTTCTCTGATACGTCTTTTTCTATAAGCATTGTTCTGGCCATGTTGTTAATGATTCGATTTCTCATTTCAACCACTCAATTATGTTGGGGAGTCCTTACTGAAGAAACCATATGCCTTATCCCATGCTTCTCAATATACTCTTCCACCTGACTGTTTGTGAATTCCATAACATTGTCTGTATGAAACTTCATTATTTTCTATCCAAGAATCCTTTCAGATTCCCTTTGGTACTGTTTTAGGCAGCTGAACACATCAGACTTATGGGAAATAACAAATATCCATTCCATTATGCTATAGTCATCAATTAAAAGTACATAATACCTCTTTCTATCAATCTATCTTGGTGTGATAGGACCACAAACATCAGCATGCACCAATTCGACCACTCTTGTTGACTTCTCTTCCTTTGCCTTATATGTCTTTCTTATAAGCTTCCCTTGTTGGCATGCATCGCACGTGTTTGTATGATCACGTGATATCTTAGGGAGGTCTCTTGCTACATCACAATTCACCAGATCTTCCAGGGATTGTTGGAAAAGATGACCAAGTCGTTTATGCCAAACTTTTTTTCTTCCTCTCTGGACAGAAAACACATATCTTCTTCTCCACATACTAGGTAGAGATTTCCCTTTGTACTTTTTCCCTGTAGAACTACTACCCTGTCTCTTCCTTTGAAGACACACATCTTCTTAGTAAACCTTATAGAATATCCTGAGTCACATAGTTGACTGATGCTGATCAAATTGTGACTAAGGCCTTCTACTACTAAGACATTATCACATCTCATCTCTTTTCCCGCAAACTTGACCTTTACAGCAGCAATCATCTTCAGGCCTTCATCATTTCCAAACCTGAAAACTCCTTCTTTATCATATTTTCGATTGTAACAAGATCTTTATTACCTTCCATGTGAGATGTGAAACCACTATCAAGGATCCACACACCAGAGTGATCTGATGCTTTAAGGGAAATTTCTTCCACCACGACCTTCTCATCCTTTTTCTTTTAGGTCCATATTATTGCCTTCACACTTGGAATGGATTGAGGCTTCTATTATTTCTCTGAGTATGATGGACCAGCTTCATCTTGCAACGCTGCAAATATATTTTGAATTTTTAACTCCCCTGTTGGTTTATTGATCAGTTGCTTGTGAACATTTTGATTCTACTTTGGCACATTCCTCTGTTTGGTCGAAGTGCAGTACCTATCCATGTGACCAAATCCTCCGCACCAAAAACAGTGTCCTTCAAAATATGTTCTGTATAACCATTCTCTGTTAGGATGCCACCTTTTTTCTTGTTCCATTTGATATCTCTTGGCTATAGAACACACATACTGTGAATGTCCCATCTTTCCACAACAATAACACCAGATATAAGGTGCATTCCTTCATGTTAATTATGCACTATGAGTTTCCCCTTTGGATCTTTGAATATTATGATTCTTCTTTATTCCCAAATCAACCTTCAATCTTGGGATGTGTGTTTTTATTCTAACTTCAATTATCACAGATTTTTATTTCTGATCAAGCCCTGAATCAGTCTTAACATCTAAGCTCAATTGTTGTTTCTTTCATGTTGAAATACTATGACTATCTTTTATCTTTTCAGTCTTTGGAATGACTTTTTTTCCCATGAATGTGTTGGGGATCAAAGGTTTTTCCTGGTCTTTAACTTTTCTCCATAGACCAACTACTTCCTCTTCAAGCTCTTCGATATGCTTAACGTGATCTTTTCGTTTATTCTCAAGCCATCATTCTCCCTTTTTTGTTATTTAATGTTGAGATTATACTCACTAACTGATTTTGCGTTCTCTATTGTTGATGACATGAGTTTCTAAATTTCATCCATCAACTTAGACTTCTCTTCTTCCTGCTGCTGCATATAGAGTTTGGCATCCCAAAAAACATTGTTAGATTTCATTGTTTTGGATCCCCAAACATCTATCTCCTCAAGATCAGCCTCTAACTCAGCTTGCATATCAATTCATCCTTCATCTTCTTCTACTTTATCATCACCTTTAGTTTTGTTCTTCTCCTCAGAACTACTGATGACTTCCACCATAGCCTTTCTTCCACGATCTTTTCAATTTTTAATCTCCGCAACCTATTCAACCTCAAACTCATCTGATCTGTCTATTTCTTTTGAAATAAGATTCTTCTTCTTGATGAAATTTCTCTTGAATTGCTTCTTCCCTTTAACATAGGCTGAGGAATTCTTTTTGGGAATTCCAACTTCATCTTCATCATTTTAATCTTCAAACTTTTTGGGGAACCTTGCAGCATGATGACCAACTTTTCCAAATCTAATGAAAGTAAGTGGAAGTTTCCCTTTGAACATTCCTTTTCCTCTATGAAGATTTGAGGAGAGGAATGACATTGCCTCATCTGTCTCTTATTCTTCCTGAGAATCACCAATGGTGATCTTCTTCATGGCCTTAAATGCCACCTCTTTGGATTTCCCCTTTTCCACAGCCTCGTTGTCATTGTTCCTCATTTCATATGCAACCAAGGTACTATGTAAATTGTCCAGTGTCAGCTCTTTTGGATCATTATCTTCTAGAACTAAAACATTCAGATTGAACTGAGGTGGAAGTTTCCTCAAGATGTTCTTTATGATCTTTATGTCTTCGATGACTTCTCCAAGACCTCACATATCTTCCACAACAACATTTACCCTATCAAAAAATTCATCAACATACTCATTCAGGTTCATTTTCATATATTTATACTTATTCCATAGTACTTGTAGCTTTTCCTCTTTGACCTTTGTATCTCCTTTATATATATTCAAATGAGTTTTCCACATTGTATGTAATGTTTTACATGAAATCACCTTCGTATAAATCACATTGGATAGGGATCCCCATGAAGAATTTATGCCCTTGGCGTCAGAATCCAATTCTCTTCGCTCGGCATACGATAATTCCCCACTATTGATGTCAGCTATTATACCATCCATTGCTACTGTGAATACATCCATTCTCAAAGATAGAATGTATTGTTGCATCTGATTCTTCCATAGCTGAAAATTGTTACTGTCGAAGATCAGAATCCCTTTATGATTGGTGACCTCCATTTGAGAGAGAACCACTGATATAAACCATTCCCGATAATACTAATTGTTATGTCCACTAGGTTAGATACCCTGAGAGGGGGGGGGGTGAATCAGTGTATGACAGATTGAAAAAACATCCCCTATTGATATTGTCTCACTGTTAAGCAAGACTCTCTTCTCTCTCTTTTCTGCAACAAAGTATAATCAAAAACTAAAGCATGCACAGGACACAACAATTTTTACTTGGTTCACCCTCACTGGGCTACATCGAAGGAGCATACACCGACAATGTGCCGATGTAACAAATTAACTAAAAGCGCACTGCTGTTTACAATGTTTTGGATATATCACTTCTATTCCAAGGCTCCCTACCTTTACAATGTTTAGGGTTAGCTCAATGATTTCCCAAGGGCCACTTCCTGTTTCTCTGTATCAGGCTCACTAATGGTGGAGAGGATCACCTTCTTCCTCTTCCTTCACTCACTACTCTGGAAAGGATCCACTGAGAGTTTATAGACCTATAGATATCTTCATTATCATTAATGAATACATACTATTTTGTATGTAGATGCTCTGTTTAAGTACACCTTTATCCTATAGATGAATCTCACTTTGCACCGAAGGTATCTGGAAATCTTCCATCTTTCTCGCAACCCTAAAAAAGACTGGTGTGCTTCAACCACACCTGGCGTGCTTATACAAGATGGCACACAAGTTCACCTCAACCACTTGTGCGACACTCTCTTCTCCAACTTCAAACTTGTGCGTCTCACACCCTTTTATGCACAAATCAATTTTAACGTGCAACTATCAACTGTCACACTTCATCAAAATTTGGCGTGCAAGTGTCACCAAACCACATGCGCGACACCCCCTTCTTCAACTCTAAACTAGGGCGGCTCAAACCCATTCTTTCCCAAACCACATTGGTTGTGCAACTGTCAAATTGTATACAACTTCTCAATATCTTTATACTTGCACGACCACACCACCACTTGCGCGACCACAACACATGCGTGATGGGATCTCTGAATTTCTCTATGTATTTAACTCTATATAGAATTAAGAGTGTTCGACCTCTATTTATAGGCATTTGGAAACCCTGAGCGATGACGTACAAGTCTCCTCTCGGCGTGTAAGTCCATCCGCCCTCGTCTCTTCCGCGCTAGTCACTTGTGTGACCAAACCCAAAACTTGGGCGCCCCATTTTCCTTTGCCATATAATGATTCTATGATCTTGAGAAACATATGGCGTGCAAGTTTCTAATCCTCCAAGACATCAGCGCGCAAGTCTCTTTGCCTCAGGTTGAGTTCTTTCTGGGAGAAAATATACTTTAAACTCTTGTGATCGGTATATATCTCACATTTTCACCATAGAGATAATGTCTCCATATCTTCAAAGCAAAGCTTAAATATGATAACTCAAGATCATGAGTAGGATAGTACTTCTCATTAATTTTTAGCGGTCGTGATGCATAGGAAATAACCCTATCATTCTGCATAAGGATACAACCAAGTCCATTCGTTGATGCATCACTATAAATAACAAACCCATCATTCCCTGGTGGTAGAGTTAAGATAGGAGTGTTGAGTAATATTCTCTTCAGTTCTTCAAAACATTCTTCACACTCTTTTATCCTAAAAAATTTTACCCCTTTAGGTGTGATCTTGGTTAATGGTTTAGCCAATCAAAGAAAATTCTGGAAAAAATAACCATAATAACCTGCTAAACCAATTAAACTGTGTACCTCGGTTATACTCGTTGGTGCTGGCCATTCTTGGATTTCTCTTGTCTTAGAAGGATCTAAAGATATTCCATCCATAGAGACTATATGGTCATGAAAAGAAATCTCTTGAAGCCACAATTCACACATTCTAAAAATCCCACATAATTCATGTCTTCTAAGAGTCTTTAGAATAATGCGCAAATGATTTTCATGATCTTAATAGCTTTCGGAGTATACCAAGATATCATCAATAAATACCACTACAAAGTAATCAATATATTCCTTGAAAACTCTATTCATTAGATCCATGAAGACAGAGGGTGCATTAGTCAATCCAAAAGGCATTACTATAAACTCGTAATGCTCGTACCTGGTTCAAAATGCTGTTTTTGGAAGGTCTTCCTTCTTCAAACACAACTGATGATATCTAGATCGATGGTCAATCATTTAAAAGTATTGTGATTTATGAATTTGTTCGAATAAATCATCAATGCGAGGTGGGGGATACTTTTTCTTTATTGTTATAGCATTGATCTCCCTGTTTTCAATGCACAAACTCATAGATCCATATTTCTTCTTTACAAAAAGAATAGGGGCTCCCCATGGAGAAACACTAGGGAGAATAAATCCCTTATTACTCAATTACACTAATTTTTTTCTAGTTCCACTAATTCCACAGTGGTCATTCTATAAGGGGAATTTGATATAGTCCTTGACCCAAGAATTAAGTCAATAGAAAACTCAATTTCTCATTTTGGAGGATGTCCATGTAAATATTATAGAAAAACATCAACATATTCTTCCACAATAGGTACATTCTATATTTGAACATTAATTTCCTCACCCAAAATTATTTTATTCTATTCCTCCACAATAATTGAATTTAGTTGAGCTACTGGGGGTGGATCTAGTTAAAAATTAGGTGGTGACATTTCTACTCTAAAGATTAGGTAATCTGTATCATCATAAAAAATTGTAACCTCCTTCTTACAATAAATTTTTTCATCATGGTATGAAAGCCAATCCATACCAAGGATTATATTGAATTCAATCATGGGTATGATTATGAGATCTGTTAGGTCCACTAGGTTAGATACCTTGAGGGGGGGTGAATCAGGGTATGATAGATTGAAACAACTTCCCTTATTGATATTGTCTCACTATTAAGAAAGACTCTCTTATCTCTCTTTCCTGCAGCAAAGTACAAACCAAAACAAAATCATGCACAAGACACATCGATTTTTACTTTATTCACCCTTACCAGGATACGTCCATGGAGCATACACTGGCAATGTTCTGATGTACCAAATTCACTAAAAGTGCACTGTTGTTTACAATGTTCCGGATATGTCACTTCTATTCCCAAGCTCACTGCCTTTACAATGTTTAGGTTCATCACACTACTTTCCCAAGGGTAACATCCTATTTCTCTCTCTCTGGCTCTTTTCCAGTGGAGAGGATCACCTTCTTCCTCTTCCTTTGCTCACTGATCTGGAGAGGATCCACTCACAGTTTATAGACCTGTATATATCTTCATTATCACTAATGAATACATCCTCTTTTGTATGTAGATGCTTTGTTGAAGTCCAACTTTCACATGTAGATGAATGTCACATTGCACTGAAGGTATCAGAAAATATTTCATCATTCATGCATCCCTAAAAATGCTGGCATACTTTAACCATAGCTGGCACACTTCTACAAGTCGGCACACAAGTTCACCTCAACCACTTGCGCGACACTCGCTTCATCAACTTCAAACTTGCGTGACTCAAACCCTTTTACACCCAAACCAATTTTGGAGCACAACTATAAACTGTAGCGCTTCTTTAAAGTCTGGAATTCAAGTGTCACAAAAAATATTGTGCGACACTCCCTTATTCAACTCTAAACTTGGTAGACTCACACCCTTTCTCACCCAAACCACTTTGGGCGCACAACTATCAAATGGAGCACAACTTATGAATATCTTTATACTTGCGTGGCCACACCACCACTTTCACGACCAAAAAAATGATTCAATTAATCCTTGATGGATTTTTTCCCAACAAGATCCGTAGATAAAGAACATTTATATGCTCTAATGGGAACTGATTCACAAAACTTTGTTGCAACGATACTTCTCTTAGGAGTTTTGACTGAAAAATCTCTTGTTAAATAAATTTGGAAATATATCTAATTTCTATAGAAAACAGGGAAGATATGAAACAATGTGATGATACAGAATAAAATAAATTATTGGATAAACATGAGGAAACCATTAAATTACATTCCACTAAATATTTAGGAGCTTTAACCTCAGTAGTAGTGATAACATAAAATTGGCCTTGATCGCTTGGCCTCTTCTGAGGTATGTTTCCCTGACTCTTAAGACATTAATTTTCATAATGTCTCATCTCCTTGAAATTGTATCATTGAACATCAGTAGCTTCTTTCTTCCTCTTTCAATCACGAGCTTGGTGTCCTTTTTCACCACACCTCTAACTGACTCACATACCCTTTAGACAAGTATCAGGGTGTTTCTTCCCACATTTATTATAGGATGGATATTCATGTTTTCCCTTATTCCCATTATTTACATTTATTGATTTATTAGTAGATATCTTATTCTCTTTCTTTGCTTTAAAGTCGTACAAATTTGATAATTAATTTTCTGTCTTGATAGCACATGAGACAATATCTTCATACAACAAGAATGATTATGAGACTAATGCTCATTGGGGAAAAGGTTTTAACCCATCAAAGAAATGATCATTCTTACTTATTGGGTTGCATATATAATCTATAGCAAACCTCACTAAACTTTTATAGTTAGCCTCATACTTTGTGAAATTATCATCCTCCTTTTTCCATAGACTCAAAAATTTTCTTTCTATATCCTCTCGATAGTCATGAGGAAATTATTTTTCTATGAATATTTCATTAAACTCCCTCCATTCCATATTTGATACTTCATCATATTCCTTTTTGTTTTGAATCAATGACCACCATTTATCAGCATCTCCAGTGAGGCGGTAAACTACCATGAAATCGTTTTCCCTTTCCCTACACCCCAAGGCGTGGAATGTTTTCTCTATGAAATTTATCCATTGCTCAGCTACTAGTGTATTTGTACCCCCATTAAATGTTGGTGGTTTTTTCATCATGAATCTTTCTAACATTGATTCTCCACTCTACGGATCAAGGTCCTCCATACGGGTAAGGTTATTATTCATAACTGGAGTGAGTTGTCCCAGTATAAGGATAAGCTGATCAGCACCAGTTGTATCAATAGCTCCACTATAATTATCTTGAGCAGGAGGGAAATACCTACATGGAGTGTGTGCATTGATACAGTTTCCATTCCTTCCACTAGGCCCTATTTATAAACAATGTCATAAACTAGATAAGTTTATGAATCGAAATACATAATTCTATACTTATAAAACACATAACATTAATTGTACAGTTTATGGATATAATCCCTAATCATAAAAATTTTTCTTTGAGGATGTATATACTCATCAACCCTTCATAATGGTTTGTAATGAAAATGAGAATTATCCTAATCTTATCCCCCAAGTTTGTCGTAAGAAAGAGTGCAGCAAGTCCTGTTGTCGTGTACCAGTTCTAGTTTGAGTCTAGCTCAAAGCGGTGTTTCAGGTTTTAACCTTAGGTACATCTGTGCCAGAGCCACCTCTACCTGCTCGTATCCAGACAACGTTTTATTTCTCGGAATGCTCACAAAATCTATACAGTACCAAAATTCTAGGATGTTATTCTATACTAATCCTCAAAGTCTATCTTAGGGCTATGTTCCCTATTAAGAGTTTATCTAAATCTAGCTTCAATGGTTTATTGTTAAACATCCTCTGATACCAACTGTAATGCCCCGCCCCTAGAATCCCAGAGTCGGTGCATTATTACGTATCACTGTCATGATCACAAAAGATCAAATATCGAATGACCGATTTGTTTAGTAGCCTTGGAAACACTAGATACATTCATAAGTATTACATTACATCATAAAGTGAAAAACTAAAACAACATAGTATCCATAGTCCACACTCGTATACCCTCTTACTATCCCTACAGGTCAGTCATAAAATACTTATTCACATCCTGAGAAAAATAAAAAATAGAAAAGGGTGAGATCAGATGCTCAGTAAGGATAACAATATAGGAGAAACATTCATAAATAAGCATAAACATTTAAGGCAATTTATAACTAAAACAAAATCCTTTTAAACAAGATCTTCAGTAATATATGGGAAAGATAAAATCAAATAATTCCATTTACCTATTCACAAGGACATTCTACTAGTCAAATAATCACATGCAATATCAATAGTCACTTTCATAATTATGGAATGCATAATGCCAGACTATCATAACCACATAGTCAAGGCCTTGTGCCAAGAATAAAAATATGTTTTTGTCAAGGCCTTGTACCAAGACACTAGTTTGTCTCATGAGACCTACCGATGCATCGAGGAGCTATAGCGGGCTCCACCAGTCTCTTACTTAGTCCAATGCATTCCTCATATGAAAAGGTTTAAACATAACATAAACATTCCTATTTAAACTAGTATACGAAATGTGAATAATTTATCCATAATCCATTAATGGTATAAAAAATAACACATCCATAGTCAAACATATCACAAAACATTCAATACAATATGGAAGTTTTGTATCATAACACATCAACTTCAAATAAGCTTAAAATCCATCAAAGTTTGTTGACATGGATGAAATCAAAACTAATTGAGAGAGATATCTCTTTCTTTTTTTGAAATAATTTGAAGTCACATAATTATAAACGAAAACATTTATTTTTAAAATATTCTTATTATATTGTAAGGGAAGATTCAATGATTTTATAATGGTGGAAAATAGCCGCAGTCACCGTATAAGTTAAAAAACAATATTACCTTAAATTTGTCGAAAGGTCAAAAAGTACCCTGTTTGGAAAACGACAGAAATATTCCGTTCAAAAATGTATAAGATCCAATAATGGTATAAATGAATTTAATCCATTGTCTACTAAATAGTAAAAACATTTTGAAATACATTTTACGAATCATGGATGTGGATGATAAAGAGGTTCCAGTAGATAATTACATATAAACCACCTCGGATAATGAAGAGATTTAAGAATTAACCCTTACCTAGTACTTTTCCTTAGACGATGGTATGTTAACCTTCTGTATCATAGTTTAAAGAGTGTTATTAAATTATTCAATAACCATATACAAAATTATGATATCATATATGATCTTCAAATAATTCTTTGTTAATAATATTTTAGTATTATCGTCGTTTTGGGTGTTAACTTACTCATTTTCTTTTATATGTTTTGTTACAGAAGCCATGGTTGTTAGGGATAGGTTGTATATAATTCATATCCAGAATGATATCAAGTCATTAAAAATTATTTTTAATCATCAAATGAAAATTATTCTTGATTGGATACGATGGGGAATGAATCTCATTGCGTTCGTGGAAACGGTAATCCGTATGTACACATGGGAGACAATATCATTCTTTTGATATTGAAATAGTATATAATTCGATGGTATATCATATATACGGAATCATTATAATGTTATATTTATTATTTACATCAATTACACATCATTATCATACCCATCCAAATAATAATGTATTGAATAACAATTACACCACGACCTGGAGACGGTAAGCCGTTCGTACACACATATGGTGACATGTCATTCAAAGGATGGATAGAATACTGAATATGGTTGTACCATATTTATAATAACATCATAGTATATAGAAGATACTGGAGTTATTATTTTAGAATGGAAACAACAAAGAAAGGGGAATTGGATGAAGAAAAGAACATGAAAGAGGGTGGGGAAATTATTACCTCTTCTTCGGGTTCTTCCTTTTGATTTGATCAAAAGGGGTCCTTAAGTTGGATTTATTACTAAAGTATGGACTGTAGGACAAAGAGAGGAAAGTTTATAGGGTATTTGGGTAGGGTTTGGCCGAGCCAAATGGCTTTGAAGGGGTGAATTAGAGGGAAGGGAGAGTGCCCTTTTATAAGAGGGGTGAGGGGAAACTTAGGAAAAGCTAGAAATATTATTTTATAATAAATTCATATTCTGTTTCTAATGGTGAAAAAATGAATTATTTAAAGTCTAAGGTGAGGATGGGTTGAAACCCACTAAACCAATAGATTTTAGACAGGTTTGTGTCACTACATTAAACTTATCTTTTAGATTTAACTCTTAGTTAATTAGTTTGACATTTACCAGGCCTTTTTGTATTTTTATATTATATGGTTAATAAACTTACTATAACAAGCCAAGAGAACCCCAAGTAGTTCATTATTAATATATATATCGTTATCTAAGTCATTTGGATGAACATTATATTTTTAGGGATAAAATATTAATTAATAATAAAATATTTGTTTTCAAAACTCTTTTATGTCAATTTTTACACTATTTGGTATTTGTTTTTTTTAAAATCATAAAAACATTATTACTTCAAAAAACGTTAATTAAAGAAATCCTAACATTTCATATTAACATATAAAATTCGTGGAATTCATTAAAATCCTTAAATTATATTTAATTGGGTATTTATAATATCAATTATTTTAATCCTTCATTAATAAGGTAATTACATCATCATCATAGTGTCATAATTAATTTAAATTATCCAATGTATATAAATTATATATATAATACCATTATGTAGGAAATCATTTTAGATTTATAATGAATATTTATAATCAAATTTATCTTATGTATAAACCTATATTAAAAAATTATAGTTATTAAACTTTGATTTAAACTCTTTTAACTCTTCTTTGAATTAAATAATAATAAATGTCTTAATCTAATCCAAGTGGACCTAAATGATCATATTTTATTCCTAAGGTTGTTTTTGGTCAAGAAAAACTTATCCAATAGAATTAGTTCATGTGTTAGGGTAAAAATAATATCATTTTTGACTTTAATTTCCCTATTTACTTTTCACTGTGGTAAATAAAAGTAAAAATTTACTATTCATAAAAATTATTTTAACTCCTTGAACCAAATTTTACTTACTGATATAAACTGTGTCTCTCAGATTTTCAAAATTCAACTCACAGAATATGTAAAATTTAGTTTTATGCAAATTTGCAAAATCTCCTAAGAGGTGGGTAAAAGACGGTAAAAAGTTCAATTTTTTTATATCTAAAATTAATATAAATTGATTCTAATGATTTACGTTAAACTTATATAGGTATTATGTATCAATTTTTACTTAAAATAATTTTAAATAATATAAATAATTATTTAAATAAAAATTTGGTTTTAAACTATAACCTAATGTTTTTTCACTATTCATCAAAAATTGAATGTTTTCAGAAAAATACAAAAAATACACACTAGGATAATATTGATATTCCGAATCCAAAAACGAAGTCTATTTTGAAAAATAAAATTTATAAAATTTCAAAAAGTGGGTATTACTATTCATAATGGTTAGTTTGGTTGGTTGTGGTGTGTTAAAACTTGAAGTTGCGTACGACACATGCTATTGTATTATGCAAAGAGAAGTGTACTGTGGATGCTTGGGGTGTTACAGTTGAGCATAAGGAAATTTTTCCTATATAATAAATCCCTATGAAAGGAAATGCTTCTTACAACTAACTTCCTTAGATAAGGAAAATTTACTTATTGAAAGAAAATTTTCTTACGAAAAATCTTTTTCAAGAAGTTTGAAGAGTTGAAGAAGTCAAAGGAAGGTCAAGAAAAGTTTAAAACCTAAATTCAGATTCTTATGAAAATCCTAAGCAGCATGTTGAGAAAAACAAAATGAAATGTCTGAGCAACACTTTGACAAAACCAGAATGAAAGTTTTGATCAACATGTTGAGAAAACTAGAAACTAATTTCATCCCAATTTGGAACCTCGTTTTTGATTAATTCGGAACCTGATTTATGAACAATTCGGGACTTGATTTCTTCATAATTCATGTCACGAACCAACCCGAGTCAACCCTAAACCGGTCACCCGAGCCGGTCCGCGACATGACCCGAGAGGAGTTCCCGATCCTCCCGGGCTGGCGACAAGCGCCAGGGCATCAACCGTGAGCAAGTGGGAACGATTTCTCCCAAAACAAATAAATAAATAAATAAAGCAGCCGAGACAAAACAGAGCAGCGCAAAATAAATAAACAGAGCAAAGTAACTAAGAACAAAAGAAAATAAAACTAACCGAAGAGACAATCACTATCTCCGTGTGACCTAGCGGGTCACTTTCCAACTCACGACCAAACATCGCCCATGGTGAACGAACCCAAGCTGTAGCCTGCACAACACTAAAAACAGAAAGGAACTATAGGCGTGAGTATTAAAACTCAGTAGGCTAGCCTGATATCTATTCCCAATGCATTACCTTTAAAAAAAGAGATTTACTAATTCTAGGTTTGAACTAAATATAAAAAATATTGGTTTTCACTCACACTATCATTTCTAAAATAAGTATCAGTCCATTGCCCTTTTAGTTTGAAACCAAGTTTAATGTTCAAAAGGAATAGGTACATTTTATTTTTAAAACTTTTTTTTTGAACAATTTAGAAATCCAGAATTCAGTTATTAACCAAAAGTAAAACCACACATAGCACACAACACACCCCAAGGGCAATGGGAAAAGTGGCGCACATAGGCCAGCAACCGAACTAGACCTCTCAATCGTTCGCCACACACAAATACACACTGAAGGAAACATGGGTCAAACCTAGGAGATCGTGAACAATCCAGAACGTACTATACATGTGACTCATCCTGAAGGCATGCCATAACTCGATGACGTCATAACGCCATAACGCCCGGCATAGCCCTACATGGCCTAACCGAGGGGCCCAATCCCCATAGCAGCAATAACTCAGTATTCCCCTGCTATGGGGCCACTAGCCAGTGCGTGGTCTAAACTAGTGTAGCAATCGTTCTCAGAAAATTCACTCAATATGCCAGGTTCCCATGTCAACACAATTAATAAAAAGGGGGTGCGTCTATAATATAAATAAATCAGTCACGATGCACAAACATCACATGCAGCTCACGCAAACAACGCACACCAAAGATCACCCCCCGAGTGGGATTTCCAAGATAATCCATTTCATTAAAGTGCCAAACGGGCCTTCACCAATTTAAAGTAAAACCTCATTTCTCAAAAATCTCAAAACACTTGTTCAGAAGAAATTATTTATCTTTAAAACTAGAAGCACATTTGAAGTTTCGTGAATTATGTTTAAAGGCCAAATGGGCACTCTTTCAAAACTGGGTGTCCGCCCGTCAAGAAAATGTTTCAATTGTTCGGTATAAAATAAATGGCACTTTTCAAACTAAATAATCATTTAAGATTCTGTTATCTAATATTATTTATCATTCATTAAAATTATAAAAACATCAAGCAATTAATAAATTTTAAATTTAAAGGTATGTGCAGTGGGGGACCTACCTCGACTCGAAGCCCATTTGCAATGACGATGCGCGACGTCCCAACTTGCGCACAAGTACGCGCCACTTGCCGATGAAGGCGAAGCGATTCAGATCGATTCGGACTGTCCGTCGCTATTTACGGGGGGGGCTTTGGTTTTACCGCATGTTTCGAGTTTGTTTCATTTCGTCTGCACCGGTGTCGAGGTGGGTTTTACTCTGTTTATTCATTTGTATTTTTTTTATGTATGTTTATATGTTTATATATGTGTATATATATGTGTATCTACGTTTGTATGTGTTTATGTTTTAACGTTAGGTGTATGTATATATATATGTATGTGTGTATATGTTCAAAGGTGTATATGTATATACACATATGTTTATAAATAAATATGTTTTAACATTATATGCTTATGTGTATATATGTTTATATATATGTTTACATATGTTCATATATTTTTATATATGTTATACACATATGTTTATAAATAAATATGTTTTAACATTATATGCTTATGTGTATATATGTTTATATATATGTTTACATATGTTCATATATTTTTATATATGTTATATACATATGTTTATAAATAAATATGTTTTAACATTATATGCTTATGTGTATATATGTTTATATATATGTTTACATATGTTCATATATGTTTATATATGTTATATATATGTTTATATATATATATATGTATCTATGTATCTATGTATATATGTATCTATGTTTATATAAGTGGGTTTATATACGTTTATATATATTTATATTTGTATATATGTTTATAATAACTATTATTATTTTTATTATAATTAACTAATTTTTATTATTATTTTTATTATTATTTTTATTTTTATTATTAAAAAAAAGGAAATTAAAATCCTAAATATACTCGTGCACGGCGCACCCCCCATCCCCATTCTTTCTTTTTCTTTTTTATCTCCTCTCCCCTCACCCCCTCTCCCTTTCCACGCCTCCCCCACTCTTTCATATTTTGTTTTTTTTATTTATTCCCCTTATTCTCTCACGCCACTCTTTCTTATTTTGTTTTTTTTTATTTTATTTTCCCTCAATTCCCTCACACACATCTCTCCTCTTCCCCCCTAATTCCAATCACGCTGCCCCCTTTTTCTTTCTGTTTCATCTTCCACGCACCTATCCTCTCCCCTCTTATTCCAATCCCGCTGCGCCTTTTTTTCTACCCTTCAACGCACATCTATCCTCTTCCTCCCTATTTCGAATCAGACACATCTCTCCCTTTCCCCCCTATTTGCAGCGTCACACCCCTCCTCGTGACCTCCTCCCATTGGCGCGATGGGTCTCCACGGCCTGGCCTCCCTACAGCACCCCATGCCGGAGGTTATCAATGTCACAACCTCTTCTTGACGGTGACCTGCAGTAGGCGCGCACGAGATCTCGATTGAGTTTCTGCGGCGTGCGCCCCCTTCCTTGGATCTCCTTCATTCCTCGATATTTCTTCCGATTTCTTTGTGTTGCTCCAACGATTCAATGAGGTATGACCCTTAGACCTCTTCTCTTTCATTGCGTTGACGATTCGTTTCTGTTTTGGTATTCAGTTTGGATTTAATCGAAACCCTACGGTTGGGATATCTTGAGATTGTTGTGTTATTTCTTGAATAGGGTATGTGAAGACCTCCTTAGGTCTTGTTCTTGCATGTTCTAACATCCCCCGTCGAAGGCGAAGCAGATTGACTCCTTTTCGGTCCGCCGACGACATCCAGGGTATAGTTTTATACCCGTTGTTGGTTTCACAGCTTTGTTATGCCCTTAATTAGTCTGCTATAGTGTTCTTGAGTATTTTTCGAAGTTGTTAAAAATATTTTTTTGAGTTAGTTCCTGGTTTATGTCTTCTTGCGTCTGCGATGATTTTCTTGTTTAAGTGACAAATATTATTTTGACGATTTTTTTTAAAATGTAATTCGCATCGCTATGGTTTTCTCGTCTAGATTTTTGTGATGCTTCACCATCGATAAATTGTTTAAAAATTGGTCATTATCATGATTCATTATTTATGTTTATGTGTTTATGCACTTGGGGTGTTGATAAATTGTTATATGAGATTTTAAAAATAAATTGATACGATTTTGGGGGTGTTGCCCTTAGTTTTGTTTTATAAAAGAAAATGGTTAAAGTGTGGTTTGTGTTTTACTTGGGAACCTTGTGATTTTTGTAGAGTTGGGTTTTGAATTGTATCTTGATTTCTTTGTTTGGATTAATTTTATTTTAGGGGATTTGTGGTGTTTTTGAGTCCCGAGGTTTTATCGCAGGGAGTTGCGGTTGGTTTCTAAGGTGCGCACGCATATTCCAAGGTATGAATATGTATAGATATATATATCTTATGTGTGCGTGTTCCCTCATGGCTCGGGGAACATGTGCATCAGTTTAAGGATATATATATATATATATGGAAGTGTGTGCGTGCGAGAAAGCTTCTGCTTGAGTTAGAAAGCTTGACGTGACCTTTGTTCGAGGTAGGCGTTTCCATCCATTCTCTCTTTCTAATGTTTCCCATAGTCACTTGCATTGTTTCATTTAGTTTATACATTTTTATTTGCACCCTTATAGTCCTGATAGTTTATTTATTTCAATGTTTCTTTGACTTTTAAAAGGGTTAATAATAGCTTTGAAATAGTTCATTGATTATGTTTAGGTGCTTCCATGCCAATGCATTCAATTTTAAACCATTTAATGCTTGCGTTTTCTTAATTAAATTTTAGATTATGTTTCACACCATTATTTTTCTTATAGTTAACTTATGACTGTGTTTTCCTGTTGAAAGGTTTGACAAAAAAATGGATTTTTGGATGCTTCTTTATTTATGCACTTTTTTATACCTTGCCAACTGGGTTGGAACTAACTGCCTATATCTGCAAATGGTACTGTTGGATTTCCTGAGTGGTTTTTGCTAGTAGAAACATTTTATGGAACTTGTTTTTCCTGTGTTGGTTAGTTTTGTGGAACTTAGTGCTTTTGTAGAAATGATTTCGTGTCGCTTTATATTGGTATTTTTCTCGAATCCTTGGTTTTATAAGCAGTTCTTGTTTTCAAAATGATGTGGGCCTCTGCGTGCAGTTTTTAAAATTAGTTTGAAAAGAAATCCATGAGTATATGCCCGTTTGGATTTTTAAATACAAAAGTGGTATTTAGAGTCGTTTTAGAAGAGATTGTGCAATGTTTTCATAAAGGCATTGGATTATGTAAAACGAGAGGCCCAATTTACAACTCCAAGTGTTTGATAAAATGGATTATGATAACCGAATGATGTGACGGCCCGGTTGGCACTTTGAATATTTGACATGTATGCATATATATAAGTGTAAGGGGCGCTCCTATCTAGGGTAACCCTTCATGGGTGAACGTATAGGAAGCGTCCGTGTTTGGGGTAGGCAAGTGCGGTGAGATGAGTCACGCGTGCGAGGGACTTCCTACTTACACAGTATTATTATAACCACCATGGGTTCCTAGGCGTCTTTTAGATGATCGAGTGACGGTTGCTGATCAACCCCGATTAGACGGGTTGGTACCCCCTGGATTTGTTGTTAGGCCAGGTGGGCTTTGCCACTGGATTGGCCAGTTAGGGTGGCCAGTTGGTTATAGACTTAGGAGCTTCACCATATGCCAGCAGGTGGTTCCGAAACCGAGTACGTCCAGGGGTTTTCTAGGGATTTTTAGGATCACCTATGGTTACTGAGTATTTACTTTGCTTGTTTGATTTTGGTGCATTGGTTTATTTTCAGTTGCACTTTTACATGTTTCACTCTAGCCCAACTTTCGTATCCTTTCTGTTTTGGATTTCATTTATAAAATGGAAAATGTTTTTTTGGAAATGGTATGTAGCGCATTTTGGGTTTTTGAATGTTAATAACATGTTGCATATTTTAAAATGTGAAAACCCTACTTTCATATCTGTATTTCAAACTTGTGTTAGTGGACTATTTTGGAAAAGAGAATTGTTGGACTCAGTGGTTTATTCTTGGCATCCCTACTGAGCATCTCGGTGCTCAGGCCTATTATATCTTTTCAGTTGCAGGTTTCCCTTACTCTGGTTTTCATGGTCGAGTTTCTCATTATGGGGGCAAGGTTTGCCTTAGTCGGGAGGTGACCAAAGGGTCACAAGGAGGTATGTGCCGTTTTGTTTCTTTCTGCTGCTGGATTATATTTTTATCGTCTGTTTTTATTTGTATGTTTATCTCTTTCGCGTGGGACAAATCGTTCCCAATGATTAAGGTTTGGATGCCCGGCACTTGTTTCCATCCCGGGGGGATCGGGAACGCCCCTCGGGACTTGCCGCGAGCCGACTCGGGTGACCGGCTCAAGGTCGACCCGGGCTGGTTGGTGACAATTCAGAACCTGTTTTAAGAATAATTCGGAACCTGATTTCTGCACAATTTGGAACCTGATTTCTGAGTAATTCAGAACCTGATTTGTCCAAAATTTGGAACCTGATTTCTTCATAATTTGGAACCTGATTTCTGAACAATTTAGAACCGGATTTCTACTTAATTCAGAACCTGAAATCTACACAATTTGAAACCTAATTTCTTAATAATTTGGAACCTGATTTCTAAATAATTCAGAACCTGATTTCTACAGAATTCAGAACCTGATTTCTGATCATGTTTCTGAGAAAATCAGAACCCAGATCCAGCGTTATCATTCTGAGAAAGATATGAAGAGTTCTAGAAAACCCAATTTTCGACATTGCGTAAATCTCGATGAAATTTAAGGAGATTTGAATAAGTCAATTATTAAAGATTAAATGCGAGAGATTTGTGAAGTTTTTGAGATTTGAGGTTGTGGGAATGATTTTCAAGATTCCCATATTTATTTTCTGAGTTGCCTATAAATATGTGCTCAGATCATTCGCTCATTTGCAACTTGACACATGCAGAAAAGGAAGAGCACTGGATAATTAAAAGTAAACAGTTTATACCATCTTGAAGAAGTTTTATTGAGTGTTTGAGAAGAAGAGAATCCGAATCATCGTATCTTTCTAAGAAGGTCAGAATTATCTTGAATACATTTTTTATGTTTTTAGTAGAAGGAAATCAAAAACATCATTACCTTGCTGAGAAGACTGGTTTCAGATAGTCAGATTCAAGAAAACCAGACTGACGATTCGGAGTGAGCATTTGTGGAGCATCTTCAAAAAAGTTCTTATTCTTATGCTTGGCTCATTTTTTCTTTAAGAAAACATTTTAAACTGATGGGAGTCAGAATAATCATTCCTATAGGGAGGTATAAGGTGTATAATGGGAGTTGGCACAAGTTTTATTAACTTATTTATTATATTGGATTTCTGTAGACCAACCGGAGTGGCTATAACAAGGAAATAGGTTCTCTTATTGAGTACGAACCTCACAAATCTGGATTTCCTTTCATGTTTTACCTTTCTTGCATGCTTTTGTTTCTTGCAAAAGGTTGATAGGGAAATAAATCTTCACAGGTTTCAAGGGTTATGTTTCTTAATGTTTTTAAACTTCTAAAAACTTAAACAACTGATTCAACCCCCATTCTCTGTTGTTATTCGATCCTTGAAACTTCAATAAAAGTAGTATTTTAAAGTAATATAAAATTAATAAATTCATCAAAACTAAGTCTTCATGTTATAAATCTATCGGAGATGATAGACGAGCCATCTACCTCTCAATGGATGGTGAAAATGAAGAACAAAACCCCATCCTCCAGATAAAATTTTGTATATTATTCCCTTCAATATATATAATCAAAACTCAAAAACATATTCAATAAGGAAACTAGATCTATGTATGGTAGAACAGATCTCAGAACCAGGGTGAGAGAAAATGATAGGATCTAAAGAGAGAGATAGAGAAGCCATGTCTCACTAGTGAATCCAAATCTCCAATATAGTTTGGTTCAATCAAAGATCACACCAAATTAAATAAAATATCTGATGAAGCTTTAAGTAGGATGAGAGTTCAAGACCCTAAGAGAATTAAGTAATAATGAGGGTTTTAGGGTTAAAATTTATGTTAAAATCTAAATTTCAGATAATTAAATTTCCATCACATGGTTATACCTCACATTTTTTCTAAATAAGTGACAGAAGTGAATATTCCATTGTCTTAATCCCATATATACCTCTCATGGTTGGATCACACTGTTAGACAAACTATGTTCCACGAATTGTTTTTCATATTATTTTACTTTTCATGGTTTCCCTAGGAACTTTCATGTTTTTACAAGTATTTCACCTACCCAGTGACTCCCAAAAAATGTTGAATAGTTTTTGGGAGATGGTGTATGGATTTTTCTAATTTTTCTCAAATCATGAACCTCTAAAAGAATTCACAAAATAATCAAAAAGATTCCCGAAACTCCATAAAAATTGATTCATCATTATATAATTTTAAAATATAAAAGACAATGGAAATTTATCTAAAACTGGGGCACTACATCCTCTACACAATATGGCTTTAGATCCCTAGAATATAAAAATCCAATGTTTTCTTGGAAGTTTTAAAGACATGTCATTAATATTTCCTTTTTATGCTCCTGAATTTATTTCCAAATATAAAAGTGTTTCCAAAAAAACAACACTAAACATATTCATTTCCCATGTATGATATTCTCTTGGCTATCCACAATCCACACTATCACACAAATCTACATAACATCTCATTCAAGATCAATAAGGTTCTATCAAATCAGATGGTTAGGATATTGAATATATTTCATCAATTGAGATAAATGATACACATTATTAACAAATATGAACCTTGGTGAAAAGGAAAATTGAGAATCCACATTACCAACTTGTAGATATATCTCAAAATTAGCAATGTACCATGGGAAAACATTCTATTCATACCAAAATGATGATACAGAAGCATTAGAGAGATCCTCATGAAAATATGATCACTCCACTCAAATGGAAACTATTTCTGACAATGATATTTATATGATTTTTAATGACCCTGAGCTATTTCCATACACTTTTTATCAACTAAATCTTATCTGTTTCTTCTTTCACAATGCTTAGTCCAATTAGTTATGTGTCACCTTTTTCCATCCAACATTGTGGATATTGACAAGGGTGTACATACAATGCATTAAAAGGATACATATGTATCGAATCATGATAACTATTATTAATCAATAATTCCACTAATGGTATATGATCCTTCCACAAGCCATCAATATCTATTATATAAGCCATAGGAATGCTCTCCATCATTTGGATAAGATTTTTGGATGTTCCATCTATTTGAGGATGATAAGATGTGCTTATAGTAAACTGGGTTCCAAGGGATTTCTACACGGATTTACAAAAATAAGATGTAAAAATGGGGTCTCTGTTGTATATAACCGATACATGAATATTATGAATCATTACAAATTTTTGAATATATATGTTGGAAAAGGATTCTACTATATTAATTTCTTGAATAGGGATGATGTGATCATACATTATGAGATGATCCAAAATCACTCATATAGTATCATGTTTGAACCATTCTTGGAATAGATATTATAATATCCATGGGTAACTGCTCTAATTTCCACATGAGAATCGATAAAGAATTCAACATACTGGCTATCCATTGATTCTATATCTTGACCTTTTGATATGTGAGGTATCTCAAGACAAATTCCACCACATTCCTCTTCATTCTAGTCCACAAAAAATATAATCCCAAATATTTGTACTCCTTTTGAATCCCATTATGGATAACCCATATCAAATAGTGGAAGGAACTAAGAACTAATAAAAAATAGGCCTTAACAGAGCTAAAAATTACCATTATCAGAACTACAGAAGCGATGACTACTGGGGAGAGGTTAAAAGCCCAAGTCTTTTATCAGTTATTTCGCATGTTCTGATAAAGGAACATTTATCATCACATTTATAAGCACTGAGAAAGGACTCATTTATCAACACTTATAAAAGCGCTGATAGGGGGCTATACTACAGTATGTTGTAACTAAAAACCAAAAAACCAAAAACACCACAAAATCATCAAAATAAATTATGAATATATAATTTAAATTTAGAGAAAATAGTCTAGTCTTTTTTTCTCAGTTTCAGTGATATGATGTGCGTTTGAAACTAAAATGATTCTTATATATTTAAAAAAATAAATTGGAGTCATACTAGTCACATAGTGCGTTGGATTGAGGTACAGTTGATTCAAACATGTCTCAAAAGACTTATGGATCATTTTCATAATGTATCAAAAAAATTCGAATGTGTTTTCCCGGTTTTGAGTACATCACTTGTCTTTTTTAGGAAAATGTCATTTAAACATAAACATGAAATTTGACTCATACCAATCATATCATGTGTCTTTTTGTTGTGATACTGATTCCTACATTTCAAAAATTACTTATGAATTGTTTTTATAAATTATAACGATAATATGAGTTCATTTTATTATTTTTCCGTGAGTGACACTTTTTGAACTAAAATGTTGATTTTAAACTGATAACGGACACATTGAGTCCTACCGGACACATCGTGTATCAGAATGAGGTGATACAGATTCCAACATTTCAAAAATTACTTATGGGTATTTTTCCTAATGTATCAAAATAATCCTAATTCATTTTCTTGGTTTTGAGTAGCTGAGTTATCCATTTTACTAAAATTGATGTCAATTTAAAATAAAAACATGCACTTTGAGAACTATCAATCACACCATGCCTCATATTGAGGTAAGACTAATTGTTACACATCCCAAATGTCATATGGGTCGTTTTAATAAAGTATCAAAACAATATGAATGTTTTTACTTAGTTTTGTGTATGTCACAAATGTTTTTTACTGAAATGTCAATTTAAACTAAGAACATACACTTTGACTCATACCAATCACATCTTGTATTGTTTTGATGTGACACAGATTCATACACATCAAAAATGACTTATCAATTAATGTACTGAATTATCATGAAAATTGTATTACATTTTCTCAGTTTTCAGTGAGTGAAATTTTTTAAACTAAACTATTATTTTAAAGTGATAATAGACAAATTGAGTCATATCAGGCACACCATGCATCAAATTGAGGTTAAACTGATTCCTACACATCACAAAATACTTATGGACCATTTCTTTAATGTATCAAAATAATATTAATGCATTTTATCCATTTTGAGTTGGCCGTTTTCCCTTTTTATTAAAATCGATGTCATTTTTAAATAAAGAGATTCACATGGAGCCATACTGGTCCCAATGTGCATTGGATTGAGTAACGGATAATTAAAACACATCTCAAATAAATATGGATCATTTTTATAACGTATTAAAACAATCCTAATATGTTTTCTTGGTTTTGAGTAGGTGAGTTTTCCTTCTACTAAAATTTGTGTAAATTTTAAATAAAAAGATGCACTTTGAGTCATATCGGTCACACCATCTATCAGATTGAGATGTAGCTAATTATTACATGCCTCAAATGTCTTGTGGATCATTTTAATAAAGTATAACTACAATATGAATGTGTTTACATAGTTTTTACATGACATGATTTTTTTTTAATAAAATGTCATTTTAAATTGGAAATGAGTGCATTGACTCATACCGATCACATCGTGTATCAGTTTTATGTGATACTAATTCCTAACCGTCAAAAATGACTTATGAATAAATTTAATAAATTATCAAGAAAATATGAGTGTGTTTTATCAGTTCAATGAGTGAATGTTTTGGAAATAAACTATTAGTTTTAAACTCATAACATACACATTGACTGATATTGGGCACACCATGAATTATATTGAGGTGTAGCTAATTCTTACACATCGAAAATGACTAATGGATTTCTTTCCTAAAGCATCACATCAATATGAATGTATTTTACTAATTTTGTGTAAGTCATTTGTCCATTTTTATATCAAAATTTATATCATTTTTAAATAAACCTATGCACTTGAAGTCATACAGATCACATTGTGCATCAGATTGAGGTACAACTAATTCCAACACATCTCAAATGATATATGTATAATTTTTCTAAAGTATCAATAAAATATGAATGTGTTTTCTTTGTTTTCAGTAGGTTAGTAGTCATTTTTACTAAAATAAAAGGAAATTTTAAATAAAATGATGCACTTTGAGTCATATCGGTTATATCACGCATCAGATTGATGTAAGGATAATTATTAGACATCCTAACTGTTCTATGGATCATTTTTATAAGGTATCAAAATAATATAAATGTGTTTACTTGGTTTTTATTATGTCACATGTTGTTCTTAATAAAATGTCATTTTATACTCGAAACACACAATTTGACTCAAACTGATCACATTGTGTATCAGTTTTATGTGAGACCAATCCCTATAGATAAAAAATGACTTATGAATCAATTTCCAAAATTATAATCTAAATCTGAGCTTGTTATATTAGTTTTTAGTGAGTGACATTTTTGAACTAAACTGCCCATTTGAAACTGATAACAGACACATTGAGTCATACCAGGCACACCGTGCATCAGATTATGGTGAAGCTAATTCATACACGTCAAAAATGACTTATGGATCATTTCTCTAATGTATAAAAACAATATTAATTTGTTTTATCAGTTTTGAGTAGCTCATTTTTTTTTAAAAAAAAATTGATGTCATTTTTAAATAAAACACACACATAGAGTTATACCGATCACACCATACTTCAAATTCAGGTATGACTAATTCCTACACATCTCAAATGACTTATGGATAATTTCCTTAATGTATTGAAATAATAAAAATTCATTTTCACAATTAGGAGTATGTCACTCGTTTTTTTACTAAAATGTAATTTTAAACTGTAAACACACACATTGACCTATACCGATCAAATCATGTATCATTTTGATGTGAGACTGATTCTTTAATGTCACAAAGTACGTATGAATCAATTTCCAAAATTATCAAGGGAATCAGATTGTGTTTTATTTGGTATTAGTGAGTGATTTTTTTAAGCTAACCTATCAATATTAAACTGATACTGAACACAATTACCTAGAATAATAATTATTTATGATTAATTTAATTTAAAAATTATTGTTATTAATATTTTTTAGTTTCATTTGAGAAAATAGTATTATATATATAGATAAATATATTTTATATTTAAATAAATTTACATATTATAAATAATATATATATATATATATAATTATATTCCAATAACGTTAGTCATACAATTCACACACACACACACATATAGATATATATATATATATATATATAACATATATATATAATATTTAGGTTTATTAGCTTTATTTATTTATATATATAATTAAATGTGACCCCCATTTTATATTTTTTGATGGTGGAAGGTGTGACCCTCGGTCAGGTTTATTGCTTATCGAGGCAAGTGTTAATGAAGTACGTCCCTCCAACGAGTTCTTTTTCAAATCATATAAAACGCTATAATTTTTTAATAAAATAAAACCTATCAAAAAAGGGCAGGTTCCATTGAGAAAAATATTAAAAAAGTATCCAACCAATTATCTTATTAATGTTTTATTTGGATCATTAAGGATAATTTCAAGGAATTAATGTAATTAAACATTAACTATACCTCTACATCAAATAAAAAAACTAATTTCAGTAACATACACTCGTCTGCTAAAATTAAATTATAGAAACCCATAAACCTTGGGCTACACAAAATATAGTTACATATTTTGATTCATTGGTCACCACCCTCTCCATTTATTTCCCTCCCTTCACTCTATCATTTCTATGGTTTTGTGGAGTTTTTCTCTAGAAGGAGTTAGAGATAATGGAGGCTTCAAGTTAATAACTAGTATAAATGGTTTAATTCTCAAAAAATGGGAGGCAAATCCACTTTTAATGAACATAATGAAGCACAATTTTCATCCTCATAAGCTCATCTCCTGAACTATTATAATTGCATTTTGTGTATTGACACAAATTTTCCATATCTTGTAGACACACACCTATGTTTCATGGAATACTCAAATAAGTAGTAATCTATAGGATAACTAATGTTTAGATTAGTACAAATAACATAGGTTCATGTCTACAATATATAGGGGATGAGTCACAAGGAAACAAAATGCAATTATAACAATTCGGTAGATGAAACTGATGAGGATTAAAATTTTACTTCATTGTGACCTCTTAGGGGATAATGCCTCTGATTTATGAGAATCAAACCATTGAAACTAGTTATTAACTCGAAAACTCATTTCCACTAAATACATCCAATGAAATTATCCACACAACCATAGAAACGATAATGTAATTGTAGGGAACGAAATGGAGATGGTGGAGACCGAAGAATCAGAATACGCAACTCCATTGGTGCGTAGCCCGAGGGTCTTAGGTTTATAAAGTATAATTTCAGCCTATGAGTGTATGTTATTGAAATTAATTTATTTTATTTGATATGTAGGCATAGTTAATGATGAATTAATTTCAATTTATCATTGAAATTATCCCTAAGGATTTTAATAAAACTATAATAAAATAATTTGTCGAGTATTTTTTGAATCTTTTTTTTCGATAAAATAATTCCTTTTTAATAGGTTTTATTTTGTTAAAAAAATAATAAGGTTTTATATTATTGTAAAAAGAGGTCTATGGAGGCGTGTACTTCATTCACACTTACCTCGATATGCAATAAACCTAAATGAGATTCACACCTTCCACCATGAAAAACTATAAAATGGAGGTCACTGCTCATTCGATACATAGATAAATAAACAAAATCTACATAAATATTATATATATATGTTATATATATATGTATTAGATTTGTAAATTTAGTTGAATATAATTATATATATATATATTATTTATCACATTCAAATTTATTTAAATATATAATATATTATTCGATATATATATTACACTATTTTTTCTAATTAAACAAAATAAATACTAATAATAATAATTTTTAAGTTATAGTAATCATATATAATTATTATATTGGTAAATTGTGTATAAAATATAAATATTTAAATTTTGGAATATATAATTATTTCAAAAAAATGTATATATAGTCACCTAATTTTATTATTTTGAATGTAACATGAGTTTAAAATATTTTATTAGTTATTTATCTATAAATTATATTACTATTAATCAAATATATATGTAGATGTAAAAAGTATATATAGACCTAAAATGACGAATACCTAAAATTAATTTCTAATATATAGAATTTGATAACTTGCATTCACAAAGGAAATGTTCCCCCCTAAGACTCATGTTGAACATACTTTTCATTGATTGGGTTAGTAAAAATTTCCAACTGACTCTGCCCCATCAGCCCTTCACCAACTCTTGGCTTGGGGCCAATTCCTTTATCTCAAAAGAAAATGTAATGTGCTATTTTTTTGCGGTTCTTAGTCCCTCACCTACAGGTATATATAGAATGACCCAATTTTTTATAGGAACCACAAGAATTGACCCATGTTTTGATCCACAGAACCTACTTGCATCAAAACACTCCCCCACTGTAATCCAAATATATTTCATAGGCACTCTCAAGACATCATCTTCATGCAAATTCAAGGAGAAACAAGGTGAGAAACTTA
This sequence comes from Viscum album, assembly GCA_963277665.1. Classification (NCBI taxonomy): domain Eukaryota; kingdom Viridiplantae; phylum Streptophyta; class Magnoliopsida; order Santalales; family Viscaceae; genus Viscum; species Viscum album. The sequence continues at coordinate 461,002,017 of OY728167.1, read as the reverse complement.
CCAAGTTCTAATGTCATAACATTAATATGTACCAACAGGATTACCTACCATGTGTATTATCGATGGATTTTGAAAAGGTAAAGTGATATTGGAGAAAAATAACACAAATTGATGCTGATGTAATGTCTCCCTTCATTTGGAAGTCATATTACCACATGAAGATATTGAAATGGAAACTGTTGCTACTACAATGGGGGAGGGGTGCATTGGACTAATCGTTGACCAGATCTTCATCTGAAGCAAACTTAATCATGATGTTCCTTTTGATGAGAATACCTACCATTTCTAGATCATTCAACCCCCATGGATCGATTACTAACCTATTGAAGATGTCCACTAAAGGGAAATGCTCCTTAAAACGGAAAATAATAGTGAGATTATTAAGACCTGTTGTTGCCTTGTACTCCAAGGTTGAGATCGAATGATTCAGAACCCCATTGATGAGCATGAAATGTATTTAATTGGGGAGAATGAAACATCTTGAGTTTTTGAAATGAAACAATATGTTCAATAGTGTACATGATATTCCACATCAGGATTAAAAGAACAAATGAATACTATTTTTAAATGATACTAATATAATATATTAATTTAACGGGAGGTTATGAGCCTACTTATTGAAATTATGAAAATATGGTTTACACATGTTTATTGAATGAATTAATTTATTACCAATCAATTATAAATGAAACTAAAAAATCTAATTTAATAGAACATATGTTTTTTAAAGAAAAACTATTTTTATGACCAGAGTGGTGTTTATCTTAATAAATCACTTTTTTTGAAATATATTAATGTTTTATATATGTTATTAATTTAATAAAATTCTTTTAAATCCTTCCAATATGTTTGATAGGATTTAGATAATAATAAATTCAATTTTAAGCATAAAAACTTGTATATTTTTTAAAAGGAAGTTTTACTGTATTTTAATAGAATACATATTTTAACACTAAATGTTGACACATTTACTAGATATATTTTAATAATTAAATTTTTTATTTAAAATAATAATGTTAAAATTTAATTTGGTTTATTTTTTGGTATTTTGATGATATTTTTATTATCTTAATAATTAATGAAAAATATTAGATTTTATTTTAAAATAGGTTTTTTTCCTAAATAATATATACTATTAAATTGTATTATTATTTTTATTTTAAAGTATAATTAGATGAATTATATATAATTTAAATAAATTTGTGTAATTGGAGTCAATTTCACATTGAATTTAGATATAAAAAATCTCAATCTTTTGAATATTTTCACTTTAAAATCCATATTTCTCACCCATTCTATAAGAATAATTTTAAATTAAATTTAAAAAATTATATATTTAGAAATATTTTTAAATGGATTAAATATAATAAATAATAATTACCAAATAAATTAAATTGGTCCATTTATATTTGGAAATATGAATGCTGGACTTAGTAATTTTAATTACCATGGTTACGGGTAAATCGTGTAATAAAGGGTAAAAATAATATTATAAATATTTGAAAATTAACCTAAGTCATATATTAATTTTATTTGATGAGTGGGTTTATAAAAAATATTCCTTAGTTGTATTTTATAGCTTAATGGAGACAATTTTATGAATTTAATCATTTTATAGTATTTCATTGTAAGAAATGTGAAATATGATATACTCATGTTTTTAATAAGTATTGCAATTTTAAATTTGGTTATTCAGAAGATATATTTGACTATAAATATGAATTTAAAATATAATGGGATTTTATTCATCATTGTAATTTATTTTTAATTTTTAGGAACAAATAATTATTCAAAATTCTTATAAAATAATGATGGTGTAATTATTTAATTAATGGAAATTTCAAATAAATGATATTAAAAATATTAAAATAAATATTATTTGAGGAAATTAATGTCATCCAAAAAATTATATATATGAAATAGAACTATTATATTTTTATTAAATGTTTCTTTTGAAGTTATCCTATTTATTTATATTTTTTAAAAACTGAACATAATAAATAATGTCAAAATTGAATTTAATGGTATTATTAAATATATAATATTTTACTAAATGATGTAAAATTAATTAAAATATAATTCTTGGAAATAATATTTATATATGGATAAAAATTTCATCCATGATTAATTTATGGTTATTTTTTCATTCTATAGTAACAATATTGACCCTCAATGACTAAACATCGTTGGTGTCACAATAAGAGTTGAAGAGATTAAATTAGGGTTAAAACCAAAAGATAAGTTTATGAATGTGATCTAAACGTGACTAAAAAATATTTTATGAAGGACTTAGACCCATAATAATATTATATTACAAATAATTATCTTTTTACCCATTTTTAATTGAAATTAAAATTATCTTTGTTTAATATTTTGGGAGTTTCCAAAAGTGCCCCTCATCTCAATTATAAAAGGGAATCTCTTATTTCAATTATTAACAACACATTGATCCTTAAATCTCAAAAAAAACATAATAATTTCTCCTCCCAACATCCTTATACAACTTCATGAGAAACCATTATTCCAAAAATAACAATTCTATAAACCTCAAGAAGAGATATTATGGAAGTCTATTGAAGGAAAGGTAATAATGTTTACTAACTCATACATGTTATTTCTTCATCTACTTCCTCTACATGAGTTTTATACCTGATAAAGTAATAATTATAGTATAATATATATTCATATATGTTATTATGATCATGGGAAAACAATATTACACCTTTTATCCATCGTACAAAAAAGAAAAACAATGTTCGTGCGTATGTTAGGCTTACCATCCCAACACCATGGTGTATTCTGTTTTTCATATTCACTTTACATGGATGGGTATAATGATGTAAATAATGTATATATATAAGAAATATGTCATGATATTTATTATTGAATATTTTATAGAGCATAATATTCTTTACCATGTCACTTATTAAGGGAATGATATCGCATCACATGCATACATATGGCTTACTATCTCCACGACGCGATACGATTAATTTTCCATATCCAACATTCATGAATGGATAAAAAATGTATTTAATGATTAAATATGATAACTTAACATGATATTAATTATTTATAAGTTGGATCTATATCCTTTTCTCAAGAAATGGTATAGTCATGAAAGAATATTCATAGGAATATGAAGTAATTAAATAAAAAAACAATGGTGATAATGAAATATTATCAAACAATGGGTTATAAAATAAATTAAAAAGATCATATATGATATCATAAATATTAATAGGATTATTATATACGTTAATAAGATTCTTTAAACTATTATATAGGATGTTAATGATGGATAAAATTAAGGAAGAGTAAGGTATAGGATTTTCAATTAAATTGTATTTATGTGGGAAAAATTATTTATTCACTACTTATATCTTTGGGTGGTGTATATATTGACCTTTTAGTATAATATCATGAATATAAATATCCTAATGGTATTGAAATACTCATTCAATTTTATGGGTCATATGATTCAACTGATTATAAATTGGTAAGATTTTATTTCACAATCTCATCATTATTTGGTATTGTTTATGTTTAAGCCTCTACTAGGGAATATTTCACTTCCTGGAATATGTTCTACAAAAATATTTTCAATAGTATTTTAATATTTTCCTACAAATGTTTAAATTAATTTTTACCTATGTTTTAATTTTTATTTTTTTTTAAAGTAATTTTCCTGGCATTCTCAAAAAAATGCTCATTTGGCTTTTATTGAAGAAGTTAAAGGAATCATTGTTTTAACATCTACAACACAAATAAAATTTATAGCCCTCATAACCAGTCAAATGTTATAAATGATCATAATTTTTTTAAATTTTTATTTTATGTGAAATAAGTTTTAAAAATGTTTTGTATGATTTTTGAGAATTTCAATGTGAAAATGAAATTTTTTTTCTCAAAGAATTTTTTTAAATATAATTTTATTAATTAATGTCATTAAACCTTTAAGGAAAATATGATCCAATAAAAATATTTTGTATTAATATAATACTTATTATTTATTTGGATGTTTAAAGTTAGTTTGACTATGGATGTGCTATTTTTATACCATTTTCCTTATTTTTATGCTGATTATGTTTCACCCCTATAATTTTTGAAATGAATTGGACATAGTAACTGATGGGAGGGGTTGGTATAGCCCCTAAATGCATCTGAAGGTCTCATGAGACAATCTAGACTTTTTTGGCCTAGGAATTAACAATTTATTAGATTCATGGTATGAATCCTTGATAGTATGTTTCAAATGTTCGGAATTATGCATTCCGTTATTATAAATTCAGTTATTAATATTCCATTTTATTATTCGATTTATTATAATATCCATGTTCATGTTTTAGTTTCATGTGATTATTTATATGAAATTATTTGATTATATTTTATTCTTTTAATATTTTTCTCAAGTTATTGATTAAATGAAATTTGTTTCAGTTATTTACCTTTCCATATTGTTTATACCCAATTTACTCATAACGTCCTCTATATGATTACCCATAATGGGATTATGATATCACCCCTATAATATGTTTCATTCCCCCAGGATTCAAATAAGTATTTTATGAACAACGTGGAGCGTTGCATAAATGTATAATAATTCTAGAATCAATTAAATTAATTTTGTATTTTTGTTTTAAAATTTAATGTGGATTTCAAGTATGTATCTATATAATCAAGACAACTAAACTATTATATCTATTGGGATTTGATTCCTTCTATCTTATAATAATGTAATAATGTAACCACAGACTCTGGGAAACAGGGTTTTGGGACATTACAATACATTTTGAGGCTTAAACCATTCATATTAATTATTTAGCTACACTACTATAATTTTATCAAAGTCATTACCATTAATAATAGAATTTATTTTTTATTTCAATATATATTTCATAATTTAGTTACATCTATGTTTACTCACCAATTTTATGGCTATAATTTAATTTTTATATAATTTTATGTGTTTCAATTTCGTTCGATGATGCATGTGAAAGATGTTTTGAAACACAATGACTTATTTAAAGGAAATCATATATTAAGATATCATGGTTAAACATTCTACCCCCTAAAATAAATGGAATCCTTTAAATTTTAATTATTCCTTACTGATGAATTTATTTAAGGTTATCAACATGATGAATCACGATTTAATTTTCTAATGAGATATCAATCACATATATTCACTTATAATAAGAATATCATAATATTGTATTTCAACCTAAACATTTGAGTTAAATAAATCCCATGGTTATAAATTATGATATATATTATTTTTCAATGAGTTTATATTATGATTTGTAGTGACAAATGATAAATGTTTGTTTGTGTAAATTATATATTATTCCCCATGTTCATAATAGGTACATCACACACACATTTCTCTCATCCCATGTTCATCATAAAATTGGTAGTTCCAGATGAACTTTGACATCAAATGATTAATTTTACAATAAATGATTATCATACTCATAAACCTCACTAAGATCAACGTTCTGGTGCATCCTAAACCTATGACAACCCTTCTTTTATTACAAACATAAACATGATTTATTACATAAAATATTTACTTAATATAACATGGAAGATCAAGAGGTATAGTTTCTTTTGGTATTAGGATGATTAAATAACAACTTAAAACATGAAATACAACATCCTTATTGAAAAATTCCTTTACATGACCACTAGATTCCCTCATACTTAGCATTGAATGGGATAACCTGAGGACATGCATAAGAAAAGGGGTGAGCTATAAAGCCCAATAAGGGAATAAACATGGAATAAATGGGGAGTAAAATACATGTTAGAAAACAGGCATATCAATAGAGAAAAAGAGAAACATGAACATAAAGGCATGATAAAGAATGATAATCATAACATGAAAATGTGGCAACAACACTTAACATGGAATTAGCATGATCCAAGGCTCATTTCACATGGAGCATGAGTAAATTATCATTGAACATGAAGCACGAGTAAACCCTCGTTTCACTTGAATTAACATGAGTCAACACTCATTTCACATGACGTATCATGATACTATACATTACCCAATACATTGGAGCACTATAAGGGCACACCCTTCTTAAAAATTTCATTTCATGCATAAGTGTGCCACATGGATCCTAAAACACAGATTCATAAAACAAAATCATTTATTCCACAATAAAGGAATGTGGAATTAATACATGATACTTTATAATGAATATGTAAATGTTCATAAGGGTGAATACCCTTGATGGAGAAATGGTCATGGTATTCACTACACAATGGCATTGACTTAGAAAATCGGTGCGATTTCGGCAGCGTAACAGCGTGACATAATAATTCATAAAAATGGTTAATGAGAGAGAAAGTGGTTCCTCATCATATTTACCTGTAATGGATAGTAAGGAGGTCATATAGATACATGTACCAAAAATTGTAATGGAATTTAGATTCATGATACAAATGTATTTCTAGAATGTAAATGAGGAGAGAGAAGTTCCATTCAGAATTTCGGCATAGTAACGGGTGTAAATGGGAGGAAATTAATGGGAGAGAAAGGGGTATCCAATCATTCAAACATAAAGAGGGAAGTATGAGGGAGGTTCAATACCATACCCCAACATTCATAATTTAAATTAAAATGGAAAATCAACTTAAAGAAAATTAAACAAAAAAGAGAAAAGAAGAAAAAACCCTTACTTGGAAGTGTGCTTCAAAGGGCTTGAGAGAGGCTTGAGAGTGGCTTTTTGGGAGCTTGGGGCACCTTGGGAGGATTCTAGAGAGAGTAGGGCAGAGTTTGGAGGAACTCCAAAGGCATTGAGTGAGGATGAAATGGGATCTTGGGTGGGTTTATATAGGAAATGTGAGTGAATTCTTTATTATTTAGGTTTGGGACCCCATACATTAAACTGATCCAAACCACAAATCAGATCATTGATTTTGCCCATGGTTTTTGTAAAAGAGAATAGGAAAACAATCTTTTATAATTCCAAAGTCCTAACTTCTTAAAATAACGACGTTGCTTATGTGGAGGTGAGTAACACTCTCATGGAAAATAATTTAAAAAGACAAGATGTTTAATAAGTCTTGAGGGGTCCATTAATGCTTTGTAAAATCAGAAAAACAAACCCAAAATCACATTATATTAATGGAAAAACATATATTGGACAAACATGAATCTTATATTATTTTATTACATCACTATTGGGACATTATGATGTCTTAATACACATTATATAATTAAACGGTATTGAATTTTTACCCAAAAATTTGACTGTCTCAGAAAATTATGAAAAATTCTCTGTTGGATAATTTAAAAATCCTAATTCAAGAAATAACATTTATTTTATCTAAATAATTTTTCTAAATATGTTAATTTTCACTTTTAAAATAAAAACAGATATTTATCGAAAATTCACAGGTTTTGACAAAAATGGCTTTCAAACCTTAATAAAAATTACAATTGCATTCATAAAATTATAAGATCATTTATATTTAATAAAAATTAATTTAATAATAATAATAATATTTTATTAAAATATTATTTAATTCAAAAATCCATTAATTCACCGAAATAGATTTATTAGCTGAATATTAACTTAAAAAATACTATTTGTGTTTAAAAAAACTATTCACAAAGTGTCAATAATGAAAAAAGGTATATTCATTATTATATACAAAAAAATAATATACATGAACATAGTACTAGTTATTTGGTACATAACCACTGAAAACAGCCGCATAAGACCTAAGGGTAAGGTGTGCGATAATGACAGACTCTTGGGGTGGCTCGGATAACATCGCTCGAGTGGTAATATCTATCAACTACCACGTTTCTCGTAGATGGTCCCATTCGAGCTTGACATGATGAATCTCAGCTTGGGCTTGGTCAAGAGCGAAACCCAAGGAAGCCACCTCTAATCCGAGCTCCGACAAATGGGATTCGTATGGAGAAATTCTACTGGATGAGGCCATCGCTTCCTTTGTCTGAGTAAATTGGGTTTGTTAAAGCCTTATATTTATACTAATCATGTGATCACTATTCAACGGATATAAAAGTAATTGTCACAATTATTAACATAAAACCAAATAAGATGACATTTTTTATAAAAAATTTATATAAAGAGTCATTTAATTAGATCAAGTGGGATTTCCATTAATGAGACTTTGGTTCGTTACAATATTCCCCCCTTAATAAATTTCACCCTCAAAATTTCCTTTTCCCAAACTAAAACAGATATGGGTAACTCAGCTTCAACATCTCCTCCGATTCCCAAGTCATTTTTTCAAACTTGTGGTTTTGCCAGAACACCATGATGAGAGGCATTGCCTTATTTCGTAGAACTTTTTCTCTATGATCTAAGATCTTCATTTGTTTCTCCTGATAATAAAGATCATCCTGAAACTGAACCACCTCAGAAGAGAGTAAATGTGAAGGGCCTGGTATGTACATCCTTAATAGGGATAAATGAAATACATCATTTACTTTGGTCATGGTAGGTGAAAGTGCTAGTCGATAGGCCACATCCCCAACATAATTAAGAATCTCGAAGGGACCGATGTACCCTGGAATTAACTTACCTTTCTTTCCAAACCTCATGACCTTCATCCATGGAGATATGCCTAGAAAACCCATGTCTCCAACATTTAACTCGAGGTCTCGTTGATGATTATCTGCATAACTCTTCTGTCGACTCTGGGCTGCCTTGATATGCTGCTGAATGGTTTTCACCTTATCCACCATTTCCTCGACCATTTCCTGTCCAAGCAGCTTACATTCACCGACCTCATCCCAACACGCTGGTGTTCTACACCTTCTCCCATAAAGGGCTTCATCTGGTGCCATTTGGATGCTCGAGTGGAAACTGTTATTATAAGAGAACTCAACCAGAGGAAGATGTTGATCCCATCCTCTTTTAAAGTCCATTTAGCAGGCTCTCATCATGTCCCCAAGTGTTTGGATTGATTTCTCAGATTGGCCATCAGTTTGAGAATGATAGGCCGTACTGAAGTTCAGTTAAGTATCGAGGGAATTTTGAAGACTCTTCCAAAACATAGAGGTGAATCTTGGATCTCGGTCAGCCACAATAGATAGTGGCACTCTATGTAGCCTTACCAATTCCCTGATATATATCTCTGTCAATTGATCCAATGAGGAATCCTCCCGAATACAAATGAAGTGTGCAGTCTTTGTAAGACGACCCACCACAACCCATATTTCATTGTTGCCTTTGGATTTCCTCAGAAGTCTAGTGACAAAGTACATGGTGATGTTCTCCCATTTCCATTCTGGTATGGGAAATGGTTGCATCAACCCCTTAGACTTCTTCCTCTCAGACTTCACTTGCTAGCACACCAGGCACTTTGATGTATATTCAGTGATCTCCTTCTTCATATTATCCCACCAAAATATTTCTCAGAGACCTCAATACATCTTTGTGCTCCCTAGGTGAATAGAGAAATTCGAACTATGTGCATCATCCAAAAGTTCTTGCTTCAGCTCCGAACTTGATGGAACACATAGTCTTTTCCCAAATCACACAATTCCATATTCAATAACATTAAACTCTGAAGATTTCCACTTTTTGATAGCTTCCACTTTTTCCTGAATTCCCACATCATCCTTTTGATAATCCTTTAACCATTCTAAAAGAGACGGTTGAGAAATAATTTGTGAAAGGATTGAGGATGTTCCCTTCTTTATGCTTCCCATGTCCATCTTCATCAAGTCTAAGAAGATTGGATCCTTCTTAATTCTCATTATTGATAGAATCGCTGGTTCCTTTCTACTTAGGGCATATGCCACCTTGTTAACTTTCCCAGGGTGGTAATTTATTGAACAATCATAATCCTTGATGTTATATATCCATCTTCTCTGGTTCATATTAAGCTCTTTCTGTGTGAATATATATTTATGACTCTTGTGGTCAGTATATATCCCACATTTCTCCCCAAAGAGATAATGTGTAACACCTCGAGATTTTATGAAAAATATTATTTTAATTTCATTAATGTCTTGTTTTGTACGCTACACCAAAATGATCTTACACAACATGCATCCCTGACTTAGATTTCATTACACGCAATCACGACCTTCCACGATAGCGTGTGTTGTACGCAATACCGAGTTTCGCTAAACAATGATATATGGTTATAATATTATTATGAACTAGCCGTTATGATTAGTATCAACTACATTTTTAATTTTATAACATTATTATTCATCTTATAAATTTTCTAAAACATTTTATGTGAACAAAATTAATTTTTCAGGTAAAATTATTATTTTTAAAAAAATGTAGTTTTTCCGCCTTTTGATGGCGCACCCACTTTAAATCTAGTTTTTGACATGTTTATAAGTTCAATTTTACAAAATAAAATTATTATTTGGAATAAGGATATAAAATTTTACATTGGATAATATTTTAATATTATTCTGATAACTTTCATATTTTAATGAATAGTAAAAACACGCTATATTTTAATTAAAAACAACTTTTTTCATCGTAACAATTTATGTGGTTAAATTATAATATTGAATGGTTATAAAGTATAATTAGAATGTATTTTTACAATTTAATAAAATGTATTTCATTAGCATTAATTTTACCTTGAATTTGTAGGTTAAATCAATTCAATCTTTTGCAATGCTTTAAACAAAAACCTGTTTTATTTCGATAACGGAATTAATTTTAATTCAATTTCTACAAATTTTGTGTATTGAATTTGAAAAAACGAATTCCATATTTGGAATTATTGGGTCCAAATTATGTTAATAAGCTACTTTATATTTTTGGGCTTTATGAATAGTAACTATGGTAAATTTTTTTTACCATAGTTAAAGGTAAATCAGGTAATTAAGGGTAAATATAAGATTATAAAATTAACCTAACACCTACCAAATCTTATTGGATGACTAAAAGTCGACCCATATCACCTAAGGGTCAGATTAGAATCATTTAATGGACTTTTGTCTATGAAAATAATTTAATTATTATTAAAACCAAAGAAAGTGACAACATGTCACTCTCTTAAATCTTATCAGTATATTAATTTTAATTTAGTGATAAAATTAATGGAACATAGAACATTAATAGTCTCAAGAAATCTAATAAATTTATCTACATAATATGAATTTATTTATAATTTTTAGGGATTAAATAATTATCATTAATTGTGACACAATAGTGATGCAGAAATTGTTTATTTAATTGAAAAATCAAGAATACAGTTTTTATTAAACTAATAGTAACAATAAAAGGACCAAAACCCTGACCAAAACTTATTAGTAGTGTAAATTTAAACCATAATCATCCAATGGTCTAATATTTGACCATTTGGAGCCTTCTAAAAGCGATTATTTCAGTTATATTATTTTATTTTAAATGATGCCAAAGTTGTCACCTTCATAATTTAATAAATATAACAATTTAAATATTGTGATTTTAAGATGGTAAATTCAAGTAAAAGTATTATTTTGAAAGGTAATAGATTTATATTCATCATAGGATTTAATTTTTCATTTTTTGCAACAAATAAGTATATTAAATAATTATACAAAAATGTTGTAGTAATTATTTTATTAAGAGATAAACCAAATAAATGGTCTTTAAAATAATAAAATAAATATTATATGAACTATTTAAGGTGGTACACTAATTTTATAGATACATATTACCTTTAAGAATATATTAAAGCATTTATATATAACATACCTTCTGTATATATTTTATTTAAATTCAAATAAATGAATAGTGTCAAAATTGACACTTGTTATTTTATAAAAATAACATATTATAAAATTGTTTAAAAATCACAAAAATATTTAAAAGTTATAAATTTAAATTTATATGGTCTAAAATGTTATAAATTATACAATTATTGTAAATTCACAACAAATAAGTAAGAATTTATAATAATTTAAAATTTATAATGTTATTACCACAAATAAAATAAAATTGATTAAATAAGGATAAATCAAGATGATAATGTTTAAAATAAATTAATAACATGTAAAAAATTTATTGGATGATGATATTACAACCCTATCTCATATAATATTTGTATTTGAGTCATTTTATAAGTTTTTAAGTGGGGTTGGGATTTAAAATAAATTAATATTTTCTTATATTTCCAAAGGTGCCCCTCTCCTCCCTTAAAAAAGGGCATCTACTCCCTCTCTTCCTCACAAAACAATGAGTCATCAAGATCGGCCAAACCCTACCAAATTCTCTTCTCCACTTCCCTATAAACATCCTAGAGATCTTGGCCTTCTTCAAAGTCCAATTTTAGTTCCCAAAGGGAAAGTTTAAAGGAGGCACTTCGAGAAAGAGGTAATACCTTCTACCGTTTTATTCAATTTCCATTCTTCTTATAATCGCTCTTATTTAGTTGTTTTATTATGAAGTAATAACCTCAGTATCCATTATATACTGATATGTTATTATAAATATGAAAAACCCCTATTTCACCTTCTATCCATCATACGGAAAACAAAATCACCGTTCGTGCGTACGTACGGAATACTGTCTCCACGTCGTGGTGTAATATATTTTTACACCAACACCTTACATGGATGGATATAATGGTGAAAAGAATAACTATATATGGTTATTATAACAACATACTGATTATGATATATTATACCATTCACTCCAATTCTATTCAATAATTATGGTAACAATATCATCGCTCGTGTGTACGTACAAACTTCTATCTCCACAACGCGATTAGATTCATTCTCCATGATAACCGTACATGAATGATCATAAAGTTTATATAATGAATAATAATGTAATATATAAAATAATAATGCTACTAGATTTATGTATATATATATTTTTGTCATCTATTTAGTTTCATTCAATTCAATAAGGAAATGAAAACAGAGTTCATGCGTACGTACGGCCTACCGTCTCCATGAACGGTGTATTTCATTCCTTTTTTCGATCTATAATATATATTTATATGATGAATATATATTACATATAACTCATGTTTTAAATTCTGGAATTAAGTATATCAGGATATAAGTAATAATATCAAGAACGACAAGTCGAAACACATACGATAAATAAAATGATTTTAACCAAAACACTGCTTTAACATGGAACTTACAAAAGAACGGGTAATTTAAAGTCATAAGTGAACCATATATGATATCATAACAATGAATATGATTTTATAATAAGTCAATGACATTATTTAAATCATTATACATGATGTTCGGATACATACGAAGAAAATCAGACCTAAGGTAAGGGATAATTTTGCAAATCTCATTTTTATCCGAGATTGCTTATTCGTAAGTATTTACTAGGGTTATTTCTATCATCCATGTCCATGTTTTATAAAAGTATTTTCATGTATTTTTAAAGGCCTTTTTACCCATTTTTTGACTTTTACTACCTAGTATGTAAGGAATATTTCTTTTGATTACGTTATGATGTACTTTTTTGACTTTTCCGGCAAAAGTACGAGAAGAATGTTTTTTTAACTTATACGGCATGAAAGGATTTTTACGGTTTTATAAAGCCTTATTTTCATGAAGCTTCCTCCAAAATATTTCATGACTATTTTCAACAAAATCATTTTCTTTTAAAATTGCATGATGTTTTGTGAAATGAAATTGATTTTTAAGAAGAAAGGATATTTTCCTCAGGAATTCAATTTAAGTGTTTTATCAAAACCATTTTATATCTAAAGTGACATTATTTCATATGTTTATGTTTCAAGTATAATGTATCTATGATTTACATGGTTTTAATTTTCTTATGATGAAATATCTATTTGTTTTATATGGATTATGTGATGATGGGATGATGTTTATGAAACCTATTTTATTCTTTGGGTTATGATGAATGCTTTATGTTTATTTTGTGGAACAGGTAAGAATGATTTCAGTATGAGATGGGTGGGACCTATATCTCTCTCCAATGTATTGGGTAAAGATTTATATATCATGAGATAGACATGGCTGGAATGGCAAGTTAAACCGGTTCAGTAATACATGACTGGAACGAGGAGTGAACCCGATTCAGAAAGGGACTTTGTCCACTAAGATGGTCTTGGCAGAAATGTCATTGCTAATATGGAAATAATATCATGTGATTAATGGTTTCCACAATTACATGTTTTATTCCCATGATATTTTATCATTCTTAATGTTTCTTTATGATCTATGCCTTGCGTACTTCCATGATTTATGCCATTGCTCAAGATTTTGATGTTTAAACATTATGTTCATGTTTTTATGTTCAAATTTATATGGTATGTTTTATTTTATCCATTATTGCCCTTACTAGAATTTGATCTCAACCTTTTTATGTTTTCTTTTCCCCGGGATATAAATAATGGTTTTATGAAAGAAAAAAGGGGAAGATCCTTATGGGAGATGTTGAAGATCTTTTACCATGATTAGAAGATTACATTCCAAGTTTCCAGAGACACTAAACTATTATGGTCCTTGTGTGTCTATTTTTGTTATGTATTAAGTATTCCATAAAAGTAATGTAATGTCCATGTACATCAAGCTTTATGTCTCTACCGTTGGTATCAGAGGAAAGGTTTAGTCAACCTTTGGAAACTAGGATGCAAGAACTTTAGTGAGATACCTACAGATATTTCTAAGGTATGTCTAGGGATGTCCCTAATGTTAAGTATATGTAAATGTTATAGTCCTAGAATTGCGCTAACGATCATAGAATTAATCCTAAGATGTTAGATATTGAAGGTACTCCCCCTTTATTATGTTGTTTTCCTAGCATGATTTTTTCCTCTCACACTATTCTTTTTGGGTTTTAGACGATGGCTGAAACCCGAAGGAACCGTGTTGATCAATGTAATGGACGTTGCAATGATTGTCCTCCTGAACAAACCAACGTTATGGGAGATGGAGTGTAAAATATTATTTCTATACATACACAAGCTATGAATCATTCTGGACTTCCAAATGAGCAGAGGAGGGAACAATATTCTATTGAGTCCTTCATGAGGCAACGTCTACCTTCTTTCAATGGGTCTTCTATTGCCGTTTTTGGTGAACAATGGATCAGTACCATTGAAAAGATATTTTCCATACTTCGTTGTTCGGAACATGATAAAGTCATTCTAGCTTTTTACCATTTATAAGGTGAAGCAGACTAGTGGTGGACTCTAATTAAGAATACAAGGCCCCGAGATGAAATTGAGTCCATGGAATGGGACGAGTTCAAGAACATATTTTTCAATAAGTACTTCCATTGTATTCTTCGAACAAAGATGGAGAAGGAGTTCATTGAGCTTAAGCATAAGGATGATGAATCTGTTGGTATATACGAAGAGAATTTTACAAGGCTTTCAAGGTATGCATCTGGCTTTATCATCCAACCTAAAAGTAATGTTGATCGATTCTTCAGTGGCTTAAAACTAAGTCTTCAAAGGGCATTAACTATAAGAGACTTCAGTAGCTATGAATAAATTGTGTGTTGTGCTATCAAGGTAGAACTGGAAGTTGGTGTAACATATCCATCTCATGGTTTTAACAAGAAACGAAAGATGGAGTTAAAGGAGAAATCTCAGAACAATTGTGAAAAGAAGATGAATGTTTTATTATTCTCAAAATGTGGAAATAATCATGGTGGAGATTGCATAAAAGGTACTAGAAAATGTTTTAAGTGTGGAAAAGAAGGACATTGAGCAGCTGAGTGTTGAAGTAATGGAAAAAGGGTTACTAATGATATGAATAAAGAAAAGATTGCAGAGAGCGCACCACCAACACTTCAACGCTTCAAGTGCAAGGAAATGGGGCATTATTCTAATAAATGCCCTAATCCACAGTTTAATGATGTTAAACGTGAGCAACCTCTTAAGGAAAAGGATAATGGGAAGTCTCATGCGATCACTATTTGTGATGTTGAGTATGAAAATGAAGTTGTGTAATGATTAAGTTTTTATGTAATGGGATTCCAAAATAATGTTTTATAAAGTATCGTGGAATATTGGAATATTTATGTATTGGTATATTGTGGTTTTCAATAATTTTGTGGTACCGGTAACCATGGAAAGTGAATGAGATATTTTTGGAAAGAAGATGATATGCGCATAATGAAGGGATAAGGAGAAAATAAAATGTTTAACAATATTCATGAGCTCATGAATAATATAAGGAAATAGTTATATCATGGTTTGAGTATATAGAATTTCGGGGTTTTGGTATGTGGAAAGAGTTAACTTTTGACAGCACTCATGTTTTCACTATGATTCAATGGGTATTAATTTTTCAAGAGAATACATGATTGAGGCCTCCGAATGTTTGGAATGTGACCAACAAGACATATCTTATGATATATGGGGATTAACGATGGTATTAACATGCTTGTTATATGAAATATCTGGTAATCGTTTTCACTATAATATGACAATGGACTACAATATTATGGATAAGCCTAAAGATTGGAATGGATTATGTTGGACATAAGTTAGTATTATTTAAGGATAGAACTTTTTTCGATATTATTTATTGGATGTTATAGTAATGTAGTTTAAGAAAAAGGACAACCTGCAGGATGGGTGAAATCCCATTGCGTCGGACAAGGCTATGGGAATCAAACCCACAATCGAAGTGCGAATGGCCTTTATCACATACCACTGGCCTACAAGAAGTCCCTGTTTAGTAGAAACTAGGTTTATTATATTAAGAAGTATGATATATGAAGTATATGTCCATTTTAGTAACCATATATGATTAATATCACTATATATCGACTTATGTATATTTAATAACTTTTTCTAACCTTTTTTTGAGACAAATGGAATGACCCGTCATTCTATCACATGATCTTCTAACACTTCACAAATAACAAATTCAACATCATTTCTTTAAGAGATGAAGTGGAAATTGTTCAAGGCATGAACAAGAGGGAGATTGTACCAAAATAAAGTAAGTATTTATTCTAATTCAAATTCTTCAACTTTAGGGAAATGATCTCGAAAAAAAATATGTTGTCCTATTTCCCTTATATCAGATGAATCAGATGGTACCTTAGATCATCACAAATCTATGGCTTTGTGATTGATGGCTTTTTCATAGCCATGTTCTCTACCACTCTCCATTAGAACCTGATGGTTAGATTTTTCTTCCATATCCATATTGTCAGCTATGTTCTCCTATATGGAAACCCAGTGATGAGTTACTTTGGGTAATCGTTACATTTCATACTGTAGTTTTTAAAATTAAGTATCAGTATTCTTTTTTATGATGTGGGTTTCTATAAACAGTAAACGATATATAACCCCGACGGATTTTGAGGGAGAAATTCATTTTAAGGGGGGTAGAATTTAACACCCCGAGATTTTATGAAAAATATTCTTTTAATTTCATTAATGTCTTGTGTTTTATGCTACACCAAAAATATCTTTCACAACACACACCCCTGACTTGGCTTGCATTACACGCAATCACGACCTTCCACGATAGCGTGTGTTGTACGCAATACCGAGTTTCGCTAAACAAAGATATATGGTTATAATATTATTATGAACTATCTGTTATGAATAGTATCAACTACATTTCAAATTTTATAACATTATTATTCATCTTATAAATTTTCTGAAACATTTTATGTGAACAAAATAAATTTTTCGGGTAAAATAAGTATTTTTCAAAAAATACAGTTTTGCCGCCTTTTGATGGCGCTCTAACATTAAATCAAGTTTTTGACATGTTTATAAGTTAAATTTTACAAAATAAAATTATTCTTTGGAATAAGGATATAAAATTTTACCTTGGATAAAATTTTCTTATTATTCTGATAACCTTCATATTTTAATGAATAGTAAAAACAGGCTATATTTTAATTAAAAACAATTTTTTTCATCCTAATAATTTATGTGGTTAAATTATAATATTGAATGGTTTTAAATTATAAATAGAATATATTTTTACCATTTAATATAATTTATGTCATTATCATTGATTTTACCTTGAATTCATAGGTTAAATCAATTCAATCTTTTGCAATGTTTTAAACAAAAACCCGTTTTCTTTCTACAACGGGATTAATTTTAATTTAATTTCTGAAACTTTTGTTTATTGAATTTGGAAAAATGGATTCCATATTTGGAATCAGTGGGTCCAAATTTTGTTAATAAGATACTTTTTATTTTTGGTCTTTATGAATAGTAACTACGGTAAATTTTATTTACCATAGTTAAAGGTAAATTGGGTAATTAAAGGTAAATATAAGATTATAAAATTAACCTAACACCTGAAAAAATCCTATTGGATGACTAATAGTCTACCCATATCACCTAAGGGTCAGATTATAATCATTTAATGGACTTTTTCCATGAAAATAATTTAATTATTATTAAAACCAAAGAAAGTGACAACATGTCACTCTCTTAAATCTTATAAGTATATTAATTTTAATTTAGTGATAAAGTTTATGAAACATAAAAAATGAATAGTCTCCATTAATCTAATAAAATTATCTAAATCATATGAATTTATTTATAATTTTTAGGGATTAAATAATTATCATTAATTGTGACACAATAGTGATGTAGAAATTGTTTATCTAGTGAAAAATCAAGAATATAGTTTTTTTTAAACTAATAGTGACCATAAAAGGCCCAAAACCCTGACCAAAACTTATTAATCGTCTAAATTTAAACCATAATCATCCAATAGTCGTATATTTGACCATTTGGAGGCTTATAAAAGCGATTATGACACTTATATTATTTTATTTTAAATGATGCCAAAGTTGTCACCTTCATAATTTAATAAATATAACAATTTAAATATTGTGATTTTAAGATGATAAATTCTAGTAAAAGTATTATTGTGAATTTTAATAGATTTATCTTCATCATAGGATTTTATTTTTAATTTTTATACAACATATAAGTATATTCAATAATTATTCAAAAGTGTTGTTGTAATTATTTTATTAAGACATAAAGCAAATAAATGGTTTTAACAATAATAAAATAAATATTATATGGTCTAAAATGTTATAAATTATCCAATTATGGAAAATTCACAATAAATAAGTAATAATTTATAATAATTGAAAATTTATAATGTTATTACCGCAAATAAAATAAAATTGATTAAATAAGGATAAATCAAGTTGATAATGATTAAAATAAATTACTAACATGTAAAAATTTTATTGTTTGATGATATTACAACAATATATCATCTAATATTTGTATTTGAGTCATTTTGGAAGTTTTTATGTGGGGTTGGGATTTAAAATAAATTAATATTTTCTTTATATTTCCAAAGGTGCCCCTCTCCTCCCTTATAAAAGGGCATCTCCTCCCTGTCTTCCTCAAACCACTTTGAGCCGTCAAGCTCAGAAAACCCCTGCCAAATTATCTTCTACACTTCCCTAGAAACATACTAGAGCTCCTGGTCTTCTTCAAAGACCAATTTTAGTGCCCAAAGAGAAAGTTTATAGGAGGCACTTCGAGAAAGAGGTAATACCTTCTACCGTT
The DNA here is from genome assembly GCA_963277665.1 of Viscum album. Taxonomy (NCBI): domain Eukaryota; kingdom Viridiplantae; phylum Streptophyta; class Magnoliopsida; order Santalales; family Viscaceae; genus Viscum; species Viscum album. The sequence continues at coordinate 460,982,541 of OY728167.1, read as the reverse complement.
TACTTCAAGTTCCATTATTCTTCTACTCCCTCTTCTTTAGTTTTTTCATTATAAAGTAATAACATCAGTATCCCTCATGTACTGATATTTTATTATAAATATGATACAACCCTATTTCACCTTCTATCCATCCTACGGAAAACAGAATCACTGCGCGTGCGTACGTATGAAATACCATCTCCACGCTGTGGTGTAATATGTTTTTCCACAAACACCTTACATGGATGGGTATAATGGTGAAAATAATAACTATATATGGTTATTATAATATCATACTGGTTCTGATATATTATACCCTCCACTACAATTCTATTCAATAATTATAGGAACGATATCATCGCTCGTGCGTACGTACGGACTATCATCTCCACGACGCGATGAGATTCATTATCCATGTTAACGATAAATGAATGATCATAAAGTTTATATATGAATATTAATGAAATATATGAAATAATAATGCTACTGGATTTATGTATATATATATATATTTATTTATTTCATCGATTTAGTTTCATTCAATTCAATAAGGAAACGAAAACAACGTTCATGCGTACGTACGACCTACCTTCTCCATGAACAGTGTATTTCATTCCTTTTATCGATCTATAATATATATGTATATGATGAATATATATTACATATAAATAATGTTTTACTTTATGGAATTATGTAAATCAGGATATTAGTAATAATATCAATAACGACAAGTCTAAACACATACGATAAATAAAATGATTTTACCCAAAACGCTGCTTTAACATGGAACTTACAAAAGAACGGGAAATATAAAGTCATAAGTGAACCATATATGATATCATAACAATGAATATGATTATTTAATATGTCAATCAAATTATTTAAATCATTATACAGGAGGTTCAGATACGTATGAATCATATCAGACCTAAGGTAAGAGATAATTTTTCAAATATCCTTTTTATCCGAGATTGCTTATTCGTAAGTATTTACTGGGGTTATTTCTTTCATCCATGTCCATGTTTTATAAAAGTTCTTTCATGTATGTTTATAGGCCTTTTTACCCATTTTTGACTTTTACTACATGGTATGTAAGGAATCTTTCTTTTGTTTACGTTATGAGGTACTTTTTTGACTTTTCCGGCAAAAGTACAAGAATAATTTTTTTTAACTTATACAGCATGAAAGGATTTTTACGGTTTTATAAAGCCTTATTTTCATGAAGCTTCCTCCAAAATATTTCATGACTATTTTCAACAAAATCCCGTTCTTTTAAAATTGCATGATGTTTTGTGAAAAGAAATTGATTCTGAATAAGAAAGGATATTTTCCTCAAGAATTCATTTCAAGTGTTTTATCAAAACCATTTTCTATCTAAGAGTACATTTTTTCATATGTGTATGTTTCAAGTATAATTTCTCTATGATTTACATGGTTTCAATTTTCATATGATGAAATATCCATTTGTTTTATATGGATTATGTGATGATGGGATGATGTTTATGAAACCCATTTTATTCTTTGGGGTATGATGAATGTTTTATGTTTATTTTGTGGCACAAGTAAGAATGATTTCACCATGAGATGGGTGGGACCTATATCTCCCTCCAATGCATTGGGTAAAGATTTATATCTCATTAGATATACATGGCTGGAATGGGAAGTTAAACTGGTTCAGTAATACAGGACTGGAACGAGGAGTGAACTTGATTCAGAAAGGGACTTTTTCCACTAAGATGGTCTTGGCAGCAATTGCGTTGGCTAATATGGAAATCATATCATGTGCTTAATGGTTTCCTCAATTACATGTTTTATTCCCATGCTATTTTATCATTCTTAATGTTTCTTTATGATCTATTCCTTACGTACTTCCATGATCTATGTCATTGGTCAAATTTTGATGTTTAAACATTATGTTCATGTTTTTTAGTTCAAATATATATGGTATGTTTTATTTTATCCATGCTTACCCTTACTGAGAATTTTAGCTCACCCTTTTTATGTTTTCTATTCCCTAGGATATAAATAAAGGTTTTAGGTAAGAAAAAAAGGGGAAGATCTTTATGAGAGATGTTTAAGATCTTTCACCATGATTAGAAGATTACGTTCCAAGTTTCCAAAGACACTAAACTATTACGGTCCTTGTCTGTCTGTTTTTGTTATGTATTAAGTATTCCAAAAAATTAATGTAATGTCCATGTACATCATGCTTCTGGTCTCTACATAATGCCTCCATATTTTCAAGTAAAAGATCATCGCCGCCAACTCCAGATCATGCATTGGATAGTTTCGCTCATGTATTTTCAACTGTCTTAAGGCATATGATATCACTTTATCATTCTGGATTATCACACAGCCTAATCCCTTCTTCGAAGCATCATTGAATACCACAAAAGCTTCCGCACTTTTGGGTAAAGTGAGTACAGGCGCAGTGATAAGCCTCATTTTCAACTCCTTGAAGCTTTCTTCGCATTCATCACTCCTTGAAAACTTTACTCCCTTTTGAGTTAGCTTGGTAAGAGGGTTGGACAATCATTAGAAATTTCTCACAAATCATCAATAATATCCAGCTAACCCCAAGAAGCTATGAATATCTGTTACCGATGTTGGCCTCGGACATCCCTCAATTGCATCTGTTTTGGAGGGATCCATAGATATCACATTTCTTGTGATGATATGGCCCAAGAATGAGACCTACATCAACCAGAACTCACACTTTATATACTTTTCATAGATCTTATCCTTGCACAAAGTCTCTAGTAGAGTTCTTAAATGATCTTCATGATCCTACTTGGTTTTAGAGTATATTAGAATATCATCTATAAGGACTACCACAAATTTTTCATGGTAATCTCTAACGACTCTATTCATCAAGTCCATGAATATTTTTAGAGAATTTGTGAGTCTGAAAGGCATTACTATGAATTCATAGTGCCCATTTCTTGTACGAAAAGCAGTTTTGGGCACATCTTCCTTCTTCACCCTTACTTGATAATATCCTGACCAAAAATATACCTTGGAAAATTATTGTGCTCCAAGTAGCTAATCGAACAAGTCATCGATCCATGGTAGATGATATTTGTTCTTTATCCTAATTTTTTTATGTTCACGATAATCGATCCAAAGTCGCATTGACCCATCCTTCTTCTTGATGAAGAGGACTGGTGCACCCCATGGTGAATCACTTGGGAGTATAAACCCTCTATCCATATTGTCCTCTAGTTGTTTCTTCAGCTTTTCAAGCTCCACCATAGCCATTCTATATGGAGTCTTGGATATTGGTAGCTCCCCTGGTATAATTTAAATTGATAAATCAACATCTCTTCTACGAGGAAGACCAGACAGTTCCTCAAGAAACACTTCAGCGAATTCCGTCACAATATGCATTTCTTCAAGGATGGATTCTTCCATGGACTCAATCATCTTTGCCAGATACGCCTGCTCATAAGGTAGTAATATCCCTACGTGAGATTATGGAGTTAAATGAGATTCATTTTCCTCCTTACACTTGTAAATAATCGGGGGTCGATTCTCCATATAGAGTGTGATTTCCCTCTCCCGACAATTTATGTTGGCTCTATATAAGGAAAACCAATCCACACCAATAATTGCATCAAATTCAACCAAAGGGAGTATGACGAGGTTCTTTGGGTAATTAAATCCACATATTATAATAGGGTAGGACTTATATTCATGGGATGGAATGATTTCCCCATTTTCCGTACTCACCTCCATCTTCACTACTATGATTTGTGGTGGTGCTGGGATTGTTCTAATAAACTTTCGAGATATAAAATAATGTGTAGAACCCGAATCAAAAATTATGTTCGCTATTCTTGAATGAATAACTAGTGTACCTGTCACCACTTCATTGTTGGGGTTCAATTCGGTAGAAGTGATGGAAAAAGATCTTCCTTGCTACCTTGGAGGTTGTTGGTTGCCTCCGAAAACCCATAGATTAGGGAACTGATTTGTAAAATGCCCCGGTTCATTTCAGTTGAAGCAATAAACATTGCTTTGAGGTTCGAACGGAGCTTTACTCTCCTCTATCGCAGCCACAAGTCATTCTTCCGGATAGTTAATAGCTAGGTTCCCTTCTCTTCCACACCTAAAGCATTTCTCGTCCCCTTGAGGCAATTTCCAGGGTACTTATTTCCACACTTTTGGAAAGTGGGGTGCTGGATCTTCTTAACACCATTGGATTTATCTATCAGACCACCAGCATTGAAGTCCACCTTACACTTCTTTTCCCCATGATACCCCATTGATTCCTCGATCTCCATTTCGACCTTGAGGGCACATCGGACAATTTCCTCATAGCTGTCGAAGTGACGGATCGCTAATTCTGTCCATTGGCTAGGCTTCAGCCCACCAAGAAGCGGTCAACCTTGCATTCGGGGGTAACGAAAATGCTGGAAGCATATCGTGCAATCCTTGTGAATTTTTCCTCATACTCTCCAATAGATTCTTCATCTTTTTTCTTGACGGAAAGAAATTCCCTTTCCATATTTAGCTTGAGGGTGCGCGGAAAATATTTATCAAAAAACAACTTCCATAAATCCTTCCATTCCAACGCCTCGATCTCCTCCTCAGGCTTCATATTTTTGATCAATGTCCACCATTTATCATCTTCACCCTCCATACGATAATCTGATAGGAGAACCTTCTCTTGTTCAGAACATTGAAGGATGGAGAATATCTTTTCAATGGAGTTGATCCATTGTTTAGAGATCGTGGGATCGGATGATCCACTAAAAGTAAGAGGCCTTTGTTTCATTGAAGCTCTCGATAGTGACTTGTTCTTTCTTAGGGGGGTTTAATGTTCCTATTGACCCATCTTTCTATTCAAATATTGAGTTAGCTAAGAGAGAATCGTGACAAAGTTCGTGATTCCTGCTCCCATTGGATTGGGCATCTCATTAGTACCGTCATCACACTTATCTTCATATCGGTTGTTAGCCTGAGTCCTCCTATTACCAGCCATTAGCTGGAATAAAAGGAATGTTAGGGATAACACATAAAGGGTAATCCAAAGAAAAAATTTTATGACTTATAAATAAACGTTTATTTCCTTAACTCATGAGTCTATAGGCTTCAAACTAGTCTTTTCATGATCTACTTTCTAACATATATTCATAGGGGCATTTTTTTAATTCCCTTAATAAGGGTTCATAATATGCCTGGGAATTTTTCAAAACATATCCCCTGGGAGTGTCATAACCAAGAGTGCAGTAAGGCCCAATGTCAGGCACAAGTTCCCATTCGAGTCTAGCTCAAAGCGGTGTTTTCGGGTTTTAACCCTAGGATACATCTGTGCTAGAGCCGCCTCTACCTGCTCGTATCCTGACAGGGATGTATTTGTTTGATAAACCACTTAATCAGTACTTAAAAAAACATAGAGATGTTTTTATTTCACTTAGTCTTATCTCTACGGCTTAACTAGGTTTTTCTAATCCTAATATCAAAAATAACTAAACATATCCTCTGATACCAACTATGACAACCCTGCTTTTATTACAAACATAAAAAATATTTATTACATAAACTATTAACTTGATAGAACATGGGAGATCGAGAGGCCTAGTGTCTTTGGGGAATAGGATCATTACATAACAACTTAAAACATTAAATACAACATCTTTATTGAAAACTTCCTTTACATGACCACTACATTCCCTCATGCTTAGCATTGCACGGGATAACCTGAGGACATGCATAAGAAAAGGGGTGATCTATAAATCCCAATAAGGGAATAAACATGGAATACACGAGGAGTAAAATTCATGTTAGACAATAGTAATATCAATAGAGAACAAGATAAACATGAACATAAATGCATGATAATGCATGATAATCTTAACATGGAAATGTGGGAACAACACTTAACATGGAATTAGCATGAGCCAAGGCTCATTGCACATGGAGCATGAGTAAATTCTCATTGAACATGAAGCATGAGTAAACCCTCATTGCACATAAATTATCATGATTCAACACTCATTTCAGATTATGTATCATGATACTATACTTTACTCATTGCATTGGAGCACTATAAGGGTGCACCCTTCTTAAACCATTCATTTCATGCATAAGTGTGCCACATGGATCATAAAACATGGATTCATAAAACATAATCATTTATTCCAAGATAAATGAATGTGGAATTCATACATGAAACTTTATAATCAATAAGTAAGTGTGCATAAATTTTAATACCCTTGATGGATAAATGCACATTGTTTTCACTACACAATGGTATTGGCTTAGAAACTCGGTGCGATTTCGGCAGTGTAACGACGTGACATAAGAATTCATAAAAATGGTTGATGAGAGAGAAAGTGGTTCCTTATCATATTTACATATAATGGACAGTAAGGAGGTCATATAGATACATGTCCAAAAATTTGTAATGGAATTTTGATTCATGATACAAAAGTATTGCTTAAATGAAAATGATGAGAGAGAAGTTCATTTCGGAATTTCGACATAGTAATGGGTGTACATTGGAGGCATTTAATGAGAGAGAAAGGGGTATCCAATCATTCAAAAATAAAGAGGTAATTATTAGGGAGGTTCAGAACCATACCCTAACATTCATAATTTAACTTAAAGGGGAAAAAACTTAAAGAAAATTGGACAAAAATGAGAAAGGAAGAAAAAACCCTTACGTAGAAGTGTGCTTCCAAAGGCTTGAAAGAGGATTGATAGAGGCTTCTTGGGAGATTGGGGAACCTTGGGAAGATTCTAGAAAGATTAGGTCATAGGTTGGACGAACTCAAATGGCTTTTAGTGATGATGAAGTGGGACCTTGGGTGGGTTTATATATGAAAGGTGAGTGAATTCTTTAATATTGAGGTTTGGGACCCCTTACGTTAAACTAATCCAAACTACATATAATCTCATGGTTTTTTCCCATGGTTTTTGGAAAAGGGAATAGGAAAATAAAATTTTATAAGTCCAATGTCAGATCTTCTTAAAATAATGGGGTTGCTTACGTGGAGGTGAGTCACACTCCCATGGAAAATAATTTAAAAAGACAAGATGTTTAATAAGTCTTGAGGGGTCCACTAGTGCTTTGTAAAATAAGTCAAACAAATCCAAAGTCACGTTATTTTAATGGCAAAACATATATTGGATGAAAATAAAGATTATATTATTTTATTACATCACTATTGGGTCATTATGATGTCATAGAACACATTATATAATTAAACGATATTTAATTTTTACCCAAAAATTTGACTATCTCATAAAATTATGAAAAATTCACCCTTGGATAATTTTGGTGTCCTAATTCCAGAAATAAAATTTATTTTTTCTAAATAATTTTTAAATATGTTAATTATTACTTTTAAAATAAAAACCAACATTTATCGAAAATTCACGGGTTTTGACAAAAATGGCTTTCAAACCTTAATAAAAATTACAATTACATTCATAAAATTATAAGATAATTTATATTTAATAAAAATTAATTTAATAATAATAATAATAACTTATAAATAAATCATTTAGTTCAAAAATACATTAATTCATCGAAATAGATTTCTTAGCTTAATATTAACTAAAAAATACTATTTGTGTTTAAAAAAACTATTTACAAAGTGTAAATAATGAAAAGAATGTATATTCATTATTATATAAAAAAAATAATACACATAAACCTAATACTAGTGATTTGTTACATAACCCCTTAAAACAGCGGCAAAAGACCTGTGGGTAAGGTGTGTTATGGTTACAGACTCTTGGGGTGGCTCGGATAACATCACTCGAGTGGTAATCTCTATCAACTTCCACTTTTCCCATAGACGGTCCTGTTCGAGCTTGACATAATGAAACTCAGCTTGGGATTGGTCAAGAGCAAAACCCAAGGATGCCCCATATTTCCCGAGCTCTGACAAATGGGCTTCGTATGGAGCAATTCTTCTGGACGAGGCCATCATTTCCTTTGTCTGAGTAAATTGGGTTTATTAAAGCCTTATATTTATACTAATCATGTGATCACTGTTCAACGACCATAAAAGTAACGGTCACAATTATTAACATAAAACCAAATAATTTGACATTTTATATAAACATTTTACCTAAAGAGACATATAATTAGATCAAGTGGGATTTCCATTAATTAAACTTTAGGTCGTTATCGAACCTTTCTACATTATCTAAATTCACCACACAATATTATAAAATCTTCAAATTATCCTTTTCCAACATTATAAACCTAAAATAATTACTACCAAACTCCCTACCCTTTTTCTTCACCATTACTTATTCTACGCTATCTATGAATATATCATATATAATGGTTTTTGAGGGATAGATTCCCCAAAATATTTTCTCTAGATATATTTTCATGTTCATAATTAGGGCCATCTAGGACCCAAACTATTTCTTGCAAAAACAACATCGGCTCAAATTCTTTGTAGATCAAAACTTGATTATCAATCTTCTCCCAGGTTAAAGTTCATTAGGAAACATCCCATGTTTTCTCATAACCACCATGTCTTATTTCACTAGTGGTGATTAAGGGGGGTTATGTTCTACATCCAACACTGGAATGGAGATTTAAATTTCTTCTGAATCATTAGTTACTAGATATATGGATTTTTCAATTATAGATGATGATGAAAATTACATGCTACTTTCATAATCTACTGTAGTGTTATTATGATCTCTCCGTATAATATTTTCAATATTGTCTCTAACCCATCCATTTTTTTCAATAATGAATATATTGAGGGTATTCTTACCACAATTAATGAATATAGAGTCAACCTTGAAATAGTTAGTCCATTACCAAAATCACAATACATTTATCTAAAGAATCCATATGAAGATTTATATTCCCATTAACATAATTTTCAAAAGTAAACTATCATATAACTGTAATTTTTATTCTGTAAAAAACATTAGGGTGATAGAATTAGAAATCAAGCAGGGTAACATAAAATGACTAGAATAAAGGTCCCTTATTAACAATTTTTATATATAGGATTATTTATCATAATCTATCTCATAAATATTTATTGAACAATATCAAACTTGTTCCCATGGTTATGGATGTTGTTCAAAAATATAATTCTTATCATATGTAGGACTATGAAACTAATTTTGGTTATTTACATGTTTTCCATAGTTACAGATTTTGACCATTAGGGGTGAGTTTGGATGTAAGTTTTACACTCCCATCATGCCAACTGATCTCTTTTTAATTAGTTTCTATACGTCCACTATTTCAAAACATAAATCATTTTAAAGTTCAATGATGAAATTTCCCTCAGAGATTAATCTTATCGTTTTAACATAAAGGATATTGAATCTTATTTTCTTAACCATCATTATCACCTAATATTCTATGTGACTCCATATTTATTTTCAATGATTTTTTTTATTTAAAAAGTGTTCAGTTTTTTAATCATATTTTTTGGTATCTTAATTTTCAAAATAATAACGGTTTTAACTCTAGATCATACCTATTAGGATTTTTGTTGGTAAAATCTCTACATTTTCCATGGAATCCATTACTAACTTGGTTATTTAAGGACAGACCAACTACAAAAACCAAAAGGAGTTAATGTGGTTGATACACCATATGATAATTACAGTATGATAACAAATTCTACCCTATAATGTATAAATCTTCAATTTTGTATTTCAGTTTAACTTAAATCACTCATGGTCTAAACTAGGATCCCATAGGTTGATTTCACGAAAAAATATTATTATAATTCCTTCGCATAATAAATACTTCATATTTTATTGTTATTAGATTATGATTAAACAAATAATATCCCTTGGTAGTGGTGAACCAAATTTGAAGATTTTCCTCATCATTATGCATTAGATGATGATCAAGTTAACACATAATCACCCATTTTTAGGGTCATTTCCTCTAGGTACTTATGTTCCTAATATTACAACCACTTTTAGTATCTAGAAATAGATGTAATTTCTATGGGAAACAAAAAATCTATACCATACCAATACATTGAAATGTTATATTATAATTATAATTATTTCATAGACTTATCCAGAGTGTTTTTAGTAATGTTACCTTATACTAATCTCAATAATATAATGTACATTATTATCTTAAAAATAATTCTTATAATATACCAATGGGTAATCTATACTATTGAAAATTTTATCATCTTTAACATATCAAACCTTAAATTATCCTCATCAAACATCGTAATATAAAATGTTATCTAAACAATACTATGATACTCATTATGGTTCCTACCCCCACGCTCTGTGGTCTAATTAAAAAAACATACCTTACCTACTCACATTAGTATAGGTTGTAAATTTTTAGATATAGCCATCCTTAATTAAAAATTTAACAATTATTATCTTATCTCTTATATCCTAAATATATTTTTAGGATTTTTAGATATAGCCATCCTTAATTAAAAATTCAATAATTATTATCTTATCTCTTATATCCCAAAGATATTTTTAGGTTTAGAGATTTTGATAAATAAGAAAAATTATAAAATAATAAATCCCTTGTCTTTATCAGCTAAATTACTTTTTTTCACTATAATAAACTACTTAATGCATAAAAAGTCTTCAAATTTTCCAAAAAAAATAGTGATTGATATGTAATGTGTAATAATTTTATTCATAACCTAGAGACACATAAACATAATAAGGGGTGAGAAAAAAATTGATTAAGGTAAAATGTAAAATTGAGACAATCGTGGCATTAATATGACAGAAATAATATGGAAGGAGTAAGAAATAATTATAATTACATTGTCAAATGAAACATAGAGGATAATATATTAATGGAAAGAAATGAAAATAAATAGATCACATGGATACCAAAAACTAAATTCACAGTGGTTAAATTCATAATTCCTATCAACATGATCTTACAATCAAGGCCTTAAACAAGAAATTATTTTGGTTACCGAGGACATAACCAAGGCATCATTATTCTTTTCATGAAAAAAATAACAAAATATTGCAGAATCTGGTATGTATTCACCAAATACAAAAACATGTTTTTCTCAAGGGACCATCCAACACATCGAGGGGCTATATAATAATAGCACACCCATCACATGTTTAAGTCTAATTCATTCATCATATGAGATTGTGAGTAAATAATTCATAATCAATATTTCCAATAATCATCTATATTATAATAAGAACATAAAAATTTACAATAATTTTCTCCATATCAATAAAAAGGATAATATGATCATAAACCATCAAGATAAAGGTAATGGATGGTTAAACACTACTTAGTCAACATTCCAAACTAAACGATAAACATCAATATCAATATAAAAAATATATATTCTAAATACTACCCCAATAAAAAAATGAAATATCTCGTAAAAATCAATCAAAATAATATCGTATAGAGTAATGGAATATAGTTAAGTCAATAATTACCTGAATAAATTGATGCGTGAAATCTATGTGAAAACCCTACAATCAAAGGAATATAAAATATATTAGTCACAAAACAAATACATTGGAAGAAAATTTATACTTATTCATGGTAAATGGTTATGAAAGAAAAATTAATCGATAGATCATATCATTGATATAAAATACAATACATAATACTTTTAGAGAAAAATGGAATATCATTTCAAAATAACTTTTCCCCAATTATACAATGGAAACACTTATGTACGTTGATGTAGATTAAAATCATATAGAAAAAATAATGATTCAAATGGTATATCCCAAGAAGGGGTCAAGATTTGATTTTTTCTAATCCATTCGTTTAATCCCAAAAAATATAAACAAACATATATATAAGAATATATATTTTATATAAAATCATATAAAAAATACCCATGATTGAAAATTATTTGGAATATGAAAATTAAGATGAAAGAGAAAACTTAAAAAGGATTATAAAAAACATATTTAACATTGCCATAATATAAATGATTACATGTCACATTTAAAAGAATATTTTTAATAGGAGAATTTAAATATTATAAAAAAAATTACCTTTAAATAGAATATCTAATAATGGAGCCATAAAAATTAAATAACGTTTTTAATAGTAAATGTGGATAAAAATATAAAACATTTGATTATGTAGTGATCCATTTCAATAAACTGAATTTAGATTTGTTTAAAATTCACATAGTAAAACATTATTTTTTATCGAAACATAATTTTTCAAAATATGATTATAAAATACCATATAATATAACATCTGGGTGGGGAACCCAAAAATATTTATAGAGGAAATATTATAACTTATTGAATGAATGTTGTGTTACCAAAAAAACATTACTATTGAGGTAATAATTAAATCAATAACCATTTGAAGAAAGGAATATGTTTTTGATAATAATATCAACATAATTATCTAATAATTATAAAAATTCATTCACATGTAGTAAATAATCCATATAAGGAAAACACAGTGCACAAAATGTATTATATCTCAAACAATTATAATTGAGGCCATGAAAACCCTAAAAACATTAAATATGTTTGAAACAAGACTCCACCAAGGATATGATTTCAAATGATATAATAAGTACCTTGAATAATGACGGGATCATGATATAGAATATGAAATGGGTAGTAGATACACCATTCCAATTTAAATATAGTGTATAATAAGAAAGTTTTCTCATGGAATTGAAAACTGTGATAAGAAACCCTTACCTTGTTCATGATTCGTATTGGGAATGAAATTAACATCCTGAATAATGAAATTAATTTTATTAGATTCCTTCTTATAAATATTATACATGGATATTATACTATTTATAATCATATGCTATTTGTTTATTGAATTATTTTTTCTTAAGCGGGTGTTAAATTTTAATTGGTGTCAACTTATTTTAGTGCCTATAACGACTGATGATGTTATTTTAAAAATAACAATTAAATGACCACAATGTAATAATTATTAACTTCTTAACTTATAATAACAATAGTTTTTATGTTCTAATTTTCATCTATGATTTAATTTTATATCGTTATTAAAGTAGGCGGTTAGACTATTCCCAAACATGAACATGCTATATCCCGTTGGGTGAGTATGGATAAATAAGTGTGTAATATCATTATAACTGAATAATAATGAAATTATTTTGATGTTTATATTTTTGTTAATTTTATTTTATGTTTTATGGATAAATAAATAAAATCAATATGGAAAAATGTTACTATGTGGAGGCATTAGTCTCCACAAAGTAGGATTAAAATACTTTTATTTCACTAAGTATATAGAGAGGAATAAATAGTTGTCAGTCGATTAATTTAATAAATATTGAATATAAAAAGTATACTAAGGGCATTATATAAATTTTTTTAGGATATGTTTGTAATATAAAGGTTAATAATAAATGGTAAGGAGTAAGTAATACCCACATTGGTACCTTGAACATTATTTTGAATGTTTCCTTGGAAATAATGGGTTTAAAAAAACATATGGTGACTAGGGGATTGTAAAAATGAGAGAGGATTATAAAAGGATATTTTTTAGTGTTTTAAGAATAAATTTTAATCAATGGATGTGGAATAAAGGGGTGGAATTTTCCACTATTTTATGTGATGAAAATCGAACTTTTGTGATTCAACTTTAATTCTGAATGATATCATTACACTATTAAAAATTCAATGATTTGAAAAGTTTGAAATAATGGAGTTAGGGGTTTAATTTGGCCTATAATCCATAAACAAAATCCCACCCACTATTGAGATATGTTTTTGTTATTTTCAATTAATTTTTTTTATCATTTTACCATTTTTCTTTTTACATGGGTAATACATTTTTAACAAAGTAATTTAATTTTCAAAAAAATATAAAATAACCCATATTAATAAATTTGGATGTGATGAATATAAATTTATTATCCATTTAATATAATTTTTTTTTCTAAATAATATAAAATTAATTTTAAATAATAAATTATATATTATGAAAAATATTTTTTTTTAAATACTGTTTTTTACCCATTACATGTTCTTAATCTTATTTAGAATTGATTACAGGTTGAAAGTGTGTTAATATAATTGTATACGTGTTTAAAAATATTATTATATTTATCATTTAATATATAATTATTTATGATATTAAATTAAAAATACACAATATGAGTAAAATAATTCTTTGAAAATAACAAATTTACCATTATCAAAGTCATGAACTTTAATCGTAGAAATAATATTTTTATACCAAAATCTGAAACATAACTTATTAAATAATATGATAATGTTTATATAAAATATTATATACATTTTTATAAACTAAATTTCTTCAAATGATGAAATGTAATTTTTAATACAGGTGAATAAATACAGTTTTTAGTGTAAAATATTACTTATGTTTCCAAAACATTACACATGATTTTATTGAATTAAAAACAGTATATTTAAATAATTTATATTAACTTATAAATATTTGTGTCTATATATAAATGGTTAAAAAAAATTTAATTCATTCTTGTATTATGATTACGGAATAAAATTGAAAATTTTAGTAATATATGTATTTTTAACTATGAACTTAACAGTAAACTATATTAGAAAAATATCAAAAAACCATCATAAGATAATTTTACATGATGACCCTAGAAATGAATTTTAATACATCAAATTGATGTTATAAAATTTTATAGCATAAATTTTCAATAAAAACATAGTAATATTATCAAACATTATTCATAGGAAAATAACTATTTATTTAAAAAAATATAGAAACTATTCTTTCTAATTACCTATAAATTTCAAATATAATTTGTTTTAATAAATTATTAATATTAATAATAGTTTTTATCTGTAATATATTTAGATTCTAATATATAAAATGATAATTATTATAAAGGTTGTATTTTGATACTAAAAACTAGTCTTATAAATTATTTTTGTACTCTAGTTGAATTTTCATCAATGTCTTAGTATTAACAATGATCATTATTTTTTAATTTCTATAAATATTTTATTTTTTAGTTACATATATTATTACAAAAAATTTATATGGCCATATTTTTTTGGTTACATAGTGTTCTTTTGTTTTTTTATTCGATGTTTTGTGTCATGAAAGATATCGAACACATTGACTTTTTTAAAGGTAGTTATATATTAAAATATTGGATGTGTTACATTATAGCACATGAAACAGAAAACAAAAACGATCCACACAAAATTATATGAACATTTTTGGGATAATAATTAAAATAATAAAAACACATCTACTAAATAAAATATAGTAATCAATTTAAAAATGATTAAATTAAAATGATAAATAATTAATACGATTTATTGTAAAGAATGATGTTTTTTAAAAGATTTTTTTTCAAAGTATTGCATATTTTATCCTCAAAATTTAAAATTTTCAATATTTAAATATTATTATGATAATATGTAATATTTAAACTTATGAATTAATATATTCAAATTCATTTAATTATTAACTGATATAAAATACCTCTAAAAACACTTAAATTTTAAAAGGACCTTTTACATAAAATTATTTTTTTATTTTGTTTTCATTATTTAATAGAAAAAGTGATAAGTTTTATAATTTGAATTTTCTGAAATTACATTTTTTTTATTTATAATTTTTAATTTTTATGATTTTTTAAAAATGGTTGACTATTTCGGTGAATAATGAAAAATAACATTTTTTAAAATACCATAACATTTATGACATCATCATGATATTAAAATGAATAAAAAATTTATGAATCATTTTTATAGATAAAATATAAGTTTTATGATTATAATAAAACATTTGAAAATATTATTTTGAATTTGGAATCCTTTTTTTACTATTTAAAACCTAATTGATATTTTATTCTTATAAAAGAACTATTTTGGATTATTTACTTACATTAATTATTTACAGGGATATATTAAATTTAGGATTAATTTTAAATTAATATAAATCTCCTTTTATTTTCCTCAAAAAATATCATGGTAATCAATAGTACAAATGATTTTTATGTAAATTAATTTTTACTATTAAAAATACAATCTATCTGAAAATAATTTTTATTGATTAAAGTGAACATTAATTAAAATTAATTTATAACACCTATATAAATTGATAATGATTGAATGGTTTTATATTTCTAATATTTATATAAAAATTAGATAATAATGGAAATTTTTTAGGTATAAAAGAATATTATCGAGGTAAAAACAAAAGTTACCGCGGTAGAACTAAATCATGGAAAAAAGTTAAATCATTGGGAAATGGACTAAAATATCTCAAAATATAGACATTATTTTGTTGGATTAATAGTTTATTGGATAATAGATACCTGAAATCCATTATTTTTCACTTTTTTATCCTTTATTACATTGAATGCTACCTAAATATGACATAAAGTAATGAGTATTGACAAAAGTTCCATCATCTCACATATAAAAGGTTACCTTCACAACCCTAAATATACTGACATAAAATTATTCTTATCTAGATAATATTATACATAATAACTATAAAAAAATCGATATCATGTTTTAGAGGTGTCAGTATCTCCAGAACATCAGTCTATGAAGGCTCCATGTGTGATCTCGATGAGTAAGGTGAAAACTCTAAATCAACCCTTTTTCTTTTTAATTCATTTTACTATTATTCTATACACAAAAAATAAAATTTACCCATAATAAATTAAATAAATAGATATCATTAGTATAACAATTTTCTATCTTCCTCCCAACCATTCAAAAAATGTTATTATCGCCCGTGCATACGTCCAGACTACCACCACTATAGATGATGTATTTTTTTCATTTTAAATTTAAAAGGATATTTATAGGAATATATTTATTGAGAAAATATGATATTTATAACAAAATTATGAATCTTAAAATATAAATCATTTTCTACCTTCATTTTGTTCCATTCGCTGAAAAATGAAAACATCACCCATGTGCACGTGAAAACTACAACCTCTATGGTTGATGTGTTTTTTTTTGACTTAACATCTCCTAAATGATGGTAATTAAAATGTATTTGATGAATGTATATGATATTAAGGATTAATTTAAGTCACCAATAATATTCTATAAGGACAACTTAAGAATTAATGATTATTATAATGTAACCCATTGATATCGATAAATTACCTAGAAAAAGATCATCTTGGATTCTATTATTGTAAACCATGCATTTATTTTTTTAAAATAATCACAAGGACGAATAAATGATAGAAAATAAATTATTTAAATAAAATTTAAAATCTATTTATTATAAAATCATAATTAATGAATGAGGTATGACCTCACTGTTACGAAACTCTCATGAAACAATCCAAATTACAAACATTTTATGATGGAAATAAAAATTGAATAATTAACATATTTGAAGTGATTGGTTATAATTTAAGAATATAAATGATTATGGAAACCAATAATGTTCTTAAATAAGTTATTAATATTTTTATTTTTATTATAAATGATGTTAAATAGATTTCATTATTGTTGGAGTATAAGGTAAGTGTTCTCCAACTCATATTACCATTGATGAGTTTTGTTTTGTATTATACGCCTATTTTAATTTATATAGTGCTTATAACACAACTTTTAAATACGTAACCTTGAAAATAAATATTCATTTTATTTGATGTTTTATTTCATTGTTTTATTTTCGGTTATTTTTATTTAATAGTTATGGAATCCATACGAGTTTTCATCTTAATTTCCCTTCATTGAGGAATTTTCTCGTATTGCACACCTATTCTTATCGTATAGTGTAATCACTTTTGAATTGATTCCAATATAATTATTTATGATCTAATAATTTATTTTTCAATTACTTTCAAGATATTTCATTCATACAATTTGATTCCCTTTAATACCAAAGGTACCGGGGTCCTTCATCTTGAATTCCCTTCTTTGAGACATGATTTTTATTATGCTCCTATTTTCATTTATATTATTCATAATGTATTCCATTTAAATATTTTAACATCAATTTAAATACTCATGGTATATAATGTTTTATTTTATGCTTTTTCAATCATGTTATTTTGTCTAATAGGTTACCAAGTTCGAATGGATTTTCATCTCAATTTACCTTCATTGAAGAATGTTTTCATATTACTCACCAATTATTTTTTTATGGTTTAATTACTAAAAAATTTATTCCCTTCAAATTATAAATTATTCTTTCATTTATTTTAAAGAATTTTATATTTTGTTCCTTTAAATTTTTTATTTCCATTAATACCAATGGATTAATCATTCTTCACCTCAAATCCCATTTTTTGGGACATGTTTTGTACTATAGACATAAATTTAATTTATAAAATGTATAAAATACACCATTGATATATTTTAACCTGAATATATTTATTCATGGCATTCAATGTTTTATTTGAATTCATCCATTTAAATTTATTATTAATCAAATGTTATGAAGATGATAAGTTTTCTTTTCCAATCATGTTACTTTTTGGTAGGGAATCATTCTCCTACATGTCCATATTCAACTTCCCACAAATTTTCACATTTATTATTTTTAAATAAAAATAAGCAGTATTTCTTATAATCACCATAATTTTATTTACCTCTAGTTAGAAGGAATTTTTATTAAACATTTATTTATATGGGTTTTAATAATGATATTTTGAAATATTATTCACATCTGTATCTTTCATAATCTAATACATGTTTATGGATATAATATTTATTTCCTTTAAAAATTCAATTTTCAAGGTTTTTAATTTAATATAATGTTAAAAAAAATCATTTCATATTCTCGAATTGAATATTTAAATATGACACGTGAATTCATTTTTAATTAACATTTAATTTCTTTATAAAATTTTAATGGAATATTATTTTAAACATTATCTATACTAACACATTTTCCCACCACCTTTTTCATTTTTATTTAGTAAATTTACTTTCTAGTATTTAATGGTTTTCAATTAAATTTATATTCTCTTTTATTTATATAATATTATCTAAAAAGGGTATTAAAAATGTAGTGGATATTTAGTCTTCTTTCTCTATGTATGTTTTTAATTATCTTCAAAAAAAAATTATCTATGTAAACATACTTTGAAATTTTATATGTTTTAATAGGTATGCACTATATTGATACCATCCACCTTATTTTTTATATGTACTACGCTCATGTTATTCTATTTATTAATTAGATAAAGTAATAAGTTATCAAATGTTTGTTATTCTAATACAGATGTTTAAAGATTACGATGGTAAGATTAATATGCGTTCTAATGTTATTCATTTATATTATATGGTGAATTCACTGGACATAATTATGTGAAATGTGGGGATCAGAATTATGTATCCCCTCGATGCATCACCTGGACTTATGAGAAAAAATAATTTGGGTATTTTGGTGTATTCTTGTCTATTTATTAATATTTCATTAACATGTGGCCTTGATGATAATACGATGATATCCTAGAAGTAGGGAATTGATGGTATGTAAGATCATGATGTCTTAGTATATGGAATTGAGGATAAGATCATGATGTCCTGACTTTTGGCATTGATGTTAAGATCATGATGTTTTTGTATGAGGTATTTATTGTAGTATTATGCTGTCTAGAATTATGAATTACATCCTATTAAATCAGTTATTATTGTTCATATATATATATATATATATTAAAATTTATATTTTATCCGCTGATATATTTCCTTCACATGTTATTTATTATATGACACATTTATTGATTTTTCACTTTTTTATATTATTTATATATTTTAATTGATGATAGTTTTCACTGTATGCTTCGCCTTACTGGGAATCAGAGATCACTATATTAGTTTTTTCCCTTTCTATATGGCACCAAGAAAGGATATTTTAATGAATGAGAGGACTTATAAAAGGAATAATATTAGTTTAAATAATATTATAATGTTTTGTTTTGTAGTATACAATTTAATATGAAAAACATTATATATATAGTACCACAAGACCTCTAAAATACATGATACATTGTTATGGGATCCCATTTATGTTGTAAAAATATAATAAAGTAACCATAAGAACTAGGTTACTAGTGTCTGGGTTGTTACAACTATCTTCATTAAATAGTCAGCCATGGTGAAGGTCGATAGTGATCATTAATCAGGATAATATTAATATTGAGGGGGAGAATCATGGATGTACTAATATATATATATATATATATATATATCCTTATCACAACTAGATTCTTCATCAGAGGAAAGGAAATGATAATTCACAATTATGGATGAAATAATAATTCATGTATTCCAAAATCAGAATTCCATGTCAACAGAAAGAAATACACTACCACAGATAACATTTCTAGACCTAACATTGTGGAATTTAAATTCAAATTAATCAAATTTATAAAATATTAAAATGAATAATTTGGAGTATAATCAATGTAATAATTATATTCTTATAGAGAATCACCATCATTTCAATGGTTTTTTGATGCCATAGTTCCACCTATCATGGACACAAGATTCAATCCTCAATTCCAAATCCACCAATAATTTGATCGTACATCTCATATACCTCTCAATATAGGATCCATATAGAAAGAATTTGTAGATAACCTTAGATATGAATTATAAGGGAGTATTTTATAGGGTTTTTAGTGTTTCGATGTATTTAACTAATTATTTAACAATTAATTTATTCATTAAATAACAAACCCATGGTGAGATCAATTCGAGGCCTGGTTGAAAACCATGACTAGACCACCCATAAGGTTAATAGAATATTCTGAATTGAAAAAACTATTATAGTTTCCATATGAGATCACTTATACAATATATCTCTATTGGACCTCTCTAGTTTTAATAATCACAAATCATGTTCAATCATATTTAATCAAGTTCATTTATTCCAGATCATGTTCAGTTAAATTTAAAGATAGTTAATTATTATTATCTATGTTCAATTATAAGTTTAACATATTATTTACAGATTTATATTATAACATAAATAGATAGAAAAATTGGCTATGTATGAGTCACCAATAGTTATATGTTTGAGTCAGTGATATACTAACTCACAAATTTTCTGACTCACCAACAGAACAAAAAACTCACCGACAGAAAACATGAGACACCAAAATAACAATTGAGTCACCAATATATTGACTCACTAATATCCTTAATCCCTGATATAATAGAGGACTCAAAGATAAGAAAAAATTAGTCACCTACAGAACAAATGAATCACTGATAGTCTGACTGACTGATAGATCAAATGAGTCAGATACATAAAATCAATTCAATGATAGAACAATTTAATAACTGATATAATGACTCACTGATAGCCGTACTCACTGACAAAACATAGGACTCACTAGTAGAACAAATTAGTCACTGACAGAACAAATGACTCCCCGATAGTTTGACTGAACCATAGATCATATGAGTCACGGACATACGAAACTGACTCACCGACAACCCAACTCACCTACAAAGACATTTACCTACAAACATCATGACACAACGATATAAGGAGTCACCGACAGTGTGACAAATCAACATAAGGACTCACTGATAGAATTTTCCAATCTTATTTACTCTATAAATTCAAAAAATTTATCCAATGGTCATATTTGGTTATATAATGCTACTAATTTACTTGAATAACATATTAAATAAATAATTAACATGGATTTCAGAGGTACGAGGTAAAGAACATGTCTTAATCATCCCTAATGTATGATCTGGAAAATATAAAAAGTTAATCACATGTGAAAAAAAGGAAAAAACACACGCACGAGTGACCATATAAAGAGAAATCACGAAGAAAATAAAGAATAACCAACATACTAGCTAACTAAAAACAAATAATAAATTTTTGTGCATCAAAGTTCCAATAAATATTCCAAAAAATAAAATTTAGAGAGGAAAACCTTCAAATAATATCTCATTTTCTTAGAAACCAGAATACAGAGATTCAATGATACACTGTTTTGGTGTATGTTTCTAGAAGAGGACTCGAGCTCAACTTCATCAACATTCAAGGAGTCCAAAAGCATCAAAACCAACACTCAGAGCATTCTAAAACTTGTCTCATTATTTTCTTCTCTATTGTGTTCGGTTTTATTACTTTTCAATCAGAGTGTGTATCTATTATATAACAACACCTGGTCTCCTGTGTGAAGAAAGAGGATAAATGATATCCTCACACTACTATTCTCTTACACCATATTTCTCCCATGATGAACTGTGGAAGAGGTATATGGGTGGCTTGGTTGCAATCTATTACCGACGAATAACAATGGTAGTTGTCTAAGTTGACCTGGAAAGTACTGTACTCTATAGTAAACCTAGTTCCATGGTGTGGATCGAAGTTTATTTGTATAACTTTCATGGTGGTTGGTGGTTAACAGGTGGAGAGGATTAGGTCTCGGATTGAGAATGAACCTATTATTTTATTATATTGTTCAATTTCAAATTTAGTTTACTTTGTTTTAACTCATATTTCAATAACCTATGTTTTACTTTGATAGCTGATCTTGGATATTATTTATAACTATTTTGGTTTGGTAAATTAGTTTCAAAAGTTATATGAATCATTCAAATTTATATAATTGAGAATTAATCAATCTTTTGATAAATTTATTGAACAATCTAATTATTTTTAATTTACAACATTGATTAATGGGAAAATTTTTATTTTAAAGTAGACGATTTTTAAATAAGGATTTTAATTGAAAATTTAATAGAAACTCAATTCACCCCCTCTTGAGTGTCCTACTCCGACCAACATTTGGTATCAAATGATTGTTTTCAATCATTTATTTTTCAAAAAATTTATTCAATGTTTTCAAATGTGATATTAGTTGTGTTTTAAAGATCACTAAATTTTTGTTAGTTCTAAATATTTATTTATTTAAAAAATATATTTTTTATTCCTGAATATGTATAATAGAAAGGAAGGTGATTCTACTAATAGATCTCTATACATTAATGGTATAAATTATGCCAATTGGAAAATTAAAATGAAAATGAACTTAGTAAGTATGGGGTTTGATATTTGGACAATAATAGGAGAAAACTATGAAATACCAAATACTAAATGAAATAAATTGAGTGATGCTATAAAACATGCGTAAAAAATAATTTTAATTTAATGAATTCCCTTTTTGTGCTTTAGGTGATGAAGAATTCAACATAGTATCTTATTGTAAATCTGACTATGAAATTTGGGATACCTTAGTTGTTTCACATGAAGGAACCAATAATGTTTAAGAAATAAGACTTAATACGTGTACTGTTAAGTATGTTAATTTCAGGATGAATCCTGATGAACCCATTTTTGATATGTGTATTGGGATCAATATGATAGTCATTATAATGAGTACTCTTGGAATTCTAGTGGATGCCAAAGAAAAAATCATGCGGACACTTAGATGTCTACCCAAAAGATGGAGAGGAACCGCAATATCAATTAGAGAATCTTTTGATATCAGTATGTTTCAAATTAAGGAGCCAATAATAATGTTGATGATGTATGTGGAAGAATTAAAGGTCAATAAAGAAGAGGACGGTGAACCAAAGGGAATGTCAGTTTCTTTCAAAACCAAAACTTTTAAAAATGAAGAAAATGAAATGAGAGAAAATCATTCTCATAGTACAATTAATGAAGATTCACCATCACACAGTGATGGGAAAATGGATCAATTAGCTAGTATTTTTATATTTTTTTATAGAAAAAAAAATTTTCCCTAGAAGGCCACCTACAAAGGTAAATATGATAATAATGGAAACTAAAAAAAGATTGAAAAAATAATGATAACTGAAATAAAATAGTTTGTTATGAATTTAAGAGAATATTACATGTAAAGGATTACTATCCTAAGTTAAAATATAAGAATAAGTATTAGGACAATGATAAAAGATACTTGAAGGCAAGAAATGGAACCTAGAGTGCTTCTGAGCATAGCTCCAGTGAGTCAGAATCATTACTTGATGAGAATGGTGACAAGGAAAACATGTGTTTCATGAAAAAAACATATGAGGTAACCCTTGAGTCTCATATAAAAAATTCTTATTATTCTGTACATGAATTTTATTTAAAAAACATTACTAATGAAGAAATTTTATAATACTAATTTTTTTTTGAAGATACATGAAATGAAGTAAATATTAATATAAAATTTTAATGAAAAAACATGCTCTTACCTCCACTATCAAATCCAAGATTATTATTGAGAAATAAAAAAACTCTCAATTGTTTAATGAAAATAATGAGCCTAATTTTTCAATTGAGCAATTGAAAAAGGACAGAGAGAAAATTACCGATGGAAAAATACTCTTAAAAAAATTCTTGGAAAAAAATTATCCCCTAGGTATATTAATAGTATAGTATACCAACCTAGTCATTGGAACATAGCTAAAAATAATTTTTTAACCAAATCTAGAAAAATTGTTTTTACCTCCAGAACTGATATTTTTTTCGCTAGTTCTAAAACTTGACAACCTTCTACTACGTGCAGATTTTCTGGAACAAAAAAATTTTATTTATAAAATACTTTACAAACAAATTATAGGAGACCCATGAATCATGTATGGGTTCCTAAATCACTTATTACTAGTATAAATGGACCCAACAAATTATAGGTACCAAAATATTATCTTGGTTTTTTTTTCTAGGAAATATGTTTAAAGAGCTCTTGTAGAAGTATATGGTACTTGAATAGTGGATGTTCAAGAAACATGATAGGATATTATTAATGCATCAAGAATCATATAAATATTGATAGTGTACATGTTACTTTGGGTGACAATTCTAAAGGAAAAAATAATTGGCCTTGTCCAAATTGGTAACTCTAATTAAGTTTTAATTTCCAATGTACTTTTTGTTGAAGGATTAAAGAACATTCATGTTTATATATATTTTTTTATGGTTTTAATGATAAATTTGAAAATGATGCATGTAATGGATTTTATTCTAAAAATGAATTATTATTTACTACCTCAAGAAATGAAAATTTTTATGGTGTAAACTTAGAATGCTTAGTGTCTCAAAATTCTTCCTTCTCAAGTGCCTCTCACAAAAATTCTTGGCTATGGTATATGAGATTATGCTATTTCAACACTCACTAACATGGAAATATTACTAGGAAAGGACTAGTTATGGATCTACCCAAACATGAGTTTCCAAATAAAAATTTCTTTAATCCATGTCAAAAGGGTAAATGACATAAAATGTCTTCCAAACCAAAGAAATAAGTTTTAACCTCTCAACCTCTTGAGTTGGTTTGCATGGATTTTTTTAGACCATCTAGGGTTTCTAGTATTAATGGGACTCACTATGTCTAAGTTATAGTAGGTGAAATTTCTATATACACTTGTACTTTCATTCTGGGTCACAAAAGTGAAACTTTCTCTAACTTCATTAAGTATGCTAAAAAATAGAGAACCTTAGTGGGCATATAATTAAATCCTTAAGAAGTGACCATGTCCATGAGTATGAAAACTAAGAGTTTGAATATTTCTATTCACACAAAGACTATATTCACAACTTCTATTCTCCTATGACACCCAAATAGAATTGTGTCATAGAAATAATAAATAGAAATTTATAAGAGATAACTGAGACATTTATTAACAAATATGACTTACCTATATACCTTTGTGTAGAATATACCAATAATTATTGTTATATAATTAACAGTGTCTTCATCAAACCAATTCTTAAGAGAACCCCCTATGTTATATGGGACTGTTAGAAACACAATGTTAGTTACTTTAATGTTTTTGGTTTCAATGTGTATATCCTTAATACAAAGGACAGTTTTGAAAAATCTTGTATCAAATATGATGAAGGAATATTTCTAGGTTATTCAATCTATAGTAAATCCGATAGAGTATTTAATAAAATAACTATGTTTTTTTAGGAAAGTGTACATGTCAAATTTGATGAAACAGACCCACATGAACCCAATACCCTGCTAGTAAATATTGAGGATGAGCTATCCAATCTAGAAATAAATGAAAAACCATATTACCCTATTGTTATGAAACCTATTAAATCATCATGTTTTATAAATTCTACAGACCCTAGTCACAATGAACCAAAACCCGTTGAAGAAGATGAAATTACTAGCCCTTATTTTTCTAGACCTACGAGATTATTTAACAACTATACAATAGAAAATATAGTTGGAGATCTTGATAAAGGGACACATACTAGAGATTCACTGAGAAACTAGGCTAGAAATAATGTTTATTATCACAACATGAAGTTACAAAGATCATTTATTCAATCAATGATGCATTTTGTATAATGGATATTCCAGAAGAATTGAATCAGTTTGAAAGAAATAAATTCAAGAATATTGTAGATAGACCTAAATACACCGTAAATATAAGCTCTAAATGGGTGTTTAGAAGAAAAGTAAATGAATATGGTAATATTGTAAGTAATAAATCTATATTGGTTGCACAAGGTTATTTTCAAGAAGAAGGATTTGAATATGAAGAAACCTTTTCACTAGTTTCTAGACTTGATTCCATTATAATTCTACTTCAATATGAATCTCATCTCAATTTGAAACTATATCAAATGGATGTTAAGTGTGCATTCCTAATTGGGTATATAGTTTAGGATGTTTATATTGAGCAACCACATGGTTTTACAAAACTTCATTTTTCAAATCATGATTTTAAATTAACAAAGGAATTATAGGGTTTAAAAAAAGCTCCAGGAGCTTGGTATGATAGGATCAATAATATTCTTATTTAAAATGGTTTTACAAAAGTTAAAATTGATCCAACACTCTTAATGAAAATAATTTCGAAATATGTTTTAGTAGTAAAAATCTATGTTGATTATATTATTTTTTGATCTTAAAAAAAATTATCTTTGTATTTATTTTTCAAAAATGATGCAATGTGAATTTGAACTGGGTTTCATGGGGGATCTTAAATTCTTTCATAGATTTGAAAATTTTCTATGTAAAGAAGGTAGTATTTTTACTCAAAGTAATCATACTAAAGGTCATTTAAAAATGAATGGCTTTAATGGTAAAAAATTAGTGATAATCCAATGAGTACCAACTATAAGTTGGATCTTGATGAAAATGTTAAATCTATTGATCAAACCAATTACAAAGTAATGATTTAGAGTTTACTCTACTTAACCTCTCATAGGCTTGACATTATGTTTAGTGTGTGTATATATGATCATTTTCAAGCTATCCCTAAAGAATCTCCTTTAACTGATGTTAAACGAATTTTTATATATCTCAATTATACTACCAACTTAGGATTATTTTATCCTAGTGGAAAAGAATTTGATTTATTTAGTTATTATGATTCTGATATTAGTGGATGTAAGTTAGATATAAGAAAATACCTTTGAACATGTCACTTTTTGGGAAAGATTGTAGTGTCATGGTGAAGTATGAATAAAAAATATATTGTATTATATACTACTGAAGATGAATACATATATTCTGGTAGTTGTCGTGAACATATATTGTAGATTAAAGACAGATTACTAGATTATGGATATCAGTTTAAACATGTCCCTATAAATTGTGATAATTCAAGTCCTATAAACATTTCAAATAATCTAATTTCTCATTCCAGAACAAAAAGTGAGGTAAGACCTAACTTGTTGAGATATCATCATCAAAAAGCATATTTGACTATGGAATTTATTGGAATGGAACATCAGTTTGATGACATATTTACCATTAAACTAAAATAAAAATGAATTAATTACATCAGACATGAATTAGGAATGATTAATTTATGAGAATCTTATATTGATCCTCTCATAAAAATAGGTGTGGTTGTATCGCCTATAGGAAAAAATGGAGATGTCTCAATGACATTGAATGTTTCTCACCGACACAGTTATTTTCTTTGTGACACCAATGATGTCTCACTAATGGCCACTTACCAATAGAGTCTGATTGTTTGTATCTTTTTTAACCAAGATGGCATATTTTTTCTTTTTTGTTTTTAATTAAAGTAAATTTACCCATTTGAGATATTTTAATCCCTATGTGTAAAATCAATGTGATCTACTCCATGTATTAGTATCGTACATTCTCTCTCACACTCCTACCTTTTCACTTATTACCCTCAAACCTGTCATCATCATACCCTTTGACTGAACATTAAGAATGCTCAGAGTAAAGCGCGTCTTCATAGGGTCTGATGATAAGTCACATCCTGCTAAGAGGCATAAATGAGAGTAAAAAATATATAAACCTATCAGTTTAGTACTTTATAATCATGTGGTAAATACTGAGAATGAGGTATTCATAGAACAATTATTGTCTAGTAAGTCACTTCTGTTGAGAGTGCTGGAAACAAATGGCTAGTTAGATTTGATTTATAATAATAAAAGAACCAATTAACCTAAGATTCTTCATGAGTTTTATCTCTATAAAGACTTCATTCTTGAAGGTAGTGAGATGTTTTGGATCAAATCTATAGTAAATAGAAGGAAAATTTATTTTTCTTCAAGGCATTGGGAAGATTTCTTCAATGTTTCACATGAATGAGTCTTTGATGACTACCAAGGAATTAATCCACCTACCACTAAAATCTTCTACTATGTGAATGCATTGGTGGATTTGACTGAAAAAGGGAGTAAATAAGGCCTATGGACTTGGAGTTTGATGGGGAAATCATAATTTGGTTTAAATTTATTCAACATAAATTGTGTGCCATAAAAGGGACATTTCCTCTTTAAAGTACCAATATGTGTACTCATTATATTTACTGAAGAAATCGAACAAGGTGAACCTGTGAAAGTATTTAATTATTCACATCAGTGAAACAATTAAAACATACTATAAGGCCAATTCCATGTTTTATCCATGGTTGATTTATTCTGTGCTGAAGGAAAGGGTTTGTGCAAGTGAGAGTGATAAGTCTATTTTTTCTATAGTGGTGAATTCTGAAATAAGGATATTTGCAAAAAAAAATTAGGGAAAGTTGGAATCTCACGAAGAGGGAGTGGGTTGGAGATGAAGAGAATTTATATAACAATTTCAATCCTGTTGAAAATCCTATTAGGATTAGAGATGGAGATGATCTATGTCTAAGACCAGATGAAGTGGATGAATATTTTGATAATGAGGATAGAATAGTGGATGTTGGACCCGCTAGAGAGGAAGGATATCCTATAGATTATAGGAGTGAACCAGACATTGCAGAATTCTCATGGAGAATGTCCTTTGGACCACCCAATCCACCTCTCTCTATTCCTTCAAAAAAACCAATTTTAGGTAATGATGATGAAACTAATGAATCTTGATGTTTTGAGTATGTGATCAGATCAAATGGATCATATGAGGATTCTAATGATGAAGAATTAGAAGGCATAGAAGAAGAAGGTAATGGAATTGTTTCTGGTAGTGGAGAAGTGGATGAAGGAGAAAAAGATGATGATGAAAATGATGGATATGATAAAAATGAAGAAGGAAATTGAAGTGATAGTGGATCTAATCTTCTTGGTGACGATAATTGTGATAATATAGAGATTTATGATAACGTGTATCAAAATCAGAATGTAGAACCTCCTGATAATGTATAAGATATTACTAGAGAATTAGAAGAAAGAGTTGATGTTTTTGATACTATGGGAGCTCAGATAGTCGATGTACCACAGTTGGTTTATGCTAGAAGAAGACATCAAGCCGAGGGGGAGTATCAAGTAAGATGATATCCAGTTTAGGGGGAGCTTCAAGATATAATAGATCAAGTTGAGTGGGAGCCTCATGCTGGAAGAGTGACAGTAAATACACTCACTCTTTTGGAAGCCTCTATGTTGTCTAAATGGAAAAGGAATCCTATATATGTTGTCCTTGTATGGGAATTGTATGATTCTTATGATGAATCTAATTTATTAGTTCCAAAGAGACCAGTGGTGTAGGAGCCTATATAGTCTAAGACACATCATGCAGGTGCATCTTCTTCCTCTCCTACACATTCACTAGATCAAATTTCTGGTGACTATGTCACTAGAGATTATTTTGATAGTTTCAAGGATGAAATTTCATCCACCATTAGGAGATTATCCTTGCATACTACCATGTTGATATTGAGTTAAGGTGATAAAAATACACTATATGGCACTATTATTGCTCAGGTGGAACCTAGAATGATTGAACTCATTGAAGCTATTGTGAAAGATAATCATAAGCTGAGAAAGGAGTTGGATGAATTTGTTTCAACTATGAACAGTTTGACCTATGAGTATTGGATAACCATGGATAAAATCATGAAAGGACTTGTGGAAATTATTTCCGACTTTAATGTTACATATTTTACCCAGTTGACACAATATGTTAGAGACATTTTCCAAGGTCCTTGAACCTCGAATACTCCTGTATCTTATTTCCCAGTCATTGATGTTTTCAGAAATGTCATTAGAGAAGAAATGGGAACTATTATGGTTGGAACAGACCAAGATATTATTTCAAAACATAGGAAGAATAGTGATAATGTCCACGACATGGTCAGGTTCTATTCTAATAAGGCTAATTCTACACAGGATGAGATAATTAATAAGGTAGATTATTATTTCAAGAGAATTTCACCTTATAATGAGTTGGATATGAATTTTAAGTATTTGGTTGAGATCCTAAGAATCCACAATGTGACCCAAGCCTTCAGGTATCAAGTAACGAAGGTCAAGGATTTTACTCCTATAATTGAAAACTTTATTGAGAATAAGGATGATTTTGAAAAGGCTAAATAGTATGGTGGGGAGATAATTATGGATTTCATAAATTCTCTAAAGCCCTATTTTCATGTTTAATGTACTGAAATTATTGTGCCTCATGTTTCACCTATCAGACCATCTTTGGAACCCACTATATTTACTTCTCTGGAAATGAATCATGCTTAGGAGCTCATATAGATTCGACCTATTATCTTTGGTACTCCTTCCTCCACTCATCCAAGCTTGGACCCTTAAATGTTAATTCTAATTCCTCCGCCTTCTCTCATAATTCGTTTTGAACCTTCCCTAGCCACTAGTTTTACATATCCTACTCCAACCATTGATCCTTATACCAAAGTCATAGAAGTGTAGGATCCTTCAATGAAGAACAAGAAGTAATGTGGATCACTATTTGATAGGGATAATTTTGTGTAACTCTTTTATACTCCAATGTAATTGTTTATCCACTATAGGTTAAATTTATTATGGAATTCAGTGTTATTGAATTTATCTTCTTCTATTTTGGTTATTTTATTAATATATTAAATCTTTTTAATAATCCCAAAAGGGGGATAATGAAAAGGAATTATTTATTATCCCTATGATTAACTCTGATTAACTATTGGAAAAGAGAAGGCCTTATTTCTATGAAAATATAGAAAGGTAAAATTTATTTTAATAAAATAATTCATATAGAGATAGTGAAAATAATTACTAATTTGATCATCAAAAGATTGTACTTTATAATGCCATGATTTGTGATCATCAAAAATGGAGAGATTGTTTCCTCTCTTGGGTTTTAATAATCAAAAATCAAGTTTGGTCAAATTAAATCATGTTAATTTATGTAAGATCATGTCTAGTTAACATTAAACATAATTAATTATGATTATCTATGTTCACTTATATTTTTAACATATTTTGTACATGTTTATATTGTAAGATAGACAGAAATACAAATTGGCTATATATGAGTCACTGATAGTTACACGTTTGAGTCACTAATAGTATAAGGCCCCAGCCTTAAACCTTACTTAATATTGAATTAAATGAATAATTCACATTGAGGATATTTTCAGGTTTAGAGTTTTAGATAATTAGAACATAACTATTACATCTTAAAAGATTACATAGTAGACACTTCTACTAAGTCTCCATAAAATAAAAACTCTTAAAAAGAAAGATGTCTACATTCCATGTTTTAGATAGCATGAAATTCCCTTGATCCCATCCTTGACCTTATTCCACTTTAAGTCCTGTGAAAAACTTTTCGAAAAACTTGGGGTGAGAATAAAAAGCTCTGTAAGGGATACAAAGAGAATGAAAATTGTTAGTTTTTCAAACATCAAGTAAACCATGTATACTATATCAAAGTAATACCTTCACCTTCATGAAGTAGTAAAAAAAATCTTCACTGAATAAAGTATCATTACTTACCTTTTTGTAACCAAAGGATTAACATAAAACCCATATAAAGAACACATAGAATATATAAAGGTAACTTGGGACATAAACATACTTAAGTGGAATAACCATACGGTTGACTTCCACACATATCACTTAATGGAATAGCCATACGGCCAATTTCCATACATACTTAATGGAATAGCCATACGGCCGACTTACATACCCAATGCCTTGGAGGTTATAACATAACCACCCGTCCTGGTATTCACGGCACCACCCTTCATATGGTTTATAACGTAACCACCCGTTAAAACGTCCAAGTACCAATATAAAATCATAAAACATAAAACCAATATAAAGGAATGATAATATTTCCTTATTTCAATCACAATATATCATAAATATATTGACAAAATAGAATCCTTTTTCAAAACCATTTTCAATACCAAAATACATAAAAGAGTATATGGTATTTATTTTATTCTAAAAACATTACGGCTTGTTGAGAAAGCCAAAGACCAAATAATACTCGCGGCGGCGGAAAAGGTCGTTGTCACCGCGTACGTAATAAAAACATTCCTTTTTTTCATTTAGTAAAATGCTTCGTAGAAAAAGATTCCTTTTGTATAAAAGTAAAAGTCAAAGGAGTTTATACATCGTATAAAAGAAAATTGTGTATAAAACGAAATATTCCTCAATGAAAGGAGATTGAGACGAAGTCCCTTACCTTGGGTCCGACTTGACTCGGTCGTTCTTTAACGTCCTGAATAATAAACTTGAGTTAATTTATACTTCATTAAGATCCTTTTTAAAGTTCATTATTCCTTTTATATCACTTATTGCCATGTTATAAACATTATGTAACCATTTAAGTTAATAATGTTTGTTTTGTCAATATTTGGTTCTTAAGTCGAAAGTTGACTTCTTACAATTACATGTTGTTCGTGTGGTCAATAGTTCTTTATATCCAGAATGAAATTCCTGATTTGGATATCATATATATCATATATATCCAGAATATACATGTATTTATAATATTACATAATCATTTAGAGGTAAGAAATGAAATGCACCGTTCATGGAGACGGTAAGCCGTACGTACGCATGAACGCTACTTTCATTTCTTTGTCATATTAGTGAAATTAAAACTAAATGAGAGGTATGTATATTTTAATTCCAGAATTATATTCATCATTTAGATATATCATTAATTATATATATACATTATATACATGTAATTTTAATAGTACATTACATTTGGGGATAAGAAATGAAATGCACCGTTCATGGAGACGGTAAGCCGTACGTACGCATGAACGCTACTTTCATTTCTATCTCATTATTTAATGGAAAGAAATAATAATGATATAGAGGTATATTATAATTCCAGTATAACATCATATATAATAACTTTAAATCCATCCTTTACACGTCCCACATATGGCATTAACGAATCACATCACTTTTAGGGGGCGGTAGTCCGCACTTCCTTAAATGAAGATATCGTGTTCACCCATAATGAAAACCATAAAGGTATGCCAAAAATTAAAAATACAGAAGCTTAAAGAAAATATAAACATATTATATATCATATATAAAAATAGTGACATCATAATGGCCACCCTTGAAGGTGTTAAATGAGTATTGAACAATCATCGTTTCGGGAGGCAGAATTTCGCCATCCACGGAAACCGTATGTTCTTTAACCATTTGATGTAGTTGTGTGAGAGTGTAGATCAAATAAATATTATAACAACATCCTAGTATATTAAAGATACTGGTGTGGTTACAAAAGAAGTAAATAAAAAGAGTTTAGAGGGTTGGAGAAGCAAAATAAAACAAATGAACAAGAGAGAATGAATTACCTTTAAAAGTATAACTCCCTTTTGATTTGAGCCTAAAGGCTTCCTTTGAAAGGATTCTGCCCAAAGGGAATACTCTAGGATGAGTAGAGGGATGTGGAGAGAGTAAATGGGCAGGGGTTGGCCGAGCCAAAGGCTTGAAAAGTGTGTGAAATGGGGTAGAGGTGGGGGCCTTTTATAAGAGGAGAGGAGGGGCACTTTTGGAAAGTAAAGAAATATTACTTTATTTGAAAATGTGTTTCAGTTTTAAAAGGTCCCACATTGATATAATTCGTGGATAAGGTGATAATGTTTCGAAATACACTCATCCAATGGGTTTTGACCATGTGTAGTTCATAGAGTTTACATTATCTTTCCATTTTATTTAAATCGTCAAATAATGATGTCATCGCTGCATCATTATTATGTCATATATAATTTAATTTATTTAATGTCTAAAAATTCTAAAAAAAATACTATGATGTCGGAAATCTTTTTAGCTTTCCAATGACTATTTATAATCAAAATATGTACTTGTATAACCCCACTCAAAAATTATTTTAGTAAAATAATTTATGTTAGTGTCATTTTCACTTTAACATTAAATAAAAATATATTAATGTCATTTTCCAACAAAAGTGGCTCCATGGGGTCCCCAAGTTGGCCCATGGCTTGTCTTGGTCGGCCATGACTCACCCAATAGGTGTAGGACAAGTGTCATGCTGTTTTCACATTCTTATAATATCATTTTTACCTTAAACTACACTAATTACCTCTAATCGCGATTAATGAAAAAAAGTTACTATTCACCAAAAAATTATTTTAATCTCATTGAACCACATTTTACTTCTTAATGACAACCATGTATGTCGGATTTTTAAAATTCAATACACATTAGTGGTAAACTTTCATTTAACTGAAAAATCAGTTTGCTTGATTACCACTTAGTGGTTTCACTATTCATCAAAAATTGAAGTTTTTCAGAAAATTACGAAAAATTCACCCTAAGCTATATTTGATATTCCGAATTCAAAAATGAAGTCCATTTTACAAAATTCAAAACATATAAGTCAAATTAATTAATTTAATAATTAATTCCCGCTGTCATGACAAATAGCGTGTTTTTGTGAAACAATAAGTATCAAAAGATTGACACCAGTTTAAGTCCAATTTCAAAGTGAAATTGATTCCAATGACCACCATTGAATTAACTGGTAAAAATATTTTCTAATTTCACTTTAAAACCAATTAAAATAATAATCTAATCATATAAATAATTTAGATTAAAAATAGGTTTTGAATTAAAATACAACATTTTACACTATTCCTAAAAAAATGAACTTTATCAGAAAGGTACCAAAAATTTACACAAAATAAATTTTGATGTCCCGATTCTAAAGAAGAGTTATATTTGGTCCAAAATAAATTATAAGAGTGATCAAAACTATATTTAATGACGGTTCACCATTAAAAGGTGATAAGTGAACCTTTAGTGAAAATTAGAGTATATATGCCCTAAAATTGAACTCTTTCCGTATTTTAAGCCTTTATCTTTTATTGGGTAAATGTAAAAACATTTAAAAACATATGTAATAATATTTTAGTTATTTCTATCCATTTCTGCCAGTACAACGGCTACTTGTTAACTAACATTTAAAATAATATTATTTTATTACTAGTGTGCTACGTAAGTTTCAAAGAAACTCATCGTTACG
Organism: Viscum album; assembly: GCA_963277665.1. Lineage (NCBI taxonomy): Eukaryota > Viridiplantae > Streptophyta > Magnoliopsida > Santalales > Viscaceae > Viscum > Viscum album. Next base: position 460,946,989 of record OY728167.1, on the reverse strand, counting down.
TATCGAGTATGCTATCGAACATAGCAACCCTTTTAAAATAAAATTAATATTTAATTTTTCAATATTAATAAATATGAAAATTCTTTATTCTTTATTTACCTGGGATGTTACATCCTTCCCCCCTTTTGGGAATTGCGTCCTCGCAATTTTATTCACTTATCAAAATAAGTGGGGGTATTTATCCCTCATAGCATTTTCAGATTCCCACGTTGCCTCTTCAATCACATGGTTTTCCACAAAACCTTTACCTGATGAATCACCTTATTCCGTAACACTTGCTCCCTGTGGTCAAGAATCTGGACCGGTTGTTCCTCATAAGATAGGTTCTCTTCCAGATGAACTACCTCTGGGCTCAAAACATGAGATGGATCTGGCATATACTTTCTCAACATTGAAACATGAAAAACATTGTGTACCTGATAAACTCGGAGGTAAAGCCACCTGGTATGCAACTGATCCAACTCTCTCCAGAATTTCATATGGTCCAATAAACCTTGGACTCAACTTTCCTTTCTTACCAAATCTCATCACGCTTTTCCAAGGAGAAACCTTGAGAAAAACATGATCACCTACCTCGAAAGATAGATCCTTCCTCTGGTTATCCGCATAACTCTTCTGCCTGCTCTGAGCTGTTCTCATGTGTTTTCTGAATCAACTGAACTTTTCCTACCATCTCTTCTACCAATTCTGGTCCCATCAGCTTCCTTTCACCAACTTCATTCCAAAATGTTGGAGTTCGACACCGCTTCCCATATAATGCCTCAAATAGTTCCATCTGTATACTGGAATGAAAACTGTTATTATAAGAAAATTCAACCAAAGAAAGATGTTGGTCCCAACTTCCCTGATAATCCATAGAACAAGCTCGTAGCATATCCTCCAATGTCTGAATTGTTCGTTCTGACTACCCATCTGATTTAGGATGAAAAGCTGTACTAAAATTTAATTCAGTACCCAATGACTTCTGAAGGCCTTTACAAAAATTAGAAGTAAACCTGGGATCACGATCCGATACAATGGAGAGGGGAACTCCATGTAATCTGACTATCTCTTTATGATACAAACGGGAAAGTTGATCTAGATAGAAAGTATCTCGTATAGAAAGGAAATGAGCAGATTTGGTCAAGCGATCAACAATAACCCAGATTGCGTTATTACCTCGAGATGTCCTCGGTAATCCCACAACAAAGTCCATGGATATGTTTTCCCTTTTCCACTCTGGCACTGGTAAAGGCTGAAGCATCCCTTTCGGTAACTGCTGCTCTACTTTAACCTGTTGACATGTCAAACACTTCACAGTAAAATCAGTAATGTCTCTTTTCATTCCATCCCACCAGAAATACTCACGCAGATCTCTGTACATCTTAGTACTTCCAGGATGAAAAAACAACTCATTCTTCAACTGTGAATCACAAGGCACACATAACCTCTTCACAAACCTCAAAACACAAACACAAACTTATCCAAGAACTCATGGAAAATTTTATTCATAAGTTCCATGAATACAGCAGGTGCATTGGTTAACCCAAAAGGCATAACTACAAATTCATAATGGCCATATCTAGTACGGAACGCAGTCTTAGGAATGTCTGCTTCTTTTACTTTCAACTAATGGTACCCCGACCTAAAGTCAATCTTCGAAAAATACTGAGCTCCCTAGAGCTGATACCACTTCATTCGATGGCCCAACATCTGCTGAAGTTGTTGCGAAGGATTTCACCACCCCTTTCTGCTTGTAGTCTGGCTGCATTCCCCCAGTTGAGTTCTTCGTTGGACACTCGTTTGCATAATGACCCATTTCATTACACTTAAAACATCTTACCGTTGGCTTTTCATTTCTTGCTTGATCATCTTCCTTACAGTTACGAGCAATATGACCAGACTTACCACACCGAAAGCACTTACCAGACTTGGATAAACATTCTCCAGGATGCATTTTACCACACTTCTCACAGGATGGATATTTGGTTTTCTTACCTCCTTGCTTCTTTGATGAATTCTTCCCCTTTTCCTGCCAACTAGACCTCTTATTCTGTTGTTTGTCATAGAACACCTGATCATCGGCAAACTCTATTTCCACCTTCTCCGCACATCGAACAATTTTTTCATAACTTTTGAACTCACGAGAAGCTAAATCCCTTCGATACTTTGGCTTTAACCCTGAGTAAAAACGGTTTATTTTACTATCAAGATCTCGTATGAAGTTTGGAGCATACCTTGCCAATCGAGTGAACTTTTCTTCATAAGCAGCCACTGAATCATCCTCCTGCCTCAATTCTAGGAACTGTTTTTCCATCCTAAGACGAACCACCTTAGGAAAATATTTCTCAAGAAACATACCTTTGAATTCGTCCTAGTGAAGATCCTCAATCTCATCGTCGTCCCTGATATTTTTAACCATAGACCACCACTAATCTTCTTCACCCTCCAAACGGTAAACAGCAAGACTAACCTTTTGATGTTCTGAACACCCCATGATATCAAAAATCGTCTCTAGTGCTTTAATCCACCCTTCAGCTTGCACAGGGTCAGATGATCCTCTGAATGATGGGGGATGTTGCCTCATGAAATGTTCCACCACTGACATGTTCCTCTGCAGTTGATCTGGATGATCTCGTGCATGGATACCACCACCATTTATAGCCTGAGTCAACTGTGCCATCACTGCAACAAACTGTTCAGTTCCGATTCCGACCATCTCAGGTTGCTGATTTGGAAGGTTATCTTCCTCCTGATGTCGTCCCAACATAGCTTCTTTGTTTCCTCTGCGGAAAACCATTCTGAACACATAAATATCTTAGGCGAAGCAACATGGTAATCCGTAAATGCTATATCATTTCAATCATATTATAATTTAACACTTTTCTAACTCCTAAAGTTGTCTAAACTGACCTCTGACACCAACTATAAGGCCCCAGCCGTAAACCTTACTTAATATTGAATTAAATGAATAATTCACATTGAGGATCTTTTCAGGTTTAGAGTTTTAGAGAATTAGAACATAACTATTACATCTTAAAAGATTACAAAGTAGACACTTCTACTAAGTCTCCATAAAATAAAAACTCTTAAAAAGAAAGATGTCTAGATTCCATGTTTTAGATAGCATGAAATTACCTTGATCCTATCCTTGACCTTATTCCACTTTAAGTCCTATGAAAAACATTTCGAAAAACTTGGGGTGAGCATAAAAAGCTCAGTAAGGGATACAAAGAGAATGAAAACTGTTAGTTTTTCAAACATCAAGTAAACCATGTATACTATATCAAAGTAATACCTTCACCTTCATGAAGTAGTAAAAAAAAATCTTCACTGAATAAAGTATCATTACTTACCTTTTTGTAACCAAAGGATTAACATAAAACCCATATAAAGAACACATAGAATATATAAAGGTAACTTGGGACATAAACATACTTAAGTGGAATAACCATACGGTTGACTTCCACACATATCACTTAATGGAATAGCCATTCGGCCAATTTCCATACATACTTAATGGAATAGCCATACGGCCGACTTCCATACCCAAAGCATTGGAGGTTATAACGTAACCACCCATCCTGGTATTCACGGTACCACCCGTCATATGGTTTATAACGTAACCACCCGTTAAAATGTCCAAGTACCAATATAAAATCATAAAACATAAAACCAATATAAAGGAATGATAACATTTCCTCATTTCAATCACAATATATCATAAATATATTGACAAAATAGAATCCTTTTTCAAAACCATTTTCTATACCAAAATACATAAAAGAGTATATGGTATTTATTTTATTCTAAAAACATTATGGCTTGTTGAGAAAGCCAAAGACCAAATAATACTCGCGGCGGCGGAAAAGGTCGTTGTCACCGCGTACGTAAAAAAAACATTCCTTTTTGTCATTTAGTAAAACGCTTCGTAGAAAAAGATTCCTTTTGTATAAAAGTAAAATTCAATGGAGTTTATACACCGTATAAAAGAAAATTTTGTATAAAACGAAATATGCCTCAATGAATGGAGATTGAGACGAAGTCCCTTACCTTGGATCCGACTTGACTCGGTCGTTCTTTAACGTCCTGAATAATAAACTTGAGTTAATTTATACTTGATTAAGAACCTTTTTAAAGTTCATTATTCCTTTTATATCACTTATTTCCATGTTATAAACATTATGTAACCATTTAAGTTAATAATGTTTGTTTTGTCAATATTTGGTTCTTAAGTCGAAAGTTGACTTCTTACAATTACATGTTGTTCGTGTGGTCAATAGTTCTTTATATCCAGAATGAAATTCCTGATTTGGATGTCATATATATCATATATATCCATCATATACATGTATTTATAATATTACATAATCATTTAGAGGTAAGAAATGAAATGCACCGTTCATTGAGACGGTAAGCCGTACGTACACATGAACGCTACTTTCATTTCTTTGTCATATTAGTGAAATTAAAACTAAATGAGAGGTATGTATATTTTAATTCCAGAATTATATTAATCATTTATATATATCATTAATTATATATATACATTATATACATGTAATTTTAATAGTACATTACATTTGGGGATAAGAAATGAAATGCACCGTTCATGGAGACGGTAAGCCGTACGTACGCATGAACGCTACTTTCATTTCTATCTCATTATTTAATGGAAAGAAATAATAATGATATAGAGGTATATTATAATTCCAGTATAACATCATATATAATAACTTTAAATCCATCCTTTACACGTCCCACATATGGCATTAACGAATCACATCACTTTTAGGGGGCGGTAGTCCGCACTTCCTTAAATGAAGATATCGTGTTTACCCATAATGGAAACCATAAAGGTATGCCAAAAATGAAAAATACAGAAGCTTAAAGAAAACATAAACATATTATATATCATATATAAAAATAGTGACATCATAATGGCCACCCTTGAAGGTGTTAAATGAGTATTGAACAATCATCGTTTCGGGAGGCAGAATTTCGCCATCCACGGAAACCGTATGTTCTTTAACCATTTGATGTAGTTTTGTGAGAGTGTAGATCAAATAAATATTATAACAACATCCTAGTATATTTAAGATACTGGTGTTGTTACAAAAGATGTAAATAAAAAGAGTTTAGAGGGTTGGAGAAGCAAAATAAAACAAATGAACAAGAGAGAATGAATTACCTTTAAAAGTGTAACTCCCTTTTGATTTGAGCCTAAAGACTTCCTTTGAAAAGATTCTGCCCAAAGGGAATCCTCTAGGATGAGGAGAGGGATGTGGAGAGAGTAAATGGGTAGGGGTTGGCTGAGCCAAAGGCTTGAGAAGTGTGTGAAATGGGGTAGAGGTGGGGGCCTTTTATAAGAGGAGAGGAGGGGCACTTTTGGAAAGTAAAGAAATATTACTTTATTTGAAAATGTGTTTCGGTTTTAAAAGGTCCCACATTGATATAATTCGTGGATAAGGTGATAATGTTTCGAAATCCACTCATCCAATGGGTTTTGGCCATGTTTAGTTCATAGATTTTACATTATCTTTCCATTTTATTTAAATCGTCAAATAATGATGTCATCGCTGCATCATTATTATGTCATATATAATTTAATTTATTTAATGTCTAAAAATTATAAAAGAAATAATATGATGTCGGAAATCTTTTTAGCTTTCCAATGACTATTTATAATAAAAATTTTGACTTGTGTAACCCCACTCAAAAATTATTTTAGTAAAATAATTTATGTTAGTGTCATTTTCACTTTAACATTAAATAAAAATATATTAATGTCATTTTCCAACTAAAGTGGCTCCATGGGGTCCCCAAGTTGGCCCATGGCTTGTCTTGGTCGGCCATGACTCACCCAATAGGTGTAGGACAAGTGTCATGGTGTTTTCACATTCTTATAATATCATTTTTACCTTAAACTACACTAATTACCTCTAATCGCGATTAATGAAAAAAAGTTACTATTCACCAAAAAATTATTTTAATCTCATTGAACCACATTTTACTTCTTAATGACAACCATGTATGTCGGATTTTCAAAATTCAATACACATTAGTGGTAAACTTTCATTTAACTGAAAAATCAGTTTGCTTGATTACCACTTAGTGGTTTCACTATTCATCAAAAATTGACGTTTTTCAGAAAATTACCAAAAATTCACCCTAAGCTATATTCGATATTCAGAATTCAAAAATGAAGTCCATTTTACAAAATTCAAAACATATAAGTCAAATTAATTAATTTAATAATTAATCCCCGCTGTCATGACAAATAGCGTGTTTTTGTGAAACAATAAGTATCAAAAGATTGACACCAGTTTAAGTTCAATTTCAAAGTGAAATTGATTCCAATGACCACCATTGGATTAACTGGTAAAAATATTTTCTAATTTCACTTTAAAACCAATTAAAATAATAATCTAATCATATAAATAATTTAGATTAAAAAGAGGTTTTTAATTAAAATACAACATTTTACACTATTCATAAAAAAAATGAACTTTATCAGAAAGGTACCAAAAATTTACACAAAATAAATTTTGATGTCCCGATTCTAAAGAAGAGTTATATTTGGTCCAAACTAAAGTATAAGAGTGATCAAAATTATATTTAATGACGGTTCACCATTAAAAGGTGATAAGTGAACCTTTAGTGAAAATTAGAGTATATATGCCCTAAAATTGAACTCTTTCCGTATTTTAAGCCTTTATCTTTTATTGGGTAAATGTAAAAACATTTAAAAACATATATAATCATATTTTAGTTATTTCTATCCATTCCCGCCAGTACAACTCCTACTTGTTAACTAACATTTAAAATAATATTATTTTATTACTAGTGTGCTACGTAAGTTTCAAAGAAACTCATCGTTGCGTATCGGGTACGCTATCGAACATAGCGACCCCTTTAAAATAAAATTAATATTTAATTCGTAAATATTAATAAATATGAAAATTCTTTATTCTTTATTTACCTGGGATGTTACAAATAGACTGACTCACCAATTGTATGAGTCAACGACAGAAAAAATGAGTCACTGAAAGAATAAACGATTCACCAATAGAACAATTGAGTAACCTATAGACTCATTCATCAATATCCTGACACACTTACATAAAAGCGGACTCACCGGTAGAATAAATGGGTCACCGACATAACAAATGACCCACTGATAGTCTGATTGACTGAAAGACCACTTTAGTCACTAACAGAAGATATGACTCACCGACAACCCAAATCAGCTACTGATGCATGGAACTACCAACAACAAGGCTCACCGATAGACTGAGTCACCGATATAAGGGCTCAGCAACAGACAATTAAAAATTTAATTACTCTATAAATTTTAAATTTTTATCCAACGATCTTATTAGGTTATTTAATGCTACTATGTTTCTTGTGTAACTTTTTTCATACATCATTAGCATGGATGTTAGAGGTATGAGGTACCTCACATATCCCAATCATGCCTAATGTCAGATATGTAGAATATAGAAAAGGGAATCACTTGAGAAAAAAGGAAAAACACACATGATAAACTATATCAAGATAATCCATGAAGAAACGAAAGAAGAAAAAACATCCTAGATGACTAAAAACAAATAAGAAATTGATTTGAATCAACGTTACAATTAACATTGTTGGAGAAAAACTATAGAGAGGAAAACCTTTAAAGAATATATCGTTTTCCTAGAAACTAGAACACAGAGATTCCATGACACTTTGTTTTGTTATCTGTTTCAGACGAAGACTCGATCTTCACTCCTGCTACATTTAAGGAGTCTAGAAGCTTCAAGAACAACACTCAGATCATTCTAAACCTTCTCTTATTATTTATTCTATGTTTTGTTCAATTTTTTTACTTTTCAAGAAGAGTGTGTATCTGTAGTATAAACACACCATGTCTCCTATGCTAAGATGGAGGATATAGGATATCCTCATAGTACCATTCTCTTACACCATATTTCTCCCATTAAGAACTATAGATGAGGACTTAGTGTGACATCTTTGTATTCTATTTCCCATGAATAACTGTGGTAGAGGTCCATCATGACCTGGACATCATTGTATGTTGTTGTAAACCCGGATCAATGGTCTTGACCAATGTTTATTAATTTAAACTACTTGGTGGTAGGTGATCTCCATGTATAGAGAATTAAGTCTTAGCATGAGACTAAACCTCTAGTTTAATTTTCTTATGCTATTTCAAATTTTGTTTACTCTATTTTCACTAAAATTTCAAAGAAATATGTTTTAATTTGATAGTTTTTATTAGATAGTATTTATAACTATTTTGTTTTGGTAAATTATTTTAAAAATTTATATCAATATTTAAAATTGATATAAGTGATAATTAATAAAAATTTTGAGAAACTAATTGAAAAATCAAACACTTATATATTTACTACTTCGAATAACTGGAATATTTTGATTTTAAAGGGGAGGATTTTTTAATAAGGGTCTTAATATAATTTTTTTTAGAAACTCAATTCACCCCCTCTTGAGTGTCCTACTATGGCCAATAATCTCCATCCATTGTCTTGTGATAAAAATTGTTTTAAATAAAACAAATTTAAAAATCGATAAGAAAAATTTTGTGGTCATATTTTCTCCAAAACTATTCTTGAGGGTAAACACAATGTCTTGAGAGAAATTAAATATTATGATTTATTTATATTGTTTTCTCATGCGTACATTTACCATTGAACACTTTTTGAGGGACTTGGTCATCTGAATATTTAATTTAGCTAAGTATTAATTGAGAAAAAACCATGTTTCTACATCATCCTCACCATTTAAAATTTTCATCCACAAAAGGGAAAAATAGAGTTGTTGTACCAAGATCATTTTGGTATGAAACCTTAACAGAGATGTATGAATGATTTATGTTAGTATTTTCAAGCCTCTACTCTCAATTCCATTCATTATACAAAGGTCACCCAACTAAATGGGATAAAGTGAAACCATGAAATTTTGGTATACATCATGGAATTGATTATTATTATTGGTACCCCCAAGGGTAGAATACATCTACCTCTTTTATGGAGTGTTCAATAATACATTCCCATGGTAATGTCCAAACTTTTACAAACTCCACTTCTGATCACATCTGGGTATTCTACATCAAATATAGTAGTGTTGCATGGAAAAATGCTATTCAGGGTTTATAGAAACGTTCCTATCATCCCTTGATAATATGGAATACAAAACACTGTTAAAGGAACAAAGATAAAATGAAATTTATTTCTCAATATTTCATCAAAAATTAATAGTGACCTCACATATTCAAATTGACCTCCAAAAAAGGTCACATCCTTTGTTGAAGAAACAATTTGTTTTATTATCATCATTCCTTTATGAAATATATTGTCAAAAAAATAAATTTTTATAACCTGCCTCCGCTATGTTTTGAGTGTCTCAACACTCTTCATCAATGGAAGAGTACATCATAATCCAAAGCATACAGTGAATACAATTTAGATAACCCTACTCTGTCAGCTCTAGACAAATGGATAATAATGCCTAATAATAGAGCTACTAAAAACAGTAAAATCAATAGAAAAACTCCTCCTCCATCATATAAAAATATTTTACCTATTTTTATATTGTACATAATGCTCCGTTGGTTATACCATATATAAGGACAAGCTCTATTGGTGAGTTCGTTGTTCAGAATTTACATCATGATATTAAATATGAAAAATATGGGAAACCCACTATGAAACCACCAAAATGGATTAAGTAATTACCAAATTTAGAAAATCCCTTTAGGCCTATAGACATTGAGAATATACTTACACAAGAACCATAAATTATGATTAGCACTAAGGGATACTCTCACATAAAGAGTGTGTGTCCACCATTATCAATCAATGGGGAAAAACATATCCCTATTCAAAGAAGAATCATTTTATTTAATGTTATATATTAAATAAATTTAGGTATATTCTGAACATAAAATTCTTTACCATGGAAACAACTACTATACTAAATATATTTTAAAATTCAATATAGATTCAACTTCTCAAAGGCTGACCACTGAACCCTGAATATATAAATGACACCATGAGTGTTTACTACACAGCTAGAACTCTCTAAGAAAGGATGGAGAAATCTATTAATACCAAATTTAAACCACTAAAAACTAATATAAGGAAATTATCAATGAATATGTTTGAAAAATGTTGAAAGGGTGTTCATAATTATACTTAGACATACTTGAATTACATATTTAAAATGAAAAAGATGCATGTGTTAGAATCTTATCATGGGACTGTCACAAGTCACCCTTTGTAAGACCTCATGAATTCCCACACATTCATTGGAAATAAAATATTAACTACACCCATAGTGTGTAAATTCATGCATACCACGTGATGGATAGTTGAATATAAATTGTTTATAGTTTGCTCTACTCACCACACCTGAAGGGATCCCACTCAATACTGAAGGTGGATCTCACCTCATTAACTCAACTATCTAAAAAATTATAATAATATAAATAGGTAACTATTATATATCAATATAAGTATTTAAGGAACTCATATCATCCATGAGGTAATTCCATGAAAGGAATATTTCTCTACAATGGTTAATCCAACCTCAATAGAATGTTTGAGCAAAACTAGGTATCCATTAGTAGAAATTCTGTAGCTATTAATTTTTTTGATAGGGTAAACATTAGAATTAATATCCACACCTATATTATTTAGTATAAGGGTGAATTAATAAAATATAAAAATCATTCAATGAACTATAATGGATTCAACCTAAACAAGGCAATACATTTTGAATGTCACTCACAACTCTGAATTGTAATACTCTATGATTGATAGAAACAAACTGATGGTGGTGATGATGTGAGTGCATCAATGAATCATCCTTCCAAAATGGATCTCACACATCTAAATTCTCAATAAAAACTAACTATAGATAGGCCACTTTGCCTACAACAATAAGGTCTCTAATAAAAATGATATATCAAATGTGAAAGTCCATCAATGGTAATTATCTAGTTGTAATAAGGTAAAATGATGACCTAGAACAAGGGAATATATCTAGTATTACTACAAAACATACAATTCATTATTATATATTTTCTCATATGTGGGGTTGTATAAGAGCATAAATCCATCTAGAAATCTCTTCTGAAAGATCGTATCAGACTACCATACTCAATGCACCCACTATAAATAATGTATAGAATGTTTCTCATGAGGTCTATGATCCCCTATTCATACTCAAACATGGTTATGATTTCCCATGGTGGGAAAATCATTAAAAGATCATGAAATATCCAAAAAAATTACCATATAGAAACCCATTTGGAAAATGGGATCAGAAACCCAACCATGGTAGAGTAGTATCAATATAAGTTTTAGGAAAACATGATCTTCTAACTGAAAAATATGTTGTATATTGAAATCAATATAGGAGTCATTATCTTACTAGTGGTGTCCCAAGTATATGAATGTTCATTAGTTACTAATTCAAGCGAATCCTTTACCACATATTTATTAGGGTCATCTCAAAATCATGGAGGCATTTTTTATTTGAACACATGTATTAGAGTTACCCCTATGGGTGGTCCAATCCATCTTATAATGAACTATCATTCAGTCAATAAAAAGGAATTTACTGATAAAAAATTTGGGAAATAATCATAGTCAGATCATGAAAAAAGATATATCTCTATTGATCAGTGATGAGAGGCTCAAACAGAGGAATATGATCATCATGAAACTACATATTAAAAATATATATCTATTTTTAGTTTAAATCCTTCAATTGATAAGATAAACCCACATATATTATAACATTTTTGGTCAATCTAACACATGGAGGATATCGAAGAGCACAATTAACTATTATATTATTCATTTTTCATCTTACCTATAGCCAAAAACGAGTGCCTCTAAATTCCAAGACTATCAATATATTAATATAGTACTGTTGAATGGATAAGTGGTCTACTTCACTAAAAATCAGTTCCCCAAATATGATAACCAAAATAAAAACTCAGTAAAAATATTTCCCTAAATTAAAAAACCAATTATCATGAAGCAAACTACTTTGATCCTAGTCCATAGGGATCAAACCACTCTTATACTATTCTCTCACAATCTGAACCACTAGGGCCCCTCTCGATCTAGTTCTATGATGATAATTCCACCCTAACATTGAATCCAATAGGCTAGGGTTTGGTGAATAACTACAAGAAGGAATAACATACATTGTATAAAAGGGCCTATAACATCCTAAAATAAACACACACCTCAAATACATAAAATGACTATATATTTCAGTATTATATATATATAATCAACTAAACTAAAAAACTTTCTTTAGAAGAAATCAAATCATAATGAAATGATGACATATGAAACTGATTGAGGTTATATATGAATTATTCTTAATATTTAATTCAATGAATCATACCCAAATTATTTAAAAATAAAAAATAGATTAATTATTTTTTGATACAATAATTTATTCTTGAATATAAATATTAATTTTATTGATTAGTTATTTTTAATTATTTTATCCATATTTTAGTCACTCAAACAATGACTATACAAAATATATTAATTTCAATATTTTTATGATTTTCATAAAAAAATTAAGAATACATAATTTAAATGAAAAGGAAAGATGATTTTAGATGGAGGATGAATTTCCTAAAGACACTTGTATTTCCGAAGTTGATTGAAAAGTAACAAAGTTAGTAAGTATAGGGATGAATGTTGTGAAAGTTATGTGGTATGGAGAATAATAAGCCGATGAACTTATGTTAGTTCAACATTAATGAAGTATGAGTTTAAAAAATAATAAAATTTTTCAATTTGACTTGGACGTCAAGTCTTGTAAAGGGAAAAACATTACTAAAACATTTAAGATTAAAAAACCCCTATGTTAGCATCCCTAAATTCTAAATCATGAAATCTAAGGTATCCAAATGTTAATGACACTTATATAGGGTATCGATTTTGTGTATTTACATCATACATATGCGTTTCTCACTAAATAAATGACATTAAGTCTGAATAGATACAATGAAAAAATGATGAAGTCCAAAAAACCTACCAATATTAATATGGGTAACTATGGAAAGATAAAGAGGAGAATATAAAATATACCTTATCTAATGAAAATTAAAATACCAATTTTTGAGTCATTTCGATAGATAAAACAATATATTATTGTAATTAAATTTCCCATGGGGATGGAACAATTGATATGTAAGGGTGTTTTTCAGCCCCTCTAGAATATGTAAGGCTAGTGGTTTTTTTTATCTTTAAGTAAGGAGATAAATGACACTATGATACCTTTGGGATACCCTAACATATATGTAATGGTCACTGAATGATACATAAGATTAATTTTTGATCCAACACTATTTTGAATTTATCACTATATGAGGATATGAAAGGTTAATTTTGACATATCACTGATGAATAATGGTCTTTTAATTATCTATGAGGATGAAACATGTAATGAGAAAGGGTACCACTATTTAATGTTTCAGGGTGATATAATAATGTCCTACAAAAGAATCATCAGGCTCATGAAGTTACATGAATGGTGAACTAGAGACCCAATGTTTGAATGAAAATTTTCTCACATCAGATTCCTTGAATCATCTAGAAGATCATGTCAGGTGAACTAGACTATATCCAAAACTATTCAAAGTAGATCTATTGCATTTATTTCATTCCATAAATTATTCTTGATCACCCATACATTTAATTAAAACCCAAATTACATATAGGATTAATATTAATGACACCGAAAGATTGTGGGCTCAACATATAATATATAATTACGAAATAACACATTTATATTCCTAAATTGGGAAATAATTTCATGTTCCACCATGTGATATTCATATAAACAAAAAAAGGTAATTATTGAAGAAAATTTTTGATGTTGGAAGAGATTTGATCACATAAAAAATATTCACCCTTTGAGCATTACTCATGCAAAAAATACAAGGAAGATGGTGTTGAAGGGATATTTAAGGAAAGAAGATTGATGACAATTGATTATTTGATGGAAGTTGATGATATATATATTTTTTGAAATCAATGTGAGATAATAACATGAATCTTGGATGGGATTTTGAGGTGGTGATTTTATTCATTAAATGGGGGGTATTTAGAGATAACAGATGACCAAATAAGAAGGGAAAAGTATAGACTTTACACTTTAGTATACATATACATGTCTAGATAAAACCATTATGACAATGAGCTAGTGGAGAATCATAGATAACCTTCTTAATATAGATTCCCTCTGTATTTGGCATATGTTTTTTTAGAGTTCATACTCTATAATTGAACTAGTTTATTTATTATATAATGAAATTATTATTTTAATTAATTCATTCATTAATGAGTGTGGTTCAAATTGTGGATAATGGAATGAACATAGGATGTACATTCAATGGAAATAAATTAATCATATTATCTATATATATTTCTTAATTATGGACTTCATTAAATAAATTATAAATCTAATGATTTATAATTTCTCAATGGCTTTGTGTAGTGGAATCACATTTACAGGAGAAATAACATTCAAACAAATGTTTTAGAGTTTTTTATATAATATTATGGGTAAAATATATGTTTATAGAATGTAAATTTAATAATCCATATAGAAGTGTCTTATTATAGAAATGAAAAATTAGTTTTCCAATTGTTAAAACTTGTTCATATTTCTTGTATTTTACCTACTTACACACACAATTCTCATATCGACATTCCATTTTCTTTATTTATTGAAAATATACTTACAAATCATCTAACCACATCTAAAAAAAATAGAAAAAATTAACAATAAAAAATTTACAACTGTAACATTTTTGCAAACTCTATCAATGAAATCCTTGAGGACTTCTATCCCTATATACTTAGGGAATAAAAATTTGAATAGATATTCATGAATAATATATTCCACTCAATTTGTACAATTTAAAATAATGTTATCTATGTTTATTATATATATATATATATATCAATTTATTCATTTATTTTACCTTTCATTAAACCAATCTATTTCTGTTTTGAGAAATAAGATACTGAAATATTTTCTTATATGACCAGGAATTTAGACAGAGATTTAGTTCATGTATTCCCTAAAATAGAAAAAAAATATTATTTTAGTGATTGGAAAACATGTAATAATGAATATAATAAAATTATTCATGAACGTGTTAGTGATGATAATTTAATTAACCCACCTAAAAATTCTACTTCCTATTGTGAACCCACTAACTCACCAAGAACAGAACCCATTGAACTATAAAGTAACATAGAAGATTATATAACTCTTAAGCTATTTTATACCAAATATTATGAATACAATCATAATTGTTTAGACTTCCATAACTCTCCTAACAATTTTGAAACTAAATATGGTTCGATTACTTCTCCTCCAAAATTCGTTGAACCTACTGAGAAATATCCAGACAAACTAATTAAAGAGTTTAGCTATATCTCTGTAATCATGAAACCACCCAGGGTGAATAGGGTCTAAATGGTTTTTAATACTTTCTCATATAGTTTATAAAATGAGTGGTTCTTCTACTCCCAAACCACACTAATAGTGAACTAGAATGGAATAAATAAAATATTCCTTAATTTTGTTAATTCTTATATGAAAGCTTCCATCAATAAAGGGATATATAAGAATAAAAAAACCCAAGGTTAATGTAGAGACCCAATATGGACATACATGGACATTACAATAATTTTTTGTAATACTTAATACATGACACAAAAAAAATCCCAAATACCATGTTAGTTTCGTGTATTTGGAAACTCGAAACATTAACTTCTAATCATGGTGAAAGATCTTCAACATCTTCCATTGTGATATTGCCCTATTGTTTTCCTACCGAAAACCACTATTTATATCTGGGGGAAAAGAAAGCATAAAAAGGGTGATCTAAAATGCTCAGTAAGGTTAAACAATGGAAATATCAATTAAATCATATTCATAAGAATATAAAATCTGAACATCTAATCCTGCATAAGAGATCATAATATCATGTCAGGGCATAAATCATAGAAGTGAAATGTAGTCCAAAAAATCATAACATAAGAAATGAAACTTTGTGGAATACAAACTTAAGCATATAAAATCATTTCACATTAGTCAAGGCTCATTTCAATGACCATCATAGCAGATAAATTCCATTACTGAATTGAGTTTACTCTTTGTTCCAGCCCTGTAATACTAAACTAGATTTATTTGTCGTTCCAGCCGTGTATACATCAAGAGATATAAATATTTACCCAATTCATTAGAGTGAGATATAGGTCCCACCCATCTCATAATCAAATCATTCTTATGTGTCCCACCAAATATACACACATCATTAATCATAACCCAACGAATTAAATGGGTTACAAAAACATAATCCCATCATAACATAATCCATATAAAATAAATGGATATCATTTCATCATAAAAAAATAAAAACATGTAAATAATTTGGAAATTATAATTTAATCATAACTATATTAAATAATTTAATTTTAGATGTAAAATATTTTTGATAAAACACTTGAAATGAATTCTTGAGGAAAATATCCTTTCTTCTTCAAAATATTTTTTTTTTCAAAATATCGTTCCATTTTAGAAGATAATTTTTTTTTGAAAATAACAATGAAATATTAGAGAGGAAGCTTCATGGAAATAAGGCGTCATGAAACTATAAAAATATGTTCATTATATATAAGTTAAAAAACATTCTTCTCGTTTTTTTGCCGATAATGTCAAAAAGTATCTTGTACAGAAAGAGACAAAATATTCCCTTCATATCTTTTAATAAAAATTCACCATTGGGTAAAATGTAGGATCAAAATAATGATGTAGATGCTCAATTTACAAGAGGGGGGTGAATTGTATACTTTAAAAATTCCTTTGGAACCTTTAAAGTTAGTTATGATTAACTATGTTTTCCTTAAGCAAAGAAAAGGGCTAGGTTTAACAATGATAAACTTAAGCAAATTCACAACACCTCTAATACCAAATGAAAACTTGGAAAGAGATTCCGAAAGTAGGTTCTGTAAATATAGTTCCAGAAATTGAAACTTAACAAAAGATTACAATATGAGATTCTACGTTAAAGCGTATAGAATATAAATGAAACAGAGTACAAGTAAGAAAGTATAAGAAAGTTATACTTTCCTTATAATACAAAATGCAGCGGAAATAAACAAGTAGTAAAACTACAAGTAACAAGATATAAGTATTTTAACCCAAAGAGAAGGGTATCCAACAACCTTGGATAAAGGTCCCTTGATTTATACTTTCAAGCAAGTCTGTCATACCCACACCAGGGTAAGCCCTCGATATGAAGATCAGAGTGTCTCTGTCTTGCTATCCCCGCAAGCCCTCAACTTCAAGGTAGTTGGCAACATCTCTATTCCTCAGTAAGGAAGCCCTCAAACTTCAAGGTATTCGACACCTCTGTCTTCCTATCCCCGGAAGTCCTCGAATGTAATCACCAACATTCGGAGTCACATGAAGCTTTGAGAGTTAATAAGAGCCTCTCTCTCTAGAAATCAATTCAACAGGATGTATGCACAATAACCAAGTTGTTCATCCATCAGTTGTGAGCTCTTTCAAATGAGATCCTATTTATAGGTAAGGTCTCCCTCCTTTCCAACGGTCATATTTTCCTTAAAAATCGGAGGGACCTGTACACGTGTAACCTAACCAACGGTTACTTCATAACAGAATACACGACATCATTTTATAACAAAACAAGTGTAACAGAATATACGACACTGTTTTTAAACATTGCTAAAAATATTCGGAGTGAAGGTTTGGAGTGTATAGTTAGGAGTGTAAGGAAAATAAGAAAGAGTAGAAAAAATATAAAGGCATAATAAAAATGAAAGTTTGAAGTGAAGAATTCGGAGTTTGAATAAATTCAGAGTGTACAAAATAGAGATGATCATATTCTGTTTAATAGATGAATTCGGAATGAGAATTCGGACTGAGAATTCGTCATCATAATTCGTAGTGAGAATTCCTCATCAGAATTCCTAATGGGAATTCATCATCAGAATTCGTAATGAGATTTCATCTTAAGAATTCGTAATGAGAATTCGTATCCAGAATTCGGAATGAGAATTCATCATCAGAATTTGTAATGAGAATTCGTCATCATAAATCTTAATGAAAATTCATTATCAGAATTCGTAATGAAAATTCAATGTCGAACTTCATAAGGATTCGTATCCTGAATCTGGAATAGGACTTAGTCAGAGTTCGTATCCGGAATTCGGAATGATACTTTATTATAGTTCTCATCTGGAATTCGGAGTGAAACTTCCTTACAGTTCTTATCCAGAATTCGAATCCTCAAACAGAATACTTTATATCAAAGTTTCAAACAAATCCGAGAAAACAGAAATGAATCCGAATTTTATACTTAGGAAAAATATGAATGAAAATATGATAAGAAAAATTTTTCTTACAAAAGCGATTTTCCTTATAAAAGCAATTTTCCTTATAAAAGCAATTTTCCTTATAAAATAAATTTTCCTTATAAGAGAAATTTTCCTTATAAAAGCAATTTTTCTTATAAAAGTTATTTTCTTTATAAGAGAAATTTTCCTTATAAAAGATATTTTTCTTATAAAAGCGATTTTATTAAAGATAAGGTGTTTTTGATTTTCAAAACAAGAAGGAATGGAAAAGTCATAAAGAAAACCTTATTGACTCAACAATATCCCCCTTTTTGGAAAGCACAAACATCCTTGAATTAAAAATTCTAAGAAGAAAGAAAAACATTAAGGCTTATCTCCGTTTGCTCTAAGGATATTGATGAATACGACTAACTCCCCCTTAGGCTTTGAAACTCTAAGGATCGTATTCTAGATTTTCAGGAGTGATACTTCATTACGAATAAGAAGGTCTTCTTTAAAAAAATCCCCCCTTAGATAAACTCTTATTAGAGTTTGTTTTCTTTCTCATCCTTCGTTAGGATTATTTTTCCCTTTCATTAGAGATCATTTCCTTATCCCTCTTTGTGATTTTCAAAAAGAATACAAGGGAATGGAAAATATAACAAAGTACCTGAAATATTAGTAGTAACAACAAAAAGAAACGAGCAAGCACAAATTTTTCATTAAGTTTGAAAAATTTCAACAACAAAAGAGTTAAAGTACAAAAAAAGATCGGATCTGTCTATTTGGGATCTTTCTCCTTCGCCATGAGACCTTTTACAATAGTCTTTATCTTCTTTAAGTCTTTATGATCTTCTTCAGCTTGCTTCTCTAAGACCACTATTCTTGCAGATTGGGCTTCAATCTTTTCTTCCTGGGCTTGAATATTTTCTTCCTGAGCTTTGATCCTTTCTTCCTGAGCCTTCATTTTCTCTTGAAACTCAATCCGAAGATCTCTTTCAAACTTCCAGTTTTGAGAGACGGAATTTAGCTTCCCATTCAGATCTCCGACTTCTTGAATCCGAAAGTTCTTTTCATCTTTCAGCTTCTCTTCAAAATAAGAAGTCATCACATTTATCTTCCTATCCTCAGTCTCAAAAGCATCTTTAACATTGTCTTGAAATTCGTCGAATAGCGTCATCTCTTCTACAATCTTCTTCGACCAGTTTTTCATCCTCTTGCAATATTTTTTATGGGCTTCGTAGCCAACAAAGAACGTTTTGAACTGAGCCTCTATTTCAACACACTTGTCCATAACCATAGACACAGAGTCTGTTTTCTGATTCAAAGCATGTTGGAGCATCTGGCATCTTGAATCAATACTTGAGAAGGTCGGAATGGTTCCCACCAACTTCTTCAAAGACTGAACAACAAAGTCATGCCCCAACTAAGATGACTCCGAAACCGAAAGTTTTCTTGGAGAATTTTCTTCTTCAACAAGGTCAAGCTTTCTCTTTGAAGAACTACCAGCTTCTTTTCTCTTCACCACTACTGAACATGGAGTATCAGCAAGAATTTGCTTTCCCTTGTCTTTTTTCGGAATAGAATCATGTTCCGGAGTTTTCTTTTCGCTATCAGAGACTTGTACAACATTATCTTCCTCATCAAAAACATCCTAAACACCAACCTCTACGTTTTCCATCTGAGAAATATCATGTAAAAGTTGTTCTTATTCTCCATGATAAGCTACTTATTCTTCTCCTTTCTCTTCTTCCATTGCTAGAGTAACTAGCTTTGAAGATTCAGCTTCTGAAGTTCAGAGCGATAAGTGTTCCGAAGGTGTCCCCTTATAATCATCTACTTGTTTTAACACATCTCTGGTTTCACCACTTCCTTTAGAAACATATTCTTCTTCTTCCACTTGCTCAACTTGCTCACCTTGTTCAACTGGCTTAGCCACTGCCTCTTTCGGAGCAACAAACTCTCTTTCTGGAGTCTCAGGTAGAGATTCCAACGAAAAGGATCTCAGAACAGGAATGTTCGCAGAAACCATCTCATTGAATTTAAACAAAGCCTGAGCTATCTCAGCCTCATACATATTCTTCTTGATCTTCTTTTCTTTTGTTTGTTTTTCTAGCTCATCCGTAGTTCTTTCCTTCAAGGCTTTAGCCTCTGCAGGGTCCAGGCCAAACTGAGGCTCCCCTTGTACTCTCTTTTCTTTCATCTCCCTCCATTTAGCAACAACCTCATCTGGGTAAGATTTATTCTTCTTTGGTTTTGGAGGTGCGGAATGAACTTCCTTAGACTTTGGATCATCGGCTTCTACTTCCACTTCTTTCAGCTTTCTCTTCCTTACTAGCTTAGAGGATTCCAGATCAGAAACTTTCGGAATGGTTTCTTCTGGAGAAGGTAGATCAATAAACTGTCCAGACTCCTTGTCAAAAGCTACATCCATCCTTTTGAGTGTACCATCACTCACCAGCATAATCTTGCAAACTCTTTGCTTAGACTTGCAAGCCTCCTTGAAAGACTCAAGGAACCAAACTATCAACTTAGAGAGGATTGCTGGATACATAATAATCTGAGCTCTCAGATTTCCTTTCTTCAAATTCTCAAGAGTGATAAGAATGTGCTTCATCAAATTAAACTTCCTCGGATTTATCAGAAAATCTAGGATGTAGATCTCACTCTTCTTCAAGCTATCGTTGTCACCTTTCCTCGGTACGATAAGACTCTGTACCCATAATTCCAGAATCCGGGAATTTGTAGATAAACTAGCAATCTTCAGATCCTTGTCATCAGCCAGTCTAAGAGTTTCTAAGGCTTTTTCCTTGTCGAAGCTACCCTTAGAATCTTGCAACACATGAGAAACAAACTCAGCTTCACCTTCATTCTTTAGCCCTACCAAGCTGGCTGCCTTCGCATATGAAAGCTTATAAGACTTACCATAAGACTTAAAAGACAATTTGTCCTTTCCATCTTCCTGAAGAAAAGAAACTGTCTCATAGAATTCAACAAGTAAGTCTGAATACACTTCATCTTGGTTCTCGGGTTTTGACACCGCAACATCTTCCCAACCATTAAGCTTGATATTCTTATAAATAAGAGAGTACTACTTGTTGAAGAAATCTGGATGAACCAGCCTCTCTCTATATACTAACCACTTCAAAATCGTCTTGGAGGAAGACATATCTTGCGAAGCTACTTCCACAGACATTCGGATCTGAAGACCTCTGAGAAGTTTAGAACTGAAAAAGCTGAGGTTTGGAACGGTCTTAAAACAGAGAGGCAGAGCATCGAGATGCTGGAGCTTGAAAACCGATGTGGGACAACGTTTGGGGTCCCATTTATATAGCCAACAAAAAAACGGTTCAACTTCCACGGTTGATCAAACAGTTGTGATAAGTTGAGATCAGATCTGACGATTAAAAACCAATTCTCTTGAATCCGATCTTTTGAGGTTTTTATTAAAACATAGAATTAGGAAAATTATAATCCGAAAACAAAATATAAGAAAATCCCAGCAAGTAAAGTATGACTACGAAAACTTGAGTAAGGAAATCATACCTTTCGGATTGGTTTAAGAGGATTATTCGTAATTGGTAACATTTTTATGAAAACAAAAAAATATCTTTACTACGAAATAGTTTGCAAAACTCATTACGAAAAATAAACTCAGTACGAAAAACTCAATACAAAAAACAAACTTAGTAATGAAAAACATAGTACGAAAATTTCATTCCAAAAAAAACTCATTATGAAAGATTCGGTACGAAAATCCCGTTATGAAAATACCAGTACGGAATTTTCCATTCTGGATGTTTTCAATATGAACACTTCCATTCTAGAAGTATTCTGTATGAAAGTATCCATTTTAGAAAATTTTAGTTCCAGAAATTCCATTCCGGAAGTTTAGTTCCGAAGAGTTTGAAAACAAATTTTGGAAAATTTTGTTAATCTAACAATCAAATGTACTCCCCCTATGAAAAGGAGTTTATTGCTGTAAGTAGAATTTTTCAACAGATAGTTAATTAAGAAGGATTACCTTATGATTATCATTCCTAAATTCTGTTTAATGTATTCAAATCTATCAGAAGGTAAAGATTTTTTGAAAATATCAGCAAGTTGATCTTGCATTCCGATAAACTGAAGAATAATATCTCCTTTTAGTATGTGATCCCTAAGAAAGTGATGCCTAATATCTATGTGTTTTGCACGGGAGTGATGTGCAGGATTTTTACTAAGGGCAATGGCACTTTTGTTATCACACAAAATTTGAGTTTTAGAAAAACTCAAGCCATAATCTGTGAGTGTGTGTTGTATCCACAACACTTGAGCACAACAACTTCCAACTACTACATATTCAGCTTCAGCAGCGGAGAGTGCTACGGAATGTTGCTTCTTGCAGGACCAAGAAACTAATGAATCTCCTAAGAAATGACATGTTCTGGATGTACTTTTTCTATCCATCCTACATCCACCAAAGTCAGCATCAGAAATGCTTTTTAGGATAAAATCATTTCCAGAAGTATAAAATAATCCTAGATCCATGGTTCCCTTAAGGTAGTGAAAAATTCTTTTTACTGCCTTTAAGTGAGATTCCTTAGGATTGGATTGATATCTTGCACATAAGCAAACTGAAAACATTAAGTTTGGTCGACTAGCTGCTAAGTATAGTAGGCTTCCTATCATACCTCTAAAAGATGTTTGATCTACTGGTTTCCTAGCTCCATCAAGATATAAAGAGTTTGAGGTATCAATAGGAGTACTTATACTCTTAGTATTGTCATAACCATACTTTTTAAGAAGATCTTTAATATACTTATGTTGAGATATGTAGGTTCCTTCTGGTTTTTGAGAAATTTGAAAACCAAGGAAAAATGTTAACTCACCCATCATACTCATTTCAAACTCAGATTTCATTAGACTTGCAAAATAGTCGGTAAAATATTGCTGAGTTGAACCAAATATGATGTCATCAACATAAATTTGAACAATCAAAACATTTTTCTTATCTTTCTTTATAAAAAGGTTTGGATCTTCATTTCCCTTAACATTGTTATTTTGAAGAAAAAATCTAGTGAGTCTATCATACCATGCTCGTGGGGCTTGTTTAAGGCCATACAGAGCTTTGATATGTCTAATTACATAATCAGGATGTTTTGTATCTTCAAAGCCAGGAGGTTGTTCAATAAAGACTTCCTCTTGAACATAACCGTTAAGAAAAGCACATTTCACATCCATTTGGAAAAGTTTGAAATTAAAGAATGCTGCAAAGGCAAGTAGAATACGGATAGATTCAAGTCTAGCTACTGGAGCATAGGTTTCTTCATAGTCTATTCCCTCTTGCTGATTATAGCCTTTAGCTACAAGTCTAGATTTATTTCTTACTATGACTCCATTTTCATCACAATTATTTCTGAAAACCCATTTTACTACAATAACAGAAGTTTCCTTAGGTCTTTCAACCAAAGTCCAGACTTTATTCCTTTCGAATTCATTTAGTTCATCTTGCATGGCTTTGATCCAATCATCGTCACCTAAAGCTTCATCAGTGCTTTTAGGTTCTAATTGGGAAATAAATGCTAGATGTTCTACTTCATTTCTTAAGGAACTTCTAGTCTTTATAGGTTTATTTACATCACCAATGATACTATCACTGGGATGATTCTTAAGAAACGCCGGATTAGGGTTTTGAAAAGCTTGTTCATCAACATAGGGTAGAAAGTCTTCTGGGGTAAATGTTTCAAGAATATCTTCTTGTAAATTATCCTTATCAGAAGGTTGATAATCAGTTTTTGAAAACACATCCGAGGATGTAGGTTGGGATGGTTTAAAAACAAAAGGATCAGACTCATCAAAATTTACATGTACTGTTTCTTCAACAGTACAAGTGTTTTTATTGAAAACTCTATAAGCCTTAGATGTTGTGGAATAACCTACGAAAATCCCTTCATCAGATTTAGGTGTGAATTTATGTAAGTTTTATCTTTAGTATTAGGAATGAATACTTTGCAACCAAAAACCTTGAAGTAGGATAGTCTTGGTTTTCTACCATTCCATAACTCATAAGGAGTTTTATTAATAAAAGGTCTAATCAAAACTCAATTTATAGTATAACAATCAGTACTTACAGCTTCATCCCAGAAATGTCTAGATATAGAATATTCACTAAACATGGTTCTAGTTATTTCTTGAAGAATTCTATTTCTTCTTTCAACTACACCATTTTGTTGAGGAGTTCTAGGTGCTGAAAAATTCTGAGTAATACCTTTTTTACTACAAAAAGTTTCAAAATCAGAATTTTGAAATTCTCCACCATGATCACTATGAATAGTTTTCAATGGAAGGTTTTTCTAATTTTTAACTTGAGCTCTAAAACATTTGAAATAAGAAAAATCTTCAGATTTCTTTGCTAGGAAATAAACCCAAGTAAATCTAGTGTAATCATCAACTAGAACAAACACATAGTATTTGCCTCCAATACTTCCAGTTTGTGTTGGACCAAAAAGATCCATGTGCACAAACTGTAATGCATCGGTTGTTGAGACTTCACAGATTGATTTAAAACTAGATTTATATTGCTTACCATATTGACAAGGATCACAAACATTAGAAGAATCAAATCTAAGCTCCGGTAAATCCTTAACTAGTTTCTTCTTAGAGAGTTTACATAGATTCCTAAGATTATAGTGACCTAGTCTTCTATTCCATAACCAGGAATGATCTTCTATTGCACTAAGGCAAGGTAAATCTTGGCTTCTAAGATCTTCTAAGTTTAAGGTGTAAACATTCTCTTGCCAATTGGCTGAAAGAATAAATTCTTCCTTGGAATTGTGAACAAAGCACTTATCATTCCTAAAATTCACAAGGTAACCTTCATCACATAACTAACATATGCTAATGAGGTTGTTCTTAAGACCCTTAACAAAAAGAACATTTGGAATTAATGTTTTACCAAGAAAAACAATATTACCAATACCAACAATCTCACCCTTAGCATTATCTCCGAAAGTTACTTTTCTTCCTTTTGTTTTGATAATCTTTTAAAAATATCTTTTGTTACCAGTCATGTGCCGGGAACATCCACTATCCATGTACCATGTATTGTTGTTGGTACTCTCTTTATTTTCCTTAAATCAAGAAGAAAATTAGACTTTTGGAATCCAAACTAGTTTGGATCCGAGATTTCTAGATAGCAAAATTTTAGGTACCCACATTTTCTTAGAAAAGTAAGCATTGTGAAATCCTAAAGATTGGGTTTTGTTTAAGGAACAATCCTTTGCCCAGTGACCACCACATTTACACTTGGTACAAAATGGGGCACTTTTAGGAACAAAATAATTGTTACTGAAAATTGGTTTTGCATGGGTATAACCAAATCCAGATTTATTTCTTAAAGGTTGTATTTGGGAATACATTTTATCAAAATTTTCCTTACCATGGGTAAAGTTTGATAAACATTTCATTAAGGAAAAAATTTTGGACTTGAGTTTTACAACCAAGTTTTTATCCTCAAAATCATTAGTTTTAGAACTAGAGTTAGGCTCGAAATTTTTTTTATTAGAAATTACTTTTTCTATTTCTTTAGAATGTTTGTTCTTCTTAGAACTTACTCCCTCAAGATTTTTTTGAAATACTTTCAAAATAAGCATTTTTCTTATCAAGATCTTTAGAAGGATCTGATATCTCTTTTGTAAGAATAAAATTCATAGAATTTTCCTTATCAAGTTTTTTATTGAGTTTAGAATTCTCAATCTCCATAAGTTCAGCAAACCTAGAGACTTATTCATAAGTAGGTAAAGTATTTTCTTCATCAAAAGAAGATTCTTCATCAGAAGAGTTATAATACTTACTATCATTATAATTTAAAGAAACATTGGTCAGTGATTCATCATTTCGTACCTTAGGCATAAAACAATGATTATTAATAGGTAATCTGGCTATAAGACCAAGATTCATCTATCCTGAAGATTCATAATCAGAAGATTCATCTGAAGAGTCACCACCACTGGCATTGCAGGTGTCATTAGCTTTCAGAACATTCTTAGCTTTGGGTTTATAATATTTCTTTCTGTTCATGTCTGAATGTCTTTCTTTCCTTTCTTTCATTTTGAGCATAGGGCAATCTGGTCTTATATGTCCAGCTATCTTGCATTCATAACAAGTAACTTCTCCATATTTCTTATCATTCCTTTCCTTTTTCTTATACATGGATTGGAAATTTCTCTGGCCAGCTATCTTGTTCATCCTACGAGCAAGATTTTCTAATTCATTTTCAGAGATTTCACTCTCACTAGAATCTGATTGAACTATCATCTTCTTAGACTTGGATCTAGTTACTCTCTCAGGAGTCTTAGCTTTCATATGATTTGATGTTGTTGTAAAAGCAATAGTACCATTTCCATTTTTCTTTTTGATGTTTTCAGCATCTCTCTTCATTCTGGTTTCATGTTGGAGAAGAGTTCCAAATAACTCATCAGGAGAAATATGAGTCATTTTCCTGTTCTCATCTATAGCTGTTATTTTGGATTCCCACTCATTGGGCATGATATCAATTATCTTATCCACAAGAGATTCATCATCTAAACCATTCTCTCCCATAGAATGTAGGTTGTTGGTGATAGTCATAAATCTTTGTTGTACTTTACAGATTGGTTCACCATAAGGAAAATTGAATCCATGATATTCAGCTCTAAGCATAGCTCTCCTAGTCTCAATCACCTTAGAAGTTCAAAAGTGTGTAACTTTTAACTTCTTCTAGATACAATTAGCTTATTCACAAGAAGAAATTTGGCTATATATATTTCTAGTCATTGAACACAGTAAAGTATTGCGTACCTTATAGTTGAGTTGATATTCTTGCTTTTCTTGGTTAGTGAAAGTTCTGACTTCCTTGTCAGGAATTTTATAATCACCAGTAAGCATAACAAGGTTGTCTACTCCAGTATTGATAACAAAAGTCTTCATACGATCTCTCTAGTACTCATAGTCATTACCATCAAATATTGGTGGTCTTGTAGTATTTAGATTATCAATGGAACAAACATTAATTCCTGCCATACTAAAAATAACCTTCGGCACACAAACTTGTTAGTAGACAAGATTCATAATAACAAAGTTCGGAATGGAAAAGTTCGGAATGGGATAGTTCGGAATGATAAAGTGAGAAAGAAAAACTTATACATGAGTACAAGTATTTTAGAGACCTCCTCTGATACCAATTGTAGGATCGAAATAATGATGTAGATGCTCAATTTACAAGAGGGGGGGTGAATTGTATACTTTAAAAATTCCTTTGGAATCTTTAAAGTTAGTTATGATTAACTATGTTTTCCTTAAGCAAAGGAAAGGGCTAGGTTTAACAATGTTAAACTTAAGCAAATTCACAACACCTCTAATAACAAATGAAAACTTGGAAAGAGATTCCGAAAGTAGGTTCTGGAAATATGGTTCCGGAAATTGAAACATAACAAAAGATTACAATATGAGATTCTACCTTAATGTGTATAGAATCTAAATGAAACAGAGTACAAGTAAATAAGTATAAGAAAGATATAATTTCCTTATAATACAAAATGTAGTGGAAATAAAAAAGTAGTAAAACTACAAGTTACAAGATATAAGTCTTTTAACCCAAAGAGAAGGGTATCCAACAACCTTGGATAAAGGTCCCTTGATTTATACTTTCAAGAAAGTCTGTCTTACCCACAACAGGGTAAGCCCTCGATACGAAGATCAGAGTGTCTCTGTCTTGCTATCCCCGAAAGCCCTCAACTTCAAGGTTGTTGGCAACCTCTATCTTCCTCAGCAAGGAAGACCTCGAACTTCGAGGTAGTCGGCACCTCTGCCTTCCTATCCCCGGAAGTCCTCGAATGTAATCACCAACATTCGGAGTCGCACGAAGCTTTGAGAGTTAATAAGAGCCTCTCTCTCTAGAAATCACTTCAACAGCATGTATGCACAATAACCAAGTTGTTCATCCATTAGTTGTGAGCTCTTTCAAATGAGCTCCTATTTATAGGTAAGGTCTGCCTCCTTTCCAACGGTCATATTTTCCTTAAAAATCGGAGGGACCTGTACACGTGTAACTTAACCAACGGTCAGTTCATAACAGAATACACGACATCGTTTTATAACAAAACAAGTGTAACAGAATATACGACACCGTTTTTAAACATAGATAAAAAGATTCGGAGTGAAGGTTCAGAGTGTAAAGTTAGGAGTGTAAGGAAAATAATAAAGAGTAGACAAAATATAAAGGCATAAACAAAATGAAAGTTCGGAGTGAAGAATTCGGAGTCTGAATAAATTCAGAGTGTATAAAACAAAGATGATCAGATTCTGTTTAATAGATGAATTTGGAATGAGAATTCGGACTGAGAATTCATCATCATAATTCGTAGTGAGAATTCCTCATCAGAATTCGTAATGGGAATTCATCATCAGAATTCGTAATGAGATTTCATCTTAAGAATTCGTAATGAGAATTCGTATCCAGAATTCGGAATGAGAATTCATCATCAGAATTCGTAATGATAATTCGTCATCATAAATCTTAATGAAAATTCATTATCAGAATTCGTAATGAGAATTCGTCATTAGAATTCTTAATGATAATTCGTCATTAGAATTCGTAATGAAAATTCAATGTCGAACTTCATAAGGATTCATATCCTGAATCTGGAATAGGACTTAGTCAGAGTTCGTATCCAGAATTCGGAATGATACTTTATTACAGTTCTCATCTGGAATTCGGAGTGAAACTTCCTTACAGTCCTTATCCAGAATTTGGATCCTCAAACAGAATACCTTATATCAATGTTTCAAACAAATCTGAGAAAACATAAATGAATCCGAATTTTATACTTAGGAAAAATATGAATGAAAATATGATAAGAAAAATTTTTCTTACAAAAGTGATTTTCCTTATAAAAGCAATTTTCCTTATAAAATCAATTTTCCTTATAAAAGAAATTTTCCTTATAAGACCAATTTTCCTTAGAAAAGCAATTTTTCTTATAAAAGCGATTTTCTTTATAAGAGCAATTTTCCTTATAAAAGCATTTTTTCTTATAAAAGCGATTTTCTTAAAGATAAGGTGTTTGTGATTTTCAAAACAAGAAGGAATGGAAAATTCATAAGGAAAACCTTATTGAATCAACATAAAATTGGATTTTAAAAAATTTAGGAGGATAGAAATGACATTACATATTTGGGAAACATGGAAGTGGATGATAAATCAACCCCAATATATACTTAAGTATAAACAATCTCAGATAAGAATGAGATTACGAGATTTTCACTTTCCTTAAGTCTGATATTATTTGTACGTATTTGAGACTACTGTATAATGATAAAATAATTTCACTGACTTTTTCAATAATCATAGTCATTTTTATGATATCGTATATGGTCATATTCTTATATTTTTATTTGTAAAATTTCATTGTTGCTCGTTATTCGGGTGTTAACTGCTTTATGTTCTTATGAATGTTTTGTCGAATAAATTCATATTCATTTTTTATGTTATAGTTATATCATTTTAATAATGGTATTTGTATAATATATATCATATTTATTCATTCAATTCATTTATATAATCATTATTCAGTAAAGATCATGTATAATGAGTCATATCACATCGGGGAGATGGTAGACTACACATACGCACGAGCGACGATATCATTCCCATGATTGTGGAATTTTATTAAAGTGTATGGTGTATAATATTTGAAATCAATATAATTTAAAACTAATAATATATAGTTATTATTTACACCATTATACCCATCCATGTATGGTGGTTGTGAACAACAGATTACACCATTGAGTGGAGACAGTAATCCATACGTACGCACGCGCGGTGATTTCATTTTTCATAGGATAGATAGAAGGTGAAATAGGGTTGTTTTATATTTATAATAAAATATCAGTATATGAGTGATACATTAGTTATTACTTAATAATTAAACAACTCATATAGAGGATGTAGAAGAAGAAAGATGTTTTAAAGAATCTGTAAAGGATATTACCTCTTCTTTGATGTGCCTCCTCTAAACCTCCCCTTAGGGAACTAAATAAGGTCTTTTAAGAACAAAAGGACGTCTAGTATGTTCCTATGTAAGTTTATAAGGGAAATGGATAGGTTTTGGATGAGTTTTATGGCTAAAAATGGAGTGAATATGAGAGTGAGAAGGTTCCCTTTTATAAGAGAGGAGAGGGGAACTTTTGGAAACCTCAAAAATATTAATTTATAATAAACTCAAACCCCACATAAAAAACTAAAAATTACTCAAATTATAAGGTAATATGAGATAGGGTTGTAATATCATAAAAAAATAAAATTTAGACATGTTTGGAATTTATTATAAACCTCATCATTTTGATTTATACTTATTTAATCAATTTAAATTTAATAGTGGTAATAATATTCTAAATTTGAAATGGTTAAAAATACTTAATTATGTGTTGGGAATTATCTATAATTAAATATATAATGACATTTTCGACCATATAATTTTAATTTTGTATTTTTTAAATTTTTTGGTTTTTTTAAAATAATTTTATATTATGTTGTTTTTATAAAATATCAATATTGTCAATTTTAACACTATTCAATTATATGAATTTAAAGAAAATCCACACATATGATATATTCGAACCAAAAAATTTAATAGATTCCAAAAATGTCATATTAATCTTTAAAATTTCTGCATAACATTAAATTGTTCATATAATATTTAGTTTAATATTTTTAAATCCATTTATTTGATATTTCTCTTAATAAAATAATTGCTACAAATTTTCTCATAATAACTTAATATACATATTTGTTGCATAAAAATTATAAATAATATACTTTGATAAGGATGAATATAATATATTTCCTAATAATACTTTTATTCTAATTTATCTAAAAAAACCCAACATTTAAAGTGTAATATTTATTAAATTATGAAGGTGACAACTTTGACATCAATTTAAATAAAATAATATAAGTGTTATAATATCTTTTACAAGGCTCCAAGTGGAGCAAAATCCAACACTTGGATTCTTATGGTGTATATATACTCTACCAATATGTTTTGGTCAAGTTTTTGGGCCTTTTTATGGGTATTGTTATTTTAATAAAAACAAGATTATTGATTTTTCACTAAATCAATAAATTCTGTATCATTAATGTATACGCTATTAATGTAATTATATATATCATAAAAATTACAAATAAATTAAAATGATAAATAAAAACATTTTATCTTTCAAATTAGTATTTATAATAAAATTTATATTATGTATAACCATATATTATAAATAATTTAATTATTAATGTTTGAGTGAGACATATTTCACTTTTCTTTAAATAAAATAAATTAAATGTATTAATCTCATCCATGTGGGTTCAAATAGATTCCATTTCGACCCAAGTATGTTTTAGGGAGAAATATAATCATCCAATTATATTATGAAAAGTGTTCTGGTAATTTTATTATAATATTTTTACTCATAATTACATGATTTACTTTTAACTGTGGTAAATAAAATTAATCATAGTTACTATTCCTAATTCCAAAAAATAGAAGTATCCAATTAAATTTTTTTGGAACTAATGATTCCAAATATGGAATCTATTTTTTTTTAAATTCACGACACAGAAGTTGGAGTAATTAATTTCATATTAATCTTGTTGTCGAAAAAATAGGTTTTTACTTAAAACAATGTAAAAGATTGAAATGTTTTTACCAAAAAAGTCAATGTAAAATTAATGATAATGAGTTAAATTATATTAAATGGTAAATATATATTCTATATATACTTTATAACCATTAAATAATATAATTTAACCATATAAATCATATTGATGAAAAAATTTGTTTTTATGTAAAATTTTGTGTATTTTTACTATTCATAAATATATGAATGTTATCAGAAAAATATCAAAGATTTATCCAACATAAATTTTTATTTCTTGATTAAAAATAATAAGATTATTTTTTCAAATTTAACTTATAAACATGTCAAAAATTATATTAAAAATTGGTGTGCCATCAAAAGGCGGAAAAACATCATTTTTTATAAAATATTTCTTTTATCCAAAAAATTGATTTTGTTCTCAAACAATGTTCTAGAAAATTAGTATGATGAATGATAATGTATAAAAATTCAAAATGTGTTTAATACTATTCATAACGTTTAGTTCATAACAATATTATAATAATATATCGTTGTTTCTTGAAACTCGATGTGGCGTGCAACGTAACCTATCAAGGAAGGCCGCTATTTGCGTGTAACGCAAGACAAGTTATTGTTGCATGAGAGATTCCTTTGGTGTTTCGTATAACATAATCCATTATTTTTTTATTAAACAAAATCTATACTAAATGTTCAATTCTACCAAATGAACTCAAAATTTTGTGTAACACAAGCCAATAATAGTGTTTCGTATATTGCAATCTAATCCGGTGTTGCGTATCGCGTAAGCTAATCTTTGTGTAGAATACAACACAAGACATCAAAGAAATTAAAAAAAATAATTCTCAAAAAATGTATGGGTTTTATGTTCTACCACCCTTAAAATGAATTTCACCCTCAAAATTCGTCGGGGTTATAAATGGTTTTCTACATGAATGATTCTTTCATAGAATCTCACATCATAAAAAGGAATATTGAAACTTAATTTGAGAAAATAATGTTATAAATATAACGGTTACCCAAAGTAACAAATCACTGTGTTTCCACATAGGAGAACATAGGTGAAAACCTGGATATGGAAGATAAATCTAACCATCATGTTATGATGAAGAGTAGTAGAGAACATGGCTATGAAAAATCCAATAATCACAAAGCCATAAATTTGTGATGATATAAGGTACCATCTGATTCATCGGATATGAGGGTACTATGATTTTTTTTTTTGTTTTTCATGATCATTCCCCTAAATTTGATGAATTTTTTATAATTAGAAATACTTAATTGATTTCAGTGTAATATCATTGTTGGTTTTTCAATGAAAAAATTCCACTTCATCTTTTATTTATTGAAATGATGTTGAATTTTTAATTCTTTAAGTATATCAGATCATGCGATAGAATGATAGGTCATTACATATGTATCTATCAGAAAAAGTTTAGCACAAGTTATCAAATATACATATGTCCATATATAGTGAGATTAATATTATATGGTAACAAAAATGGGCTTATACTTCATCTATCATAACGCTTAATAAAATAAAACTAGTTTCTATTAACCAGGGACTTCTTGTAGGCTAGTGGTAGGTGATAAAGGCATGTCGCACTTCGGTTCTGGGTTTGATTCCCACAGCCTTGTCCGACATGATGGTTTGTCGCCTGTCTTGCAGGTTTTCATTTTTCTAAATATATACTATTATAACATTCTAGATATAATATCAAAAAAAGTTCTAGCCTTAAACAACACTATTTGATGTCCAACTTAATCCATTCCGACCTTTAGGCTTATCCAAAATACTACTGTCCAATCTCACAGTACAAAGAAAACAATTACAAGAAAGGTCATATAACAAGAATGTGAATACCATCATTTATACCCCATATATCACAAGATATATATTGTTGGTCACATCCCAAACATTTGAAGGACCTCATCATGCATTCCCTTGAAATACGATAATAACATAAATTACCGTATAGCCTTAGTGACAACATGCATTCTATCAAAATTAACTCTTTCCATACACCAGAAATACCAAAAAAAATCTATATACTCAAACCATGATATCACTTTTTTCTTTTATCAGTTATGAGCTCATTAATACTATCAAACATATTATTTTCTGTTTATCCCTTCATTATGCTCATATCATCTGCTTTCCAAAAATATTTCAATCAATTTTCATGGTTACCGGTACCATATTCTTATGGAGAACCACAATGTGACATATATATTACAAAATTCCATAATACCATAAATATACCCTTACAAATTTATTTTTGAATACCAATACATAAACACTTTAATCCATCATCTTCAATGATTGGATTTGAATAGGTCCATACATGATTTAGAATTAACCTCTTATGTAGGGGAATTTAGTTGGGTAATGCCAATTTTCTCCACTTATAAGACATTGAACTCCATGACAGTCCATCACTCTATGACCCTTTTCCCCCCACAGATAACATCTTCCCCTCCATTTGAGGTATTCCACAAGGTTCTTCTTCCCTTCTTCTTGATATGTAGAAAGTATAATCTTCCTTCCTCTATATTCCTTACCAAGATAACATGCATAAAAAGTCCATATTCCTCTTATTTTATGACTTAGGAATACAACTAATTTTCCCATTGTTAATCATATAACGTGATAATTTATTCGGCATAATGAAAATATATTTCTCTCTAGGAACTATGAAATTTTTTTGCTCATAGTGACCAATTTTTCAATCAGATTCAATGTTAAACCAATTACTTCGGGTTCCCTCCATTGACTAAAACCAGAAACCACAGTGGAAGAGACAGTTAAAATAATGAAGAACACCATAATCATAAAAATTCACTTATAGGATGTCTATATTATGAAAAATTATTTAATCCATGAAACCATTGGATCACCCAAGGTTATTCATGATCGTTTCCATAATTCTAGTACTATAATCTATAGTTAGACATACTCTTAGAAACATCCCTAGAAATACCTTAGAAATAACTCTAGGGATATCACTAAACATTTCACATCCTAGTTTCCAAAGGTTGACTAATCCTTCACTCTGATACCAACTGTAGAGATCCATTATTGACATACAAGGAAATTACATTACTTTTTCGAAATACTTAACACAGTACACAAACAAATTCCCAAAGACCGTATTAGTTTACTATCTTTAGAAACTCAAAACATTAACTTCTAATCATGGTGAAAGATCTTCAACATCTCCCATATTGATCATCCCCTTTTTTCCTACCTAAAACAACTCCTTATATCCTTGGTAAAAGAAATCATAAAAAGGGTGAGCTCAAATACTCATTAAGGGTAAACAATTAAAATATAAATCATATCATATTCATAAGAACATAGCATCTGAAAATCGTGTCCTACATAAGAGATCATAGTATCATGTCATTGGATAAATCATAGAAGTGAAATATAATCCCATAAATAATAACATATGAAATGAAACTTTGTGGAATACACACATAAGAATAGAAAATCATTTCATATTAGTCAATGCAAATTTTCAAGACCATCAAAGAGGACAAAGTCCATTACTGAACCGGGTTCACTCCTTGTTCCAGCCCTGTAATATCGAACCAGATTTACATTCTGTTCTAGAAAATTCTATCTAATGATATATAAATCATTACCCAAGGAATTAGAGGGATATATAGGTCCCACACATCTCATAATAAAATCATTCCTATGTGTTCCACAAAATAGACCTGAACCATTCATCATAACCCAACGAATAAAATGAGTATCATAAACATCATCCGATCATAACATAATCCATATAAAATAAATGGATATAATTTCATCATAAACAAAATAAAAAAATTTAAAAAATTGAGGTATTATACTTGAAACATAACAATATTAAATAATGTCAACATAGATGGAAAATAGTTTTGATAAAACACTAGAAATGAATTATTGAGGAAAATATACTTTCTTCTTCAAAATCATTTTATTTTATCAAAATATCATGCAATTTTAAAAGAATATAATTTTTTTTAAATAATAATTAAATATTGTAGAATAAGCTTCATGTAAATAAGGCGTTATGAAACTGCAAAAATCTGTTCATGTCGTATTACTTAAAAAACATTATTCTCATACTTTTGCTGGAAAAATCAAAAAGTATCTCGTAATGAAAATGAAAAAATATTCCCTTAAAATATTTTAACAAAAATTCACCAATGGGTAAAATTGAATTTAAACAATTTAATAAGGATAGAAAAAATATTACATATTTAGGAAACATAGTTGTATATGGTAAATCTACCCCAGTAATTAGTTAAGTATAAACAATTTTGGATAAAAATGAGATTGTGAGATTTTCCCTTACCTTAGGTCTGATATTCTTTGTACGTATCCAAAAATCATGTATAATGATTTAAATAATGTCATTAAATTATTAAAAAATTATATTTATTTTTATGATATCATATATGGTCGTATTCTTATATGTTTATTAGTAACATTTCATTATTTCTCTTTATTCGGGTGTTAACTGCTTTATGTTCTTATGAATGTTTTGTCAAGTAAAATCTTATTACTTTTATTTATGTTATAGTTATATCATTTAAAGAATGGTATTAGTATAATATATATAATATTTATTCATTCAATTCATTTATATAATCCTTATTCAATGAAGATCATGTAGAACGAATCACATAACATCGTGGAGACGGTAGACCATATGTACGCACAAGCGACGATATCATTCCCATGATTGTGGAATTGTATTGCACTATATGGTGTATAATATTATAGAATCAGTAACATTGTATAGTAATCATATATAGTTATTATTTCCACCATTATAACCATCCATGTATGGTGGTGGTGAAAAACAGATTACACCATGGTGTGGAGACGATAATCATTACGTACACATGTGCGGTGATTTTGTTTTTCATTAGATGGATAGAAGGTGAAATTGGTTTTTTTAATATTTATAATAACATATCATTATTTTATTGATACTGGATTTATTAATTAATAATCAAACAAATCATATAGAGGAAGTAGAATAATAATAAATTTTTAAAGAATCGGTAAAAGATAATACCTCTTCTTCGATATGCCTCTTCTAAACATTCTCTTAGGGCACTAAAGATGGTATTTTAAGAAGATCAAGACATCTAGTATGTTTATATGGAAGTTTATAATGGAAATGTACAAGGTTTTTCTGAGTTTTATGGCTCAAAATAGAGTGAAGATTAGAGGGAGGTGGTGTCCTTTTATTAGAGAGGAGAGGGGCACTTTTGGAAACCTCAAAAATATTAGTTTATAATAAACTCAAACCCCACTTAAAAACCTCCAAAATTTCTCAACATCGAAGGTAAGATGTCATAGGATTGTAATCTCATCAACCAAAAAAATTTTAGACAAGTTTGGAATTTATTTTTAACCTCATCATTTTGATTTAATCTTTATTTCATCTATTTAATTTTATTTGTTGTAATAATATTCTTTATTTTAAATGGTCATAAATTCATACTTATGTGTTGTAAATTTTCCATAATTGGATATATTATGAAATTTTCAACAATATAATTTTTAATTTTTAATTTTTAAATATTTTTTTAAACAATTTAATAATATGTAATTTTTATAAAATATCAGTAGTGTAAATTTTGACACAATTCATTTATTTGAATTTAACGAAAATCCTCATAGATGATATATTCGAACCAAAATATTTAATATATTTATAAAATTTCATATTTTTCTATAAAATTCGTGGAGAAAATTAATTAATTCATATGATATATAGTTTAATATTTTTAAAACCATTTATTTGATATTTCTCTTAATAAAACAATTACTACATATTTTTTGTATAATTATTTAATATACCTATTTTTGGCATACATATTAAAAATAAAATACTTTTATGAATATAAATCTAATATATTTCATAATAATACTTTTAATCTAATTTATCTTCTAAACAACCCAACATTGAAAATGTTATATTTATTAAATTATGAAGCTGATAACGTTGACATCATTTAAAATATTATAATATAAGTGTCATAAACGCTTTTATACAGCTCCAAATGGTCAAAAATTCTACCCTTGGATTCTTATGGTTTATATATAATAGACCAACAAGTTTTGGTCAAGTGTTTGGGACTTTTGACAGGTATTATTATTTGAATAAAAACTATATTATTGATTTTTCACTAAATAAATAATTTCTGCATCATTAATGTATTATAACTTAAGGTAATTATATATATCTTAAAATTTAATAATAAAGTACCATGATAAAGAAGAAAAATTTATCTTTCAAATTATTATTTATAATAAAATTTATATAATGTATAACTGTATATTAAAAATAACTTAATTATTAATGTTTGAGTGAGTCATATTTCACTTTTTTTAAATAAATTTAATTAAATGTCTTAATCTCATCCTTGTGGGTTCCAATAGATTCCATTTCAACCAAATTAGGTTTTTGGGTAAAATATAATCATCCAATTATATCAATACAAGTGTTAGGGTAATTTTATAATATTATTGTTACCCTTAATTACATGATTTACCTGTAACTGCGGTAAAAAAAATTAACCACAGTTACTATGCATAATGACCAAAAATAAAAGTAGCCTATTAGAAAAATTTGGACCTACTGATTCCAAATATAGAATCTATTTTTTCCAAATTCAAGGAACCTAAGTTGTAGTAATTAATTTATAATTAATCTAATTGTCGAAAAAAATAGGTTTTTTTTAAAACATTGCAAAAGATTGAAATATTTTTACCTATGAATTCAATGTAAAACTAATGATAACGACTTAAATTATATTAAATGGTAAAAATATAGTCTATTTATACTTTAAAGCCATTAAATATTATTATTTAACAATATAAATTATCTTGATGAAAAAAGTTGTTTTTATGTAAAATTTATTGAATTTTTATTGTTCATCAAAATATGAAGGTTATCAGAAAAATATCAAAAATTTATCCAATGTAAATTTTTAGATCCTGATTCAAAATAAGTAGTTTATTTTTTTTTAAATATAACTTATAAACATGTCAAAAATTATATTTAAAATGGGTGCTCCATCAAAAGGCTGAAAAACTGCATTTTTTTAAAAATGCTTCTTTTATCAGAAAAATTGAATTTTTTCTCATACCATGTTCTGGAAAATTATTAAGATGAATGATAATGTTATAAAATTAAAAATGTGGTTAATAATATTTATCAAGGCTATTTCATAACAATATTATAATAATATATCATTGTTTAGTGATACTCATTATTTCGTACAATACAAGCTATCGAGGAAGGTCGCTCTTATGTGTAACGCAAGCCAAGTCAGTGTTATGAGAAAGATTCATTTGGTGTTGCATATAACATAATAGTATATTATTTCATTGAAAAAAAATCTATACTCAGTGTTTAATTCTATCAAAAGAACTTGAAATTGTGTGTAACACATGAAAATAATAGTTGTTTCGTATACTACAAGCTAATACAGTGGTGCCCATAGCGCAATCTAATCTTGGTGTATCGTACAACAAAAAAAATAAAATAAATTAAAAGAAAAATATCCCATAAAATATCGGGGTGTTATGGTTAAAACCTACATGAGTAATGGGATATATTCAAGATATTTTGATTTAGTTTCCAGTACTATCACATTAGTGAATAACTATTGATTCAATACCCTTGTAAAGGAAATATTCTCACGGATGGTAGAATGATAAATACCGCCTGGGGGGTCTTTGGTGTATAAAGTCCCACCTGGGTATAGAATTTTTATTTAAAACATGGACTATAATACACAAAAATTTGGAACCATAGAACTTATTCATGTGAATATAAATAACGAATAACCTATTTTCAATTCATAAAATAACTTTATTGTTATCCAACTTATTAATCTCACCACCATAGTGTAGTCTGTGATATTATCCAAGGCTTCACTATACCTAGACCAACTAGAAATAATTTTACAAACTCTTGTAATCTATTTTATTTCTACTATAAGAGAGCATTTTAGTGGATGGTGTCCACGATGAATCTAAATTGTGAAATTATATTCAATAGAGTTTTTATTGTCTATTGATAATTAGTCATTATTTTTTTATTTTACTTATCTATTTATGGAAGAAAAGTTCATTATTTTGACAAAAATGAATTTTTATGATATTAGAAGTTTATATGAGAAATATATTTAATGAATATATTTTTAACATAGGAATACGACATATGTAATGATCACCAAATCATACATAAATGACTTTTTAAGAGGGGAATATTAATTTGGTAAGGTACCACATAAGGGGATTGATATATAAAATAAATTTTATTAATATACCAGAATACATCTCAGAGAGTTGATTTTTTTTTAAAAAAGTATGGTGTTTTGTTTTCATCTCAACATTAGGGTGTCATAGGATCATCATGGTTGAAATTTAATGGTACAAATATCTTGTTAATGTTATAGTTTTGTTATAGTTGTTCCTTAACTTGGAGCATCACACCCTAATGTTTTTTTAGAGAAAATGTAGAAAAGTGTTAAGTTTCACTTGTGATATGTTAGAGTATATAGATATGAAAAATACATCCCTTTCCCTTTAATGAGGTGATAATATTACATTCCAGAATAGATCTACAATAGCACGGTGGGTCATAAAATTATAGTGTCACATGATTTTGGCTATTTAAACCCCACATTTAAACACTTCTCTTAATAATAAACTACTTGAGGTTTTTTTAATATGGTTAAACCATAAATGTTATTCTTGGATGGAATTCACTATTATATTCATGGGGTTAATAATTCTAATGATGATATATTTCCTCAAATCTATAGAAACACCTTTTCACTATGGATCTGGTTAACACTTCATGGAAAATTTTGATTTTTAATAATCCTTTCCATAATCAAATTGTCTTCTCTAACTTTATGTATGACTTATTTAATCTTCAAGTGGAAAAAATATGAAGAGGATACAGTGTTCTGAATTCATTGTTTGAGGCACAACCAAAGGATTAACGTTACCTAAGAGGAGACTTACAAGAGTTAAATTGAACATTATTTTGAGACTGTGGTGTATTGATTCAAAATTTGGGATTTATATTGATGTGATTATGGTAGTGATGTTATATTCCTATAATTATATCATATCATTTATTTTTATTCATTTATTTATGTTTCTACCATCCTCAAAGTTTACTATTTCATCTATGATAGAGGACCAATCCATACGAGTGAGTAGTATCTTATGTAATGGTAGAATAAGAGTAGGATGTTAATTATTTATTCAAGTTATTAATTTGATTTTTGAATTTCATATATTATATTAATATCACATTTTTATATGTTATATCATATACCTTAGTCACCTGTCTTTAGTTGTAGATATTAGGTGATTAACCCCTACATTATAGAGTAAGGGATAAAGATAAATGACTATATTTTAGCTTTTATTTTGAGATAAAAAATAATTAATAATGGAATTATTAGGTTATCTTTATGAGAGGAACTGGAAAGACACATGTAATTATAATTTTCACTTACCAAGTGAATTAGTTATTTCAAGAAGTTTCACAATTAATCAACTATGCTTTTTCATTAGAAAAAAAATTAATATTTTTTTCTGATATCCTATGAAATCACTAAATCTTCCACATTCAAGTTATAATGTTTAAATTTATCAATTATTGATCTCAGTTCTGCTTCCTTTCTTAATCATTCACTTTTATAAACCTTTTTTCACCTGGTCTTCATCCACCCATTTCATCCAATCCAAAAATTAGAATCATTCACTATTGTAGGATCCTCCATGATCCTAGTGGTTTAACATTGGGACATTGAATTCCTTAGGAACACTATTATTGTTTTATTATTTATAGTTCTATGTTACAAATTGTAAGTGTTTAGAAACACCCTAATTTGTTGATGGTACCTTGGGATTCATCCAAATTTTTAATCCATTTCTAGGGACATGACAACATGGTTATGTGGGAGATATATTATTTTTTGATTATTTCACTCTTTTTTAATTTTTTAATACTTTTGATTTTTATTATTTCTTACATTCATGTGTGTTTTTTTCATATTATAGATTAACTGTTTAAGAATAACACTCCATGAATGATAACAATGATCTTTGATTTTGAGAGGCCCATTTAATTAAACTATAAAATTGAGTGTTTTCGATTGCAAAATAGGAGAGTAGCAATGGAAAACATCCCCGAAGTTCTAAAAGCATGAGATGAGTTAGTCAAAATCATTGAAAATGTCTGGGATACCATCGAATGATAGGGATCATCATATTATTATCACACAAACAATATATTCTAATAACATTTAATTGAATATATTCCTGTTAATGGTGATTAAAATGAAATGAAATTTAGATGATTTCATATTGATGACCTCATGGTCATATTTCAAATTTTCACACGATTTTTGAAAGATTCAATAATAACAAAATATATGATGATTCTATATCACTATGAACCTTTACATTTTCATTGACATGGAACACCAATGAGTGGTGGATGTATTAGTACCCATTATCACTCAGGATATGAGAAGATATAAAAGTAAGATTCATTAAAAAAAAAAATATACTATAGAAAATACAATGACGAGGAGATGTGGTTTAAAAAATTCCATGAAATACAAAAAATAAATCACCTATGAGTTCTAGGAGTACTTCAATAAAATGATACAAAGACTATAACATCATGGATTCACATTATATATGAAATTTTGGAAATTATACATCAGGATGAAGAATAACTCCAAATATTTAATCGATTTATCCATAGAAGTAATAATGTGAAAGTTCTATTTGACTAAATAGAATTATTCTTAAAAAACATACCCACCCACCATGAAATGTAACGCCCCGACCCTAGTTACCCAGAGTCAGTGCATTATTACATAACAATGGCATGATCACAAGAAAGATCAAGTCTCGAAAGACCGATTGGTTTAGTAGCCTTGGAAACACTAGATATATTCATAAAGTTTGACATTACATCATAAAGTGAAAAACTACTACAACAACTTAATGTCTCCATAGTCCACACTATTATCCCCTCATAATATCCCTACAGGTCATTCATAACTTACTTCTTCACATCCTGGGAAAAATAAAACATATAAAAAGGGTGAGCTCAAATGCCTAGTAAGGATAACAATATAGTGAAAACTTTCAAAAATAAGTATAAACATTTAAGGAAATGCATTACTAAAACAAAAGCCTTTTAAACTTGAACTTCAACATAGTATGGAAAAAGTAAAATGAAATAATGCCATTTACTTATTCACATGGATATTCTACTAATCGAATAATCACATTCAATATCAATAACCACTTTCATAATTATGGAATGCATAATTCCAGACTATCATAACCACATAGCCAAAGCCTCGTGCCAAGACTACAAATAAGATTTTTCCAAGGCCTTGTTCCAAGACACTAGTTTGTCTCATGAGACCTACCGATGCATCGAGGAGCTATAGCGGGCTCCACCCGTCACATATTAAGTCCAATTCATTCCCATATGAAAAGGTTTAAACATACCATAAACATTCGTATTAATACTAGCATACTAAATGTCAATACTTTCACCATAAACCATGAATGGTATAAAAATAGCACATCCACAGTCAAACATATCACAAAACCTTCAATACAATATAGAAGTTTTGTATCATAATAAATCAACTTCAAGTAAGTGTAAAATCCATCAAAGAATGTTGACATAGATGAAATCAAAACTCTTTTTAGAGAAATATGTCTTTCTATTTTGAAATCATTTAAAATTCACACATTTATAAAGGAAGTAATTAAAAAGAGATTTTTGAATCAAAGTGTCCCATACCACATTGAACTTTTGAAAGGAATTAACATTTTTAAAAACATTCATGTCCATATAAATAAATCCTTAAAAACCATTTTGAAGACATGGACGCTAATTAAAAAGATTTAGAACGATTAATCTTTAAAACCTTTAAAATTCTGATTTTGATAAAGAGTACATTTCCGAAATTCTTAAAATTTTCATTTTGAAATCATTTAAAAGTCACATAATTATAAAATAAAACATTTACTTTGAAAATATCCTTGTAAGCTTGTAAGGGATGCTTTGATGATTTTATAACGGTGGTAAATAGCTGCACCCGCCGTATAAGTTAAAAAAACATTCTTACCTTAAATTTGTCGAAAGGTAAAAAGAGCCTTGTTTGGAAAACGAAGAAAAGATTACATTAAAAACACATAAGGGTATAAATGAATTTAACCCATATTCTTTGTAAATAGTAAAAATGTTTTGAAATACATTTCGAAGAAACATGGATGTGGATGATAAAGA
The DNA here is from genome assembly GCA_963277665.1 of Viscum album. Classification (NCBI taxonomy): domain Eukaryota; kingdom Viridiplantae; phylum Streptophyta; class Magnoliopsida; order Santalales; family Viscaceae; genus Viscum; species Viscum album. The sequence goes on along the minus strand of OY728167.1, from coordinate 460,902,540 downwards.
AATCCCAGTAGATTATTACGTATAAACAACCTCAAATAATGAAGAGATTGCGAAATAAACCCTTACCTTGCACTTTTACTTGGATGGGGTAGGATAACCTCCTGTATAATGGTGAAATAATTGTTATTAAATTATTAAATAATAATATACATTAATATGATATCATATATGATCTTTTAACATTGCTTTGTTAATAATATCTTAGAATTATCGTCGTTTCGGGTGTTAACTTACTCATTTTCTTTTATATGTTTTGTTACGTAATCCATGTTTGTTATAGATAGGTTTTGTCTTATTCATATCCAGAATGATATCAAGTTCTTAGATACTGTTATTAATAATCAAATGTGAATTATAATTGAATGGATATGATGGAGAATGAATCTCATCGCGTTCGTGGAGACGGTAGTCCGTACGTACGCACGAGCGATAATATCATTCTTTTGATATTAAAATAATATATAATTGGATGGTATATCATATATAAAGAATCCTTATCATGTTATATTCATTATTTAAATGAGTTACACATCATTATTATACCCATCCAAATAATAATTTATTGAATAACAATTACACCACGACGTGGAGACGGTAAGCCGTTCGTACGAACGTATGGTGACATGTTATTCAAAGGATGGATAGAATAGTGAATATGGTTATACCATATTTATAATAACATCACAGTATATATATGATACTATAGTTATTATTTTATAATGGTAACAACAACGGAAGAAGAAGTGGAAGAAGAAAGGAACTTGAAAAAGGGTGGGGAAATCATTACCTCTTCTTCGGGTTCTTCCTTTTGATTTGATCAAAAAGGATCCTTAGGTTGGCTTTATGATCTAACTAAGGCCTCTAGGTTGTATTGCGGGAAGTTGGGAGAGTATGTGGGCAGAGTTTGGCCGAACCAAAAGGCTTTTAAGGTGTGAAGAAATGAGAATGAGGAGTGCCCTTTTATAAGAGGGGTGAGGGGCACCTTTGGAAAATCCAGAAATATCAATTTATAATAAATTAATATTCGGTTTCTAATGGCTCCAAAGTTGATTATTCATAGGTTAAGGTGGTTATAGGTCTAAAACCATTCAACAAATATAATTTAGACAGGTTTGGGTTACTATATTAACCTTATCTTTAAGTATTAACTCTAAGTTAATTAGTTTCACTTTTACAATGTCTCTTTGTATTTTTATATTATATGGTTAATAAACATACCATATACATCCAAGAGAACCCCATGTGGTCCATTAATGATACAAATATCATAATATAAGTCTCTTGACCGAACCATAGATTTTTAGGAATTTAATATCAATTAATAATATAAAATTTGTTTTAAAAACTCTTTTATGTCAATTTTGACACTATTCAATAGTTGATTTTTGTGAAACTTATAATAGAATGATTACTTCAAAAAAAGTTAATTAAATCAATCCTAATATGTCATATTATCCTAGAAAATTAGTTTAATTAATTAAAAGTCTCATATTATATTTATTTGGGTATTTATAATATCAATTATTTTAATTTTTCACTATTATGGTAATTACTGCATCATCATTGTGTCATAAATAAATTTAATTATTTAATGTATAAAAATTATAAATAAAATATCATTATGTATGAAATCTTTTTATATTTCTAATGAATATTTATAGTCTAAAATCCAGCATATATAACCCTATGTAAAAATTGTTTTTCTAAAAGATATATGCTTGTGTCATTTTTGTATTCATTTTAACTTAATTAAAATTAAGTGTCCCTATCACTTACTAGTGGCTCCATGGGGTCCCAAAATCGACCCAAAGATGCCTATGGTCGAACATGTATCAAAATATAAGGTTACGACACGTTTTAGGGTAATTTAGTATTATTATAATATTATTTTTTAACCCTTATTTACCGTATATACCCTTAACCACGGTAAATAAAATATTTACCGCAATAATTATTCAAAATGTCTAAAAATAAAAGTTCCCTTTTTACACAATTTGAAAATCCGGATTCCAAATATGGAATCTATTTTTCCAAATTCAAAACACAGAAGTGGAAGAAATTAATTTAAAATTAATTCCCGTTGTTAAAACAAAAGGCGTGTTTTTAAGAGATAAAAACTATCAAAAGATTGACACTTGTTTATGTCTGATTTAATTGTAAAATTATGTCCAATGACCAAAATTGTATTAAATGGTAAAAATATATTCTAAATATACTTTAAAACCTCTCAAATTCATAATTTATCACTATTAATTATTTTTATTAAAAAAGTTGTTTTTAATTAAAATTTAGTAATTTTCACTATTCATCAAAATATAAGTGGTATCCGAAAGGTTCGAAAATTTCACCCTAGGCTAAATTTGATATTACGAATCCAAAAATGAAGTCCATTTTGAAATATAAATATATATAATTTCAAAAAGTAGATATTACTATTCATAACGGCTAGTTTGATTGGTTGTGGTGTGTGTTAGAACTCGAAGTTGCGTACAACACACGCTAGCGTACCGTGGAATCTTGGGATGTTTCATTTTAAAATTTTGATGTCCCCATTTAGTCAAAGGGTTCACTATTAAAAGTTGCTAAAAGTGAAATACTGATAATGAGTTTGTTCTTACATTATGTCTAAGAAACTCATAATATGGATTCTAAAATTACAAGGATTATATAAAGTTTAAAATTTAGTTAATACTATTCATAACCTCTTTTGAACGTCTTGTTTGGTAATTCATGATGCACTTGAACTTGGTGTTGTGTGTAGTGCAAGTTATTGAATTATTTTGAAGAAATAACACACTATGAAATCTTGGGGTGTTACATTCTCCCCTCCTTCAATAAATTGTGTCTTCGCAATTTGAAATTGTTTTTCAAAAATAAAAGGTTGAAAATAGAAAATATATTTGTGGGAATACCCACATCAGAAATTGGGTTACTAAAATTTTAGTCTTAATATGAGGAAAAGAGAAATGAAAGGGTCACAACCAAATTATGATCTCGATTAGGAGAACATTGGTGGCAATTAGAGACATATAATTGGAGGAAAAACATAAATATTTATAAGTCGTGATTGAGGTCATCAATCACAAAGAAGTGTATAAATTAAGGTCCTTAAATCCATTAATCTATGATGATTTGAAATACCATCGGTTCAACAAAACATAGGGTATTAGGATAACACATTTTTGGTTTTAGGATTCCTTAAATAAAGTATAAGAAGTAATTTTTTTCATAGAATAAGAGAAGAAGAAAAATATATTCTTGACAAGTAGAGTTCCATCATTTAACTAATTTCTACCACAAACTCATCTTTCACTCTAAAAGATAATAGAACGTAAAAAAAATATTCTATTTATCCTATTCGTATAGGGTTAAAAAAATTTATAATTCATCTACCAGATATTTTAAAAAAACTACATTATTTAATATCAGAACTCACGTGGGTCAGTGGTAGGTGATACACCCTTGTCGCCCTTCGGTTGTGGGTTCATGTCTTGTGGCCTTGCCCGAGGCGACGGGTTGCTGCCCAACCTCCGGGTTGTCCTTTTATGGAAATCCAAAATAATCCAAACTAGAACTAACCAAAATAAATCAGTCCAAAATTTATAAGGAAGTTAAACACAATAAAGATCCTTTTTTCGGCATAATAACACGTGAACACCTTCATCATGTATTCTTTTAAATCATTGCAACATCATGAATTACCATAAAACCTTATTGATTACATTCATGATCCCTCATTCCTTAAAGAATAATAGATATACTCCTTTAATAAAAAAATGTTTTAAACCCCAACAATGATGGAATATACAAATCATTAATCAGTTTCAAGGTAGTCAAGAATATCCAATATAATTTATCCAAATCAATCATGTATTATTCCAAAATCACTACCTCGGTATCAGAACTATATTCTCGTTTATCATTCTCTCAACCATATATTTTCCAAAAATTTATCCTACTATTGAGTCACTTTTCTTTGTTCCATACAATCTCAAGTACTTAATGAACTCCATAATTATTATAACAATTACATTGTTGATACAACACTCAAATGACATAATCAACACAAGCACTCTAATCACTCCTCTTAATCTGTGGTAGTATCATAACTCGATTATTATCCAATAGCATCATTTGCGGCATAGTCTGATTACTGGGACATAGGTTCGCGTAGTGTCCAAACTCTTTGCAAATGAAGCATTGTACATTTGAAACCATTTTCTTACCCTTGTAGTCACGTACTTTGTGCCCTTTTCCTCCACACTTATAACAAACTCCCATTCCTTTCAGGCAAGTTCCAGGGTGTTTCTTCCCACAGTTATCACATATGGGAAAATTATTCTTTTCCCTCTTCCCTTTATCCATCTTTCTCTCTTCCATCCTATTCTTCTCTTGCTTCCCTTCAAAGCAATAGGACTCAGTAAACTCTTTACTTATCTTATCAACACATGATATTATTTCTTTATATGATGATAATATATGCGAGACTATTTCTCTTATAAATTCTGGCTTAAGACCATGAAATATATGATCCTTCTTTCTCTTTGTATCATGTGCATTGCTGGAGTTATCATTCCTTATACTGGGCACCATTTCTAAACAAATGGATACACTAGGTTAGTTTATGAATAACAATACCTAATTCCAAAATTGTAAAACACATAACATAAATTAAATAGTTTGTGGATATAATCCATAATCATAAAAATGTCTCCTTTGAGGAAGTATATACTCATAAACCCTTCATAATGGTTTGTAAAGAAAATGCGAATTATCCTAAGCATATCCCCTGGGAGTGTCGTAACCAAGAGTGCAGCAAGGCCCGTTGTCGTGCACCAGTTCCCGTTCGAGTCTAGCTCAAAGCGGTGTTTTTGGGTTTTACCCCTAGGTACATCTGTGCCAGAGCCGCCTCTACCTGCTCGTATCCAGACAGGGATGTATTTCTCGGAAAACTCACAAAATCTCTACAATACCAAAATTCTAGGATGTTCTTCTATACTAATCCTCAAAGTTCATATTAGTTCTACGTGCTCTAATTAGAGTTTATCTAAATCTAGCTTCCAAGGTTTGTACTAAACTTCCTCTGATACCAACTGTAACGCCCCGACCCTAGTTACCCAGAGTCGGTGCATTATTACATAACATTGGAATGATCACAAGAAAGAGCAAATCTCGAAAGACCGATTGGTTTAGTAGCCTTGGAAACACTAGATATATTCATAAAGTTTTACATTACATCATAAAGTGAAAAACTACTACGACAACATAATGTCTCCATAGTCCACACTATTATCCCCTCATAATATCCCTACAGGTCATTTATAACTTACTTCTTCACATCCTGGGAAAAATAAAACATAGAAAAGGGGTGAGCTCAAATTCCCAGTAAGGATAAAAATATAGCAGAAACTTTCAAAAATAAGCATAAAAATTTAAGGCAATGCATTACTAAAACAAAAGCCTTTTAAACTTGAACTTCAACATAGTATGGAAAAAGTAAAATGAAATAATTCCATTTACTTATTCACATGGATATTATACTAATCGAATAATCACATTCAATATCAATAACCACTTTCATAATGATGGAATGCGTAATGCCAGACTATCATAACTACATAGCCAAGGCCTCGTGACAAGACTACAAATAATATTTTTCCAAGGCCTTGTGCCAAGACACTAGTTTGTCTCATGAGACCTACTGATGCATCGAGAAGCTATTGCGGGCTCCACCTATCACATATTAAGTCCAATGAATTCCCATATGAAAAGGTTTAAACATAACATAAACATTCGTATTAAAACTAGCATACGAACTGTCAATACTTTCACCATAAACCATGAATGGTATAAAAATAGCACATCCACAGTCAAACATATCACAAAACCTTCAATAAAATATAGAAGTTTTGTATCCTAATAAATCAACTTCAAATAAGCATAAAATCCATCAAAGGATGTTGACATAGATGAAATCAAAACTCTTTTTAGATAAATATCTCTTTCTATTTTGAAATCATTTAAAAGTCACACATTTATAAAGGAAGTAATTAAAAAGAGATTTTTGAATCAAAGTGTCCCATACCACTTTGAAACTTTTGAAAGGAATTAACATTTTTAAAGACATTCATGTCCATATAAATAAATCCTTAAAACCATTTTGAAGACATGGAAATTAATTAAAAATATTTAGAAGTATAAATCTTTAAAACATTTAATATTCTGATTTTGATAAAGAGTACCTTTCCTAAATTCTTAAAATATTCATTTTTAAATCATTTAAAAGTCACATAATTATAAAATAATACATTTACATTGAAAATATCCTTGTAAAATTGTAAGGGAATCTTTGACGATTTTATAACGGTGGTAAATAGCCGCACCCGCCGTATAAGTTCAAAAAAACATTCTTACCTTAAATTTGTCGAAAGGTAAAAAGTGCCTTGTTTGGAAAACAACAGAAGGATTCCTTTAAAAACACATAAGGGTATAAATGACTTTAACCCATATTCTTTGTAAATAGTAAAAATGTTTTGAAATACATTTCGAAGAAACATGGATGTGGATGATAAAGAAATCCCAGTAGATTATTACGTATAAAAAACCTCGAATAATGAAGAGATTGCGAAATTAACCCTTACCTTGCACTTTTACTTGGATGGGGTAGGTTATACTCCTGTATAATGGTGAAATAATTGTTATTAAATTATTCAATAATCATATAAATTAATATGCTATCATATATGATCTTTTAACATTGCTTTGTTAATAATATCTTAGAATTATCGTCGTTTTGGGTGTTAACTTACTCGTTTTCTTTTATATGTTTTGTTACGTAAGACATGTTTTTAATGGATAGGTTGTATCTTATTCATATCCAGAATGATATCATGTCCTTAGATACTATTATTAATAATCAAATGAGAATTATACTTGAATGGATACGATGGAGAATGAATCTCATCGCGTTCGTGGAGACGGTAGTCCGTACGTACGCACAAGCGATAATATCATTCTTTTGATATTAAAATAATATATAATTGGATGGTATATCATATATACAGAATCATTATCATGTTATATTTATTATTTACATGATTTACATATCATTATTACACCCATCCAAATAATAATTTATTGAATAACAATTACACCACGACGTGGAGACGGTATGCCGTACGTACGCACGTATGGTGACATGTTATTCAAAGGATGGATAGAATAGTGAATATGGTTTTACCATATTTATAATAACATCACAATATACATATGATACTGGATTTATTATCTTAGAATGGTAACATCAACGGAAGAAGAAGTGGAAGAAGAAAGGAACTTGAAAAAGGGTGGTGAAATCATTACCTCCTCTTCGGGTTCTTCCTTTTGGTTTGATCCAAAGGGATCCTTAGGTTGGCTTTCTGATCAAACTAAGGCCTCTAGGTTGAATTTAGGGAAGTTGGCAGAGTATTCGGGCAGAGTTTGGCCGAACCAAAAGGATTTGAAGGTGTGAAGAAATGAGAATGAGGAGTGCCTTTTTATAAGAGGGGTGAGGGGCACCTTTGGAAAATCTAAAAATATTAATTTATAATAAATTAATATTCAGTTTCTAATGGCTCCAAAGTTTATTATTAAAAGGTTAAGGTGGGGATAGGTCGAAAACCGTTCAACCAATATAATTTAGATAGTTTTGGGTTACTATATCAACCTTATCTTTAAGTATTAACTCTAAGTTAATTAGTTTCACTTTTACAATGTCTCTTTGTATTTTTATATTATATGGTTAATAAACTTACCATATACATCCAAGAGACCCCAAAGTGGTCCATTAATGATAGAAATATCATAATATAAGTCTCTTGGATGAACCTTATATTTTTCGGAATTTAATATCAATTAATAATATAAAATTTGTTTTAAAAACTCTTTTATGTCAATTTTGACACTATTCAATAGTTGATTTTTTTGAAACTTTTAACAGAGTGATTACTTCGCAAAAAGTTACTTAAATCAATATTAATATGTCATATTATCCTATAAAATTATTTTAACTCATTAAAAGTCTCAAATTATATTTATTTGGTGTTTATAATATCAATTATTTTATTTTTTCACTATTACGGTAATTACTGCATCATCATTGTGTCATAAATAAATTATTTTATTTAATGTATAAAAATTATAAATAAAATATAATTATGTATTAAATCTTTGTATATTTCTAATGAATATTTATAGTCTAATATACAACATATATAACCCTATGTAAAAATTGTTTTTCTAAAAGATATATGCTTGTGTCATTTTTGTATTCATTTTAACTTAATTAAAATTAAGTGTCCCTATCACCTACAAGTGGCTCCATGGGGTCCCAAAATCGACCCAAAAATAACTATGGTCGAACATGTATCAACCAATAAGGTTAGGACACGTTTTAGGGTAATTTAGTATTATTATAATATTATTTTTTAACCCTTATTTACTGGATTTACCCTTAACCACGGTAAATAAAATATTTACCGCAGTAATTATTCAAAATGCCTAACAGTAAAAGTTACCTATTTACAAAAATTTGAACATCCTGATTCCAAAAATGGAATCCATTTTTCCAAATTCAAAACACAGAAGTGGTAGAAATTAATTTAAAATTAATTCTCGTTGTTAAAACAAAAAGCGTGTTTTTAAGAGATAATAACTATCAAAAGATTGACACTTGTTTATGTCCGGTTTAATTGTAAAATTATGTCCAATGACCAAAATTGTATTAAATGGTAAAAATATATTCTAAATATACTTTAAAACCTCTCAAATTTATAATTTATCACTATTAATTAATTTGATTAAAAAAGTTGTTTTTAATTAAAATTTAGTAATTTTCACTATTCATCAAAATATAAGTGTTATCCGAATGGTTGAAAAATTTCAACCTAGGATAAATTCGACATTCTGAATTAAAAAATGAAGTCCATTTTGAAATATAAAATATATATAATTTCAAAAAGTAGGTATTACTATTCATAATGGCTAGTTTGATTGGTTGTGGTGTGTGTTAGAACTCGAAGTTGCATACAACACACGCTAGCGTACCGTGGAAGCTTGGGATGTTTCATTTTAAATTTTTGATGTCACCATTTAGTCAAAGGGTTCACTATTAAAAGTTGGTAAAAGTGCAATACTAAAAATGAATTTGTTCTTACATTATGTCTAAGAAACTCATAATATGGATTCTAAAATTATAAGGATTATATAAAGATTAAAATTTAGTTAATACTATTCATAACCTCTTTTGAACGGATTGTTTGGTAAGTCATGGTGCGCTTGAACTTGGTGTTGCGTGTAGTGCAAGTTATTGAATTATTTTGCAGAAATAACACACTATGAAATCATGGGGTGTTACATGAAATTTCAATCTATTCTCGATGATATAGTAGACAATATTTCATAATAGAAATGAGAAGAAGACCTATCATGAGTGGTGTACATCAAGTATAGGATATGACTAAGCCAACGACTCATGTTTAAGATATGACTAGGCAAATATAATTACCGTTGACTTTAAAAAAGTTAAAATTCCCATAAAATTATCCTAAAAAACATTTAGGTGAGATGATCTATGGTACCAATATCTTCTATGTCTATCAAGGTGTACATGAAAACTTATCATGTGGGGAAAACTATGCAGTATATAACTAACCTCGACCATATAATAAAAATCAAATCAAATAATTGGTGAAATATGATACTCACAGTCAATTTTAGAGATACAGATGATGGTAGAATAATTTTCATAATCATGGACCTTCAATGATCACCTAATGACCCCGAGTAATTAGACCCATCAACCACTAATTTATAAATACATGAATTTTTTTAGTAAAAATATGTTAACCAAACAAATTTATAAGAATCCCAACCCTCTTTTGAGGCATTTTTGATAACTGACATCATAAAGAATGACCATCACCTATGTAAGTTGAGATCTCCTTAAAAAAGTAGAAAACACAATTGGTGAACCATCAAGGGTTCCTCTAGAACATCGAGAAATAACTTTTAAAAGATTACAAAAATTATATTTGATATGATACATAGTTTCTTATCAAGTATTTTTGTGGTCCAAAGAGAGAGAGAAAAGGATGTCACCATTTTGAGAGAATGTAGGATGTTGGAGAAAAATGGGTATAATTTGAAGGAAGTCACGATTTAGATACGAAAATTAATGTAAGAGTATATTAAGACAATGTAAGTAATGAAGGATAGAATACCAACCCAATAAACCTAATAAGATATGAAAAATGAAGGGGAAGTGAATAATCTAGAGTGAAATCATACCAGTCACCTCTTTCGTTTTTGTTTTGGATATATCATGGTATGATTGATGAAATGTATAATAATTTTTTGTGATCTTTAAGTGGGTACATATTAATATTCCCTACATTTAGGCTATCTCATATATTTTAGCATACTCTATGTTCCTTAATAATTTTCTCTCTAATAAAAATAAATTAGATGACATGTGAATGGTTTTAATAATTGATGAATTTTCCAAAGTGGTATAATAGAAACTTATTTTATTTCTTTAAGATGATAAATATTTTATATTATTTTTAAAATCAGATCTTATATATTTATAAAAGTTCATTGAAAATTGGGTGATATTTTGAATCTAATGTTCATAATTTTTTTAGTAATCTTATATTGAGTAATGTAATTCCCATAAGAGTCATACAATAGTTATTAAATTTGTTAGTGAATTATCCTTGTGATATTATTCAAATATATATTTATAAAAGTGGGAAAAATCATATTTCCCATAGACTATTATTTTATATATGGAATAACAAAAGTTCTTTCATTTATCCGTGGCCCCCCGTTACATTATACTAGGAAGGATCTCAGTGACATTAAATAAGGATATTTGATTTTTTGAGTTAGAGATTATTAGGTAAAATTTGACCTGACTAAAATAGTGTATCATGGAGATGAAATAGAGTATTGTAATAAATTCACCACCACTAATGATAATTAAATTTTTTGGAGTCTAAAGATAATAGAGATGAAGTATTTTATGATGAGAAAATTTCACAATAATTGGAAAACAATGAGGAGGTGAAAGAATAAGAGGTTTCTTAGTTTTTAGTAAAACAATCATGGAATTCATTTCAAAAACTGACACCTTCAATAGTGATGGGACAAAATATGTAATTGATGAAACTCCACAGTAATATTCAATGCCAATTTTTAAGGGAATACAGGGAACTACTAGTGTTTTTTAATTAAATATTATAAAATTAATAAGAGAATTTTTTTTATGAAATTGAAACAATTTAATAATAATATCACATAGAGTATTATATTTATAAAATGAAATATCCCTTCATTATCCAATCATAATTCTAGATTTGATTAAGGGTGGAAGACAGGATGATAATCTCAATGATGACCAAACCATATCAAAAAAGTGGTGATGAAAAAGGAAGTGTTAAATATTCTAGATACTGGTATAATTTATCCCATTTCTTTGTGGGTTTTGTTGATCTTGCTCTAGGTTATTCCAATGAATATGGGAATGAATGCAGTGAATAAATATATTGATCTTATATCCACCAAAACATTGATGCATGGATAGGGTGTGTTGACTATATAATGATTAATGATTTAATATGGATGGATAATTTCCCCATTAATTTTTTGATGAGATTCTAGAGAGAATAGTCTGATATGAATATTAAGTCTTACAATATTAATGTTATGATTATAAACAATTCCTAGGGCATTGTAAGAGTAAGAAAAGACTATATTCACAAGTATGGATGGATATTTTACAAATCAAAAAATTTGTTTTGGAATGTGTAATTCACCAACCACTTTTTATAGGTTCATGTCACTTAACATTCATACGATGGTGAAAGAGTTTCTCAAAGTTTTCATGGATTCCTTTTCATTCCCCCGGAGATCATTTGAAGTATGCCTACTAAATATTAACATGGTGATTGAATAGTGTGAGATGACTTTCCTTATGCTAAAATTATAGAAATTACATTTTATGTATTATAATACACTGTTCTTGGGAATCAAATCTCTAGAGATGTAAGGTTTTATAGTCCATGCAACCTTTTATCGATGATTTGTTAAATATTTTTAAAAAATATATCAAACCTGATTTTTTTGGTGAAATTTATAGATATTATATTTGAGGAAAAATAAAATTAATATTTTAGGTAATTGAATACACAAAATAATAGTACTCCCATCATGATACAACCAATCTATGAATATCCTTTTGGGTTTTTTTGTGATGTAAGTTATTATATAGTGGGGGAAATACATTGAATAAAGGGAAATAATATTATGTCCATTTTACTATTACAATGATATAATGACAACTGAAAACTAAATTACACCCATATGATGAAGTACCTACCCAAAATATTCAAATATTTGACTAGTTTAGACCCTACCATGTACCCTCCAAAGTAGTGTTCTATACTGATCATGACCAATTAAACTGTTTTCTTATGATGAATGGTTCCAATAACCAAATTATTAGATAGATTGTATTATTATTTGAGTTTGAAATTGTTGTTTCTGATCAAAATGTTTAAATAATTATGATTATGTCCATCTCCCAAGGATAAGGTTACCCAATATATTTATAGAATTAGAGCTGGTGATATATAATGTGTTCAAAGATGAACATTTATTGTTGTGGAATAAACAATTAGACCATTCTGTGAGGACATTGTGAACTACTAGTCCATTAGAACATTCTATCCATAGTTCTCTTAATAGAATAAAAAGTGATTTTTAAATGATGTCCATTACTTATTATTTGTTGATGAACTTATATTTAATCATTATAGTAATGGTATGATCTTGATATTTATTACAGATAGTGAAATTGAATATGTGGTAGTGTTTTTTCACCCCTCACCAACTGGGGGACACTAAAAACTAGAGTTCACAATGGATAATATTTTTAGAGAGTATTTTTTCATCCATCACTACACAAATATTAAAATCATCTCTTTCGATGTATGTGACTATTTTCAATTCAAGAGTAACAATGATTAATTAGATGAAATGTTTCTATTTAAATCATGGAATTAATGGTTTTTGGATGATTTTTTTATTCACCTTAAAGGTCTATTCACTATTTATATTGGTCACACAAACATCATGGTCTATTCTGAATATATTTCAATGTGGCTCGAAGAAAAATCCACCACATCCTATACTAAAATAGTGGTTAAATTTTTTTATAGAAGGATATTTTATCTAGATTTGGGGTGTTGAACATGTTGATCAGTGATAGGGGAAAGAACTTTGATAATCACCTATTGTGAGAAGTTCTACATAAATACAGGGTTCCTTAAAACAATAAAACACAATATAATCCACAAACTAGTAAAAAAATTGGAGCTATCAAATAGAGAGTTCAAACATTTTCTTTTGAATACTTTGAACTCAGTTTGATAAGATTGGTCAACCATTATCAATGATACTTTTGAAGATTATAGAATAGCATCAAAAACACCTTGGGGAATGTAACCATTCTTTTAAGAGTATGGGAAACCATTCCACCCTATAGTGGAGCATTCTTGTTGATCATCTTAGGTGGTAAAGGCTATGAATTGGAGAGAGGACTATTTTGGAAGGAAGTGGTCACTATAACTAGATAAAAGTGAATATATCCAGAGTGATTTTTATAATATCACTAATATTTAAAATAATATATATGAAAATTTTATGACTGACACATATGAATGAATGAGATAAATCTCATATATAATGTACTAATTTTTGTGAATGTTTGTGGTTATTTTCATGGAATCTGTCATAAATATGTTTTGATCCAATCATGATTACATATATTTTTTTAATATAGAGATATGAATATTATTATATATATGGAGCCATCTTTTAAATTGAGTGAACATAATCTTAAGACATATATTGATAAATATCTAGTAGTTAGTGTACTTTCACTCAAAATTGAATAAGGGGAAATTTGTTTCAATATTTTGTCTTTAAATGAATCAATTATTGGACGGAAACCCAAGTACATTCTATATTTTAGTTATGAAATTTTATTTTTCATAGAGTAGATATCACTAGGACCACCGAGTCAGTTGTTGTGGAACAAAATTTTTTTATCCTAAATCCCCAATGGGAATCTGAAAACTCCCAAAATAGAAGGAATGAATTATATTGTGGTATAGGGAGAGGCAAGTTAGAGGGATATAAGGAATTTGTAAAATTTATGGAAACCATTCCTCAATGAACATACCATTCTATAAAGTTGTATTTGGAGAAGTAAATGTAAAATTAGGAAATATTTAATTATTAATATGAACATTGTGTAATTAGAAAATTTTTGTTTCATATAATGGATACACATTAAATGGATATTTTCATCATATCTAGATATTTTATTATAGTCACATAACAAATTTTATTCCATTCCACAAACATCTAAAAATTAGACTAGAAATGGAAAACACCCTATGAGTGATCATAAGACTATTATGTATTCCAATAACAAATAGGTAATTTTTTTGACTCAATAGACATTTTGAGTATGTAAAGGAGTATATAATTCCTTCACATTGAACTATTTTCTCAGGGGGGGAGATTCATTAATGGAGAGTATTTAAAATTTAGCACCTCCATGGTACTACTAATGGATAATTATGAAAAGTTTGTTTATAAAAGGAGTAGGTAATATAAGTCCATTCCATATTTTGTTGAAGTTCCCAAATCAGTGTGATCACTGATAGGGGGAGGGGTGAATCAGTGATCCTTTTAAACTTTTTACTAATTGATTCCTTATCAATTAAACCTCTATGGCTTGTTAAGGCCTCGATCCACTCTTCTTGTATCTCTCAGCATTTCCTCGAGTGATGCAGTTAATGTAAAGGCACAGGACACAAGTATTTACAAGGTTCGGCTCTAAAGGCCTACATCCTTGCCATGTTTGTTAAACGCCCCAACATGGTTTCTCCACTATAATTTGGTTATTAATTACAATGGTCGATACAGAATCACACTGTATCTCTCCTGAGGCCCACATGAGGTTCTTTATACTACATCCCATAGTGTTACTCGAGTCCCACGGGCCTACTTCAGCTTCTACCGAATACTTATCCACCCTGAGTCTCATAGGGTGTCTTCTCCTGGTTCCTTGAGCCACACGAGTACCTCTTCTTCTTTTGAAGCTCTTCAGGAGTCTTCAACAGCCTTAGATAAGGTCTTATGGACTTTTTCACTTCTTCTGATCACTTGTGGTGATCAGGACTCCTCTTCTTTGCTCGGGCTTTATCCCCTAATTCTAAGAATTACCCGACCTCTGTCTGCAAGAATCTTGATTGGAAAATTATGTTCCTGCACTAAGTATGCCCACTAAATCTTCTTGGTCTTCTCAAATACTGAAATCTCAGATGAATGATGTCTTTAACTTTAGTCTGGCTTCAGTATCTCTTTAATTCAACTTCATGCACTGAGTTTATGGAATCTTTGAATCTTCATGCACTGATTTCATGGATTCTCAATCTTCATGCATGACTTGCATGGAATCTCAAATTTCTTGAAGAACCTTTTTTCTCGGACTTCTCAAATGAACACACACAAATGATACTTTATTTACATGTGCATGCGCATGCAAGAATGCATGCACTCCCCTTTTCTTCTTGGTGTGATAGACTCTCAAAGGGTGTAATCTCTTTTAGCTCACACACCCTCTTCTTCAAGTCACACTCTTATTCTTTCTCACACACACCAAACTATGTGTTGTTCTTTAGTGTGAATTTCTCCTTCTCTCTTTCTTCTCAATGTGTTCACCTACTTGTTTACTTATCATACATGAATGGACATGCATGTATCTTCTTCCTTCACTTGGGCACACACAAGAGGTATACCCTCTTTCACTTGTGCACACACTAAGGGTTTGGCCTTCTTGTTTCTTTGCACACACACTATGTTCTTATGTTTTCATGCACATTAACTCCACCATGCATGCACACTCCTTCTTCAAGTAAATCACACACAATCCGAATAGTTATGTGGATGGTGTAAGTGTGAGTTTTTCTTCTCAAGAGGTTAACCAAGCCTCGTCCTCATGCATGTATTCTTCTTTGTGACAATTCAAGGCCTCGGGTTCTCCTTTTTTGTGCAATACAATAGTGCACCGTTCTTCTTCTTCGTGCAAACCAGGGAGCACGGGTCTTCTACACACCAAGAGTTCATTGGTGCAATAGGCGCGCAGGGTGCGGCCTTCTTCTACCGTACAAGGTGCAGCAACTTCTTCTACCACGTAAGTGGCGCAATAGCTTCCTCCTGCAGCGCAATTTATCGGGAAGAGAAGGCGCGCAAGTGTGTGCGGCTCAACTTCTTCTTACCCCACAAAGGGAGAATGGTGGCTTCCTTCTGCCGTGTGAGTTTGTGGGCACAAAGGGTGCGCAGGGTGTGGCCACTTGCTACCGCGCAAGTGTTGCGGGTAGCGGGTGCGCAAGGCCCAGATTCTACCCTGTCGCGTAGGGGAGCATGCAGGGAGGCCTCCTCCTTACTTATTTCACGCAGGGGTTGCGCAAAAGGATATCTTGAAGCCTTGGGTGTCTCCAGGATGCTCTACCGCGCAAGTGGTGCGCGGAGCTTTTCTTCACATTGCTCAGAGCATCGCGGATCTTCTCTCAGACGATCAGCAGCCTCTTCTCGGTTTGATCTTCTCCTTTTGTAGGTGAGGAGGGCGATCAAGATCCATGAATATCGGGCTTTTGAATGCCCGAGATCTTCATATTTTTTAAATCTTCATATTTTTGAGATCTTCAAACACGGATTAAGATATGCCGATAATCACGGTATCTTTCATTCACCGCAGACTCCTTTTGACGTAGATACTTCATGTGCATGTGTCCTCGAATGCACGCATGGATTCTTCCTGTTCTATCCATGCACTAACACCCTTCCTCACAACTCCGTTTTCTTCGGCCTCATTCGATATCTCCATCTCGTTGCATGAATGCGACTTTTAACACATGCATGTGTTCGTGAGGAGGATACGAACACACTGGTGGTCATATCTCCCTCAAAGACGGCCCAGAGCTTCTTCTCCATTACTCGGGTGCTTCTGGTTCACAGGAGGCATCACGGGATGACCCTCAGCCGGCGGGAGGTGGAAGACAACCCCACGGCTGTTGGATCCATGTTTAATGATCCCAGATGGCCGGGATTATAACTTGGCGCAACGATATTAGATGAGCGGATGAGATCGTATGTGAGATTAGATGGACGGCCAGGATTAGATCCGCGTCTAAAAATTCCATCCCACATTGAAACGCGTCGTGGCTTTCTCATGGTTTATCAAAAAGTGCCTCCCACCATCGGCTCAGAAATCTCCTCTCCCCCTCCGGTGCCTCCCCGCACCGGTTCTCTGCGGACGCGCTCTAGCACCCACTCTACTCCTTCGGGCGCGCACCTAGTGCCCATGCTGCATGGGATCATCACTATGTGGCACCCACAGGCTTACACACGGCCCCCAACATGCCTCGGGGAGGCCATGGCCTTGAGGAATTCCCCTGAGAGCAGTTGACCCTCGGGTCCCGCAAGTGCTTGAGGTGAGGGACCTCGGCTGGACTCCTTGGTTGGATTATTTTTGTTAAAGTACATAGTTGGTACTTTGTATAAAAGAAAAGTAACCATGTACTAAAATTCCAAACCATACTTCTTCTCCTCTTCATCTTCTTATGAACTCCATATATCTTCTTCAACATCTCTTCTTCTTCTTCTATCAAAGAATGGAATTCCCAAGGATCTCTCAACTATCTTCATCAACAATTAACCAATAATCACTTGATCTTCAATGTTCTTATTTAATCCAATCATAGATGAGGTTGAATCATCTTCAAATCCACATGCACTATGAGATTGTACATGGTCTTCTTCAAACCACTTCATCCACTTAGTATCTGTGGATGGTTCATTTTCACTTCATCCAATTAGTAAGATGGATGGATCTCATTCAATTCATCCCTCATCCACTTAGTAGATATTGATGGACCTTCTTCACTTCATCCACTTAGTGATGTGGATGGTTCTTCTTTCTCTCCTCATCCACTTAGTGATTGTGGATGGAACCCTTCTTTATCTCCTCATGCATTGTGAAGACAATGAATGGACTTCTAACAATGTTTTGACATTGTATCTTCTTGATATAAGTTCTTTGAACTTAAGATCAGCTCTACAATCATCATATTTAGTATGGAGAGTGTTTCAACCATTACCTCCTATGCCACATAGTGATTCTCCTATGTGACATGCTTCTTAGTACCATGGTCATTCTCCAATCATCACCATCACCATCACTTCCTTTTTCATTCACATATCCATTCAATCCATGAAATATTATTGAAAACATCACCATCACCATCACCTCCTTTGTCATTCACATATTGGCACTCCTTATCATCCATTCAATACTTGACACATTATTGACAACAAATGCAACACAGTTCACAACAATCTCCCCCTTTGAATTTGTTGTCAATATCACTAGAGCCCATATGAATGGGTCCATATGTGTTCCAAGATTTTCTCCCCCTTATTGGAAACCAAATGAAAAGGTGTGGTGTGGTTCCCTTCAAAATATTTCTTCCTCCCGTTGAATAGAATCTTCTTGAAAATCACTAAGAGATGGACAATGTAACATGTTTACTTTAGGAAAGAGCCTTTATTAAATCAAATCTAAGTCTACGTGGAATAACACGATGTAGAAAACAAGAGTGACGTAACTAAGGAATTAAATGTTTTCCACAATTCACTATACATGTGAGATCATGCTTAGGCTTAAAGGGGTTGAAATTTTTCAGATATGTCAATGAATTGCTAAATCCTGCACATACTTCCCAAAACTCATTAGAATGTTCAGATGCAAAGATAAAGCTCCGCGTTTCATCACTTTGTCTTGAATCAATTACTCCCCCCTTAATTGACATGTTAAATATAATTAAGAAACAAGGGATGAATGTGAGATTGCAATACCTTTATTTTTCACAAGTTGATATGAATCCCAAAATATTATCTTCTACAGATTGGGTCCCCCTCAAGGGGTGCACTCCATCCTATCCATACCATTCTCAATTTGAGAGTGATCATCATCTTCAATTCCTTGAAATGTATGTACATGTATATACCAGTGATTAGGGAATAATATGGAACCTCCTCGGTTCATCAGTTTGAACAAAAAGGTTTAGAAGATTCTCTCAACCGAGATGTTCCACTTTCTCCATTCATCACACTTGCTCATTTGATCTTTAATAATGTTTGTGCTGGTGTGGATCTTAACACCTCTTCAACTTCTTTGTATGTGACTCCTCTCTTTCCAAGTGCCTTCTTAGCACCAGAATCTCCTGGTGCAATCTTCATTCTCTTGAAGAATTATTTTTGAGCTAGAATGAGTGTCATGCATTTATTACTGATATGACCAGATTTATTTCACCTCCCAAATAGAAATTCATCTTCATGTGAAATCTTTTGGTTTTCTTTTGCACTAGCTTTGGCATGTTTATTTTCATCCTTTCTCATTCTATCCAAATATTATGGCCGGATGATTAATATGTCATTTGGAAGTGAGGCTTCATATTTGGATGTTCCACATGGTTCCTTTGACGCATTTAAGTTACCTTTCTTAGGAAGCTTATTTTCAATCAATCCCTTCTTCTTCTTCAGGATTGATTGTATTGTTTAGTTCGATTTGCTTCTATTTAGTTCCATGGATTGTTTACAAAGATCCATGGTATGACCTATCTTTCCACAGTAGAAGAATTTTTTCTTGGTGGTCCTTTCGGATGCATCACCCTTCTTGAATTTGAAATCCAAGGACTTCTCTTTTTTTTCAGAATCTTCTTGGGAGAATTTTCAACATTCTTCTGATGGATTCCCAAGGATACTTCTTCATTCTTAGACAGATTTTGTGATCTTATCTTCTTTTCAGCTTTGGAAACATTTGGAGATTGGTATGTATCATTCTTGGGACCACTTTTGCATTCATCACAGATGTTATCAAACATTCCAAATCTATTTGCAGTAAACAAATGTTTCTCGACCTGTGGATGTTGCTTCTTCTTCTCTAGCTTTCTCCCCCTTGGCATGGGATTCTTTTTTCTTTTTCATTTAGAGGATTGTACCAACAATTCATTGCACAATGTCCATACCTATTGCAACACCAACATTGACCCACAAATCTTGTCTTCATGACTTCTTCTAATTTTTGGGTCTTTCTCTTGAATTGATGTGTTTTTTCTGGAGAGCTCTCTTTCTTCTTCTTCTTCATCCATACTTGTTTAGAGTTATTCTTCCATCCTGCACTTTTTGTGGAAACATATTTAGAATCGTTATTACATAATGGTATGGATGATACCTTCTTCTTAGAAGATGTTTCCCTTTTATTAGAGGATGTCCTCCTTTTTGAATCATCCTTCTCAATGCACACTTGAGTGGCAACATTTCTTCTTTTTACTGACTGGGAGGCTTCAGCTTTGGGTGATTGATGATTTTTCAATATCACCTCTAGCTCCATGAATTTCATGTTGAGAGAGTTATTCTCATCCTCAACAAATCTTATCCTTCCTTCCCAATTCTATTTCAGTTGTTTCATCTGGTCGTCATGCACCTTCTTCATTTCTTGCAATGAATTTTCAAGCACCTTTACCCTTTTTTACTTTGTCTTCTAGTTGAGCATATTTCACAACAATTGACACTCTGTTCCTCTTTTCCAGTTCATGGAAAACTTCTTTAAACACTATCTCAATGAATTTTATATCACAAATGCTTCTTTTCAATTCTTCACTGACAACATCAATTCTTTCACTGCAAAGGGTAATGGTTTCATCCTTAGCCGCCACCAGCTTTGTGAGTGTGTTGGTTATGCCAACCCTTCTTTCCAATTGGTCTTCCATAGAATTGGATTCTTCCTCTAGCTGTAATTTTTCTTCTTGAAGATCACAGATGCTTATAGTAATACACATTTCCACTTCCTTGGGTACTGTCTTCCGAAGATATTTGAGTGCATTTAAAAGATCATTGATTGTTCCATTATCTTCACAGCTAGAGCAGGCTTTATCAGAAAAGTGATAAAAGTAATTTTCATCTGTTTTGACTTTCACATTACCTTCAATAGAAGTTGTTTCTCCATTAGTAGCAACCTTCTTCTTCATCTTCTTGTCTTGTTTCTTCTTCCCATTTTTCTAAGTCTTGGAAGATATCTTCATTTGTGGGTGTTCACTCATTTCCTCAAATCTTCACTTCATAAAGAATCCCTTGGATCTTTTAAAGGTATCCTAGATCTGATACCAAATGAAGTGCCCGGATCAGTGTGATCACTAAGAGGGGGAGGGGGTGAATCGGTGATCCTTATAAACTTTTTACTAATTGATTCCTTATCAATTAAACCTCAATGGATAGTTATGGCCTCGATCCACTCTTCTTGAATCTCTCAGCCTTTCCTCGAGTGATGCAGTTAATGTAAAGGCATAGGACACAAGGATTTACAAGGTTCGTCTCCAAAGGCCTACGTCCTTGCCATGTTGGTTAAACTCCCCAACATGGTTTCTCCACTATAATTCAGTTAGTAATTACAATGGTCGATATAGAATCACAATGTATCTCTCCTGAGTCCGATAGGAGGTTCTTTATACTGCATCCCACAGTGTCACCAGAGTCCCACTGGCCTGCTTCAGCTTCCACCGAAGACTTCTCCACCCTTAGTCTCACAAGGGGTCTTCTCCTGGCTCCTCGAGTCACACAAGTAGCTCTTCTTCTTTTGAAGCTCTTCAAGAGTATTCAACAGACTTGGATAAGGTCTGCTGGCCTTGCATACTTCTTCTGATCAATTTTGGTGATCAGGACTCCTCTTCATTGCTTGGGCATTATCTCCTTCTTCTATGAATGACCCGACCTCTTTCTTCATGAATCTTGATTGGAAAATTATGTCCCTGCACTGAGTACGCCCACTCAATTTTCTTGGTCTTCTCAACTACTGAAAACTCAGATGAATGATGTATTTAACTTTATTCTGGATTTAGTCTCTCTTTAA
Source organism: Viscum album (assembly GCA_963277665.1). NCBI lineage: Eukaryota > Viridiplantae > Streptophyta > Magnoliopsida > Santalales > Viscaceae > Viscum > Viscum album. The sequence continues at coordinate 460,880,459 of OY728167.1, read as the reverse complement.
TTAAACTTCATGCACTAAGTTCATGGCATCTCTGAATCTTCATGCACTGATTGCATGGCTTCTCAATCTACATGCATGACTTGCATGGAATCTCAAATTTCATCAAGAACCTTTGTTCTCAGACTTCTCAAATTCACACACACAAATGATTATTTATTTATGTCTTCATGTGCATGAAAGAATTCATGCACTCCCCTTTTCTTCTTGGTGTGATAAACCCTAAAAGTGTGTAATCTCTTTTAGCACACACACCTTCTTCTTCGAGTCACACTCTTATTCTTTCTCACACACACTAAACTGTGTGTTGTTCTTTAGTGTGAATTTCTCCTTCTCTCTTTCTTCTCAAGGTGTTCACCTACTTGTTTACTTATCATACATGCATGGAAATTCATGTATCTTCTTCCTTAAATTGGGAACACACAAGAGGTATGGCCTCCTTCACTTGTGCACACACTAAGGCTTTGGCCTTCTTGTTTCATTGCACACACACTATGTTCTTATGTTTGCATGCACATTAAATCCACCATGCAAGAACACTCCTTCTTCATGTAAATCACACACAATCTGAATAGTTATTTGGATGTTGTAAGTGTGAGGTTTTCTTCTCAAGAGGTTAGCAAAGCCTCGGCCTCATGCATGTATTCTTCTTTGTGACAATACAAGGCCTCGGGTTCTCCTTCTTTGTGCAATACAAGAGTGCACAGTTCTTCTTCTTCGTGTAAACTAGGGAGAATGGGTCTTCTACACACCAAGAGTGCTTGGATGCAATAGGTGCGCAGGGTGTGGCCTTCTCCTACCGCACAAGGTGCAGCAACATCTTCTACCGCGCAAGTGGTGCGGTAGCTTACTCCTGCCATGCAAGTTAGTGGGAAGAGAAGGCACACAAGTGTGTGCGGCTCACCATATTCCTACCACACAAAGGGAGCGCAGTAGCTTCCTCCTTCCACATGAGTTCACAGGCACAGAGGGTGCGCAGGGTGTGGCCACATGCTACCACACAAGTGTTGCGGGTAGCGGGCGCGCAAGGCCCGACTTCTTCCCTGTCGCATAGGGGAGCGCACAGGGAGGCCTCCTCCTTAATTCTTTCACGCAGGGGTTGCACAAAAGGATCTCTCGAAGCCTTGGGTGGCTCTGGGCTGCTCTACCGCGCTAGTGGTGCGCGAAGATTTTCTTCACGTTGCTTAGAGCTTCACAGATCTTCTCTCAGACGATCAGCAGCCGCTTCTCAGTTTGGGCTTCTCCTTTTGTAGGCGAGGAGGGAGATCAAGATCCATAAATATCAGGCTTTTGAATGCCTAAGATCTTCGGCTCTTTGAGATCTTCAAATGCGGAATAAGATATGGCCGAGAATCACGGTATCTTTCATTCACCACAGACTCCTTTTGACATAGATACTTCATCTGCATGTGTCCTTGTACACACACATGTCTTCTTCCTGTTTTGTCCATGCACGAACACTCTTCCTCGCAACTCCGTTTTCTTCGGCCTCATTCGAAATCTTCATCTCGTTTCATGCATGCGACTTTTAACGCATGCATGTGTTCGTGAGGAGGAGACGAACTCACTGGTGGTCCTATCTCTATCAAAGAAGGCTGGGAGCTTCTTCTTCATCGCTCTGATGCTTTTGGTTCGTAGGAGGCATCGCGGGATGACCCTCATCCGGCGGGAGGTTGAAGACAACCCCACGGTCGTTGGATCCATGTTTAATGATCGCAGACGACCATGATTATAACTTGGTGTGGCGAGATTAGATGAGCAGCTGAGATCAGATGCGAGATTAGATGGACGACCAGGATTAGATCTGCATCTAAAAATTTCGTCCCACATCGAAACGTGCCATGGCTTTCTCATGGTTTAAGAAACAGTGCCTCCCACCATCGGCTCATAAATCTCCTCTCCCCCCTCCGGTGTCGCCCCACACTGGTTCTCTGCGGGCGCGCTCTAGCGCCCACTCTGCTCCTTCGGGCGCGCACCTAGTGCCCATGTTGCACGGGTTCATCACCGTGTGGCACCCTCGGGCTTACACATATCCCACACCATTTCTCGTGGAGGCCTTGTCCTTGAGGACTTCCCTTGAGTGCGGTTGACCCTCGAGTCCAACAAGTGCTTGAGGTGAGGGACCTCGGCTGGCCTCCTTGGTTGGCTTATTTTTGTTAAAGTACATAGTTGGTACATTGTATAAAAGCAAAGTAACCAAGTACTAAAATGCCAAACCAAACTTCTTCTACTCTTCATCTTCTTAAGAACTCCATATATCTTCTTCAACATCTCTTCTTCTTCTTCTGTCAGAGAATGGAATTCCCAAGGATCTCTCAACTATCTTCATCCACAATTAACCATTAATCACTTGATATTGAATGTTCTTCTTTAATCCAATCATAAATGAGGTTGGATCATCTTCAAATCCACATTCAATACGAGACAGTACATGGTATTCTTCAAACCACTTCATCCACTTAGTAGATGTGGATGGTTCATTTTCACTTCATCCACTTAGTAAGATGGATGGATCTCATTCACTTCATCCCTCATCCACTTAGTAGATATGGATGGACCGTCTTCAATTCATCCACTTAGTGATGTGGATGGTTCTCCTTTCTCTCCTCATCCACATAGTGATTGTGGATGGAACCCTTCTTTATCTTCTCATGAATTGTGAAGACAATGCGTGGACTTCTAACAATGTTGTGACATTGTATCTTCTTGATACAAGTTATTTGAACATAAGATCAGCTCTACAATCATCAGATTTAGTATGGAGAGTGCTTCAACCATTACCTCTTACGCCACTTAGTGATTCTCCTAAGTGAAATGCTTCTTAGTACCATGGTCATTCTCCAATCGTCACCATCACCATTACTTCCTTTGTCATTCACATATCCATTCAATCCTTGACATCTTATTGACAATATCACCATCACCATCACCATCACCTCCTTTTTCATTCACATATTGACACTCCTTGTCATCCATTAAATCCTTGACACCTTATTGACAAAAAATGAAACACAATGCACAACAATTGTAATTACACAATGAAGTCCAGGTGATGATTTTAATTCCATAATCATGAAAAAAGGATATAAAATACATATAAAGTCCACAAAAATGTATTATATCTATAGTATTCCCACAACAATTTTATTCAAATAAACATGTCTGAAAAATCCTCATTAGAAACAACCTCTGATAGATCATGGTTTTTCCATTGATCATCCATCCTAGCACCATTAAAAGGTTGATGTACAAAGGGTGAGAAAGTGGAGGATTCTTGATTTACCGCTATAGTTCCACTTCATTGACCCATACATTCAATAGATGACCACCCTCTCAATCATGAAGATTCCAAATGCTATATAGATGGCCACTATATGTGTAACTACTAGTTTTGAGAACATTATAGGCAAGGAACAATAGATAACCCCAAATTCATTTGATATGGAAAATATTTCCACACCCCCTCCAAACTTGTTCATAATAATATTGGATGTGTTCCTAGAGAGACCCATCATTTTTTAAGACAATACACTCCCTAATTTTGTACCTCTGGTTTCCCCACAATCTTATTCACTAACTAATGTACATTGAATTTTTTTTGAGTAACAATAATATTCATAAATTTTACATGACATATAATTATTGATGTCAATATTCGTTTAGTGATCAGATTGGACTCATTACCCTGTATTACTAAATCATTCAAGGATTTAATTTCAAAAATTAAATATAGGGATTTAGTAAGAAGTTATATATTTTTCAAGGATGTTTATTTTATTCATCATCTTTGGGACTATTCCTTTGTTTTTTTTAAATTTTTTTTGTAATTCATCTATTATATTTTGTGTTAAAAATTGAGGGTAATGTGAATTTCATGTTTGAAAGATGGATCACTTTTCCCTTCATGATTTGTTCATGATGAATGATTCTAGAGACAACATTAATTAGATGAAATATTTTTTCTTGTTTGAAATTTTCGATTAATCATGATCATAAATAATAAATTGATAATTCAAAAAATTAAAAGTTACATGAATTTTTGAGTTTTAAAGTTTTTTTTTGAAATGAATCATGATATGATTTGTATACTTGTTTTTTATTCTAATTTTTTTTAGTTAATAGACTGATGATTATTGTTTATACCATCACCTGATCAGTGGAGTTACTTTTTTTCTCATTTCAGAGTAGTACTTTGATCCTTTTAAAATATTATTTCATATAACCACATTATTGATATGTTATCTAAATATGTATTACAAATAAAACATAATTTTCTCTATTATATAACTGTTTTGATTTTTAATCGCATTAAAATTATTAAGAACATTAATTGAATGGAATTCAACTGATTTTATCTTCAGAACTGCCCTACATTGGATATTTTTAAATTCCCGAGAAACCATGAAATTAATTTATAGAAAATCCACATTACAATAAATTTTTTACTTCATACCGTATTTCTCAGGTATAAATGTATGATTTTAATTGATCATAAAAGGAAATTACGTTATTTTCATATGGACACTAGAATTATTATAATGGACTAAAGAAAGTTATATTAATGTATTGATTATTTTTTAAAATGTTTCAATACTATTATTAATTTTGATCAATCAATTAATATTTATTAAAAAAGATAATTAAATGACGGAAAAAGATAGATATTTAGATAGCTTAGAATGAACATGGACCAGACACACCATCTCCTTTTTGTACTAAATATTTCCAATAGTGTAAGTAAGAGATTCATAGTGGGGATTAAGGCACTGTATTTTTTTACATACAGGGGTATGAAACATATTATTTGACACATTCCGTAATGAAAATGATATTTAATAATTTTTTGAGAGAAAAAGAGAAAAAAATCTTCATTATTTGGAATTATCATGTTTTTATCTATTGAGGAATATGAGTAATAATTGAACCCAATTTCATTTAAATGGATGTTGGAGGAGGTATATTAATTCATTGATCATAGTTGAATAAAACAAATTTCAATTAAATATCATATTCTCCTTTATAGTAATGAGTTTAATTTTCACATCAATAGTCACCAATCATTACCCTCATATACATTTGAACCTTAATAAAGTCCACTTTATTTTTTTAATTTAATTTCTAAATGTAGATCAAGATTAAATGAAATAATGTAGATATAATTCATAAACTTGAGATTGATGATAAATCCAATTTTATAATCTTTCATAATGAATGAAATGGACACCTCGTATAGTAGGCCATAAGTGGGATCAATATAAATGAAAATTTAAATGATGTTAATAAAAGAGGTGAAGTGTCACTAATTGAAATTATTCATGAAGCATGATTGTAAAAATTTGAAATAGATGTGTTGTATAATTTTTTAATTTTTAGTTATGAATCTGTATTTTTTAGTATTTTTACTTTAATTCATCCCTTGTTAGAGTATTGATTTCGGTTGATTTTAGGATAATATTTTTTTAGGGAAAAAAGTTATATGCTTGGGGGAATTTGATGACTCTAATTTGTGTACATATTTTCCTTGAAGTTTTTAGTGATTAATTATAATTCAATCCCATTTTTATATTGTTTTTAATAATTTATTGTTAAAAAAATTCTATGTATTAAATTTAATTTTGATGATTTTTTTTGGTTTTGGGGATGAATTTGTCTGAAGATAAAAATTTTAAAAAAGGAATGATTATTATTTAATAGTCATAAGATAAAAAATAAAATTCCACTAAATAGGTGAGAATATTTATTTTAATGTCCCACACAAGGATCAAAATATGTAAAATTAAATTGGGTCAATATCATTGAGTCCTTCTCAGAGTGCGGTGAAAATTTGAAATGGTCATCTTTAGTGATTCCCTTTATACTTAAGGGCATTCTAGGATTATCATGGAATGTACTTAAAGGTTCTTATATAGAAACCTAGAGCACCCTGAAATGAGAGGGGTGAATCAGGGTATCAATGTTTTATTCTAAAGTGATGGATCTTTTTACCATGTTGTTAGGATCCAAACAAACTTATTTATTAGATGAGGACATCAATAAAACATTTATATTCAAAGAGATGAAACAATAGTTTTACTTGGTTCACAACTATGTGCTATGTCCAATGCGTATATGATGAAAATGTGTTTGTTTTACCAAAATAAAATAATATTCACTAGCTTTGGAATAAAAAAGTTCATTGATTGTCACTATATTCCAAGAACACATCCATTACAAGATTTCATGGATATCCCACAAAATCCATTAGAACACTTCTGTTGACTCTCCCTTGCTCACTAATATGAGTGAAATCAAACTCAATTTATCAACATGAAGGTATCTTCAATGATTTCTAATTTAATTATTTGTCTCTATCTAGCATGAGACCCTACTTGCATTGAATGAACTGAGTTGATGCACACTGAAAGACCTATCAAATTAAACCTAATAATCAATATTTACTTTTAGGAAGCTCCTTCAAGAAGCTCAGTCCTTCACGAAGCTCCCCTAGCTTCGCATAACTAATTGTCTTCATGAAGCTCAGTTGGATTTGTGGAAATAACATTCTCCACAAATCTCACTCATTCAACATGGTATACCCCATCATCCTGAATTACTATTTAAGCAAAATAATTTTACATATTTCAGGAATTATAGTATTTTCATGATACTCAAGGTCGCAGTGAAATCCAGATCTGCAAAGTGAAACTGTGAAGATTTCCTTTATTCATTAAATTAGAGTGATTTTCATTTTCTATAATTTTGTATCCCAAATAATGAGGGGTATCCTCATATTTATATGTTTAGATGTTCATGACGCTCCAAAACCTCTTTACACATTCTTCAGATCTTTCAAGGAATGTCTTCGCAGGGCTCTTTCCATCGCAAAGCACGATGGAAATTTTCTGATCGTGTTGCTCATCACAATTGCAGAAATTTACATCAAAACCATTCATGTAGATCTTTTTAATCACGGAGATTTCCATCAATGACTGTGAATCTCCAATTCTCTTAATCACAGAGAACAACATCTTCGTTTGCGATGCCTTTCATAATCACAAAGCACACCATAAAAATTATTTTGGCATTTTCAAAACAATACTCACATATCCCACATTCTTGAAACTCATGAATTTCCCATATTTTTATAAATACTTCAAGAAAAACCAAATTTATCATTGAAATCCATCCTCCAAAATTCGGACAATAGAAATTTGGCACACTGGGAAAATATTCCACAATCAATATTGTTGTCTGCATGAACTGTAATTTCCATTTTCATGTGATCTCCCTAATAATCCAAGTGAGGATTAAAAAACCACAAACCAAACTCCATTTACATTAAATAATAGTGTTTGTTCCAACAATATCCCCTTTGGGTTTGTTGTAAATCTGTAGATAATTTCAATAGAGCACCAGTCACTATCAAAACATAATATGCAAGAACTAACTCCATCAACACTCTAACTCTATGTGAGAAATGCTCAGTGTAGAAACCAATATGGAAGACATTAATTGTGTTCTTGTGTGTTTGAATGAATGGTATGACTATTTCCTCATAACACTGGATCAAATTAAAACATTTTTAACTCATTTATTTTATATTTTCTCCATTCCACTGCAGTTGGAAAAACATAAAATCATTTTATTCTCTACCTTTCCATAATGAATTTTATCCTTTCTCCCCCATTTACAATAAAGGCAAAGACTGATAATTGTAAAATGTCTAGCATAAAGAATACTCCAACTAGACGGAATCTCCCACAAAAACCATCATAATTTCCATAAATAGATTAAAATAGCTAGAAAAACTAGGGAGAGGGGAACACTCATAACCTCCTCATGCATTGGGAGGTGGTTGAACACCGAGATTCAATCTATGCTTCTCAAATACATGTTATGACAATGGATTGGTCAGTATGTGAGCCAATTTATCATCAGTTCCAACATGATACAGTTTAATAATTTATTTTTTAAAATTTTCCATGATAAAGTGATATTCGCTTTCAATGTGTTGTACAAGAATGTTGAACATGATTCCTTGTAATATCAATTGTTCTGTTTTTATCACAGGGAATCACCATCGACTATTTCACATTATCACTAATATATTTTTTTGTTACATTATTCACAATAGTTGAGTGAAATCCTTTATTGAAGATATATATTCAGCTTCAATTGCAATATGTGAATTACTATCCTATTTATTAATCAACTAGCCCTCACATTTCTTGCCAATAAGGAATTTTCCACCACGTGTGGGCTTTCTATACACCACCCCTCTATCCAATTTAGAATCAAAATACACTGACATGTCACTATATCTTAATGTAGAAAAGTATAATCCATAATTATGAGTACCTTGAATGCATATCATGATTATTTTCACTTCATCCATATGTCACTCTTTCGGATTTCTATGAAAGCAGGCATATAAGCTTGTTGCAAAGACAATATCTAGCCACATCACAGTTAGGAATAGTAATCTTCCAATGATTCTCCTATATATTATGGAATCTAAATAAGTCCCATTCTCATTATTTCCAATTTTTCTTCCAAACACAGTTGGAGTTGGCATTGGTTTGGAATCATGCAAGTTGATTTCCTTCAGCAGCTCTCTTGCATACTTTTCTGAGGAAATGAATGTGTAATCCATATTTTGTATCACCTATAGACCCATGAAGTATGTGAGTCCACCAATAGTAGACATTTCAAATTATAATTTCATGTGATTTGAATATTCTTCAAATAAATCATATTCTTTATGTTAACACATATTGTTTTACAATCCTTGCACTCTGTCTACATATAAATCCGTCTCTTGAAAACAGATCATGATACCTGAAACTCATTTTACAATGACATGGTCTTAAAATAATTTACAGAATAATCATGTCAGTTAACAATTGAAATAATTATTCTAGAAGCTTATTTATCATTCTTCATTTTTCTCCCCTCAAGGGAAATTCATTTTTGTATCTTCATAATCGTGGATCTCATCAAGAATGTATTTCAAGAAATTTTAGTATGGAGAAAAACACCAGAATGGTTCTTCATCTTGTGACTATCCACATTAGACAACATTCACATCGTCCACAAGGATAATATTCTTGAACAATTTTTCTCCAAGATAATAAAATGGATCAATCAATGATTGTACCTTCTTTATACCAATTTTCAAGAATATAACATTTTTATATTCATCAATAAATGATCCTCCATAATATCTGTATTTGAATATCGAATTGACGAATAATTAAAATATGGGTACTTCTTCATATTGTCTATCATGAATATACATCCCTCTCTGATTCATAGGTTCTCTTCTTGAGAACTTTTTTAACCTTCAATTCCCTAAATTATAATCACAAATACAATAAAAAAATATTATAGAATCATGTTTATACTTATTGCTTGATCAATATGATGTGCAGAGTTGATATGAGCTTCTTAACCGCGTTTATCCATATGATCAAGTCATCATGCTTTCATATATGACCATATGTTCTGATTTATATTGTCGTGGAATTGATCTCTTCACATTCTCTTCTGATTTGTGTGGATAATTCTTCTTCTTGTAGACAACCTTCATTGATGAAAAATTCTTACTCACCTTAAGAAATGATTCTTGTTCTATTATTAAGGTTAAACAAACTTTTAAAACATGACTATATTTCTTAAATATCTCACATAGAACATCTATAAGATGAGATTTTAATGTTTATTGTAAACACGAATTAAATTTTTCCTCATCATTTGGGGCCTTTCCTTTTCTATTTTATCATTCCTTAGTCTTTGAATCTTCACATTTCCTCCTTCTTTCCAATTATTCTGGCCATATAATTATCATGTCACTGGAAACCATCAAAGAAAGATTGTATCTTCCACATGGATTCTTCTGAGGGTCATCCATTATAGTAGTACTCTTGGATGCACTACCCTTTAACTTCTTGGATTTATAATCCGAGGTCTTCTCATCAAACATAATTGATAACTTATTGGTGGGATTTCTATTCACAACATTCATATAACTTTTTCCCATGGTTTATTCTTCTATATTATCTAGATTTTGTGATCTTCATTTCATATCAATTTTGGATACATGTTAAAATAAGAATTCACCAACCTTGTGACCACTACCATTGCATACATCACAGATGTTGTCAAGAATTACAGATCTATTTGAAATATAATGATGCTTCTAGAACTATGGAATTTTCTTATTATTATCTAGCTTTCTCTCCCTTGAGATACGATTCCTTGGTGCTTTTATATTTCTAGGATTATACAAAAAAATCTCAACGCCCAAACCTATTGCAGCACCCACACTGTCCCACAAATCATGAGTTTTTTATATCTTATGTACATGTTTTTTGGCTCTTCGTTATGATTTGTTGTTCTATTTTTGAGGAAACACCTTCCAAATTCTTCTTAATAACCACTCTATTAATGGAGGAAGGTATCTTATCACCTTTCTTAATCCATACTTGTTTAGAATTTTTCTTCAAACCTGCACTATTTGTGGAAATATATTTCGAAACATGAGTACAAGATGGTATGTATGGTACCTATTACTTCTCAATTGTTTGAAATAGAACTTCTATATATGGCATGATATTCTTATCACATGTTGGAGTTATTTCAGATTTAGGATCCTCCAATGAGCATTGAGTACCAACAAAAAAAATCCTTCGTTTGTGAGGTGTTAATAAATGTATTCTCAAGATTGACCAAATGGTCTTCCAAATATAGACATTTTATATTGAGTATTTTTTTTATCTTCAATCATAATAATTTTTCATTGTCAGGCATATTTATTATAATGGATTCTTATTCATGTAGTATCACTTTAATCTTAATCAATGAGTCATGTTCCTTGATCTTCTTAGATTTTCCATCAAATTGAAGACTCTTGACATCAGTGCAATTCATCAAATTGTCTTCATACTAATGGAAATTATATTTACGAGTCTTTTTTACTACCTCTTCCACTCTAACTTCTTTGAGGTATTTCATGGAAATTATTTAAAATTTCATCCTTGTATCTTTAATGGATTCAACCTGTACGATGATCTTTAAACATTAAAGAACTTTTACTTTTAATCCCTTTTCCAAATAACCTTCCACTTTTCACAATTGGGTATGTTATTCCTTCATACATTGAAATAATCCACAAATAAGTGAGGTTATATCTTTAGGAAATTCATGCAAAATATGACTACCCTGAATTTATTACAAACTTAAACATGATTTATTACATAAAACTTCACTTGATACCACAAATAAGATCGAGAGGTTTAGTGTCTTTGGGGCTTAGGATCATTACATAAAAACTTAAAACATGAAATACAACATCATTATTGATAACTTTCTTTACATTACCACTACATTCCCTTGTACATAGCATTTCATGGGATAACCTGAGGACATGCATAAGAAAAGGGTGAGAAATAAAGCCCCGTAAGGGAATACACATGGAATAACATTAGGAGTACAATATATGTTAGACAATAAGAATATCATTAGATCACAAGAAAAACATGAACATAGAGGCATGATAATGCTTGATAATCATAACAAGGAAATGTAGCAACAACACTTAACATGGATTTTATCATGATCCAAGGCTCATTGCACATGGAGCATGAGTAAAACCTCATTGCACATGAAGCACAAGTAAAACCTCATTTCACTTGAATTATCATGAGTCAACAGTCATTGCACATGACGTATCATGAAACTATACTTTCCCCAATGCATTGGAGCTCTATAAGGGTGCACCCTACTTAAACATTTCATTTCATGCATAAGTGTGCCACATGGATCATAAAACATGGATTCAAAAAACATAATCATTTATTCCATGATAAAGGAATGTGGAATTAATACATGAAACTTTATAATCATCACGTAAATGTGCATAAAGGTGAATATCCTTGATGGAGAATTGGGTATGGTATTCACTACACAATGGCATTGGCTTAGAAAATCGGTGCAATTTCGGCAGCGTAACGACGTGACATAAGAATTCATAAAAATGATTGATGAGAGAGAAAGGGGTATCTAATCATATTTACATTAAATGGACAGTTAGGGGTTCATATAGATACATGTCCAGACAATTGTAATGTAATTTAGATTCATGATACAAAAGTATTGCTTGAATCTAAAAGAGGAGAGAAAAGTTCCTTTCGGAATTTTGGCATAGTAACAGGTGTACATGGGAGGCATTTAATGAAGGAGAAATGGGTCTCCCATAATTAAAACATAAAGAGGGAAGTATGGGGGAGGTTAAAAACCATACCCCGACATTCATAATTTAAATTAAAATGGAAAAAAAACTTAAAGAAAATTGGACAAAAAGAGAAAGGTTAAAAAAACCCTTACTTGGAAGTGTGCTTCCAAAGTCTTGAGAGAGGCTTGAGAGAGGCTTCTTGGGAGATTGGGGAACCTTGGGAAGATTTTAGAGAGAGTAGGGCAGAGGTTTGACAAAATCCAAATTCTTTTAGTGAGGAGGAAGTGGGATCTTGGGTGGGTTTATATAGGAAAGGTGAGGGAATTATTTATTATTTAGGTTTGGGACCCCTTACATTAAATTAATCCAAACCACAAACCAGCCCACGGTTTTTGCCCATTTTTTTTGGAAAAGGGAAGAGGAAACCAATATTTTATAAGGACAAAGTCCTAACTTCTTATAATAATAAGTTTTCTTATGTGGAGGTGAGTCACACTCCCATGGAAAACAATTTAAAAAGACAAGGTGTTTAATAAGTCTTGAGGGATCCATTAATGCTTTTAAAAGTAAGTCAAACAAACCCAAAATCACATTATTTTTATGGTAAAACATATATTTGCCGAAAATAAAGCTTATAGTATTTTATTACATCACTATTGGGTCATTATGATGTCATAAAACACATTATATATTTAAACAGTATTTAATTTTTACCCAAAAATTTGACTTTCTCAGAAAATTATCAAAAATTCACCGTTGGATAATTTCGACATCCTGATTCAAAAAATAACATTTATTTTATCCAAATGATTTTTAAAATATTTTAATTTTTTACATTTAAAATAAAAACCGACTTTTATCGAAAATTCATGGGTTTTGACAAAAATGGATTTCAAACCTTAATAAAAATTATAATTGCATTCATAAAATTATATGATAATTTATATATAATAAAATTAATTTAATAATAATAAAAATAATAATTTATTAAAATATTTTTTAATTCAAAATTCCCTTATGTTAATAAAATAGATTTCTTAATTAAATAATAACGAAAAACACCATTTGTACTTAAAAAACTACATACAATGTATCAATAATGACAAGAAAGTATATACATTATTATATACTAAAAATAATGTACATGAACATAGTACTATCGATTCATTACATAACCCCTTAAAACAGCTGCATAAGTCCTAAGGGTAAGGTGTGCGATGGTGACAGACTCTTGGGGTGGCTCAGATAACATCGCTCGAGTGGTAATCTCTATCAACTTCCACTTTTCCGAAGACACCCCCATTCTAGCTTGACATGATGAAGCTCAGCTTGGGCTTGGTCAAGACCGAATCCCAAGGATGCCACCTATTATCCGAGCTCCAACAAATGGGCTTCGTATGGAGCAATTCTACTAGATGAGGCCATCGCTTCTTTTGTCTGAGTAAATTGGATTTGTTAAAGTCCTATATTTATACTGATCATGTGATCACTATTCAATGGCTATATTAGCAACGGTCAATATTCTTAACATAAAACCAAAGAAGTTGACATCTTATAAAAATATTTTTCATAAAGAGACATTTAACTAGATCAATAGGGATTTTCCATTAATGAAACGTTGGTTCATTACAATATTCCCCCCTTAATAAGTTTCGCCCTCGAAATTTTCCTTTTCCCACAATAAAACAAATGTGGGTAACTCAGCTTCATCATTTCCTCCGATTCCCAAACCACTTCTTCAAACTTGTGGTTTTGCCACAACACCTTGACGAGGGGCATTGTCTTATTTCTTAGAAATTTTTCTCTATGATCTTAGATCTTCACGAGTTGATCCTCATAAGAAAGATCATCTTCTAATTGCACCACCTCAGAATAGAGTACATGTGAAGGGTCTGGTATTTACTTCCTTAAGATGGATACATGAAAGACATCATGTACTTTGGCCATGGTAGGTGGAAGTGCTAGTCGATAGGCCACAACCCCGATACGATCAAGAATCTCGAAGGGGCCGTTGTACCTTGGACTTAACATCCCTTTCTTTCCAAACCTCATGACCTTCTTCCATAGAGATATGTGTAGAAAACCCATGTCTCCAACTTTAAACTCAAGGTCTCATCGACTGTTCTGTGCATAACTCTTCTATCGACTCTGGGCTGCCTTGATATGCTGGTGAATGGTTTTCACCTTCTCCACCTTTTCTTCGACCATTTCTGGTCCAAGAAGCTTACGTTCACCAACCTCATCCCAACATGTCGGCGTTCTTCACCTTTTCCCATACAGGGCTTCATATGGTTCCATTTGGATGCTTGAGTGGAAACTATTATTATAAGGGGACTCAACCGGAAGAAGATGTTGATCCCATCCTCTTTTAAAGTCCATTGAGCATGCTCTAAACATGTCCTCAATTTTTTCGATAGTCCGCTCAGATTGGACATCAGTTTGAGGATGATAGGTCGTACTAAATTTCTGTTCAGTATTCAGAGCATGTTGAAGACTCTTCCAAAACATAGATGTGAATCTTGGGTCTCGGTCAGACACAATAGATAGTGGTACTCCATGAAACCTTACCACTTCTCCGATATATATATATATGTTCCAGTTGATCCAAAGAGAAATCCTCCCATATAGAAATGAAGTGTGCAGTCTTTGTAAGACGATCCACAACAACCCAGATTGCATTGTTGCCTTTGGAAGTCCTTGGAAGTCTGGTGACAATGTCCATGGTGATGTTCTCCCATTTCCATTTTGGTATGGGCAATTGTTGCATCATCCCCATAGACTTCTGCCTCTCTGCCTTCCCTTTCTGACACACCAGGCACCTTGATGTATATTGAGCGATCTACTTCTTCATATTATCACACCAAAGGTTTTCTCGGAGATCTCGATACATCTTTGTGCTACCTGGGTGAATAGAAAAATTTGAACTATGTGTGTCATCCAAAAGTTCCTTTTTCAGCTCCGGACTTGTTGGAAGACATATTATTTTCCCAAACTGCACAATTCCTTCTTCATTAACATTAAACTCCGAGGATTTCCCTTTTTCGATAGCTTCCACTTTTCCCTGAATTCCCACATCATCCTTTTGATAATCCTTTAACCTTTCCAAAAGAGGCGGTTGAGCAATAATTTGTGAAAGGATTGATGATTTTCCCTTCTTTATGATTCCCATGTCCATATTCATCAAGTCTAAGAATATTGGATTCTTCTCAATTCTCATCATTGATAGAATCGATGGGTCCTTTCTACTTAGGGAATCTGCCACCTTGTTCTCTTTCCCAGGGTGGTAATGTATTGAACAGTCATAATCCTTGATGAGCTCTATCCATCTTCTCTGGAAAATATTACGTTCATTCTGTGTGAATATATATTTAAGACTTTTGTGGTCAGTATATATCTAACATTTCTCCTCATATAGATAATGTCGCCATATTTTTAAGGCAAAGATCACAGCCGCCAAATCAAAATCATGCATTGGATAGTTTCCCTCATGTATTTTCAACTTCCTTGAGGCATAGGATATCACTTTATCATTCTGCATCAGCACACAGCCTAAGCCTTTCTTTAAAGCATCACTGAATACCAAAAAAAGTTCCCCACTTGTGGGTAAAGTGAGCACGAGTGCTGTGATAATCCTATTTTTAAACTCCTTGAAGCTTTCTTCACATTCATCACTCCAAGAAAACTTTACTCCCTTCCGAGTTAGCCAGGTAAGAGGGTTGGAAAATCGTGAGAAATTCCTCACAAATCGTCTATAATATCCAGCTAACCCCAAGAAGCTATGGATATCCGTTACTGATCTTGGCCTCGGCCATCCGTAAATTGCATTTGTTTTGGAGGGATCCACAGATATTCCATTTCTCATAATGATATGGCCCTAGAATGAGACCTACTTCAACCAGAACTCACACTTTATATACTTTTCATAGAGCTTCTCCTTGCGAAAAGTCTCTAGTATAGTTCTTAAATTATCCTCATGATGCTCCTTAATTTTGGAGTATATTAGAATATCATCTATAAAGACTACCAAAAATTTGTCAAGGTAATCTCTAAATACTCTATTCATTAAGTCCATGAAGATTTATGGAGCATTAGTGGGTCCAAAAGGCATTACTATGAATTCATAATGCCCGTATCTTATTTGAAAAGCAGTCTTGGGGATATCATCCTTCTTTCACCCTTACTTGATAATATATCGACCGCAAGTATACATTGGAGAAGTATTTTGCTCTACGCAGCTGATCGAAAAATTCGTCAATTCATGGGAGAGGATACTTGTTCTTTATCGTGATTTTGTTAAGATCACGATAATTGATGGAAAGTGGCATTGACCCATCCTTCTTCTTGATGAAGAGGGCTGGTGCACCCCATGGTGAAGTACTAGGTCATATAAACTCGTTATCCATATTCTCCTATAGTTGTTTCTTCATATATTCAATCTCTACATCATCCATTATATATGGATTCTTGGATATTGGTAAAGCCTCTGGTATAAGTTCAATTGATAATTCAACATCTCTTCTAAGAGGAAGACCAGACAGTTCCTCAGGAAACACTTCCATGAATTCACTCACCATAGGCATTTCTTCAAGGATGGTTTCTTCCTTGGACTCAATCATCTGAGCCAGATATGCGTGATCATAGGGTAGTAATATCCATGCTTGAGATGATGGATCTTAAGGATATTCATCTTCCTCCTTACACTTGTAATGAATCAGGTGTTGATTCTCCATATGGAGTGTGATTTCCCTTTCCTGACAATTTATGTTGGATCTATATAAGGAAAGCCAATCCATGCCAAGAATTGCATCAAATTCCACCAAAGGGAGTATGATGAGCTTCTCCAAGAAATTCAATCCACAGATTATAATAGGGGAGCACATATACTCATGGGATGCAATGATTTCCCCATTTGCTGTACTCACTCACATCTTCACTTCAATGATTTTTGGTGGTGCTGGGATTGTTCTACTAAAGCTTCAAGATATAAAAGAATGTGTAGAACCAGAATCAAAAAGTGTGTTCCCTATTATTGAATGAATAACTATCATACCTGTCACCACTTTGTTGTTGGGGTTCACTTCGGTAGAAGTGATGGAAAAAGATATTCCTTACTGCCTTGGAGGTTGTTGGTTGCCTCCAAAAACCCTTGGATTAGGGCAATGATTTGAAAAATGCCCCGGTTCTTTGAATTTGTAGCATTGAACAACACGTTGAGGTTCTAACAGACCATTCCTCTCCTCTGTCGCAGCCGTGGGTCTTTCTTGCTGATTGTTAACCGCTAGGTGCCTTTATCTTCCACATGTGAAGCATTTCCTCGTCCCTTAAGGAAATTTCCAGGGTGCTTCCTTCCACACATTTGGCAAGTGGGGTGCTGGATCTTCTTTTCACCGTTGGACTTATCCATTGGACCACCAGCATTGAAGTCCACCTTATGCTTCTTATCCCCATGATACCCCTGTGATTCTCCGATCTCTATTTCGACCTTGAGGGAACATTGGACAATTTCTTCATAGCTGTCGAAGTCACGGATCGCCAATGCTTTCAACAGGCTAGGCATCAGCCCACCAAAGAAGTGGTCAACATTGAATTCATGGGTAACAAAAAAGCCGAAAGTGTATAGTGAAAGCCTTGTGATGTTTTCCATGTACGCTCCAACAGATTCTTCGTCCTTTTTCATGAGGGAAAGGAAGTCCCTTCCATCTTAAGCTGGAGGGTGCGCGGAAAATATTTATCGAAAAACATCTTCTGGAAATCATTCCATTCCAACACCACGATCTCCTCCTCAGGCTTCATACTTTTAATCAACGTCCACCACTGATCAGCTTCACCCTCCATACGATAAGCTGCCAGGAGAAACTTCTCTTGTTCAGAACATTAAAGTATGGAGAAGATCTTTTCAATGGAGTTGATCCATTGTTCACCGATCGTGGGATCAGATGATCCACAAAAAGTAGGGGGTTGTTGCCTCATTAAGCTCTCGATAGCGACTTGTTCTTTCTCAGGGGGGGTTGAACGTTCCTCTTGACCCGTGTTTCTATTCAAAAATTGAGTTAGCTGAGAGAGAAGCGTGACAAATATCGCGATTCCCGCTCCCATTGGATTGGGCATCTCATTAGTACATTCATCACAATGATCTTCACAACAGTTGTTAGCCCGAGTCCTCCAATTACTGGCCATTGGATGGAATAAAAAGAATGTCAGGGGTAACACATATAAATTAATCCAAATACAAAAGTTGATGACTTATAAATAAACTATTACTTCCTTAACTCATGTGTCTATAGGCTTTAATCTAGGCTTTTCATGATCTACTTTCTAACATATATTCTTAGGGGCATTTTTTTAATTCCCTTAATAAGGGTTCATACTAAGCTTGTGAATTTATGAAAACATATCCCCCAGGAGTTTCGTAACCAAGAGTGCAGCAAGGCCCGTTGTCGTGCACCAGTTCCCGTTCGAGTCTAGATCAAAGCTGTGTTTTCGGGTTTTACCCCTAGGATACATCTATTCCAGAGCCGCCTCTACCTGATTGTATCTAGATAGGGATGTATTTGTTTGATAAACCACTTACTCAGTACTTACCAAATCATAGGGATGTTTTAATTATACTTAGTCTTGTCTCTAAAGCATTAATAGGGTTTTCTAATCCTAATCCCAAAAATAACTAAACCTATCCTTTGATACCAACTATGACAACCCTGATTTTATTACAAACAAAAACATGATTTATTACATAAAACTTCATTTGATTCAACAAAGAATATCGAGAGGTTTAGTGTCTTTGGGGATTAGGATCATTACATTAAAACATAAAACATGAAATACAACATCTTTATTGAAAATATCCTTTACATGACAACTACATTCTTTCGTACTTAGCATTGCATGGGATAACCTGAGGACATGAATAAGAAAAGGGTGAGCTATAAAGCCCAGTAAGGGAATACACATGGAATAACATGAGGAGTACAATAAATGTTTGATAATATGAATATCAATAGATCATAATAGAAACATGAACATAAAGGCATGATATAGCATGATAATTATAACATGGAAATGTAACAACAACACTTAACATGGAATTTAGCATGATCCAAGGCTCATTGCACATGGAGCATGAGTAAACACTCATTGCACATGAAGTGTAACATCCCAGGTAAATAAAGAATAATAAATTTTCATATTTATTAATATTTGTGAATTAAATATTAATTTTACTTGAAGAGGGGTTTCTATGTTCGATAGCGTACCCGATACACAACAAAGAGTTTTTTTTGAAATCTTACGTTGCACACTAATAATAAAATAACATTATTTTAAATGTTAGTTAACGCGTAGCCGTTGTATTGGCGAGAATAAATAGAAATAACTAAAATATAATTATATATGTTTGTAAAATGTTTTTACATTTATCCAATAAAGGTTAAAGGCTTAAAATACGAAAAGAATTCAATTTTAAGCATCTATACTCTATTTTGCACTAAAAGGTCGAACAATCACCTTTTAATGGAAAACCCTCTTTAAGTAAAGTTTTGGTCAATATTATACACTATATTGGACCAAATAAAATTCTTCTTTAGAATCAGGACATAAAAATTTACTTTGTGTAAATTTTTGGTATTTTTCCGATAAAGATCATTTTTTAGTGAATAGTGAAAAATGTTGTAATTTAATTCAATACCACTTTTTAATATAATTTATTTATATGATTAAGTTATTTTTTGAATTGGTTTTAAAGTGAAATTAGAAGATATTTTTACCATTTAATCTAATGGTGGTCATTGGAATTAATTTCACTTTGAAATTGGACTTAAACTAGTGTCAATCTTTTGATACGTATTGTTTCATAAAAACACGCTATTTGCTCTGACAGCGGGAATAAATTATTAAATTAATTAATGCAACTTATATGTTTTGAATTTTGTAAAATATAAATCATTTTTTTATTCGGAATATCAAATATATATTAGGGTAAAATTTTGGTATTTTTATGAAAAACTTCAATTTTTGATGAATAGTGAAACCACTAAGTGGTACTTAAAAAACTGATTTTTCATTTAAATTAAATTTTACCACCTTTGTGTTTTGAATTTAAAAAATCCGACATACATGGTTATCATTAAAAAGTAAAATGTGGCTCAATGGGATTAAAATAATTTTTTTGGTGAATAGTAACTTTTAAGTTTTTAATCGCGATTAGAGGTAATTAGTGTAATTTAAGATAAGAATAATGTTTTCATAATATAAAATGAATATGACACATGTCCTACCCTTATTGGATGTGTCATGGCCAACAAATACAATCCATGGGTCAATTTGGGGGCCCCATGGAGCCACTTTGGTAGGAAAATGACATTAATATCTTTTTATTTAATGTTAAAATAAAAATGTCACAAACATGAGTTGTTTTACTAAAACAATTTTTACATGGGGTTATACAAGTCATATTTTTTACAATAAATATTCATTGGAAAGAAAAAATGATTTCCTACATCATAGATTTTTTTTAATTGTTAGAAATTAAATAAATTAAATTATTTATGACATCATGATGATGCAGCGATTACCTCATTATTTAACAATTTAAATAAAATGGAAAGATAATATAAAATATAAGACCTACACATGTCAAAAACCTATTTTATGGGTGGATTTTGAACCCTTATAACCTTATCCCCGAAACACATCAATGTGGGACCATTAAAATCCGAAAATCATTTGAAAATAAAGTAACGTTTTATACCTTTCCAAGAGTGCCCCTCCTCTCCTCTTATAAAAGGCCCCCACCTCTACCACCTTACCCACACATCTCAAGCCTTTGGATCGGCCAACCCCTTCCCATTTTGTCTCTCCACATCCCTCTCTTACTCGTAGAAGCCTCATTTTGGGCATAAGTCTTCCTAAGGAAGAATTTGAGCTCAAATCAAAAGGAGTTAACCAATTTTAAGGTAGCGTCTTCTCTTGTGTTCTTTTGTTTTATTTTGCTTCTCCAACCCCATAAAATCTTTTTATTAATTTATTTTGTAACAACTACAGTATCTTCAATATACTAGGATGTTTTTATAATAATTATTCAAGATAAACTTATACATACCTTCATCTAATGGTTAAAGAACATACTATTTTTTTGGATAGTGAATTTTTGCCTCACGAAACGATGATTGTTCAACACTCATATAACACCTTCGAAGGTGGCCATTAATATGTCACTATATTTATATATGATATTTAATATTTTTATGTTTTACTTAAGCTTCTTTAATTTTCATTTATGGCATACCATTATGGTTTCCATTATGGTTAAACGCGATATCTTCATTTTAGGAAGTGCAGACTACCACCCCCTCAAAGTGATTTGATTCGTTAGCACCATATGTGGTACGTATAAAGGATAAATTTAATGATATTATATATGATGTTATACTGGAATTATAATATACCTTTATATATTTATGTTTTAATTCCATTAAATATGAAATAGAAATGGAAGTAGCGTTCATGCGTACGTACGGCTTACCGTCTCCATGAATGATGCATTTCATTTCTTACCTCTAAATGATAATGTAATATTATAAATGCATATATATACTGGATATATATGATATATATGGAATCTACATCATTAATATCCTTCTTGAGATAATGGATATTTGACTACGTGAACAACTTGTAAATATAAGAAGTTCACTTTTGACTCAAGTACCAAATATCAACAAAATGACCATTATTATCCTAAATAATTACATAGTGTTCATGACAAGATAATAGGTGATATAAAAGGAATAATGGACTTGAAAAATGTTCTTAAGAAAGTATAAATTAACCCATGTTTATTATTCAGGAGGTTAAATAATGATCGAGTCAAGTCGGACCTGAGGTAAGGGACATCGTCTCAATCTCCTTCCATTGAGGCATATTTCGTTTTATACACAACTTTCTTTTATACGGTGTATAAACCCCTTTGACTTTTACTTTTATACAAAATGAATCTTTTTCTATGAAGCGTTTTATTAAACGACAAAAAGGAATGTTTCTTTTTACGTACGCGGTGACAACGACCTTTTCCGCCACCGCGAGTATTATTTGGCCTTTGGCTTCCTCACCAAGACGTAATGTTTTTTAAATGAAATAAATACCATATACTCTTTTATGTATTTTTGGTATTGAAAATGGTTTTTATAATGGATATTTTATGTCAAAATATTTATGTGATATATTGTGATCAAAGTGTGGAAATGTTTTCCTTCCATTATATTTGTTTTATGTCTTATGATTTTATAATGGTACTTGGACATTTGACGGGTGGTTACATGATAAACCATATGACGGGTGGTGTCGTGAATACCAGGATGGATGGTTACGTTATAACCTCCAATGCATTGGGTATGGAAGTCGGCCATATGGCTATTCCATTAAGTATGTATGGAATTTGGCTGTATGGCTATTCCATTAAGTGATATGTTTGGAAGTCGACCGTATGGTTATTCCAATTTAGTATGTTTATGTCCCAAGTTACCTTTATATGTTGTGTGTTCTTTATATGGGTTTGATGGTAATCCTTTGGTTAAAAAATGGTAAGTAATGATATTTTATTCAGTGATGAGTTTTTACTACTTCATGAAGGTGATGGTATTACTTTGATAAAGTATACATGGTTTACTTGATGTCTGAAAAACTAATAGATTTCATTCTTTGTGCATCCCTTACTGAGATTTTTATGCTCACCCCATGTTTTTTTTGAAAAGTTTTTCACAGGACTTAATGTGGATTAGAGTCAAGGATGGGATCAATGGAAAGTCATGCTATCTAAAACATGGAACTAGATATGTTTCTTTTTAAGAGTTTTTTATTTTATTGAAACTTATTAGAAGTGTCTACTTTTTAATCTTTGGAGATGTAATAGTTATGTCCTAATTCTCTAAAACTCTAAACCTGAAAAGATCCTCAATGTGAATTATTCATTTAATTCTATATTAAGTAAGGTTTAAGGTCGGGGCCTTATAGTTGGTATCAGAGGTCGGTTTAGACAACTTTAGGAGTTAGAAAAGTGTTAAATTATAATATGATTGAAATGATATAGCATTTACGGATTACCATATTGCTTCGCCTAAGATATTTTTGTGTTCAGAATGGTTTTCCGTAGAGGAAACAAAGCAGCTATGTTGGGACGACATCAGGAGGAAGACAACCTTCCAAATCAGCAACCTGAGATGGTCAGAATCGGAACTGAACTGCTTGTTGCAGTGATGGCACTATTGACTCAGGATATAAATGGTGGTGGTACCCATGCACGAGATCAGCTAGATCAACCGCAGAGGAACATGTTTGTGGTGGAACATTTCATGAGGAAACATCCCCCATCATTCAGAGGATCATCTGACCCTGTGCTAGCTGAAGTGTGGATTAAAGCACTGGAGAATATTTTTGATGTCATGGGGTGTTCAGAACATCAAAATGTTAGTCTTGTTGTTTACCATTTTGAAGGTGAAGCAGATCAGTGGTGTTCGATGATGAAAAATATTAGGGATAGTGATGAGATTGATGATCTTCACCGGGATGAATTCAATGGTATGTTTCTTGATAAATATTTTCCTAATGTGGTTCGTCTTAGGATGGAAAAAATTTTCTAGAACTGAGGGAGGAGGATGACTCAGTGGCTGCTTATGAAGCAAAGTTCACTCGACTAGCAAGGTATGCTCCAAACTTCATATGAGATCTTGATAGTAAAGTCAACCGTTTTTACTCAGGATTAAAGCCAAATTATCGAAGGGCTTTAGCTTCTATTGAGTTCAAATGTTATGAAAAACTTTTATGATGTGTGGAAAAGGTGGAAATGGAGTTTGTCGATGATCAGGTGTTCTTTGACAAACGACAGAATAAGAGGTCCTGTTGGCAGGGAAAGGGGAAGAATTCATCAAAGAAGCAAAGAGGTAGGAAAACCAAATATCCATCATGTGAGAAGTGTGGTAAAATGTATCCTGGTGAATGTTTATCCAAGTCTGTAAAGTGATTTCGGTGTGGTAAGTCTGGTCATATTGCTCGTAACTATATGGAAGATGACCAAGAAGGCAATGAAAAGTCAGCAGTAAGATGTTTTAAGTGTAATGAAATGGTTCATTATGAAAATTAGTGTCTAAATAAGAACTCAACTGGGAGAAAGCAGCCAGACTACAAGCAGAAAGGGGTGGTGTAATCCTTTGCAAATACTTCAGCAGATGTTGGGCTGTCGAATGAAGTGGTATCAGGTACACTGTTTGTTTGTTCAGATTATTCCAATGTGTTGTTTGATTCATGGTCTACACATTCTTTCATTTCTGAGAAGTTTTCTAGTAAATTGGGAATTCCATCTCAAGATATGAATCCTGAACTTATGGTAAAAACACCTGGAGGAAACGTTGAGGCAAAAAGAAATTATAAGAACCTTCCTATCCTTGTGTGTGGAAAGAATCTACCTGCAAACCTTATTGTTTTTCCTCTAGTAGAGTTTGATGTTATTTTGGGCATGGATTGGCTTTCTGTTTATCATGCTAAGATTGACTGTAGAGCTAAAATAGTTTCTTTTCAGAATGATTCTCAGTTTGTGTACAAGAATGAACCATTCATTTTTATAACATATCAGGAAGTTCAGAAACTAGTAAAAGATGGAAATGAATGTTATCTTGCTCATATCGTTGAAAACAAGGGAACTGTTCAGATTAATGATGTGCCAGTGGTAAATGAGTATCTTGATGTTTTTCCTGATGAGTTTCCTGGTATTATTCATGATCGGAAAGTTGAATTTACTGTTGACTTAGTTCCTAATTCTAAGCCAATTTCAAAACCCCCTTATCGAATGGCTCAAGTTGAACTTTTAGAGTTAAAGAAACAATTGCAGGAGTTATTAGATAAAGGTTTCAGTCGACCTAGCACATCACCATTGGGTGATCATGTCTTGTTTGTTAAAAAGAAATATGGTTCAATGAGACTTTGCATTGATTATAGAGCCTTGAATAATATCACTGTTAAGAAAAAGTATCCTCTTCCTCATATCGAGGATTTGTTTGATCAGCTCTAGGGAGCTCAGTATTTTTAGAAGATTGACTTGAGGTCGGGGTACCATCAGTTGAAAGTAAAAGAAGCAGACGTTCTGAAGACTGTGTTTTGTACTAGATATGACCCTTATGAATTTGTAGTTATGCCTTTTGGGTTAACCAATGCACCTGCTGTATTCATGGACCTTATGAATAGAATTTTCCATGAGTTATTGGATAAGTTTGTGGTTGTTTTCATTGATGATATTTTGGTGTTTTCTAAAAGTAAAGAGGAGCATGAAATTCATTTAAGGGTTATCTTGCAAACCTTAAAATAAAAGAAACTGTATGGAATATTTAGCAAGTGTGAGTTTTGGTTACAACAAATTTCTTTCCTTGGTCACATTGTTTCATAAAATGGCATAACTGTTGATCCTGCGAAAACAAAAAATGTTGAAGAATGGCCAAGACCCACAAATGTAACTGATATCCATAGTTTCCTTGGTTTGGAAGGTTACTACCGAAGGTTTGTTGAAAATTTTTCACGGTTATCTAGTTCAATGACTAAGCTAACTCAGAAGGGTGTTAAGATTATCTTGACAAAAGAATGTGATGATTGTTTTCAGGAGTTGAAAAGAAGATTGTGAATGCTCTAGTTTTGGAACGTCCTTCCAGGAATGGTGAGTTTGTTATATACAGTAATGCTTCGTTGAAGGGACTTGGTTGTGTGCTTATACAGAATGATCAGGTAATTGCATATACTTCACGTTAGTTGAAAACTCATGAGGTAAATTACCCCACACATGATTTGGAATTACCTGCTGTTGTTTTTGCTCTAAAAATTTGGAGGCATCATTTGTATGGGGTAAAGTGTGATATATATACTGATCACAAAAGTTTAAAGTATATATTAACTCAGAAATAATTGAACATGAGACAAAGGATATGGCTATAATTAATCAAGGATTATGATTGTACAATTCATTACCATCCGGGAAAAGCAAATAAAGTGGCTGATGCTTGGAGTCGAAAAAGTAATGCTTCATTAACAATGTTGCATTTGGAACGTGATCCTTTGGTTAAGGATTTGATGAACTTTGGTGTAGAAGTTGTTGGTCCAGGATGTCCTTCTGTTTTGTTTCACATATCAGTGAAATATTCTCTATCAGATGGAATCAAGCAAGCACAGAAGCAAGATAGTGAGTTGCAGAAAAAGGTAGAGCTGGTTCAGAAAGGTAAGTTTCCTAAATTCAACATTGATAGTGATTTTTTTTTTAGATTTGGGAAGAGATTGTGTGTGCCTTGTGATTCACAGTTGAAGAGAGAGTTGTTATGTAAAGCTCATAGTTCTCCATTTTCAGTTCATCCTGGCAGTACTAAGATGTATAGAGATCTTCGAGAGTATTACTGGTGGAATGGAATGAAAAAAGATATTGGTCATTTTACTATGAAGTGTTTGACTTGTCAACAGGTAAAAGCAGAGAGGAAGTTACCGAAAGGGATGCTTCAACCTTTACCAGTGCCCGAGTGGAAATGGGAAAACATATCCATGGACTTTGTTATGGTATTACCAAAGACATCTCGAGGTAATAATGCAATCTGGGTTATTGTTGATCGCTTGAAAAAATCTGCTCATTTCCATCCTATTCGAGATACTTTCTCTCTAGATTAACTTTCTCGATTTTACCTTAAAGAGATAGTTAGGTTGCATGGAGTTCCTCTATTCATTGTATCCGATCGTGATCCCAGGTTTACTTCTAAATTTTGGAACGGCCTTCAGAAGTCATTGGGTACAGAATTAAATTTTAGTACAGCTTTTCATCCTCAATCACATGGGCAGTCATAATGAACGATTCAGACATTGGAGGATATGCTACATTCTTGTTCGATGGATTATCAGGGAATTTGGAACCAACATCTTTCTTTGGTTTAATTTTCATATAATAACAGTTTTCATTCCAGTATATAGATGGAACCATTTGAGGTGTTATATGGGAAGCAGTGTCGAACTCCAGCTTTCTGGGATGAAGTGGGTGAAGGGAAGATGATGGGACCATAATTGGTAGAAGAGTTGGCAGAAAAAGTTCAGCTGATGCAGAAACACATGAGAACATCTCAGAGCAGGCAGAAGAGTTATGCGGACAACAAGAGGAAGGATCTCTCTTTTGAGGTAGGTGGTCATGTTTTTCTCAAGGTTTCACCATAGAAAAGTGTGATGCAATTTTGTAATAAAGGAAAGATGAGTCCAAGGTTCATTGGACCATATGAAATTCTAGAGAGAGTTGGATCAGTTGCTTACCGAGTGGATTTACCTCCGTTTTTATCTCAGGTACACAATGTTTTTCATGTTTCGATGTTGAGAATGTATATGCCAGATCTATCTCATGTTTTGAGCCCAGAGGTAGTTCAGTTGGAAGAGAATCCCACTTATGAAGAACAACCATTCTAGATTCTTGACCGAAGAGAGAAAGTGTTGCAAAATAATGTAATTCAACAGGTAAAGGTTTTTTGGAGAAACCATATTGTTGAAGAGGCAACGTGGGAATCTGAAAATTCTATGAGGGATAAATACCCCCATTTATTTTGATAAGTGAATAAAATTGTGAGGACGCAATTCCCAAAAGGGGGGAAGGATGTAACATCCCAGGTAAATAAATAATAATACATTTTCATATATATTAATATTTGTGAATTAAATATTAATTTTACTTTAAAAGGGGTTTCTATGTTCAATAACGTACCCGATACGCAACAAAGAGTTTCTTTGAAATCTTACGTTGCACACTAGAAATAAAATAATATTGTTTTAAATGTTAGTTAACGCGTAGCCGTTGTATTGGCGGGAATAAATATAAATAACTAAAATATGATTATATATGTTTGATAAATGTTTTTACATTTATCCAATAAAGTATAAAGGCTTAAAATACGAAAAGATTTCAATTTTAGGCATGCATACTCTATTTTGCACTAAATGGTTGAACTATTGTCTTTTGATGGAAAACCCTATTTATATAAAGTTTTAGTCTCTATTATACATTATATTGGACCAAATAAAATTCTTCTTTAGAATCGGGACATCAAAATTTACTTTGTGTAATTTTTTGGTATTTTTCCAATAAAGATCATTTTTAGTGAATAGTGGAAAATGTTGTATTTAAATTTAAAACCTCTTTTTAATATAATTTATTTATATGATTATATTATCTTTTTAATTGATTTTAAAGTGAAATTATAATATATTTCTACGATTTAATCTAATGGTGGTCAATGGAATTAATTTCACTTTGAAATTGGACTTAAACTAGTGTCAATCTTTTGATACGTATTGTTTCATAAAAACACGGTATTTGCTCTGACAACGGGAATTAATTATTAAATTAATTATTGCAACTTATATGTTTTGAATTTTTTAAAATAGAAATCATTTTTGAATTCGGAATATCAAATATATCTTCGGGTGAGTTTTTGGTATTTTTCTGAAAAACATCAAGTTTTGATGAATAGTGAAACCACTAAGTGGTACTTAAAAAACTGATTTTTCATTTAAATGAAATTTTACCAACTTTGTGTTTTTAATTTCAAAAATCCGACATACATGGTTGTCATTAATAAGTAAAATTTGGTTCAATGGGGTTAAAATAATTTTTTTGGTGAATAACAACTTTTAAGTTTTTAATCGCGATTAGAGGTAATTACTGTAATTTAAGATAAGAATAATGTTTTAATAATATTAAATGAACATGAAACATGTCATACCATTATTGTATGTGTCATTTCCGACCAATACAATCCATGGGTCATCTTGGGGACCCCATGAAGCCAATTTGGTAGGAAAATGACATTAATATCTTTTTATTTAATGTTAAAATAAAAATTTCACAAACATGAGTTGTTTTACTAAAACAATTTTTACATGGGGTAATACAAGTCATATTTTTTACTATAAATAGTAATTGTAAAGATAAATAAATTTCCTACATCATAGTATTTGTTTTAATATTTTTAGACATAAAATAAAATAAATTATTTATGTCATCATGATGATGCATCGATTACCTCATTATTTAATGATTTAAATAAAATGGAAAGATAATGTAAAATCTAAGTCCTAAACATGTCAAAAACCTATTTTATGGGTGTAATTCTAACCCTTATCATATTATCTAGAAACACATCAATGTGGGACCATTAAAATCTGAAACTCATTTGAAAATAAATTAACTTTCTATACCTTTCCAAGAGTGCCCCTCCTCTCTCTTATAAAAGGCCCCCAACTCTACCACCTTACCCACACATCTCAAGCCTTTGACTCGGCCAACCCCTGACCATTTTGTCTCTCCACATCCCTCTATTACTCCTAGAATCCTCATTTTGGGAAGAAGTCTTCCTAAAGAAGCCTTTGAGCTCAAATCAAATGGAGTTACCTGATCTAAAGGTAGTGTCTTCTCTTGTGTTCTTTTGATTTATTTTGCTTCTCCAACCCCCTAAACTATTTTTATTCATTTCATTTGTAACAAATCCAGTATATTCAATATACTAGGACTTTGTTATAAAAATTATTCGAGATACACTTACTCACACCTTCGTCTAATGGTTAAAGAATATACTGTTTCTGTGGATGGTGAATTTCTGCCTCACGAAACAATGATTGTTCATCACTCATATAACACCTTCAAAGTTGACCATTAATATGTCGCTATATTTATATATGATATATAATATTTTTATGTTTTACTTAATCTTCTGTAATTTTCATTTATGTCATACCTTTATGGTTTCCATTATGGGTAAACGTGATATCTTCATTTTAGGAAGTGCGGACTACCGCCCCCTCAAAGTGATTTGATTCGTTAACACCATATGTGGTACGTATAAAGGAAAAATTTAATGATATTATATATGATGTTATAATGGAATTATAATATACCTTTATATCATTATGTTTTAATTCCATTAAATATGAAATAGAAATGGAAGTAGCGTTCATGCGTACGTACGACTTACCGTCTCCATGAACGGTGCATTTCATTTTTACCTATAAATGATTATGTAATATTATAAATGCATATATATACTGGATATATATGATATATATGGAATCTACATCATGAATATCATTCTTGATATAATGGATATTTGACTACGTGAACAACTTGTAAATATAAGAAGTTCCCTTTTGACTCAAGAACCAAATATCAACAAAATGACCATTATTATCCTAAATAATTACATAGTGTTCATGACAAGATTATAGGTGATAAAAAATAAATAATGAACTTGAAAAAGGTTCATAAGAAAGTAGAAATTAACTCAAGTTTATTATTCAGGAAGTTAAAGAATGATCGAGTCAAGTCGGACCCGAGGTAAGGGACTTCGTCTCAATCTCCTTTCATTGAAGCATATTTCATTTTATATACAACTTTATTTTATACGGTGTATAAACCCCATTTACTTTTACTTTTATACAAAAGGAATCTTTTTCTATGAAGAGTTTTCCTAAATGACAAAAAGGAATGTTTCTTTTAATGTACACGGTGACAACGACCTTTTCCGCCGCCGTGAGTATTATTTGGTCTTTGGCTTCCTCAACAAGCCGTAATGTTTTTTTTCAAATGAAATAAATACCATATACTCTTTTATTTATTTTTGGTATTGAAAATGGTTTTTATAATGGCTATTTTATGTCAAAATATTTATGTGATATATTGTGATCAAAGTGAGGAAATGTTTTCCTTCGATTATATTTGTTTTATGTATTATGATTTTATAATGTTACTTGGACATTTGATGGATGGTTACATGATAACCCATATGACGGGTGGTTCCGTGAATACCAGGACAGGTGGTTACGTTATGACCTCCAATGCATTGGGTATGGAAGTCAGCCGTATATCAATTACATTAAGTATGTATGGAAGTTGGCCGTATGGCTATTCCATTACGTGATATGTGTGGAAGTTGACCGTATGGTTATTCCACTTATGTATGTTTATGTCCAAAGTTACCTTTATATGTTATGTGTTCTTTATATGGGTTTTATGTTAATCGTTTTGTTACAAAAGGGTAAGTAATGATATTTTATTCAGTGAAGAGTTTTTACTACATCATGAAGGTGAAGGTATTACTTTGATAAAGTATACATGGATTAATTGATGTTTGAAAAACTAACAGATTTAATCCTTTGTGTATCCCTTTCTGAGGTTTTTATGCTCACCCCAAGTTTTTTTGTAAATCTTTCTCTTAGGACATAATGTGGAATAGGGTCAAGGATGGGATCAAGGGAAAGTCATGCTATCTAAAACAAGGAACTAGACATGTTTCTTTTTAAGAGTTTTTTATTTTATGGAAACTTAGTAGAAGTTTCTACTTTGTAATCATTTGAGATGTAATAGTTATGTCCTAATTCTCTAAAACTCTAAACCTAAAAAGATCCTCAATGTGAATTATTCATTTAATTCAATATTAAGTAAGGTTTAAGGTCGGGGCCTTATATGAAGCACGAGTAAACCCTAATTGTACTTGAATTATTATGAGTCAACAGTAATTGAACATGAAATATCATGATACTATACTATACCCAATGCATTGGAGCGCTATAAGGGCGCACCCTTCTTAAACATTTCATTTCACGCATAAGTGTGCCACATGTATCATAAAACATAGATTCATAAAACATAATCATTTATTTCAAGATAAAGGAATGTGGAATTAATTCATGAAACTTTATAATCAATAAGTAAATGTGCATAAAGGTGAATACCCTTCCTGGAGAAATGGGCATGGTATTCAATACACAATGGCATTGGCTTAGAAAATCGGTGCAATTTCGGCAGCGTACAGGCGGGACATAAGAATTACTAAAAATAGTTGATGAGAGATAAAATGGTTTTTCATCATATTTACATGAAATGGAAAGTAATGGGGTCATATAGATACATGTCCAAACAATTTTAATGGAATTTAGATTCATGATACAAAAGTATTTCTTGAATGTAAAAGAGGAGAGAGAAGTTCCTTTCGGAATTTTGGCATAGTAACGGGTGTACATGGGAGGCATTTAATGAGAGAAAAAGGGGTATCCCATCATTAAAACACAAATAAGGATGTATGGGGGAGGTGAAAAACCATACCCAAACATTCATAATTGAAATTAAAAGGGAAAAACAACTTAAAGAGAATTGGACAAAAATGGGAGAAAGGATGAAAAAACCCTTACATGGAAGTGTGCTTCCAAAGGCTTGAGAGAGGCTTGAGAGAGGCTTCATGGGAGCTTGGGTCACCTTGGGAGGATTCTAGAGATAGTAGGTCATAGTTTGGACGAACTCCAAAGGCTTTGAGTGAGGAGGATGTGGGATCTTGGGTGGGTTTATATAGGAAAGGTGAGGGAATTCTTTATTATTTAGGTTTGGGACCCCTTACATTAAATTAATCCAAACCACAAACCAGCCCATGGTTTATGCCCATGTTTTTTGGAAAATGGAAAAGGAAAAAAAAATTATAAGACCAAAGTTAGAACTTCATATAATAATAAGGTTGCTTATGTGGAGTAGAGTCACACTCCCAAGGAAAACAGTATAAAAAGACATGGTGTTTAATAAGTCTTGAGGGATCCATTAATGCTTTGAAAAGTAAGTCAAACAACCCAAAACTCACATTATATTAATGTTAAAACATATATTTTCCAAACATAAATCTTATAGTATTTTATTACATCACTATTGGGTCATAATGATGTCATAAAACACATTATATATTTAAACGGTATTTAATTTTTACCCAAAAATTTGACTGTCTCAGAAAATTATGAAAAATTAACCATTGGATAATTTAGACATCCTGATTCAAAAAATAACATTTATTTTATCTAAATAATTTTCTAAATATTTTAATTTTAACTTTTAAAATAAAAACCGACTTTTATCGAAAATTCACGGGTTTTGACAAAAAATGGCTTTCAAACCATAATAAAAATGATAATTGCATTCATAAAATTATATGATCATTTATATATAATAAAATATATTTAATAATAATAATAATAATTTATTAAAATATTATTTAATTAAAAAATCTGTTTATTTAATAAAATAAATTTCTTAATTAAATAATAACTAAAAACACAATTTGTACTTTAAAATCCATTTACAATGTATCAATAATGACAAAAAGTATATACATTATTATATACAAAAAATAATGTACATTAACATAGTCCTATAGATTCATTACATAAACCATTAAAACAGTCGCATAAGACCTACGGGTAAGGTGTGTGATAGTGACAAACACTTAGGGTGGCTCAGATAACATCGCTCGAGTGGTAATCTTTATAAACTTACTATTTTCCCATAGAAGGTACCATTAGAGCTTGACATGATGAAGCTTATCTTGGGCTTGGTCTAGAGCGAAGCCCAAGGACACCACCTCTTTTCTGAGCTCCGACAAATGTACTTCGTATGGATCAATTCTACTGGATGAGGCCATCACTACTTTTTTCTGAATAAATTGGATTTTTTAAAGTCCTATATTTATACTAATCATGTGATCACTATTCAATGACTATATTAGCAATGGTCAAAATTCATAATATAAAACCAAAGAAGTTGATATCTTATAAAAATAAATTGCATAATGAGACATTTAACTAGATCAATAGGGATTTTCCATTAATGAAACTTTGGGTCGTTACACAAAATATTTCTTAATCTATAAATCGAGAGTTATTGTGGGGTTTTAGATTGATTATCATCACAAAATTCGCTGAAATACATATTCTAAGGACAACATTCAATAGTGATAACGCGTACCACTTGATTATTTGAATATGAGGTATAATAGTTGTCCTTATCTTTGGTGTAAACCTGAGCCTTGTGCTCTTTATATCTTAAGCTTGTTATATCTTCATTATCATAAAGGAATGGATAATCAAATAATGTATCTTCTTTAGAGAAAAGTGATTTCTTCAATTGTATACTCACTTTATTTTTCTTATTTTTCATGGGCTTACTGGATATGGAATTATGCTCATATATCACAGAATATTCATCAAAAATATAATTCATTATTTAATCCTTAATGAAAATAAAATATTCAAATGAGAGAAACATTACTGCATAGAATCCAAGATAGGTTAATGTACCTTTGATACCACTTGTAGGATCCAAGAGCACCCGGAGAGGGGAGATGTGAATCACGGTGTCAATTTTTTATTTGATAGTGATGGATATCATTCCCACTCTAGTGGGAACTAATCAAACATATTTTTTGGAGTAGTACAGTAATAAAACATTAACATGAAAATAGGAGACATAACACTTTTACTTGGTTCACCGTAAAGGGCTACGTCCATGGAGCATAAAACGGTAGTGTGCTGTGTAATTCCATGACCCTAGATACCCAGAGTCAGAGCATTATTAAATATCATTGGAATGATCACAAGAGATCACGTCCCGAAAGACTGATTAGTTTAGTAGCCTTGGAATTACTATATACATACATATGTTTTACATTATATAATGAAATAATGAAAAACAAAATTGTGTCCCCTTTGAACACACTCATATCCCTTAGCATATTCCTGCAGGTTAATCCTGATATACTTCTTCACATACTAGAAAAAGTAAAAAATAGAAAGGGGTGAGCTCAAATGCTTAGTAAGGATAAAAATATAGTAGAAAGTTTCATAAATAATCATAAACATTTAAGGCAATGTATATGAATAAAACACAATACTTTAATAGATAAATTTCAGCTTAATATGGAAAATATAAATCAAATAATTCCATTTACTTATTCACATAGATATTCTACTAGTCAAGTAATCACATCTAATATCAATAGCTAATGTCATAATGTTGGAATTCATAATACCGGACATCATAACCACATAATCAAGGCCTCATGCCAAGACAACAAATAAGATTTTGTCAAGGCCTTGTGTCAAGACACAAGATTGTCTCATGAGACCTACTGATGCATCGAGGAGCTATAGCGGGCTCCACCCGTCACCAATTCCAATTAATTTCTCATACGAAAATGTTGAAGCATCACAAAAAAATTCATCTGAAAACTTGCATACACAATGTTAATTCTTTAACCACGTACTATGAATGGTTTAAAAACAACACATCCATAGTCAAACATAACTCATCCAATACTATATGGAATTTTTTATTATAATAAATCAACCTCAATCAAGAATAAAATAAAGCGAAGGATATTGACATAGGTGAAAATAATAATTAAAACTATTTGAGAGAAATATACCCTTTTCTTGAATAAATTTAAAAGTTTCACTATTTATCAAAGAAGTCGTTTAAAAGATATTTTTGAATCAATGTGTCCCATAACACTTTGGAACTTTTTAAAGGAATCTGAATTTCAAAACATTAATGTCCATATAAATAAATCCTTACTACCATTTTTAAAACATGGAGATAAATGAGAAAGATTTAAAAGAATAAATCATTAAAATGATATTTTAGTTAAAGAGTTACTAACCAAATGAGAGACTCTTGAAAATAAATAATTTTGGAATTAGATGAATCAAAACATTATAATATCATGAGAATAAAGGTATTCATGATATATTATGTCAAAGGATAGTATATACACAATATAAAAGTGAATTGGTGCATAACAATAAAGAAGTCTAGATGGAATGTAAATTGAGATGAAATAAATTATAAAGATTATATCATTAGATAAAGGAAAAATTAATGACATAATTATGTGTGAAAAATATATATACACTAAATATGATTGGATATTCATTGTAAATAAATCAGAGTACATTCACACATATTCTTGTAAAACCTAAACCAATGACTTTGATGTTTAACTCAATGAATGGAAATTGAGTTAAGATTTACCCTTATCAAGTTTTTATCAGTGACTTGATAATATATCAATGGAGTTATTATGTGTATAAAAAGTATATCCTCAAAAGGGGAGTGGAAATTATGACATAAATAAATAGTGATTCCACACATAATCTTGGAGTAAAATAATTAATGAAGTATGCATAAAACCCAACAAGTGGAAATTGAAATTTGAAATTTCCTTACCGATTTGGTATCTTATGAAACGCACACCGCAAGAAAGAATGATCAATCAATTATGTTGTAAATAACCAAAAATTAATGTATATTACACAAATAATATAATCATTGACAATACATACACCACAGAAAATGTAATAGTGTCAAATATAGCATGAATCTCATGAGAATAAAGGTGAGATGAAAACCCCTTACCTTGTAAATTTCTTTAGTTGAGGGTATGTTAAACTCATGTATAATGGTGAGATAGTTGTTATTAAATTATATGAGAACCATATACATAAATATTATATCATATATGATCTTTCATTATTTCTTTGTCAATAATATTTCAGTAGTATCATTGTTTCGGGTGTCAACGGATTCATTTTTATTTATATGTTTTGTTAAATAAGTCATGTTTTTTATGGATGGGATGCATTTGATTAATATCTATAATGATATTATGTTCCTCAAAATTATTTTTTAATCATAAAATTATATTTATTCTTGAATGGTTACGATGGGGAATGAATCGCATCGCGTTCGTGGAGACGGTAATCCATACGTATGCACGAGCGACAATACCATTATATTGATGGTGAAATAATATGTAATCGGATGGTATATCATATATATAGAATCATTAATATGTTATATTTATTATTTACATAAATTATACGCATTATTATACACATCCTAATAATTAAGTGTTGAATAAAAAACTACATCACGGCATGGAGACGGTAAGTCATACGTATGCACGTATGGTGACTTTGTCATTCATAGGATGGATTGAAATATGAATATGGTTGTACCATATTTATAAAAACATACATTATGTTGAAGGAACTGGAGTTATTATTTTGTTATGGAAACAACAAAGAGAGAGGAAGTGGAAGAAGAAAAGAACATTGAATGAGGTGATGAAATAATTACCTCTTCTTCGGGTACAAGCTTTAGATTTGATCAAAAGGGATAATTAGGATGGATATATGATCAAGGTAATGCCTCTAGGATTAAGTGAGGGTAGTTGGGAGGATATTTTTTCTGGTTTTTTCTAATCCAAATGGCTTTTGAGGTGTGATTTTGAGAAATTGGGAAGTACCCTATTATAAGAGAGGTGTGGGTCACATTAGGAAATCCTTGAAATATTTTTTCTTATACAATAATATTCGGTTTAGAATGGTTCCACAAGGATTTATTTGTAGGATAATGTGGGGATGGGTCTAAAATCTCTCAACCAATAGGTTTTAGAAAATTTTATTTCACCATATTGACCATATCTTTTAGATTTAACTCTTGGTTAAATAGTATAACATTTACCATGTATCCTTGTATTTTTATATTATATGGCTAGTTAAATTACCATAAAATTCCATGAAAACCCACAAGTGATTATTTAATGACATATATATTAGTATATATGATCTTTGTAAAAATATTATACATTTAGGACTATAAAATTATTTAATAATTTATTATTTGTTTTAAAAAATTATTTATGTCAATTTGTGCCAACGAGCCTGTACCCTAGTGGTTCAGGCTCCTACTAGGAATCCAAAAGACCCAGGATCAAATCCGGGAAGGGGAGAATTCTCGAGTAACTGTAGTAGGTCACTGTAGAAGCACTATAGAAGCGGAAATTGTAGCAGCAACAACATTGTAGCGGCGGAGGACTGTAGCAGGGTACTGTAGCTGCGCGAGTACTGTAGCAGTACTGTTCACCAAGGGGTCCTTTGGGAAAAAAATGGGATTTCTAGCCTTGTATGCTGGTCACTTGGCCTTGGGAATTTGGTATATGTAATGGGTCACCCTCTACCCAATCTAAAGAGGTCTTTGCTTTAATAATAAATTGAGGCTTCAACCCCAACCTTTTAAAAAAATATTAGTGTCAATTTGACATTATTTAGTATTTGTTTTTTGTGAAAGTCATAAAAATCTGATTTATTCAAAAAATAATAATTAATCAACCCTAACATGTAATATTTACGTATAAAATTTGATTAATTCCTCGAAAGTCTCAATTTAAATTTATTTTAATATTTATAATATCAATTATTTTAATCATTCATTAGTATGGTAATTACTGCATCATTATTGTGTCATGAATAAATTTAATTATTTAATTTCTAAAAAATTTAAATAAAATACCATGACGTAGGAAATATTTTTATCTCTCTAATTAATATTTATAGTCTAAATTATATATTGTATAACTCTATATTAATAATTTTTTAGTTATTAAAATTTGAATTTAACACTTTTAACTCATCTTTATATAAAATAAACAAAATGTTCTAATCTAAACCAAGTGGACAAAAAGGATCATATTTTATTACTAAGGTTGATTTTGGTCTCAATACACTATTCAATAGAATTATTAAAAGTGTTAGGGTAATTATAATATCATTTTTACCGTTACTTACCCTATTTACTTTTTAGTGTGGTAAAAAAAATTCAAAAGTTACAATTCACCGAAAATTATTTTCATATTATTGAACCAAATTTTACTTACTTATGTCAACTGTGTCTATAGGATTTTTTAAATTCAATTAACATAAGTGGTAAAATTACCTTTTATGCAAATTTTGTAAAGTGCCTAGAAGGTGGGTAAAAGACGTTAAAAAATTAAACAAAATTTTATACATCAAATTTTATTATAAAATGAATCCAAATAATTAAATTAAACTAATATAATTATTATGTATCTAATTTGGCTTAAAATAAATATAAATAAAAAGAATACTTATTTAAATAAAAAGTTGGGTTTTAAATAATAATGCAGTGTTTTTCACTATTCATCAAAAATTGAATGTTTTTAGAAAAATAAAAAAACAATCACCCTAAGATAATTTTGATATTACGAATCCAAAAGTGGTTTCTATTTTACCAAATTAAAAATATAGAATTTTCATTAATTAATTTAAAATTAATTCCCGTTGTCAAAGCGAGAAACCGGGTTTTTGAGAAGTAAAAACTATCAAAAGATTGATATGTGTTTATGTCTGATTTAAAAGTGAAAATACATCCAATGAATATCATTAAATTAAATGATAAAAATATAATATATTTATACTTAAAAACCATTAAAATTTCAAATTTAACACTAAAAATTATTTTTATTAAAAAATTTGTTATAAATTAAAATTTAATATCTTTCACTATTCATCAAAATAAGAATGTTATCAGAAAAACACCAAAAATTTATACAAAATTAATTTTTATGTCCTCATTCTAAAGAAGAATTTATTTTCATAAAATTGAATACATAAAAGTGTCTAATATTGGAATTATAAAGGGTTCTCCATTAAAAGGCAGAAAAATTGCATTTTTTGAAAAATACGTCTTTTATCTGAAAAATTGAATTTGTCCTTATATTATTTCTAAGAAACAAAAAAATGAATTCTAAAGTTAAATTATATATATATATATAATTAAAATGTGGTTATTATTATTGATAACCACTTTTTAAATGGCTATTTTGATAGATCATGATGCACTTGAACATCATGTTGCGTACATCGCACACTATTGTACTGTTTAAAGACAAGCGTACCGTGGATGCTTGGGGTGTTAAATTTTCCCATCCTTCAATAAATTACTTCCTCTAAATTTTAAATTTTTCTTCGAAAATAAAAGGTTAAAAATAGAAAATACCTTTGTGAAAAACCCACATATGAAATAGGATTAATTAAATTTAGTCTTAATAAGAGGGAAAGGGAAATGAAAAATTCACCACCAAATTTTGATTTCTAATAGGGGAACATTGGTGACAGTTATAATTGGAGGAAAAATGTAAATATTTATAAGGAATGATTGAGTTCATCCATCACAAACAAATGTATGGAAAATGAAGGGCCTCAAAGCCATAAATCTATGATGCATAACGTAAGGTATTAGGATAACACATTTTTTGGGTGTAAGATCCATTCCCTAATAATTTAAAATTAATTTCTTCATAGAATAAGAAAAAAAATACCTGATAAGTAGAGTTCAATCCTTTAACTAATTTCTACCAAAAACTTTTCTTTTAGTGAAAATGATTAGTATTCAAGATTACCTGGTCACACCTAAAGTTCTAGAATCAACTTATATAGAATCACATAATCCAAAAACGATTATCTATATATTTCCATTGTCAATAATGATTAACCAAAACAAAAATGGTTAGTATAAGATCAGATGATCTCCAAAAAGGATAATCCTTTAGAGAATGAAATACTAATATTAATTTCCAAAATTAAACTAATAATACCCAGTGTTCAATAAATACCATTCAATAAACAATTTTCCATAAAATCCTTCAATATAATCCATACTAAGATTGAAACGAAAAACTCAGAAGAATTTGATTACGTAGTCTCCCTCGTTAAATTGTATCTCCAAATAACATCGACTACTCTTAAAGTCACATATTTAAAAGTAATTAACCTAATCACATATTCTCTATGATAGTATAATCAATTCCATAAATAACGTAAATATCTATATGTACACAATAAAAACATAGATAAAAATAATCAATTAATACTTAAATGAAATCCCATAGTATTCTATTTTCCTTAGGCATATAGTGTTCCCATTAGAGTGAACATCTTCTAAAATAACATTTATAACTTTGTCACCAAATCATCTTCATATACTAAGGATATCCATTTGATAAAACATATGATCCAAAATAACCTTATTATTGATCAATAAAATCATTTAACTAAAAATAATTAGTCACAATAACCAGGGACTTCACATAGTCTTATGGTAGGAGATAAATCCCAGTCGTACTTTAGTTGTGGGTTCGATTCCCAAAGCTTTTTCTGATGCGATTGGTTTTCAAATGGTCTGTGTGTTTTCATTTTTAAAAAACTATATTTTATAACATTACCAAAATGAGATAAATTCCTCAAAATAACCATAACATAATTTAACCACAAATGTTATCTCATACCTCACATTTTCATCCAAAAATTAATAACCTGTAATTGACTCAAAATCAAGGATCATATAAACCCAAATAGATATTTAAAAATATACACACAAAAGAAAAGATAATTATTCCTTGAATAACTTTTTCACACAACAAACTGTAGGTTACACATAAAAGAGAAAATTATTCCAAAGTAATCCCATCAACAAAGAGCACTAATACTTTTAAAAATTTCTCCATCCATTTATTTACACATAGGATCTTCCTTGAACATTAGGTTATCCTATATAATAGGGAATTGAATTTGGTAATACACATGTCCCCTAAATTTATGGCATATGACTGTTAATGGATTCTTGGGGTCATTTTTTTCTTCCATAGTACTCTTCAATTTTCATCAGCAATTATTTACTTTCTGTCCTTCTTTCCAACACATAGATAATTTCTTTGTTACATTGAGACACTTTCCTTGGTGTCTCCTTCCACATTTCCTACATGATTAAAATTAAGCTTTCATTTCTCCATGTTCTCCATTGCTGGAGCTCTTATAGTTCACCGCCTCTCTCTTCTTTTTTGAGTCTGGGAGTTGGTTAATATATATGTTTTTGATCATATTTTTTGAAAACTTATTCAGCATGAACACGATATATTTTATGCCTATCAACATTCCATTTCGTTTCTCATTTCCACCATTGTTCTCACCTTGAACATCATGCTCAATGTTAATATGAATTCCTTGGAATCCAGCCATTGACTAAAACTAGAAATCATTGTGTGAGTACCAGTAGTCATAAAATCATTTAGAGAACATCATGACACCTTATTTTCAATATAAAACACTATAGTATTAACCAAGGTTATTTATTTTCATATTATATTAAAATCCTTCAAATCGTTTTCTAATGAAAATTTGAATTATCCTATGCATATCCATTTGGAGGGTCGTAACCAAGATTGCATCAAGGCCCATTGTCGTGCACCAGTTCCAATTTGAGTCTAGTTCTAAGCGGTGTTTTCTAGTTTTAACCCCAGTTACATCTGTGCCAGAGCCACCTCTACCAGCTCGTATCGTGAAAGGGATGTATTTCCTGGAAAACCCACATAATATTTACATTACCAATTTTTTTGGATGTTATTTTATACTAACCCCAAAATTCTATCTTAGGGTAATGTTCTCTAATAATAATTTTTCTAAATCTAGTTTCCCTGATATGTACTAAAATTTCTCTGATACCAACTGTAACGCCCTGACACTAGTTATCCAGAGTCGGTGCATTATTAAATATCATTTGCAATATCACAAGAGGTCAAGTCTCAAAAGACTTATTAGTTTAGTAGCCTTGGAAGTACTAGATATAAACATATGTTTTACAATACATCATGAAATATAGAAAAACAACACTATGTCCCCTTGTAACACACTCATATCCATTAGCCTATTCCTACAGGTTAATCATGATATACTTATTCACATCCTGGAAAACATAAAACATAGAAAGGGGTGAGATCAGATGCTCAGTAAGGATAATAATATAGTGGAAACTTTCATAAATACACATAAACATTTAAGACAATGTATATGACTAAAACAAACGACTTTTAAACATAAGTTTCAACATAATATGGAAAATAGAAATCAAATAATTCAATTTACTTATTCACAAGGATATTCTAATAGTAAAATAATCTCATGTAATATCAATAGTGAATTTCATAATGATGTAATACAAAATACTAGACATCATAACAACATATTCAAAACCTCATGCCAAATAAGATTTTGTCAATGCCTTGTTCCAAGACACTAGATTGTCTTATGAAACCCACCTATACATCGAGGAGCTATAACGGGCTCCACCCTTCAAATTTAAATTACAATTCATTTCTCATATGAAAATGTTGAAACATAACATAATCATTGATATTAAAACTATCATACAAAATGTTAATACTTTAACCATATACCATGAATCGTATAAAAATAACACATCCAAATTCAAAAATAACTCATTCAATACAATATATAATTTTGTATTATAATAAATCAAACACAATAAAGAATAAAATAAAATTAAGGATATTTACATATATGAAAACAATTAGTTAAACTATTTGAGATAAATATCCCCTTTTTCTTGAAAACATTTAAAAGATGCACTATTTATCAAAGAAGTCATTTAAAAGAGATTTTTGATTCAATGTGTACCATTCCACTTTT
This sequence comes from Viscum album, assembly GCA_963277665.1. Taxonomy (NCBI): domain Eukaryota; kingdom Viridiplantae; phylum Streptophyta; class Magnoliopsida; order Santalales; family Viscaceae; genus Viscum; species Viscum album. Next base: position 460,837,051 of record OY728167.1, on the reverse strand, counting down.
AAACATTTGAATGGAATCTAAAGTTCAAAAATTTAATTGCAAATAAATGAATCCTTAAAACCATTTTTAAAACATGGACATTAATGAGAAATATTTATAAGAATAAATCTTCAAAACAATATTTTAGTTAAAGAGTACCTAACCAAATGAGGGACTCTTGAATACAAATAATTGAGGAATAAAATTAATCAAAACATTATAATATTATGAGAATAATGGTATTCATGATATAATATGTCCAAGGATAGTATATAAACTATATAAATGTGAATTCCCACATAAAAATAAAGAAGTCTCAATGGAATGTAAATTGTGACGAAATCCATTATAAAGACCATATCCTTAGATTAAGGATAAATCAATGAAATTTTTATGTGTGAAAAATATAAATACACTCAATATTATTGGATATTAAGTGTAAATAAATCATAGGACATTCACACATATTCTTATAAAAAACCAATGTCATGGATGTTTAACTCAATGAATGGAAATTTAGTTAAGATTACCATTATCAAGTTTATATCAATGAGTTGAGAATTTATCAATGGAGTGATTATGTGTATCAAAAGTATATCCACACAACGGGGAGTGGAACTTACCACATAAATAAATAAATAGTGATTCCACCCATAATCTTGAAGTAAAATAATCGATGAAGTATGCATAAAACACGACGAATTGAAATTGAAATTTGAAATTCCATTACCAATTTCACAAATTACGTAACATAAACCCCATGAGAGAAGTATCATACAGTGATGATGAAAATAACCATAAATTAAAGTATATTACACAATAAATTAAATCATGGGTTGTACATACACCACACAAAAGGTAATAGTGGAAAATATAGTTAAATTTCACAGGAATAAGAGTGAGATGAAAACCCATAACCTTTTACTTTTCCTTAGTTGATGGTACGTTAAAATCATGTATAACGGTTAAATAATTGGTATTAAATTATAAAATAACAATATGAAAAAATATCATATCATATATGATGTTTTAATATTTCATTGTTAATAATAATTTAGTAGTAAACTCTTTTCAGGTGTTAACTGATTCATTTTTCATTATATGTTTTTTAATTTAAGTCTTGTTTGTTATGGATAGGATGTATTTGATTCATATCCATAATGATATTATGTTCTTAATAATCCTTTTTTAATAACAAAATGATATTTATTATTGAATGGTTATGATGAGGAATGAATCACATTGTGTTCGTGGAGACGGTAATCCTTACGTATCCACAAGCGAAAATACCATTCTGTTAATTGTGAAATCATATGTAATTGGATGGTATATCATATATACGGATTAAATAACATGTTATATTTATTATTTAATTCAATTACTCTAATTATTATACCCAATAAAATAATTAAGTATTGAATAAAAAACTACAACCCAACATGGAGACGGTATGCCGTACATACACACGTATGGTGACTTTTTCATTCATAGGATGAATAGAATAATGAATATGGTTTTACCATATTTATAATAAAATCAAAATATGTAAAAGGTACTGTAGTTATTATTTTGGTATGGAAAAAAATAAAGTGGAATTTGAAGATGAAAAGAACATTGAAAGAGGTGATAAAACAATTAACTCTTCTTCAGGTGCTTCCTTTTGATTTGAACAAAAGGGCTCCTTAGGTTGGCATCATGATCAAGGTAAGGCCTATAGGTTGAACTGAGGGTAGTTGGGAGGATATTTTACTAGGGTTTGGACAAGGAAAATGGCTTTCGAGGTGTGATTTTGAGAGAAGGGGAAGTTCCCTTTTATAAGAGAGGTGAGGGTCACTTTTGGAAGACCTTGAAATATTATTTTTTTATACAATCATATTCAGTTTATAATGGATAAAAATGGATTTATTTCTAGTATAAGGTGGGGATGGGTTAAAAAACTCTCCACCAATAAGTTTAAGATAGCTTTAGGTCATCATATTAACCTTATATTTTAGATTTAACTCTTGGATAAATAGTTTAACATTTACCATGTATCCTTGTATTTATATAATATATAGTTAATAAACATACAAAAAATGGCCAAGAGAAACCCCAAGTGGTTCATTAATTACATATCCATTATTATATAAGTCCTTTGGCCAAATATTTTATTTTTATGACTATGATATGATTTAATAATATAGTATTTTTTTGAAAAACTCATTTATGTCAATTTTGATATTATTTAGTATTTAGTTTTTGTGAAAGTCATAACAACCTGTTTTACTCGAAATAATTAAATTGAATCAACCCTAGCATGTAATATTAACCATGAAAATTTGTGGAATGCGTCAAAAGTCTCAATTCACATTTATTTTAATATTTATAATATCAATTATCTTAATCTTTCATTAATAAGGTAATTAATGCATCATCATTGTGTCATAGATAAATTTAAATATTTAATTTATAAAAATTACAAATAAAATACCATGAGGTAGGAAATATTTTTATATTTATAATTAATATTTATAGTCTAAATTCACTTATTTATAACCCTATATTAAACATGTTTTAGTTAATAAAATTTGAATTTAACAATTTTAACTCTTCTTTTAATAAAATAATAATAAATGTCCAAATCAAAACCATGTTGACCAAAATGAACATATTTTAGTCCTAAAGGTGGTTTTGGTCTAAATAAACTTATCTAATAGAATTATTACATGTTTTAGAGTAATTATAATATCATTTTTACCTTTAATTACCCTATTTACTTTTAACCATGGTAAATAAAATTCAAATCATACTATTCACCAATAATTATTATTAACTTATTGATCTAAATTTTACTTACTGATTTCAACCATTTATCTATGATATTTGAAAATAAATTTATAGAATCAGTAAAATTATGTTTTATGAATATTTGCTAACATGCCTAGAAGGTGGGTAAAAGACGTTAAAAAAATCAACAAGATTTTTTACATCTAATTTTATTATAAAATGAATCCAATGAATTACATTGAACTAAAATAGGTATTACGTATCTATTTTGACATTACATAAATTTTAGTAAAATAAATAAATATTTAAATAAATAAGTCGATTTTTAAACAATAATATTGTGTTTTTCACTATTCATCAAAAATTGAAAGTTTTCAGAAAAATACCAAAAATTCACCCTAAGATAACATTGATATTCATAATCCAAAAATGATTCCTATTTTATCAAATTCAAAAAATTTAATTTTCATTAATTAATTTAAAATTATTTCCCATTTTGAAAACCAGAATGTGGGTTTTTTAGAAGTAAAAACTATCAAAAGATTAATATGTGTTTATATCCGGTTTAAAAGTGAAATTACTTATAATTACAAAAATTGGATTAAATGATAAATATATAATATAATTATACTTCCATACCATTAAAATTTATAATTTAACACTATAAATTATTTTGATTAAAAAAGTTGTTTTCAATTAAAATTTAGTATCTTTCAGTATTCATCAAAATATGAAAGTTATCAGAAAAACACCAAAAAAATTTCCAAAATAAAATTTTATGTCCCTCTTCTAAAGAATAACTTAATTTCATAAAATTGAATATATAAAAGTGTCAAATATTCGATTTATAATGGGTTCTCCATTAAAAGGTGGAAAAATGCATTTTTTTAAAAATACATATTTTATCTGAAAAATAGAATTTGTCCTTATATTATGTCTATGAAACACAAAATATGAATGTTAAAATTATAGAGGATATATATAGAATTCAAAATGTGGGTATTACAATTCATAACATCTTATTAAATGGATAGTTTGATAGGTAGTGGTGTGCTTGAACTCGGTGATGCGTACATCGAACACAATTGTATTATTCAAAGATAAGCGTACAATGGAAGCTTGTGGTGTTACATGCCAGTTGTATGAAAATCCTATAATATTCACTAGTTGTGGAATAAAAAAGTCCAGCTGTAGTCACTCTATTCCAGGAAAAATACTATTAAAATATTTTAGGGATAGCTCACTGTATCCCTCAAAATATGTCCACTAACCCCCCCCCCCTCCCCCCCCCCCCCTTGCTCACTGCTCTGAGATAAGTAAAAATCAGTTTATTGAATTGAAGGCATCTCTAATGATTTCGTATTAGAGACTTTGTCTCTATCCAGCACGAGTCTTTGTTTCATCTAATTACCTAAGTTGATGCCCACTGAAATCCTTGTCTACTTACACCTAATAATCAATATTTCTTTTCATGACTATCCCTTACAAATCTCACTCATTCACAATGCTCCCATGACATTATAGAACTAACTATCTTCACGAAGTTCACATGCTTTAACAAAAATAATTTTCTTCGTGAAGCTCACTGAGTCAACATGGAATACCCCATCATCACGAAGTACCATTTAAAAATAATAATTGAACATCAGTCAAGACTTATAGTATTTTCGCAATTCTCAATCTCATAGAGAAAACTATATTCGCAAAGAAAAATCATGGATCTTTCCTATCTTTTTGAAATCATATTGATTCTTCATTTCTATGAAATTTTTCATCCCGAATGAAGAAGTTTAACCTTATATTTATAGGCTTAGCTATCCACGAAGCTTCACCACCTCCTTCCATATTTTCTGGATCCTTCTAAAATGTCTTTGCGGTGGTCCCCCCTTCCTTAAGCACCATGGAAATTTTATTATCGTGATGCTCATCAAAATCATGGAGCTTTCCATAAAAGTCGTTTTAGCACTCGTTTAAATTGATAATCATTTTTTTAATGACTATGAAGCTCCAATTCTCATATTTTCAAATAACACCATCTCCATTCATGATGTTGGTTGTAATTGTGAAGCACACCATAATAATTCGTTAGGTGTTCAAGAAACAAAACTTATATAGACCACCTTTCCTAAACTCATGCCTTTTCCATATTTTCGTAAAACATTCAATAAAAACCATTTATTTTGTTGAAATCCATCATCTAAAATTTGGACCACAAAAATTTGGAAGACACCGAGAAACTGCACCACCTTCAATACTAGTGTTTTCTTAAACTATAATTCCTCTTTCCTTGCGATCTCCTTGATCATCCATGTGATGATTCACAAAAAAAAACCAATCTTCATTTCTAGAAAATAAAGGCCTTGGTTAGAACATCATATACTTTATGAAATTTTAGTTTTGGCTATTGTTTCTCAATGGCATTGAGATTCATACCATGAGGTTTTTGACAAGTGAATATTAAGCAATGTGTGAGGCCATAGGGATGATATGTTGGAGATCCAGAGAGAGAAGAGACATACATAAACATCATCCTTTATATAGTTGAGGAGGAAAATATAGACCATTCCAAATAAAACTCTACCATTAAATTAAGAGCCATAAAATTATAGATCCATAGGTTTCCGGATTGATCAACCACTAATCATAAAACTAATTTTCACCATGACCTTCTTGAGGTTTTTTAAGGCTGATCAAAACATGACTGAAAATCTTATAAGGAATTCACTTTGATATTTAAGAGGATTAAAATTAAAATGAAGACATATTTTTTCCATACCCTAATAACCCCTTTTCACTATGGATATGATTATCACTTTTGGAAAATTTTATTTATTTTTATTTCTCCCTGACATAATAATATTGGCTACTCTATGGTCGTTGATGAACTACTTGATATACAAGTAAGAAAAAATTAAAGGGGAATGAAATTTTAATTAAATAAAAAAGGGAAAACTAGAGGGATAAATTCACTTGATATGAGACTTCCATGGGGTGATCAAACATTCATTGTAGACTTTTTACAATTTCATTCATATGTGTGGATTGAGAATGATGCATGTATGGAAGTAAAGATTCATTCCCTTCCTTCAGTGAATTTTTTTTATTTATCTTCCTTTAATTATGTTTCATTCTTCCATCAAGTTACTATTAAATTTTTTATGTAAGAAAAAACCATTTTAAGTGAGTAATATCTTACAGGATGGTGGAATTAGATTATAAGGATTATTGTTTTTAAATGATTAATTATGTTTTTAAATAACACATGTAGGATTAAAATAACATTTCTAATAATAATTATATTTATAATTCATATAGAGATATTAATGATGTTATGGGAAAAATACATAATGTGATTGAGGAGGATGAGAGAGTGATGGATGACCATAATTCCCATTTTTATTTTTATAAAAAATTAATCGGTCTAACTCTTATTAAGTATCCTTCATGAGATGAATTTAAATATCCATACAAGTTTTAATTTTTAATAAACAAGTGAAATAGTTATTTATGAAACTATCAAAATTAATCAACCTTATAGATTAATAAGACAAATAAATCATAATGTTTATTGGAAATATACTCTAGAAATGATCCTTTATCTTTGATTATCTTCTAAAATTTTAATGAAACCAAGTTTTCTCTCTTAGTGATACCATTATTAATATGGAACTTGTACAGAATTTTGTTTTTCAAAATGAAATAATCCATTATTTAGTTCAAATAAATAATCCATAACATTACCTTAGAGTGGAATCCTTTATATTCTAATTTGTTTTACCTTTATGGCTATAAATTCCATTACTATATAGTTAACGTTTAATTGATTAGGGTTCTATGTTAGAAATTCTAAACTCTGACCAATGACCCAATGAGTTGATGATTCCAAGGGAATAATCATACTAAAAATGAATTAGTCCAATTAAGGTTTCAATTAAAAATTTCAAGGGATACATTAAAAAAAATGGTAAAGGCCATTCCACACAAATAATAACAAGAAGAAGGGATAAAATAACAAATCTAATGAATCGTTTATAATACCTCAGCATTAAAGAATATTTTTGAGGGAAAAAAATTATCTAAAATACTATACACATCCAAAATAATGAAAAATATTACCCTATAATTAATTTTTATCTTAAAAAAAAGAATTTTAAATCTAAAATCAACCTTAACGAAAATTTTGAATAATAAAAAATTATTTTAAACACTCCATTAACCCGAATAGAGAAAAAATTACTAACATTGGTAGAATAAGTAATCAAATGAGTAGAATACTTCATTCTAAAACTAAATTGAACTTTATGGGGAAGGATAATGTTAGTGTAATTATACTTAGAAGTGGTAATAAGTTTATAAAACACTAGGATGTGAGTTTTGAACCATAATATATTCAGAAGAGTTCCACAGTTTTTCCACATGATTTATGTCTCATTGGAGATAGGTCGACATAAGTACAACATTATAAAAGTTTAAAACCATTCATGAGAGAGAGAAAAATTTAAAAAGAGGATGTTAATATTATGAAAACCTGTAATGAAAATTGGATAATGATATGATCTTATGGTGGTAAAAATAGTGTTCAAGATAATTAATAAATTCCCAAATCACCATTTCATTACCTTAATATCTGTCCCCAATGAAAAATAATATTGTGAAATATTTAGATAATTATTTTTTAGATAATTTTTAGAATATTCAACTTAATATTCAGTTATAGTATTCATTGATAATGATTCCCAAGTAAAATTATTTTTAAATTGTTATTTTCTCTTACAATAGAATATTTATGGGAGGAGAGAAAGTAATATTTAGAGTAATTTTCCCTCCATAATTTAGTATTATATACATATAAATTGAAAATTTATAAGAACATTCAATATTAACTATACTATATGAGATTTTCAGGTTAAATATGTTTTTTTAGTCTTAGGATCTTCCATAAATGTGTCACCTCAGTCATTTCACTTGACTTCACTAGTTAGAGAACTCAAACCAATTGGAATTGTGATATAATTAGCTAACTAAAGCATAAATAAACCAAATATAGTCACTAATGTTGTGTTGTTTAAAGTAATGGATATATTTTTCCCTGCAATTTATCTATTTTTGACATGGAAAATTATAGGATCACCGCACATGAACCATTAATTATATGATATTTTTTAAAAAAAAAAACTGAAAAAGAAATTCTATATTTTCTCAAAGGAACACATTTACATGAATTTTCAAAACAAATTTTTCAGTTGGAAATTTATGAATCTATGAAATATCCAATGGAGTAACATTAGGAACAACAATTTAATATTATTAATTTTTTCTCTACTAAATTATTTATAGATTTCATATTTAATTGACCAAAATTTGATACTTCTGAAAAAATGTTTCTTTCCTTCTAATAAAAATGATTAAATTATTGTTATATTGTTTCATGGGATATAATATCTAACTGTTTTCTTGAAATTTGATAAATTTTCATGTCAAAGAAGTTATCTAAGGTCAAATACTATTGAAAGAAATTCTTATGAATGAACCCTTCCATGGTTTGTAGAAATTTAAATTCTTTTTGAATGTGATTATTTTTCATATCTACCTAAGAAATTGTCTATTACTATGGTAAATAAAAAAATACTTTTTTAAGGTGAGTTTTAGAAGCCCAGTTATATATTTTTTAAGTCGATAAAATACACTTTTATATATAAAGATAGTTCATGTGATGGGGATCTATTACCATAGCATGAGAATCGTAATTTTTTTTGAGGAGAATGAGAAGCTTCCAATTATTATTTCAAATGGTCTATCCAAAAAATAATTAAATTAGTGTTTATGAATCTTTAAAGATAACAATAGTGTAATATGAAATACTCTAACTGACATATACAAAATTATAACTTTATTATTAATGTAGAGGATCATGTTGGGTGATACTTCCGAACCGATTTAGTAGTGTAAGATGAGGGTAAATCATATAATTTTGTTTGTTATTAATAAATAAGTGACCACTTTAAATTATGATGGAATAAATTTTCCAATTTTTAATATCCAATGGGATAGTTCACTCCACATAGTACATAAAAAGAGTCTTTTCAATATTTTGAATCGGGAATTTGGAGGGTTTTCCCTGCTTGACATCCATATCAATGCAGGATTTGTATATAGTATAGAAAATAAATCATTTTGAACATCAAATATCACTTTCTGATTCAATTCCAAGAATAAATTTAGTAATTATTTACAAGTAATCCCCATTACAATTTTTTAGATGATTATAGGGTTCTTTAATATTCATATTTAACATGATGATTAAGAAAATGATACCTTTAATTTACCTTTTGGTACATTGTATATAGATGAATTCACTATGGATTTTGTAATCCTATAAGAAACTATTAAATGTATTTGATGATCATTTTAAATTATTTTTAGATGAATGTGTGGAGGTTTTATGGATTAATTCACAATGCATGTAATCTAATTTGAGATTTATTTTTCAGGTCTTCTTGTTGTATTATGAATATGAATTAAGAAAAACATTTTTATTAATTATGATAAATTTCACTTTACAGTGGATAAAATTAATTTTTATTAGACATACAATGTCTAGGGATCAAAAAAAAATTCATATGACCATGTTTGAATATATTTCTTCAAATATATTTCAAAAAAAAAAGTTCATGATATGAGATAATTTCATTTCCATTATCGATCCTATAAGAGTATTATAAATTATTTAGGTTTGATAACCTTACCTATATTGAGATTAATCCAAAAAGAGCCAAAAAAATTATTTGATATGAATCATTAATATGATTTTTGGGTTTTAAAATAGAACATGTTATCCGTATCTATTAGATATCCACCTAGATGTGGTTTACCATTTTAACTTAGGATTGATGCATCAGATTTTTCCCTTTGTGATGTTTTAAGTCAAAGTGTTGAGATAAGGTCTCATTTCACAAAGCATACATCTACAACATTAGATTAAGAACAAGATAATTACAAAACCACTAAAAATGAGTTTTTATCGATTTAATTTACTCTAGATAACTTTTTATGCTACTTGTTAGGATTTAATGTGATTTTATTCATTAACCATTTTGGTATAAAATTCGTGATGAAAAAGAATGAGGAAAAAAGGAGATTGAGATGGGATTTATTTCATTAAGAATTTTATATTGATATAAAAGTTTGTAAGGGTAGTAAGAACATAACAGGTGATCATTTGAGTAGGATACCAACCATTTTTGGTGAAAAATGCCTATGTATTTCCAACTAAGGAAACCACACATGATGAGGTCCTTCATGTTATCATGATTTTTATACCATGATCTTCTAATATTAATAATTACCTCAATATGAATAAAAGTGTCATGAACCAGGCCGGGTAGCCATCCGACCTGGCGCCTGACCCGGTCCGCGGAAAGACTTGAGGGGATTTCCTGATCCCCACACGATGTCATAAGTGCCCGGGTATCAAAACTACAACATGGGGATGATTTACCTGAAAAAACAGAATACAAAAGAACCGGCAATATAAATAAACTAAAACTGAAAATAGACAACCAAACATGACCTTAAACCAAAAATAAAATTCAATGGTCTGCAACTTGAAACGACATCCTGAAAGTAATGATAACAAAAGAAACTAGAACTCTAGATAAAACCTCTAAGAAACAAAAGAGGTGTGACATCCACATGGCACAAACACTAACTTGCATAGGAAGACCATCAACAACCTGAACCACCATCGCTAAGCACGATGTCTCAACCTGAATACATAGAAAAAAGGGGTTTACATACACCAAAAGGTGTATGTAGGGTTTAAGCGAAGAACCTAGTAGGATGTCACCCAATAAAATGGTTTGATGCATAACTATTAAATGAAAAATCCATTTACAATAGTAATGCAAAGAAGTAAATGATTACATAGGTTTAAAGAAAACATGATTAAAGAAAAAAAAATCAAATGGAACAACTTTAACTAAAATACACACACCCTTACTTTTTAAAATAACCAATTTGTCACAATGATTGGTGTAAAGTAACCAATGAGCACTAATATGGGAGAGGACGTGTGGGTGTTAGCTAGCTTGGGCCCCTATATCTTCGTGTCTCGGTGCAACGCGGCTTAGAAGGCCACAAACCTCGGAAAAAGTGGCTTAAGAGACCATGAACCTAAGAAAACGTGGCATAGAAGTCCACAACCCTCAGAAAATGGGTCTTAGAAGACCATGACCCTCAAGAAATCATATGTTTAGTTAGTGTTTCAATCGTCAGTCCTGTTAGTGAAATAGGGTCGAGTCACCTTCAGAACACTAGCCCACTAGTCTAGTCCACCATCCTAGCTACCCGGGCATCCCTCATTGTGCTCAAACAAGTTACAAGTTAATGCCACATGTCACACTTAAGCATAAAATCCAAACATGGTACTTACGCACACATAATCACTATTTGCACACCCAAACCCTCTTTTAAAACCATACACACACCAAAATTTTTTTCAAAACATAATCTCAATAGGTAACATACTCAATTAAACCATATGCACAATTTAAAGTCACTTATCATTAAAAAACCACCACTTACACACATAAATAACCTTTTGAAATAAGACGCATACTAAAACATTTTCCAAACATGTTTTCCACTAGTGCATAATTTAATAAACAATAAAAAAAATTATATGGAATTAGTAAAAGAATGTCACATGAATTTACACACACTAATGTTACAATTTATAGATTTAAATGCAATTCAACATCACAGGCACCAGAATATAATTTTAAAATTAGATCTGCTCCACAGAAATAGTTAATGAAAAACCTTGCACCATATGTATAACACATTTTCAAAAACCACCGAACATAATAAGACCAAAAGTAAAATCTTATAGAAAATTTAAAATAATCATCTGGCGTTACCCACTAAACTCAAGAAAAAATTTCTTTTATGACCCAATACACCCTACTCCATGTCAAAAATACAGTTCGGACCAGTTGTACAAATTAATTAGATAACCACACAAGTTAAAAAATCACTATCAAAGTTCTCAGTTGAAAATGCACACATATTAAAAACAATTTACTAAATGATTTCAATGCAATTCATACTTCAAAAAAATCAACATCACACTACATGAATTAATTAAATAATATACTAAAAATATTAATCATGAAATTATTTCATCAAATAATAACTATGCGTGGAAATACCTACCTCAGGTGTTGAAGACTCCAACACTCGGTGTGAAAATTCAATTGCTCATCAAAAACACCACAACCATTTCAAAATGAACCTTAAAAAACAAGATATTGAGAAATGCATTAAAATTGAACCAAAATCAGCACAATTCGGACCCCAATAACGTGACACCCTTACCCGCAAAATAACCAGAAAGGAACACCAACTAATTTAAATAGGATGCTCCTACGGTGGAGATATGAGAGGATAACCGGAACATAATGGAGGTTGTCGGTGGTGCACCATGCTAGAAAAATTGATCAGAATGGGGATGGTACGTGGGTTTGAGTGGTGCGAGGTAGCAGAACAAGTTCGGCTCGATGCAAGGAGGATTCCGACACTGCTCGGTGGTAGCTGGTCACTGTGGTTGAAGTGAGAAAGGAGGGTGATGACCGGAGGGGGCGCTCCAGACCAGATGTAACCAAAAGGGTTGTTCCATGGGGTTTTGCGCCATCTGGTGGTGGGTCGGATTCCATACGGTGGATGTAGGGGTGAAAGCCAGACAATGGAGCGTCAGGTCGGGGTGACGACATGACCATGGTAGAAGGGATCTTGGCCGAGGTAGGGGATGGAAGATGCAAGGGAGAGCCATGGCCAAAGGCGATGCAGCCTGAGGTGTTGCGCGAGGCGGGGAGGCTGGAGGACAGTGGCGGTCATGGGAGCGAGGAGCGTGACTGTTGAGCTGGAGGGGGGGGGGGTGGGGGGGGGTGGGGGGGGGGGGGGGGGGGGGGTGGGGGGGGGGGTGGCGCACAACAGCAGAAGTGCGCCGGCCTTGGAAGGCTTTTGGAGGGGTTGCAGGGGGGGTGAACCGTTGGTGGGGAGAGGCCAAGGGAGAGGAAGGGAGTAGGCATGACGGGCCAAGGAAAACAAGGGGTGCGACGCTAGGGTTAGGGGAGTTGTGCGACAAGAGAGAGAGATGAAGTGAGGAAGAGGGAAAAAGAAAATATAAAAGGAAAGGAAGAAAAAAAATAAAAGGGGAAGAAAAATAAAATAAAAAATAATAATAATAAAACTAAAAACATAAAACCTAAAAGTATTTATAATTATAAATTTGTGGTAATAAAATAAAATAAAAGTTACAATGATTATAATAACAATGAAAAGAATAATAATAATAATATTAGCATCCTCAAATAGAATTATTATTATCATTAAAATAATTTATTTAAATTTTTATCACAAAATTATTTATTCTTATTTCATTATTACTAATACATTTAATTTGGTTAGTTTCACAACGGGTGGTCACATGGCACCCCTAGTGAAACCCCACGACTTCACAAATAATAATAATAATATTCTTCAAAATTATTATTATTACATTCATTAAGGAAATTTCTTAAATTTTATTAAAACTTATTATTTTAATTTAATTTCTATTTCATTATTCATTACATTTTATATGTCTGCCTTGAACACCGATCAGACCATGTGATTAATTGGCTGTGGTCATGCAGTGACTCGGGTGAGGCCCCGTAGCTTCGGCCACAGTGCGCCGAATTAAGTCAAAGGAAAAACATTAGTTTTTAAATAAGAACTCAAAAATTTAAGTCAGGCTTCAACCCAAACTACCCGAAGCTGATGAAATTAATAAAAAATTAATACTAAAATGGAAGTTGTGAAAAAAAGTCCCTACTGTATTTCCTCAAAATATATTTCCGTTTTAGTAAAAAAAATCCTTAAATTTGAATGTAAAATTAATTTTATTTGTGGCACTTTGGAAGTGAATAAAACATTAGAGTATCCATCACAAATTTGGAGATATAATTAGTGTGAATGTTTTTCCTTACTTGAAGTAATGTATGTAATTTTGGAGGAAAGGAAGAGATGGGTAGGTTCTTCATTTTTTTGGACAACACATTTTAAGGACTCATTTTAATTTTATAGAGTACATAAGACATAAAAATTTCATAGGAATATCTTAATGAGAAATGAGACTCCAAAACAATCCTAATTTTTTTGAGATGTTTATAATGTTTGGAGTATGGGTTTCATGATCCCACTTACCAATTATTTTGGATAGAATCGCATTATTTTAGATATGGAATATTTACCCAAGTGGGTTGAGACAATCCCCACATGAAATAATGATGCTAAATTAGACACCCAATTTATAAGAGATATCCCTTTTTAGGTTTTTTCTACCTATATTTTTCATCATTGATCAAAGACACCATTTTTGAAGTAGAAATAATAAGTCCCCTTTAAGTACTTATAGAGTTCATAATAATGTTTATACACCTTATAATCCATTGTAATGTCCCGACCCAAGTACCACACACTGGTTCCCCTAGATGGGAAACAACATGAACTTAGGCATGACCCCCAATACACTAGAGGCTACCGATTATCAGTGAGGGTCTAATAAGTCAATCATGGGAAGGATATAACCTCTTTTTATTAGTGTAGGAGACTAGTAGAAATAATTAAACTATACCAGATAAGTATATAACCATAAACAATACCAATATCACATGAAAATATATTAGGAAATAAAATATCCAACTATGCAGAAAACATGCCTTGCTAGTGTACATGGCAATTTTATAAAATGAAAACTAAAAAAAATACATCGATGACTCCCAAGAGGATCCCAAACAATTTCGTATTCCCTCATACAAACTCCATCCCCAAATCATCAATATAACCTAGGCACTTTTCCCATAAATCGACTATCAATAATAAATTATATTCAGTTAACAATTAAGCAGCACATGTAGGGTGTTAATTTGAATAAGTAGGACACCAACGACAATGTCAAAAAAACCCAATCAATAACATGTTTATGTAGTTGTAGAAATAATTCATTAAAATGTATAAGTAAATATATATCACATTTTCAATTAATTATCGTTGAATAACATAGACCATCGGGTTCTTGAGGAAACTCGCACCACAATACCTACTTTGGATCATGCTGGGTTTGAACCATGTTACATACTAAATTAACATTTCATTATTGCATGTGTGAATACATTATCCATGTCACTTAATTTTCATTATTATGGCCACTTGGAACCATGGTCCAATGAATATGTTTTGGGTTTTGAACACCATGTCTAGCACCCCGTGAGTATTTGGATTATCAATACTTGTCTCACATGATTTAGTATGATTGGGTGTGGAACACCATTTCTAGAACCCTATTTATTAATCATGCATATATACCATGGGCAAAGAACATCATTTCTATTACACCATTTTTCAATCATACATATATTTCATCAACAAAGAACGTCATCTCTAACACCTCTTTTCTCAATCATATATATATATAATAACATAACACATTATAACATGTATCTCATTATCACATATTTTCACATTGTCACATCAACCAAGATTAATCAACATTTATCTTATAATCACAATTAGTGACCAAAACCGTCCGTTAATCAATTCATAAATTAATTAATCCTGGACAAATAATTAATTCAACATTTAATTAACCATATCTATCCTATTAATTAATTCACCTATTAATTAATCATATCTCTTTCATTAATTAATTCAACAATTAATTGACCACAATATGTCCATTAATTAACTCTTCAAGTAATTAATCCTCTAAAATTTTTAACATCCAATAATTAATTCACAAATTAATTATTCTTAATTCACAATTTATTACATTGATAATTTATTCATCAATTAATTATCCCAATTCCTCTTTTTTTATTTAGTCCAATACCTAATTCCTCAAATCATTAATCGAACAATTTAAATAATAAATTTTATAAATTCAAATTTCTATACAAACCCTTGAAATTTTAAAATCTCATGAAAATAATTTAAATCAAAACTATTATATTTTAATAATAGACCACCTACCTAAATTTGTTGAAGAATAATCACCCAAAATAAATCCCAAAATATTTTAGCGGCATAACGACGTAGATCAAGATCCGAATCAGAAAACAATAAATCAAGATTAAATAAATCAAATATATATGATAATAGATCTAGATATAGAATCATACATATAGATCTCACCAAAGAGATTTATATCTAACAAAAGAGTGGATTACTTCTCTGAATGAAAGCAAGAACAACGAGAGAAGAATGAGAAATGAACAGTGATAGGATTCACTTACTGAGAGAGGAGTGGACCATCGACATGGGTTTCAAATTATAAATAATGGAGGCTATGAGAGCTTTCAATTCAACTGGAGAGTTACAAGATAATTATAGTGGCCCTTGGGTCGAATGAGTGTTTATTTGGGATTAAAATTGGGGTTTGGGAATTTTTTAAATTTATTTTTTGTAGACTTTAATTCCCATGCACATTTCGCTGGGACGGGGTGCACAGTTTTCCTTAACCATGCACGTAAATAGTGCACCTTTTTTCTAGGGGTGAATAGTTGCTCCTAATATGTCATAATGTTTGACAAAACATGCACCAATCATGAAAATATATACTATCTAGGGTTTCACGGTTTTATGGGCTAGGGTGCACAATTTTCCCTAATCATGCCCCAACTGTGAATAGACCTTTATCATTTTAATTTATTAAATATTTACCAAAACTCACAGATAAGTAAAAGTAAAAAAATTAGTTTTTTTAAAAAAATTATATATATAAACAATTCCAAGATAACTCAATAAAATGTCATGATCTTAAAATTTCTCTAGCTTATAACAACTCATCCTTGAGTTACAATCCCAATCATCCCTATATTTTCGATTCCAAAAGATTGGGTCACTAAGATTAGCATATCTTCTTCCATATACCATGTCTCCTCCAACACATGGCCATGTTTCCATAATACACGAATTCTCGTCACAGTATTTCCAAAAATTATTTTCTCACTACGATCCAACACATTTATCTGATGCTCCTAAACGGATGAATCTATCTCAAGATCAATATCATCCAAATAAATCACATGAAAATGATAGGGGTGACACATTTGAAGTTGTGAAACATAGAAAACATCATTCATATCACTATATTTCTATAGAAGATCCAATCAGTATTCCACCGAACCAATTCTATTCACTTCTTCAAATGGTTTAATTAACCTAGGTTCCCACATTCCCTACTTCTGTATCCTATAGTTATACAACCTAGGAAACACCCAAAGGATTACATGATCACCCAATGTATACTCTAGGGTTCATCTTTTACTATCATTATATGACTTCTACCTAATATGGACCATAGACCTATGTTTCCAAATCAACTTCACCTACTCTTATGTCTCCTGTATGAGACTCAGTCTCCATCCAGTATAGTGGTGATCTGCATCGTCTACTATAAAGTTACTCATATGGTTACATATTTATCATTTCAGGATAAATATTATTATATGAAAACCCCACTAAATATAGGTGCTTCTCCCACGACCCACCGATGTCGAGAACACATACCCACATTATATCCTCAAGAACCTGTATTGTACACTCCAAATTCCCATATATCTATAGATAGAACGATTTAATCAATAAAATACGTGTATTGAGATCCTTGTGTAGGAAATAGAAGATGTGTGATGTAAAATTTGATTCATGGCCCAAAACAATATTCGATGTCACCCCATGATGATAGACTATCTCTTGAACATACAAAAATTAAAACTGATCCAATGAGAAAGTCTCCCACTTAGGTAAGAAATGTGCTACTTTCATTATTTGATCCACAAAAACCCAAATAGCTTCATTACCTCATGTCATCCTCCGGAGAGCCACAAAAAGTCCATAATCACATCATCCAACATCCATTCTGTAATAGGAAACAGTTGTAATAAACCACTAAGTCGTTTATGCTCTTCCTTCACATAATGATAGGTGTATCATCATATCATGAACCCTACTATTTCATTTTTAATACCCGAACACCAAAACTCTCATCGAAGTTCTCAATAAATTTATTCACACCAATATGCACCACCAACTTTGAGGCATGAAACTCACACATTAATTTATCTTGCTTGCTCGTAGTCACAATAACATGATTTCTTACATAGATGATCTCATCCTCATATATGCTTCAATATGAAGGTGACTCCCCACCTTTAAGGCTTTCAATCAATTTCAAAGTTTCCTGATCATCATATTTCACATCCCTGATACATCTCAAAAGTGTAGACTCTACTAAAACATAAACCAGTTTTATATGCTTCAAACAAACTTGAACCACAACATTCATCTAAGCTAACAAAGTCATCATTTTACCCTCAACACTAAACTCATAAACCTCTTATTTATGAGTTTTTATGCTCATAGAATCAAAAACACATTCCCCCTTTTCAAGTGTATATGATAGATCAAAATTGAATGGCTGTGTATACCCATCCAACCTACACTATTGTAGATTCATGTCTTGTTCTGAGAAGATATACCTTAAGCTATTGTGATTGGTAAAAACTGTATTTTTTCCAGCCAATAGATAATTCCACCAACACTTTAAATTAGAAACCATTGCATCCAAATCGAGATCATGAATACAGTAATTCCATTCATGTGGCCTCAATTTTCACGTCCCATATGCTAAAAATCAATCATCTTACATCAACATAGCTCTAATTATGATCCTAGATGCATCACAATACACCATATAATCATCAACTAGCTCACGTAGTATTAGGATTGGTGCTGATGTGAAATGGATCTTTAGCTCCTGGAAGTCATTATCACATACATTCGATAACTGAAACATTATCCCCTTTTTGGTCATGAATAGAAGTGGAATTTAAACTAGGAAACATCCTAGATGAATCTCAAATATTATATAGATAACCCTATAAATCTACAAATATCTTTCACATTCAAAGGATGATCCTAATAAACCCCTACCTGAACCTTCTCATGGTCCACATACACAGCTTCCTCCAGGATTATGTAACCCAAGAAGTGTACTTGATTATTCCAAAACTGGAACTTAGATAGATTGGCGTATAGAAGATGGTATCACATTGTAATTAGGAGATGTCAAGATATTGGGAACGATCATCATGAGCCTTGGATTACACTAAGATATCATCCATAAACACTACAAAAAATTGATCTAGGTATGGATGAAAGAAATTTTTTATCAAGGCCGTAAAACCTATTGGTGTGTTCACCAACCCCAATAGAATTATGAAAAATTATTATAGACCAAACCTACATCTGAATGAAGTCCTTAGTATATCAGAAGTCTAGACTCTCATATGATGATACAATATTCTCAAGTCAAACATTAAGAACACTCAAGATCATATCAACTATTCAAAAAGGTCGTCAATATGCAGAAAAAGATACCAATTCTTCACAGTGATATGGTTCATGTTCTGACAGTTAACACATAGGCATGGAGACTCATCAACCTTCTTTGAAAACATGACTTTTGACTACTAAGAAGACGTACTCGGTCAGATAAATACTCTTAATATAACTTCTCTAGCCGAGTGTTGATCTGTAGAAGCTTTATCATCATAATTTTATAAGGTGGAATAAATTGTTTATTGACCCCCAACATGAGATCAATAGTTAATTCCACATATCTCTTAGGGGGAATCCTTGAGACATCTTAAGTAAAAAGAACATAAAACTATTCCACAACTGGTGGAATGAAATCTTGGTTCACACCTCTATCATTCAACAATAAACTACAAACCTGGGATGTGATCTCTTCTTGTTGCTGAGTAATTTTCCTTGTTAATCTTGCATAGATATAACACTCAACATGGTGATTGTATTGGTCACCCTTAGGAGAAATAAACATCAATATTCTATGGTAATATTCAATGTTGTCTTGGAAAATGACTAGTAAGTCTATACCCATTACTAGGTCAAAGCCTAACATTTCACGAATATAGAGATCCCAATGAAAATGATACTCCCAAATTATAATAGAACATCCCTTTCACATACAAATGTATCTAGATCATACTCCAAATAGTTTATATATAGTCATTACCATGCCCAAAAACTCCACCACAATTATCATACCGCAGACAAGTTTTAATGAAATGAAGGAATGAGATGAACTAGTATCAAATAAAGAACTAGATAATATAGAATCTAAATGAACAGTACCTCTCACTTCTAACTATCCAACCTCGCTATCCAAAAGTGTAGGATGTATTTATTATAGTTTTCCTACCCTGTTTCCATGTGTTGTAGTTTATCTACCTGGAGTTTCACCACTTAAGTGATATGGTAACTCCTATCTATAAGCACTACATCCACTCCATATACCGACTTAGGCAATTGAACTCTAGATTTCAGTCTGATATGTTGAAGAAGTTCCCCTTCAAGAACCATCGTTCTGTCTAGTTCCTCTCTTAATAAATAGTTGACTAGGGTTCTTGCAGAACCTCTATAGATGTATCATTTTTATACAGCCTCATCACTCCACTAGAGGTCGAGGATAATGATTAATAATGTTTCTTGGCATACCACACAGAAGGAAAAGCACTTGGGTAAGATCCTGAGTAACTGATCCAATTGAATGACCACTCTACTTCACACTTCTATGGATAAATATCTCATAATGGATCTTCCTACAATCATAAGAGATACCACCTGATCATCCAGAAGATACCACCAGACCGGCTCTAGAAGTGTCCTCTAGATTATTTTCCGATATGAGAGCCTGATTTACCAGCTATAAAATATTATTCAGCCTGAATATATTCACCTAGGACTTAATTTCACACTTAAGTCCACCCTAAAATAATTTTTTGATGTAGCCACATCTACCACAATTTTTGGAGTAGAGAAATGAAGTTATATGATGAATACATAACAATCCATCAAGGAAATGTTCCCCTAATTCAATCCCATGATTTAAAATTATTTTACCTTCTTGAGCATCTCTGGATAAATTTTCTCAATGAAAATATCATAAATTTCCTTCCATTCCATAGTCCTCACCTATTCATCTCGAGCCTGGGTGTCCCACCAATGCATCACTTGTCCACATAACATGTAATAATGTAATTTGACCATTCTATCTATATGAGTCTCTTAGTGGTAACGTATAGTCTTGATGGACTTGATCTAGAACTCAACTCCCTCAGGTGTACCCTCTCTAGTAAAAGTTAGATGGTGTTGCAACTGAAACTCCCACATCCGGTTGGACATTATCTTCTCAACCTACCATAGTCCTTTTTCATGAATTAATTTAATCGAGAGAATTTCTCTCAACTATTCTCTTTGACATCCTCCACAAAATCTACCAATGCCTCAGCTTCCACTACTAGTAGATAATCTGCAGCCATATCCTCGCATTGTCCTATCAACATGAGTCATCGTGGAGGCATATCTCTATAAGGATAAATGTTCACCTCAGGACATAGTTAAAATAACTAAAATGTTTACAGAATATGGAAAAAACAATATAGAACAAACGGTCATTTCCCCAATACTATCCACACAATCAAAACTGAGGTTCTATCACTACCCTTAACCAACCTACACCAAGGTCTTGGTTTCTAATGGTAAAAATTTTCTCATATCATGATACTAATTTAGACTGACATCTATTCTCTCTTGCAACATTTTATAATTCTAAATTTGACATTATACACCAATTTCTTGTTAATATCATGGGAAGATAAAAACAGTTCATGTTCAACTGCTTACCCATAAGCAATTTTTCCATGCATTCAAAAAATGGTGCATGAAAACAAATCTTGGGTTTTTAGAATGATGTATGTTGGCTCAACTCTAATGAAATTATTTTACACAATTGAATTATAAAAAAAATTAGAAACAAATTTCACAAAACTAAATAAGATCATCAGTCAGGGTAAAATAATATTCTTATATAATAACAAACAACAATAAAAACAATTCCCACCTTGGGTACCTGGGTTCTCCCCCATGCATTGGTTTGCAACTCCCATGCATGAACTGATTATGAATGCCCAAATATTCATATTCGCCTATATACCACTCCAAAATTGTATGGTGAAACTAAAATAAGTGAAAACTAGACTTTCATACCACTTTGTAACGTCCCTACCTGGGTTCCGCATACTGATTCCCCAATCCAGTCGGTCACATGACCTCAAGCGCGCCTCCAAGTACTCTAGAGGCTGCTAATAAGTAGTGAGGGTCTAATAAGTAAATCATGAGGATACTATACCCTCTATTTATTAGAGTAATACACCAGAGTAAATAAATAAACAAAAGTGAAAAAATATATAATCATAAACAATACAAATGTTACATGATAATCAAAGAATTAAATAAAACATCCAACTAAGCAGAAGACATGCCATGATAACGTACATGTCATGTGAATAAAATTAAAATTAAAAACCAAGACACCAAAAACTCAAAATCGTGTCCTGAAACATGTTCAATTACCTCATCCAATATCCATCCCCAAATTATCTATCTAACCCAAGGCCTTTTACTTAACCTATTCTGCAATAATAATGTGTATCTTGGTATCGATTAAGAAGCCCAAGTAGTATGTCAGTATGAATCAGTAGACTAACAACAACGATGTCCAAAAAAAATCATTTAATATCAAGTTAATGCAGTAGTACAATGAAATAACTATAATTCATAAGTTAAAATTTATCACATTATCAATTAATATTTATTGAACCACATAGACCACCGATTTCCCAAGGACACCCATGCCATAATACCTAATTCAGCCCATGTCGGGTTTGAACCATGATACATATTCAATTCACATTTCATTATATCATGTTGGAATACATTATACAGGTAACTTAAATTTAATTGTTATGGTCACATGTAACCATTGTCCAATTCCAATGTTTTGGGTGCATAATGCCATGTCTATCACCCTGTGAGTATTTAGAGCATCAGTCCCTTTATAACCCATTTACCATGCTTCAATGTATAACTCCATGTATAGAACTCCATTTATCAATCATTAATATATATCATGGGCATAGAACATCATGTATAGAAACCCATTTATGAATCATACATATATACCATCACCATAGAATTTTAGGTTTAACAACCCCTTTCTCAATCATACATATATATTTCATAACATAACAAATTATTACATGTATATCATTGTCACATGTTTCCACATTGTGACATAAAAAAAATTAATCAACATTAATCCTCATATAACATTTAACAACAACAAAAATCCACTAACGAATTCATAAATTAATTGATCCAAATCCATTAATTAATTTGACAATTAATTAACAACATATATTCAATTATTTAATTCACTAATTAGTTAGTCTTATCTATTTCATTAATTAATTCAACAATTAATTTACACCACTAAGTCTATTAAATAACTGAAAAATTAATTAATCCTCTAAAAATATTAACATCTAATAATTAATTAACAAATTAATTATTCTCAATTCACAATGTAATACCTTGATAATTAATTAATTAATTAATTATCATGATTCTACAATTCCATTATTCAATCAAATCCCAAATTCCACAATTTATTAATTGTCCACATTAATTAATCAAAATTAGGACTTCAAATTGAAAAAAACATAGAAATTCTACATGAAAATACACATATTTGATATAAAGACTATGTGATTTGAATAATTGACCTCCAACCTCAATTAATTGAAGAATAATTTCCCAATAGAAATCCCCAAACATTTAGCAGAACAACAACATAGAACAAGATCCAATTCTCATAACCCAAAATAAAGATTAATGAAATCAATATCTTAAGAATCAAGATCTAGATATAGAATCATAGATCTTGATAGCAGCAAATAGATATAGATCTAACAAAACATTGGATTACATCACAAAAATAAATCCAGAAGAGTGTGAGAAGAATGGGAAAAAATAGGGATTGGATTCACATACTATGAGAAAAGAATAAATTTTATCTACGCTTCAAATTTTGAAGAACAAATGTTATTAGGGCTTGGAATTATTCTAGAGATATCCAAAAGAATGAATGAGTATCTAGGGCCGAACGAGGGTCAATTTGGGATTAAAATGGGGGTTTGATAATTTTTATAGTTAAATTTCAAGATAATTTAATTACAATTAATAGTTAAATGGGATGGGGTGCATGGATTTCCATAAATGTGTTGCTAAACAATATGTCCCTTTTATAGGGGTTCATGGTTACTCAAAAAAGGGAACATGGTTTTAAAAATGGTGCGCCAGCCATGAAAATATCCATTATCTTGGGTTACATAGTTTGTTGGGTTGGGGCGCACAGTTTTTCCTAACCATGCGCCAACCATACACAACCTCTTTTCATTCCATTGTATCCAATATTTCACCCAAATTAACCCCTAAGTACAAACCAATCAGAATGTAATCAAATTTAAAAAATGATTAAATGTAAGAATGTCTGAAAAAACTCATAGAAAAGGATGGGATCTTACATACTCAGGACAATGGTATCTAATAATTTTCAAATATTTATATCAAACACATCCTTTTAGAAAACATTAAATCAATTTGGGAAACAGTAGAGGTTGAAATTAAATGATTCAATTTAGACATATAAGACTAGTTGTAAAACTATAATTATGATTCCACCCTTAAGACTGGTGTATGGGTGTTTTTTCCACTTTCTTGCTGAGTTAGTGTGAAATGAGTTATTTGTTGTAGAAATAAGTACCTTGGAAATATTTCATGTTTGGAATAAAATTATACTCTTCGTACATGAGTTAGAAGAAATATAAAAACGGTTAAGAGAATTAGAGGACATAAGAGGAAAAAACAAAATATTTCCAAGGTGAATTAAATCCTAGTAAGGAGTTTAATAAAGGAGATAATGTGATACAATTTTAGATCAACCTTAAAAAGACTCCCAATAGATGAAAATATTATGATGTATTGGACCAATGTTTTGTTGATGTACTATTATTAAAGGTCTATTGGGGAATACCTTTCTTACATTTTATTTAAATGATTATTTTCCAAAAAATTATGGATTATAATATTGAATATCATTGAAATGGAGACCATAAATACCGATAGTATTTCACCATTTATTACTCTTGAAACCACATAGGATGATTTTTTCAAATTTATAAAACCTCTTGTGGATTGATTTTATGGAGGTGTGGTATGTTATATGGCATGACATTAATTTCAACAGATTTGATGGATGGAATATCCAAATTACCATTTCTATGTAAAATATCATTTTTATTATTTTAATTACCAAATATAAGGGATTTGGTTGGGCTAGAAACTCCATCAATGTTATTTATGTTTATGATAGATTGAGTATTTTAGGTAACTTTAAGATGTATAATGGTTTCTTGCCTATTGTGTGGAAACCTCTATACCTTTTTGTGTCAAGATAAATATAGATAGTGATTCCAAGGTCAACCTAGGTCTGACAGTTTGTAGTGGAATGTTTTGGGATTTGTGAGGAGGAGTTATATCATGATTCTATGAAGTCTAAAGGTCAGATATTTATTACCAAATATAGATATAGGGAGTTTTCATGGAACATCATATAGCCTTATTCATTATAAAAAAAAATATGACAACAACATTAAACTCGTTCATTTTTAAATCCATAAGTCATGTTATGTCTAATGCATATTAGTGAATTACATCAAATTAGGGGGACTACCTCAACTATTGAAAATAAATTGACGTAAATATTTTTTGTAATGTTAGAGAATTTAATTCCTTTATTGACACTCTTACTGTCATGAGGGTTGTATGTGACTTCACGAACTTGGTTCATTCATTTTTAACACTACATGTTCCTCCACATGGCGGCAATCATTCCTCCCCTTATACCGTAGGCTACCAACTAGAGATGAAAGTTTTTAGTGGAGTAGTGGGGAGACTATAACCTCATGATCAAAGTGGATCACATCAGTATCAGAATAGCATAAATCAATAGAGAAATCATATAGATAATCAAGAATAAAATTGTAATAATCCATCATTTAAATGACTAATAATCACATCCATCAAGGTTATATAAAAAAGGATGATCATGGAATGATATAAAAAAATTGAGTACATTGGGATCTAGGAACATGCATATTAATCATTATATAAAAAAGAAAAAATAAACCATGGATATATCGTGTAGAATATCAAGAATTGGATTAGTCTCCTTCCTCTAATCACTATTCTAGTATAGTAATCAAGAATCCATAGGAGGTATATTCCTATTATCCTTATCTGCATCCATGAAGATTATTCTAGTACTAAATGGTATCCCAATTAGATGTGAGATAAATATAGTAGGACATCACCAAATGTTTTTAATATCATATAGTCTATGAGTACATAATATTAAGTGAATAGGTAATAGTAAAAGATTTAAATTAAATTCTATAAATAAAAAACCCACATAGGGTTGGGTTCCCATGGAATACCCTTCCTCTGGTATGTATTTCTTCGTATACCATAATGCCTCTAAACACACAAATAGTTCTGTTTTAATTTGTAAAAATTTATTGGGACCCATATCATATCCCAATAATACCATTTTAGAAATTCTCATACATGGGATACATAATTCCTATCTCATCACCCCTCTACAACAGAGGGAAATAATGATATCATAAAATTAATGCATTGAATGAATAGGATCTTGATCTTTGGCTTCAAAAATGCATTAAAATAATAAATTCATTAATTAATTAAAAGAAAAAAAATCCTATCCTTGGAATCCATAATCTGGAACCTTGCAATCACACTAGGTATAATATGAGTCTATCAACTTAAAGTACTATCCTAGAAATTCTTCATAGGAACCCTAACATCACTCTAGGTGTGGAATAAAGTAAATACATACTGATTCTATCCCTGGAAGTCTGAAAAAGGATACCATGTGTCACTCATGGTGTATATAATAATATTCCATCTGAGTTTTTCCTTTACATTCCACAAAGGGAGTCCATGAATGACTCATGGAATATATAATTATATTCCCTTTGAGTTCTTCCATTTGAATATAACATACAAACCCAAGTATCACTCTTGGAATATTCAGTCTAGCATCCAAGTGAGTTCATAAATGTATTTCATAAAAGAACACATATACCACCCCCGAAAAAATACAATTCCATTTATAATTCCTTTAATAAATTAATCATGATGCAGACATTCAAGGTTTTCCTATGTGAAACCTATATATCACTCTTGACATGGAATAATTAATGGCCATTTTCTGAATGTCTATCCATAACATTTTATTTCAAAATTTAAATCAATTTCCCATGTATTTTTAGAAGCAATTAACTCACCTAATAAGGTTATTTGAACCATAGCCATGTATTATAAGGCCTAGCATCTTGTGGATCATTGCATTCAAATTAATTGGGCATTTTAATTAAAAAAGAAAACTCAAGAAAAAGAGTGGAATAAATATGGAAAAGGCCTTGGGACATGGTTTTCCATTACCTCTTTTATTTAATTAAAATTATAACATAATCAATTAATTTTACATTAAAAAAAAAGTGGTAAGAGAGAACACCTCAAAGGTGAACCAATTCATAGTCAGCACATTGTTATTTAAAAAAAATTGTAATACACCCCAAGGGGTTTTTCAATTCATAATAATTAAATTTTAATTATATTTAAATGGGTTTCATGATTATTATAGGCCATTATTATTAATTAATTTTAGAAACAAATCCATTTATGAAGCATTTCATGGAAAGTCCAACGTGTCATACAGTGACACAATATATAAAAACCAATACATTCAGGTTAAATCATGATACCACCAACATTAGATGGCTGTTTGTCTAATCAACCATTGTTTTCCTCTAATCTAGGATATAATGGAATATTGGGTAATAAACCAAAATACCTGGCATATTAGATTACACCAAAACAAATTTGTTGACAGTGAGATAAAAAGAGAAAGGAAAAAGTGGAATGAAGATCATACCAATACACATATAATGAGATATACATCAACAAAATTACAATCCTGATAGAATAGAAACATTAATGATTTTTAGGTGGAGGAGGAGTTATCCCTACAGTTGGATTCTAGTTCTCAGAAGAGAAATAAGACGAGGGTCGGTAAAATAAATAAATAGGTTCTACCCATTTAGAAAAACCATGAATTATTCACTGTGTGAAAATAGTTACAGATCCTAGATTCTTAAGGCTAGTGGAATATTTGAAAAAATTAATATCATGAATTGAAATTACATTACGTGAATTACATTCATATCATGTATTTCCTATACATCTCGAGTTCAGCCCGCTACCACCATTCTTTAGTACTAAAAACAACCCAACCCAACTTGAGTTTTAGTTACTCTGGAGAAGCCTTAGAAAATAATCATAATGAGGGATTACCAACATTTAATAATCCATACCTCAATTAAAAAATCTGGTATAATATAGTTTCCCCCTTAAAAAATATTCATCCATGACTGTAGCGGTCTGGAATTACTTCCAATGGAATATAATTGATACCTATCAGGGCACTCCATGGGTGGCTACACCCCCTGGGTGGGACACACCACCATCCCCAGTGGCAGCCATTTCCTCATAAAGCCCTTGGGCGGAGAGCCATGCTTCGTCCAACGCTCACATGTGAGAGTTCCCAAGGATTGGATACATTCCTACCTTTTTTGCCTCTGATACCAAATGTAGAGACCCGAAGCTTGACGTACATGGACATTACATTACTTTTGCGGAATACTTAGTAAATAACAAAAACACACACACGAGGACCGTAATAGTTTAGTGTCTTTGAAAACTCGGAACGTAATCTTCTAATCATGGTGAAAGATCTTCAACATCTCCCATAAAGATCTTCCTTTTTTTCTTACCTAAAACCTTTCTTTATATCCTGGGGAAAAGAAAAACATAAAAGGGTGAGCTCAAATGCTCAGTAAGGGTAAACAAAAGAAATATCAATCACATCATATTCATAAGAACATATCTTTTGGAAATCTTAACCTGCAAAAGAGAACATAATTTCATAACATGGGATAAATGATAGTAGTGAAATGTAATCCCAATAATCATAACTTAAAACATGAAACTTTGTGGCATACACACATAATCATAGAGAATCATTTCTTATTAGTAAAGACTCATTGCCAAGACTATCTTAGTGGACAAAGTCCCTTTCTGAACCGAGTTCCTTCCTCGTTTCAGTCCTGTTTCACTGAAACGGTATAACCTACCGTTCCAGCCATGTCTATCTCATGAGATATAAAATATTTACCCAATTCATGGGAGGGAGATATAGGTCCCACCCATCTCATAATTATACCATTCTTATGTGTGCCACAAAATCATAAATCATACATCATTTCATAACCCATGTAATAAAATGGGATTCTTAAACAACATGACATCATAAAACAATTCATATAAGATAAAGGAATTCATAAAAATAATTCCATCACAACATAATCAAATCAATTTAATAATAGTGATATAAACAGAACCCTATATTATCTTAGATGGAAAATAATTTTGATAAAACACTTGAACTCTATTCTTGAGGAAAATATCCTTTCTTCTTCAAAAAAACTTTTCCTTTCTTAACATTTCACTCAATTCTAAACTAAAAGATGTTGATTAAAAATAATCTTGAAAACATGTAAAGGAAGATTCATGGAAATAATTTCTAAAAAATCCATTCATTCCGTATATGTTAAAAAACATTCTTCTCATACTTTTGTCAGAAAAGTAAAAAAGTACCTCGTATGAAAAACAACAAAATATTCCTTTCATATCTTTTACTAAAAACTCACCGAAAGGGAAAATTGGATATAAACTATTTTAGAAGGATATAAATATTACATATTGAGGAAACATGGATGTGGATGATAAAATACACCCCAGTAAATACCAATGTATAAACAATCTCGGATAAAATGAGATTGTGATATTTTCCCTTACCTTAGGTCCGTTTTGCTTCATAAGTGTTTGTACCTCCTCTTCTTTGAAGCGCCTCTTTGAGACCTCTTATTAGGGCACTAAAATTGGTCTTTGAGGAAGACCAGAACCTATAGGATATTTCTAGGGAAGTGGAGAAGAGAATTTGGCATAGTTTGGATGAGCTTGAAGGCTCAAAGTGTTGTGAGGAATAGAGGGAGGGGGTTCCCTTTTATAAGGGAGGAGAGGGGTACCTTTGGAATAACTAAAACTATTATTTTATTATAAATCCAAATTCGGTTTTAAATAGCTCCAAATTGATTTATTTAGAAGATAAGGTGGGGATGGATCGAAATCCTCTCATCCAAAATAATTTATACAAGTTTAGGTTCTTATTTTAACCTTATCATTTATATTTAACTTTAAGTTAGAAAATTTTACTTTTA
Source organism: Viscum album (assembly GCA_963277665.1). Classification (NCBI taxonomy): domain Eukaryota; kingdom Viridiplantae; phylum Streptophyta; class Magnoliopsida; order Santalales; family Viscaceae; genus Viscum; species Viscum album. The sequence continues at coordinate 460,806,860 of OY728167.1, read as the reverse complement.
CCATGTCTTCTTGTTTTCTTACACTATAAGGTTAATAAACTTACTATATGAAGCCAAACGAACCCCAAGTTGTTTATTATTAGTATATATAACCTTATCTAAGTCATTTTGCAGAACCTTAGATTTTTAGGAATAAAATAACAACTAATAATATAATATTTGTTTTAAAAACTATTTTATGTCAATTTTGACACTATTTAGTAATTGATTTTTTTGAAAATCATAACAGAATGATTAGTTCGAAAAAAGTTAATTAAATCAATACTAACATGTCATATTAACCTATAAAATTAGTTTAATTCATAAAAAGTCTTAAATTTCATTTATTTGGGTATTTATAACATCAATTATGTCAATATTTCATTAATAAGACAATTACTGCATAATCTTTGTGTCATAATAAATGATAATTATTTAATCCCTAAAAATTATAAATAAATTCCTATGATGTAGATAATTGTATTAGATTTCTGGAGACTATTCATGTTCGAAGTTTCATGAAGTGTATCACTAAATTAAAATTATTATACTTATATGATTTAAGAAAGTGACATGTTCTCACATTCTTTGGTTTTAATAATAATTAAATTATTTCCATAGACAAAAGACCATTAAATGAATCTAATCCGACCCTTATGTGATATGGGTCTACTTTTATTCATCCAATATGATTTTTACATGTGTTAGGGTAATTTTATAATATTATATTTACCCTTAATTACCCGATTTACCTTTAATTATGGTAAATAAAATTTACCGTAGTTACTATTCATAATTCCCAAAAATAAAAAGTAGTTATTAACATTATTTGGGTCCACTGATTCCAAATATGGAATCCATTTTTCCAAATTCAATACAAAAAAGTTTTAGAAATTAAGTTAAATTTAATCCCGTTGTCGAAAGAAAATGGGTTTTTCTTTAAAACATTGTAAAAGATTGAATTGATTTATCCTACGAATTCAAGGTAGAATCAATGATAATGACATAAATTATATTAAATGGTAAAAATATATTATATTTATACTTTAAAACCATTCAATATTATAATTTAACCATATAAATTATTGCGATAAAAAAGTTGTTTTTAATTAAAATATAACGTGTTTTAACTATTCATCAAAATATGAAAGTTACCAGAATAATATGAAAATTTTATCCAAAGTAAATTCTTATTTCATGATTCCAAATAAGAATTTTATTTTTTCAAATTGAACTTATAAACATGTCAAAAACTAGATTTAAAGTGGGTGCGCCATCAAAAGGCGGCAAAACTGCATTTTTTGAAAAATACTTATTTTACCCGAAAAATTTATTTTGTTCTTATACCATGTTCTAGAAAATGATTAAGATAAATAATAATGTTATAAAATTCAAAATTTAGTTAATAATATTCATATCGGCTAGTTCATAATAATATTATAATAATATATCGTTGTTTAGTAAAACCTGGTATTCCGTACGACACACGTTATCGAGGAAGGTCGTGATTGCGTGTAATGCAAGCCAAGTCAGGGTTGCGTGTTGTGAAAGAATCCTTTGTTGTTTCGTATAACATAATCCAACCATATTTCATCTATACATTGAATATATATATATATATACTCAATTTTGCGTAGAATAACTATTATCAAAATTGTGTGTAACATGATCCAAGAATAGTGTTGCGTATACTAAAAGCTAATACGGTGTTGAGTGTAGTGCAAGGTAATCTTGGTGTATCATACAACACAACAAATTAATGAAATTAAAAGAATATTTTTCATAAAATCTTGGGGTGTTACATTCTACCCCCCTTAAAATGAATTTCACCCTCGAAATTCGTCGGGGTTATAAATGGTTTACTACTAGAAAGTTTGTTTAATAGAAACCCACATCGTAAAAAGGAATACCAAAACATGGCTTTAAAAACTAAAGTATGAAATGTAACGGTTACCCAAATTAACTCATCATTGGGTTTCCACGTAGGAGAACATAGGTGAAAATATGGATATGGAAGAAAAATCTAACAATCAAATTCTGATGGAGAGTGGTAGAGAACATGGCTATGGAAAAGCCAGCATTCACAAAGCCATAAATTTGTGATTATCTAGGGTACCATCTGATTCATCGGATATAAGGGCACTAGGAAAACATTTTTCTGGTTTTCAAGATCATTTCCCTAAAGTTGAAGATTTTGAATTAGAATAAATACTTACTTTATTTTGGTACAATCTCACTGTTGTTAGTGCTTTGAACAATTTCCACTTCATCTTTTAAAGAAATGAAGTTGAATTTGTTATTCATGAAGTGTTAATAGATCATTTGATAGAATGATGGGTCATTCCATCTGTTTCAAACAAAAGGTTAGAAATGTTATCAAAAATACATAAGTCCATCTATAGTGAGATTAATCATATATGGTTCTTAAAATGGACTTATACTTCATATATCATACTAGTTTCTACTAAACAGGGACTTCCTGTAGGCTAGTGGTAGGCGATAAAGGCCAGTCGCTCTTCGGTTGTGGGTTCAATTCCCACAGCCTTGTCCGACGCGATGGGCTGTCGCCCGTCCTGCAGGTTGTCCTTTTTCTAAAACTACATTACTATAACATCTCATCAATAATATAAAAAAAATGTCATCCTTAAACCATACTAACTTATGTCCAACATAATCCATTCCAATCTTTAGGATTATCTAAAATACTTCGGTCCAAGCTCATAGTATAAAGAAAACGATTACGTGAAATGTCATCGACCAAGCATGTGAATACCATCATTTATCCCCCATATATCTTGTTGGTCACATTCCAATCATGTGAATATCTTAATCATGTATTCTCTTGAAAAATGAATACCCATTAACCCTTAGTGAAAACATGAATGCTGTCAAAAGTTAACTCTTTCCATATACCAAAATCCAAAAATTATGTATACTCAAACCATGATATAACCTCCTCCTTATATCAGTCATGAGATCATGAACACTATCAAACATTTAATTTTCCCCTTATCCCTTAATTATGCGCATATCCTCTATATTCCAAAAATATCTGAATAACCTTTCATGGATACTGGTAGCATTAATCATACACTTTCAAAACTCAAGGAAAGAAAACAATGTAACGATCCTTATATGTATCTTTATTCCATTGTACCATGAGATTACTTATACAACATTACACTTTATAAACATGTAATCAATCCACTTCCTTTTTAAACCATTGACCGAGCTTCAACAATTCTTTCATCTCACATATCATTTGTAGTCTCTTCATCATCATTAACATAAATACTACCCATACGACCATACTGATTCTCTTCATGAGACTTTCCCTTAGGGCATTGGTTTGCATAATGCTCGTACATTCCACATTTAATACATTTAACCATTTTTGATGTCGTAGCAATACCATTATCCTTATCCATGGTGTTAAGTGAACCTTTTCCTTTGCACTTATTGGCTTTATGTCCTTCTTTTCCACACCCAAAGCATCTTCCAGTTCCTTTGAAACATTCTCCTTGATGCCTCTTCCCACATGACTTACATAGAGGAAATTGAACTTTCTTTCCTCTATGATCATCATGAAACTCCATCTTATTCTTATTAGCCAAGTCAGGAAACTTACAAAATTTGATTTTATTGATCATATTATGAGATTGCTGATTCGGAATAATAATGATGTTTGGACTTCCAAATCCAGTTTCATTTGGTTTCTCATAAAGAATATCATTCCATTGTCTGTTATATCCTCCATTATCGTGAATCTTCATGTTTCCAGCCATTTTCTAAAACCCCAAAAGAATAGTGTGAGAGGCAAAAATCATGCTAGGGAAAACAACATAGTAAAGGGGGAGTACCCTCAATATCTAACATCTTAGGTTAAATTCTATGATCATTACCGTAGTTCTAGGACTATATCCTATACGTATAATTATCCTTAGGGACATCCCTAGACATACCTTAGAAATATCTCTAGGGATCTCACTAACTTTATCGCATCCTAGTTTCCAAAGGTTGACAAAACCTTTCCTCTGATACCAAATGTAGCGGTCTGGAATTACTTCCAGTGGACTATAATTGATACCTATCAGGGCACTCCATGGGCGGCTACACCCCCTGGGCGGGACACACCACCAACCCTAGTGGCTGCCACTTCCTCATTAAGCCCTTGGGCGGAGAGCCATGTTTCGTCCAACGCTCACATGTGAGACTTCCCAAGGATCAGATACATTCCTACCTTCTTTGCCTCTGATACCAACTGTAGAGACCCGAAGCTTGACGTACATGGAAATTACATTACTTTTGCGGAAAACTTAGTACATAACAAAAAAACACACACGAGGACCGTAATAGTTTAGTGTCTTTGGAAACTCGGAACATAATCTTCTAATCATGGTGAAATATCTTCAACATCTCCCATAAAGATCTTCTTTTTTTTCTTACCTAAAAACATTATTTATATCCTGGGGAAAATAAAACATAAAAGGGTGAGCTCAAATGCTCTGTAAGGGTAAACAAAAGAAATATCAATCACATCATATTCATAAGAACATATCTTTTGGAAATCTTTCCCTGTAAAAGAGATCATAATTTCATAACATGGGATAAATCATAGTAGTGAAATGTAATCCCAATAATCATAACATAAAACATGAAACATTGTGTCATACACACATAATCATAGAGAATAATTTCTTATTAGTCAAGAATCATTTCCAAGACTATCTTAGTGGACAAAGTCCCTTTCTGAACTGAGTTCATTCCTCGTTTCAGTCCTGTTTCACTGAACCGGTATAACCTACCGTTCCAGCCATGTCTATCTCATGAGATATAAAATATTTACCCAATGCATTGGAGGGAGATATAGGTCCCACCCATCTCATAATGATACCATTCTTGTGTGTGCCACAAAATCATAAATCATACATCATTGCATAACCCATGTAATAAAATGGGATTCTTAAACAACATGACATCATAAAACAATTCATATAAGATAAAGGAATTCATAAAAATAATTCCATCAAAAAATAATCAAATAAATGTAATAATAGTGATATAAATAGAACCTTATATTATCTTATATGGAAAATAATTTTGATAAAACACTTGAACTCTATTCTTGAGGAAAATATCCTTTCTACTTCAAAAACACTTTTCCTTTATTAACATGTCATTCAATTCTAAACTAAAAGAAGTTGATTAAAAATAAACTTGAAAACTTGTAAAGGAAGCTTTATGGAAATAATTTTTAAAAAATAAATTCATGCCGTATAAGTTAAAAAAACATTCTTCTCATACTTTTGTCGGAAAAGTCAAAAAGTAACTCGTATGAAAAATGACAAAAGATTCCTTTCATATCTTTTACTAAAAACTCACCGAAAGGGAAAATTGGATATAAACTATTTTAGAAGGATATAAATATTACATATTGAGGAAACATGGATGTGGATGATAAAATAAACCCCACTAAATACCAAAGTATAAACAATCTCGGATAAAATGAGATTGTGATATTTTCCCTTACCTTAGGTCCGTTTTGCTTCGTAAGTGTCCAAACCTCCTCTTCTTTGAAGCGCCTCTTTGAGACCTCATATTAGGGCACTAAAATTGGTCTTTGAGGAAGACCAGAACCACTAGGATGTTTCTAGGGAAGTGGAGAATATAATTTGGCAGAGGTTGGCCGAGCTTGAAGGCTCAATGTGTTGTGAGGAAGAGAGGGAGGGGGTGCCCTTTTATAAGGGAGGAGAGGGGTATCATTTGAATAACTAAAACTATTATTTTATTATAAATACAAATTCGGTTTTAAATAGCTCCAAATTTATTTATTTAGAAGCTAAGGTGGGGATGGGTAGAAATCCTCTCATCCAATAGAATTTAGACAAGTTTAGGTTCCTATTTTAACCTTATCATTTATATTTAACTTTAAGTTAGATAAAATTACTTTTACCGTGTCTTCTTGTTTTCTTACACTATAAGGTTAATAAACATAATATATCAAGACAAAAGAACCTCAAGTTGTTTATTATTAATACATATAACCTTATCTAAGTCATTTGGCAGAACCTTAGATTTTTAGGAATAAAATAACAATTAATAATATAATATTTTTTTAATAAACTATTTTATGTCAATTTTGACACTATTTAGTAATTGATTTTTGTGAAAATCATAACCGAATGATTAGTTTGAAAAATTTAATTAAGTCAATACTAACATGTCATATTAACCTATAAATTAGTTTAATTCATAAAAAGTCTTAAATTACATTTATTTGGGTATTTATAACATCAATTATGTCAATATTTCATTAATAAGACAATTACTGCATCATCATTGTGTCATAATAAATGATAATTATTTAATCCCTAAAAACTCTAAATAAATTCCTATGATTTAGATAATTGTATTATATTTCGGGAGGCAATTAATGTTCGAAGTTTCATGAAGTGTATCACTAAATTAAAATTATTATACTGATAAAATTTACGAAAGTGACATGTTGTCACATTCTTTGGTTTTAATAATTATTAAATTATTTTCATGGAAAAAAGTCTATTAAATGAATCTAATATGACCCTTAGGTGATATGGGTCGACTTTTAGTCATCCAATAGGATTTGGACACGTGTTAGGGTAATTTTATAATATTATATTTACCCTTAATTACCCGATTTACCTTTAATTATGGTAAATAAAATTTACCGTAGTTACTATTCATAATTCCCAAAAATAAAAAGTAGCTTATTAACATAATTTGGATCCACTGATTCCAAATATGGAATCCATTTTTCCAAATTCAATACACAAAAGTTGCAGAAATTAAGTTAAAATTAATCCCGTTGTCGAAAGAAGACGGGGTTTTCTTTAAAACATTGCAAAAGATTGAATTGATTTATCCTACAAATTCAAGGTAGAATAAATGCTAATGACATAAATTATATTAAATGGTAAATATATATTATATTTATACTTTAAAACCATTAAATATTATAATTTAACCATATAAATTATTGAGACAAAAAAAGTTTGTTTTAATTAAAATATAGCGTGTTTTTACTATTCATCAAAATTTGAAAGTTACCAGAATAATATGAAAAATTTATCCAAAATAAATTTTTATTTCATGATTCCAAAGAAGAATTTTATTTTGTCAAATTGAACTTATAAACATGTCAAAAACTAGATTTAAAGTGGGTGCGCCATCAAAAGGCAGCAAAACTGCATTTTTTGAAAAATACTTATTTTACCCGAACAATTTATTTTGTTCTTATACCATGTTATAGAAAATGTGTAAGATGAATAATAATGTTATAAAATTAAAAATTTAGTTAATACTATTCATAACGGCTAGTTCATAATAATATTATAATAATATATCATTATTTAGTAAAACCTGGTATTGCGTACAACAAACGCTATCGAGGAAGGTCGTGATTGCGTGTAATGCAAGCCAAGTCAGGGTTGCGTGTTGTGCAAGAATCCTTCGTTGTTTCGTATTACATAATCCAACCATATTTCATCTATACATTGAATATATATATATATATATATACTCAATGTTGCGTAGAAGAACTATTATCAAAATTGTGTGTAACATGATCCAAGAATAGTGTTGCGTATAATGCAAGCTAATACGGTGTTGCGTATAGTGCAAGGTAATCTTGGTGTAGAATACAACACAAGACATTAATGAAATTAAAAGAATATTTTTCATAAAATCTCGGGGTGTTACAATGAGTTTCCCTTACAATGGTGGTGAAGAATCATATAAGACATGCTCTATCAACTGAACATGTACATTAGACACAACTCCCTAATGTCATCTTGTATGTGGACATGGTGCTATTGAACCATTTCCAAAATAACTAACCTACCCCATATAACCATCATTCTATCATTAATGATACTAATAGGATGATCCTCATTGGTTTTATCTACCACCAACTCAACCTCATTAGGATGAATAATATGGGATAGATATGAATGATATCAGCAAAGGTTATATACAAGGAAGATTTCATGCATAGCGTGTGACCTTTTAGGTAACTAAAATTGAAAGTCTATTGGCCCCACTCTCCCGAAACTCATTACGGGATCGATGTAATGAAATGATAGCTTACCTTTCTTATGAATCTATCAATTCCCTAGTCTAGGTGAAACATGTAAGAATACCCAACATCCCACCTCGAACTCTAATGGTCGACAGCAAGGAAAAATGTAAGATTTATTCTTGGATTGAGATGAATACATATACTTCATAATAAGAAGGAAGAAATTCAGAATCTACTTAATGAGTCAAATACCTAGTAGTTATGCCTCTCCTTCCTCTGACCATTATTATGGTGAATAACATGACCCCCCATATAGGGCATCATAAGAAGATATTTGAATGGTTTAATGGATGTTTTTATTGTAAGAGAACTTGGTGAGAGGTAATTGTTTCTTCCAAGATCCCCCAAAATAAATTATGCATTCTTGGAGCATGTCTTATATGACCTTTAACATGAATTATGACTGACTATCAGTCTTTGAGTGATATTCCTTAATAAATGGAACCATGATAGTAGTGACCATAGCCAATTCTACCATAACCACAACTTAAAATGGCAATATCATTATGATATGATAGAATGTGGAACCCCATGGAGGCACATGATCCTATGAATATTGAAACTCTTGTGATCATCCACTGAAAACAACTCTAGAATTGGTAGATTGTGGGATTATTTTTACAATATTTGTATGAACAGTCATTCAAAATCACTACCCCGATGTGATCTAGGAAATCCCATGACAATTTCAATATCAATGCCATCCCACTTACACTCAGGAATAGGTAATAGCTATAAGAGCCACATTGGTCACTACTGTTCTGTCTTAACCTGCTAACTGGTGGATCATCGGGTAATGAACCCATATATCTATATTTTCATCCCTAGTCATAAATATTGTTAGTGTATGTCATGATACATATTGGTAAGACTGGGATGTTATTCCCACACAACAACATAAGAATCTTGCATCAACTCTTCTTGGATGTATATAAGAACATAGTAACATCTATGAATGTGTATGACCTCATTCTCATCCACAACCCAATAGGGTGGTGGGTTATCACCTGCAACACTATCCTATAGAAATAATCCCTGGAAAATTGATAGATGCCTTATATTCACTATATACAGAATCGAAGAGGACATTGATAATGATTCATGTACATTTGTCCATGATGGCCATGAACCTCAATGTGCATCTCATAAAATAGGGCCATAAAATACCACTAGCTAATGGCCTCCAACGCTTCCTGTGTCTGAGTCTTCATGGTTAGAGTATATACAACTGCATTTTTATTAATAGGAAAATAAAAAATATCAATGTAAAAAGACTATAGCTATTCAACCCACCTTAATTTCATGAGATTCAAGTCATGTTATGTAAATTTGAACATGATGATTTTTTCCCTGAACACCACAATAATATCTTTATGTTATTAATGTATCAAATATTGTAAGGCTTGAACCACATCATCAAACCAGAACATGAATTGGGTATATATGTTCATGAGTTCCCAACTGATAATACTCCTATACCATAACTCAATCCTCCAAAATCATAATGAATCCTAGCTTGAAAACTTGTACATCATAATAAACTGTATACCTCCATCCTTTCTCAGGTATGATTAGGATCCACACTAAAGTCAACCTACCCAATATCTACAAAAGTACTCTTTACATGATTCAGACCATGTATACATGATAACTTTCATAATCAAGACTATAATTTGTTCTATAAGAAATGAAAAGAATTTTATAAATTTTTGTAATGTCCACCAAACCATAAGACACTCTATATATCAAAGAAATACATGGGATTATTCTAGAAAATTACATATCTCACCTTCTCTAAGTCAACAGAAACTTAACTCTCTAATATAATTAGAACCAATAAGTGAACTTTATTGACCTAGAAGCGACACATTATGAGATTATCATATTACTGATTCTCTCTTACTGAATTAAATATGATATAAAGATTATTTTTATGGTCATGTAGATTGTGAGAATTCAAAAATATATCTTCCATGAATTCCACCACAATTGAATGTAGATACACATGGAAAACCTAATTTATCCATGACATGAAAACTGAAAGGTGTGTTTGTGAGACTGAATGACTTGAAAAATACTCATAAAAGACATATTCACTATGAAATATTGTACATGGTATATGCATTGTCCCAACATGCACCTAATGATTAATAGACCTCAGATAAATCATGGATAATATCAACATTTCATGGAGCTGGTCGATGAGGTCATCGATACGAGGTAGTGAATACTGGTTCTTAACTGCAAGCAGGATCAACTAATGGTAATCCTTGAAAATAATAAGGGTAATATAAAAATTCTTTGGTAAAGGGAATGGTGATCCACACAAAGAGGAATTGGGTCATATTAAACCATTATCTTCTTAATTCCTATAGTTTCTTCTTGATCTCTTACATCTTTGTAGTAGCCATCATATAAGGAGGAATGGATACTGGTGCTTCTCAGGGAACATTCTCAATTGAATATTATACCTCTCTCTCAGGAGGTAGTCATAAAAATAATATAAGGTAACATTCCTTAAATGATTAAATAATAGAGGGGAATACTTCCATACTCATTCCCTGATCATAAAGATATATTCTAGTAATTTCCACTTCCATCATGCTCAGCCCACGATGCCCAAGTCTTGCTCGGATTTCCTAGGCATCCCATTCAGCATGGAGAAATTTTTCCTTTACTATAGTGATGTGAACGACACACTTTAGTGATAGAAATAAATATAAGCATGATATGGAACCAATAAATCCATCTTGAGGATGGTTTCAAACCCTGTAATATCAAGGGAAAATAGACCCTATATGAAACAACACCCACATATCTTAAGGGAACTACCTACTCTGGCATACATTATTCTATCGTATCCCCAATGGAGTTCAAGTGTAGTAAATACATAGAAAAACAAATCATTGAGACCAAGGATCTCCCAAATAGGCATATATAGGAAGTAATGGGAAGATCTATTATCGAAAATAAGAGATAATAAAGTAGAGGCCATAAGAATTTTACCTCTCAACATAGAATTTATGGTGCTCTTCTGCTATGGTATCAGTTGCACTACAAATATATAGCCTAAAATAAAACCCTAATTTATATCCTGGATATGCTGATAAGGCCCTCTCAACTAGATCTTATGGTTGGTTCCTAGATACCTTTTACCTGACACCACCTCTGGCAGATAATCTTGTTTTACTCATGATCGATATGTAAAGAGAAATTGTTGACCTCGCCCTTGAATTTGGGGTCAATTATAACCCTCTATCAATGGATTATGGACACAATCACTGTAATAATTATGATAATGATCCATCTTTTTTGTAAAACTAACTCTCTATATAGTACCTTGTACACTATGGTTTCACATTTTCAGACCTACCGCACTGATGGCATATCACCTTACTATCTGAGTGATAGCCTTATCTAATAATATCCCCACTCAAAATCTCCAAAATATAAATTCCTACTCTTGGGAGATGTAGCTCTAGATATAGTAGTAGAACTACTATGGATCACACCTCAAGCCTCTCTCAGGTTACACATAATGATAAGCTCCTAGTTTACTATCCTATATATGGTAGTCAATCGAATGTCATTCACCTATGGTCAGTTGTCATACATGATACCATACTTGAATCGACTAACATTGGATAACTAATAAATTAAGAGAATAGCTGTGAAGTTATAGAGCTCATTGAAATGGGAAGAACAATCCATAACATATGATCCTCTATAATCCATGTGCATAAAATCCTTAGCATTATCATCCCTCAACTTATCTATATAAAAGTAATCCTAGAAGTCCATCTAAAAATACAACCATGCCATGTCCCGATGAAAATATGTATGGGTAATAATATTCCACAAACTATCGATAGAATATCAAATAATATACAAAGTTATATTTAGTCTCCTCTTGGGATGCATCTCAATATGCTCAATAATATATAGCATAGCCTCAATCAATGACTCCACATCCTGCAGACCGCCAACCCCAAAGAATGTGGTGGATGCTATTTTTGAAACGCATGTGCCAATACTTCCATAGTTTCAATAAGTCATGAGGATCACAAAAGAGTCTGTATAATGTATATAAAACCCACTCAAAACATTGAATCTGTGCCCATATCAGGTATGACTAGTAGTTTCACAAGTGACACTTTAGGAGGATTTACTAGCAGATCTGGGGCTACTAACTTCAATGTATGGCCATCCCCACCCTCTTGGTGTGAAACTCGAGGCCATCAAGTTGGAATATCTCTAAAAATTCCAAGAACATTCCATAATACAGTATTATATAATCATTAGAATGATAGTTATTAGAATAGATTGGGTACAAGAAATCCTATATAGAATCCACACACTTCTTCCTTCCCATAAAGCCAGGCCTAGGAAAGGAAATGAAAATAATAAATCATGAGATTCAATACCTAAATCCCACTACTAAGTTAATTCTAGGGTCAAGTTCACTATTATAAATCATGGTCTTATCATATAGAGTGTCAATTTCAAGTTATTTGGGAAGACACCACTTAAGTTGAAATAGTAACGGTATTTAACAGAGATCTTTCCATTTAAAATTTTAAAACACAGTAGTTTGAAGTATATGTTTTCATATACATTCATGTATATTAGAGTCCAATTAGAGGGGATTTCATTTGAAATTTATGAAGGAACACAAACCTTATAAATTTCTATTTACATGCATTTAATTTCAAGCAATAATTTAACACATCCCTACATGAATGAATGACAAAATTTCATGGGTATACCAATCAAGGAACAAAATAATGATATAGAAAATGATCACAGTAACATAAACATGGAACGGAATATGAAAGACATATAAATCAGAAAGTTCCTAGAATGATTCATGAAACAATACTTCCTTACCATTTCCAACCAAGGATAAAAATCCACAGTCATAAGAAAAATCATAAATCAACTAAGTCACCAAATGATGGATTCATGAGGATTTTAATAAGAATGTTTTTTAACAACATATCACATACCCAATAAATTTTCTTTCATTGTGTGTGGGTGATATACTCCCAAGAATAGGCTCATGAAAAATTTTGACACATCTTAGTCTCCCTTTTACGACTCCAAATAGTAAGAAAGAAAAGTAAAGAATAAAACATTGATACCACATTGTGCCATACAGAGCTTGGTTTACTCATAGGTAACTAATCCTAGTCTTCAAAATGTCCTCAAGAATGCCTCCCTATATTCCCTAGGCTGCTAACAAGTTGTGAGACTATATGGTGAACAATGGAGAGACTGTACCCTCATGATCAAAGTAGAGTACACCCGTTTCATAATAATATCAATCAACTACAGATGAAAATTAATAAACAGGTAGTGTAATTTTAGGAATACATCATATAAATAACCAATTAATCACATCCATCAATGTCATATATAAAAATTATAATCATGTAATGCTTTTAAAAATTAGTGTATATGGTGCTTGAGGAGAATATATACACAACATGATATATAAAAAAAGAACAAAAGGACCACAAAAATCTATATCATTATCTCAATAATTGGATCAATACTCTACAATAATACTTGATACTAGAATGATAATCATGTTTCAATAACATGTCATTTCTCCTTATCCCTACCTAATTCCTTACTTTCTACTCAGGTACCCAGTGGTATCTTGAATATGTGTGAGATAAACTCAGTAGTCCACCACTGACGTTTTCTAATTCTTTCTAGTCTGTGAGTATATAATAATAAGTGTTCCTGTAATATTAATATCTATAAATGAAATACATTAAATTAATAACCCACATAGGTTTGTGTTCCCATGGAGTTCTTAACCTCTTCTACCAGCTTTATCCCATGTCAGAATGTCTCTGAACATACAGTTAGTTTTTTTAATTTATAAAAAAAAATTGGGACTCAATTCAGATAGAAATATCCCCCATAACTCATTCTCACACATGGTATACATATTTCATATATAATCACCTGTCCATAGTGGATAGAAATAAATCTATCATAAAAGAAAATCACTAACCTAATCTAAGATTGTTCTTTAGCTTGGTAGATGCATCATAATAATAAATTCATTTAATTTATTCAGATGAACCCAATCCTATCCTTCACATCCCTAACCTAGAACCCATGTATCACTCCAAGTATAATATAAACCCATCACCTTATAATCCCATCCTAATTATTCTTCACAGAATCCTCTATATCACTATAGGTTTGGTATAAAGTCACCACCCACTGAGTTTATACTCAGTATTCTCAAAAGGTATCCCAAGTGTCACTCATGGATTATATAATAATATCCCCTCAAATTATATAATTTTATGTCCACAATTGGAGTCAATGTTTCCCTCACGGAATCAGTAATAATATTCACTCTAAGTATATCCTTGGTGTTCCATAATTTAAACGCAAGTATCACTCGTGGAATATAAAGTATAACACCCAATTGAGTTCATCCATGGAATTCATTTAAGAACACTTATACCACCAATAAAAAAATATAATTTCAATTATAATTCATTTAATAAAATAGGTGTTATGATTCCATTCATGGAATTACTAGATAGAACCCACGTTTCACCCTCATCAAGGAATAATGAATTCTCATGGGCCCAAATTCTATCCATATAAATTATATTCTCATTTTAAATCAATTTTCAATAAATTTTTTAAAAGAAATTAACTCACCTATGTAGGAAGTTAAAACCATATCCTATTCTTAGAAGGAAAAACATATCATGAATCATCGAATTCATCATAATTGTGAATTTAAATTAAAAAAGATGACTGAATCATAAGTTATCCAAAATGATTGCCAAGGACTAGGGGAATGGCCTTCCATGGCCTCTTTCATTTAATTAATATTACAATTTGTTCAATTAATTTATCATCCAAAAATAATGTGTAAATGATCACAAATAAAAGGTGAATTAAATTAATAGGCCACCAATGGTGGTTTACTCAAATTAAGAAACACCCCAAATGGGGTGGTTCAAATCAGGGTCCTTAAAAATTAATAATATTTAAATTGATCATGTGAGCCTTTTAGGCCATGCATATATATATATATATATATAATTTAGAAACGAATCCATAAATCAAGAAACACTTAGAAAATCTACTACCTGAAACAACTACATAATAAATAAATAGAAATACATTAATGTAAAGGCATGTGGGTTGTTATCTCCTTGTCTGTTGTGGGACTCTAATATATGGTATAATGGATGATATTTAATTAATAGAAAGAATTACTAAAAATAGTTCATATTAGCTTATAGAAAAATAACTTCAATAATAGTTAGTTAAATGACAAGATTTTCATGGGGAAGGAAGAGATTACTTGTATGCATCCAACAAGATATATATAAGATTGAACAGAGTTGGGACCAAAGAGAAACCTCAAATCGAAGTAGGTGGAGGAGGATCTCTCCCTATAGCCGAACTCTTGTGCATGGATGATAAAATAGAGTAGGGGTGAGGAATGAATGAAAGGGGTTTTCCCTTTGAAAAAAAATCAATGACTTATTCACATCATTTAAATATTTTCACAGCATGAATTCCTCGGTATAGGTGTCTAGTAACAACAATTAACATACAGAATATTAATTACACGATGTAAATTGAATTCATGATGTGAATTTAATTCATGTAATGTATTTCCCCTGCAACTGGGGTCCATCCAAAACCACATTTCTCCCTTATTAAAAACAACCCGACCCACCTTATGGCATGTTTACAAGGGATAAACCTTCAAAAAAAAACTTTTTGACGGTTTACCAAAAATTAAAGATCCATACCTCATATAAAAAATCAGGTATTATACATGGGATCTGGAAAATACATCTAGTAAATTGAAATTATTGAATAAATAATGGAACACATGTTCCTAGATACTTGTATTATTCCATCTTTTAGGATTTTTATAATCTATTCTAGACTCTATAATATAGATTGAGTGTTGATTTTTTATTATTAAATACTAAGAGAATGATGCCCCATTTATAGGAAATTGTCAATGATTAAATGTTTTTCGATAAAGTGTGGAAGAGCCTATAATTCGCCAACCCTAGTTACCCAGAGTTGGTTCTTTATTACATATCATTTGTTTGATTACAAGGAATCAAGTCCTGAAGGACCGATCAAATTAGTATTATTGGAAACCAGATATATACATAATTTCAACATTAAAACTTTATAATAAATACAAAACTAATTTATTTCATTAGAAACATCCAAGCCTCCTAGACTATTCCTACAAGTCACTCATAACTATCTTCTTTATATACTGGGAAAAAGAAACATAAGAAAGGGGTGATCTCAAATGCTCAGTAAGAGTAAGAAATACAGTAGAAGATAACATAAACATTAGGCATGGTGAATAATTGAAAACACATACCTTTAAAAATAATAAACATGAAACAATTATGGCTGGAATATGAGTTGGGTAAATAATTCCATAATTAAACAACATCATGGGTATTCTACTAGTCGAATACCCACATGAACCATCATTATTATTTTCAAAATGAGGAAATGTATAATCCCAAACATTCTGAAACATTTTTTCAAGGCCTCGACCAAGTCGTCTAAAAATGATTTAGGCCTCGTAGAAAACCGCATATCAAATTGGGAAAGTCCTCAGCCAATTACACATCTAATTGTCTCATGAGACCTACCGATGAACCGAGAAGCTATAGAGGGCTCCACCCGTCACTTACTAAGTCCAATACAATCCTCATATGAAAAGGTTAAAATATAACATAAACATTTGTATTAAAACTAGCATATGAAATGTCAATACTTTAACCATAAACCATGAATGGTATAAAAATAATGCATCCACACTCAAACATATCACAAAAACATAAATAAAATATTGGAAATTTTTTCATAATAAATCAACTTCAAATAAGTGTAAAATTTAACAAAATATTTTGACATAGATTGAATCAAAACAATTTGAGAGAAATATATCATTCTATTTTGAAATGATTTAAGAGTCACATAATTATAAAAGAAAACATTTATTTTGAAAATATTCTTATAATATTGTAAGGTAATCTTCGACAATGTTATAACGGCAGAAAATTGCTGCACCCGCCGTATATTTTAGAACATTCTTACCTTAATTTTGTCGAAAAGGTCATAAAGTACCTTGTTTGGAAAATGATTGAAAGATTCCTTCCAAAACATTTAAATTCAAATAATTTTATAAATGTATTTAATCCATAGTATACTAAATAGTAATATTTTGTGCAATAAATATTTAATAAAACACAGATGTGGATGACAAAGAGATCCTAGTAGATACTTACGTAAAAATAACCTCCGATAAAAATGAGATTGTGAAATTAAACCTTATCTTGTACTATAGCTTGGTTGAGGGTACGTTAAAATATTTTATAATAGTTAAAAAATTCTTATTAAATAATAAAATAACCATATACATAAATATGATATCATATAAGATCATCTAATATTTCTTTGTTAATAATATTTTAGTATTATCGTCGTTTCGGTTGTTAACTGATTCATTTTACTTTATTTATTTTGTTACATATTCCATTTTTTTATGGATAGGATGTATGTGATTCATATAAAGAATGATATTACGTTCTTATAAATTATTTTTAATCATCAAATTAATATTATTTTTGAATGGTAGAGATGGGGAAATGAATCTCATCGCGTTCCTGGAGAAGGTAATCCGTACGTGCGCACGAGCGACAATATAATTCTTTTGATATTAAAATAATATGTAAATAGATGTTATATAATATATAAATAATAATTAGCATGTTATATTTATTATTTACATCAATTATCAATCATTATTATACCCATCAAAAAAAGTATCGAATAATAACTACACCACGACGTGGAGATGGTAAACCGTACGTACCCACATATAGTGAATTTTTCATTCATATGATGCATAGAATAATGAATATGTTTGTATCATTTTTATAATAAAATCATAGTATATATAATATAATAGAGTTATTATTTTAGAATGGAAATGACTAATAAAGAAGAAGCGGAAGAAGAAAAGAACATGAAAGAGTTGATGAAATATTTACTTCTTCTTTGGGTTCTTCCTTTTGATTTGATCAAATGGGCTCATTAGGTTAGCTTTATGACCAAATAATGGAATATGGGATGAAGGGAGGGTAGTTTTGAGGATACTTGGGTAGGTTTTGGACTAGAAAAATGGCTTTGGAGGTGTAATTTTGATATAAGGGGAAGTTACCTTTTATAAGTGGGATGAGGGTCACTTTAGGATAAGATTAAATTATTATTTTATTATAAAATCATATTCAGTTAATAATGGCTAAAAATGAATTTATTTTGTGACTTAGATGGTTCTGGGTCAAAATATTCTCAAACAATAGGTTTTAGACAAGTTTAGGATACCATTTTAACCTTATCTTTTAGAATTTACTCTTAGATAAATAGTTTAACTTTTATTGTGTCGTCTTGTATTCTTACAGTATATGGTTAATAACCGTACACTAAACATCCAATATAACATAAAGTGGTTCATTAATAAAATATATAATATTATTTAATCCCTTTTTCCGAACTTTAGGTTTTTAGGAATATTATATCAACCAATAATATAGTATTTGTTTTAACGATTAATTTATGTAAATTTTGACACTATTTGGTATTTTGTTTTTTTGAAAGTCATAAAAACATTAAAAACAAAGAAAAAAATTATATAATCAACCCTAACATGTCATATTAACCTATAAAATAATTGTAATTCATAAAAAGTCTCAAATTACATTTATTTGGATATTTATACCATCAATTATTTTAACCTTTCATTAATAAAGTAATTACTGCATCATCATTTTGTCATTAATAAATTTAATTATTTAATGTCTAAAAATAATAAATAAAATACCATTATGTAGGAATCCTTTTTTAGATATCTAAATACTATTTATAGTTGAATGTTTCTTATATTTAACCCAAAATTAAAAATGTTTTAGTAATGAAATATTGAATTTAACACTTTTAACTCTTCTTTAAATTAAATAATAATAAATGTCCTAATCTAATACAGGTGGACCAAAAGGATCATATTTTATTCCTAAGGTTTTTTTGGTCTAAATACACCTATCCAATAGAATTATTAAAAGTTTTAGCGTAATAATAATATCATTTTTACCTTTAATTACCCTATTTGCTTTTAACCGTGGTAAATAAAAGTCAAAAGTTACTATTCACCAAAAAATATTTTCATATTTTTGAACCAAATTTTTCTTACAGATATCAACCATATCTCTCAATGTTTTGAAATTCAACTCAAATATGTGGTAAAATTATATTTTATGCAAATTTTCAAATGCTTCTAGAAGGTGGGTAAAAGATGGTAAAAAGTTCCATAAAATTTTATATATCTCATATTATTATAAAATGAATCCAATTAATTAAATTTAACATATATAAGTATTATATATATATTTTGAATTAAAATAAATTTAAATAAAATAAATAATTTTTTAAATAAAAAGTTGGTTTGAAACAATAACGTAGTATTTTTCACTATTCATAAAAAATTGAATGTTTTTAGAAAAATACCAAAAATTCACCCTAAGATAATATTGATATTCCTAATTTGAAAATGAGGTATATTTTTTCAAATTCAAAAAATATATGTTTCATTAATTATTTTAAAATTAATTGTCGTTGTCAAAATAAAAAAGCTGGTTTTTAAGAAATAAAAACTATCAAAAGATTGACACTTGTTTATGTCCAGTTTAAATATGGAATTAAATCCAATGAAATAATTTATATTAAATGATAAAAATATAATCTATTGATACTTAAAAACCATTAAAATTTATAATTTAACACTATAAATTATTTCAATTAAAAAAGATGATTTTAATTTAAATTTAGTATTTTTTAATATTCATACGAATTTGAAAGTTATTCTAAAAGTACTAAAAATCAATAAAAATTAATTTTTCTATCTCAATTATAATGAAGAATTTAATTTACCTCAATTGAATATATAAAAGTGTCAAACATTGGATTTAAAAAGGGTTCTCCATTAAAAGGTGTTAAAATTGCATTTTTGGAAAAATACTTCTTTTAGCTGAAAAAATTAATTTGTTCTTATATTATGTCTAAGGAAAACATAATACGCATTCTAAAATTATAAGGAGTGTATAAAACTCAAAATTTAGTTAATACTATTCATAACTTCTTTTTGAACGAGTAGTTTGGTATGTTGTGGTGCGCTCGAACTCGGTGTTGTGTGTAACACAAGTTATTGAATTACTTTGAAGTGATAACGTACTATGAAATAGTTGGGTGTTAAATTATCCAATCCTCAAATAAATTGAATCCTCTCAATTTGAAATTTTACTTTGAAAATAAAAGGTTAATATAGAAAAATACCTTTTTGGAAAACTCAAATCAGAAATTTGGTTAATAAAATTTAGTCTTAATAAGAGGGAAAGGGAAATAAAAAAGTCACCACAAAATTATGATCTCTATTAGGAGAACCTTGGTGAAAATTAGAGACACATAATTGGTGTAAAAATGTAAATATTTATAGGGAGTGATTATGGTCATCAATAATAAGCTTGTGTTAAGTTGAGGGCCTCAAATCCATCAATCTATGAGGATTTAAAATATCATCGGTTCAAAAAACATAAGGTATTAGGATAACAAAGTTGTTTTCTAATATACCTTCCCTAATGTTTAAGAATTAATTTAGTCATAGAACAAGTGGAGAAATGTTTTTTACAGTTAGTGTTTCATCCTTCAACTAATTCCTACCACAAACTCATCTTTCATTCATGAATATAGTAGAATTAAACAATATTATATTTATTCAAATTTTATAGGGTTCCAAAAATAATGAATTTCTAATTCATTTGTCAGACTATTAAAAAAACCTTATAAAAACCAGGACATCGCATAGGTCAGTGTTAGGTGATGCACCCCTGTCTCCATTCGGTTGCGGGTTGAAGTATTATGACCTTATCAGATGTGACTGGTTGTTGGCCGATGTAGAGACCCGAAGCTTAACGTACATGGACATTACATTACTTTTGTGGAATACTTAGTACATAACAAAAACACACACACAAGGACCATAATAGTTTAGTGTCTTTGAAATCTCAGAATATAATCTTCTAATCGTGGTGAAAGATCTTCAACATCTCCCATAAAGATCTTCCCTTTTTGTTACCTAAAACCTTTCTTTATATCCTGGGGAAAAGAAAACATAAAAGGGTGAGTTCAATGCTCAGTAAGGGTAAAAAAAATATCAATCACATCATATTCATAAGAACATAACATTTTGGAAATCATAACCTGCAAAAGAGATCATAATATAATAACATGGGATAAATCATAGTAGTAAAATGTAATCCCAATAATCATAACTTAAAACCTGAAACATTGTGGCATACACACATAATCATAGAGAAATATTTCTTATTAGTCAAGACTCATTTCTTAGACTATCTTAGTGGACAAAGTCCATTTCTGAACCGATTTCACTCCTCGTTTCAATCCTGTTTCACTGAATCGGTTTAACCTGCCGTTCCAGCCATTTCTATCTCATGAGATATAAAATCTTTACCCAATTCATTGGAGGGAGATATAGGTCCCACCCATCTCATAATGAAATCATTCTTACTTGTGCCACAAAATAATCTTAAAACATTCATCATAACCCAAAGATTAAAATGGGTTTCATAAACATCATCCCATCATCACATAATCTATATAAAACAAATGGATATTTCATCATAATAAAAGTGAAACCATGTAAATAATAGAGAAATTATACATGAAACATACACATATAAAGTAATGTCATCTTAGATGGAAAATGGTTTTGATAAAACACTTGAAATCAATTCTTGAAGAAAATATCCTTTATTCTTCAAAATAAATTTATTTTCACAAAACATCATGAAATTTTAAAAGAAAAATATTTTGTTGAAAATATTCATGAAATACTTTGGAGGAAGCTTCATGAAAATAAGGCTTTATAAAACTGTAAAAATCTGTTCACGTCGTATAAGTTAAAAAAACATTCTTCTCGTACATTTTCCGGAAAAGTCAAAAAGTACCTCGTAAAAGAATGATTCCATACATAACATGTAGTAAATGTCAAAATGATTAAAAAGGACTTTAAACATATATGAAACCATTTTTAGGAAACATGGACATGTATGAGAACAATAACCCCAGTTAATACATACGAATAAACAATCTCAAATAAGAACGAGATTGGAAAAGTTATCCCTTACCTTAGGTCTGATTTGCTTCGTAAGTATCCGAAGCTCCTTTATAATTATTTAAATAATGTCATTTACTTATTACAGAATCATAATCATTGTTATGATATCATATATGGTTCACTTATGACTTTATATTACCCGTTCGTTTGTAAATTCCATGTTAAAGAGCGTTTTGGGTAAAATCGTTTCATTTTTCGTCCGTGTTTTGACTTGTAATTATTCACATGATTACTTAGATCTTGATTAATTAATTCCAGAATATAAAACCTGATTTATATATAATATATATTCAGAATATACATATATATAATAGATCATTAAATGGAAAGAAATACACCGTTCATGGAGACGGTAGGCCGTACGTACGCATAAACGCTGTTTTCGTTTCCTTATTGAGTTGAATGAAATTAAGTAGATGACATACATATATATACACATAAATCCAGTATCATTATTATGTCATATATTTCATTATTACTTATTATATATACTTTATAATCATTCATGAATGGTTAACATGGAGAATGAAACTCATCGCGTCGTGGAGACAATAGTCCGTACGTATGCACGGGCGATGATATCATTATCATGATCGTGGAATTGTATTGGAGTGTATGTATACTATTTCAGAATCAATATCACTTTAAAATAATCATATATAGTTATTATTTACACCATTATACCCATCCAAGTAAGCTGGTGGTGGAAAATAGATTACACCACGGCGTGGAGACGGTATTCCGTACGTACGCACGCGCGGTGATTTCGTTTTTTGTAGAATGGATAGATGGTAAAATAGGGTTGTTTCATACTTATAATAAAATATCAGTATATTACTGATACTTATGTTCTTACTTCATAATGAAACAACCTAAGAAGAAGAAGTGGAAGAAGAAATAAAGTTGAAAGAATCGGTAACGGACATTACCTCTTCTTTGAAGAGCCTCTTTGAGTCCTCTGCTTAGGGCACTAAAATTCGTCTTTGAAGAAGACCAGGTCCTATAGGATGTTTCTAGGGAAGTGGAGAAGATAATTTTTTAGGGTTTGGATGAGATTGAAGGCTCAAAGTGGTGTGAGGAAGAGAGGGAGGAGGTTCTCTTTTATAAGGGAGGAGAGGGGAACCTTTCGAAATCTTAAAAATATTAATTTATAATAAAAATTACCCCACATAAAAACCTCAAAAAATGACTAATATTAAAATATTAGATAATATATGTTTTTAATATCATCAACGAATAGAATTTAGACATGTTAGGAATTTATTTTAAACATTATCAACTTGATTTATCCTTATTTAATCAATTTAATTTTATTTGTGGTAATAACAGTCTAAATTTTAAATTATAACAAATAATTACTTATTTGTTTTTAATTATCCATAATTGGATAATTAATAACATTCTAGACCATATAAATTTAAATTTTTAATTTGTAAATATTTTTGTGATTTTTAAACAATTTTATAATATGTTAGTTTTATAAAATAACAATAGTGTCAATTTTGACACTATTCATTTGTTTGAATTTAAATAAAATTAATACAGAAGATATGTTCTAACTAAAAGATTAAATAGATTCATAAAATGTCATATGTATATATAAAATTAGTGGAGCACATTAAATAGTTCATATAATATTTATTTTATTAGTTTTAAAACCATTTATTTGGATTATCTCTTAATAAAATAAATACTACAACATTTTTGTATAATTATTTAATATACTTATTTATTGCATAAAAATTAAAAATAAAATCCTATGATGAAGATAAATCTATTATATTTTACAATAAAACTTTTAATAGAATTTATCATTTTAAAATCACTATATTTAAATTGTTATATTTATTAAATTATGAAGGTGTCAACTTTGGCATCATTTAAAATAAAATAATATAAGTGTCATAATCGCATTTATAAGGCTCTAAATTGTCCAATATTTAACCATTAGATGATTATGGTTTACATTTACATTAACAATAATTTTTTTTCAGGGTTTTGTTCATTTAATGGTCACTATTAGTTTAATAAAAACTATATTCTTGATTTTTCACTAGATAAACAATTTCTGCATCACTATTGTGCCATAATTAATGATAATTATCTAATCCCTAAAATTTATAAATAAATTAATATGATGTAGATATTTTTATTATATTTCTGGAGACTACTCATGTTCAAAGTTTCATGAAGTTTATCACTAAATTAAAATTATTATACTTATAAGATTTAAGAGAGTGACATGTTGTCACTTTCTTTGGTTTTAATAATAAATAAATTATTTTCATGGAAAAAAGTCTATTAAATGAATATAATCCGACCCTTAGGTGATATGGGTCGACTTTTAGTCATCCAGTAGAATTTTGGCATGTGTTAGTGTGATTTTATAATATTATATTTACACTTAATTACTCGATTTACCTTTAACTATGGTAAATAAAATTTACCATAGTTACTATTCATAATATCCAAAAATAAAAAGTAGCCTATTAACATAATTTGGACCTACTGATTCCAAATATGGAATCCGTTTTTCAAAATTCAATACACAAAAGTTTCAGAAATTAAATTAAAATTAATCCCGTTGTCGAAAGAAAACGTGTTTTTGATTAAAACATTGCAAAAGATTGAATTGATTTAACCTACGAATTCAAGGTAAAATCAATTCTAATAAAATACATTATATTAAATGGTAAAACTATATTCTATTTATACTTTAAAACTATTCAATATTATTATTTAACCATATAAATTATTACGATGAAAAAAGTTTTTTTTAATTAAAATATAGCGTGTTTTTACTATTCATTAAAATATAAAAGTTATAAAAAAAATATCAAAACATTATCCAATGTAAATTTTTATATAATGATTCAGAATAATAAGTTTATTTTGTAAAATATAACTTATAAACATCACAAAAATTATATTTAAAATGGGTGTTCCATCAAAAGGCGACAAAACTGCCTTTTTTGAAAAATACATATTTTACCTGAAAAAATTTATTTTGTTCTCATACGATGTTCTAGAAAATGTGTAAGATGAATAATAATGTTATAAAATTCAAAATGTAGTTAATACTATTCATAACGGCTAGTTTATAATAATATTATAACCATATATCGTTGTTTAGTGAAACCCGGTATTGTGTACTACACCCGCTACAGAGGAAGGTCGTGATTGCGTTTAATGAAAGCCAAGTTAGGTTTTCATGTTGTGCAAGACTCCTTTTTTGTTGTGTATAACAAAATACAACCATATTTCATTTATACATTGAATATATATATATACACACTCAATGTTGTGTAGAATGACTATTGTAAAACGAACTTGAAATTGTGTGTTACACAATCTAAGAATAGTGTTGTGTATTCTTCATGTTCATACGGTGTTGCGTATTGAGCAAGGAAATCTTGTTGTAGCTTAGAACACAAGACATCAATGAAATTAAAATAACATTTTTCATAAAATCTTGGGGTGTAACATTCTACCCCCCTTAAAATTAATTTCTCCCTCGAAATTCGTCAGGGATATAAATCATTTACTATTTATAGAAACCCACATCGTAAAAAGGAATTCTAAAACTTAATTTTAAAAACTAAAGTATGAAATGTAACAAATACCCAAAGTAACTCATCACTAGGTTTTTATATAGGAGAACATAGGTGAAAATATGGATGAGGAAGAAAAATCTAACCATCATGTTCTGATGGAGAGTGGTAGAGAACATGGCTATGGAAAAGCCAGCAATCACAAATCCATATATTTGTGATGATCTAAGGTACTATCTGATTCATCAGATATAAGGGCACTTGGACAACATTTTTGGTTTTCAATATCATTTCCCTAAAGTTAAAAAATTTGAATTAGAATAAATACTTGCTTGATTTTGGTACAATCTCACTGTTGTTGGTGCATTGAACAATTTCCACTCCGTCTCTTAAATAAATGAATTTGAATTTTCTTCATTTATGAAGTGTTAGCATATCATGAGATAGAATAATGAGTCATTCCATCTATTTCAAACAAAAGGATAGAAAAAGTTATCAAATATACATAAGTCCATCTATGGGGAGGTTAATCATATATGGTTCCTAAAATGGACTTATACATCATATATCATAATGCATAATATAATAAAACTAGTTTCTACTAAAAAGGGACTTCATGTAGGCCAGTGGTAGGCGATAAAGGCAAGTCGCCCTTCGGTTGTGGGATCGATTCCCACAGCCTTGTCCGACGCGATGGGCCGTCGTCCGTCCTGCAGGTTGTCCTTTTTATAAAACTACATTACTATAACATCCCATAAATAATATCGAAAAAACTTTTATCCTTAAACAATTCTAAATTATGTCCAACATAATCCATTCCAATCTTTAGGCTTATCTATAATACGGCAGTCCACTCTCATATTATAGTGAAAATGATTACCATAGATTTCATATAACAAGCATGTTAATACCATCGTTGATCCCCATATATCATAAGATATGTCTTCTTTGTCACATTCCAAACATTCGAAGGCCTAAATCATGTATTCTCTTGAAAAATGAATACCCATTGAATCTTAGTGAAAACAGGAGTGCTGTCAAAAGTTAACTCTTTCCACATACAAAAATCCAAAAATTCTACATACTCAAACCATGATATAACCTTATCATTATATCAGTCATGAGCTCATGAATACAATCAAACATTTAATTTTCTCCTTATCCCTAAATTATGTTCATATAATTTACTTTCCAAAAATATCTGAATAACCTTTCATGGTTACTGGTACCATTCAACATATACTTTCAAATACTTTAGGAAACACAATAATGTAACAATCCTTAGATGATTCTTTCTTCCATAGTACCATACATTATTCTTTTTAAACATACAATCATTCCACTAACTTCTTAAACCACTGACTAAGATTAATCATTTCTTTCGTCTCATATTTCATTTGTAGTCTCTTCATCATCATCCACATAAATACTACTCATATGACCATGCTGATTCTCTTCATGATATTTTCCCTTAGGTCATTGGTTTTCATAATGCCCATACATTCCACATTTAAAACATATAATCATTGTTGATGTCGTAGCAATACCATTATCCTTGTCAATGTTATTAACTGAATGTTTTCCTTTTCACTTACTGGATTTGTGTCCTTCTTTCCCACACCCAAATCATCTTCCAGTTCCTTTGAAACAATCTCCTTGATGCCTCTTCCCTCATGATTTACATAGGGAAAATTGAACATTCTTTCCTCTATGATCATCATGAAACTCCATATTTCTCTTATTAGCCGAGTCAGGAAACTTACCAAATTTGAGTTTATTGATCATATTATGAGATTGATGATTCGGCATAAAAATGATGTTTGGACTTCCAAATCCCATTTCATTTGGTTGCTCAAGAATAATATCATTCCATTGTCCATCATATCCTCCATTATCGTGAATCATCTTGTTTCCATCCATTTTCTAAAACCCAAAAAGAATAGTGTGAGAGGAAAAAATCATAATAAAGGGGGGGGGGTAACTTCAATATCTAACATCTTAGCTTTAATCCAATATCATTACCAGAATTATAGGACTATAACCTATACTTATACTTAACCTTAGGTACATCCCTAGACATAACTTTGAAATACCTCTAGGGATCTCACTAACATTTTCGCATCCTAGTTTCCAAAGGTTAACTAAACCATTCCTCTGATACCAACTGTAGAGACCCGAAGATTAACGTACATGGACATTACATTACTTTTGCGGAATACTTAGTACATAACAAAAACACACACACATGGACCGTAATAGTTTAGTGTCTTTGGAAACTCGGAATATAATCTTCTAATCATGGTGAAAGATCTTCAACATCTCCCATAAAGATCTTCCCTTTTTTTTACCTAAAATATTTCTTTATATCCTGGGGAAAAGAAAACATAAAATGGTGAGCTAAAATGCTCAGTAAGGGTAAACAAAAGAAATATCAATCACATCGTATTCATAAGAACATAAAATTTTGGAAATCTTAGATACAAAAGAGATTATAATATCAAAACATGGGATAAATCATAGTAGTGAAATGTAATCCCAAAAAATCATAACTTAAAACATGAAAATTTGTGGAATACACACATAATCATAGAGAATAATTTCTTATTAGTCAAGACTCATTTCCAAGACTATCTTAGTGGACAAAGTCTATTTCTGAACCGAGTTCACTCCTCGTTTCAGTCCTGTTTCACTGAACCGGTTTAACCTGCCGTTCCAGCCATGTCTATCTCATGAGATATAAAATCTTTACCCAATGCATTGGAGGGATATATAGGTCTCACCCATCTCATAATTAAATCATTCTTACTTGTTCCACAAAATAAACTTAAGACATTCATCATAACCCAATGAATAAAATGGGTTTAATAAACATCATCCCATCATCACATAATCCATATAAAACAAATGAATATTTCATCATAATAAAAGTGAAACCATGTAAATCATAGAGACATTATACATGAAACATAAACATATGATGTAATGTCATATTATATGGAAAATGGTTTTGATAAAACACTTGAAATGAATTCTTGAGGAAAATATCCTTTATTCTTAAAAATAAATTTCCTTTAACAAAACATCATGAAATTGTAAAAGAAAAATATTTTTTGAAAATAGTCATGAAATATTTTGGAGGAAGCTTCATGAAAATAAGTCTTTATAAAACCGTAAAAATCTCTTCGTGCTGTATAATTTAAAAAAACATTATTCTCGTACTTTTTACGGAAAAGTAAACAAGTACCTTTTAAAAGAAAGATTCCATACATACCATGTAGTAAAAGTCAAAATGGGTAAAAAGGACTTTAAACATACATGAAACCTTTTTTAGGAAACATGGACATGGATGAGAACAATAACCCCAGTAAATACTTACGAATAAACAATCTCGGATAAGAACGAGATTGGAAAAGTTATCCCTTACCTTAGGTCTGATTTACTTCATAAGTGTCCGAACCTCCTGTATAATGATTTAAATAATGTCATTTAATTATTCCAGAATCATAATCATTGTTATTATATCATATATGGTTCACTTATGACTTTATATTACCCGTTCTTTTGTAAATTCCATGTTAAAGAGCGTTTTGGGTAAAATCGTTTCATTTTTCGTCCGTGTTTTGACTTGTAATTATTAATATGATTACATAGATCTTGATTACTTAAATCAATAATATAAAACATTATTTATATATAATATATATTCAGAATATACATATATATAATAGTTCAGTAAATAGAAGGAAATACACCGTTCATGAAGACGGTAGGCCGTACGTACGCATGAACGCTGTTTTCGTTTCCTTATTGAGTTGAATGAAATAAAGTAGATGACATACATATATACACACATAAATCCAGTATCATTATTATGTAATATATTTCATGATTACTTATTATATATACTTTATAATCATTCATGAATGGTTAACATGGATAATGAATATCATCGCGTCGTGGAGACGGTAGTCCGTACGTATGCACGAGCGATGATATCGTTCTCATGATCATGGAATTGTATTGGAGTTTATGTATACTATTTAAGAATCAATATCACTTTACAATAATAATATATAGTTATTATGTACACCATTATACCCATCCAAGTAAGGTGGTTGTGGAAAATAGATTACACCACGTCGTGGAGACGGTATTCCGTACGTACGCAGGCGCGGTGATTTTGTTTTCCGTAGGATGGATAGATGGTGAAATAGGGTTGTTTCATACTTATAATAATATATAAGTATATTAGTGAGGCTGATGTTATTACTTAATAATTAAACAACCTAAGAAGAATAAGTGGAAGAAGAAATAAAGTTGAAAGAATCAGTAACAGACATTACCTCTTCTTTGAAGCGCCTCTTTGAGTCCTCCACTTAGAGCACTAAAATTGGTCTTTGAAGAAGACCAGGACCTCTAGGATGTTACTAGGGAAGTGGATAAGAGAATTTTGCAGGGGTTGTCCGAGATTGAAGGCTCAATGTGGTGTGAGGAAGAGAGGGAGGAGGTTCCCTTTTATAAGGGAGGAGAGGGGGACCTTTGGAAATCTTAAACATATTAATTTATAATAAAACTATGCCCACTTAAAAACCTCCAAAAATGACTCATATTAGACTATTAGATATGATAAGGTTGTAATATCATCATAAAATAGAATTTAGACATGTTAGGAATCTATTTTAAACATTATCAACTTGATTTATCCTTATTTAATCAATTTAATTTAATTTTTGGTAATAACATTCTAAATTTTAAATTATAACAAATAATTACTTATTTGTTGTGAATTGTCCATAATTGGATACTTAATAACATTTTAGACCATATAAATTTAAATTTATAATTAGTAAATATTTTTGTGATTTTTAAAAAATTTTATAATATGTTATTTTTATAAAATAACAATAGTGTCAATTTTGACACTATTCATTTATTTGATTTTAAATAAAATAAATACATAAGATATGTTCAAAATAAAAGCTTTAATAGATTCAAAAAATGACATATGAATCTAGAAAAGTAGTGGAGAACATTAAATAGTTCATATTATAGTTAGTTTATTATTCTTAAAACCATTTATTTGTTTTATCTCTTAATAAAATAAATACTAAATTATTTTTGTATAATCATTTAATATACTTATCTGTTGCATAAAAATTAAAAAAAAAATCCAATGATGAAGATAAATCTATTAAATTTCACAATAATAATTTTAATCGAATTTATCATCATAAAATCATAATATTTAAATTGTTATATTTATTAAATTATGAAGGTGACAACATTGGCATCATTTAAAATAAAATAATATAAGTTTCATAATCGATTTTATAAGGCTCAAAATGGTAAAATATTCTACCATTGGATGATTATGGTTTACATTTACATGAAAAATATGTTTTTTTCAGGGTTTTGTTCATTTTATGGTCACTATTAGTTTAATAAAAACTATATTATTGATTTTTCACTAGATAAACAATTTCTGCATCACTATTGTGTCATAATTAATGATAAATATTTAATCTCTAAAAATTATAAATAAATTCATATGATGTAGATAATTTTATAATATTTCCGGAGACTACTCATGTTCAATGTTTCATGAAGTTTATCACTAAATTAAAATTATTATACTTAGAATATTTAAGAGAGTGATATGTTGTCACTTTCTTTGGTTTTAATAATAATTAAATTATTTTCATTGAAAAAAGTCCATTAAATGAATCTAATCCGACCCTGAGGTGATAGGGGTCCACTTTTAGTCATCCAATAACATTTTGTCATGTGTTAGGGTAATTTTATAATATTATATTTACCCTTAATTACCTTATTTACCTTTAACTATGGTAAATAAAATTTACCGTAGTTGCTATTCATAATTTCCAAAAATAAAAAGTATCCTATTAACATAGTTTGGACCCACTGATTCCAAATATTTAATCCATTTTTTGATATTAAATACACTAAAGTTGCATAAATTAAATTAAAATTAATCTCATTGTCGAAATAAAACGGGTTTTTGATTAAAACACTGCAAAAGATTGAATTGATTAAACCTACGAATTCAAGGTAAAATCAATGCTAATGACATAAATTATATTAAATGGTAAAAATATATTCCATTTATACTTTAAAACCATTCAATATTATAATTTAACCATATAAATTATTACGGTGAAATAAGTTGTTTTTAATTAAATTATATTGTGTTTTTACTATTCATTAAAATATGAAAGTTATCAAAAAAATATCAAAACTTTATCCAATGTAAATTTTTATATCATGATTCAGAAGAATAAGTTTATTTTTTAAAATTTAACTTTTAAACTTCTCGAAAATTATATTTAAAATGGGTGCGCCAACAAAAGGCGGCAAAACTGCCTTTTTTGAAAAATAATTATTTTACCCGAAAAAATTATTTTGTTCTCATACCATGTTCTAGAAAATGTGTAATATGAATAATAATGTTACAAAATTCAAAATTTAGTTAATACTATTCATAACCGCTAGTTTATAATAATATTATAACCATATATCGTTGTTTAGTGAAACCCAATATTGCGTACTACACACGCTACCGAGGAAGGTCGTGATTTCATATAATGAAAGCCAAGTTAGGGTTGCGTGTTGTGCAAGACTCCTTTGTTGTTGCATATAAAAAAATACAACTATATTTCATTTATACATTGAATATATATATATATATATACACAATCAATGTTGTGTAGAATGACTATTGTAAAACGAACTTGAAATTGTGTGTAACACAATCTAAGAATAGTGTTGCGTATTCTTCAAGCTCATACGGCGTTGCGTATAGCACAATGAAATATTGTTGTAGCTTACAACACAAGAAATCAATGAAATTAAAATAATATTTTTCATAAAATCTCGGGGTGTTACAGCCGACCTCTAGGTTGTCCTTTTTATAACAATCCAAAAATAATCTTAATAAATTATTTAACCTTATAAATAATATCCAATTTCAATATTAAACCATTCCAACATTTAGAATTATCCAAAATAAATCTGTCCAAACTCAAAATCCAAAATTTATAAGGAAGGTAAACACAATGAAGATCTTTTTTTACGTAATAATATGTGAATACCTTCATAATGTATTCTTTTAAAATATGGTAACACCATGAATTACCATAAAACCTTATTGATTACATTAATGTTCCCTTATACCTTATAGAATTATAGATATATTCTTTATATCCCAAAATTTTGAATACTCCAAAAATGATGAAATAAAAAAACCATTAATCAGTTCAAAGGTAGTCAAGAATATCCAATATAATTTATCCAAATAAACCATATCTTATTCAAATATTACAACCTTAGTATGCGGACCATATTAAGGTTTATCTTTCCTCCTACCATGTATTTTCCAAAAATATTTACTTGTTGTTGAGTCACTTTTCATAGAACCATATAATCTCAAATCCTCAATAAAATAGTACTGCAGTAAAATCTTTATTTATTTCTGTAATTCATATAACCGGAACGTCATCGATACAACAATGAAATGACATAATTACTTAATATCAACATAAGAACACATGTCATTACTCTTCATATGTGGTAGTATCATAACTTGATTATTATCCAATATCATCATTTGCGGTATACTCTGATGACAAGGAAATTGATTCGCGTAGTGTCCCAACTCCTTGAAGATGAATCATTTTACATTTGAAACATTTTTCTTACCCTTTCTATCACATACTTGGTGTCATTTTTCTCCACACTTATAACAATCTCACATTCCCTACAATCATTTACCAAGGTGATTCTTTCCACATTTCTCACATTTGGGAAAATCCATTTTTCCACTCTTCCCTTTATTCATCCTTCTCTCTACCATCCTTTTCTTCTCTTGATTCCCTTCAAATACATAGGACTCAGAGAATTATTTACATATATTATTAACAAATGATACTATTTATTCATATGTTGAAAATATGTGTGAGAATATTTACCCTATAAATGTTGTCTTAATACAATTAAATATATTATCCTTCTTACTCTTTGGATCATACGTATTATGGGAGTTCTCATTCCTTCTACTAGGCTCCATTTCTAAACAATTTCATACACTAATTTAGTTTATGAATTGAAATAAATAATTCCAAACTTGTAAAATACCCAACATAAGTTGAAAAATTTATGGATATAATCCATAATCATAAAAATGTTTTCTTTGAGGTAGTATTTACTCCTAAATCCTTCATAATGTCTTGTAATGAAAATGTGAATTATCTTAAGCATATCCCCCAGGAGTGTTGTAACCAATAGTGAAATAAGGCATGTCATCGTCCAACGGTTCCCATTCGAGTCCAGCTAAAAGAATTGTTTTTGGGTTTTACTCCTATGTACATATGTTCCATATCCGCCTCTACATGTTCGTATCCAGATAGGGATGTATTGCTTGGAAAAATCCCAAAATCTCTACATTACCAAAATTCTAGGATGTTCTTATATACTAATCATAAAAGTCTATCTAGGTTAATGTTCTCTAATCTTATATTATCTAAATATTGTTTCCAAGGTTTGTACTAAACATCCTTTGATACCAACTGTAATGCCCTGGCCCCAGTTACTCAGTGTCGATGCTTTATTACATAGCATTGGCATGATTATAAGGAATCGTGTCCCGACAGACCAATCAATTTAGAATTATTGGAAACAAGATACATATATAATTTCAACATTACAACTTCATAAGAAATGCAACACCTATTTATTCCAATAAAATCATACAATCATTCTAGATTATGCCTGCAAGTCACTCATAAATAAATTCTTCATATCCTAGGGAAATGAAACATAAGAAAAGGGGTGAGCTCAAATGCTCAGTAAGAGTAAGAAATACAGTGGAAGATAACATAAACATTAGGCATGGTGAATAATTTTAAACACATACCTTTACAAATAATAAATATGGACACTTTATCGCAAGAATATGAGCTTAGTAAATAATTCCATAATAAAACATAGTCATGGGTATTCTACTAGTCGAATAACCACATGAAACATCGTTATTATTTTCCAAATGAGGGAATGTATAGTTCTAGACATTCTGAAACATTTTGCAAGGCCTCGACCAAGACATATAAAAATGATTTAGGCCTCAGCCAAAACCATATTTAAAATTTGGAAAGGCCTCGACCAATTCCACCTTTTATTGTCTCATGAGACCTATCGATGCACCAAGGAGCTATAGCGGGATCCTCCCGTCATATACTTAGTCCAATACATTCCTCATATGAAAAGGTTGAAATATAACATAAACATTCGTATTAAAACTAGAATACAAAATGATAATACATTAACCATAAACCATGAATTGTAGAAAAATAACTCATCCATAGTCAAAAATATTACTAAAACATAAATACAATATGGGAGATTTATATCATAATAAATCAACTTCAAACTAGTGTAAAATTTATCAAAGGATGTTGACATAGATGAAATCAAAACTGGTTGAGAAAAATATATCTTTCTATTTTAAAATAATTTAAGAGTCACATAATTATAAAATAAAACATTTATATTGAAAATATTCTTATAAGATTGTAATAGAAGCTTCAACGATGTTATAATGGTGGAAAATAGCCGCACCTTCCATTTTTGTTAAAAAACATTCTTACATTAATTATGTCAAAAAGGTCATAAAGTACCTTGTTTGGAAAATGACGGAAAGATTCCATTAAAAAAATATAATGTCAAATAAGGGTATAAATTATTTTAACCCATAGTCTAGTAAGTAGTAAAAAATGTTTTGAAATACATTTTTAAGAAAACAAGGATGTGGATGATAAAGAGGTCCCAGTAGATACTTACGTTAAAACAACCTTAGATAATAAAGAGATTGTGAAATTAAACATTACCTTGTACTTTTCCATCATAGAGGGTACATTAAAATCCTGTATAATATTTAAATAATTGTTATTAAATTATACAAAAACCATATACAGAAATATGATATCATATATGATCTTCTAATATATCTTTGTTAATAATATCTTAGTATTATCATCGTTTCGGTTGTTAACTGATTCATTTTACTTTATATGTTTTGTTACATAAGTAGTGATTGTTATTGATAGGATGTTTTTATTCATATATAGAATATTATTATGTTCTTAGACATTATTTTTAATCATCAAATGAAAATTATTCTTTAATTGTTACGATGGGGAAATGAATCTCATCGCGTTCGTGGAGATGGAAATCCGTACGTACGCACGAGCGAAAATATCATTCTTTTGATATTAAAATAATATGTAAATAGATGGTATATCATATATAAAGAATCATTAAAATGTTACATTTTTATTTAAATCAATTATACATCATTATTATACCCATCCAAAAAATAATGTATTGAATAACAACTACACCACGACGTGGAGACGGTAACCCTTACGTATAAACGTATAACGACTCTGTCATTCATATGATGGATAGAATAATGAATATGGTTGTACCATTTTTATAATAACATCACTATATATAGATGATACTGGATTTATTATTTTATATTGGAAACAACAAATAAAAAAGTAGTGGAATAAGAAAAGAACTTGAAAGAGGTGATGAAATATTTACCTCTTCTTCGGGATCTTCTTTTTGATTTTATCAAAAGGGCTCCATAGGATGGATTTCTGACCAAAGTAAAGACTCTAGGATTAAGGGAGGGTAGATGGGAGGATAATGTGGTTTGGTTTGTCCGATCCAAATGTCTTTGGAGGGGTGATTTTCCGAGAAGGGGAAGTGCCCTTTTATAAGAGGGGTGAGGGTCACTTTAGGAAAAGATGAAATTATTAATTTATTATACAGTCATATTCAATTTATAATGGCTTAAAATGAATTTATTTCTAGACTTAGGTTGTTATGGGTAGAAATAATCTCAACCAATTGGTTTTAGAAAAGTTTAGGTTACCATTTTAACCTTATATTTTAGATTTAACTCTTAGTTAAATAGTTTAGCATTTGTTGTGTCTTCTTTTATTCTTACACTAAATGGTTAATAAACACACTATAAACTTCCAAAAGATCCTCCAATGGTTCAATAATGACCTATATAATATTATTAAATCCTTTTGGCCGAATCTTATATTTATAGGAATATTATATCAACCAATAATATATTATATGTTTAAAAAATTAATTTATGTCAATTTTGACACTATTTGGTATTTTGTTTTTGATAAAGTCATAAAAAACATATCACTTATAAAATAATTTACATAATCATACCTAACATGTCATATTAACGTATAAAATTATTGGAATTCATCAATAGTCTCAAATTAAATTTATTTGGTTATTTATAACATCAATTATTTTAACCTTTCATAAATAAGGTAATTACTACATCATCATTGTGCCATACCTAAATTTAATTATTTAATATTTAAAAATTATAAATAAAATAAATTAATGTAGGAATTATTTTTATGTTTCTAATTAATATTTATAGTTTAATTAATCTTTTGTATACCCCTATATTAAAAGAAAATAGTTATGAAAACTTGAATTTAACACTTTTAACTCTTCTTTCAATTAAATAATAATAAATTTACTAATATAATCCAAGTGGACCAAGAGGATCATATTTTATTTATAAGGTTATTTTTGGTCGAAATACACTTATAAAATATAATTAGTACATGTTTTAGTGTAATAATAATATCATTTTTTATCTTTAATTACCCTATTTAATTTTAATCGTGGTAAATAAAATTAAAAAATTACTCTTCACAAAAAATTATTTTCATCTTATTGAACCAAATTTTACATTCTAATATAAACTGTGTCTCTCGGATTTTCTTGATTCAACTCATAGAAGCGGTACAATTATGTTTTATGCAAATTTGAAAATGCTCAAAGGAGGTGGGTAAGAGATGGTAAAAAGTTCAATAAAATTATATATATATATATATATATTATAAAATGAATCTAATTAATTAAATTGAAAATATATAGGTATTATGTACCTATTTTTACCTAAAATAAATTTAAATAAAATAAATAATTATTTAAATAAAAAGTCAGATTGAAACAATAACGTACTGTTTTTCACTATTCATTAAAAATTGAATGTTCTCAGAAAAATACCAAAAATTCACCCTAAGCTAATTTTGATATTAATAATTAGAAAATGAAGTCTATTTTTACAAATTCATAACATAGATTTTGCATTAATTAATTTGAAATAATTACCGTTGTCAAAACCAAAAAGTGGGTTTTTAAGAAATAATAACTATCAAACGATTGACACTTGATTATGTCCAGTTTAAATGTGAAACTACATTAAATGACCTAAATTATATTTAATTACAAAAATAAAATCCAATGATACAAAAAAACCATTCAAATTTATAATTTAACACTATAAATTATTTCAATTAAAATGGTTGTTTTTAAATAAAATTTTGTATATTTCACTATTCATCAAAATATGAAAGTTATCGGAAAAGTAACAAAAACCAATAAAAAATAATTTTTATGTCACTCTTCTGAAGAAGAATTTTATTTCACTCAATTGAATATATAAAAGTGTCAAATTTTGGATTTAAAAAGGGTTCTCCATTAAAAGGCGGTAAAATTGTATTTTTTTGAAATACACTTCTTTTAAATGAAAAAAATGAATTTGTTTTTATATTATGTATAAGAAACACATAATATGGATTCTAAAATTATAAGGAGTATATTAAATTCAAAATTCAGTTAATACTATTCAGAACCTCTTTTTGAATGGCTAGTTTGTTAAGTCATGGTGCGCTCAAACTCGGTGTTGCGTGTAGCAGAAGTTATTAAATTACTTTGAAGAAATAACGTAGTATGAAATCATGGGGTGATATAGATCCTCAATGGGAGGTGATTATTTTATAATATTCTTATTATATACAATCAAAGGTTATATCCTTCATTCTCATTTATTGTACTATAATTTTAGTAACAAATTTTTCATTATCACATGAAACTATTTTTCAATGAATACATTTGATAAAATAAGTATTGGTGGAGGAGTTTCCTAGGTTAGGTTAGGATTTTAGAGTTTTAATTTTTACTTTTTTTTAAATCTTTTCATTTTTGTGTGATTTGGAAGCCCATGGATCTCAATTTGAATACCATTTTAAATTTAGATCCTAATCTAATTATGATAAACTGATTTTACCTAATAATGTATTCATAGATGAATCCTAGAAAAATCATATTTTTAGATTCAATGTTTATAAAATTTATGAAAAGACCCTTGGTTATTCAATCCCATGACATGTAATACTATAAAATTTTAAAATCACTTACCCAAGAGGATTCTAAACCAATTTGAGATCATTTTTATTTTGAACGTAATTTTTAAGGAACCCTTCCAGGACTGATGAACCATAATTTACTGAGAATAATAGTCAAAACATTAGATCATTGAGGAAGATATGTTAAAAAATATTAATGTATTATTTTTACTAAACAATTAAATTTTTATAATAAACATCTATTCTGGACCACCTTTACATCTAAACCATTTTATCCTCTTGAATCTATGATAAAAATAATTAGGAAGCAACAGTGAAATCCATAAATAATTAACTATCTTATTCTGGATGTAAATGCACTTTCACTCTAGAAATCAAGTGTGGGGGGAGTCTTTTTGTGAGTATATTTTAGAAGCAATTATGATGTTGGGATGTTTTTTGTATGATGATATGGGGAGAATCATCAAATCTATGAAATAGAAATAAAATATCACCTTTGAAAATTGATCAAGGATGATTACATAACTATTTTACATTCAATAATTCATCTCTTAATTAAGCTTAAAAAATCTATATACATTAAAAATTGAAACAATACCACTGAAGGATATGGAGAGAATTTATATTTTATATTACTGAAGTGATTTATGTGAATAATCCATGAGAATAAAAATGCTTTGTGGATAAAATCTTAAATCGGAGAGTGAGAAAAAGAATAATAAATAAGTGTAAATTGTATTTAATTATTTTACATTATAGAGAGAAAACCACCTCAACCTTAATTAGAATATTTCAGTATCATAACCATACAAAACCTTTACATTAAATTAATATATAAATTATTCATGATTATAATTTTTACTTGAATTATACGGTGGACATATTGAAACTTAGAAAGCATACAGTGGACCCATTATGAGTTTGGAATGATACAAACATTTCAAAAATGAATATTTTTCATTGAGAGAAATACATCCCAAAAGGTATGTATAAATGATCATGGGAGGATATAAAAAATTAAAAATGTTTTTTAATTTTCCAAATATAGAAAATAAAATATATAAAATTTAAGAGGAATAATAATTTTTAGTGACTACATTGTTTAAAAGGTAACCCATATTGGCTAGAGTTTTGAATTTTTCTTGGGCAATATTTTTGATGTTTACTCATATAAGAGTTTAAGGATATTGTGTGGGTTAATTGATTGAGATTATATATTTATTATCTTTTATAATAAATAAAATAATATAAATTCATGTCTATTTCAAAATAAAAGGGAAATTGGATCATTATTTCGATACATGGAGTTGATTTAGAATATAATTATTAAATGGATGGAATAATTATTTGAAATTATCTTATTTAAATTTTGAATTATTTAAACAAATACTACACTATATATGTGTATTCATTGTTTTAAATAAATTACTAGAAGAAAAGAAGAACCGACAATATTTATGTCATAGAAAAATATATATATTAATATGATGAATTTATATAATATGCATGGATTTTATATTTTTTTCATAAAGAAAAATGGTCTTGATGTAGAATGATTAATGTTTCAAAATTTAGGTGGTCCAATAGAAAAAAATGGATGAGCTTTTAAAAATTGAATATTTTGAATGGATTAATTTTGGGAAGATGAAAACTCTAAGAATTTATCCGATGTTGAAATATGGAAAAGGGAAAATTTTAATTAGAATATTTTAGAGTAAATAACCCATATTCAATGCCATTAAATTCAGAATCTTGGAAGTTATGGAATCAAGGATTTAAAAAGAAATTATAAAGTTCATAATTTTTTTAGGTCTTTATAATTTATGAGTCACATTAATATACATGTAAGAGTAATTTAGAGTCGATAGATTGGAAAATTGATAAAGGAAACAAACTTCCTTCTATACATAAGAGTAACTCTGGGAAGTAGAACGATTAAATCAGGTATGTCCCACACATAAAATTCCTTCCTATCAATATGTAATATTCACTTCCATGAATACAGTAATTTTTAAGGGTGATTAGATATTCCCAGGGGATAAAATAGTTGAAAGATATGGTATTTACTCAAGTTCCACTTTAATTCATAATGGTGATAGAATTTTTCCTTAGAAGTGAAAAGCTGAGCACAACTATGATACACAAGGATACACTTGAATGAAACATATATATCACTTATTAACATGTAAGTTTAATATTTATTTAACACTCTTGAGAATTTAGAAAAGTATGATGATATATAAAGGTCATTTCATTATATAAATGAAGTGTTAGGGTCTTATCCTTCCCTGGGGAGATGAAAGAAGGAATTTTTAAGGGTCTAATATTTTTCTACATAGGGGATAAAAATGGTCCTTTGTATGAATCATCATGAATAGGGTGTCACAAGTATGATGAATAAATTTCCTCTTAAATTAATGAAATTCCACC
Source organism: Viscum album (assembly GCA_963277665.1). Taxonomy (NCBI): domain Eukaryota; kingdom Viridiplantae; phylum Streptophyta; class Magnoliopsida; order Santalales; family Viscaceae; genus Viscum; species Viscum album. The sequence continues at coordinate 460,765,226 of OY728167.1, read as the reverse complement.
AGGGTCATATTCAAAAAAGCATCACGAAGATAATATAAGGTGAACTAGCCTTCATTCAGACTTGTTCAAGTTGATCCCGACACACTATTGTGATCCCCGATGATATTTAAGAGCCCCTTAGAATGTGATAAAAATATAAATAATGTACATTCCAATATATATTTACACCTAATTATTTGGAGGGATTAATGTGGAATCTATTATTCCCAAATACCTCATTTTCATGCTCAAATATGGAAAATATTTCACATGACTCTATGAAGAATTCAACACTACATGAATAATGTAACAATTAGAGTTTAATTAGGAAGACTACTAATATGTTATAACTTTAATAAATCCACACCCTTTGTACAAAAATATTGAATAGATTTTTGGAAGATGGGAAATTTTTTTAGATTAAAATAAGGAAGACAAAATGTACTGGGGGATTTGTAGGATTAATTTTTTTCATACTTTTCAAAATCAATGATGGTGAATATTTTGAAACTTGATATGAATATTAAAGTTGGAATTTTCTCAGTTCAAAGGTGGTATTCATAGAGAAAAGATGATTGATAAAGAGGGAAACAAGTATGAAATGGAGACCCCAATATGTGTGTCCTTTTCTGGATAAACCCATTACAATAGTGAGTTAGTGGATACTCATATATCCCATTATTATTCCATATTTACTTTTCCATCTTCCCAATTTCTTCTATATTTATTTTGAAAGAATTGAATTGGTTTTTTTCTTTTGAAATATGATTATTTTTATGATTATACATATATTTATTATCATTAAACAATTATTTAGTATGGTTGAAATTATTTATTATGGGATTAATATGGGCTATTCATTTAATAGAATTAATGTAATCTAGATTTCTGTTTAAATTTCCTAATTAGGGTCATTATTAAAAGAATATTAAATTAGATTATTTTTTTCTACATAATTAATCTGATTAGTGAGATCATATTATATGGATAAATACTATTAGTACTATACTTTTATTATAATTTCTAGAAAAGAGTAGGTTTATGTTATTTGGTTTTATACCTTGACATTAATAATTTGGATAGGAGAAACATATACTCACAATAAAGAAGGTGTATCCAAAATTCAAAAATGTTCATATCTACTGTATTTTACCTTCACCCGTGATATTTTATCATTTTAAATTTTCTATTTTCAAGATATTCACATATATTGCATAAAATCCTTAACCAAAATCCATAAACATTGAAAAAATAAACAATATAAAGTGGAAACATTAACTATGTTGTAAACTCCAAGTGATACAACCGCAAGGACTATAACCATTGCTTTATTAGGTAATAAAAATTTTTATAGTGATTTATGAAAAATTATTTACCCTTAAATAACACCATGAAAACTATAAATTTTTAAAGGTCTATTAATTTGATAGACATGAGACACTAGGAAACTCCTCCCAACTTTATGGAGTTTTATTTTAATCTCAAAATTCAATGGTCACTACTACCACCATAAACCCCAAAGTTCCACTAGGCGTAAACATTGTACATGATTCACTAGATCCATGTATACTAATCCAATCTCTAAACTATGTGTAGTATATATATTCAAAACATGAGTTGTCTTCAACCCTGTATAGGGGTGAGTATAATAAAACTCATTTAGACACCCATATTTCACTAATGAAAGGTAAATCAACAAGTTATATCAATCTAAAAAACAACATGTAAACCAAAACAATGAAATAAATCAAGATATATTATATAAATAAAATTCACAAGGATATAGAAAAGTTCCTATAATCATAGATCTAATTCCACAAAGGATTTCATTTCCCAATAAACTAAGAAAGAATAGAGTTCCAAAAGGATCAAAAATTCTTATGTCGATTGGCTATATATATGCCACATATTGTAGGAATAAAAGATATTATTGACGTTTTATAAGGCTCAAAATCTCCAAAATAATGAACAATTAATTATTCCCTATTTAAACATAGAATTAAAAAGGCAACTATATAGTTGTTGAAGTATGCCCACTTATTGAGGTAGTATTTTATCCTTCTATACACACTTTTACTGAATTGATCAATAATATTTCTGGGTATCTGGAACCTATTCCAAGAATTATTGGTAGTGAAGGGAGAAATAACCACTCCTATATATAACTACATTTCCTTGTAAAAATATATGTTCCTAATAAAATTTGTAGAGGTGGTCCCTCCACCCATGAAGTGGGTAAGTGTTAGTCAAGGGAGTAACCAACCCCAGTGGAGTAAGAATTCCTCATTATGTATAACATTCCATATGTGGGAGTATCTAACCCCATGGAAATAGTAAATATTCCTCAATTAGGTGGTGGAGTAACATTATCTTGAAAGAATGAGGGTGACCCACACCCAATCACTATTATGTTACCAATGTAAAATCTAAACTTGTTCCTACTCTAATAATTACCCACAATCGTAGTTGTCATTTAGAAAAAGATAATGAATCTACTCTATCTGAATAACCACATATCTCATATATGAAAATGACGCATGGTGTATTATCATATTATTATTTAAAAAAATTATTATTATGGATAAATAATGTGCCCCAATATAATCCCTACACAAAAGGAAATGAGAAACCATCAAAACTATAATAGTAAATGACATGCACTCTAGGGGTACACTGTGTGTGGACCCTAATAAAATATTGTTCTTTAAATTCCATTAACATTGAATTTATGGTTTTACCCTCATGGAATGTACACTAGTTCACATGAAATCTGAGATCAATGGGAGTACTCCAAATGTACCACTATAATTTGATTTCTACAATTCCCTCACTATATGATATGTATGACTGGTCACAATATTTTTGGGAAAAAATATGATATGGTAATATACCATAACACATTCCATGTCATTTACTCTAGCTACATAAAATTTAAACTAAACTATGTTTATGGTTGTGGACTTTAACTTACCCTAAGTCATGTATACCTAGAACTACATAGTCTGTGATAAGTGGGCTTATGTTTGGTGATGTTTAAATTCATCAAAATCCAAATCATTTAAACCAATATTGTACATGACATTTATTTATCAACATATATTTCATATAATTATAATTTATTAATAATAATCATCTTTTATGATATCTTCACGACCATTTTAATTTGCGGCCTCAATCACACCTGTCACACCACCTGCCACCATCTACTGCTTCCTCAGGTCCTTCCAAGTGATCCGATCACCACCATCACAACACCATTTTTACATTAAAACATTTATTATATAACATCAAAAACGAACAACCAATTTAACATTGTATAATTCATTATCACCCATTACCATACCATTCCATGTTTGGCCCTTGTATGATGCTTTTATTTTTCATTCCATCTCCACCCCATCATCTGAGAAGGTTATTTTAAACAATATCCTTTGAATTACAAGTCCTAGATATGGGTGGAAATGATAATTTATTATAATAATATTATGAAAAAGTGATACAATCACATTCTTTATATTCCACATATCTGGGATTTGATTTTAACCATGTCCTTCCTTGATGGAAAAGGCTTGAGAATTATATATTGTATTACTATTTCATCCAAAAGATATATTATTTTCATAACCACAATAAATGATGTTATAGATTCATGAAAAATATGTTTATGTATGATAGAATATATACTTTTTTATATCATATGAACCAACCCCTATATATGATGGACAATAATTTTTTTTGTACCATAATCTATGAATGATGATGTTATAGATCATTTTCAATCTAAGATTAGAATATTTAAAAATCAAAATATACTTATTTTATGATTCATACATCCATTATTTATTATGAATAAACTATGAAGTAAAAAAATATTGTAATATCCACAAAATTTCATTTAAAGATCCAAAAATCACTTTATTGATGTTGTTAGAATTTTTTAGAGGATTCACATTATAAATTTATTCCAAAACCATAAAAATTAAATCCTATTTACCTTTAAAATAGTTTAATATTATAATATTCATATTTACTTTATTATGAAGGGATTTAGTTTTAATAATTGATATGTTACTGTTTAAAAATATAATTTTCTTCAAACACATTAATGTCTTGGTATAAAGAATTTATCTTTTGGAAAATTTTAGCATTTTTTCATTGATTATATTGGGTGAGTTAAATTATTCTTTATATTTAGCTCACAGTGATAACTATATTTACAATCCATTGTAACATCCCCATACATTTTTTAACTAGGATATATGGGAAGTACATAGTTAGTATTTTTTGTTGGAGTGGGTAATATTCATGAACATTTATTAGATTCTCTTGTTCCAAGTATACAAATCATATCACTTGTTCAAAAGTAATAATTTAGGGTTATAGGGTTCCATAAAAAAATTTAATATTTAACGAGTAATATAACTACATGGAGAGATTAAATACTTACCAAAATGGAATTACACACTAAACAACATCAAACACATCTTCAAGCCAGAAAAACAACCTGATTGTCATCTATCATGACTATGTATCATATTTTAATAGAATAATTATCTACTATACAATGAATAATACATAGTAATACTATATATTTATTTATATACTAATGTAAAATGTCCTTTGTCCATAACATATAAGGAGAGAATATATTATGTTAACTACATTCGTTAATTCTCATACTTCCTTCTACAAAAATTGGCATAAAACTTTAATAATAAACCACACAACATCGACCTAAATAATCAAACATTTAAAAAAAGAACAAAACAACTCCATAAAATTCAATAATTCATAAAACATCATCTTATAAACCACTATTCAAATACAATCCTTTATACTACCAGTGAAATTACTTCTACAATCCCAATAAAACTCTATAGATGTAATGTACCAACCTGGATCACTCTATAGCAACCATATTGGGGAACTATATTACATCATGAATGACTCTCAATGTAGAAATGGATACCAACTAGCAGTATATGTCTAATACTAATTTTTGGGAAACTATACCCCTTAGATTAGATAACCATAAATTATATTATAAGTAATTACAATAACATCAAATCAATAAACACGTATAAACATTGTGTTGGTTCCACAGAATAAAATTATATTTTAGTTATGATTAAACATTTTAATTATTTTGATTATTAATATAGTTCCCATCACATTATTATTGTTCTTATGCATGAAAAACTATGTGATTATTTTCTATAACTACTTGTCTCACTAAAACGTCATTGCAGTTCCACACTATAATGGGAATTTAAAAGTTTCACAACAGTATTATTAAATAAACATTCTATAAAAGATTATATAATTCGATTGGAAGAAAATGATATAGGACAGAAAAGGTGGATATTCGTAGCACATTGAGATACATTCTCATGGCATATTCCCTTAGTAATCTTTAGTGCATTAGATTATAAAAAGATGACCCACTGGTAGGAAATAAATACTTATTTGTGTGATCTCATTTCACTATCTATATAACTATATAATTATTTATATAATTTAATATTATTATTAATACATGTAATGATTTTGGTAAATTTATTTATCGATGAAAATTTTGATGATATATTCTCTCAATGATTTATGATACCTTGGGTGTGTCGTGACATGCACTCTATTAATGAATAATGGGAGAAAGGATTTGTCCCATTAATTATTTAATGGATGTTGGTATCTAATAATAATTGATATGAATGGTAATTCCTGATTATTTCTTTGTAAATTGAAGTATTTTCAGCGAGTTTGTTTCCAGTAAGTCATAGAAAGAGAAATTGATCACATAGGTTGATGACACCATCATGCCACCGAATTGATTAGAGATATTAAGATAAAGAGATTATATTACACAATAAGGATACATATGATGATGCATTTCACTATGACATTAAATAATTTTTAAATAGGTCTATTGGCATGATTCTAGATGCTAACATTAATCTTTATGCTATTTTTTCAAATATAACTGAGATAAAGACCTAAAGTGATTCATATTAAGTGTATCTAGAATATTAGTTATATACTATTTTATTTTTACAATTTCGAACACATATTATTCTCTCTTTGTCGTTTCATAATTAAAATGTGTTTATTGATTTCTAAGATTTATTTTTTTGTAATTTATAAAAATAAATATGTGAGTTAAATAATTATAAATTTATATTCAAAAGATTTAATAAATATTTTATTTATTTTATTTATCATATAATAATGAAGAAATATTTATTAATTGAATAAATAGAAAATAATCACATTTGATAAACATTTAGGAGGATATACAGACTGAGTATAATTGATTTTTCTAAAACTATATATTATATATCATTTAAATAAATATTAATTAGTTTATTAAAAAATGATATTTATCAACATTTGTTTTGTATGAAAAGTGAATAATAATATTATTTATATTATTATTATAAAAGGGATTTCATATGTAATAGGTAATTGGTTAAGGTCCTTGGTTTCATTTTCAACCCTAATCATTCTCTACACATATCTGGTTATATCAAATTCCAGGGTTATCCCCTGATTGTGAAAAAAACCTATAAGTAGTCAACTCATGCCTATAGAGAATACTCTTAATAATGAACTCTAGAACAAGAGATTCAATCCTCATACAACCTCTCAATTATTCTATAAATTATAAATAATATTATTCATATGAATAGATTCTTTCTATAATCAAAAACGAATGATGCATGTGATCTAAACCGAACGTAATACCACATGATGAATCAAGGATGGCATTATAAGATTATCATACATGTTTGGATTGTATATAGAGGGATTATAACCATGGATCATGTAATTAAAATATGATACAATGATAATGGTATATTGATTCATCAATGAAGAATGAATTATATGAAAATTTAATTCTAAATCCATCAATTAATTAATTAGAAATTATATAGGATGACCATTCATTTTGTTTCTGGTGTTTATTAGCCAATTAATCTTTGAATTAATATTATTGGTCTTGAAATTATTTATCTTGTTCATATATTTTTATTAGTAATTGATTATGAAAGAAATAAAATTGGAAAATTATTAATATGATAACTCTATATACCAAAAACCTTTTTGTTCCATGAGAGTGTTCACATAATTAATTTATAATTATTTCTTAATCCTGGATTTATAATATGTGTTTGTTTTTAGATTTAATTTATTATTATTCCTTTTTGAAATAAGAACATAAAATTATTCACCGAACTTTTTCATTCTCGCTTATATAATTTGATGAATTAACATAATGAACATTCGAATATTCCCTCAAGAAATTTTGATTTTTTAGGACGAATAACAAAAGAGGACAAAACATATAGTCCAAACTCACACACTATGTTCCAATGTTTAATTCAGCGGAATGAATCATGTTAAAAGAATACCATTGTGCATTAATTTCATTCAGAATTAATTTAATGCACATAATTTATTGACCATGATAGGATTAAATTGTGATTTCCATAATATATTCCATGTTACTCCCTTAAAAGTTTAATATTTCATGTTTTTTGTAGAAGAAAACATGGGGGTCCAAGTAATGTTGTGTATTTAATACATGACATAATGACTGAAAAACTTTGAAACTTCATGGTCACTTGACATGTATCTAGTGTAAATATGGTATACCTTATAATCATCCCTAATTGAAAAACACATCCAATCACTAGGCATGTGTCACATACATGTGTAGAAGAGTGTGCATGTCGTGTAGTCCAAGTATATGATGTGGAATCTACTATTCCTCGACTTATTAATTAAACAAGGAGGAAAAAATATAGTTTTTTAATTAAACATATTTTTAGGTGTTCCATGTGTCATTTTTTTATAGTATACACCAAGTGATATGATAATTAATAAAATATTACATGAATTTCCATGTTAAATTCTAAACTATAGGTGGTGTATGGTCTTTACTTATAACAATCTCCATGATTATTAATTTGATTATTGGTAATGTAAATGTAACACCTTGACCGTAGTTATCCAGAGTATATGCATTATTACATTACATTGGTCTGATCTCAAGAGATCAAATCCCTAAAGACCAATCAGTTTAGTAGCTTTGGAAGTTCTAGATACATACAGAAGTTTTACATTACACTATGAAATGAAAAATCAACATTGTGTCTCTGTAGAACACACTCATATCCCTTATCCAATACCTACAGGTCATTCAAAATAAACTTTTTCAAATTCTAGAAAAAATAAAACATAAGAAATGGCTGAGCTCCAATTCTCAGTAATGATAACAATATAGCATAAAAATTTATAAATAAGCATAAACATTGATGGAAATTTATAAGACTAAAACTCATGCCTTTTAAACTTCAACTTCAAAAATAATATGGAAAATTTAAATCAAATAATTCCAATTACTTATTAACATGGATATACTATAGGTCGAATAAGAACATTTAATATTAATATCTCATTTTATATTGATGGAATGCATAATTCTGAACTTCATGACCACATAGTCAAGGCCTCATGCCAAGACATAAAATTGAAATTTTGTCAGGGCCCTGTGCCAAGACACTAATTTGTCTCATGAGACCAACCGATGAATCTTGGGGCTATAGTTGGCCCCACCCATCACATACTAAGTCCGATTCATTACTCATATGAAAATTTTGAAACATAACGAAAACATTCATAGTAAAACTAGAATACAAAATGTCAATACTTTAATCATAAACCATGAATGCTATAAAAATAACATATCCAAAGTCAAACAGATGACACATAATGTTATACAATATTGAAGATTGTATCATAATATATAATCTTCAAACAATAATAAAATGAAAAAAAGTATGTTGACATAGATGAAATCAAAACTATTTGAGAGAAATATCTCCTTCTATTTTGAAATCATTTAAAATTCATTTAATTATAAAGGAAAACATTTATTTTGAAAATATTCTTATAAGCTTTTAATGGAAGCTTCGAAGGTGTTATAATGGTGTAATGTAGCCGCACCCAACTAATAATTTTAAGAAATATTATTTCCTTAATTTTTTGAAAAGGTCATAATGTACCCTGTTTGAAAAACGATAGAAATATTCCTTTCAAAACAATTTATAAAAAGTCAAACTCGGGTATAAATGACAATAACTCATAATCTAGGAAATAGTAAAAAAGTTTTAAAATGTATTTTAATAAAAACATATGTAAATGATAAAGAAGTCCCAGAAGATTATAACGTATAAATAACCTCAAAAAATAAGGTGATTGTAAAATTAACCTTTACCTTGTACTTTTCCTTAGTTGAGGGTACGTTAACATACTCTTCCTCAGGTTCTTCCTTTGGATTTGAACAAAAGGGCTCCATTGGATAGATTTATGATCAAATAAAGGCCTCTAGACATAAATGAGGGTAGTTGGGATGATATTTGAGCTAGTGTTGGCTGAAACAAATGGATTTGGTGGTGTGAATTTTAGAGAAGGGGAAGTAACCTTTTATAAGAGAGGTTAGGGTAACTTTATGAAGAGCTTGAAATATTAATTTATTATATAATAATTTTTGGTTTCTAACACTTCCAAATGGATTTATTTCGAGCCTAAGGTGGGTATGAGCCAAAATACTCTCAAAAATAGGTTTTATACAAGATTAGGTCACCATATTAATCTTATCATTTAGATTTAACTCTTAGTTAAATAGTTTAACATTTACCATGTCCTCCTGTATTTTTATATTACATGGTTAACAAACCTACTATAAAAATCCACGAGAACCCTATGTGGTTCATTATTGACATATATAACCTTATCTATTTCCTTTTCCCAAATATTTGATTTTTAGGAATATTATATCATTTAATAAAATAGTATTTGTTTTAAAAACTCATTTATATCAATTTTGACACTATTTAGTAATTGGTTTTTGTTAAATCCCTAAAAACTTGATGAATTCTATAAAAATACATTTAATCATCCCTAACATGTCATATTCACCTAGAAAATTCATGGATGGCATCAAAGGTTTCAATTAACATTTATTTTAATATTTATAATATCAATTATTTCAATATTTGCTTAAGAAGGAAATTATTGCATCATCATTGTGTGAAAAATAAATGTAATTTTTTGATGTCTAAAAATTATAAATAAAATACCATGTTTCTGGAAATATTTTTATATTTAAATGAATATTTAATGTTGAGAAAAATTACATAACACCATATAATTTTTTTTACTAAAAGATACATGTTTATGTTATTTTTGTCTTTAATTAACATTAATTAATATAAAATGTCATTATTACTCCCATGTGGCTCCATGTGGTCCAAAAATAGACCCAAGAATTCCCGTGGTTAGAAATATTTCAACCAATAAGGTTAGGACATGTGTTAGGGTAATTTAGTATCATCATAATATTATTTTTTACCCTTATTTATCATATTTACCCTTTAACCATTCTAAATAAAATATTTACTGAAGTTACTATTCATAATTTTTAAAAATAAAAATTACCTATTTACAGAATTCTGACCTTTTGATTCCAAATATGGAATCCAATTTTCCAATTTCAAAACAAATAAGTTGATGTAATTAATTTAAAATTAATTCCCATTTTCAAAACCAAAAAGCGCTTTTTTATGAATTTAAAACTATCCAAATATTGACATGTGTTTATGTACATTTTAAATATGACATTAAATAAAATCACCAAAATTATATTAGATGATAAAAATAGAATATTATGATACTTTATACAACTCTCATTTATAATTTAACACAACAAAATATTATTAATAAAAATGTTGTTTTTAATTAAAATTTAGTATTTTCACAACTCATCAAAATATTAATGTTATGAGAAAAGTACCAAAAATTAACCCTAATAAAAATTTTATATTTTGAATTCTAAAATTAATTCTAATTTACCAAATTATATTTTTATGAGTGTCTAAAATTAATTCAATTATTATTCACATAGGTTCATAAAAAGTAGTTCTTTTATGAAAATAGTCTTTATAAATTTTTAACTATTTTATGAAAACTTATAAATTTCTGTATAAATAAGTTTTCTTTATGTGAAGATTTTATAAATAACATTTAAAATTTATTTTTTACTATTCATATTTCAATATTTAATTGATAAATAAATATTTATTTTAAATAATTATAATACTAATGTGTTGTTTCGCAGAAACTCAATCTTGGGTATTATGATAGCCAAGTCAGTGTTGAATGCAATACAAGCTATTAAATTACATTATAGAGATAATGTGCTATCAAATATTGGTGTGTTAAAATCTACCCTCCTTCAATAAATTGCATCCACACAATTTGAAATTGTTCTTTGAAAATAAAAGGTTAAAAATAGAAAATACATTTGTGGAAACCCCACAACAGAAATAAGGTTATGAAGATTTAATCTTAATAATATGGTGAGGGAAATGAAAATTACACCACGAAATTAATTTCTCAAACAGAAGAACATTGGTGGAAATTAGAGACACATAATTTGAGGAAAAAAGTAAATATTTATAGGGAGTGATTGAGTTTATCAATCACAAAGAAGTGAACAATATATGGAATATTGAGTGCCTCACAACCATAAATATATGATGATTTAAAATATCATTGATTAAAAAAACATAATGTATTTTGATAACACATTTTTTAAAGATCCCTTCCATAAATTTTAAGATTTAATTTCTTCATAGAATAAGAGGAAAAAATTGAAAAATATAGTTCCATCCTTCAAGTAATTTCTACCACAAACTCATCTTTCACTTCAAAAGATAATAGAATTCAAAAATATTTTATTTATCCTAATCATATAGGGTTCAAAAAAATGAATTTATAATTTATCTATCAGAACATTTTAAAAAAACTATACAAACCAGGACATCACGTAGGCTAGTGGTAGTTGATACACCCTTGTCACCTATCTGTTTCTGTTTCAAGTCTGGAAGCATTGCCGGATGTGACGGGTTGTCGCATGACCACCAGGTTGTCCTTTTTATAAAAATACTAAAATATTCTAAAAAAATGTTTTAACATTAAACAATAGTATCCAATTCCCATCTTTATTCATTCCAACCTTCAGACTTATCCAAAATACATATGTATAAACTCACAATCCAAAATTTATATGGAAGGTAAACATATTGAAGATCTCTTTTTCTACATAATAACATGTGAATAACTTCATCATGTATTCTCTTAAAAAATGGTTACACCCTTAATTACCATAAAACCTAATTGATTACATTCATGATAACTTATTCCATATAGATAACTAGATATATTCCTTATATCCAAAAATGTTGTAAACTCCAATAATAATGGAATAAAAAAATTAATTAGTTTCAAGGTAGTCAAGAATATCCAATATAATTTGTCCAAAGGAATCATATCTTATTCCGAAATCATTATCTTAGTTTTAGATATATATTAATGGTAATATTTCCCACAACAATTTATTTTCCAAAATGTTTAGCTGGAAACTGTGTCACTTTACTTGGTACCATGAAATCTAAAATCCTTAATGGAAACATACTATAGTACAATCCTTATATACATTATAATTTTTATAACTTTTACATCATTAATATGATACTCAAATGAAAAAATTCATCAATAACAAAATAATAATACTAATCATTCCTCCTCATCTACAGTATTATCACAATTTGATTATTATCCAATAGCATAACATAGGGTATACTCTGATGATTGGGACATTGATTCACATGGTGTCCCAACTACTTGAAGATGATTCATTGTATATTCGACAACTTTTTCTTACCCTTGAAATCACAACCTTGGTGTTCTTTTTCTCCACACATATAAAAAACTCTCATTCCTTTCATTCACTTCCCAGGGTGATTCTTTCCACAGTTATAACATATGGGAAAATCTGTCTTTCCCTTCTTCCCTTTATCCATATTTCTCTTTACCATCCTCTTCTTCTCTGGCTACCCTTAAAATCCATATAACTCAGATAATTAATTACTTACCTTATTAACACATGGTACTATTTTTTCATATTATGAGAATGCATGGGAGACTAATTCCCTTCTTAATGGTCACATAAGACCATGAAAGATATGATTGTTTTTACTATTTTGATCATGCGTATTGCTAGAGTTCTCATTCCTTCTAGTAGGCTCCATTTCTAAACCATGGAATACAATATATTAGTTTATGAATCGCAATGAAAAATTAAAAACATGTAAAATACTTAACATAAATTGAATAGTTTATGCATATAATCCATAATCATAAAAAAAATATTTTCTTTGGGGAATTATTTACTCATAAATACTTCATAATGGTTTGTTATGAAAATTAAAATTATCCAAATCATATCCCCTGGGAGTTTCATAACAAAGAGTGCAGCAAGGCCCATTTTTGGGTACCAATTCTCGTTCGAGTCTAGAAAAAATCAGGGTTTTCCAGTTTTACCCCTAGATACATTTGTGCCAGAGACGCCTCTACCTTCTCGTATCTGAGTTTGGATGAATATTGTTTCCAAGGATTGTAATAAACTTTCTCTGAAACCAACTGTAACACCCCGGCCCTAGTTACCCCAAGTCGGTGCATTATTATATAACATTGTCATGATCATAGGAGATCATCCCCCGAAAGACCGATCTGTTTAGTATCCTGGGATGTACTAGATAGATAAATAAGTTTTACATTACACTATGAAATGAAAACGAATCATTGTATCTCTATAGAACACACTCATATCCCTTATCCTATCCCTACAAGTCAGTCACAATATACTTCTTCACATCCTAGGAAAAATAAACCATAAGAAATGAGTGAGCACAGATGCTCAGTAAGGATAAAAATATAGAAGAAACATTCATAAATAAGCATAAACATTGAAGGAAATGTATAAGACTAAAACACAAGGCTTACATACCTAATCTTCCGCATAATATAGAAAATATAAATTAAATAATTCCATTTACTTATTCACATGGATATTATACTAATCAAATAGTCACATGTAATATTAATAGCTAATTTCATAATGATAGAATTCATAATATGAAACATCATAACCACATAGTCATGGCCTCGTTCCAAGACTACAAATAAAAATTTTGTCAAGTCCTTATTCCAAGACAATAATTTGTCTCATGAGACCAACCGATGCGTCGAGGGGCTATAGGGGGGCCCTCCTGTCACTTACTGAGTCTAATGTATTCCTCATATGAAAAGGTTTAAACAAAACATAAACATTCATATTAAAACTAAAATACCAAATGAAAATAATTTAACCATAAACCATGAATGGTATAAAAATAGCACATCCACAGTAAAAAATATCACAAAATCTTCATTATAATATGAAGGATTGTATCATAATAAGTCACCATTAAACAAGCATAAAATACATCAATGGATGTGGACATAGATGAAATCCAAATTATTTGAGAGAAATATCTATATTTATTTTTAAATCATTTAAAAGTCATGTAATTATAAAATAAAACATTTATTTTGAAAATATTTTTAGAATATTGTAATGGAAGCTTTGATGGTGTTATAACGATGGATGTCACGCCCCGACCCCGAATTGCCTCGGAGCCAGTGCAGGGTTGAAATAAAACATGGTGTGTAAATATTTTTTGAAATAGGAAAGATGAAAAAACACACACATGTTTGACTAGAGAGGATTGTTTTGGTTTAGTTCCTTCAGAATCAAATACAATTATTACATTTATTTCGAAACTGGAAGAGAAAGTAACTCCACAAATCTTCCACTGAACAAAGTGACTTAAATCTACTACACATGTAAAATAAAATAGATTGAAAATGCAGTGTGAGAATATAAATGTCCAATAAGGGGTTTAGAAAAACATAATATACCAATTAAAACAATTTGAAAACATTCCTTATAATTATTCATAAAACATTTTCTTTAGGAAAGTTGTAACACATGTATCATAACCTAACATTTTTTCTATGAATTATAAGAGCACAATTCACGGAATAATAATAGAGTTACAATGAAACATGATTCAATTATATGGATTATCATTAATAATAATAAGTAGAATACATTATAACTTCAATAGTTATGACATGTGAATATTCAAGTACAAAATTAATAACTAAGTGTAATACATGTTCATAGTTTCCCATAAAAATAATAACGTCAATTTCATCCTCTCATTACTGTCAAACATATACTAGCTGCTAATTCTCTGAGTGCTGAAAAATTAATATCCCATAAGCTTTTACATAATTTGAGTATCATAAAACTAATCTCTTTATCCATGAAAATTCTACTAGTTGAATATTCTTTTTGTTAATTAGATTACATAGCCATAATGAGGAAAGTGAATAATGCGGGACTACATCAAGGCCTTGACCAAAATCCATAAATCATAAACTTATCAAGGCCTTGTGCAAAGACTATAGTTTGTCTTATGAGACCCACCAATGGAAAAAGGGGCTATAGAGGGCCCCACCTGACACTTACATAAGTCTAATTCATTCCTCATTTCTCTAAATCAATGTGCTCGTACCAATTTGATTTAGTAAATTAATTATCATTCCAAGTGTCACATATTACTTGGTTCCATATTTCACATTATTCAAAGTGTCCCCTAACACCTTGAATAATTTAATTTCTCATTTCATATTTATTCAAAGTGTCACATAGAACATTGAATAATTTAAATTCTTAATTCCATAAAATGCCATTTCTTTAGAATTTTCATATACAAAGTAATTCATACATATAAGAGTTAATGAAAATTTTATCAAAGCTTGAAAATGAATGAAAATTTTTGTCGGAAACACATGTTTCAATAAATAATGTACATTAAATCCTAGTTTATCACATAAAATGACAATCCCTAGAATCCTTATTACTTAAATTTAACAATACAATTATAAAAATTAGGATAGTTTACATTCATATTAAAAACACATGATGATAAATGGGAATATCTAACAAAATGGAACATAATGATTGAAAAAATTTATTATGGAAGATTCAAATGCTTTAGAAAAATAAATAGATTATTTGATTCTTCTAAAAATATAAGGAGGGAATACCCTAGGTTATATTTTTATCTTGTAAAAATGTGGGTTAAAATTATGTAAACTATATATACAAAGTGTATACAGAATATTTTCTCAACCAAACCACAATTTAATAAATTATTGTTAACATTATATGTCACACATACATAAC
This sequence comes from Viscum album, assembly GCA_963277665.1. Lineage (NCBI taxonomy): Eukaryota > Viridiplantae > Streptophyta > Magnoliopsida > Santalales > Viscaceae > Viscum > Viscum album. The sequence continues at coordinate 460,749,046 of OY728167.1, read as the reverse complement.
TAAATCATGAAAATTGGGTTTTTTATGAAAACATAATTAGTTTATGATTAAAACCTAATGTTTCATATACATATAGCCACATATAAATGAATTTTTTTATGAAAATATAATTCATTATATTTTAAAAAACTACTTGAACTTTGAAACTCAGTATTTAGGAGTCTTAAAATCAAGAATATTAGAGGTTCATCTAAACCTGTATGAATATATATATATATATACATAATTATATATATAAATGATTATATAAAGTGTACATAAAAGATCTTAAATTAAATGATTGATGACAGTTTCTTGTTTTATATCAAATAGGATCATTATTAAATCAAGGGTGTATACGTTTCAAAACATGCCATAAAATAAAAAAAGGGTTTAAAATATAAACATATATTACCAAATATAAAATATATGTATAAGGGTTTAGCACTAATATTAAACAACACTTACATGTTTCATTAATTAAAAAAGGGTTTATTAATTTTATATGTTCCATATGATATATAAAGGGTTTGATTTTGAAACATATACATATATGCTTCTTTATTTATAAACACCAATGTATATATATGTATTTATATTTATCAAATACATAAAAACTCAAACCCCTACTCGATAAAGGGTTATGAAAAAGTTTAATATTAATATTTCACTTACTTAAGTGGGGAAAATTAGACAAAATATTAACCATATATATATTTATATACGTCTATGTCTATATATATATATATATAAACCCAACTGAAACATGGAAATACTAAAATAGGACCCTTACCCGGTTTGAGGTGGGGGAGAGGATCAGAAACACGTTAGATGCTTGAGAATATGAACACCCGAGAGGATGGAAGTGTAACGTGTAATATATATAAACAATATTATACATAATATATATATATATATATAATGACACTTACTAGAAACCCGAGGACCACTCGGTATATAAAACGGCCGAGGGTGAGTCTTTATTGAAGTTGAGGTCAAGGGATGATCCACTGGAGTCATGGGTGTGGAAGAAATGTTGTGCAAGTGGAGTGTAAAAGCCACTGGTGCAGTGCACGCAGAGGAAGAAGAAGGCACTGCTAGGAGGAAAAACATGAAAAAGAATGAATGGCTAGGATCTAAAGTGGAGAAGATCATATGGTTATGGTGTAACATAGGGATTTAAAAAGGAAGGATGGGCCAAATTGGATCATGATTGATTGTACAACTCACATCTTGCGCAGCGTGATTGAACAACCCAGATCTGATCCTAGTTAAATTTTTGCCATCCCACATCCAAACGGTGTGAACACTGTGACTTCTTTATTAGCTCGGGAATCTGAACCTATACTCAGATTACTCCCTCTCCCCTCCCAATACTACCCCGTACCGGATTCTTCTACGGGCACGCTCTTGCGCCCACCCACGCCTCTATGCCACCCCACACAGTGGTGCACTATTGTCCTTACACACACACTTGTGTGCCCTTAGGGGTAGATACACCCCATGTGCGCGTGAGAACTAGCATGAACAATGCATTCACACTTTCCCTGAGCTATTGCATGGGGTTTGTGGGTGAGAAGCCCCATCAAGGCTTTGAGGGCTGCCATAAGGTGTCCCTCAGCTAGGTGGGGTACTCACCTATATTTAAGTTAAGTTAACATTCATTTTTTTTAAATATAGAAATAGGTTTTCATATACTCATATAGGTTTGAAAAAATATGAATCCTCTACTATAGTACTTATTTTCCATAGTTTTATAAAAATTAAAGTTTTAAACACAATGATACAAATTAAAATTTAATAAATCCTAATGAAAACATTATACTAGTATTAGACGAATCAAAGACATAGTTTTAGTTAAAACCTTGGTTTAAACATCAAGAATGAAACTTTTTTATAAAATATATTTAACACATTTTAATCATTTGAAAGGTATTTTAAATACTCCTAATTTTAAATTTTTTCTAAGTGTACTTAAAATATTAAATCACTATCCTTTATAATGTTTATAAAAAGAGTTTAATTGTTTAAACTTATAATTTTAATACACACCTTAAATATTTTGGGGAACTAATTATACTTTGATATTTTAAAATAAACCAATGGAAATACCAACGACAATACTTATAGCCATTAGAAACTCTACGATCACCTATGGGAAATGGTCGAATTGTGGCCCTTAAAAATACATGTATTAGGGTGTCTCATATTCAATAAAACATGGTGAAAATGGTGCACATCATGTCACTGATGCTCAGTGCTGTTGTAGTGGAACTGGCCATACTATTGTTTATTGTGAAGGATCTAAAAGATCCTTAATATATGATTGGGGTATTTTTGGTGGTGGGTGGTCTCCTTGTAATTTTAATAGGTCTTTGAATAGATATTTTTGGGTAGTACGGTTTTCCTTGATCTTGCAGTAATGTAAACACTTCAGTGTGTAATTAAAAAAACGCCTTGTGTTTAGTATGAACGTTTTATTAGGATGACATGTAAATTAAATAGAAAAAAACCATAATATTACTATTACATGAGAAAGAAGTTTTGGGGAATCACATTATTCCCCCCTAAAAAGAATTATTTCATTGCAATTCATTTAATATAACTATGCTAAAAAGAATCTATGTTGTTCTTCACAACATCCCCCATTGTGGAGGATCCTCAAGTGCGGTCAACTGAATACCCAAATTTATATTCAATTCTTACGGTTCCCTAGAACAGACACACCTCGAACAGTAAGGGTTAAACTCTTTATTTGAACACTCAGGCTTCCAGAGGGAGGATCGAATGGTAGAAAGTTCAGAGATGCCTGAATGGAAAAAATCATTAAGAACTCATCAGAATATCTCTTGTCCAGGAATTTAAATGTCGTAGATGTGGTCATTCAAACTGAAGCTCAGTATTTGGTGCATGTAGAATGCGCGAAGGTTCCCTTCCAAGGAAGCCTCTTAAAACTATACCCTATCAATGAAGTTTTGGGATTGATTAAAGCATAGGAAAAGACCTTCATGGTAATTTCCCCTTCCCCTATACTCAGCAAGTTGGATAGTGGCTATGTAGTGGTAGATATAGGCATTCCATTGGTAGGAGTAGAGAATGTCTAGACTATTTGATACCTCGTAAATATGTTTCCATGTTCTTCATAAGTTTCCAAAGGGAAGGTATTCTTCCACACAGGTTCTTAACATAATGGCCTCTATCCCCTCAACAGGAAGACATAAGATATGCGTTTGTCCGTCCATCTAAAAATTAAAAGTTTTCATGAATTTCCAATCAGTGAAACTCATCCAAAAACAAAAACAATAAAAAGGTTGGATAATTAAGAAAAAAATGTTTTATTTTCCTAAAAGAACTAGTACACATCACCCATGACTAATGGTTTCCTGAGTTCCCGGTTATGTGAATCCTCAAAAAAATTTCAAAACTCTGGATCTCCCTGAACCAAATGCAACCCAAGAAGTCTGGTTCAATCTCATGGGTACACTTATGGTGTCTCTAGAGTGAGTCTTGAGGGGTTTAAAGCTGAGAGATATCACTATGTACTTGATGTCTGTACAAATAAGGTAAGGCCTCAATTTCAAGGATTTCAAAGTCCATTACATGACCCTAAAAGTCCTAGGACATGATTTTATAGATATATGTTGCGCGGAGGTCACCCGCTACTGTAGCTTCATAGAAATCCATGAGGTTCTGGATGCCTTATACTATGGTGAAGCATCTAAAAAGACTCTCGATGTACTTTCCCCGATGTGCGTAGAACGAAAATTGGATTTTCATCACAAACAGGTAGTCTAAAACCTGCTCCTCAGTGGAGTTGAAGTACACATGGAGAGTTTGACACGTCATAGAAGTGTTTTCATGTCCTACCAATGTGTTCATATTTTACAAATTTTTCATTTCTGGTTATGGAAACTATGGTTTCTAGAACCTCAATAAGAAGAGAAAATAGACTGGTATTATCATTTTCCATCTGAAAATAAAGAAAAAATAATACTTAGTAATGATTAAGAAAATTTTTATTTTTTTTCGTTTAGTTATAGTTTTCCAGAGTTATCTAAACCAATCCTCTGATACCAACTATCATGCTCCATCCCCAGACTGCCCAGGAGCCGGTGCAGGGTTGAAATAAAACATGGTGTGGATTTTTTTTTGAAAAAGGAAAGCTGAAAAAACACACACATGTTCTAAAAGAGGGGATCATTTTGGTTTAGGTCCTGGAGAATCAGATATAATTATTACATTTCTTTTGAAAAAGTAATAAAAATAAAATCTACAAAGCTGCCACTGAAGAAAGTGAATTAATTCTACTAAATCACTAAAAGAAAACAAAATGTAAACATAGGGTGAGAATACGAATGCCTAGTAAGGGGTTTTAAAATAACATAATATACCAATTAAAACATTTTGAAGAAATTCCATAAAATTATTCATAAAAAGTTTTCTCTAGGAAACATGTAACAGAGGTATCATAACATTACATTTTGACTATGAATTATAAGAGCTCCATTCAAGGAATGCTAACAGAGTTACAAGGTAACATGATACAATTATAGGCATGCTCATTCAGAATAATAAGTAGAAGAAATTATAACATCAATAGGTATAACATGTGAATATGCATGTACAAAATTAATAAGTAAGAGTAAAACATGTTTAGAGTTGCACATAAAATTAATAAATTCAATTTCATCCTCTAATTACTGTGAAACATAAACTTGCTGATAATTATCTGAGTGCTGAAAAATTAATAAGCCATAAGCTTTTACTTCATCTAATTCTCATAAACATGTGATATTTAACCAAGAATCATCTACTAGCCGAATATTCTTTTGTTTAATTAGATTACATAGTCATAATGAGGAAAGTGCATAATGCAGGACTTCGTCAATGCCTCGGCCAAGACGACTAATGATTAAGGCCTCGGCCAAAACCCATAAATCATAAATTTGTCAAGGCCTTGTGCCAAGACCATAGTTTGGCTCACGAGACATACCAATTCAATAAGGCGCTACAGCAGGCCCCACCCAACACTTACATAAGTCAAAATCATTTCCCATTTCTCTAAACCAAAGTTCTTGGACCACTTTTATTTAATAAATTACTTATCATTCCATGTTTCACATTTTTCTTGGTTCCATATTTCACATTTTTCAAAGTGTCCCATACCACATTGAATAATTTAATTTCTCATTTCATATTTATCCAAAGTGTCCCATACCACATTGAATAATTTAAATTCTTAATTTCATAAAAGGCCATTTCTTTAGAATTTTCATATTAAAAGTAATTCATGCATATATGAGTTAATAACAATTCAATAAATGCATGAAAATGAATGAAAAATATGTAGGCAACATATGTTTCAAAAACTAAAGTACATTAAACAACATTTTATCACATAAAATTAAAATACCTAAAATATTTATTATTTATATTTCATAATACAATTATTTAAATTAGGATAGTTTTCATTCATATTAAAAACCCATGCTGATAAATATGCATATCTAACAAAAAAGAACATACCGATTGAAAACATTTATTGCGGAAAATTCAAATGCTTTAGAAATATAAATATAATATTTCATTCTTCTAAAAATATTTGGATGGCATACACTAGGGTAAATATTTAACTTTTATAAATGTGGGTTAAAATTATGTGAACTATATATACAAAGTGTATACACAATATTTTGTCAACCAAACCATGTTTTAATAAATTATTATGAACATTATACATCCCCCATACATATTAAAATCACCAAAATTGGGTTTCTATGAAAACATAATCAGTTTATGCTTAAAACCCAAACTTTGATATACATATTGCCATATATATAATAATTTTGAATGAAAATATAATTATTTATATTTAAAAAACTACATAAACTTTGAAACTCAGTATTAAGGAGTCTTAAAATCAAGCATATTAGAGGATAACCTAGACTTGTATGAATATATATATATATATATAAATAATTATATAAATCGTACATAAAAGATCTTAAATAAAATGCTTGATGACACTTGCATGTTTTGTACCCTTAAGGAACATTAGTTAATCAAGAGTGTATAAGTTGAAAAACATGCCGTAAAATATAAAAATAATTTTAAAATAAATTCATATATTACCAAATATAAAATATATGTATAAGGGTTTAGCACCAAAATTAAATGACAGTTACATGTTTCATTATTTAAAATAATGGTTCATTAATTTTATTTGTTCCATATGATATATATAAAGGGTTCGGTTTGGAAAAATATGCATACGTTCTTTTATATATATAAAATTCACTGTTTATATATCTATTTATATTTATCAAACACCTAATAACTCAAACCCTTGCTTGATAGAGAGTTATGAATATGTTTAATATCAATATTTCACCTGCTTAAGTGGGGATAATTACTCATATTCATAACTATATATATATATATTTATATAATTTTATATGTATATATATATTTATTTAAACCCAAAAGGAAACTTGGAAAGACAAAAATAGGACCCATACCCTATTTGAGTTGGAGGAGAGGCTGGAAAACTTGTTGGAGGCTTGAGAAGATGAACATATGAGATAATTGAAGTGTAACGAGTCATATATAAAAACATTACTATACATAAAACAAATATAAATTTTAAGGAAACTTTCTGGAAACCTGAGGCCCACTCAGTATATAAAACGACCGATGGTGAGTCTTTGTGGATGATGAAGGAAAAGGAGGATCCACTGGAGTCACGAGTGTGGATGAAAAATGGTGCAAGTGGAGTGGAAAACCACTACTGCAGTGCATGAAGAGGAAGAAGAAGGCACCGTAAGGAGGGAAAAACAGAAAAAGAATGAATGGTTGTGATATAAATTGGAGAATATTGTATGGTTCTAGTGAAACATGAGGATTTAAAAAAGGACATACGACCCATATTGGATCGTGATTGACCGGATGGCTCAGATCGGGCACAGCGTGATCGAAAGGCCCAAATCCACTCCTAGTTAAATTTTTGACATCCCACATCGAAACAAAGTGAACTCTGTGACTCCTTTATAAGCCCTGGAATCTGAGCCTATACTCAGATTACTCTCTCCCCCCTCCCAGTACCACCCTGTACTAGGTTCTTCTGACGGCGTTCTCCTGCACCCAACCACGCCTCCATGCTGCCCCACACAGTGGCATGCTCTGGCCCTTTTACACGCACATGTACACCCTAAGGGGTAGCTACACCCCCTGTGTGCGCCAGACCTACAATTCACGATGCATACGCACTGCCCCTGGGCTATTACCAAGGGGTTATAGGTGAGAAGCCCCATCAAGGCTTTGAGGTCTGCCACAAGGTGGCCCTCATCTAGGTGGGGTACTCAACTATATTTTATTTAAGTAAATATTTATATTTTAGTTAAATATAGAAATAGTTTTTCTTATACTTATATAGGATCAATGAAATATGAATCCTCTACTATAATACTTATTTTCCTTAGTTTTATAAACATTAATGTTTTAAACACAAATTTATAAATTAAAATTTAGTACATCATAATGGAAACTTTAAACTAGTTTGATAATAATCAAAGACATATTTTTAGTTAAATCCTTGGTTTAAACATCATGAATGAAAATATTTATAAAATCTTTTTAACACATTTGAATCATTTTAAAGGTATTTGAAATACACCTAATTTTCAAATTTTACTATGTGAAGATAAAATATTAAATCACTATCATTTTTAATGTTTATAAAAAGAGTTTATATGTTTAAAGTTATAATTTCAATACACACTTTAAATATTTTAAAAAAATTATACTTAGTTATTTTAAAATAATCTAACAGAAAGAAAAACATCTATACTTATAGTCGTTAGAAACTCAACAGTCACCTAAGGGAAGTGGTCGAATTGAGGCCCTTAAAAATAAATGTACCAGGGTGTCCCACATTCAATACAACTTAGTGAAAAATGGTATACATCATTCCACTAATGCTCAGTGTGGTTGAAGTGGATCTTTCCATACTGATGTTCATTGTGACAGATCTGAAAGATCCTTACTTTATGATTGGGTTATTGATTGTAATGAGTGGTCTCCCTATAATTTTAATAGGACTTTTAATAGGTATTTCTAGGTAGTATGGTTTTCCTTGATCTTGTTGTAATGTAAACAGTTCGGTGTATAATTAAATTGAACACCTTGTGTTTAGTTTGAATGTTTTGTTCGGATGACATGTAAATTAAATAGAACAAAACCATAATATTATTATTACATGAGAAATATGTTCTGGGTCGTCACAGTGGAAAATAGCTGCATCCTCTATATAAGTTAAAAAAATTATTTCCTTATATTGTAAAAAAGGTCATAATGTACCTTGTTTGGAAAATGACAGGAAGATTCATTTCAAAACATTTTATAAAATTTGAAACAAGGGTATATATGACATTAACCCATAGTCTATGAAGTAGTAAAAACATTTTGAAATAAATTTTAAGAAACACATATGTGTATGATAATGATATACCAGCAGATAATTATATATAAAAAACCTCGTAAAATAAAGAGATTATAAAATTATCCTTTACCTTGTACTTTTCCTTCGTTGAGGGTACGTTAACCTCCTCTTCTTCAGGTTCTTCCTTTTGATTTGAAAAAAGGGCTCATTAGGATGACTTTCTGATCAATGTAAGGACTATATGTTAATGTGAGGGTATTTTGAAGGATATTTTAGTAGGGGTTGGCTAATACAAATGTCTTTGGAGGTGTGAATTTGAGAGAAGGGGGAAGTACCCTTTTAAAAGAGAGGTTAGGGGAACCTTAGGAAGAGCATGAAATATTAATTTATTATATAATAATTTTAAATTTCTAATATCTCCAAATGGATTTATATAGAGCCTAAGGTAGGTATGAGTCTAAATCCTTTCAACCAATATGTTTTAGACATGTTTATGTCACCATATTAACCTTATCTTTTAGATTTAACACTTAGTTAAATTGTTTAACATTTACCATGTTCTCTTGAGTATTTATAATTCATGGTTAATAAACAAAATATAAATAGAAAATTGAATCCCAAGTGGTACATTATTGACATATATATCCTTATATAAGTCCTTTTTCCAAATATTATATTTTTAGTAATATTATATCATTTAATAAAATAGTATTTGTTTTAAAAAATCTTTTATGTCAATTTTGACACTATTTAGTAATTGATTTTTTAAAGTCACAAAAACAATATGGATTCGAAAAAAAATACATTTAATCATCTATAAAATTTCTTATTCATCTTGAAAATTCGTGGATGGAATCAAAAGTTCCAATTTAAATTTATTTTAATATTTATAATATCAAATATTTAAATATTTCATTATGAAGGTAATTATTGCATTGTCATTGTGTCATAAATAAATTTAATAATTTTACTTCTAAAAATTATAAATAAAATACCATGTTATAGTAAATCTTCTTAGATAATAAATAAATATTTATAATCTAAGATATAATATATATAACCCCATATAAAAACTGTTTTACTATTAGATAAATGATTATGTTATTTTTGTCTTTACTTTACATTAATTAATATAAAATGTCATTTTTACTCCATAGTGGCACCATGGTGTCCCAAAATAGACCCATGTATACCCATGGTAAGAAATATTTAATCCAATAAGTTTAGAACATGTGTTAGGGTAATTTAGTATTATTATAATATTGTTTTTTACCCTTAATTACCGGATTTACCCTTTATCACTGGTAAATAAAATATTTAATGAATTTACTATACATTATTTTTCAAAATAATGTTTACTTAGTTACTCAATTTAGAACATCTGATTCCCAATATAGTATCGAATTTTCTAAATTCAAAAGACAGAAGTTTCAGAAATTAATTTAAAATTAATTCCCATTGTCGAAACCAAAAAGTGGGGTTTTAGGAAGTAAAAACTATCAAAATATTGACATGTGTTTATATATAATTTAAATGTAAAATTACATCCAATTAACTAAATTATATTAAATGATAAAAATATAATCTAATGATACTTGAAAACCACCCAAATGTATAATTTAACGCTATAAATTATTTCGATTAAAAAGTTGTTTTTAATTAAAATTTAGTATTTTTCACTCTTCATCAAAATATGAATGTTTTTAGAAAAGTACCAAAAAATAAACCTAATCCAATTTTCATATTACGAATTCAAAAATGAATTCTATTTTACAAAATTAAATTTTTCAGTGTGTTTAAAATTAATTTTATTATTGGTCATAGAAGGACATAAAAAGTAGTTTTTTAAGAAGATGGTTTTTCTAAATATATAAATTTTTTAACAAAAAATATAAATTTATTTATAAAAATGTTTTATTTATGTGAAAAAATAATAAATAACATTTAAAATTAATTTTTCACTATTCATATTACTATATTTTTTTGATAAAAAAATATATCATTTAAATAATTATAATATTAATGTGTTGTTTTGTAGAAACTCAATCTTGCATATAACGCAAGACAAGTCGATGTTCCGTGCAATATAAGCTATTAAATTAATTTATAAAGATAACGTATAACGAAATATTGGGGTGTTACAGTTAATTTCATATGTCTATTTTTCATTTATTTTCAATACAAACACTGTAATTACATATAATTACATGTATGTTGTAATCCATTTGAGTGCACAATTCTTGGAAAATGCTGAGTAATTTGGATAGGTATATGTAATTACCTCCAAATATGCATGTGAAATATGATAATTTTAAATAACAATAATTTCTTTAGTTTGTTTACAATTATGGATGATGGAAATTTCCAAGACAGTTTGGATAGAATTAAGGTAAATTTAATTAATTGATTAATCAGATAATTAATAGGAGTAATTCATGATGTTTTATCTTAATTAAAGAAAGAATTGTACGGATTACTAGATAGATTTAAGATGTATATTCATTGAATGCTAATGGATGATCATGATCATAGACCATACATAATTATGTGATTCTTTTTCATTTTAATAATTATAATTATAATTAAATTAAATTAAGGTCATGTACATCATCCCATCCATTCATTATTTAAGGTCTCACATGCCCACAATTTTTTATAAGTAATCCCCCAAATAAATCATTTTGAACCCTTCATCTTAATTATGAGTAATGATTAGTTAATGTATGGACCTCACAGGTGAGTTGAGGTAGTTAATGTTTAGAGCATATAAAAAACCGATTCATGTGAAGCACATGAGGATAAGTGGAATTCAACAACATGATCAATGTTTTGGTTCAAGGTATTTTAAATTAGGTATAAGGGATAATATATCTTCCTCTATATATACAAAAAATTTGAAAATATCATGATCAAAACTCATTAATTATTTTACTTCAATCAGGTTTCATGGGACATTTATTAATGGATAATTTTTCAGAATCACATTGGTTATTGAACTAAATATCATGCAAGATATAAATAAAATAAATAAAACTATTTTTGAATATTATAAAATCATGTTTAATCACTTAAGTAAACACACATATTATTAACCAGAATATAAAAAATATTAAATGGTTAATTAACATATAAATATAAAAATCTCTCAAATACAATGATCACTATGTATCACCCTACTCTAACTAAGTGATAAAAAACCAAAGTTCAATGTTTTTTACCTAACCATTTTAGAATGTTTAAAATTATTGGATAATTGTAACATTAGTTTTTTTGGGAAAATTCCCTAAAGGTGTCCTCTCATTGTTTTTAGGTGTGATTGATTTTTTTGACAAATCCAAATGACTTAAAATGAGTTTGGTTTGTGTTTTATGAAGTAGTTTTTTATGGGGGTTTAGTTTCACAGTGATTGGCAATTTTTTGGGCCTCAAAATCAAGAGTTTGGTTTTTGGAAAAGGAATATTTCCACGAAGGAGTGAATAGTACCCTGACCATGAACCATAGTTTTTGGATGAAAAGGGTGTTCATAGAGTGAAGAAGGTAGTCAAAAAGTCAAGATTTATGCATAGTAGTGCTACGTAGACTATAAAGCACGGTAAGTGGAACACATAAAGAAGTACATGGGATGAATAGGGAAATCTGTTTGTGGAATGGATTAGGGTTCAAGAGAAGAATGTAGTACATAAAAGGCTAGAGGTTCTTGGTATGACTTGTCATTTTCAGAAGTGAGGTGGTGATTTGTGGTGCTATGAATGGATTATTTCATAGAATAGATTGGTCAATGTGAAGGAATAACAATGATACACATAACACGAAGGGAAAACGGTTCATAGGAGGAGGTAAGTATGCAGTGAAGGTCGTACTACATCGAGGATTTGAGTAAATCAGATTAGAAATATTTTCAGAACTATTTTTCTATATAATGAATGATTGTACCATCATTAAAATTAGCATTTTCCATTAGAAAATATCTTCGATCTGGTAATAAATTCAGATATGTCCAAAACAGTTCACAAGGATTCCGTGAAGGAGAAAATCTTTGTAGGTGGATTCCAAAAAAGGGGAAGGAGATCGCAGGAACAGTTCCTGAAGTGGTCTTGTAGGTAATTGTAGCATGTAAAAGTTGAATTATCGATGAAGAAGAGACAATCTACAAGACATCAAATGGTTTGCATAGGAGAGGCAATCCCTAGAAGAAGAACTCATCTACAAAGAAGAGACGGTTTATGGAAGAAGGGTTGGTCCACAGAGGAAGAACCAGTCCATGAAAAATATATGGTCTGTGGAAGCAGAGGCATTACATGATAGAGAGGTGGTCCATGAAGCATACATTGTATATAGTTCAGTTCAGTTCCTAGAGGATTCAGTCTATTTGCAATAGGAGTTAAATAGTTTTTAAAATCAATTTTTTAAAACTAACACTACATGGAAAAGTTGAATTAATTTATAGATGAAAAAATGAATTCAACATAGAATCTATATATAGTTTAGGATTCATTATTTCATGAATATCAAGGGACCTAAAATTCCATAATCTATGAGTGGGTACCTTCTATGAGCAGTTAGAAAAGGAAGAGGAATATGGAGATCATTTCCACTGACAGTGAGCCCGTAAAAGAAACAGAGGGAGGGACCCTTGGGAAAGAAGCTATCTAAACCTAATCCTTGTCAAGGCAGCGATCCTGGGTATAAACGAGATCTATCCCAAACCACCATTCTTGGTAGTGATCCTTAATAGATTTGTTACAATCGGTACATTTCCATTGTATACTGCATGGATGTAGCCTAGTGAGCGTGAACCAAGATAAAATTATCATGTCTTGTTAATGATTTAATTTCCTCTCATACATTACTATGTGAAAGAGAGATAATATTGTTTTGTTTAATAATGAAAATTGATCTTAAGGGGTATTATTTTTAATTATTCATACCATAATTCACCCCATCTCAGGGTATTTGGCATAGTTGGGTAACAATTGTTATTAGAGCAAAAGGTTGAAATTCATTTTTTCTCTCTCAGTAGAATAAATTGAGGTTGTCAATCACAAATGGATTCTGATATTCAATGAAACACATTTTCAATTTTTTAGGAATCATATGCAAAACTACTTCTGATAATTACCCATGGATATCTTTACAACAAATATGCATTGAATATCATCCAATATCGAGAGTGGTTATTTATAATAAGCTGATAAAAAATAATTGGATGTGGATTGTAGAGAGATAAATTCTTTAGGGGGATCCATATCAAATGAAATTTATATGAAGGTGATGTCATGTATGTCATCACATGATATGTGGGAAAATTTAATGAATATTTTTGAGGGTGTCTAAATAGTTGGAGAAGCAAAGCTGCAGGTTCTATGGAACAAATATGAGTATCTCAACACTCTCTCTAATGATTCTGTTGATATATTCTTTGTTCAGGTGAATGTTTTCATCGAATAAATTCATGTTCTTAGAGAAAGTATTGAATATATAAATAATGTCAATTGTGTCTTGAGAAAATTTCAACCTCAGTTTAATCTGAAGGTGTCTGTGTTGGAAGATAAATATAAAAAAGAGTTAACACTAGATAACATGCATAATACTCTTAATTCATATTAAATGAAAAATGATGATAATGATGGTATAGAAAATGGGGGAGTCTAAAGAAGGGGCATTCAAGTAATTAAAGAATCTCTCTATTGAAGATAGTCTAGAGGAAGACAATTTAGATGTTTTCATGTCATTTATCTCTTCAAATCTACAAAGATGAAGAGAATAGTTCAGAGGTAAACATCCAATTACATGGTATTGATGTGGAAATATTGGATTTTTTTTGAAAATTGTCCTGGGAATTCTGAAGATTTCAATGAATACAAGGATGAAATTCCCCAATGAAGTATTTAACTAAAGTGAATGGTGGGAGAAGTTCTAAGAGAAATATCTTCAAAAAGAAGAATCTTCATTCAAAAGAAGATGAATATTCCTAATAATCTGAGGTATGAGAGTTGGAAGACTAAAAGGATCATTAAGTATATGCTCTGGTGGAAGTTGTGCGAAATTCCCAAAAAATGAAGAAAGAGATAGTGATGATGGAGAAATTGATGTGAGAGTTGACCATCAAGCTTAATTAGAAGCTTCTCTTGAAGAGATAGATTTTAGGAGAGGAAACAAAATAATGAAAATAAAGTGTTTCATGATTCCAACCTTTGAATACAACATCAGGAAGAAGAGATGTCGTACCTAAATTTAGAAATTGAAAAATTGATGTTTTCAATTGGAGAAAGCTAAAAAAAGGTGGCTGAGTACAAAATCAAAATCTTCAAACAGAAAAGAGAGATTGATAGTTTGAATAATACTCAAAAAGATAAAATCAAATGTATCAAAGTGATTGAAGAGGAAGTTGTCATTATGTGATGAAAAGAAAAATATCCAGAGAAACTCTTGATTCCAATAAAACAGACAAAGGATTGTCAAGAAAGTGAAATGATTGATCAGAATGCTACAACTGGTATGGGGCTTGATAAAAAACAGAAAGAATTAATGGTTTATGTTAGACCAAAAGATATCAATGTAAGTTTTAAGTTTTATTTGGGAATTAATCATAATTAGAAGACTCAGAGATCCCAAATGGATAACCAATAGTGCGGTATTTCTATACAGAAGTGAACCCACATTGGATGCTATTATTGTGGAATGTTGGGACACTCAAAAAATGTTTGTTCCAAATAAAAAGGGTATAAAAGGGAATGATATTAATAATGGTAGAAATACAGGGCTCAATATTCTAGGACGTCATTTTATTTTACGTATTTTAGGTATAGGGGATTCATACAAATGGAAATTTACTATTCATCAATAATGCATAGGAATTTGTCGAAGTAGAATGAATCTGGTCACAAGAAAGAGTGAAATATAAAATAAAACGAGATTAATATGAAAAAATATATTTTTAGATCTGGAAGATGAATTTGGTCCATCATTCACTGATGAATATAATGATCATCAATCAATATTTGTTATGGAGTAAAAAACATGGATCAAAAAGAAGAGAGATAAAAATTAAATGGTTGTAGACATTGCATTAAAAGAATAATATCACACTGGAATATAGATCACTAATAGTGGATGCACTTCTCATATGAAAAAAAATAAGGAAATGGTGATAGGAATCTTGTATGATTATGAAGTTTTCATAAGGGTTGGAAAAGGTAAAGGAAAAAAGATTTTTGGCATAGGAAAAATCCATTTTTGGGGGAAGATACATGAGATGGGATGATGTCTTAGTTGTTGAAGCTCTAAGACAAAATTTTCTCATTGTCCATCAACCATGTGACTCAAGATATTCTATAATCCCTTCAAAGAAATTATTTGTTTTCAAGGAAAAATATGCCATAATTGTTTTGTAGAGAAAAAATATGAATTAAAATTATACCATGTAAGTGGAGAAGAAGATATTTTCTTTCTATCTTAGGTTGAAGAAAATATGATATTGAATAAACATCTTGGTCACCTGATTCAATCATCCTTAAGGTATCTGGTAAAATGTAATGCTGCTTGAAACCTCCCAAAAATTGTCACATGATTGTAATAATACATGCAATTCATTTCAGTAAGGGAATATAATTTGAAATACATATAAGGAAAAAGTTAAAAGGTGAACACAAGTTCTTGAGTTTGTTAATATTGATGTATGTGTATAGTTTCCACCAAGATTTATTGATGGGAGGTGATATTTCCTTCTATTCATTAAATATATCAGAATTATGGAATGGGTTTTTATCATTTACCACAAGCCCAGTGTGTTTGGTTTCATATAATAGTATCATAGGGAATCTGAAAAGGTTTACTAAAAAGAATACTTTGAAGTTTCATACAAATAATTATATAGGATTCACAATGAGTCAAGTGGAAGATTATCATCGGAAATATTGGACAATAAATCATGTTTTAACAGTAAGAACTCCTCAACCAAATAGAATGGTTAAAAGGAGAAATCAGATCATCAGAAATATGGACAACACAATTCTAATCAAAAAGGACCTACTAGAATGATTTAGGAAGGATGTTATCATGACATTGGTCTACATATCTACCTAGGATCTATTTTATCTAAAGGAAGAAAAGACTCCATATTATATGTGGTATGGAAAGAATCCAACACTGAAGTACTTTCTTATCTTTAGAAGTAAGTATTTCTTTCTCAATACGGAGAAGAATAAGAAGTTTGAATCCCATGGAGATGAAGGGATATTTTTGGATACTCAAAGAAAAATAATGAATATAAATGTTTCAATAAGATGTTCGGAATGGTAGTTGGAACCTATGATATATATATAGTGGAGAATAAGTTGAAACATCAGAAAATACATGACTAGAATCTGGAGGATAGTGATGAAGAGAGAGAGAATAAGGGGAAGTAATAGTTACAGAGGTTGATTCAGAAGAAGACACAAATTATGAGAAGGATGAGAATAAATTAGTGTCATCATAAAGACCAACAAGAAGTTATGAAATTTATAGACAAAACACAATTACTGATAAGAAAACTCTTATGAAGACAAGGAGGATGAAGACTCTACATCAAGAACGATAATTATCACATGTAGAGCCTAGATGTTTTGATGAATTAGATGTTGATAATAATTTGTTTTTGGCTATGAATAAAGATCTTGAAAAAATTAAGAATAATCATACATGATAGATTGATTCGAGACCAACCAATGAGAATTTCACAGGGAATAAATTATTCATTCTCAATAAGATTATGGAATACAATGCAGTGATTCAAAAAAATTACGACTAGTGTGAAAAGGGTACTCCTAGATAAAGGGTATTGATGTTGATGACACATTTTAAACTAATGCGAGTCTAGAGAAAATTAGACTATTCTTGGACATAACAGTGCAAAGATGGTTCAATGTTTTCCAGATGGATGTCAAATCAGCATTTATGAATGGGGTCCTAAAAGAAGATGTGTATATTGAGAAACCATATGGTTTTCTCATTCATGAAGATGAGAAAATAGTTTGTCAGTTGAATAAGGCACTATTTGGGTTGAAGTAAGCATTAATAGCCCGATATTCAAGGAACACTCAATTATTGAAGAAGTCCTGTTTTCAATTAGGTGGAGTTTATTAAAATCTATAAGTTATTAATGAAGGTATTAACAGGATGAGGGTGCCCGTTTATGGGGATAACATAATCATTAGTTAATCACATGAAGTGTAGTGCAGATTATATTCCAAATTCCTTAAAAGTGAGTTTGAAATGTCAATGATTGGTGAACTTGCATTTTTCTATGGATTAAATGTAACACAAGGAAATAAATATGAATTCATTTCTCAATATAAATATACCATGGAGGTTTTGAGACGATTTGGAATGGATAATTCCATGGAGATGACGTCTATGGTGGAAACATGGATGAAACTATCACGTGATGATAAAGGAGAAGAGGTTAATATCAGTAGATACAAGTAGATCATTGGAATCCTATTATACTCGATAGTTAAAAAACCTGATAGTTTTTTTACAAATTCCAAGAAGAAATATAATAAATAAATCCCAAAGAAACTCACATTCTTGTAGTGAATATAATACTTATGTTCTTCAAGGGAACAATGTATTTCCTTTTGATATATAATGACAAATCTTAGAAAGAGTTATTGGGATATAACGATGAAGATTGGGCTGGTTCAGTAGATGATTGAAAATTGAAATTTAATGGTTCATTATATCTTGGTTGATTTTTTAATTATTGTCTATGAAATAAACAAAATTTAATTTAATTGAGTACAGTAAAATCAGAATATATTTTTCAGACTCAAGAACGCATGCAATTATTGTGTATGAAGTAGCATCTTGAGGATATGGAGTCGAAGTGAGGTATCTGATTGAAATCCATTGTGATAATTCAAGTACTATAAATATTATAAAAAATCCATTCAATCACTCAATGATATGTCACATTTAAATTAAGTATCACTTTCTCAAGGAGAAGGTGGAACAATTTATTGTGATATTGGAGTATGGGCCTACATAACCGCGGGTTGTAGAAATTATGATGAATTCAATACACAAAGAAGCATTTGAAAGGAATCAACTGGATCTAAGAGTCCAGCTGACTCCCCACACATGAAAAAGTGGGGATATGGGACCCCCTCTCCCCAAGTTAGGGTGTGCTTTTCTTGAATATTTTGATCTGTGTTCTTTACCCTATTACAGGCCACAATGGAGTGATGTTTAAGTTATTGATAAAGGAGAGGAAATTGTGGCTATCAAAGGGGGTAAATGTCTTAATAATGATAGGGGAAAATCTATTTGGTGGAGCAATGAGATAGGGGGAGTCAAAGATTATTGGTGGAGCAGTGAGGTAAGAGGAGTACTAAATCTGATGATGCTAGAAGTGATCGATCAAAGGCAATATATCATGAAAAATGAGGTTCTTGATGATAGCAGAATACTGGTTTTGGAATGGAATGAAGTGATTCTCTAATAAACATTACATTATACACTTTTTTCTCACACCGAGCATTCCTCATGTGGGATTATAGAATGTGTTGAGAAAATCCTTGATCTATATATTAATCATAAGAAGAGAATAATAGTAGGTGATGAAAGAAGATTCAACGAGTTTCAAAATATTATGAGTTTTTTAACAAACCCAAAGGGGGATATTGTTGACAAAAAATACATCAAGGTGTCCAATATAGGTTTTTGGGGTGTGATTATATTTTTAGAAAAATCAAAATTATCGTGAATGAGTGTGGATGGTGTTTTATGAAGCAGGTTTTAAAGGTGGTGCAATTTCCCAGTGTTTGCCAAAATTTTGGGCCTCAAAATCAGGAGTTTGGTATTTTGAAAAGAAATATTTCTAAAAAGGAGTGAACAATAACTAGAAAATAAACCATAGTGCACAGACTTAAAATTGAGTTTGTCAAGTAGTGAAGGAATTTGGAGAAGGATTTCCACATAGAAATTCTATGCAGACCGAAAAGTGTGGTATGTAGACCATGTAGGGAAAATGGTTTTCAAAAGGATTTTGGTTCACAAGAGTCAAGTAGTTCCCATAAGGATGGATGTTCACATGATAGATCATCATTTTCAGAAGTGAGGTGGTGATTTTTGGAGTTGTGAAAGGATTATCTTATGTAGGAGATCATCCACTCTGAAGGAATGAAGATTCTATATAGACCATGAAGGGAAAATGGTTAGCATGAGGAGCTCAGTACACGGTGAAGGCTGTACCACATTGAAGATTTTAGTAAATCAAATTAGTGATATTGTCAGATCTATTTTCCTATATAAGGATTTCTAATCCCATTATTACTAAGGGATTATTTATTAGAAAAAATCTTCTCTATGGGACGAAATTAGGCTAATACCGAAATAGTTCATGGGGATTCCATGATGGAGAAGAGGTTCGCGAGGTGGATTCAACGAAAGGGGAAGGATGTCATGGGAACTGTTTGAGAAGGGGTTTTATAGGGTACTATAGACCATAAAGGAAGAAAGATTTATAGAGAAGAGATGGTCTGTGGGAATTAAAATGGTTTGTGAAATAATAACTCATCCATGAAGTATGGATGATTCATGGAAGAAGGGTTGATCTGTGGAGGAAGAAGCAGTCTGCAAAGGAGATATGGTCCGTGGAAGTGGAGGCAGTTAGTGGGGTAGATATATTCCATGAAGCATATGCACTATGCAGTGCAGCACAGTTCACAAAAGAATCAGGTTTTTCACGACAGGACTCAAAAATTTTGTGAAATAAATTTCCGCAAACATACAGTACGTGGAAAAATGGATTTCATCTATAGGTGAAAACGAGACTTAAATAGATCATATATCTATAGTTTAAGAAGCATGTTTTCTTACAAATTGAGGGACCTACAAGTAAATAATATATGAGTGTATCTTTTCCAAGATTAGTGAGAAAAGGAAGAGGAAGATGATAATCCTTTCCACCAATAGTGATCTAAAGAAAGAGACATTGGAAGGGACCGTTGGGAATGTAGTGATGTAGCCCTAAAAATTGTAAAGGCGGTGATCATTGGAATAGATGAGATCAAGCTCGAACCTTCATTCTTGGTAGCGAGCCTGAGTGGATTTGGTATAATTGGAACATTTCCATTGTATTCTAAATAGATATATATCATAGTGAGGGTGAACCAAGTAAAAATTGTTATGTCTCATGAATGATTTAATTTTCTCTCATACATTTCTATTGGTAAGAGATAGAACAATTTTTTTAAAGATGAAATAAGATATTGAGGTTCAATAGTTTTAATCTTTAATTCCCTGATTCACCCCCCTCTGAGGGTATTTAAACTAATATGGATAATAGTTTTTGGGTTGAATTAACTTTTTTGAAATCAAGGGTTATCTTTAGTCGTATAACATGGTGAGACTAAGAGGAAAATAAATTTTCAAATCCTTATCTAATATTATTGGTTTGGGGAATCTAAAAAATAGATCATGGAGTTGTGAGTTATGTTTTTAGAATGAAATACTAACCTTATTCACATTAAATAAATTTTCTGGCCGAGTTCCTGATTTTGAGAAGGGGAATATTGATATGTGCCACTAGATTATCTACACGATATGATATTCTAAAACCAATGGTGCAGACTACTTGGATTCAATAATATAGTATGAGATTAATAAAATTAAAATTTATTATCAAATATAGTAATCAATATAATGTACAAAAATTATGATTTATTAAATATTGAAATGAAAAACTAAATGACTTTTACTGTATCACCATGATATAAACTACAGAAGGATAAACTTCTCAACCATGTTAATTTCTTATATTGTATAAAAATTGTACATTTTATTATTACATGAATGAAAATTATACCTTCTTAAAACTCTATTTCCTGAGTATCTTGCACATAAGGGTAGTGATGAAGAATTTCTCCCATACCATAAACACAATAATAATTCCACATATGTCCAATATATAGTGATATTATCAATTTCTAGTGAGATCACAAAGAACCATTATTATATGTATTTATATATCCTAATGTCTCACCATTATGATTTTTATCGTGTTATAGTTGTCCAAGAGATATATGATATCACCATTTTACTCTTCATGTGGAAGCACAAAGAGTTAGTGCCCATTGGGCCTCATGTATTCAATATGATTGGCTATATAAATGGTTTAAACATCATATTCTTTAATATCCCTAATCAGGAGAACATATATCTCATCCTAACCTCAATAATAAATATCTTCTCTAGATTCATTGTGAATTATAAAATGAGAAACAATGAGATGAATCATTCAAAAAAAATTACTATAATTCATCAAGTTATAAATTTATGAGGTCTGAAAATCCTACATTAATTATGGTGATTCAGAAAAAATGAATAAGGGAATGGTCCTTAAGAATAAAAATAATTAAAAGGATCTTGAACACCATCATTCCAAGATTAAGAATATCCTATATATAGAATAGGAATAACGTACATTACGTTTTTCATATGGTAATCTAGTCCATTGGAAGAATAAATTCACCTAGTTGAAGAATAATTAATTTTATATATGCACATATAGTATTAGATTCATAATTTTGTGCTCTAATCTATATAAAACATCCCAAACCAAGTTCATTTTTGGATGATTTCCAAAGGAGAGGTGGATCATTTAGAACTCAATGGCACATGAATTGTAGATTTTAATATAAATGAATACCAACTTATGGTTCTAATATGAATGATTTTTGTTTTTAAAGACTGTTATTATGTGATAAGTATTACTAAGAACATAATTTCGGTATCCTTCATATATATAGATGGTTTTATTTTCACCTATGAAAATAATAAAAAATTATTTTAGTAAGAAAACATATTTTATGGTATGACTCATTTAAATATCAGTCCATATGTATTAAATTGCGGGAACAAAATATTTTAAATTCGTAATGAATCAAGTTAGAATAAATAATTTAACACACAATTGTGGAACCACTGTCTTGGTAATGTAAATTATAGGCTTCATATAAATCACTATCAAGATCATTAATTGGACGCTTTAGTGATAAAAATACATGATAGATGTCTTTCATGTTTATAGGTAATGATTACCAAACTACCATTTGGTGGGCTGGATGAAAGGGCATCATAGATTATAGAATTGGTAAAAAATGATATGTGTAGAAATTTTACCTTAGATTGTAGATGTGTTTCATATTATATAATTACTTTTACTAATTAATTTATTTGATATTTATATGTTTACATAATGAAGTATAAGTCATATACTATTGAAAAATTTATATAATTCACGAATGAAGTTTCGATTCAACGTGGAAATGATATAAAGAATATTTTATTTCATCAAGGAGGTGAATATTATAACAAATATATTACTATTATTCAAAATTAGAATGGGATTATATCTCATCTCACTATACCTGATACACTAGATTAGTATGATGTTAGGGAAAGGTGGAATAATACCTTTCTTGAAATGGTGATGTTAATGATGGTTCAAGTATATATTCCATTATCATTTTGGGGATATGTATTGCACAATTCAATATAAACACTAAACCATGCACATAATAAAGTGGAAAATGTTATTATTTTCACGATATGGAGTATAATGAAACTAGTTTTTTCACATATTCATGCATGTGGTGGTAAGGAGTTCATTAATGCCATCTCAAAAAATATACTAGAAACCCAGGGAATATAGTATATATTTTATTTTATATCTAATTTAATCATAGAATCATTATTAATACAAACCCTTATACAATAATTATACCATCATAATATAAGACATTGTTTCTTGATAGGGAGAAAATCCACAAGAATGATAGTAAGAGCATGAATGACATTGATGAAGTTGAATCTCATGAAACGCAAGTGTTGGAACATGAACATATTCCATAGGCCCCCAAGGAATTTTTTATTTCTGAAATAGAAGTAATCTAAATGAGCACTAGAGAGGTCATAGAACTTGAATGGTGTGTTTTTATATTAAATGAGGGTAGTGGGTCATTATTGGTGGACATTAATAATTTTATCTCACACAATAAGGTAGTAAAGATCTCATAAGCTATATAGTGAAAATAGGCCATGAATTCTAAGATGGGTTCCATACATTAGAACCGTGTTTGAGTTCTTTTAAATCTATATGTTGATGTACTAATTTATTGGTGAAAATAATTATTTAAGAGAAAACATTACATTAATGTTAAATTTAATACTTATAAATAAAAACTAGTGCATAACGTTTTCAAAAAATGTCAATGAATTAACAATGATGAACCCTTTTCTCCAGTAGAATTATTTTAATTCAAACTAATTATACTTCCTATAGATTCACTCCATGAATATGAGATTTTTAAGACATATGTGAAAACAAATTTCCATAATGGGAACCATTAGTTAGATTTATATATGACATAATCAGAAGGGTTTATGACTCTAGGTAATTTCAAAAATGTTCGAAAGTTGTAGAGATCCTTTATAAATTGAAGCTAGCATTCAGGTCATGGAACTTTTTTTCTATGAAACCATAATAGAATTTTGATTCATTAAATATGAATGTGTTCCATGTTTTTAAAAATGGTTTAGTGGGAGTGAAGCTGCAATATTAGTAGTATATGTCGATGATATATTACTTATTGCAAATGTCAGGTCGATATTATAGTCAATTATGGACTAGTTGAAAATGTGATTCTAGATGAATGAATTAATTTATGTTCCCTACTTTATTAGGATAATAATTATTCATGAAATATATAATAGTATTATTGGAAGAAGTCAAAGTACATAAATTTCACTTATAATAAAGAAGTTTAGTATGGAAAAATTGAAGATAGGATTAGTTCCATTGTCATATGGTATACATATTTCTAAGAGAATGTGTTCTTAGGAACAACAAGAAAGATGTTGAATATGTTGGATCCCATATGGTTATTTGATATGATCAATCATGTATGTCATGTTATGTACTAGAATTTATATTACCTAAATATTGAGAAAGGTACAAAGATATGAATTTGATCGACATAAATAAAATTGTTCTATTATTATGAATATCCCTTATGATTTGAGGGGAAGTAAGGATATGTTTACGGTCTATAGAGAATATGAGTATAAAGTCATATAGGGTTACACAAATTTTTTATTTTTGACTGATCATAATGATATAACATACCAGTTAGGATATTCATTTAGTTTTAATGGAGGAGCTATGAGCTGGAAGATGTCAAAGAATTCAATTATCTACGATTTAAAAAAATAGTTTAAGTATATGATAGATTTTTATAACACCAAATAATCTATTTGGTCACTAATTATTTTCCATAATCTTATTGTGGTGACTAACAGTAAAGACCCTATGACATTATATTGTGATAATACTACATCAGTGGCTCTCTCAAAGGATCCAGTATCACATTAACATATAAAACAAAACCTCTAAAATTATAACCTCTTGAGGGATAATTATTATAGTGTTCAAGTCCTAGTGGAATGTGATTTCAATGAGAAAAAATTAGTGGAACCCTCTACTAAATCCTTATTTTATTAGAAGCATGAATATCAAGTGAGAACTAGTGGATTGAAGGTTGTTAGAAGATGGTTCTATTTCAAGTTGTATTTTATTAGATTTGGTAAAATAAAAACAATTTATATTTACTTTATTTTTTAATAAATTAAATTTTTTCAATATTAATAAATACCATATAATTGAATGATTGTTCTTCTATATGACATAGTAGGTGGTTGTTTCTAAAGAGTACATCTCACACTGAAAGGTCATAATAGTTCCCTTCTCTGATGTTAAAATATAAGTTCTATGAAATTATTAAAAAATGTTACATAGATATGTTATATCATTGTTTGAGACAAAAAAGATATTGGATATTAGGGGTGGGGACTCATAGTACTTTTAGATGTTTTATCATGGTTTACGCCATTAATAATCATCTGTGTAAGTGATTCTATGAAGATTACCTTCCTCTAGGAAATCCAGACATATATATGTCATTAAGTTATCTTATCTATGGACATGGGTAATAATCCAAAGAACTTAGTATTTTTATTAATTCATTTCACGATTCACATAATTAGTGGTATTAACAAAAACCATTATGAAAAAATCTCAGGAAGAAGTCAGATGGACTGGGTAAATCACAAATTATATTGTATTAATGAGCAATTTGAGAAAGGATTTATCCCTTATGTTCTTTAATGAAATTTTAGACCTTAGTCAATTTTATATAAATGGAACTACCTAATTATTTATTTATACAGTAATTTTTTTTGGTACCTTCATTTACAAAAAGTCAAAGAATGAGACATCGAGCATATAGGTGGATGTAACTAGCCTAAATCCTTATTGATCATAGATATAAAGATAATGTGACTGCACTACATAGTGAGAATTCATATGTGGTTGTATGACATTGAAACATTAACTTATTTATCTATGTGTAAATTGATATGTTTCTAGTTGTTAACTTTGGTTTTATCTAGTTCTTAATGCGATTGAGAAGGAGTCCAAGAGGGCCATAAACTATGCTTTTCCATAATACCAGTTGAATTGTATTTTGAATTTAATGACTTGGAATAAATATTATTCCCTAATTGTGGTTTAATATTTATTCAGGGATGGATGATCGCCAAGACTTAATCATAAATTTTTCATAATAATATTATTTTGTGTAAAATTAATCATTAAATATTTATTTAAAAAATTACATTTATCTTCATGTGTTGTTCTTTTCAACATAATAAAAATATTAAATATATTGTTATTAGAGTAAGGTTTCTCTAAAAAATAGTTCATTGGATAGGGTCCTATGAGTATTTAAAAACCAAATCTCTATAAATACCTGGTGATATCACCTTTTCTGTAAGTTACTTGTTGTGAAAAACAAACCCAGAGAGAATACTCTCAATATCTTGAGAGAATCCTCTCAAGAATTCAATCATGAACACATGAAATGATCCTCCTCCAATCACTTAAATATTTGATAGAAACAAAAGAATATTTTTACTATGAATATATTAATGTTGTGATCGATGATAAATAAAAAAATTGACAAGATTTGATCATGATATCAGTCGAATATTCTACAAGGACGTTTTGACTTTTTAGATTATATATGGATACCTACTAGAATGATAATTTAACTGGATCCTATGAAAAATTTATTATATAACGAAAGGAGATTATAAATTCATAAATCAATAGTGAATTAAAATATTATTAAATTTTGAATCATTCTAAAAATTATTTATAAATTATTTTTGATAATATTTCAATTTTCGTTTCGATGTTCCCTAGTCAATTAATCTCAAAATAAATTACATTGTTCATGATGTAACTTGTTTTATAGATCTCATATTATTCATTAATGATGATAAAAATATGATATGGGAACTATCGAATAGGAACTTATACTATTCCCATAACCTCCAAACATGCCTCATATAAATAGGATAATAATAATCATACATTCCAATCTATACCGGGATAAATGTTGTAAATTCTCAAAAAGTCGCAATGATCCAATGAAGAACCCCAAATAAAGACCATATAAAACAATTCCAAAGTAATTTGTATAAACAACATGTGAAAATGAATAACTGGTCCCAATTATAGGCCATACACCATCTCAAATTATCCATATTGACACATTAATCATCAATCGATCATAAGGCCATTTCGATTATGATATCCCACAACCGTGAAATATGATCAGGTACCTAAGGAATATCTAGAATAATTTCAGTACAAGAGGCTCCCCCAAAGGTGTCCCAAAATATTTATAGTAAAAATAGAGTTCAATATGACATGATGTAATGAATAAATAAATTAATATGTAAACCAATCATCATTGATCATTGTGTTCTTTGGTGATACCTAGGATTGAAGCTACATGTTTTGACAATTTGAGATTACTCTAAGCATAATATATTACCACCCATGTGGAATTTCATTCTACCAAAATACTATTATACAATTTATAATTTTAATTTTGTAATTACCCAAGGGGCCTATTCACACAACAAAACCTTTATCCATTTATCATTTTCACTAAGGGGCCCATATCTCACCATAAAATATTTCTAGTATATAATTATTATATAGGGGGCCTCATCCCACCCCAAAAATTAATATATCGTCATCATTTTAATTTTTTGTATCCAACAACAGAACATTAACCTTTCATAGTATACCTATTTACTAGAATATTACATTTCATGAATTTCTAACAATACTATTCCTATGTTTATTTAGGTAACCCATCAAGATGCCTCCAATATTCCATATTTCATTTTTTTGGGAATGACTCACATGTCTATAAAAAATATAATGATTACATTTTTAATGGATTAGTTATGACCTGGAAACAATACATTCATTAAAAAACAAAATCTTATTCATTTTTATTTTTTTTAGGTCAAGAACATATTATTTTACCACGACCACACATCATCTGCACAAAGAAAATGATTATAGACTTAGAAATAACAGATGGACCACCTACCATATACTCCTAGGAATCTACTCTTTATGTATCAAAGATTGATTTAGTCCAAAATTGTTGATATCATGAAAACAAAGAAAACAATGAATAATTGTCATAACAACCATAACCTGTGTAAATATAAGAAACAACATGGGAAATTTAAGAATATAAACCCATGTGAATCTTTCCTTGCCCAAGGATTATTTTGGAAATGAAAGACACAGAGATCACCTCCGAAATAAAGAAAAATACTAGTCTCTAACAAAGAAATGGATGAGAGGATTATTTTAAAAAAAATTCAAGAGTTCTAGTTAAAATAATCTTTATCCCCGTTCAATACTTGATTTTAATATATTTTTTATATTTTAGACATGTTTGTAAAAATCAATCATAATAAAATTTTCAAAAAATCCCTAAAACTTATGAATGCCTTAGATGAACCTTACCCAAATAAGAATTACTTTTACATATTCAATTTTTCATAAAAATAAACATACATATCATAGGTAAGGCTCATAGTTAATTGTACATATCGTATGATTACTTTAAAACACTAAGGGTTTACTTATTTGTATCAACGGATTACACTTATGTGTCAAGGGTTTATAATGATGTATGGAGAGTATACCTTTATGAATCCCCATAACCCTAGATTTACCCATATTCATAAAGGGTTACATTAAATATGGATTTATGAATTCCTATAGTAACTCTTACACATAGACCTACACTGACTCTTCAATATATAGAAGATACTTATATTCATGAAAAGGTTACTATTACCCAAAAGATGTTTACTTTTAAAGGTTGAATTTTTTTTATTTTATATATAAAATGATACTTCAACACTTGGTTGGTTTTTCCAAACACATAATATAATGACATGTACACATAATTAGAAAATATGGAGTTAATTTTATATATTGAATAAAATTCACTTATTTATTGAGGATTTACGTTCATTCACCTCTATTAACAATTTCACAAAACTTACCTATATATGTATTTCACAACTTGATCAAAATTTAAGACACAATGGGTTACTTTTATATATGGGGTAACAAAATATAATAGTAACTCATCACAAGGAAACTCTTACATATGGTTACTCATAAATACCAGAGTTCTTCAATTTTTAGAAAAATTGATGCAACATTTAAAAATATTAAATTCATCCCAAAATCATTTATAAATGATTTCATCACTTGTATGTAGTGACCCAGAACCTAGAATCTTAGAGCCGGTGTTTTATACTAAATAAATTGGCATGACTAAAAGGAATCTAGCCTTGAAGGACTGGTAAGTTTAGTAGTCTTGGTAAACCAGATTCATGAATTAGTATTTTATTACAAATGGATAGATAGATTATAACATAATTATTTTCTTCTTTTTAAATAAATATCTCCAAGGTTAACTCTATTCCATCTAGTAAATTAATGAAAATATTTCATAGTATGCTTCTGGGATTCATGGGGAAAAACATAATAAGGGTGAGCTGTAATTCTCAATAAGAGAAATAATACAGTGGAAACAATAATGAATCAATGAGAATAGTCAATATGGAATGGTGCATACACTACTACAAAAAACATTTTTATCAAATCTAGAATTAGATTTTATCAGCACTGATGACCTTAGAGTAATTAAAATTCCATGAATTTTGTCAGTTCTAAAAAATCACTGATAAAGGCGAGATTTAGTTTCACATATAAAAGAACTAATAAGAGACCCCATTGATCAACGCCGATAAAAGTATGATTTATCAGTTCTTTTTAATGCACTGATATCGAAAGTCATTAACAACACATTTATAAGGACTGATAAAGTATTCCTTTATCAGTACTTATAAAAGTTCTCATAAAGGATATATTTTTTTCATAATTAATAGTTCTAATAAAGGTGAAAACTATTGTGTGATGCAGCAGCACACTGTATCACCGGAAACAGGTGCAGTGTGATGCAGCAACACACTGTATCACCAGAAACATGTGCAGTGTGCTGCAACAACACACTACCTCATAAAAAACATAAAGAAATCACAAAAATAAGATAAAAATAATAAATTTAAATGGAATAAAATTTCCAACAAAAATAAAGGGAAAAATGAAACACTATTGTAGAGTATATAAATTTTTTTTGACTAAAATTAATGTCACTTTTGAATAAAAAAGACACACTAAAATTCATACCGGTCACATTGTGTGTCAGATTGAGGGACGACTGATCCGTACATGTCAAAAATGAAATATGAATCATTTTCCTAATGTACCAAAACAATTTAAATTAGGTTTCTTGAATTTGAGTATGTTAATTATTTTTTTGATTAACATTATTTTCAGTTTTGAATAAAAAAGGCACACTTGGAGACATACCAGTCACACTGCGTTTTCGATTGAGGTGTGGTTGAATTCCATATCTAACAAATGAATCAACAATCATTGGGATACAATATCAAAACAATAAGAATGTATATTAATGGGTTTTAGTATGTCAGTTGTTGTTTTTTTGAATAAAATTAATGTTAGTTCTGAATAAAAATATGCACTTAGAGTCATACTAGTCATACCGTGTGCCAGATTGTGGTTTGGATTATCCATACATATAAAAAATGATGTATGGATCGTTTTCCTAAAGTACCAAAACAATATGAATGAATTTTCTTGTTTTTGATTATGTCATTTTTTTCCTGATTAAAATGAATGTTATTTTTGAATAAAAAAATATGCAATGGGAGTCAAAATTGACTCACTATACATTAGATTGAGGTGATGATGAATTCTATACATCCCAAATGTATCATAATTCATTGTACTAAAGTATCAAAATAACCATAATGTGTTTTCTTAGTTTTGAGTATGTCATTTGTTTTTCTGATTAAATTTAATGTATGTTTTGAATAAAATGCAGCACCTAGAGTCATAATGGTCACATCGTGAATTAGATTGATGTGTGGCTAATCCCCACACATCAAAAATAATGGATGGATAATTTTCATAAATTATCAAAACAATAAAAATGTTTTTTTTTATATTTTGAGTATGTTAGTTGTTTTTTTTTGATTAAAATGAATGTTAGTTTTGAATAAAACAGACGCACATGGAGTTATACCGGTCACAACATGCGTCGAACTGAGGTTCAGTTGAATGCTAAATTTCCCAGATGACTCATGCCTCATTTTCCTAAAGAATCAAAACAATTAGAATGTGGATTCTTGATTTCTAGTATGTTAGTTTTTTGTTTTTTATTAAAATTAATGCCTATTTTGAATAACAAGATGCACTTTGAGTCATACCGGTCACACTGTGCATCAGATTAAGGTTCGGTCGATCCGTTCATGTTAAAAAAGACATATGGATCATTTTTCGGAAGTACCAAAACAATATAAATTAAATTTCACATTTTTGAGTATGTTAGTTGTTTTTTGATTAAAATGAATATCAACATTGAATAAAAAAGACGCACATAGAGTCATACCGGCCACACCGTGTGTCAGATTGAGGTGTAGATGAATGATACACATCTATAAAGACTCATGGATCACTTTCCTAATGTATCAAAATAATTAGAATATGTTTTCTTATTTTTGAGTATCTTAGTTGTTTTTTTTATTAAAATGAATATAAATTTTGAATAAAAAAATTTCACTTGGATTCATACCGATCAAACCATGAGTCATATTGAGGACCGATGATCCCTAAAAGTAAAAAAATACATATAGATAATTTTACTAAAGTAAAAAAACAATATGAATGTGTTTGATCCATTTTGAGTATGTCAATTATGGGTTATTGATTAAAATTAATGTATGTTTTGAATATAGATGATGCAATTGGAGTCATACAAGTCAGAATGTGCATCAAATTGAGGTGCTGGTGAATGCTACACATCCTAAGTGACTCAGGAATCATTTTTATAAATTACCAAAACAATATGAAAGTGTTTTTTTTGTTTTTAAGGATGTTGGTTGTTTTCTTGATTAAAAATAATGTCGATTTTGAATAAAAAGACACACTTGGAGTCATACTGGTTACAATATGCATTGGATTTAGGTGGGATTGATCCCTGCACGTCAAAAACGATGTATGGAACATTTTCCTAAAGTAAAAAAAACAATATTATTTCATTTTCTCAGTTTTTGAGTATGTGAGTTGTTGTTTTTTTGATTAAAATGATTGAAAATTTTGATAGAAAAAGATTCACTTGGAGTCATACCTGTCACACCTTATGTCGTATTGAGGTGAAGTTGAATGATACACATCCTAGTACTCATGGATCATTTTCCCAAATTATCAAAATATTCGGAATTATTTTTCTTGGTTTTGAGTATCTCAGTTGTTTTTCAATTAAAAGGAATGTCACTTTTGAATAATCAAGATGAACTTGGAGTCATACCAGTCACACCATGCATCATATATAGGTGTAGATGATCCCTAAACATCACAAATGATTTATAGTTCATTTTAATAAGGTAAAAAAATAATATGAATTTATTTAGTTGGTTTTTAGTATGTTATTTGTTTTTATGATTACCATTAATGTCACTTTTGAATAAAAAAGCCGCACTTTGGATTCATGAAGAACACACGGTTCATCAGATTGATGTGAAGTTGAATGGTACATATCCCAAATGAAACATGGATTGTTGTCAAAAAAACATAAAAGTACTTAGAATTCATTTTCCCAGTTTTGAGTTTGTAACTTTTTTATTAAAATTATTGTATGTTTTGAATAAACAATTGCACTTAGAGCCATACTAGTCACACTATGTGTTAGATTGAGGTGAACGAGAATTATACATAACTCAAATGACTCATGGATAATTTCCCTAATGTATCAAAAAAATAAGAATGTGTTTTCTTGGTTTTGAGTATGCCTCATTTTTTTAATAAAACACCATTTTAAAAAATAAAGACGCACAATGGTTCTTATCATAATTTAAATGTATTGTGTGCGCTTTCAAACAGTTGTTCTCAAACCCAATATTGGTATGATACTTATTCTACATCATTTCCCCAAAATTTTATGGTTTGTAATCCATCCTTTCATATCCCTATCTGCCTCGGTCTCCACCTCAGTCTTCAACTCTGCCTCCTCCTCTACGTTGGCCTTTGACTCTGAATTTTCCTCTGCCTTCACCTCCACCTCTGACTCTTCCTTCACCTCTACCTCCACCTCTGCCTCTGAGTTTTCTAAACAATTTTATTGATTTCAGGTTAATGATTCTAACCAAATTTATTTCCTCCATTACTATTCTCCTCATGAACGATATGAAGATTAATATATAAGTGTTCTTATACTAACTCTTCAAACCCCAAATATTTTTCGATGTAAATAACTAGTACTAGATAAAAAACATAACATATAATCACCTATTTTCTTCAGCATACATATTGACAAAAAGAACTCTATCCCCACTTCTCTAAAAAATTTGATTTCTTTTTTTGAATTACACTTTTTTCAAGAATATTGATAATACTAAGAAAATATAAAAAAATTAATATAAAATATATATATAAGGAAATTTTAGTTACCTTCATAAATTAATTGTAGGGGGTGATTGTTTTTTCATGCTATATGTCTCTCTTACAAATTTTTAAACATAATATCCACAATCTATTTCATTATTATGTTTCTTACACTGTAGAAACATTGACAAAAATAATTAAATTATTTTTAAATTTTTTGATAGTTATATCTTTATATATATACCTTAATGTTTTCCTATTTGTAGTTATCTATATGCTTTATCTTTTTAGATGCATGCCTCATTCCATAATATAGCCAGTATTTGGGGACCTCCCTATCATAACAAAATTTTGTTAAAACATATAATAAACAAATAATTAAATATTTATCTATAAAATGTAGAATTTAGTGTATTACAGATTCAAAATACAAATCATGTGTGGTCTGTTGGCTAGAATTCCATGCAACGAATCTGAAAAATAAATAGTTGGGGTGTTTATTTTGACTACTATCAGCATCTCGTGCTTCCTAAAAAACAAAAACAATTATGCTATGAAAATATTAAAATGATATTTGATGTGACTAGATAGTATTGTTTTACCCTTGCAATGTAGGCATAAGAAATAGTCTTTCGTATGATATTTTTTTTATTAAATTTTTGGAGTGACTCGTCTATTTTCTTATATATTTCTTCCTTATCAGAATTAATTTCTACTATAGAAATGATATTGGGATTAATGAATACAAATCATGATTTGTGTTATATTCTTTTTATATAGTCGTAATATAAATGCCTCAACAAAATATGAATATTTATTAAATTTAATAAACATATTTTTCTCACTATTTGGACACACATATTATGAAAATGTACATTATATGTGTTTTCCCAATTAAGACGCCCATCCATTCTTTCTTGAGAATATCATTTAGTGTCACGAGACTAATTCTGTCCATAATGGAAACTCTAAATATTTCTTCTTCATAGTGAATGTCATAAATTGTTTTATCCTTAAACAATGTCACTATATGAAGTTGTAATGTTAATAAATTTTGATCTAGAACAAGAGAAGAGAAGGTACTCTCAGATGTTCCTTTTTTTCCTTGGCTGATTCAATAGATTTTCTTGATTTGAACTTTAGCTTCTCTTTCTCTTTATCCATATGTAATATCATACCTCACATAAATACTATTATCATGAACTAAAAAATGTTTTTTATGAAAAAATTGGTTAAAAACGTACCCATCCAGCTTTATAAGTTTAGACATCCATTCTATGAATGTTCTAATATCTGCATGGAGCATTCTAATATCTCAATCATTAAATGGAACAAGTTACATAGAAGATGCATCATAAGCTACCTCAATCCCCACTCTCATGTGATATTTTGGGAGGTGTTGATTTTTAGCTAGTCTCCCCGGATATTATACATTGTACCCCTAATAACACAGCGGTACATGGGTGTTGATAGATAAAAATAACATACAACTATACGCTGCAGAATATTATTAATATTATGTTACTGAATGTTGTTTGATTCACATTTAAAAGAAATACTAATGAAAAAATTTATTACCCCATCTAAGGTTTGGGGGAATGAATATCATCAAATCTAGTGGGATCATTTAGATCATGTGAAGATCTTTGCTCCACCAATGGTTCTCATTGACCTTTTCTTATACATCGGTTTTCCAAACCAGACTGTAAAAGAATATCATCCAGTTAGTTTACTTGTGTCCACATTCATATCATTATAATATATGTATCATCATGTGGTTTTATCTTCTCTAATATGTTTTATGATAGACTCTGAAACCCAATCCGATAACATGATCATATTGTTCAGGCCAGTTCAAATCTACTAAAAGTCTCGTTTCTTTGGGTATGGCCATTACTGAATATTGTTTCAAAACAATATAAAAAATTATGAACAAATTTATATTATGTAATGTGGTTATCCATCATAATGAATTATAATTAATTCATACTTACACATGCTTCCCATACTGATTTTTTGTTTTCAACAATTAATATACCATCATTAATTACACAGGCCTCCTTCTATAGCACATAACGTGAGATTAAAGTGGCTTCAGATTTTGATTCATCAATATGTATATAAACAAAGGAACATATGTTGTTTCATATCACATTTTTAAAATTTGATTGTTGATTTAAAGTACATACCAATTTATTCTCTAATGAAGCGTACCCTATTCTCCCTTTAAAATAGGTGTACATTAGTTTTTATGCACTCTCTTTATTTTCATCACTCTTTTAAATTTTCATAAATTAATAATTTTAAATCAAGTTGGATAAAATAAATTATTTCAAATAATATTTTATTGACCACAGTGCACCTGAAAATACATCTCAATGTGATGATTGATGAATTTATTCCATGTTTCCTGCATTATAATGTGAGCATTAAAAAGTGGTGGGTGGGGATTTAATTTCCTCTTACCATCCATAATGCGTAACATCGACATAAGAGTCCAGAAGCCAATATAGGATTTTCTAGTGGCGATTAAGACCGATTTTTTATAGAAATATTCTAAAATAAATGATGTCTACATGGAATAATTAAAACTAAATCAAGGTTTCATTAAATAATTTTCAGTAAAATTAAGAAAGTATATTGTATCATTACTGTTATATCTTTCCAAAGGATTTCCTTTATTACAAGTTGGATGCAGTACCATGAGTAAATATCAATTGGAATATTAATCCTCGTTGTAATGCCATGATAACTGACGAATGTTGACTTTTTGGGGTCAATAGGTTGGCCGTATTGATTCTAACCGACATCATGTTTTATACCATGACTTCTTGCCTTGATAACCTTATTCAAAACTACAATATGGTTTCATTATTTTTTTCTTTTCTTTTTCATAAACATGTTATTCTTCCCCAAATAATTCCACAGTTTCACCATCAACAGTTTTTTCTTGCTCAGGATTGGAAACATCATCATGTTTAGAATACATTGTCTTCATGAGTAGCCAAAATTTTAATTTATCTTGAATATCAACAATTCAATACACTTCAGGAAGAAAATTCAAAATTTCATGCATCTTGCATAAAAATTGTTACTCTCTTGAATAGAGACATAATAATTCAATAATAAAGTATAACTAACATTCACTACCTTTATTTAATCCGTCCTCAGATGCTTGATTGTTTTCTACATTTTGAAGATGGATTTGAGGCTACTCATTACATATTTAAAACTAGCCTTCCTACCAACATAGTTCAGGAGGTATTTCATCCATGAAATTTGGAACCACACGATGGGAGGAAATCTAGATTGAAGGTGGGAGTCCAATCCATCATCAAGAGATGGAAGACAATAAAACATCTATGGATTAAAATGTCATAGGACCCTACACTAATGGAATCAGTCAAAACATCTCATTAAATAAAGATCAATTTGAATAACTCCACTCTAACGGTCTTGTTGAAAAGAATCTCACCCCACCTACATTGGACAACACTTCTGTCTACTCAAGGATTCCTCACCTTCCAATTTTGGATATTTTTTTAATGCACCATAAAATCCATCAAATAAAATCCATCACTTTAAAGGGTGAATTTTTTAAATTATGCTTAGTATTAATCTAGATTTTTTACAACTATAAATGAAATTAATATATTAAATACAATCCTAAATTAATCATTATGATATATTACCATAAAATATTAGAGGGTAACCATAGATACTTCCCATCATTGATAATTATTTTACATAGCTTGTTGTAGACCTACTATTACCATTATGAACTTCCAAATTTATGAATGAGAATGATAATATTGATTGTAAAATATAATAATGGGGATAGGTATCCCTTAAACTCAATCATATTATATGATGAAACATTAATCATATTCCATGACTATTTAAAGTTTAATAATAATCTTGAATTAATAAAAAACACTCACAACATGCAACAGTAAAATAATTTTTGGAACGTGACAAATTAATTCAATATTATTTTTGAATTCAATAATAAAGTATTCATCAAAATCTTAAACCTAAATAACACATTTCATGGTTTAACAATTTTCATGAATAACCAAAATCCAAAAATCATGTTTTGATGATTTTTACACTTACTTTGGCCCCTATATGTTCATCACCCATAAATGTACGCCAGAACATCATATCCTCTATCCCTTAAAAACCCTCATAATTATGCCATTAGAATCTATAATCAGGTATATAAGATGAATTAAATTTGATAATCTACCTAGATTTTGGAACCCTGTATGATTCAAATGAAGAGAAAACTAATGGGAGATAATAGGTCTACTTGTTAATGTCAAGAGTAGAGTAAACCATCTCTGTGCGTCTATAGGGACAAATGGAATGGACACTTAAATACGTCTTAAAGGATAAGAATAAATAGAACCACACTTGTTGTCTTTCAGTATAGATGATAAGATATGTTGGGTTCATTATGATTATGAACATCGCAAAAACACAAAATGAGGATGCCAAAACCTCAAACAATGATCGAGGAAGAGTAAGAAATAAAATAAAATGGATTCTAGCTAATAATAATACGAGAGAACATACAGGAGTCACAACACTAGTAGATGAGTTTTGTGAGAGCTTGAGAATCCCGAGCCACAAAGTCATGGTCAGGGTTTTTATAAATAGATCGGGGACACTTTTAACAACGCTTTTAGAAAAGTGCTGATAATGATCTCTTTAATCAGCAATGATAAAAGGAGTATTTATCATCACTTTTTTAGTGCTAATAAATATCGAACATTATCAACGCTAAAAAGATGTTGATAAAAGACATATTAATTAGCACTAACATTTTAGCGCTGATAAATATGTCTTTTAAAAGTGATGATAAAGATTGATCTTTATCAGTGATAAAAAAGCAATGTTAAAATTTTTTTAATTGTAATTATTTAAATAAAATTATTATAATATTATACATATTTAGATATATATAATTATTATTTTGTAATTCTATAAATACTTATTAAAAAATAATAATTATTTATTTATAATAATTATTAACATAAAAAATCTATATTTTAAGATATATTTATTTCTAAATATTTATTTTAGAATATATTATTAACATTATTAATGGATATATAATCATAAATACATGAATTTTGAATATGAGTGAAATTAAATAATTCAAAATGAGTACAGTTTAAAAATATTTAAAAAAATAGATAAGTTTTACTAATTAAATATAAATTATTAAAAAAATATGGATATATACATATATATTTGAGTGGATCAATAAACATTTAAAATACCAAAACATAGTAAAAAATATATAAATAAATAATAAAAATGATCAAATTAAAAAATAAAATAAAAAATAAAAAATAATTAAAATTGAATACCCTAACTGTAGTATATTAAAAAAATAAAATAAAACCGGCCGATTAAAAACATAATATATATTAAAATTATCACATTATAATTACATTAAAAAATATTCTAAATTTTGAATAAATTATATAAATATTAGGTGTGTGTTTCTATATATTGCATAATATATCTGTGTTTGCGTTTTTTTATACAAATGAATTAATATATATATTTGTGTGTGTGTTTGTTTGTGTGTATGTGAAATAAATTCAACACACGACGTTTAATATATGTTAAATTGAAAATCAAACAACATTAAAAATGAATGAGTCATTAATATTTCTTTAGTTAACATTTTATATATATTATACTTATTCATTTTATATATCTCTATTTAATATATTATACATATTAATATTTATAATATATATATATATATGAAATTAATTCATTTTTATCAATAATTATTTAATTAATAAAATGTTTCATATTTTTCTTAATTTACACAATTTATTTTTATTTTCTTAATTTTTCTTTTTATTTGGTACATTTATCACTTCTAAAAAAGCACTGATGAATGGATAATTTTATCATCACTAAATAAGTGATGATAAAGGATACCATTTATCCACACCATAAATAAAGTGCTGATACAGGTTTACATTATTAGCGCTAAAATAAAGCACTGGTAAATGTTACCATTTATCAGCGCTAAAAAAGAAGCATTGATAGAGGGTTAATTTTACCAGTGCTTTCATAGCTTTGATCAAGGGATTTTATTATTAGAACTTATTTTATGCTGATAAAGATAGACATTACCAGTGAATTTTTCGAGCGCTGATAAATGCCAGTGCTATTATAGGTAGGTTTCTAGTAGTGGTAACATAACACACATGATATGTAATCAATAAATTGAAAGGATGTACATAAGTAATATGGAAATGTAATAACTAGAAATAAAATCCATCTAGAAAAATAAAATTAAATGTATCCATAAATATGTCAATGAAAAATATCATGGATAAGTAATAAATCAATTCTCAATAAAGGCAATTCATATTTTTCAGACATCATGATCCTAGGAACATGATACCATAACTATAAAAATATTGTTTAACCATTCTTATTTTCACAACTAATTCATCCCCTAAGACTGCCGATGCATCGAGGGGATTTCATTCACTAGTCCCCAACCTATAGGGCTTTCCTTAAGTGGTCCCCAACCCATGTATTGCATGTCGAATGCTTTCCTCATATATCAAATTAATATCGTTCCTTATCAAGTATCTCTATTTAATAAAGTATATGGATTTATCAATTTTTTTCCCAAATAATTAAATAGATGTGAAATTTGACACCATAAGTAAAATGTTATACCGTTTACACAATATTAATATCCATGATTAATGAAATAGATAATTTAGGGGAAATCCAAATTTCAATGTTAATAAGAGATTGAATATTTCACAGGGACTAAAAAATAGAACATATAAGTGAATTTGAATACTATCCTGGGCCAAATAAATAATAAATCATCCAGAGGGAGAATAAGAAATGAATCAATATAACATACCCCAAAGTTGAATATAATAAACGGTTATTGTCATTGATGAAATAAAATAATTGATTTTAATAATATTCTTGAGGAAAATATCATTTTTTAGAATATTTTTTTTACTTAAAATCCATTTTAAAAAAATTTGAAGTTGGATTCAAAGGAATAGAAGTGGATAAATCTATACATGTCGTATGAGGAAAAAATAATATTCCTATTTGTATGGAAAAAGGTTAGAAAATGCCTCATTTTGAAAGAGACAAGAATATTCCTTCGAAGAGATTGATAAAAGAAAAAAATAGAAAAATTTTCTTTACCAAATCCATTTGAAATAATTTTTGAAAACATTTTAATAAATCATGGTTTTTAGAAGAAAACAGGTAATCTGACTAAAGAGATAAATAAAGTCGAGTTTTCATAAAAACATTTTCTAAAACACTTTGAGTACCAAAGAGTGGAAAAATGGTACTAATACATCAAAATGTTCAGGAATAACTAGAGAAGAATAAAATTTATTATTGAAACAATTGTTAAATTATTTCCTCGAATGGAATGTCCATTGATAGATCATTGTGATTAGTCTTGGGGAAAATAATCATTAAACCTTCCAAAGTGTCCCATAAGAATTTGAAAAAATTTTAAATCATAAAACTTGTGAAATAATAATATTAAATTAAAGTATTAAATACCATGAAGGAAACAAAATTAATTATATATAATATAAATGGAAATTTATACACCATATAAAATAAAGTAGGTGTATAACAATAGAATGTGCCTCAATGAAATGAAATTGAGACAAAATCCATTACATATGAATCGAAAGACCCAAAATTGATAATCATAAAATGAATAAACTAAATAAAAATAATTTAATTGGTTTCATTATATTATGTGTCAATATGGAATTATGTACACCATATATATATATATAAGAAATTAGGTTAACAATAACAAATTATGCCTCACAGAAGGAAAAGTGAGACAAGAATTCCTTACCTTGCGTTTACTTTTGGGAGAACGTCCTTTATATTCTTATATAATAACCTTATTTTAATTTTATACTTGTTTCAAAAACATATTAATTTTTATAATTAATTTTATTTCAATTAGTACCTTTTTGTGTACAACTACTCAAACAATTAAGTTTACATCGGGTGTTTTTGACCAAATTTGGATTATGTGTCAAAACAACTATTGTTGGTCAACTATTGTCATAAGGATCATTTTTTAACCTATCCAGAACAATAACCATGAAACAATTATCAAATTTTTACATCAATTAAACTTTAAGAATAAATTATTTACCATTTTTATGAATATTAGAAAATATTACAATCATGGAGACGGTAGGTCATACATACACATTAGTAACATTTCCATTTTTAAATGATAATTGTGGAGAGAAGATATGTACTCAAATATTTACACAATGATAAATATATAATAAATCCAACATTATCCAATAATATATAATTATATATAGAATTATTCTATGTAAAAGTAATCACATCATGTCAAGGAGGTGGTAGTTAACATGTCCACTAACGGCGTTATCTTTTTTAAAGTGTATGAAGTGATAATAAAAGTGATGATGTATATATATATATTATTTTCAGAAGTATAATTTTTTCAAGAATATATTATTTATTATGATTATGTCATGTATGTTTAATTGTGTCCATTCATTAATACATCCCTTGTGTCAGGAAAATGAATCACATTGCTTTGAGGGGGTAGTAATCCGCACTTCCTCAAACGAGATTATCATATTTACACAATTTAGAAAGAATAAATATATGTTATGAATAAAAATTAATGAAGGATAACACATTTTAAATACCACATATATAATATATAAAAAGGTTTTTCATCATAATGGCCACCAGAAGAGGTCGTAATAGACAGTTAAACAATCAACATTTCATGAGCCAGCAATTCACCGTTCACAGAAATAGTATGATCATTTTACATTATATTAAGGTGTTTTTATATTTAGGTCTAAATTTATTTATAAAAACATCGTAGTATATTTATTAAACTTTTTTTTATTTAATAACAGAATAAATAAATTTTAGGTGTTGGATAATGGAAATGAAACTAGATAGATTGATAAAAAACATTACCTTTTAATCATGTAACTTCTTTTGGTTTTAAAAAAGAATCCATCGAAGGTATTATTACCAAAGGGAGGATTATAGGTCGAGGTTACGGATGGTGGGAGGCCATTAGGGATGTTTTGGCCAAATTAAGAGGTTTTAGAGGTGTGATGAATGGGTAGAGATGGTGGCCTTTTATAGGGAAGAAAAAGGACTGACATGGTATTCTAGAAAATTAGGTAGGCGTACACATGTTATTACTTAAAAAAGTCATATAAAACCTCCAAAACCCATGAAGGGAAGCTACATGTCCGAAATATGGACATAAAATGTGTGTTGGACAATTGGATAGGTTATTTGGGCTCTTAAATGTAGGGTTTTAGTCCATTATAACGACAAATTACACCTTAATCACTGTAATTAATTATAATTAGTTTCAGTAATCATTTTTCTAAAAATAATATGTTGAAATTATTAAGCCCCAAATATTATCTTTATTAAAAAAAATTATGTTGGATTTTCAAAATTCAAATATCATAAGTTAAAATATTAAGATTAATGCTAATCTCGCAGAGAGACAAATTCACTAATTTTAGTAGAAAAATGTTTAAAAGATTGTTATGTTTTTATATTTGATTTAATAAGTTAAATTGATTATAATTAAATAATTTTAATTAATAGAATTATATTTTATCTATTCTTACCTTAAATAATATTTATAATATAATTTTACATTAATAATTATTTAAATGAAAAGGTAGTTTTTAACTAAAATGAAATATTTTTCACTATTAACTACAAAATGAAGTGTAACGTCCAGACCCAGATCACCCCTAAACTGGTGGCTGAACCGGTTTCCACATGATCTCAAGTTCATCTCCCCATACTCTAGAGGCTGTGGACTAGTAGAGATGGTCTAAGGAAAGTCAGTAGAGAGACTATACCATCTTATCAGAGATTCACAACGATATATGAGAGTAAATAAAAAACAACAGAAATAAATAGTGGAAGCAGTATAATAAATGATAAAGCATTGGAAGGCAGATTTTAAAAATCTTGTACAAACGAATAGACAATTCCAATTATACACCAGATCCATGCATGGCATGGTAATATTACAAAACGAAAAACAGTGAACAAAACAGCATTCTGAACATTCCATTACAAAAATAAATAAACAATGACTCAAAGCCTGGAGGGTTGTCTCCTCGAGCATCCTGATCTTCTGCTCATTCCTTTGCTCTTATCTTCCAAGTAAAAGCAGATAGCACAATCCTACAACCAAATAGAATCTACAAAGGTACCCTAGTGAAATGGTGTCCCGAGTAGGGTGTGAGATATAAATCTCAGTAGTCCAGGACCACCAGTGTCTACCCCAAATCCATGCATTTAATAAATAATTTAAACCGTGTGAATTCATGCATAAATAATGTAAGAAATACAAATTAACTATATACCCATGTACCTTCTTCATCCCTCATCTGGTCTCTGAACATGCATTATACATTAGAATTTCATAATCAACGATCATTAAACAATCACTTTCATTTTCAATTATTCAAACCTCATTAAATTAAAAAAGTCTCAAAATTCATCCTAAGCCTGACATGCCCCGTATAAGTCACTCACGACATATGTATCTAAAGTCCATCTAAGAAATCAATTGAAGGAGGAATCCAAGATTTTTATTTTTCTTGTATAATGCATCATAAGTTATTCAATTTAATCTTTCATATACTGTGTCTGAGCCTGTCCACTAAAATAGTGATTATATCCTGGGTCCATCCACTAACAGTGATTCAACCAATTCATTAATAATTATGAACCCTCTCTAATATTCAATTTACAAATCATTATGTCACAACAGTTTTCATCAACCATTAATTCATTTCATATATGAAGAATTGGTCCCACAGTCTAATTTCAATTAATGGTTGTAGAACATCATGTCTAGCACCCTCGTGAGTATTTGGAGCATTAGTCCTTGTCTCACAACCCATGGGTATTGTGATCATCATTCCCTGACCCATAAAAGAATATTTTCCTACAATCTGGGAGTAGAACGCCATGTCTAGCGCCCCATGAGTATTTGTAGATTAAGTCCTTGTCTCACAACCTGTTTATCCATCATACATATATATTTATCATTGGTGTAGTACTCTATGTCT
The DNA here is from genome assembly GCA_963277665.1 of Viscum album. NCBI lineage: Eukaryota > Viridiplantae > Streptophyta > Magnoliopsida > Santalales > Viscaceae > Viscum > Viscum album. The sequence goes on along the minus strand of OY728167.1, from coordinate 460,704,501 downwards.
AGCACCCTGTAAGTATTTGGAGCTTCAGTCCTTATCTTAAAACCCATTTATCAATCATTCATAAATATTTATCATTTGTGTATAACACCATGTCTAACACCTCCAAACCAATCCGTTAATTAATTCATTAATTAATTAATCTAATCCGTTAATTAATTCAAAAATTAATTAACGACATAAATCACCCATCAAATAAGTTATCAATTAATTAACCATTCAACATCTCAATAGTAAAGAATTAATTAACAATTAATTTTTATTAGCAAACCTATTAAATAATTAACTCAACATTTAATTATAAAATTAATTAACATGTTTGAATCCATCCACTCAATTAGTGATTCATCTAAGACTTTAACAATTTACAAGCATGTTATAATCATCTCAAAACATACTGCACAAAGACCAGATATTTAGAAACCATCTCACACATCATATCATATTTTTAAAAAACTCCTCCCAAGACAACTTAAGGCATTGATAGAATAAAACGCATTAAATAGTACACTTTTCCAACGGTCGTAACAAACAAACAATTCACAATCATAATTTAATGCATGAAAATTAATTAATTCAACAAATAAATAAATAATTAAATCATATCTATTTAACCAATCGCCTATTAATTAAAAAAATATCATTTAACTTGTAATAATTAATCCGTCCATTAATTATTACTAGTTTCCAATATTTATTCTGAACTCATCAAATATTCAATATTCTCAATACTCTGTAAAATACAAAATTTTATTACAACTCATGACTTGATATTTAATTCTACAATTAATTGACTTATTACCCATTTTGCCCATCCAAATTGTTTAACTGTTTAATCATATCACTTTAACCAAATTAGAAAAACATGCTTAAAATCAACACATGTTCAAGTCATCATTTATCTCATGTGGGAGAAAACATTTAATAACATCAAAAGTTCCATGCATTGAAATATCATAATCAAGTAAACTCACATTCTCAATTTATTTAAAGCTATAATTCTTAAATAAAGTGTTAAGGATTTGGGACCCTACCTTTGGGTGGCACCATTTTAAATCCGAAGCGCTTTAATATACTTGGCGGAAACCAGTCCAGAACTGGTCCAAAATCACATGTGCACACACATTATATATATATATATATATATATATATATATAAATATATTCACGTGCGTGCCCTCCAACAATATAACTAAAATTCAAAATATTAAATATGTACTCAGAATCAAAGCAGTAAGGACCATCACACCTCTAACTAGGTACCAAAGACTCATATAAAATATCAAACCCATAATTGAATGACGCAAATCAATAACACGGTTATATAACCATACTCAAAACATGATGGCAAAGAGAAAACGAACCCATCAGCCTCGCCTTTGTCGGTAGATGGAGGAATACTGTCCAAATAGTCTAGAAGAGGCACTTGCACGTCCCTAGAACCGAATAAAAAGGAATCACAATAATACCCGAACCATAGGGTTTTGGCTGAGAAAACATGGTGAGGGAGGATCCAAATGGCCAATGCGAATCAGAAAACGAATGCAGACGAACTCACCTCAGAGAGACATACAAGAATCTAGAAGACACCAGGCGGATTTGATCGCGCGATTAGGAGTCGGCGGGGGGGGGGGGGGGGGAGGGGGTGTCGCACGCCTCAAATGAGGGGCCTCGTGCATTTTTGTTGTTCCACCCATATGGTTGTTCGCCACCCTCATGTTCTCTCCCCCAAATATCAATTACCCCCAAGATAAAATAATAGTCTATTTAAATAAATTTTTCACAATTAATTATGAAAACCCCCATTAATCATCCAATTAAATTAATACAATAATAATAATAATGTTCTTATAATTATTAAATGTTTATTTTATTTAAAATAAAATAAAAATAAATCATTTTAAAACCTGGGTAACCGCACATCTGACCCACACCATTTGACTAACCGTCCAAAACCCGATATCTACATTTAAAATTGTTTAATTATATTAAACTCAACTCCACATTTATTCCTCATTTAGTATTAACATTTAAAATTAACCTTATTCGATAATTCCCAACTCCTCATTTACACATTATTTAATTAAATTCATTAATATAATTTAATTAAATAAATTCCCCACTTCATTTTTTTAATTAAAATATCTCAACACAATATAATTAAATTTAAAAACTCCAAATCGTTGTTATTTAATTAATTATCTCAACAAAAATTAATTAAATAATAACCTCTCCTTCATATATATTAATTAAATTATTATTGACCTTTTATTTAATTAAATGAAACCCCCCAAAAAATATTACTATTATTATTCATCATAATAATAACAACCCCCCAGAAAAACATAACAATAATAATCACATTATTATTGTTCTTATTTCTCAACCTAAGATAAATCCAAACACCTATTATTGAATAAAAAAACTTCTTTATTAATTATGAAACTCCTTAATTAGATGTTTCTTTGAGATACCCAAAATCCTTATTAATTTCACATAACTATTACAAATTATTAAACATCCAATTAAATTATTTTAACATAAATGTTACACCCCGTTTAATTAAAAATGATTCTCCATTCATTATTATCTTAATAAACATTTCATAATTAATTATGAAACTCCTAATGTATTACAATATCATTAATATGATAAATACTCCAACCCATAACCCGTAATTTAATTTCCATAATAATAAAAATTATTACATTAATAAAACTAAAATAATAATAATCTAATTATTATTATTTTTCAACATTTTGATAAACCCAACACCATTACTTATGAAAAACACTTCATTAAGTATAAAACTCCTCATTTTATTAAATTTTTCTTTGAGAAGCTCAAAAGATATATTAAATTCTCATAAATGATACACTCCTTTAACATGAAATTAAAATCTCAAAGAATTAAAATAATTTATGAAAACATAATAATAAGTAAATTATTATTGTTAGGACATTCCCCCATTTAATAATAAATATAACTTTAATAATTCTTATTCTATTTATTTAATTAAAAAGGTTCTTTGATAAACCCAGAATCCACAGAAATTTCTTCAACCGTCATTGAATTAATTCTTTATCATTCATTTATTCAAAAAAAACACAATAATAAAATTAATAACTTACTTATTATTATTATTAAAACATTATTTAAATTAATCAAAATCTCTCATATAAACATATTTTATTTAATTAAATAATTTATTAAACAGGATAAACTACACGGGTTGGACCGCAAACTGTGCACTTCCTGCACATATCCATTAAAGTGGACTTTTCTAGATCTGGTGCTCCCAAGACTCACCACGACACTCGCTAAAATTATAGGATAATTACGCTAGTCCGAAAACAACACCTTTAGGTCTTCCAACACTCGTAATAAAATTACAGAACTCGATTTAAAAAAACGGACCTACTGATAATCCAAAAAAAATAAATTGGAAAACATTCGTATTTTAACTTGGTTCAAAAGACTGGATTATACAATATACCCACCATGAAAACTTCTCTTCCCCGAGAATCCATTAGGAACAAATACTAAAACAACCAACCTACCAAGTTCATTTAATATTGTTAGAAGTGACATGTTGTGTTCCCAAAGACAACCTCACCATTAACCCTTCACAATCCTGACAACTAATCCTTTAAAACCAGAGCCAATGCTCAGTTTATAGCTTAAACATCAAAACAAATACTATATCGTAGGTCATTAAAAGGACCTTGTCAATGAAAATGGTTGAATCTCGATCAATCAACAGAACAAGTTTTGCAGTCTTCCCCTGAACGACATCGTGAACCCAAAACCCCATTTCTCCCTTTATCTAACGAGGTTCCTTTAAAACTATCCAAAACCATATGCATGTAAAATGAATTCCTTTCCCAGCCTCTGGATAAATTTCCAAGTCAATTCATCAAAAGTATATTTTAAAACAACCATTCCCCAACAAAAAAATGTAGCCCACAGAATCAACGCATCACGTGTACTAACCAGATAACAACCACACATCAAGCACAATAGAATTTAAACTATTATGTGGCATAAGACAAACGCTATCTTAGTGTCTCTATGACTAATTCAAGATAGGGGACATGCTCGTCGTATTTAGAACAGAGTATTAAGGTAAAATCATGTTCATTAAGATGATAAGCCAAATTATTAATAGAAAACTAATTCTAAAATCTCGACATGACCTGATGACATGTTGATAAAAATGATGCCCAATACACACCTTAGGATTTACAATGATGTCGCAAGAAAAGATCATCTGGTCACCAGTGCATGTTTTTGGGACACACTAATGCAAGAATGTGACATTCCTAGAACCACGATCACCATGTCAAAGGAAGGGGACTCCAAACACACAAAATGGAAGAATGAAACCATCCAAGAAGAAGAATAAAGGAATTTTAGTATGATATAAAGATTGAAATCCGGGAATTCCGGGATATTAAGATCTTGAGCAGCTTTAAATGTGGACCATGGTTTCACCACGCAGTTGGGTAGTCACCCATAATAGGATTAATTTTTATTTAATAATTCTCATTGGGGAGGTGGTTGTAACTGCTATGAGTTAAAGGATTTTATTTAAACATTAGAAAAACTTAACACAGACACACAATATGGGTCTGTTGGGGGTCGCCCCACTGTTAGGAATTTAAAACATTGTTTGTGGGGCTAAAAATAGACTTGAACCACATTTAAAATGTTAAAAAGATATAAAAGTGGCTTTAATAGAAAAACTGGGGAAGGAAAACTAGAAAATCCCCACCCCCTGGAACTGATCGGTGTCACTGATGGTTGACACCACGATGGAATCCAACCACCAAGACGCCACCCTTAAGATCCGAACCTGATGGGTCCAGGGCGTGCCAAACACCATAAATTTGGAAAAGGGACATACCCGGCAGGTCTGGGCCATTACAAAAAGGATGAAATATTCTTTACCAAATCATTTTAAAATCATTCTTGATAACATTTTAACAAAACAAGGTGTTTTGGAGAAATCATGTTCTCCGACTAAAGAGAGAAATAAATTCGGGTTTTCGTGAAATTTTTTTCTAAAACACATTGAGTACCAAAGAGTGAAAAAATGGAATTAATAATTGTAAATGGAAATTAATAACTAAATAAGAATGAAAGTTATAAATGAAAAAAGGTTATATAATTTCCTCTAATGAAAATTCCATTGAACGATCATTATGATTAGTCTTGAGGAAAATAATCTTTAATCATACTAAACTGTACCAAACCACTTTAAAACATTTTTAAATCATAAACACCATGAAATAATAATATTGAGTGAAAGTATTAAATACTGTGAAGGAAAAGGAATTCATTATATATAATTCTAATGGTAATTTATACACTATATAAATGAAACAAGGTGCATAACACAAGAAATTTTCCCTGTGAAATGAAATCGCGACAAAATCCATTACATATGAATCGAAGGACCCAAAAGTGATAATCATCAAATGAATCATATATATACCATGAATATAATAGGATTCATTATATTATATGTGAATGTGGTTGTATTTACAACATATATATATAAATGAAATTACTAGCCGAATAATAAATTATGCCTCAATGAAAGAAATGTGAGACATGAATTCCTTACCCTGCATTTCCTTTTGGGTGATCATCCTTTAACATCCTGTATAATAAAAATATCTTAATTTTATAAATGTTTCAAAGAAATTTTAATGTTTATAATTACTTTTATTTCACCTATTACCATGTTGTGTACAATTACTCAAATAATTATGTTTACAACCCATTTTTTTTACCAAATTCAGTTTATGTGTCAAAACAACTATTGTTGGTCCACAATGGTCCTAGGGTTAATTATTCAAAATATCCAGAATAATAACCATTAAATAATTATAATATTTTTACATAAATTATTTTTTTAAAATCAATCATTAAATATGTTTATAAAAATGAGAATATATTATAATCATGGAGATGGTAGGCTGTACGTACGCATGAGTAACATTCCAAATTTAAAATGATCATTATAGAAATGGGTATGTTACTAAAATAATTCTATAATTATCATTATATAATATATATAATATCATTTAATCACAAATAGTATTATATATAATTATTTTATATAAAAGAAAAAACATCATGTTGAGGAGGCAGTAGTCTACATGTCCACGAACGACGTTATCTCTTTTAAAGTGTGTGAATGGGTAATAAAGGAGATGATATATATATATATATTTTTTTTATTTCCGAAAAGATAATTTTGAAATGAATTTATTATTTATTTTTTGTATGTAACTTATGTTTAATTATTTCAATTCATTTATACAATTCATTTATTGTGAGAAAAAATCACATCGCTTTGCGGGGGTAGTAGTCCTCATTTCCTCAGATGATATTATCATATTTACACAAATTGGAAATCATAAATGTATGTTATCAATGATAATAACATAAGGATAAAACAATATAAATTAAATATATCATATATAAATAGTTTGTTCATCATAATGGCCACCATAAGAGGCTGTAATAGATAATTAAATAATCATCATTTCATGAGGCAATAATTCATCGTTCATATATATGATATGTGTTACACCCAAGGATTTCATAGTATGTTATTTTCATTAAATCAATTCAATAACTTGAGCTACATCTAACACCGAGTTCGACCATACCCTGACCTACCAAACTAGCCGTTCAAAAAGTGGTTATGAATAGTATTAACTAAATATTGAATTTTATATACTCCTTATAATTTTAGAATCCATATTATGTGTTTCTTAGACATAATATGAAAACAAATTCATTTTTTTAAATAAAAGAAGTATTTTTTAGAAAAAGAAATTTTACCACCTTTTAATGGAAAAAAATTTTTAAAACTAGTATTTGAAAATTTTATATATTCAATTAGAAAAAATAAACTTCTTATTTAGAATCGGCACATTAAAATTTAGTTTCTATAAATTTGTGGTGTTTTTCGGATAACATTCATTTTTGGGTCAATATTGAAAAATACTAAATTTTAACTGAAAACCACATTTTTAATCAATATAATTTATAGTGTTCAATTATAAATTTGAATAGTTAATAAGTAAAATGAGAATATATTTTTATAATTTAATATTATGTTGGTCATTATAAGAAATTTCACATTTAAATTTTACATAAACACATGTTAATCTTGTGATAATTTTTTACTTTTTAAAAACCCACTTTTTGGTTTAGAAAACGGGAATTAATATTAAATTAATAAATGAAACATCCATGTTTTGAATTTGGTAAAATATAATTCATTTTTTAATTCATAATATCAAAATTATTTTAGGGTGATTTTTTGGTATTTTTCTGATAACTTTCAATTTTTGATGAATAGTGAAAAACACTACGTTATTATTTAAAACCAATTTTTTATTTAAGAAATTAGTTATTTAATTTTAATTTATTTTTGGTCAAAATATATAAATAATAAATATATATTTTCAATTTAATTCATTGGATTCATTTTATAATGAGTTTAGATAAAAAAATTTCATTGATCTTTTTATTGTCTTTTACCCACCTTCTAGGAGCATTTGAAAATTTGCATAAAAAAAATTTTACTGCCTCTGTGAGTTGAATTTCAAAAATCCTAAAGACATGGTTACATTATTAAGTAAAATTTGGTTCAATAAGATGAAAATAATTTTTGGTTAATAGTAACATTTGGCTTTTATTTACCACGGTTAAAAGTAACTAGGGTAATTAAGGGTAAAATGATATTATAATTACCCTAAAACATGTCCTAATTCTATTGTATAAGTGTAATTATTCCATAAATATACTTAGGAGTATAAAATGATCCTTTAGGTCCACATGGTTTAGATTAGGACATTTATTATTATTTAATTTAAAGAAGAGTTAAAAGTGTTAAATTCAAGGTTTCATAACTAAAACATTTTTAATATAGTGTTATACTTAAGATAAATTCGACTATAGATATTAATTAGAAATATAAATAGATTTCCTAAATAATTTTATTTTTTTATAATTTTTTGACATTAAATAATATTATTTTTATATGGAACAATGACGATGCAGTAATTACATTATTAATGTGTGATTAAAATAATTGATATTATAAAAACCTACATAAATGTAATTTGAGACTTTTGATGAATTAAACTAATTTTATAGGTTAATATAAAATGTTAGGGTTGATTAAATCAATTTTTTTCAAATTAATCATGCTGTTATGATTTTAACAAAAAACAAATACCAAATTGTGACAAAATTGATATAAAATAGTTTTTAAAACTAATACTATATTATTGGTTGATATAATATTCCTAAAAATATTAGGTTCATTAAAAGGTCATAAATATTATTATATATGTCATTAATAAACCACTTGAGGTTATCTTGGAATTATAGAGTATGTTTATTAACTATATATTATAAGAATACAAGAAGACACGTTAAAGGTTAAATTATTTAACTCAGAGTTAAATGTAATAGATAAGGATTAAATGGTAACCTAAACTTGTCTAACACATTTTTTTGAGTGTATTTAGACCCATAACCACCTTATAATCTACATTAATAAATTTTTATCCATTATAAACCGAAAATTATTTTATTATAAAATAATATTTCAATATTTTCCTAAGGTTCCCCTCACCTCTCTTATAAAAGGGAACTTCGCCTTCTCTTATTTTCTCACCAACAAAGCCATTTGTCTTGGATGACCCCTGAAAAAATATCCTAAAAACATCCCTCAATTCAACCAAGAGCCATCTTTTGATAATAAATCCAACCTAAGGAGCCCTTTCTGTCAACATCAAAGGAAGAAACCGAAGAAGTGGTAACAATTTCACCACCTCTTTCAAGTTCTTTTCTTTCTCAACTTCCTATTTCTTTGTTGTTTCCATTATAAAATAATAACTCCAGTATAAAATATATAATGTGATTTTATTATAAATATGGTACAACCATATTCATTATTATATCCATCCTATAAATGACAAAGTCACCATACATGTGTAAGTACGGATTACCATCTCCACGTCGTGGAGAAGTTTGTTATTCAAACACCTCATTATTTGGATGGGTATAATAATGAGTATAAATGATGTAAATAAAAAATAAAACTTTATAATTATTCTTTATATATAATATATTATCCAATTATATACGATTTCACCATAAAAACAATGATATTGCCGCTCGTGCGTACGTACCGATTACCGTCACCACGAACGCGATGAGATTCATTCCCCATAGTAATAATTCTAGAATAGTTTTCATTTTATGATTAAAAATAATTTTTATAAAGTTCATATAATTCTGTATATGAATCAAATACATACTATCCATAACAAACATGGATTATGTTACAAATCATTAAAAGGAAAACCAATCAGTTAACACCTGAAACGATGATACTACTAAAATATCCTTAACAAAGAAATATTAGAAGATCATATATGATATCATATTAATTTATATGGATATTTTGGACTTAATAACAATTATTTAACCATTATAATGGAGGTTAAACTACCCTAAACCAAGGAAAATTACAAGGTAAGGGGTTTTCTTCTCACTTTTTATTCCTGTGAGATCCATGCTATAAATGCCACAATTTCCTTTTGTGTGGCGTATGTTCTACCCATAATTGTATTCTTTATTAAATATAATTTAACTTATATTTATTTACATATTCATTTTATAATCCTTATTTAATGGGGTTTATGTTTCTCATGTTACCTAATCGGTAATGTAATTCCAAATTTCAATTTTCAATCAATGGATTTCACTTATACTTCATTGATTTTTTTACTCCAATATTATTTGTGGAATCACTATTTATTTATTTATATAGTAATTTCCACTCCCCTTCGTGTGGATATACTTTTGATACACATAATTACTCCATATATAAATTCTTAAGTCATCGATATGAACTTGATAAGAGTAATTTTAACTCAATTTCTATTCATTGAGTTAAACATCCATGTCATTGGTGTTGTTTCAACAATTGTATGTGTGAATGTACACTGACTGATTTACACTGAATATCCAATAATATTGGCTGTATTTATATTTTTCAATCATAATTATGTCATTGATGTATCCTTAACCTAAGGATACAGTCTTTATAATGGATTTCATCTCAATTTACAATCCATTGATACTTATTTGTTATTATGTGCCAATTCACTTTTATATGGTGTATAGACATTACGTTGACATAGTATATCATGAATCCCTTTATTATCATGATATTATAAAGTTTTTATTAACTCAATTATTGGTATTCCAGCTTCTATAATTTGGTTAGGAACTCTAACTAAAATATCATTTTAAATGTTTTAAGGAATTAATATTCTAAATCCATCTCATTAATGTCCATGTTTTAAAAATGGTTTTAAGGGTTTATTTATATGGAAATTAATGTATTAAAATTAAAATTCCTTTTAAATGTTTAAAATTTTTATGGGACACTTTGATTCAAAAATCAATTTGAAAATGCTTCTTGATAAATATTGTGACATTTAAATGTTTTCAAGAAAAAGGGCGATATTTCCCTCAAATAATTTTGATGATTAGTTTCATCTATGTCAATATCCTTTATTATTCTCGATTGATGTTAATTTATTATTATACAATATTATATATTGTACTGAATGAGTAATGATAGACTGTGGATGTTCTCTTTTTATACCATTGATGGTTTGTCATTAAAGAATCATCATTTCTTATGCTAGTTTTTATATGAATGTTTATGTTATGTTTGAAAATATTCATCTGAGGAATGTGTTGGACGTATTAAGTGATGGGTGGAGCCTGATATAGCTCCTCGATGCATCTGTAGGTTTCATGAGACACACTAGTGTCTTGAAACAAGTCCTTGACAAAATATTATTAGTAGTCTTGGCATGAGGCCTTGACTACGTGGTTATGATGTCCAGTATTATGCATTGCATCATTATGAAATTAGATATTGATATTGCATGTGATTATTAGAAAAGTAGAATAAACATGTGAATAAGTAAATGGCATTATTTGACTTATCTTTTCCATATTATGCTGATGTCTATGTTGAAAATTCTTTGTATTAGTCTTATAAATTTTCTTAAATTTTTATGCTTATTTATGAAATTGTTCACTATATTGGTAACCTTTCTGAGCATCTGAGATCACCCCGTTCTATGTTTTGTTTTTTCCATGATGAGAATAAGAATTTTATGATTAACATGTATTAATAGACTAAGGGATAGTTTAAAGGATATCAATATGGCCAATAGAGACAATATTCTTTTTGTTTTTTATTTTATAATGTAATATAAAACTTATGAATGTATCTAGTAAATCCAAGGCTACTAAACTGGCCGGTCTTTTAGGAATTGATTTCCTTGTATCATGCCAATGTTATGTAGTAATTCACCGACTCTTGGTATCTAGGGACGAGACGATATAGTTTTTTTCATATGATGTTTAGTATAAACCTTGGAAGAAAAATTTAGAAAAACTCTGATTAAAAAACACTACCCTAAGATAAAAATTGAGGATTAGTATATAAGAACAACCAAATTTTTTTCGAATGTAAATATTATGTGTGTTTTCCAATAAATACATCCCTCTCTAGATACAAGAAGGTAGATGTGGCTCTAGAGAAGATGTACCTAGGAGTGCAAACTCAGACAATGAGTTTCGGGCTTGACCTGGGGTATCCTCGTACATGACAACATGCCTTCTTCACTCTTGGTTATGACACTCCTGAGGGATAGGCTTAGGATAATTCACATTTTCTTCATAAACCGATTTAAATTATTTTAATATAATATAAGAATAAATAATGTTGGTTAATCTTAAGGTGTTTTAGATTATAAATAAGGTGTTATGATATTCTCTAAATGATATTTTGACTCACACTATGCTTTTTTGTGTTAGTCAATGGATGGATTCCAAGGAAGTCATAGTAACTTTGAACATGATTTAAACGTTGGGAAGGGTGGTGGAAATGAGAAACGAAATGGAATGATGATAGGTGTAAAAGATATTGTGTTCATGTCGAATCAGTTTTCCAAAAATATGATAAAAAACATATATATTAACCAACTCTCGGACTCAACAAAGAAGATAATGGAGATGAATGATAAGAGATCCAACAGTGGAGACCATGGAGAAAAGAAAGCCTTATTTCCATCATGTATGAAATTTGGAAGGAGACACCTAGGAATGTGTCTCGATGGAACAAAGTAATTCTTTATGTGTGGGAAATAAGGACATAAAGTAAATAATTGCCGAGAAAAAATGAAGAGTACTATGAAAGAAAATAAAAAATGATCCCAAGAGGACATTTATAGCCATTTTCTGTAAATGTAGGGGACTTGGGCATTACCTGAGTGAATTCCCTATTCTATAGGGTAATATAATTGTCATGGAAGAACCTATGTGGAAATAAATGGATGGAAAAATGTTTAAAAGTATTAGTACTATTTTTTGATGGGATTACTTTGGAATACATTTCTCTTGTATGTAAAACACTACAGTTTGTTATGTGAAAATTCTATTTTAGGAATAATTATATTTTCTATTGTGAATATAGTAATAATTTACCATTTGGGTTTATATTATCCATGAATTTGAGTAAATTACAGGTTATTAAATTTTGGGATGAAAATGCGAGGTATGAGATAACATTTTTGTGAAATTATGTTATGGTTATTTTGAGGAATTTATCTCATTTAGGGAATGTTATAAAATATAGATTTTGAAAATGGATAACACACAGACCATGTGAAAACCCGTTGCGTCGGAAAAAGTTGTGGGAATCGAACCCACAACCAAAGCGTGATTGCGATTTATCGCCTACCACTAGACTACATGAATTCCCTGGTTAGTGTGACTAATTATTTTTAGTTAAAGGATTTTATTGAACAAAAATAAGTTCATTTGGGATCTTATGTTTTATCAAATGGATATCCTTAGTATAGGAAAACCATTTGGTGATAAGTGATAAATGTAATTTTGGAAGATGTTTTCTATATTAGGGACACTATAAGCCTAGGGAAAATAGAATTCTATAGAATTTCATTTGAGGAGTAATGGTGGATTTTTATCTATGTTTTTATTGTGGACATATAGAGATTTGGGTTATTTAATGAAATTATTAGCCTATCATAGAGAATATGTGATTAGGTTATTTACTTTTAAGTATGCTACTTTAAGAGTATTCATGTTATTTGGAGATACAATTTAACATGGAAGGCTACGTAATCATGTTCAACTAAGTTTTGGGTTTCAATATTATTTTCGATTATATTGATGGATTTTAAGGACAATTTTTTATTGAATGAAATTTCTTGATCTTTGGGTATTGTTTGTTTAATTTTAGATATTAAGATTTTTATTTCTTTCTATAAAGGATTATCCATTTTGGGGATCATCTGAACTTGTACTATCCATTTTTTTGGTTAAATCTATAAATAAAATAGAAATATATAGTTCATCCTTTGTGGATTGCATGATTCTCTAGAAGTTGATTCCAGCACTTTAGGTGTGACCAAGTCATCTTGAATACTAATCTCTTGGAGAAAAGATGAGTTAGTGGTAGAAATTTATTAAAAGATTAATCTATATATAAAAAGGCGGTAAAATTGCAAACCATTCAAAAAAAATTATTTTACACTTTTATATATTGAATTTTACAAAATTAACTTCTTCTTTAGAATCAGGATAGAAAAATTTAGTTTTGATAAATCTGTGGGGTTTTGCAGATAACTTTCATATTTGGGTGAATAGGGAAGAATACTAAATTTTAACTGAAAAAATATTTTTTACTCAAAATAATTTATAGTGTTCTATTATACATTAAAATGGATTGTAATTATAATAGATTAAATTTTTATCATTTAATACAATGTTGGTCATTATAATTAATTTCACATTTAAATTTGACATAAAAACATGTCAACCTTTTGATAGTTTTTACTTTTCGAAAACCCACTTTTTGGTTTTGACAACGGGAATTAATTTTAAATTAATAAATGTAACTTCCATGTTTTCAATTTGGTAAAATATACTTCATTTTATAATTCAAAATATCAAAATTATCTTAGGGTGAATTTTTGGTTTTTTTCTGAAAACGTTCAATTTCTGATGAATAGTGAAAAACACTACATTATTGTTTAAAACCGATGTTTTATTTAATTAATTATTTGTTTTATTTTTATTTATTTTATGTTAAAATAGATACATAATACATATATATGTTAAATTTAATCCATTGGAGTCATTTTATAATAAGTTTAGATATATAAAATGTTATTGATCTTTTTACCGTCTTTTACCCACCTTCTAGGAGCATTTGAAAATTTTCATAAAACAAAATTTTCCCGCCTCTGTGAGTTGAATTTCAAAAATATGAGAGACACGGTTAACATCAGTCAATAAAATGTGGTTTAATAAGATGAAAATAATTTTTGGTGAATAGTAACTTTTAGGTTTTATTTACCACGATTAAAAGTAAATACGGTAATTAAGGGTAAAAATGATATTATAATTACCCTAAAACATTTACTAATTGTATTTTAGAAGTTTAATTCGACCAAAAAAACCTTAGGAATAAAATATGATCCTTTAGATCTACTTGGATTAGATTTAGACATTTATTATTATTTAATTTAAAGAAGAGTCAAAAGTGTAAAATTCATCTTTTCATAACTAAAACATTTTCAATATAGGTTTATACATAAGATAAATTAAAATATAAATATTCATTAGAAAGATAAAAATATTTCCTACATAATAGTATTTTATTTATTTTTTTATACATTAAATAATTACATTTATTTATGACACAATGATGATGTAGTAATTACCTTATTAATGAATGATTAAAATAATTGATATTATAAATACCCAAATAAATGTAATTTGAGGCTTTATATTAATTAAACTAATTTTATATGTTAATATGACATGTTAGGGTTGATTAAATCAATTTTTTTAGAAGTAATCATGCTGTTATGATTTTAACAAAAAACAAATACCAAATATTTTCAAAATTGACACAAAATTGTTTTTAAAACAAATACTATATTATTGGTTGATATAATATTCCTAAAAATATTAGGTTCATCAAAAAGCTAAAATAATATTATATATTTCATTAATGAACCACTTTAGGTTCACTTGGATGTTTATATTGTGTTTAATAACCATATAGTATAAGAATACAAGAAGACATTGTAAAAGATAAATTATTTAACTGAGAGTTAAATCTAAAAGATAAGGTTAAAATGGTAAAATAAACTTGTATAAAACCTATTGGTTGATAGGAGTGAGAATCATAACCACCTTATATTCTAAATGGATAAAGTTTTTGCCATTATAGACCTAATATGATCTTATTATAAATTATATTTCAATCTTTTCCTAAGGTGCCTGTCACCTCTCTTATAAAAGGTCACTTCCCCTTCTCTTATTCTAACACCTACAAAGCCATTTGGATCGACCAACCCCAGACCAAATATCCTCCCAACATCCCTCACTTCAACCAAGATTCCTTAGTTTTATCATAAAGCCAACCTAATGATCCCTTTTGATCAACTCAAAATTAAACACCCGAAGAAGATGTAATAATTTCACCACCCTCTTTCAAGTTCTTCTCTTTTTAGACTTCCTCTTTATTTATTTATTCCATTATAAAATAATAAATCTAGTATATTTTATATACTATGATTTTATTATAAATATGGTATATCCATATTCATTATTCTATCCATCATATAAATAACAAAGTCACCATACGTGCGTACGTACAGATTACTGTCTCCACGTCATGGTGAAGTTTTTTATTCAAACACTTCATTATTTGGAGGGGTATAATAATGAGTATAACTGATGTAAATAATAAATATAACATGATAATGATTCTTTATATATGATATAACATCCAATTATATATGAGTTCACCATCAAAACAATGATATTGTCGCTTGTGTGTACGTATGGATTACCGTCTCCACGAACGTGATGAGATTCATTCCCCATCATAATCATTAAAAAATAATTTTTATTTTATGATTAAAAATAATTTTTAAGAACTTAATATCATTATGGATATGAACCAAATACATCCTATCCATAAAAAACATGGCTTATGTAAAAAATCATATAAAGGAAAACGAATCAGTTAACACCTGAAACGATGATACTACTAAAATATCATTAACAGAGCAATATTAGAAGATCATATATGATATAATATTAAGTTATATGGTTCTTTTATAAATTAATAACAATTATTTCACCATTATATAGTAGGTTAACTAACCCTTGACCGTGGAAAAGTACAAGGTAAGGGGTTTTCATCTCACTATTTATTCCTCTGAGATCCATGCTATAATTGCCACTATTTCCTTTTCTGTGGCGTATATACTACCCATGATTGCATTAGTTATGTAATATACTTTAACTTATTGGTATTTAAATCTTCATTTTATGATCATTATTTCATGGGGTGTATGTTTCGTATGTTACCAAATCGGTAAGGTAATTCCATATTTCAATTCCCACTCATTGGATTTCACTTATACATCATTGATTATTTTACTCCAAGATTATGCGTGGAATCAATATTTATTTTTTATGTAGTAATTTAAACTCCCCTTTGAGTGGATATAATTTTTATACACATAATAATACATTGAAAAATTCTAAAGTCATCGATATGAATATTATAAGAGTAATTTTAACTCAATTTATATTCATTGAGTAAAACATCCAAGTCATTGGTGTTGTTTCTACAAGAATATTTGTGAATATACTCTGATTGATTTACACTCAATATCCAATCATATTAAGTGTATTAATATTTTTCAAACATAATTATGTTATTGATTCATCCTTTACCTAAGGATACAATCTTTTTAAGGGATTTCATCTCAATTTACAATCCATTGAGACTTATTTGTTGTTATGCGCAAATTCACTTTTATATGGTGTATATACTGTACATTGACATAGTATATCAGGAATACATTTATTCTCATGATATTATAAATTTTTTATTACCTCAATTATTTGTATTCAATTTTCTCTCATTTGGTTAGGAACTCTAACTAAAATATCATTTTAAATTTTTTAAATATTTATTCTTCTAAATCCTTCTCATTAATTTCCATGTTTTAAAAATAGTTTTAAGAATTTATTTATATGGAAAATAATGTATTAAAATTAAAATTCCTTTTAAAAGTTTCTATGTGGTATGGAACACTTTGATTCAAAAATAAATTTTAAAAGGATCTTGATAAATATTAAGACTTTTAAATGTTTTCATGAAAAATCAGAATATTTCTCTCAAATAGTTTTGATTATTAGTTTCATCTATGTAAATATCTTTAATTATTCTTGATTGATGTTTATTTATTATAATACAACATTATATAATGTATTTAATGAGTTATGATTGACTGTGGATGTGTAATTTTTATACCATTCATTGTTTTTGGTTATAGTATCAGCATTTCATATGCTAGTTTTTATACAAATTTTTATGTTATGTTTAAAACTTTTCATATGAGGAATTCAATGGACTTAGTAAGTGACGAGTAGAGCACTCTATAACTCCTCAATCCATCGGTAGGTCTCATGAGACAAACTATTGTCTTGGCAGAAGTCCTTGAAAAAATTATTAGTCTTAGTCTTGGTACGAGGCCTTGACTATGTGGTTATGGGGTCTCACATTATTCATTCTGTAACACCCCAAGCTTCCACATTAAATTTCCCTTTGAATAATGGAATAGCTTTCATTGTACACAACTCTGATATTGTAACACACCATGACCAATCAAACTAGCCATTATGAATAGTAATACACACTTTTTGAAATTTTATAAATTTTATCTTTTAAAATAGACTTCATTTTTGGATTTAAAAAATAGAAATTAGCTTAGGGTGATTTTTTGGTATTTTTCAAAAAACATTCAGTGTTTGATGAATAGTGAAAACATTGAGTTATTATTTAAAACCGAATTTTTATTTAAATAATTATGTATTTTACTTAAATTTATTTTAGGTCAATATAGATACATAATACCTATATATGTTCAATGTAATTTTTCGGAGTCATTTTAAAAAATGTTTTGATATATAAAAATTTTATTGAACTTTTCACCATCTTTTACCCACCTCCTAGGAGCATTTAAAAATTTGCATACAACATAATTTTACCACTTCTGTGAGTGGAATTTCAAAAATCTGAGAGACATAGATGATATCAATAAGTAAAATGTGGTTCAATGATATGAAAATAATTTTTTTTGAATAGTAACTTTTGACTTTTATTACCACGGTTAAAAGTAAATAGGGTAATTAAGGGTAAAAATGATGTTATAATTACCCTAACAGAAGTCATAATTCTTTGGGATTAGTTTATTTAGACCAAAAACAACCTTAGGAATAAACTATGATTATTTATGTCCACTTGGATTATATTATGACATTTTTTATTTTATTTAAAGAAGAGTTAAAAGTGTTAAATTCAATGTTTCGTGACTATAATATTTTTAATATGGGGTTACACATAAGATAAATTAGAGTATAAATATTAATTAGTAAGCTAAAAATATTTCCTACATAATGGTATTTTATTTTAAATTTTTATTCTTTAAATAATTTAATTTATTTATGACAAAATAATGATAAAGTAATTACCTTATTAATGAATGATTAAAATAATTGATATTATAAATATCCAAATAAATCTAATTTGAGACTTTAATGAATTACACTAATTTTATAAGTTAATATGAAATTTTAGGAATCATTAAATTAATTTTTTTTCGAAGTAATAATGATTTTATGAATTTAATAAAGACAAAATACCAAATAGGGTGAAAATTGACATAAGAGTTTTTAAAACAAATATTATATTATTAATTGATATTCTATTACTAAAAATATAAGGTTCAGCCAAATTTTATAAATAATACTATATATTTAATTAATGAACAACTTGAGGTTCTCTTGGAAGTTTATAGTAAGTTTATTAACCATATAATATAAAAATACAAAGAGACATGGTAAATGTCAAACTAATTAAGTAAGAGTTCAATCTAAAAAATAAGGTTAATATAGTGACCCAAACCTGTCTAAAACCTATTGGTTGAGTGGTTTTCGACCCGTACCCACCATAGAATCTAAATCAATCATTTTGGAGCCATTAGAAACCTAAAATTATTTTATTATAAAATAATATTTTAAGCTTTTTGGAAGGTGCACCTCACCCCTCTTATAAAAGGGCAATTCCCATTCTCTCAAATTCACACCTTCAAAGACATTTGTATCGGCCAAAATCTACACAAATATCCACTCAACTGTACTCCCTTCATTATATAGTCCTTCCTTTAGTCAAAAATCCTGCCTTAGGATCCCTTTTATCAAATCAAAACGAATAACCCGAAGAAGAGGTAAATATTTCATCACCTCTTTCAAGTTCAATTGTTTTTCCACTTCATCTTTCTTTATTGCTTACATTCTAAAATAACAAATCCATTGTCTTCTATATATTGTGATGTTATTTTAAAAAGGGTACAACCCTATTCATTATTTTACCCATCTGATAAATGACAAAGTCACCATACGTGTGTACGTACGGATTACCGTCTCCACGTCGTGGTGTAATTTGTTATTCAAACACTTCATCATTTGGATGGGTATAATAATGATTATAAATGATGTAAATAATAAATATAACATGATAATAATTATGTATATATGATATACATTTTAATTATATATGATTTTAATATCAAAATAATGAGATTGTCCCTCGTGCGTACGTACAGATTACCGTCTCCATGAGCGCAATGAGATTCAATCCTCATCGTATCAATTGAAGTCTAATTTTCATTTGATGATTAAAAATATTTTTTAATGAATTAATATCATTATAAATATGAATAAGATATATCCTATCCATAAGAAACATTATTTATGTAACAACGCATATAAAGGAAGATGAATCAGTTAACATCTGAAACGATGATACTACTGAAACATCATTAACAGAGAAATATTAGAAGATCATATATGATATCATATTAATTTATTTGGTTATTATATAATTTAATAAAAATGATTTCACCATTATATAGGAGGTTAACCTACCCACTTCCAATAAAAAGTACAGGGTAATGGTTAATTTCAAAATCTCTTCACTTATTCGAGGTTGTTTATATGTAAGTAATCTACTGGGACATCATTATCATCCACATATGTGTTTCTTAAAAATGTATTACAAAACAGTATTACTATTTAATATACAATGAGTTAAATTCATTTATACCCTTGTTTTACTTTATATTTTTATAAAGGAATCTTTTCGTTGTTTTCCAAACAATGTACTTTAAGACCTTTTTGACAAAATTAACGTAAGAATGTTTTTTTATCTTATACAATGGGTGCAGTTATTATCCACTATTAAAACATCGTCAAATCTTCCCTTAAAATATTATAAATATATTTTCATAATAAATGTTTTCTTTTATAATTATATGACTTTAAATGATTTCAAAAAAATAATGAGATATTTCTCTCAAATAGTTTTTATTTCATCTATGTCAACATCTTTTGATGGATTTTAAGTTTTTTGAAGTTGATTTATTATAATACAAAGCTTCTATATTGTATTGAAGGTTTTGTGAAATGTTTGACTGTGGATGTATTATTTTTACACTATTCATGGTTTATGGATAAAGTGTTGACATTTCATATGCTTGTTTTAATACGAATGATTATGATATGTTTGAACGTTTTCATATGGGAAAGAAATTGGACTTAGTAAGTGACGGGTGGAGCCTTATATAGCTCCTCGATGCATCGGTGGGTCTCCTGGGAAAACTCGTGTCTTGGCATAAGGCTTTGACACAATCTTATTTGTAGTCTTGGAACAAGGCCTTGACTATGTGGTTATGAAGTCTGGAATTATGCATTCCATCATTATGAAAGTAGATATTGATATTGCATGTGATTATTTTACTAGTAGAATATACACTTTAATAAGTAAATGGAATTATTTGATTTTATCTTTTCCATATTATGTTGAATTTTATGTTTAAAAGGATTTTGTTTTAGTCTTATACATTTCATTAAATGTTTATGCTTATTTATGAAAGTTTCTGGTGTATTTTTATCCTTACTGAGCATTTGAGCTCACCCCTTTCTATGTTTTATTTTTCCCAAGATGTGAGGAATTATTTTATGACTAACTTGCACGGATTGTATGATGGAATATAAGTTTGGTCTATGAAGACAATGTTGTTGTAGTTTTACATTTTGTAATTTAATGAAAAACTTATTAATGTATCTTGTATTTCCAAGGATACTAAGTTGATCGGTCTTTCAGGACATGATTTTCTTGTATCATGATAATGTTATGTAATAATGCACCGAATCTGGGTAACTAGGTTTGGGGTGTTACAGTTGGTATCAGAGGAAGTTTAGTACAAACCTTGGAAGCTAGATTTAATAAAACTCTGATTAGAGAACTTTACCCTAAGATAGACTTTGAGAATTAGCATAGAAGAACCTCCCAGAATTTTGGTACTGTAGATATTTTATGAGTTTTCCATTAAATACATCCCTGTCTGGATACGAGCAGGTAGAGGCGGCTCTATCACAGATGTACCTAGGGGTAAAACACAAAAACACCGCTTTGAGCTTGACTATAACGGGAACTGGTGCATGACAACAGGCCTTGCTGCACTCATGGTTACGACACTCGCTGGGGATATTCTTAGGATAATTCTCATTATCTTTACAAACTGTTGTGAAGGGTTTATGTGTATATACTTCCTCAAAGAATTTTTTTTATGATTATGTAATATATCCATAAACATTTCAAGTTACGGTAATTGTTTTACAAGTTATGAATTATGTATTTTTATTCATAAAGTAATCTAGTGTATTCCATTGTTTACAAATGGTTCCTAGTGGAAGGAATTGAAACCATATCAATGCACATAATCCATTTAGGGATTTCCCTCCAACTCAAGATAATTATAGTGGAGCTGGTGAAGCAACTGGTTCTGATCAGCTTATCACCATATTGGGACAACTCATTCAGGTAAGGAATAATAACCTTACCCGTATGGACCACCCTGATCCCAATACCAAGGATCAATGTAAGACTACTTCATGAGGCAAAAACTACGAAAATTTAATGGGAATACAAATCCATTGGTCGCTGAGAAAGGGATAAGTTCCTTAGAGAATGTATATCATGTTTGGGGAGTAGTGAAAGGGAAAAAGTTGTCATGGAAGTTTATCGCCTCAAGGGAGATGCAGATCAATGGTGTTAATTAATCCAAAAAACAAAGGAAGATGAAGAATTATCAACAATCGAATGGAGGGAGTTTAATGAACTTTTCTTAGAAAAATACTTTCCTCATGACCATCGCGCCGATATAGAATGGAAATTTCTGAGTCTAAGGAAAAATGTGGAAGAGAATGTCGCAATGTATGAGGCTAACATTACAAGGATATAAAGGCATGCCGCAGATTATATATGTAACCATGGAAGTAATATTGATCGTTTATTTGAAAGGTTATAACCATTTCTCCGTCGAGCATTAGTCTCACAATCCTTATCGTCATACGAAGACATTGTCTAATATGCTATCCAGACAGAAAAGGAATTCTCTATGTCTTTTGACTTTAAAGAAAATCAAGAGAAGAAGAGATCTGCTGAACACTCTAGAAATGGAAATATGTGGAATAAGGGAAATGATGATTATCCATCACGTGGTAAATGTGGAAAGAAACACCTCGGTACTTTCTTGAAGGGAATGGGAGTCTTTTACAAGTGTGGTGAAAAGTAAACCATGCTCATGATTGCAAGGGGAAGAATGATGCTGTCAATGTTAAATTCTACAATTGTTGAGAAACGGGGAATTATGCAAATTAATGTCCTAAGAATTATGGAAAATTACCTCATAAAAGGCCAAGGTATCAAGGAAATCTTATTCTATCTCTACTGCTGGGGTAGAATCTCTGAAAGACATGGTGGTAGGTAATTTAATGGTTTCCACAAGTTTAGAAAATTCTTTATTTGATTCTGGATCATCGCTTTGTTTCAAAACTTCCCAGTTTTCGATGAAAATTTGATATTTCCAATTTTATTTAACAAGGGAGTTTTCAGTTAAAAATCCAAAGGGAAATACCATTGCAACAAAGTTTTGTGAATATGTTCCCATTAATTCATATAAATGTTATTTATATATTGATCTCATCATCATACCCATGATTGAATTTGATATAATCAATGGTATGGATTGGATTTCAGACCATGATGCAAAAATTTATTATAAGAAGAAGGAGGTTACGATTTTCATTGATGATAAAGAGTGCCTTACCTTTAGAGAAAAAAGCCACCATCTGATTATTATCTAGATCCACCCCTAATTGCTCAACTAAATTCAATTATTGGGGAGGAATAGAATGAAATAAATGTGGGTGAGGAAATGAATGTTCAAATAGATGATGTACCTATTGTTAAAGAATATGTTGATGTGTTTCCAAAGGATTTACCTGGATATCCTCTATAACGAGAAATTGAGTTTTCCATTGATTTAATTCCTTGTTCATGGACCATATGAAAGACACCATAAAGAATGGCCACTGTGGAATTAGTGGAGATAATGAAACAACTAGAAGAATTGAGTAATAAGGGATTTATTCTCCCAAGTGTTTCTCCATGGGGTGACCCTGTTCTTTTTGTTAAGAAGAATGACAGATCTATGAGGTTGTGCATTGACAACAGTGAGATCAATGTTATAATAATAAAGAGAAAGTATCCCCTACATCGCATTGATTATTTCTTTTCAAAACTTCATGGAGCTCAATATTTTTCAATGATTGAACATAGATCTGGATATCATCAGTTGTGTGTGAAAAAGGATGGCATTCCAAAGACAACATTTCGAACTAGGTGCGTGGATTACGAGTTTACAGTAATGGATTTTTGGCTGAGTAATGCACCCAATGTTTTTATGGATCTAATGAACAAAGTTTTCAAGAAATATCTTGATGACTTTGTATTGGTATTTATTGATGATATCTTGGTATACTCAAAAATCTACGAAGATCATGAAAATCACATGAACATTATTCTAAATATTTTTAGAAGAAATGAATTATATGGGATGTTTAGAAATTGTGAATTCTGGCTTCAGGAGATTTCTTTTCTTGGCCATATTGTCTATAAGGAAGGAATCTCCATTTATCCTTATAAGATATGAGTAATTAAAGAATGTCCAACACCGTAGAGTATAATTTAGGTATGCAGTTTTATTGGTTTACTTGGTTAATATTGACGTTTTGTCTAGAATTTTTCCCGATTGGCTAACTGATTAACCAAGCTCACATGTAAAGGGGTTAAATTTGATTGGAAAAAAGAGTGTGACGAATGTTTTGAAGAATTGAACAGAAGTTTAGTCAATTCTCTTATCTTGACTCTACCATTGGGGAATGATGGGTTTATTATTTATAGTGATGCATCAATGAAAGGACTTGGTTGTGTCCTTATGTATAATGATATGGTTATTTCCTATACATCACAACAACAAAAAATTCATGATAAAAACAATCCTACTCAGGATATTGAGTTAGCAGCTGTAATTGTTTCTATAAAAATAGTGAGACACTATCTCTATGGTAAAAAATGTGAGATTTATACTGATCACAAGAGTTTGAATTATATTTTCTCACAGAAAGAACTCAACATGAGGCAAAGGAGATGGCTTGAACTACTCAATGATTATGATTTCACTATAAAATACCACCCGGTGATGGAAAATATGGTGGCATATGCATTGAGAAGAAAAGATCATGGAGTATTGAACAAGATGATATTTGAAAGGGATCCTATTTTAATGGATCTACTGAAAATGGATACGGGAATAATCAGGCGAGGTGAAACATCAATACTTTTTCCAATGGTTTCCAAACCATGTTTACTAGAAAGGATAAAAAGTTCTCAGGATGATGATGAGCAGTTTCAAAATAAAATTACAGTTGTGAACGATGGGAGATTGATTTACTTCATATGTGAAGATGTGATTTTGATATTTGGGAATATGATTTGTGTTCCCAATATACCTGATCTAAAATAGGAATTGTTAGATGATTCTCATAGCTCAAATTTCTCTATAAACCCTAGTATCACTAATATGTATAGATATTTGACAGAAAATTTTTTGTGGGAAAACATGAAGAGGGAGATTGCTGATTTTGTGTCAAGATGTATGGTTTTTCAACAAGTGAAAGCAAGAGGGAAAAAGCCTGGAGGAGTCATGCAACCTCTTCCCATACAAGAGTGGAAATGGGATAATATTACGATGGACATTGTCATGGGGCTACCAGAGAATGATGCAATATGTGTCATTGTTGATCGTCTTACCATGTAAGAAAATTTTCGTTCTATAAGAGAAGATTTACCACTTGAACGTTTAACAAGACTGTATATTAAGGAAGTTTCAAGACTTCATGGAGTACCCCTATTGATTGTTTCTGATCGTGATCCCCGTTTTAATTCAAGATTCTGGAAAAGTCTTTAGAAGGACCTGTATACTGAACTTCATTTGAGCACTGCCTACCACCCTCAAACTGATGGAAAATCAGAATGGACTATTCAAACCTTTAAAGACATGTTTAGATCTTTCCCACATGACTTTCAAGTTATGTGGGATCAATATTTACCTATGGTAGAATTTTTCTATAACAATAGCTTTCATTAACATATTCAGATGGCACCATATGAAGAGTTATACGGAAAGAGATGTCGCACACCAACTTGTTGGGATGATGTTAGTGAAAGAAAACTCATTGGCCCAGAACACATCGAGGAAACGATGTAAAAGGTGAAGGTTATCCAAACCCACATCAAAGGAGATTAGTGTAAGAAGAAGACCTATGGTGATAACCAAAGGAAGGATTTGGAATTTCAGGTAGGAGATCATGTTTTCATGAAGGTATCTCCATGGAAGGGAGTTAAACGATTCAGTAAAAAGGGTAAATTGGGTCTCAGGTACATCAGACCTTTCGAAATTATAGAACGAATTGGAGTTGTAGCTTACCATTCGGAAATACCGCCAAGTCTCTCCAAAGTGCATGATGTGTTCCACGTATCACTGTTGAGAAAATACATGTCTGGCCCAACGCATGTACTCATCTATGAGGAAATTGAACTGGAACCAGATATATCTTATTGTGAAGAGCCTGTCAATATTTTTGATACCAGAGAACAAGTGTTGAGAAACTAGATGACTTGTCTGTTAAAAGTACTATTGAGAAATCATAATATGGAAGAGGCAATGTGGGAACCCAATAAACATATGATGAAGAACCACATAAATCTTTTTTTGCGGTAGTATTCTAGAAATTTAGAGGACGAAATTATCTGAATGAGGGGAGAATGTAAAACCCCATGCATCCATGGTACGTTTCCCTTTGAATAATGCAATAGCATTCATTGTACGCAACTTCGAGATTCTAACACACCACGACCAATCAATCAATAAATTATTAATATTAATACCCATTTTTTAAAATTTGGTAAATTTTTTCTTTCAAAATAGACTTCATTTTTGGAGTTTTAATATCAAAATTAGCTTAGTATGTATTTTTGGTATTTTCTAAAAACATTCAATTTTTGATGAATAGTGAAAAACACTGAGTTATTGTTTAAAACCAACTTTTTTATTCAAATAATTATTTATTTTATTTAAATTTATTTTAGGTCAAAATTGATACATAATGCCTATATAAGTTCAATTTAATTCATTGGAGTCATTTTATAATAAGTTTAGATATATAAATATTTTATTGAACTTCTCACCGTCTTTTACCCACCTCATAGAAACATTTGAAAATTTGCATAAAACATAATTTTACCACTTCTGTGAGTTGAATTTGAAAAATCTGAGAGACCATGTTGATATAATTAAGTAAAATTTTGTTCATTAAGATGAAAATAATTTTTGGTGAATAGTAACTTTTGACTTTTATTTAACACGATTAAAATTAAATAGGGAAATTAAGGGTAAAAATGATGTTATAATTACCCGAACACAAGTCCTAATTCTATTGGACAAATGTATCTCGAGCGAAAAATAACTTAGGAATAAAATATTATCCTTTAGGCCACTTGGATTAGATTAGGGCATTTATTATTTTATTTAAAGAAGAGTTAAAAGTGTTAAATTCAATTTTTTATAACTAAAACAAGTTTAATATAGGGTTACACATAAGATAAATTCTACTATAAATATTCATTAGAAAGATAAAATGATTTCCTACATAATGGTATTTTATTTATAATTTTTTGGAATTATATATTATAATTTATTTATGACACAATGATGATGCACTAATTACATTACTAATGAAAGATTAAAATAATTTATATTATACTTATAAAAATAAATACAATTTAGACATTTAATGACTTCCACTATTTCTCTAAGTTAATATGAAATTTTTGGATTTATTAAATGAATTTTTTTCTAAGTAATAATGCTGTTATGAAATTAACAAAAACAAAATACCAAATAGTGTCAAAATTGACATAAAAGTGTTTTTAAAATAAATATTATATTATTAATTGATTTTCTATACATAAAAATATATATTTGGGCCAAAAAGATTAAATAATATTATTTTTTTAATTAATTAACCACTTGAGGTTCAGTAGGGTGTTTATAGTAAGTTTATTAACCATATAATATAAAAATATAAAGAGACATGCTAAATGTAAAACTAATTAACTAAGAGTTAAATCTAAAAGATAAGGTTAATATAGTGACCCAAACCTATCCAAAATCTATTGGTTGAGAGGTTTTAGAACAAAACCCATATTTTCCTCTAAATAAACCATTTTAGATCCATTATTAAAATAAAATGACTTTATTATAAAATAATATTTCAAGCTTTTCATAAGGTGCACCTCACCCTTCTTATTAAAGGGCACTTACCCTTTTCTCAAATTCACTCCTTCAAAGCCATTTTTCTCATAAAAACCTACCCAAATATACTCTAAAATGTAATAACGTAATCCTAAAGGCCTTAATTTAGTCCTAAATCTAGCCTAAGAGGCCCTTTTGATCAAATCAAAATGAAGAACCCGAGGATGAGGTAAATATTTCATCACCACTTTCAAGTTCTTTTCTTTTTCCACTTCCTATTTCTTTTTTGTTTATATTATATAATAATAACTCCATTATCTTATATATACTGTGAAGTTATTATAATAATGGTACAAACATATTCATTATTCTATCCATCATATAAATGACAAAGTCACCATACGTGCGTATGCAGAGATTACTGTCTCCACGTCGTGGTGTAATTTGTTATTCAAACACTTCATCATTTAGATGGGTATAATATTGATTATAAATGATTTAAATAAATAATATAGCATGATAATGATTCTTTATATATGATTTAAAATCCAATTATATACGATTTTAATATCAAAAAATGATATTGTCACTCTACGTACAGATTGCCATCTCCACGAACAAGATGAGATTCATTCCCCAACGTATCCATTGAAGACTAATTTTTATTTGATGATTAAAAATAATATTTAAAGAAATAATATCATTCTGAATATGAATAATATACATCATATCCATGAAAAACATTATATACATAACAAATCATATAAATCAAAATGAATCAGTTAAAACCTGAAACGATGATACTATTGAAGTATCACTAATAGAGAAATATTAGAAAACATATATGATATCATATTACTTTATATGGTTCTTTTATAATTTAATAACAATTATTTTAATATTATATTAGAGGTTAACCTACCCTCTACCAAGGAAAAGTACAAGTTAAGGGTGAATTTCACAATCTCTTCACTTATTCGATGTTGTTTATATGTAAGTAATCAACCGGGACCAAATTATCATCCACATTAGTGTTTCTTAAAAATGTTTTCCAAAACATTTTTACTATATAATATAAAATGTGATAAATTCATTTATACCCTTATTATACCTTATATGTTTTGAAAGGAATCTTTTTTTCATTTTTCAAACAAGGTACTTTACGTCCATTTTGACAAAATTTAGGTATGAATGTTTGTTAACTTATATAATGGGGGCAGTTATTATCCACCGTTATAACATCGTTAAATATTACATTACAATCTTATAATAACATTTTAAAATTAAATGTTTTATTTTATAATTATATGACTTTTAAATGATTTCAAAAAATGAAAGAGATATTTCTCTCAAAAAGATTATATGTTATCTATGTCAGCATCCATTGATGGATTTTGAGCTTGTTTGAAGTTGATTTATTATGATACAAATCTTCTATATTGTATTGAAGGTTTTGTGATATGTTTGACTATGGATGAGTTATTTATACACTATTCATGGTTTATGGATACGGTTTTGGAAATTCGTATGCTAGTTTTAATACGAATATTTATGATATGTTTAAACCTTTTTATACGAGGAATGCATTGGACTTAGTAAGTGATGGGTGGAGCCCGCTATAGATCCTCGATGCATCAGTAGGTATCATGAGACAAACTAGTGTCTTGGAATAAGGACTTGAAAAAATCTTATATTTAGCCTTGGCACAAGGCCTTGACTATGTGGTTATCAAGTTTGGAATTATGCATTCAATCATTATGAAAGTGGCTATTGATATTGCATGTGATTATTTGACAAGTAGAATATCCATGTGAATAAGTAAATGTAATTATTTGATTTTATCTTTTCCTTATTATGCTGAAGTAAAATATTAAAAGGATTTTGATTTAGTCATATACATTGCCTTAAATGTTTATGCATATTTGTGAATGTTTCCGCTATATTGTTATCCTTACTCAGCATCTGATCTCACCCCTTTTTATGTTTTATTTTTCCCAGGATGTGAAGAAGTATTTTATAACTGACCTACATGGATAGTCTGGGGGGATATAGTTGTTGTATATGGAGACAATGTTGCTTCAGTTTTTTCTTTTATAATGTAATGTAAAACTTATGAATGTGTTGATTACTTCCAAGGCTACTAAATTGATCGGTCTTTGGGGACATGATTTCCTAGTCTCATTCTAATGTTATGTAATAATGCACCGACTCTAGGTAACTGGGGTAGGGGTGTTATACATTCCATCATTATGAAATTGGATATAGATATTACATGTGATTATTCAACTAGTACAATATCAATGTGAATAAGTAAATGGAAGTATTTGACGTATCTTTGCCATATTATGCTGATGTTTAAGTTTAAAAGGATTTGTTTTAGTCTTATACATTTACTTAAAAGTTTATTCTTATTTATAAAAGTTTCCTATATATTTTTAACCTTACTGAGCATTAGATCTCACCCCTTTATATGTTTTATTTTTCCCAGGATGCAGAGAAGTATTTTACAATTATCCTGCAGGAATAGACTAAGGGATATTTTAAGGGATATGAATGTATCCAATGGATACAAAATTATTGTTATTTTTCATTATATAATGTAATGTAAAACTTATGAATGTATATAGTACATCCAAGGCTACTAAACTGATCCGTATTTCGGGATATTATTTCCTTGTATCATGCCTATGTTATTTAATAATGCAATAACTCTTTGTAGCTGGGGTCACGGCGTAATAATATGTTCATTTCCCATTAGATGGATTTTTGTGTAAGTGTATACATAACAATTATTATAAAAACATCCTAGTGTGTTGGTGATACTGTTTTGGTTATTTACTATGAGAATAATGATACTTTAGGGGTTGGATAATGTAAATTAAAATAGATATATTGAGAAAATACATTTACTTTTAATCAGGTAACTTCTTTTGGTGTAATAAAAAACGAATCCATGAAAGGTATTATACCCAAAGAGAGGATTCTAGGTAGAGGTGAGGGATTTTGGGAAGCCATTTGGGCATATTTTGTCCTAACATAATTGGTAGTATTGGTGTGAGAAATAGGAAGAGTTGGTGGCCTTTTATAGGTAAGTAAAATGAATCACTTGGTATTCTTTAAACAAAGTTAGGTGTATGCATGTTACTACCTAAAAATGTCATAAAAACCACCCAAACTCATTAATGTAAGGTTAATGGACGAAATAGGGACATAAAGTGGGGTTTGGACGAGGTTTTAGTCATTTGAGCCCTTAAATATAGGGTTTTAGTCTATTTTAAAGCCTAATTACACCTTAATTGCTGTAATTAATTTTAATCACTTTCACCAATCATTTTGGTAAAAAATTAAGATGATAAAATTAGACCATAAATATTATATTTATTAAAATTTTGTATATAGTATTTTCACATATCAAATTACCTAATCGACCAAATTAGGATTAATTTTAATCTCACAGATAGACAGATTAACTGGTTTTAGTAAAAACAATGTTCAAAAGATTGGTATGTTTTTATATTAAATTTTAAAAGGAAAATTAATTATAATGAACTAAATTGTATTAATATGTTTATTATTTATAATATATTATTTTAAAACAAATTTATCACATAAATTAACATTAATAATTATTTAAATGAAAATGCAGTTTTTAACTAAAACACGGTATTTTTCACTATTCACTAAATAATGTTGTTTCTCAGAAATATCTAAAAAATTACCCATATGATAATTTTGACATTCTAAATTCAAAAATATTTTTTATCACAATATATTTAT
Organism: Viscum album; assembly: GCA_963277665.1. NCBI lineage: Eukaryota > Viridiplantae > Streptophyta > Magnoliopsida > Santalales > Viscaceae > Viscum > Viscum album. Next base: position 460,672,768 of record OY728167.1, on the reverse strand, counting down.
AAAAGTTTCAAAATCAATATTTAAAATAGTGACTCCATTAAAAGGTGGTAAAAGTGCCTTAACAGAAATATTGGTTTTTATGTGAAGTATCGGGTTTTCTCTTATCTAATGATTACAAAAAAATTTAGATTAATATCAAAAATAATTTATTGAATATTTAAAATATTTATTATATCAATATAACTCACTAATCATAATTAATTTAATCTATAATGGTAAAATAACTTTGTGACCATAAAAATAGTTTTCTATAAAAATATACTTTTATTATTAAATTGGTTCTTATATGCATTCATAATTTAAATTTAACCAATGATTTAGTTTTCAAAACCTTATATTTTCATATGTTCATTTTTATTATTGATAACAACTAGTTTATAGATTATTATATTAAATAATAATGTTTATTTATAGATTTATTCTCGGTAAGACTCAATATTGCGTATAGGGCAAGCCATCAAAGAAGTTCGCTTTTACTTGTAACGAAAGATATAGTGGAACGTCTCCATTACGTGTAAAGCAATAAAAATCGGTGTTTCATGCATTGAAATATATATAATCTATTTTAACTATGAAATATATTACAAAGTATTCGGGTATTATATTGCCTTACGCGCTTGCTGTCACGTGTCATACACGGTATCAAATACAAGGTTTATTTTTATTTTTTTTGGGGAATCACATTGTTGGTGTCCTTCAACAAAAAATAGATAAAACATTCACAAAAACAATCCCTGAGGATAAAAAATCAAGTGCATTCATCCCTACGAAATTTGAACATCCTAAAACCTCACTATAGTTCTAATACACATGGGAAACACATGGTTTGACCCAAATTAAAATTCTCAAACACCCAAACAAATAATATACGACTCAAAATACTAAAAAATATATATTTTTAAAAATAAAACATGTATTTGTTTTTATGAAAAAATTAAACAAGTTCATAACTAGACTAGTTCATGATTTTACAACCACCATAATATATATTTTCACATCCTTGAATTGTTTTCTCAAATGTAACTAGGAATCTTCAATGAATAACTCCATATATTATGAATGAATATATAACTCTCACTATCACATCTCTACCTAGATACACTCATGATTATAATGCACCCATAGTAGAAAAACTATATTTCCATGAAGATACTTCTAATTTATGTCCATAATATGAAATAGATTCTCTTCAAATGATGAATTGATCTCAATCTCAACATTGAAAGAATTGATCATATGGGGTGGATCGAGATGATATATCACAAGCACTGATACATGAAATAAAACATCTATAACACTAACATTTTAGGGAAGTGACAACTTCTATGAAACTATAATATTTATCTTCTTAAATTATAATATACCCATATAATTGGGTGTTAACATCCCCTACCTCCAAATGCATATATTCCATAATCATTTTGGAACATAAAAGAATACCCAATATCCCACCTCCAACTCAAGAAGCCACCATGAATGGTTGATATACAACCTTTTCTTTCTGTAAGCAGTTGACAATAACTTCTTAATGAGTAATATATGCTCCAATGTGTCCAATAAGAGACTCAGATTTATAATCATTGACTCCCCAGTCACTTTTCATCATAGTGTTAATGATCATAGACAACCCTCTAGATCCATTAAATCTACCATTTAAATACATTATTGACACATATTTTTTAGGAAAACAACACAATTTAAAAGTTGTTCCCCCATGAACCTTTAAAATATAGTACACATTCCATCGTCATTCCCTCTAATATCTGAATAGTATAATCAGACTGCCCATCTAATTGAGGGTGATAATTATTATTCAAATAATAGTTTTTACCATATTCTTTCATTGAAAATTTCTATATGCATTATGTAAAATGATTGTATCTATTATAGTTAATACTCTAAGGCACCACATGTATGACAACCCTGATTTTTATTACAACTTAAACATACTTTATTACATAAAACATCACTTGATCCAACAAAGAAGATCGAGAGGTTTAGTTTCTTTGGGGCTTAGGATCATTACATAAAAACTTTAAACTTGAAACACAACATCTTTATTGAAAACTTCCTTTACATGACCACTACATTCCTTCGTACTTAGCATTGCATGGGATAACCTGAGGACATGCATAAGAAAAGGGTGAGCTATAAATCCCAGTAAGGGAGTAAACAATGAATAACATGAGGAGTGAAATACATGTTATGAAATAGTAATATCAATAAAGTATAATAGAAACATGAACATAAAGGCATGATAAAGCATGATAATCATAACATGGAAATGTGGCAACAACACTTAACATTGAATTAGCATGATCCAAGGCTCATTGCACATGGAGCATGAGTAAACCCTCATTGCACTTGAAGCACGAGTAAACCCTCATTGCACTTGAATTAGCATGAGTAAACACTCATTGCACATGACGTATCATGATACTATACTTTACCCAATGCATTGGAGCGCTCTAAAGGGCGCACCCTTCTTAAACATTTCATTTTATGCATAAGTGTGCCACATGGATCATAAAACATGGATTCATAAAACATAATCATTTATTCCACGATAAAGGGATGTGGAATTCATACATGAAACTTTATAATCAATAATTAAATGTGCATAAAGGTGAATACCCTTGATGGAGAAATGGGCATGGTATTCACTACACAATGATATTGGCTTAGAAAATCGGTGTGATTTCGGCAGCGTAACGGCGTGACATAAGAATTCATAAAAAAAAGTTGATGAGAGAGAAAGGGGTTCCTCATCATATTTACATGAAATGGACAGTAAGGAGGTCATATAGATACATGTCTCAACAATTGAAAAATAATTTAGATTCATGATACAAAAGTATTGCTTGAATATAAAAGAAGAGAAAAAGGTTTCTTTCGGAATTTCGGCATAGTAACAGGTGTACATGGGAGGCATTTAATGAGAGAGAAAGGGGTGTCCCATCATTAAAACAATAAGAGGGCAGTATGGGAGAGGTGAAAAACCATACCCCAACATTAATAATTGAAAATAAAAGGGCAATACAACTTAAAGAAAATTGACAAAAATGAGAAAGGAAGAAAACCCCTTACATGGAAGTGTGCTTCCAAATGCTAGAGAGAGGCTTGTGAGAGGCTTCTTGGGAGCTTGGGGAATCTTGAGAGGATTCTAGAGAGAGTAGGGAAGAGGTTGGACGAACCTCAAGGGCTTTGAGTGAGGAGGAAGTGGGAGCTTGGGTGGGTTTATATAGGAAAGGTGAGAGAATTCTTTATTATTTAGGTTTGGGACCCCTTATATTAAAATAATCCAAACCACAAACCATCCCATGGTATTTTCCCATGGTTTCTGGAAAAGCAAAGAGGAAAACAATATTTTACAAGTCCAAGGTCCGGATTTATTAAAAAAATAGGGTTTCTTAAGTGGAGGTGAGTCACACTCCCATGGAAATTAATTTAAAAAGGCAAAGTGTTGAATAAGTCTTGAGGGCTCCATTAATGCTTTGAAAAGTAAGTAAAACAAACGCAAAACCTCATTATTTTAATGATAAAACACATATTGGCCGAACATAAGGATTATGGTATTTTATTACATCACCATTGGGTCATTATGATGTCATAAAACACATTATATATTTAAATGGTATTTAATTTTTACCCAAAAATTTGACTGTCTCAGAAAATTATGAAAAATTCACCGTTGGATAATTTCGACGTCCTGATTCCAAAAATGATATTTATTTTATCTAAATAATTTTCTAAATATGTGAATTTTTACTATTAAAATAAAAACCGACATTTATAAAAAATTCACGGGTTTTGACAGAAATGGCTTTCAAACCTTAATAAAAATTTTAATTGCATTCATAAAATTATAAGATCATTTATATTTAATAAAAATTAATTTAATATTAATAATAATATTTTATTAAAATATTATTTAATTCAAAAATCCTTTAATTCAATAAAATATAATTCTTAATTAAATAATAACTAAAAACACCATTTGTACTTTAAAAACTAATTACAATGTATCAAAAAAATTATACAAAAAATAATGTACATGAACATGGTGCTAATTATTTGGTACATTACCCCTTAAAATAGCTGTATAAGACCTAAGGGTAAGGTGTGCGATGGTGACAGACTCTTGGGGTTGCTCGGATAACATCGCTCGTGTGGTAATCTCTATCAACTTCCATTTTTCCTGTAGACGAACACGTTTGATCTTGACTTGATGAAGCTCAGCTTGGGCTTGGTCAGGGGCAAAGCCCAAAGACGCCACCTCTTTTCCGAGCTCCGACAAATGGGCTTCATAAGGGGAAATTCTACTGGATGAGTCCATCGCTTCCTTTGTCTGAGTAGAAATGGTTTCGTAAAAGCCTTATATTTATACTCCTCAGATGATCACTGTTCAACGGCTATAAAAGTAACGGTCACAAATCTTAACGTAAAACTAAAGAAGTTGACATCTTATAAAAAAAATTCATAAAGAAACATTTAACTGGATCAAGATGGATTTTCCATTAATAAAACTTTGGGTCATTACAACATTCCCCCCTTAAGAAATTTCGCCCTCGAAATTTTCCTTTTCCCACACTAAAACAAATGTGGGTAACTTAGCTTCATCATATCCTCCGACTCCAAAGTTGCTCCTTCAAAATTGTGGTTTCTCCACAACACCTTGACGAGGGGCATTGTCTTATTTCGTAGAAATTTTTCTCTACGATCTAAGATCTTCACTGGTTTCTCCTCATAAGAAATATCGTCTTCTAATTGTACCACCTCGGAAGAGAGTACATGTGAAGGGTCTGGTATGTACTTCCTTAAGAGGGACACATAGAAGACATCATGCACCCTGGCCATAGTAGGTAGAAGTGCTAGTCGATAGGCCACAGCCCCAACACGATCAAGAATCTCGAAGGGGCCGATGTACCTTGGACTTAACTTCCCTTTCTTTCCAAACCTCATGACCTTCTTCCACGGAGATATGCGTAAAAACACCATGTCTCCGACTTTAAACTCAAGGTCTCGTCGACGATTATCTGCATAACTCTTCTGTCGACTCTGGGCTGCCTTGATATGCTGCTGAATGGTTTTCACCTTCTCCACCATTTCTTCGACCATTTCTGGTCCAAGAAGCTTACGTTCACCGACCTCATCCCAACATGCCGGTGTTCTACACCTTTTCCCATACAGGGCTTCATATGGTGCCATTTGGATGCTCGAGTGGAAACTATTATTATAAGAGAACACAACTAGAGGAAGATGTTGATCCCATCCTCCTTTAAAGTCCATTGAGCACGCTCTCAACATATCATCAAGTGTTTGGATAGTCCGCTCGGATTGGCCATCAGTTTGAGGATGATAGGCCATACTGAAGTTCAGTTCAGTATTCAGAGCATGTTGAAGACTCTTCCAAAACTTAGAGGTAAATCTTGGATCTCGGTCAGACACAATAGATAGTGGTACTCCATGAAACCATACCACTTCCCTGATATATATCTGTGCCAGTTGATCCAAAGAGAAATCCTCTCGAATAGTAATGAAGTGTGCAGTCTTTGTAAGACGATCCACAATAACCCATATTGCATTGTTGCTTTTGGATGTCCTTGGAAGTCCAGTGACGAAGTCCATGGTGATGTTCTCCCATTTCCATTCTGGTATGGGAAATGGTTGCATCATCCCCTTAGACTTCTGCCTCTCTGCCTTCACTTGCTGACACACCAGGCACTTTGATGTATATTCAGCGATATCCTTCTTCATATTATCCCACCAAAAGTTTTCTCGGAGATCTCGATACATCTTTGTGCTCCCTGGGTGAATAGAGAAATTTGAACTATGTGCATCGTCCAAAAGTTCCTTCTTCAGCTCCGAACTTGATGGAACACATAGTCTTTTCCCAAACTGCACAATTCCTTCTTCATTAACATTAAACTCTGAGGATTTTCCCTTTTTGATAGCTTCCACTTTTTCTTGGATTCTCGCATCATCCTTTTGAGCATCCTTTAACCTTTCCAAAAGAGATGGTTGAGCAATCATTTGTGAAAGGATTGATGATGTTCCCTTCTTCGTGATTCCCACGTCCATCTTCATCAAGTCTAAGAAGATTGGATCCTTCTCAATTCTCATCATTGATAGAATTGCTGGATCTTTTCTACTTAGGGCATTCGCCACCTTGTTCGCCTTCCCAGGGTGGTAATGTATTGAACAGTCATAATCCTTGATGAGATCTATCTATCTTCTCTGGCACATATTAATCTCTTTCTGTGTGAATATATATTTAAGACTCTTGTGGTCAGTATATATCTCACATTTCTCTCCATAGAGACAATGCCGCCAGATTTTCAAGGCAAAGATCACCGCCGCCAACTCCAGATCATGCGTTGGATAGTTTCGCTCATGGATTTTCAATTGCCTTGAGGCATAGGATATTACTTTATCATTCTGCATCAGCACACATCCTAAGCCCTTCTTCGAAGCATCACTGAATACCACAAAAAGCACCCCACTTGTGGGTAAAGTGAGTACGGGTGCAGTGATAAGCCTCCTTTTCAACTCCTTGAAACTTTCTTCGCATTCATCACTCCAAGAAAACTTTACTCCCTTTCGAGTTAGCTTGGTAAGAGGGTTGGACAATCGTGAGAAATTTCTCACAAATCGTCGATAATATCCAGCTAACCCCAAGAAGCTACGGATATCAGTTACCGATGTTGGCCTCGGCCATCCCTCAATTGCATCTGTTTTGGAGGGGTCCACAGATATCACATTGCTTGTGATGATATGACCCAATAATGAGACTTCCCTCAACCAAAACTCACACTTTTTGTACTTTGCATAGAGATTCTCCTTGCGCAAAGTCTCTAGTACAGTTTTTAAATGCTCCTCATGGTCCTCCTTGGTTTTGGAGTATATTAGAATATCATCTATAAAGACTACCACAAATTTGTCTAGGTAATCTCTAAAGACTCTATTCATCAAGTCCATGAATATTGCTGAAGCATTGGTGAGTCCAAAAGGCATTACTATGAATTCATAGTGCATGTACCTTGTACAAAAAGCAGTCTTGGGGATATCTTCCTTCTTCACCCTTACTTGATAATATCCCGACCGCAAGTCCACCTTAGAGAAGTATTGTGCTACACGCAGCTGATCAAACAAGTCATCGATTCTTGGGAGAGGATACTTGTTCTTTATCGTGATTTTGTTAAGTTCACAATAATCAATGCAAAGACGCATTGACCCATCCTTCTTCTTGACGAAGAGGACTGGTGCACCCCATGGTGATGCACTTGGGAGTATAAACCCTTTATCCAGATTCTCCTGTAGTTGTTTCTTCAGCTCTTCAAGCTCAACAACAGCCATTCTCTATGGAGTCTTGGATATTGGTAGCGCCCCAGGTATAAGTTCAATTGAGAACTCAACATCTCTTCTTGGAGGAAGACCAGGAAGTTCCTCGGGAAATACTTCAGCGAATTCCCTCACAATAGGCATTTCTTCAAGGGTGGTTTCTTCCTTGGACTCAATCATCTGAGCCAGATATGCGTGCTCATAAGGCAGTAATATCCATGCTTGAGATGATGGAGCTAAAGGAGATTCATCTTCCTCCCGACACTTGTAAAGAATCGGGGGTCGATTCTCCATATGGAGTGTGATTTCCCTCTCCCGACAATTTATGTTGGCTCTATATAAGGAAAGCCAATCCATGCCAAGAATTGCATCAAATTCCACCAAAGGGAGTATGACGAGATTCGCCGGGAAATTCAATCCACAGATTATAACAGGGGAGGACTTATACTCATGGGATGCAATGATTGCCTCATTTTCCGTACTCACCGACATCTTTACTTCCATGATTTGTGGTGGTGCAGGGATTGTTCTACTAAACTTTTGAGATATAAAAGAATGCGTAGAACCTGAATCAAAAAGTACGTTCTCTATTCTTGAATGAATAACTAGTGTACCTGTCACCACTTCATTGTCGGGGTTCACTTCGGCAGAAGTGATGGCAAAAGATCTTCCTTGCTGTCTTGGAGGTTGTTGATTGCCTCCGATAACCCTTGGATTATGGCACTGATTCGCAAAATGACCCGGTTCTTTGCATTTGAAGCATTGAACAACGCGTTGAGGTTCGAACGGAGTGTTCCTCTCCCCTGTCGTAGCCGCGGGTCCTTCTTGCTGACAGTTAACAGCTAGGTGCCCTTCTCTTCCACACTTGAAGCATTTTCTTGTCCCCCTAAGGCAATTTCCAGGGTGCTTCTTTCCACACTTTTGGAAAGTGGGGTGCTGGAATTTCTTAGCGCCGTTAGATTTATCCATCGGACCACCCGGATTGAAGTCCACCTTACGCTTCTTGTCCCCATGATACCCCTGTGATTCTCCGATCTCCATTTCAACCTTGAGGGCACATCAGGCAATTTCCTCATAGCTGTCGAAGTCACGGATCGCTAATGCTTTCCGCAAGCTAGGCTTCAGGCCACCAAAGAAGTGGTCAACCTTGCATTCGGGGGTAATGACAAAGCCGGAAGCATATCGTGCAAGCCTTGTGAAGTTTTCCTCGTACGCTCCCACAGATTCTTCATCTTTCTGTTTGAGGGAAAGGAAGTCCCTTTCCATCTTATGACGGAGGGTGTGTGGAAAATATTTATCGAAAAACATCTTCCAGAATTCCTTCCATTACAAAGCCTCGATCTCCTCCTCAGGCTTCGTATTTTTGATCAACGTCCACCATTTATCAGCTTCACCCTCCATACGATAATCCGCCAGGAGAACCTTCTCTTTTTCAGAGCATTGGGGAATGGAGAATATCTTTTCAATGGAGTTTATCCATTGTTCCGCGATCGTGGGATCGGATAATCCACTAAAAGTAGGAGGCCTTTGTCTCATGAAGCTTTCAATAGCGACTTGTTCTTTCTTAGGGGGGGTTGAACGTTCCTCTTGACCAGTGTTTCTATTCAAAACATGAGTTAGCTGAGAGAGAAGCGTGACAAAGTTCGCGATTCCCGCTCCCATTGGATTGGGCATCTCATAAGTACAATCATCACACTGATCTTCACAACGGTTGTTAGCCCGAGTTCTCCTATTACCGGCCATTGGCTGGAATAAAAGGAAAGTTAGGGGTAACAAATAAAGGGTAATCCAAAGACAAATGTTTTATGACTTATAAATAAACTTTAATCTCTTTAACTCATGAGTCTATAGGATTCAATCCTGGCTTTTCATGATATTCCTTCTAACATATATTCGTAGGGGCATTTTTTCCCTTAATAAGGGTTCATACTATGATTGTGAATTTATCAAAACATATCCCCCGGGAGTGTCGTAACCAAGAGTGCAGCAAGGCCCATTGTTGTGCACCAGTTCCCGTTCGAGTCTATCTCAAAGCGGTGTTTTCGGGTTTTACCCCTAGGATACATCTGTGCCAGAGCCGCCTCTACCTGCTCGTATCCAGACAGGGATGTATTTGTTTGATAAACCACTTACATAGTATTTACCAAAACTTAGGGATGTTTTTATTATGCTTAGTCTTGTATCTAAGGCTTTACTAGGGTTTCATAATCCCAAAAATAACTAAACCTATCCTCTGATACCAACTATGACAACCCTGCTTTTTATTACAACTTAAACATGCTTTATTACATAAAACTTCACTTGATCCAACAAAGAAGATCGAGAGGTTTAGTGTCTTTGGGTCTTAGGATCATTACATAAAAACATTAAACTTGAAATACAACATCTTTATTGAAAACTTCCTTTACATGACCACTACATTCCTTCGTACTTAGCATTGCATGGGATAACCTGAGGACATGCATAAGAAAAGGGTGAGCTATAAAGCCCAGTAAGGGAGTAAACAATGAATAACATGAGGAGTGAAATACATGTTAGGAAATAGGCATATCAATATAGAATAATATAAACATGAACATAAAGGCATGATAAAGCATGATAATCATAACATGGAAATGTGGCAACAACACTTAACATTGAATTAGCATGAGCCAAGGCTCATTGCACATGGAGCATGAGTAAACCCTCATTGCACTTGAAGCACGAGTAAACCCTTGTTTCACTTGAATTAGCATGAGTAAACACTCATTGCACATGACGTATCATGATACTATACTTTACCCAATGCATTGGAGCGCTATAAAGGGCGCACCCTTCTTAAACATTTCATTTCATGCATAAGTGTGCCACATGGATCATAAAACATGGATTCATAAAACATAATCATTTATTCCACGATAAAGGGATGTGAAATTCATACATGAAACTTTATAATCAATAAGTAAATGTGCATAAAGGTGAATACCCTTGATGAAGAAATGGGCATGGTATTCACTACACAATGATATTGGCTTAGAAAATTGGTGTGATTTCGGCAGCGTAACGGCGTGACATAAGAATTCATAAAAAAGGTTGATGAGAGAGAAAGGGGTTCCTCATCATATTTACATGAAATGGAAAGTAAGGAGGTCATATAGATACATGTCTCAACAATTGAAAAGTAATTTATATTCATGATACAAAAGTATTGCTTGAATATAAAAGAAGAGAAAAAGGTTTCTTTCGGAATTTTGGCATAGTAACGGGTGTACATGGGAGGCATTTAATGAGAGAGAAAGGGGTATCCCATCATTCAAACAATAATAGGGAAGTATGGGAGAGGTGAAAAACCATACCCCAACATTCATAATTGAAAATAAAAGGGCAATACAACTTAAAGAAAATTGACAAAAATGAGAAAGGAAGAAAACCCCTTACTTGGAAGTGTGCTTCCAAAGGCTAGAGAGAGGCTTGTGAGAGGCTTCTTGGGAGCTTGGGGCACCTTGAGAGGATTCTAGAGAGAGTAGGGCAGAGGTTGGACGAACCTAAAGGGCTTTGAGTGGGGAGGAAGTGGGAGCTTGGGTGGGTTTATATAGGAAAGGTGAGATAATTCTTTATTATTTAGGTTTGGGACCCCTTATATTAAAATAATCCAAACCACAAACCATCCCATGGTATTTGCCCATGGTTTCTGGAAAAGGAAAGAGGAAAACAATATTTTACAAGTCCAAGGTCCGGATTTATTAAAAAAATAGGGTTGCTTAAGTGGAGGTGAGTCACACTCCCATGGAAATTAATTTAAAAAGGCAAAGTGTTGAATAAGTCTTGAGGGCTCCATTAATTCTTTGAAAAGTAAGTCAAACAAACCCAAAACCCCATTATTTTAATGATAAAACACATATTGGCCTAACTTAAGGATTATGGTATTTTATTACATCACCATTGGGTCATTATGATGTCATAAAACACATTATATATTTGAATGGTATTAAATTTTTACCCAAAAATTTGACTGTTTCAGAAAATTAAGAAAAATTCACCGTTGGATAATTTCGACGTCCTGATTCCAAAAATAATATTTATTTTATCTAAATAATTTTCTAAATATGTGAATTTTCACTTTTAAAATAAAAACAGACATTTATAAAAAATTCACGGGTTTTGACAGAAATGGCTTTCAAACCTTAATAAAAATTTTAATTGCATTCATAAAATTATAAGATAATTTATATTTAATAAAAATTAATTTAATATTAATAATAATATTTTATTAAAATCTTATTTAATTAAAAAATCCTTTAATTCAATAAAATATAATTATTAATTAAATAATAACTAAAAATGCCATTTGTACTTTAAAAACTAATTACAATGTATCAAAAACATTATACAAAAAATAATGTACATGAACATGGTGCTACTTATTTGTTACATAACCCCTTAAAATAGCCGCATAAGACCTAAGGGTAAGTTGTGCGATGGTGACAGACTCTTGGGGTTGCTCGGATAACATCGCTCTAGTGGTAATCTCTATCAACTTCCATTTTTCCCGTAGACGATCACGTTCGAGCATGACTTGATGAAGCTCAGCTTGGGCTTGGTCAAGGGCAAAGCCCAAAGACGCCACCTCTTTTCCGAGCTCCGACAAATGGGCTTCGTAAGGGGAAATTCTACTGGATTAGGCCATCGCTTCCTTTGTCTGAGTAGAAATGGTTTCGTTAAAGACTTATATTTATACTACTCAGATGATCACTGTTCAACGGCTATAAAAGTAACGGTCACAAATCTTAATGTAAAACTAAAGAAGTTGACATCTTATAAAAAACATTTTTCATAAAGAAACATTTAACTGGATCAAGAGGGATTTTCCATTAATGAAACTTTGGGTCGTTACAACATGTTGATGAATTTTATCTCATACCTAGGGAATTCTAAGTTCATCAATGGAGACTATCTCTAAGGTAAATAAGAAATGTGAAACTTGAGTAAAAAATACCATAATAACTCACACTACACAACTACATCAATGGATTCTCTACAACCCGTTAGAGAACCCATAATCACATCATCCAATTTCTATTATGGAATAATTAATGACTAAATTTGACCTACATTCTATTAGTGATGAACCTTCATTAGTTGATATGTAGATAACCTTCTGATGAATCCTAATATGTCCTTATTTATCCAATAAAATTAATAAAACCTATTTATATTATGATACATCATATTCAAACTAAAATGTATGATGAATTTTAAGGTATATGATTCCCTCATTAGATTACCATGAAATTACATAATAAACACAAAATCTCTTATACATAAAGGATCTCATAATCATCAAGAGACCTTTCTAGTGGTGGATCCCTACCATATGTTTTATCCTCCATCACTTGTAGGTTAAAATCTAGTAGATTACTCATCTTCACACTATTGATATGTGAGGATGTGATAGAAAGGGATATAAGAATTACTCATCCCTCATACTGATGAAAATATAGATGCCTCTCATTAAAATGAGATATCATCATCCATAAAAATCATGAATCCTATGACATATAGGCCTATGTATTCCAACTCAATAGATATATAATGATATTCTCCTTCTCATGGTTATACACCATGTCAATGTCAAAAGACTGTAGATACTTCATCCACATTTTTTTCTGAAAGATCAAATCAAACTATGAAGAAATATATCTCATGATCTTATGGTTAGTGTATATCATAAATCTATCACCCAAATGATATTTATGACAACAACATATGGTTTACACCACCTATACCAACTCAAGATCATATGTCGATTATTTATGCTCATGTGATGTCAACTACGTGAACTCATTCACAACTACATGACTGTCATGAATCCGAATATATCTAAGTCTAACTCCTGATGCATGAAAATTTAACATATAATCATCAAAAAACTCTGGTAAGGTCATGATCAGTTTTGTTTTAAACATACGTTTTAGATTCCAAAAGGTTCCCACATAATCATAATAAATCTCCACCATATACTTGTTCAAACATGTCACTTTTCCATTTAGTATTATACTTTGATAAACACCTTATTATAACCAACTAATCCCATAAAACATTGAATTTAAAAATATATTTATTGGATTTTCCCAAGAAACTCTATCCCCAAATTGATATGGGTCTATGGATACTGTATCCTCTAATATCACATTTCTCAAAAAATGGAACTTTGAAAGAATAGAATATACCAGATTCCCTGTAAGTGTACTAAACAAATCTCTATATATTGAGGATCTTACTCAATAAAAATATATTATATAAGGATATCATTGAAAAATATGACTATGAAAGTATACATGTATAGATGGTAGTCATGAACAGGTTTGTAAACAATTCTAATGCATTTTTCAAATTGACTAATATCAGCATGTACACATATAGGATAAATCGTGTCCTAAATATTGTACAATGTAGATTTGATGGAAACATCGTCAACTCATGATATCATGATCTCAAAACATACTTAGATAAATCCTTATATCCTATTAGCTAATGAAATATATCATCGATACATGGAAGTGGATACCCGTTATTGAATTTAACATAGTTTTAGTTAAAATAGTCAACATATAATCTGAATGAACCATTTGATTCTGGGATAAAAATTATAGAGCACCCAAAAGGGACTTATTTTGCATCAAAAAACCCTTTGCCTTTAGATTCTCCAATTGGTAATTCAAATAAAAATTATTTTCAAGAGATATCCTATATAGTGGTATATATATGGGATCGACACATGTTAATAGATCAATCATGAACTAAATATCACAATATATTCTAAATATAAATAAATATTTCGGATAGGAATACTAGAAATGATCATCCATTTTAGGATATACCCCCTAATGTGTCACCCCATCATCAAAAACAATACTAGAAACCTGGGTTGTGATCCTACCCAACTGTTGATGGTTCTTTTGAGTATGACTTTCTGACATATAAAATTCCCTAATATAAACATTAATTTTACCATTGGTAGATGTAAACTACATATTTAAACAATAATAATAATTTTGGGATCAATATAGATCCATATAGTTCATCTTGAATATCACATAAATGTTGGTTATTTCTAACACAAAGAAATACCAAAGCAATATATAGCCAAAAGCCACCATCAAAAAATATTAATGCCTTTAAATTCCTATAGATCACATCTGTAAGGGTAAATAAAAAAACATCACAACATATAAATACTCAATGAATCGACCTAAACTATCACAAAATTTAAAAGATATGAAGGAATGTGATGAATCTATGCTAAAATAAAGAATATTATAAAATACAATATACTTAAATTATAACATGAATTTTTGATGTCCCCAAATCACAGTCAGTAGTATATGTCTTGGTTAAATGAAACTATCTTGAATCTTATCCTTGTACTCCTTTATTACTCCCATGAAATTTAGTCCCATGTTAGTACTTCTACCCTAGTCCATGTTCATCACATCCTCCACTGTGACCTTAACTGCTGATGAAACTCTAGCTACCAGAATGTTGTGGAATACATGATCTAACACCTGAAAATTATTCAATTCCATATCCCTCCCATTAGGTGTCTACTGATCCCTCCTACAATACCCCTTTAGGTTACCCATATTCCCATAGAATCGATACATAACTGATTGATGGATGCATTAATAATGAATATGTCCTCACCCACCGAACTGATTACACTCCATTGATCTTAATCCCCATGGAAAAAGAGTTAGAACACTACTCAATATAATATATGTATAACTAGACTATAATTAATCATAAAATCAATAATTTCCTCTACAAGTTGTCTAAAAACCATCTCACAGAGCATAAGTCATCTATTAGGATCCTATGCTCTTTTTGGGAATTCCTTTTGTGACGAGGTTATCATTCACTAACTCTGAGATGGTAGGTATGTGAAAAATATTTACTTATACCGAAGTCACATATATGAGACCATTGTAAAAATATATCACTATATCTATCTCATTCCCATTCAGTATTTAGTAAAATCATTTCAACTGAAAAAAGTTCACAACATACTCTTTCACGTTCATCTCTCCATTAGTGTGGTTCAACAACTCTTGGGATCGATAGAACCTGAATTTATTTAGGAAAAAAGTGATTAAATATCTAGTTTATTAATCATCACAAGAAATCCCTACATTCTGGTATACTCACAAAAAATATACAACATATTTTCAGCAGGTCCTTATATCATATAAATTACAGAAATGACCCTCATATCTAGGGGTGTCCCATGCGGGTAAAAAATAACATACATTAACTACACCAAAACATGATCTACATAGGGGACACCCTCAATTATAAACAATAGTTGGTTCTACTTCTAAAACTCCTAGATCAGATCATACATGTTTTTATTAGCCTACAATGTCTCACTCTCTATATAGTTCATAAAACGCATTAATCTCCCAAGTGATGATCACCTATCATTATTCCCAATGTAATTGGGGGTTTCAAACCAAATACTAGTGGGGAATTCTTTTCCCTTACCTCTATGCACTATATGTAGTTATTCATGTATGCATCTATTTCTAATTACAAACACATGCCTAAAAACAAATTTTTGTTTCTATTATTGATTTCATAGTTTTTGTGGAATGCAGTAATATGGAATGCATCCCACTCTCCCACACACCCCATACAATAAAATCACAAATACATTGGTTCACTCTCCAGAATCTTCTAATCTAATCAAGGAAATTATTAAATTAATATAAAATCCGAATCATTTATTTTAATTTATCATTCCATAAAATATATTAAATTTCTTGTTTTGTTAAATAGAATTACAATTACATGTTATATAGGAAAACGCTTCATAAGTTATTACTAGAATTTTATTTAATCAAAAATTATCATAGATATGATATTTAATCACTGGTAATAATTAGTAAACCATTTAATAAATCAGTTAGATAATACTCCTCCATCAACCTATAAGGGAAATAATATATTTTTTTCTAATGGAAAATTAAATAACTAAACCCTATGTTATAATGAAGTTACAAAATCATAGGTAAGAATATAAATGTTATTTGAATCTTATGTGATTGATATTATTCATGAACAGACACCATCATTCAATAATTATCTATGAGAAAATTGTCATAAATAACTAATCAAAACTCATAGTGTATCACACTAGGTCAAACAAATCAACTATAAAATTAAAATACAATAACAACAGTCCCATTTTTAGTAAATTGGAATTCCCTCATATGTGTGTTTTCTACACCTAGGTAAATAATCCATACCACACTACAATAACATCCTAAACCCAGTTGAGCTCACCCATGATGTAAAAAACTGATAAAGAATAAAAGAATTGATACCACATTAAAATTTCACAACATGGAATACACTTCAGTAACCAAATCAGAGAACTAAATGACCATAGATTAGCCTCATAATATAGTTAATGATAATAATAATCTAATGTATAATTTTAAACATGTGGAGACTATAACTCGTCGATAAAATTACCATAAATATCCAAATAATTAATTATAATAACAACCAGTCAAAACTCATGTATAAGGATACATCATTTTAAATCACCAATAAAAAATATATAACAAATTAAATACCAAAATGAATTATATAGAAGTACTTAATGTCTTAAAGTTCTAATAATGTCTTCCCATTGGTGGATTGTGTACAATAATTCCAAAATAATATGAATAAACAATACATGAAGAAATTATAAAAAAAATGGTTTTGATTTTAGGCTTGTCCCAATATCCCTTCTCCATTCAAATACATGGATCATCAATCAATCATGGGTTATTTTCCATTATCATGTATTTCAAACATGGATAATAGTTATTTACCCACAATATGTCATGCAGTGTGTGACATCAAATCAGTAGGCCACAACAAATGGTATCTCTTATTATATCCTATTCAAATAATGGGAATGTTGATATTTAATAATAGTGAACTTATTTCATATATAAATAAACCATAATCGATCCATGGGTTCTATAGTTACTCACAAGATCAACCCTAACTAATTCAACCAATTTCATATGCCTATGAGAAATTTTCATTACAACCCATGTAGAATTATGTACTACCCAAGAACCCTTTTTCCAATTTGTTATTTATATTTGATAATCAATCGGAGAGCTGCATCCCTCCCCAAACCTTTCTCTGTTAATTATTTTCACATGAGGTGTTAGATACCATTTTTAAACCTTTACCATTATTACATTATTACCTAGGGGGATTCCTTCCACCCTAGAACATGTTCCACAATGTTAATATTTTTCCATCAGATCACATGCCACCCCAGAATATTTTCAAGGATATCAACATTTACCCTAATGGAATCCCACTATGGAACATTCAACTTTTATAGTTTAACTATTTACCAAAAAAAATATATTTCATGATTTACCAATGATCCAATTAAATATTTTATTTAGGGTTCCCTTTAATTTTCTATAATATTCCCCAATTCATTAGATCTAAGAATACATCTATTAGTGTGTAAAGATATAGGATTTATATTTTTTTAATGGACTACTCAATGGAAAAAATATAACAAACCACTAATTAGTCAATTTAAATTACATGAAATGAAAAATATATTTCATTACATTAAATTCCAATTTACTTTTAGGATTAGAGTTTTTTTTGTATTTAGACAAAACAATAACTAAAACAAATCATGTGTTTTTCAACTAATTGACAATTTTTCCACTATATAAGAAAATTATTAATATTTAAATGGCAATTAATATATCCTAAAAATCTTCCAAATAAGATACTATTATATACACATCTTAAATATTAATTTTCTTCCTAACCCGAGAAAAGAGAAACAAAGCAAAGGGTGAACTAAAACAACAAGTATGGGTGATAATAAGGGATAATAATTAATGATTGTTCGTGAGCCTAAGGTGAGAATACATGTATAATCACAATAAATATGAATTGTATACCAATCAAATCATAGATCATAAATCATTATATAAGGAAAAATCCATGAATATAGTGTATGGAAACATTTTCCAATAAACATGACCTATAATATTATAAAATAACTGTGCGAATAAGTATAAAATGGTGTCACAACATCAGTTGAGGGAACATTACATTCATGTTCCACATAATGAGAGAATAATATAATAATTTATATCAAATTTCAAATATGGAACATATAGTAGTATAGGAAATATTATGTTCATGAGACACACCATCGGTTCCCACCCTTATAATAAATTATATCATACTCAAACACACTTTTTCTCATGAGAAATACAATTGTAAGAAATGTATTAGAGTGAAATATATGAACCACCCATCATTTATACGTAATTAAATATTACCTAAGAAATAAATCATTCATCAAGACATAAAGAACCTATGAAATGTAAATGGGTTTTATTAAAAAATTATAAATAAACCACAGATGAAAATGAGTTTCATATAATTTTTGAATGGATCCTTATATGGAAATGATCAATAAGTTAATCCCGTGGAAAATAAATGGGTATCAAAAAGATATTCAGTAACATTCAATGTAAATACCCTTAAATATAAATACATATTATAGATACAATGAATATAATCATATAAATAAATCCACCAATGATTAAAGATATGAAATCTAAGTGTGCACACTTTAATCATTAGAATAAATTGTGTTCACAATGAAAAGGAATAAGAAATAAAATTACTCCCATTCATAGTTGATAGTTAAGAAATACAAATGAATTAAGGGATAATATCTCGGATATAAAATAAAATTTTGTAAGACGCATAAAAAAATATATGATTTAAAAAAAAATTACGATATCCACAATGTAACAATGGAAATTCAGAAATATATTGACAAAGTTGACAAACATCCATAGAAATGAAATCATCAAAAGATATCATATAAGAAGGGATCAAGAACATAATTTTTCTTCATGAAAATATCAATTACCCAAATTATAATTATATATATTTTTTAGTAGACAAATCATGATACATAACTCCAATGAATGTATAACATTTTGAATATAAAAATGTAAACTGAGGTGAAAATTTAAAATAAAATTTAAAAAATATTTTTAACATTGACATAAAATACAAAAATTCATTTCAATTTCTGATATGTAATTTTAAATGGTTCAATGAATGATTTTTAAAATATTTTCTATGAACATATTAAAAAATATAGCATTGAAAATGATATAATTTTTTCTATTATAATTGTTTCATATAACAATAAAACATTTTATAATGAAAGGAATGGAACCTTATCAATACATTGAATATACCATTATTGAAAACTCAAAATGTAAAAAGAGTAATAATATCAAATTTTCAATAAAGTAAAATTTTATAAAATTCAATTATAAAATAAAATATAAAAAAATATTTGGGTGTGAGTTTCCCAAAAATGGAAGACTAATGTTCAAATAAATATTTATAACTCAGTGAACATAGATTTGAGATATCAAAATACAATATAGAAAAAATCATCCATAAGGTAAGAAATATTTGACATATATTTATGTGGTAGGAAAGTAAATCCATAGAAAATATAATAGAATAACAATTAATACAATGAAGGGTATATTATACACATAAAAAATTAATCATTTTCTAGATAATGATCAAAAATCAACGAATGAATAATGAGTTATAAAAAATCTATACTACAATGTTAATAAATAAATCAATATCCATTTTAAAAGATAATTATGATTTAGATTAGAATATAAAATAAAATTAAAAACATATTATAAGAATATATCAATTTGAAGTAAATACACCATACAAGGAAAATATTTCACACAATATGGTTTATGTCTCAATGAATCGGTATTATGACAAAGAAAATATTTAACACTTTGGTAACTTTTGAATCAAATTCCATGAAAATAAATAACATAATATGTATCTCAAAACTCAATGAGTTTCATGAATATGGATAAATACATTCATTAGTATGTAATCATACCACATAAATTAAATGATATTTCACAATATCAAACATGTATCATGATTTTAAAAATTAGACAAAGAGACCCTTTCTTCATTTCATGGAATATATGAATGTTCTTAGACCTCCAGGATCAAACACATATAAATCTTAATAACATAAACCATAATATTTAAATTTCCTTTCATAATTTTTACATATATTTATTCACCACATGAATTATAGTTTGTTTCATTTTTAAATATGTTCCGACATTGGAAGTTTATCATTTTGAATGTTTGTACTAATTTCATAATAGTGATATTCATATTCATTATTATTATTCTATTAATATTTAATAGGTAATTATTGTTACAAAAAATTAATGATTTATAAAAATTCATGAAGTTTTAAATTCCATTTATTAGGGTTTTAGTATATATCCTTGAGGTTGAAATCGATATCAAGTATTTTTCGGTGATTCTTGAAGAATTAATGGTTTTTTTCTAATTTGATTTGTTTAGAAATATTGTTACCATCCTAGAAAAAATTTATTTATGTATTTATTTCATATTTTAAAATTAATTATGTTCCCATATTCATCCATGATATAAATTCATGACATTATTCACGTAGATGGTTAAACTGACATAAACATAAACATGCCATGATTAGTGGAATACTATGTGGTGGTTTACCTGTAATATCCTTATACCAAAAACATAACGGTCATATTTAGAATTTAATATTGTGATGTATACTAATTGTATGTTGATATAGTATTATGTAATGGATATCAAAATATCACATAATATGAATAAATATATTTTTCTCTAAGTACGCTTATTCAAAATGTTTGACTTAAAAATGGTCATTTGTTGATTAAATCATTAATTTGTTCTAGAATTTGTCAAAATAAAATCTTAATGCGGTCATAAAATCATATTTATCCATTAAAACAACTCATATAACAAGCCATAAAATTTGGTAATGAAAAGAAGAATACATCGATCATGAGTGGAAATAATTCATAACTACCCATTGATGACAATTTAATTTTCATAGAACTTGAGAGAGGAGAAACATGATTTACCATTTATGAATCATAAATAAGTATGAATTTTTTTAATTATAAATTAAATTTCCTTTTTATAACTTCCATGAAAAGTTTTGAATGGTAACAAACACGTTCCTTCATGGAGGCAGTAGTCTACACGGTTACGTGATTCATATTTAGGTATTTCGTAAAGGAAATGGGAAAGGTGTTTAGAATTTTTATCATCATTGTATTAATATAACATTATACTAATGATACTGATGTTATAGTTTTAATATTATTTAATTTAATTTTTGAAATCATATAATCATATGGGGAAATATAAATGATAAAGGATCTGTTAAAAATTTATACTTCACTTTATGGATTACCTACTTTGTGTAGAAGCTTAACACTATGATGGGTGAAATTTTGAGAACACCAAAACTACTTTAAGGTATATATTATTTATAACGAGAGTAATGGGTAGATTATGGGGTGAAATAAATGGGCTCTAAATTTAGGGGAAGTGAGTATAGGATTTCCTATTTTATAAGTGAAAAGATTTTACATTTTTGTAAAAACCAAAATTTTTTTATTAATTATAAGTCATTACTAAGAAAAGTAGCTAAAAAAATTTGAAATAATTTATGTTATAGATGATAATGTTAATCAATACATAAAAAACACATTCACATACCTGTTCTAAACATTTATGAGTCAACATGAACTTAGATTTTAAATTTTAAAATTTTATATTTTACATGATAGCTAGTTTGTAGCTAATTAATTTTTCATATATTCTAAAAAGAATATTAGATTATATATAATTTTGACCCAGTGATTTCACATTAAAAAATAACATAATTAAATTAAATTTTTTTTATAAAATTTAACTTATAATTAATAAATATATAACGTATTAAAAATATTTACTTGGGGAAATATTACATAAGTATTAAAATATTAGATTTAGCTTTGTAAAGTGGAATCAATATTTTGAAATTTAAAATATTACTTAGAATATAAATATTTTTCAAGAAAAGTGTTTTATAAATTTTCAATTTATTCATAAAAAGACAAATAAGTCAATAAAAGGCACGATATTTTCAAAGAATAGTATAAAACCTTATTCAACTAATAATCCATTTTCATAAAAAATCTCAAAGATTAATCATATATATATATTTCCATCATAAATCAAAAAATGATGTAATTTTTTTAATTTAAAATTCAACAATATATGAATTATTATATAAATGAAATTATAAGAATAAATACTTTAATTGAAAATTGAACTTTTTAAATTCACTTGTTTTTAATATTATTTCACAGATATTTATAAATAATTAAATATTGATATATTAATTGATAAATCTAATTATTACCCATTATAATATATTCTTAAATATGATCAATTTAATTTATTGTGGTATAATAGAATAACATTTTAAAATAATTATTCAGAAGACATATTTTTAAAATAGTAAAGAAAATAATAATACAATACAATTTTAATTAATTAATTGTTATTTATTTAATAATAATTATATTCATCCTGTAAGTATAATATTTTTGAGTTTTTTTAGTTGGTTGTTTAAATATTTTGGTGTTGTGTGTGACATAATCTATCAATGCTCGTATTAATTTAAAGGATCCAAAATCTTGGGTTACTACATTCTACACCCTTCAGTAAGTAACATCCTCAGAATTTTGGTTTTTACTCACTAATTGAAGTTGATAAGGGTATTCTTAACATATTTATCAATCATGATAAAATATCTACATTACTCCCTTAAGATATAGTATGTTAATTAGCTTTACTTATACAACATTAATCATTCATATAAACTTTTACCAATCTATATACACCACAATCATATATTGTAAAAATATACCTCTCTGAAAACCATATAAATCACCAACTCATTAAACCTTAGTGAAAAAATATATTCCTAAAACAATTAACTCATATCTTAAACCACTATTTCATAAAGTTACAGACCATTCAATATATATTATATTCCCAAAAATGATATACACTACCCTAAAAATATCACAAATCAATTATAAATCCTAAGGATACCAATACTGGATCAATTTTTTTCAAAAGCAATCAATTATTTATAATAACAAAATAATACATAATAATTATTCATCCCTCAATAATATATTCATCAATATTTATCCCAAAAAATAACATTGTAATTAATTAACGTTTATTTTTTATTGTTAAAATATAATATATTTTTAAAATCCACTAACAAAAAATTACTGAATAAAAAACCTTAGAAGTTTCATATAATCCCCATTAATTTTTAGAATGTACCAAAATTTTATTGATAAATATCAGTCTCTATTGATAATAGCTATGAATATTATAATTTAATATGTATCATGGTATCATCCTCACCACCATTGATAAGGCTAGGAATCTTAACATTTTGATAATAATAGGAATACTTTAAGATTCAAAGACATTTAAGTATTATTCCTTATTATTCTATAATACATAGTTGTTTCTAAACACATACCATTCCCAGCTCCATTTATGTGATCTTCTTTATCCAAATCCCAAAAACCAATATTATTATCAATAAAATCAGAGTAAATGATTATATGAATATGGAAACATTACTGTAATATGTCTTCTCTAATAAGACCTTATTTCAATCCTTTCGTACTTTCATCTCAATTTAAATTTTGTCAAGACAGGTTCCCTTTTACTTTTTATCCAAATATCTTATCATAATAATTACATCATAGTGTCTTGTTACGATATTTTTATTAACCAAATAACATCCCAATGGAGCATCAAACTATTTGTGAAATTATGCATCTTTTTCGTGCACCTTTAGAATATCAAGTTAACAACAAGTCAACCATTTTATGTATAATAAATAATGGTAAAACAATGTTAGATCATGAATCCTCTTATATTATGCATATAGGGATATCATTTAAAGAAGAACCACACAATCTCCATATTACCAAAACATCATGATGTTATCCAACACATAGACGTATCACTTAAACTTGCTATGAGGGTTTTCAATGAATATGTATTATCCATATATATCAAATTTATGATTATTTTGACATTACGTTAACTACCATAAGATTATATATATAAATTTAATATTATGGTAAAACATGACTTATCACTCCTTAAAGAAATTTTCATTCTTAGATGATAACATCCTAAAATCCCAATTTATCTACAAATTCTGAAATACCTATTATAAAATCCCCAAAAACTATCTAAATTAAATGACTTAATCAATTTTTTTATTTAAATACATTCCAAATACCTTCTCAGTTTAGTGTTTAATAGAATTGGTAAAATAATTATCTAAAAAAACTCATGACTTTTTCAAATATTGGCCACTTGTACAACTATATATGAAACATCATAATCCATAAAAATTCTACAATATCTCCCACACACCATTCATAAAATATTATCTTATATAAAATCTTACATATCAATCTTATTCCTAACATACGGAAATTGAAACATGAGAAATGGTGAGATGAAACACTCTCTAAGGGTAAAAATACACAATACTGATCAATGATCATAAGTCAATATAAGGTGAGCATATGGGTGTAATCAGAACACACAAAAAGCTATAAAAAAATCAAAGATCATAAATCATGGAAAAAGGTTAAATTCATGAATCAAAAGAGTTTGGAATCTTTATCCATAAAATTTGACACAACATAGAATGACATAGGAATACAATAATTTATAAATATATGGGATAACATTGGATTATAGAATAATACATTGACGAGAGACATCATGATAGAATAATATAAGAATGAAGAACATTTTTCAAATATGTCACATACATTACTATAGAGAACATCACATTCCTAATACACACCATTATTTCCCATTATTAACTAAAAAATAATCATGAATACTTTATCATACGATATATAAACATTTAACTACGCAATTATAGAAAGATATAGGACCCCACCGATCATTTATCCATACATACATGTTCCATAATAAAGATTTCATTCATAATATTGTAAAGAAGCCAAAGAAATAAAATGCATTTCCTTCATAAAATCATAATGATCCCATGGAATAAAATGGGGTTCAAATCCTTTTCAATTGTACTCAACTAATGAAATCTTCAACAAGGTAATCCTATGGAAAATAAATGGGTATCCAATAATATACGATGTATTTGTAGGTAAACACCCTTCAAGAAATATAAATTATATGATCTTTACACCATATAGATAAAGGTTATATTGTTAAATTGATAATTTTTCCAATAAATTTATATTTATCATCTACAAGAACACCCATCTATCAATGGAACCAAATTTAGAGTTTTCTTAAAGAAAATATTTTTGAAAAACACTATGCCTATTCATGGTGGATAGTGAGGAAAAAAGAAGGAAATGGTGGGTAATATATTTAATAAAAAAGAACATTACACAATCCAACTAGATAAATAAATTGAATTGTTTTAAAAGAGTGTTTCCCCTGTTCAACAAAAGAAAACACAAAAGGATGTTTATATATATATAAAAACGTTTCAAAATATTTCTTAGAACAAAATCTCAAAAGAAGGGATCATGAATCAAATTGTTTGATATACTGAGATGAATCCACAAATTATAAGTGCATATAATTAATAGTGGATAATCCATGAATCTTAAATCTTATGCCTATAAATATTTTTAATTGTAAAATGAAAATAGTGGTGAAAACATAAAATGTACTTTAGAAAAATAATTAATATTAAAATAAAATAAAAAATGACAAGTTACATTCAAAATAAGAATTTTAAAAGGTGAAGAGAAATCTTTTAGAAATCTTTTAATTTTAATAAGAACATATAATATTTTTTCCTTTAAAATGAAATAAATTTTTCTTTACGAAATGTGGATTGAAATACAAAATATTTGATAATGAATGAAAAATAACATTTTAATAAATTAAAAATACATTCATTGAAAACCAAAATTGTGATATTATAAATAAAAAATATTTGTATTAAAATATCTTTTTTTCAAATAGGATTATAAAATTCTTTATAACAAAATATTATATTGTGATAATTGAAGAAAGGAAGAATCATGTTTAAGAAAAAATGTATAACTCATATTAATGATATTTTAGCTATCATCATACCATATGGAAAACATACTCCATATGGTTTTAAAATTTTGACAAGGATTTATGTGGTTGGAATAAAAAATGTTCTAGAGAACCACATAATACAATCGGGGGGATAATACACTGTCTTATATAAAATAAGTTCATGATAATAATAATAACTCAATGAATGAAACTTTTTTTACCCAAAATCCATACTACATGGGTAAAAACATAATCAATAATCATTCTAAGAATGGAATATGACATATCATAGTATATACCATGAAATATAAAAAATATTATAAAAAAAATCCATGGGTAGTAAATACACCATTGATGGAACACAAGACGAAGAAGATGTATTATGTCTCAAAGAATCAAATTTGAGGCAATGAAAACCATTACAACTTTGGTATAATATAAATCGATGGCCAAATAATGGAAAAACATGATATGGATCCTTAATCCAAATTAATTTAATGGAAATGTAAAAATATTATCATTAGGTAGAAATCACCCAACACAAATGAAATGATGGTGCATTATATCAAACATGTATCATGAATTTGAAAAAAAAACAAAGAAACACTTACCTCTTGTCCTAACTTCAGAGAATGTAATTTAACCTCCTATATAAAAAATATTAATACCTTATTAAATTTACATAGAACCTTAACCATATCAAATTTCATTTATAGTCTTCATATATAGTAATTCACTATATGAATTATTTTCATACTATTTTTTACTTATTGAGCTACATCGCATTGTTTATTGTTTTAATCATTTGTAAAAATTTCATAAAAATTGTGTCTATATTAATTCTTCCTTAAAATTTAATATTTACATGGGAGTCATTTAAATTTTTAAGTATTATCTAAATTTTTTTATCATGTTCTAAATTACTTCCATGAATATTTTAGTCTACATCCTTGAATATGACATCGATTGAAATCTTGTTTCAGTTATTCTTGATGAGCGAATGGTGTTTTTAAAATTAATGAGTTTAATAATAGTGTTACCATTACAAAAACAATAAAAAATAATTATTAAAATATATATATATATAATATAATACAATAAATTATATGTCCATATTCATCAGTTATATAAATTCAAAAAATTGTTGACATCATTGGTTAAACTAACAAATATGTAACATGCCATGATTAATGTAGGATTATGTGATGTTTTAGTTGTAATATAATTATAAAAGAATAATAATGACCATATTTAATTTTTATTGGTCTGATATAAAACAATTGGGATGAATTATAATAATTAATGGATATGAAAATATTACGTAATATGAATAGAAATATATTTTTCTTAGCATGTTTGTTTTAAAACATTCAATTAAAAATGATCATTTGTTGATCATGTCATTAATAGGTTCTCAAATTTGTCGTACCATAACCTTATTTATATCATAATAATAGTATTTATCCATTAAATTCATACTTAGTACTAATAATTAAAGAAAACATTTAAAAGATAAATACATCAAGCTATAGAGGCAGTAGTGTGCATATATGCATGGGAGAAGATATCAATTACACTAAATGGGAGGGAGGAGTAACATGTTTTATCACATAAAAATATTAATTAAGATATATATATCATAATTTTAAATTATGTTTCATTTATTTTTCATCCATAATTGTATTTGAAAGAAAACAAACACATTTCTTCGTGGAAGTGCTAGTCTGCATGTACACATGACTCACATTTGTTTTCTTAAAGGAAAATGGAAAGGTTGTTTATGATTTTACCATAATTAGAATAACAAAATATTATAAAAATTATACTTATTTTATCATTTTAATATAGTTTAATTTATTCCTACAAATAATAATTTCACATAATGAAATATAAATGAGAAAGGAGTAGTTAGAAATTTATACCTCAGTACATGGATTATCTCCTTTGTGTAGAGGTTATGCCATTGAAGGGTGGTATTTTGAGAATACCAGAACCACATTAAGGTATATATGAGTGTTTCATGTAGGTCTGGGTAAATGTTTCATTTATATAAGTAATTTTTGTTGAGATAGGAATTGATAAGAGGATTTCCCATTTTATAAATGAGAAGGGATGACATTTTTGTAAAAACCCAATCTTTCATAATTATGAGAATTCGTTCACAAGGAATGTAGATATAAAATTAATAAATAATGGAGTGGATAGGTGACAATATCTATTAGGATATAAAAAACAAATTCGTAATCATGGTTCAAACATGTTTTATGACACTCCCTTTTATATGTTTAATTTTATCATTTTTTCTTTTACCACAGTAACTAGTTATTACCTAATTAAACTATCCTTTATGATCATAAATAAAATAGAAATATTTATATAATTTGGAATCAATGGTTAAAAATTCAATAATCATTTTATTTAATTTAATTTTGATTGTGGAAAAAACTAATTAAAAAAATAATTATATAATGTATTAGAAATAATATCGTGAGAAAATATTAAACATGTTTTAAAAAATAAAATATAGGTTTTTAAAATCAATTTTTTTTTAAAAAAAATATTTTATATTTTAAATTACTTATTTTTTCTAGAAAACGGATTCATAAATTTATAAATCATCATTATAACGAAAAAATTCCCTAAAGCACACACTATTTATAAAAATCGCTATATTGAACTATTCTTCTAAAAATCAATTTCATTAAATCTGAATAATTATTATTAAGGCAAAATATCATTTAAAAATATTAAATTATGATATTTATATGATATTATAATTATAAAATTTTTAAATTTTAATTTAAATGTAAATAAAATAATAATTTCTTTTATAAAAATTATTTATTTTTAAACATAAACTCTTTTTAATAATATTGAATATATATTTATAAATAATTCAATATAGATATATTTGTTTATAAATCAAAATATTATCCATTATAATATTCTCTTTACTATGGAAAATTTAATTTATTGTAGAAAAATACAATATCATTATTTGTAAATGGTTTTTTAAAGAAATATTTTTTAAAATATTAATTAAAAATAACAATATGTAACTATTATAATTAATTTTAATATTTTAATTTAATAATGCTTACATTATTTAGTAATTTTTAATTTTTTTGAGTTAACCTTAACCATGTTTTTCATTAGTTTGGTGTATCATGTGACACAAGCTATCAAATATAGTATTAATTTAAAGTATCATGGTATTATTCGATACAGAAAAAATGCAATTTACATAAGATAAAAAAATATATTTAATTTTTATTAAGTTTAGGGTGAAAACATATTATATAAGTGTGGCCACACATCAAAGGTAAATTTAAAATGAACATTCACTTTAGGATAACATAAGGACCACCTACCATATTCTCATAATTTTATACTTGCTGAGTTTTAACAATTGATTTGGCCCCAAATGGCTGGAATCAAGAAGTATGAGAAAACCCAAAAATAAATTAATAAATAATATAAACAACATAAATATATGAAAAAAAGGGAAACAAAAGAACATAACCCAATGGAATATATCTGTGACCACATCTATATCGAATAATTTTTTATGTGAAGATAACAAAAGAAATGATGAAAATCTCACACTCAGATAAAGAAAATGAGGAACAAATGATTTTGGGTATATTTGTATAGTTCTAATTCAAATACCCTAATTCTTATTTTAATTATTATTTCTGAAATTTTAATGATTTTTTATAAAAACATATAGGAAAATGAAAGAAAGAAAATATTTCTAAAAATACATGACCTTTACATATGCCCAAGACAACCCTTAGGCACAACATAATTATTTTTACATATTACATTGATTTCAAAAATACACTTACATACCACATGGAAGGATTAGAGTTAATAATATGTCTCCTATATTTTAATTGTATGTTCTATAATTTTACTTCCATGTATCAAAAGTTTTCTCTTACATACAAGGGGTTTATAATGACGTATAATGAGTTGAGTTTTATAAACACCCTTGACCAAAAAAATTACCCTATGCATACAAGGTAAGACTATAGTTACTTTTCATATTCCCAAAGTTACTCTTATTCATTGACTTATTCTATAGGAATACTACACAGGTATAAGTTACTAGTATGCATGATAAGGTTACTCTTATGTAAAAGGGGTTTTTTATGCATTTATAATTTTACTTTTAGCATACGACGACACTTAAATAATTTTATGAATTCCCATAACCCTTTAAATGTTTATGTTTATTCATAAAATGTTTAATATTATGTATGTACATAACCATGTAGTTACTATTTTTCATATTGGGAAATTATTGAGTAACACATACATATAGAAAAAAACTGTTGTGTTCTTGATATTTTACTTTCATGCACCACAATTTCCCATTTCCTAACCCTTAAGTATGCAAGGAGGTGATCACATGGTTAATTTTGTGGAGACATGGGGTTAATATTATATTTGGGATACCAATATATAAGAGTAACTCTTCACATGGTGAATCTTACATACTATTAACCCTATGTACCATAGTTATCAAATTTTTTAAAAAAAATATTACAACTTCCAAAACCTGAAATTCATCAAAACAAATTGTTCTTAAATGATTTTAGAACATGTATGAATCCTTCCAACATAAAAAATGTTATAAAAATCACTATTACTATCCCTAACCCAAGAAAATTTTCGAGACTTGATCCACATCCAGTTTAAAATCCCGCAACACCATTATGGGGTTCCAATACCCATAGTCATCCCAAATTACCCTTTCTAAACACAAAAACATATATAACAATACAAAAAATACTAAAATATTATGATTTCATAATAATTAATATAGGTTCATGTTTTTGGAAATAATTTATACAGGACCATACTTACATTGACCCGGTATATTACACCAACTTTAATAAACATTCCATACTAAAATTATATATGATCAATGATTTTCAAATTATATATATATTTTATATCTAATTATAAATTCACCTGAAACATTTATACCCTAACTCATTGTCATATATAATATTAAACAAGAATGATAAAGAACATAGGTGGCACAACACCAATATAAACTTTGAATGACTGCTTATTGGTTTAGAATAACTTTGCATTGAGTTGTTAAGGCCATCATACATCTCATTCAATAATCAGTAAATAGTATTTTGATACAGAGTGACACTAATTCCACATTGTATAACCCATATGATTAAAATTTTGTCACAAAAATTCAGAGTAAACTCATCGAAAGGAAACATTGGAATTTTGAAAAGTACTGTATAGAAATGTAATTACAATATGAACAACTACTAATTTTGAAATGGATTTATATAGTATCAAAATTATTCAAAGTTATACATTAGATATTAAAATTTATATTATCTTTTATGATATAATTTCATAATATAAATGAAAAACATAAAAATATTATATCACTAAACCTAGCATAATTTTAAAATTTTTCTATTTTAACCAAATTATATTATGATAAAAAATATATTATCACAAAAGAAGAAAGATAAGATAATTCAAGTAAACCTACCCCAAGGGTTTACAAAAAATAAAAGATTACACCACTACTAAAAACTATGACTGTTCTACTTTGGTCTATTCAACCACTTCACCAAAATGAACAGGAAAAAAATCATAAAGAAAATTACAAAAAAAGAACTCTTTTTGTAATAATAAAATTATCCATCCATTAATTATATATTTATAAACAATAATCTAACCCAATAATTAAATCCTCCATGATTTTCGTCCATTATAACTTATAAACCTTCTTAATACAGTCATAATATTTCTCAACCACAAAATATACCATATTTAATTCCATTGAAAAATACGGTCCCAACACATTATTTCTCTAATCCCACCCACAAAACCTAAAAAATAATCATAAAAAACATAATTGTTCAACACATCTACATATTAAATATATAATATCCAGAAAATTATAATCGAACTCAATGTCACTTCCAAATAGGTGATTGCAACAGTGCATTGTCATATATTAAAACATCTAAAATAAAAAATAAAAATGGCCTACCTTCATAGGAATTGACCTTAGATGATGTGGTGGTTGTCATCAGCCAAATATCAATCAATTTGAAACACAATTATGATGAAGAAAATGTGAGGCTTAACTTGTATCTTAAGAGGAATATATTTTATTGCATTCTTTGGGTTGTGAGTGTGTTCGGTTTGTGGAAATAAAAACATATAATTTTTTTAGTTTTTCAATGAATGTATAAGGGTGTTTAATTTTATTTTTAAAATGGTGGACTAAACCAAAATATTAACTTAATTTTCTTGTTAAATCAAGAATCATAGATATTAACCCCCTGATATCTCTCACTAATCAATTGAAACCTCAACAAATAACACTCACCTATTTTTTCATCTGGAATTGATAAATTTTAAAATCACTACTCTCCATGATATTTCGTTTCCATGTAACCAAAAAACATTTAATTAATACCGAATCAGACCTCACTTACCTCTAATTAATATAATATGAAGTAGGTTATAATGGCTTTTGGGTGAAAACCAAACAAATGGAAAAATTATTCAAGTAAAATGATAAATGGAAACTAAATATTATCCAAATAATTGAAAAACAATAAAGAATATGATGTAGTAGATAATATTATAATTATAAAAAAAATTAATTAATATTTGTTGGTGGAAATCTTCTTGGATCAACCATGACAGTCCAGTTTACCATCATTGGAGAAAATATAATTGGAAAAAACAAGAAAACAAATATCAAATTTTATAACCAATATCTACATGGAAAACCCCTATTGTAGTCATCAGCATACCCTATTATAAGGGAATAATAATGTTTAATAATAATTATTGATTATTTTATTTTCACTATGAACTCCCTGAAATATCATTCTCCCACATGGGTGTTACAAAATTCTATATAATCCCTCATCAAATGTAGTGTTCCATTTTTCATTAAGGGTCCTACCTTGACTTTGTGTTGAGATCCCAAACATTTAAAATTTTCTACACATGTAATGGATTATGGTGATGATCTATTTACATGATAATTCTTGATGTTTCATATTCTTATAATCCAATCCCATGATATTATTCTTCCTTAAAATTTTTAATAGGTGCTTCTTGAAAAATATGGAGATGAATATTTTGATTTAGATTATAAATGAGAATTAAAAGTTAATTTTCATTCCTTTTAAATGGAAAAATCTACACACATACATAGATGATCATCATGCTTGATATTATTTGAGAGTAGATTCATTGTAGTAAATATAAAATTTATCATAGTTTAATTTACATCATGGAGAAATAGATCATTCCTAGGATGTGAGCATCTATTTTTGTTGGGATATTTTTTCTTTTCAATATCCATCAAATCACAACTGAAATCACTGTTTTATAACTTTTTCCTTTTCTTTATCTAAAAAATATGGCCTAAGACCCATTATGGTGTCATAATTCATCTCACAAAATAATTTTTTAACTTTTAATTTAACCAAATCTAGAATCATATGCATCTTCAGCATTCCAAAAATATGATAGTTATAATTCATCATCTTTTCTCTTATGATCAAGAAAATATTAAAATTTCACATTTGATATTTTTGATATAAAATTATGATAAATATCATCTTCATAAAAATATTGAAATTAGAATATATTTTTTAAGATATTTCATGAGGAATAATATCTCATGATATATTTTTTTAATGTGTTTTATAAAAAATAGTTTTTTAGAGAAGCTTATTTACATTTTTTTTTTAAAAATATGTGTTTATGGTGGGATTGTTAATGCCACCTTCCCCTCCCCCCATGTTTTTCCCATATTGATGACATGGGAAAGGCATCATGGGGGGTTCTGCCTTTCCCTAAATTCCCTATAAAGGGAAATCCCCACTTCTCCTCACATCTATTTCCCCCCATATTGCTTCATTTCAAGGCTTATCACTCGAAAAAATCATATTATGTACAGTGGAGTCAGTTGTAAAAAAATCATGGTTTTTTTCAAAGCATCATTTAGTGGTTTTTTTATTTAATTTAAATTTGTTTATTTGTTAAATTCAATTATTTTTAGTTCTAATTATTTCATACATTAAGAATTTTAGTTAGTTCTACATATTTTGTTTATTATGATGTATAATTAATTAAATATATTTTGGAATAATAATTATTATTATTAGTGATTATGTATATATTAAGTACCAAATAACATAGGAATATGTATTTTTAAATTTTCATAGCATAATGAATATGTGGTTATCTAAGAAATAAATTCCCTATATGGACACAAACAAGTGGACATGTCTATGAGATAGTTGTACGTAGGGGTAAAACCATAAAATAACGTATTGAGCTAGAAACAAACTGGAACTTGTGCACAACAGTAGGCCTTACTACACTCCTCGTTTAACACTCCTAGGGAGTATTCTGAAGATTATTTATATTTTCTTTATCAACTACTAAAATAAATAAGAAATGAAAAATCAAATCAGTGTATTTATCAATTATAATGTGATAATCATGATGATAAAGATTGAAATGGACAAGGAAAAAGGCATTAACGAATGAAAGTTATTATTAGTAATTGAATTATTTATAGTTACTTTTAAATATGTTATTTATTAAGTAGTATAATTAGTTATATATAATATAGAAATAATAGTTATTATTAGTTATGATTAATTATAGATTAATTAATGGATAACTTTGGATTAAAAATGAATAAATATGATTTGTTAATTGTAACTAACTAATGAATATCAATTGATTAATGATTAAATAATAAGTAATTAATGAATAACATAATAATGATGAACTAGTGATTAAGGAATGAATGAGTAGTTAATACTTGTACTAATAAACATTAGTATCATTATTTAGGATAAAACAATATTTTCTAAATTTTTAGTTTCAGAAAGATTATATAGTTTAGAAATAATATTTTTTATTAGTAATGATTAATTGTAGATTAATTAATGAATAAATTTGGATTTAAGGATGAATACATGTAATGATTAGTTAATAATACTTGTCATTTCTAAAATTCCAATTATGATTATATAAAATTAAATATAGAAGAAAAAACACATTAAATTACATATGAATGTTTTACAACATGCAAGAAATACCCTGACATTTTTCAACTAAACATTGTTTGGATGAGATGATCATGACTTTGAAACTGAGGTAAAATCCAGTTTATGTTTAATTAGTAGCTTAATAACATCATAGAATGATATATACATAATAAGTTAAGTACATACTTGTAGAAGATGTTACTAAGCTATCAAATAAAAATCATTTGTGTTTTACCTCACTTCTGATGTTAGGATAATATCATTCAAACCATGTTTTGTTGAGAAATGTTGATATTTATTGTATGTTTTAAAACATTCATGTGTAATTTTATGAATTTTTCCTTCTCTCTTTTACATTATATGATCATAATTTTTATTTTATCAATGAGAAACAAATTAATTTGACTTTTTCTCTTCATTGTGCCATTGGTTCCCAAAATATTTTATGACTTATATTCATATAAACATTATTATCATATTTAAGGTTATAAAAATATGTTCTAAAACTAATGTATAATAAATATTATATAATAAAACATCATTATCACTATCATAATTTAGATCAAAAAAACATTTCCACATAGAGAGTCATGTTTTATTGTATGTACTGCTATGGGGAGGTTATTAAAACTGATCAAAGAGCTTCTTAATATACAAAACCTCTAATAGTGGTTAGTACAGTTGATTATGTAAACCTAAGTGACCTTCAAGACAGAATTTGGGGATCCCTAAATCTTGGACCCAATCAAGATATCAAGTCTACAAACTACAGACATTTTCAATTACCGGAAAAACTGTCGCATCTATCTTAACCATTGGTTGTTGATGCGTAGTGGGTCCAAGAAATAATTTTATTTTCTCAATGGTCATATGGTTCCATGATTGAGTTATATGTTGAGGTTTCTACTTTACAACAAAAACATCTAGTTGTATGAAGACGTAGACTTATAGGAGTGGTTGAAGATAGTCCACCCCATGTGATCGAGCCTATTCCAAATGACACAGAAGAGGAAAACCATGATGATATCCCAGATATACATCTCAATACAGCGTATGATGAGGAATTTTTTAATGATAGAATAGATGATGACAAAACTTCTGATGAGGAGGGACATATGGATGTTAGGGAGGATGTTTCTAGAAATTCACTAGTTGTACAACAACCTCGACCTACAAAAAATCATCCACCACTCATTGTATCTTGGTCAGAAGAAATGAAATGTGTGCCTGAATTCGAAAATAATGTTCCAAATTCCGTAACTGAGTTTCCCAAAGTTGTACCAAATCAGTTTTGTGAGACGGACAATACCATATAAGTTGGAAGGAATTTTTTATGTAATGATGTATTAAAAATAATGCTAAAGAGATTTCACATTGAGAGGAACTATAGATATATAGTTCAGGAATCATGACTTAGTAAATATCTTATACAGTGTGATAATTATGAGGATGATTGTAGATTCTTCTTGAGGGTGATTCTGGACATTTCATTTAGAGGTTGGAGAATCTCTAGGATTAAGGTAGCTCGCCATTTCATTCATCCAAGCATAACACAAGATCATTTCTCAATGGATATAGAATTTGTGTCATCCATTGTCATTGAGATGATTAGGATATGAGAAGATGTTCCAATATCCCTTTGCCAATAGATGATACAATAGACATTTGGTTATATGATTTCCTATAATAAGGCATGGATGGTGAAACAGAAGGCAATTGTGAAGGTCTGTGGTGATTGGGATTACTCGAATCAGTTGTAGCCGCAATTTCTATCCCTATTGACAAACCATAACCAATTTCTCTTCCATCTTTATAAAAAGGAACATGTGTCTCAAGATAGCTGACATGATACATCTCGAGTTCCATTTCAGCAGTTTTTCTGGGCATTCCACCCTTGTATCTCTGCTAGTCATTTCCAAAAACATTTCATTCACATTGATATAACATTTCTATATGAAGAATACAAGGTCATACTATTTATTATTAAAACCCAAGATAGAAACTGTTCACCTCATTAGCATGTATTTTCCGTTGTATAGAATGAAATCTAGGAATCATGGAGTTTGTTTTTGGCATGTATCAGTAACCATTTCACCAACATTATGGGTATTCATTTGATATCTGATCACCATCTAGTAATTGATGAGGCAATCAATGTGGATCCTAATACATGGAGATAACCAAATTCACATCATTGGTTTTTCATTAGACACATTTCTAGCAACATGCATAAAAAAATCCACAACGAACCAATGAAAAAACAAATCATGAGGATTGGTATGCATTTTGTTAGTCATTTTTTACTATTTCAATGTCAAGATAAAATCTATTTATGTGAAATATAATCTCTTCTGTGTAGCATATGATATGAATCAATGTCAATTTGAAGAACAATTCAATCAAATACACAAGTCTAATCAAGATGTTTATGATTATATGATGTGGATTCCAAAATAAAAATGGACATTGGAATATGATGGGGGGAATATGTATGGACACATTGCCACAAACATTATGGATTACATCAGTGGTGTCTTCAAAGGGATTGTCATATTACCTATAACTACCCTAGTTTAAGAGACATTATATTATTGTGTGATGTACTTTGTTACGAAAAACTAGCATCAGATTAAATGAAACATAGGCCCTGGTATGGAAGTCACTTTCAATGAGAGATTTAAAAGAATATTGAAGAAGCTTTTGGTTATCATGTCTACATTTTTTGAGAAGAGGAATCATTATTTGAAGTTCAAGAGTGTTAGAACCCCATCACAAATAGAATCGGTGAAAAATGGTGGTATTAATGGAAACGAGTTGATGTTAATGTGGAATCTCTTAGGCCTTATAGATTCCATGGTCACACAACATTGCAGCATGTGAATCTGTAAACATATCATGTGAGGAATATGCTGATCTAGTGTACCAGATGAACACGATTTCAAACTATTATAATGCACCATGGAAACCTATTTGGGAGATTTGTTATTTCCCAATGCCTGAAGTCCAGATGATAGTGATAGATGACATCAATTAGTTGTATCCTCATGGGAGACTGTAGGCTAGTTGGATATGGAATCATATTGAATGGCCTCAAGAACAAGAAAAGCGTTTCTGATACACCATATTTCATAACGACGGTCATAATCAGAAGAAATTCCCTATCATTGTTTTGTAAAGATTACACTCTCAACCACAATGATGTATTGTCTTCATTGTGATATTCTCATATTGTAATATATATGTTGATATCTCTTCTTTTTTTACCCCGGATTTCTAAACCTCAAAACATAAAAGCTGAACACTAAACCCAAAAACATCTTCCCTATACCATAATCTAAATATTCTAAAACCTAAATATTTAAACCTAAACCCTACCTTTGAATTCATAAACCCAAACCCTAAAACCTAACCAAAAAATAATGAAAAGTATACCCAAAACACTCTATCTGAAACTCTAATACTTAAATAGTAAAACTGAAAAGGTGAGACCTCAACATAAAAACTTATTCCCTATAACCTAATATCAAAATAAAAACCCTAGTCCTTAAAACCTAAAACCTAACCCTAAAATCAGAAACCTTACCTCTAAAACCTTACAAAAATTCAAAAACCTAGACCCAAAACCTAATATCTAAAACAATAATCTATAAACCCTAAAACAAAAAAGTGGAACCGTAATCCCAAAAAAAACTTCCCTTTACCTCCTTTTCAGCGAATTATGTGACTGATATTCAAATAAACCTTTATATAAAGAATGAATAGTATCATATATTACAATATATGAAGATGTTATAAAATTTCATTATAATAAAGATTATATGATCAACCATATTTTTAAATTTTAGTTACACTATAATAATCATGATCAGAAAACATTTTCAATGTATGTAGTAATGTTTTACCAATGTGTACTACTATAGGGAGGTTATACAAACTGAGAAAGGAAATTTATTTTGAACACAGATAACAACAGAGGATATTACAGCTGATTATGTAACACTAACTGATCTTTAATAATGAATTTGTGTGAAATAAACCATGTCAAAGGAGGAAGAGTGACAATGAAAATAGTGATGGAACGATTTTATGTCATCATTGTCATCATTGTCACTATTCCTCATACGTCATGGTTCATTTCCCAAATATTCTTTCTTGAAGTTCAATTACTGTTATGGAATGACTTATACAAGTGAGAAAATTATCATGAAACTTAACATCATTTATATAGTCATACATAAATAACAAAGAACACCATTTTCTAATAATAATTATATAAAAAATAAAAATAGATTAAATATATAAAAATAAACAACCATATCCTACAAAACAGAATTTTATATATAAAATCATATATTAAAAACATCTTAGTAATATTATTTGATAAACACGAAGACATTCCCCTTTATTTTTTGTAAAAATAACTTAAAAAAATAGTGTGAATAAACATGGAATATCTTGATATCTATAAGTCATAACATTCCGCTGACTATAATGTTATATTTCCATTTTACTGTTATAATTAAATTATTTGTTTATATACCAATGGATGATACAATACTACTCACTAAGTAGGATATCCATGTTTCTCCGATTGTGTTAGAAGGTGGTGATGATCGATCTATTAGGGTGCATCGAGTACACCATTTTCATCACAGGGATCCTCAACATGCCATTAGACCATACTTGTGTTGTGGTGGATTCTATGGCATTGTTGTTTCATATTTCACATTTTTCAACCATGACCTGCTTACTGACCTCATGGAGAAGTTGAGACCAGATACACACACATTCCATATTCCTATGGACGGGATGACCATCACCCTCTCAGATGTGGTAGTTCTTCTCAGTATTCATATCTAGGGGGAAGCTGTTATTGGACCCACACGTGCATCTTTGCCTAACCTTTCTTAGAGAATGTTAGGCATTGACATTTTATCCAACAGAAGGAATATATATGGAGTGTCAATATCTGTACCTTAGTTGGAGGATCATATTCCAAAATTAACTGATGATGGTGATGAGCAGACAATCATGCTTTACGTCCGTGCATATATAATACATCTCATTTGGGGGACCATTTGTACTGGTCACTCAGGGATAAATGTGGATATGATGTATCTACCCCTACTAGAGGACTTTTATTGAGCTAAGACATACAGATGGGGATTATCCTTCATAGCATATGCGTACAGAGCATTACGCAGTCCATCCAATAGGGACCACACAGGTCTTAGGGTGTCACGACCCGTCCTCAGGGCCCGTGCTGTGACTACCCCTAGCCCTCTTCCCATAGGCCCGCGGCTGGCGACTGGCACCAAAGGCGTAAATCCCGATAAAAGGTATGGTGTTGCCTTTATAAAGTAAACAAACACCACAGAGTATGCAAGCTGAAGTAAACACTAAATAAGTTGCAAAAAAACGTGCTAAAAGTACAAGTGGTCATAAATACAAGCCCAAAAGAAAGGTACATCTACAACAGAATGTAAAGTACAACTTAAGGACAACTGCTGAAAGGTGAAAAGGTACTCCTGGATCGTCTTATGGCTTCATACCTGAAGGGTAGGTACAACACTCCACGTCCGTCCGTCTCCTCCGGGTACAGACTCGTCGTGATATCCACCTTCGAGCACCATCTTGTTGTGAGATCCTCCTCAGGGTACCGTCCAGTTCTATAAGCCTCAACCACGATCAGTGATTTCCGTAGTCTGAAACCAACACAACATAGTGCGGGAAAAGCCCGTGCAGGGGTGAGTATACGAAACTCTGTAGGGACCCCGAGACCCCCGAAGGTCTCCCTGAATCCACAAAGGATAAACCACAAAGAAATCATACAATCATGAAGTATCATCCAACACTACTTAGGTATATTCCCATACATATACCTAAGTCATCTAATCTAGTTCAGCTCCAACTCACGAGCTCAAGTACAATCCAGTCAACTCAGGAAAGTAAAACTTAATCCACACAGGAAAGTACGACCCAATCCACACAGGAAAGCATAGTACAATCCACACATGATATCAAGTCAATCACATCGAAGATAATGATTGAAAGTCAAGACTTATCTCACACAGGTATACTACTCATGAAGAGGGGTGGAGATGATTAGATGTAGCCTCTGAATCATGTCCTCTTCTGAACTCACGTAGGATCCGAGTTTAGTAGTCTTCGTTGCTGATCCCATAGAGGATCCAAGTATAGTAGTCATTGTCATCGAACCCGGGGAGGATCCAAGCATGGTGGTCAACCCACGGAGGATTCTAGTACAATAGTCATCCTCGTCGAACCCACGGAGGATCCCAGTACAGCAGTCATCTTCGAAGAACCCATGGAGGATTCCAGTACGGTAGTCGTCCTCATCAAACCCACAGAGGATCCCAGTACTGTAGTCTTTCTCATCGAACCCACAGAGGATCCCAGTACGGTAGTCCTCCTCGTTGAACCCACAGAGTAATTCAGTACGATAGTCATCCTCATCGAACCCACAGAGGATTCTACTATGGTATTCATCCTCGTCGAACCCACAGAAGATCCCAGTACGGTATTCGTCCTCATCAAACCCACGGAGGATTCCAGTACGGTAGTCGTTCTCGTCGACGCAGTCGCAGCCATCTCTAGGGTTCCTACACACAGCATGCTTGATTCTAGGAGGGTCCTCTCCATGAGCCAAGGGGGGTCGATAAATCAACTTACACGATGTCCGAAGTTGATGAACCCAGAAGTTATGTATCATCAAAAGGAACTCATCGTGACAGACGACCTGTCGATCAGACGCCCGGTCTGAGAGTTATTTTCCTTTTGTCTCAGAGGGACCATTTGTTTTTTAAGTCAAAACCAACCCAAACATATTCCAACTTCATCCAAACCTTGAGCAGATTAAGCCAATAGAACCATATCACTAAGTGGAATCTAACAAAATCGACGGCACGTCAGTCGGACATCCGGAGCTCAAGTTATAAGCATTTCCGCTCCGAAGGCCCAGTTGGTTTCGTGTTCGAACCACCCCGGATGTACCCAAAATCCTCAGAAACCTTGACTGTAATATACCAAAACGACCGACTCGATCCAAGGATCGCATCGCAACTGAAGGTGCATCGATTTAAGGATCATATCCCATGTTACAGGCATTTGAACGAATCTGCCCGTTTTTAGG
Organism: Viscum album; assembly: GCA_963277665.1. NCBI lineage: Eukaryota > Viridiplantae > Streptophyta > Magnoliopsida > Santalales > Viscaceae > Viscum > Viscum album. The sequence goes on along the minus strand of OY728167.1, from coordinate 460,630,099 downwards.
GGGTTTGGGCCCGGACCGACATGACCTGAGACCCCCTGGGTAGGCCAGAACTGGGTTGACCTGACTCGGGTCCAGATCTAGCCCACATGGGTGCGGCCCGGCCGAACAGGAGGCCCGGCCCAGCGGCTAGGTGCCCTGGCCCAGCGTGAGCGGCCCGGCTCGGTAGGGCGGTCTGCGCGGTGCGACGCCCGCATGCGGAGCGCACGCGGAAGGGGGAGCGCTGCCCCCTCGTCTCAAAACGGAGACCCCCACATGGATGGGTCCTGCTTGTGTCACCTTCCGGGGGTTACAACCCCCGGTCATCCGAGAAGAAAATGGTCGGCCCAGTTGTCCGGCCGGTGTGCCATCACGGGACCCCGTGGTCCCGCCCTTCTGAAGCACCGGCGGCCCGCAGATCCTGCCGCCCCTTGCTGCACCGCTACGGTCAAAGGCCACGGCCGCTATCCATCCGGCATGGAGCAACGGTGCCACACCCCTCCACCATGGCCTGCCCTGGCCGCGGCCTCCTTGTGCTTCAACGTGGTGAGACTGCACCGCGCTCCCCCACCGCAGCCCACTCTTTTCTGCGGACTTCTCTGGCCTCTCCGGTATGGCACGATGGCACCACATTTCTTTGTCGTGGCCTGCTCTGGCCGCTGTTCTGTCATTCCCGTGCGGTGCAAGGCCACTGCATCTCTTCCATTCCAAGACAGAAAGGTAAACCAACAACAAAGGGCGGAGAATGTTCGGTCATTTTCGTGTGGTCCGGCTTCCTCCCGTTAATTCGATAACTGGCAGATTAACAAACACTAACGAAGATCGCAAATAAATCTTGAACGTAAAAAAAATCCCTACCTCAACAAATATGTCAACACGGGGTCGGGTTTGATGACGTCGGCGTACGTCCAAGGTGGATGGCGTCTCACACTGGCTGCGGAGAGGAGATGGATGGCACGTCGATCACTCCTTGGTGCTCCGGCGTTCTTTGCGTTCTTCAACGAGGAAGAACAAGATCTTCAAGACCACAAGAGTTCTCTCCTCCCAAGTCCGCACAGCGAATAAACCCCCAATGATATAAGACTTTGTCTTATTTTATTCACAGAAACACATGCCAACATTATTTTATTAATATTCAAAAAGTCTCATTCAATTAATTATCGAGTTTCAATTAATTGAATAGGTCTGTTGGCATTCAATAAAAGAGAAGAGGAAAAGTGGGTGAGTTACACAATTATGGGGGGTTTAATGGGGTGTTAGGGAAATTGAAGGAGGTGGGGGATTGTGTGGGCCCCACCCCAACTTCCTCAAAACCTCCGTTCCCTTAACACTTAAACCACTAGAGGTATAATAAAAATATAATTATAAAGAAACTATATTTTTATTCTTTACATTTTTTTAACAAAACCTCCCGAGAAAATGCACCTTCAGGAAAGGTGTTCCTAAGAAATCACTGGCGCTGCGGTTTCATTGGTGCCATCGGATTTCGATTCCGAGCACTGGTTCAAAATTTAGGAAAACCCGCTCATTCGTTCACAGAATGTACTCGATATAAACATTGGAAATTGATTCCGGGCAAACGATGCCTTGGAATCAGGTGTCTTCAGAAACTACACACTCATAAAATCCCACAAAAAAATAAGAAAAAAAATTCCCTTGAAATTTACTGATCATTACATTACTCCCACCTGAGGCCTTTACGTCCCCGTAAAGATACATCACAAACTAGGGGAACAAATGGGGGTATTGTGCTTGCATCTGAGCCTCCCCCTCCCAAGTGCTCTTTTGGAGGTTCCCATGCTACCACCTGATGCGCAATAGAGGAATCTTCCACCCATGCCGGACCCGCTCCTGTCGATCCTCGATCTCCACTGGAACCTCCACAAAAAGCCGCCCCGTCATCAAAGTCCAGCTCCCCATGGTTGATTATATGCATCAGGTAATTCATGTTTCTCCTCAGCTGAGATACGTGGAATTCGTCATGCACCTGGTGCAACTGAGGTGGATGGGTCAAGCGGTAAACCACCTAGCCTACCCTGTTGAGGACCTAGAAGGGTCTGATGAAGTGTACAGGTAACTTGCCGCCTCGGACAAATCTCTGTAATCCACGTCGAGGTGAGACCTGTAAGAAAACGTGGTCACCATCCTCGAACTCTAGAGGTATCCGCCTCCTGTCGGCATAAGACTGTTGTCGGCACTGAGCTGTCCTCATCCGCTCATGGATGACCAGAACCTTCTCTAGTTCTACATGAGCTACAAAGATTTCTTCTTTGCTGATAAGAGAAATCAGGTCTCATCCCCTGTATGAACCACGTTCTTTGTCTAATATAGTCAATCCTGACATTAATGATACTAATCCATTCCATGGATGATGTCGTAAGGCCTCAAAACTACTACCAAGAGATTCAACCATTACTCTCGTCTCCAAGGGTCGAGTCACACAGTCGGTAGCAGTTTGTGGTCACTAGGTCCCTTTCAGTAGGAATCTCGAAAGTGAGGGTCAAGTAAATAGTTTTAACCAGAATATCTTAGTATCAACTACATAAAAAGGACACGGAAGAAAATGTCATAAGAACAAGTGTCTTTTATTACTGCAGCTCAAGGTACAAAGTCACAAAACATACACAAATAAAATATCAACAATGCCAGAAGCAACATGAACAAAAGTCTACATGACTAGAGCTAGTCCTGCTCCTTTCCATCAGCTCCCGGAGCTCCATGGTCTTAAGCCTCAACTGCCTGAAGCTGAGCTCTCCCCTAGTCCACCTATTCCCTATGGTCGGGGTGGTCTTCCTGGTGGTGGTGGTAGTAGGGCCTCAAAGCGTCGCCCACCACCTGCTGCTCGACCAGCTCCTCTACCTCGTCTGCTTTCTCCCTACGGACCGCCATGGTTGAACCTCTACCTGGGAGGTCCTTCTATTGTCTGCTGCTCATCTGCTGGACGAGTCGTGCAGTCTCAAGCCATGTGACCCTGCCCGCCTCATGCATAGCACTGCCTGCTCCTCGTGTGGCTGGCTCTCCTTCGTGTGCCCTGCACAACCGAATCTGCATCCTAAGATTGCTCATCTGATGGTCTGGCCTTCTTGGACCTTTGTTTCATCTATCTACTGCTAGCTGTAGAAAACTCCGCTACGGGTCATCCTATGGATGGTCCCCCCGCTGGTGAATGCTCGACGAGAAAACTCTCCACTAGAATGTCTCTCTCCAGCACCCCTGCCTGCGTCGAAATGTTGAGGGAGATAATCGAAGCCCTGATCTCATGCCTCAGTATCTGTTCGAAGGCTCGGGCCCTGAAGAATGGGTCTCATACCATATCTATGGATTCGCACGAGAGATCTGTAAATCTCTCCGAGTACTGGGCCACGATCATGCTGCCCTGCAGCAGCTTTAGTAACTCCTGAATGTGCACCGCACGGAGGGTGGATGCGATGAACTCCGAGTAGAAGAGGCTCTCAAAGTCCATCCAAAGAAGTGATGCCTCTTTGTGCACCTGGAGCATCAAGCTCCACCATGTTCCTACTACCGCGTGCAGGAGACTCACTTCAGGATCACCATGAGGTCAGCTAGTGTCACCACAAACCTGAAAACTCGAACAATAGCCTACCGCCAATCCTCGGCTACCTGAGGGTCCATCTCCCCACAGAACATGGGCAGTCTATGACGCTGAAACTCGTGCAGTGCACTAAGGCGACATGCACTCTCAGCTGCTGGGGCTGGTGGCATTGGTGGCTCGACGGGTAGAGGTATCGCCGGTGCCTCTGCTGTAATAGGGCCCTGCACCGAGGTCTCGTCGATTGGTGGTCTGTCGTTTCTCACAATCCTCAGAACACTAGTTGGATGCCGTTGTGGGGTCATCCTGAAAAGAAACAGGTGCACCACGGTCAAAAAATTATAACTATTGAGCTTACACAAATTAATCACAAAATTTTTTTTGAAACACACATGCAATCAATGTTTGTTTGCACTGAGTTAGAAATCAGAAGTCAGGGTCCTGGTGTCTGGTTACGTCAGCCGCCGCACCAACACTGGACTCCCTAGACTGATAACCACACTCAATACCCTCAACACTATTGCTTCACATAGAACAAAGATCAGATTCCCGAGTACTACGGTAGGACCAAACTCCTCTAATACCAATTTTTCACAACCCATCTTCAAGGCATGTTCCGTGACTACCCCAATCCCACCTCCCATAGGCCAGGGGTCGGCGACTAGAACCAAAGGTGTAAATCCTGATAAAAGGGAAGGTGTTTCCTTTATAAAGTAAAAAAACACCACAGAGTACGCAAGCTGAAGTAAAAACTACGTAAGCAGTAAAAAAACATGCTGAAAGTACAAGGGGCCAAAAATACAATCCCAAAAGAAAGGTATAGCTACAACTGAATGTAAAGTACAACTCAAGGACAACAGCTGAAAAGTGACAAGCCGCTCCTGGATCGTCCTCCATCTTCCTACCTGAAGGGTAGGTACATCACTCCACGTCCGTCCATCTCCTCCTAGTACTGACTCGTCGTGATATCCACCTCCGTGCACCGTCTCGTTGTGAGATCCTCCTCCGGGTACTGTCCATCTCTACAAGCCTCAACCACGATCAGTGATGTCTGTCGTCTACAACCAACACAACATAGTCCGGGCGAAGCCCATGTAGGGGTGAGTATAAGATACTCAGTAAGGACCCCGAGACCCTCGAAGATCTCCCTGAATCCACAAAGGATAAACCACAAAGAAAATATACAATCACGAAGTATCATCCAACACTACTTTGGTATATTCCAAAACATATACCTAAGTCATCAAATCCAGTTCAACTCCAACTAACGAGCTCAAGAACAATCCAGAACACTCAGGAAAGTAAATCATAATCCACACAAGAAAGTACGACCCAATCCACACAAGAAAGCATTGTCCAATCCACACAGGATATCAAGTCAATCACATAAAAGATAATGATTGAAAGTCAAGACTCATCTCACACAGGTATACTGCTCACAAAGAGGGGTGGATATGATTAGATGTAGCATCTGAATCATCTCCGCTTCCAAACCCATATAAGATCCCTGTTTAGTAGTCGTTGTTGCCAAACCCATGGAGGATCCAATTATAGTAGTTATCTTCGTCGAACCCTCGGAGGATCTCAGCACGGTGGTCGATCCCACGGAGGATTCTAGTACAATAGTCGTCCTCGACGAACCCACGGAGGATCCCAGTACAGTAGTCGTCCTCATCTAACCCACAGAGTATTCCAGTACGGTAGTCATCATCGTCGAACCCAAGGAGGATCCCAGTAAGGTAGTCGTCCTAATCGAACCCACGGAGGATCCCTGTATGGTAGTCGTCCTCATCGATCCCACAGAGGATTCCAGTATGGTAGTCATCCTCATCAAACCCACGGAGGATCCCAGTATGGTAGCCGTCCTCGTCGATCCCACAGAGGATCCCAGTATGGTATTCATCCACATCAAACCCACGGAGGATTCCAGTATGGTAGTCGTCCTCGTCGATGCAGTCGCAGCCAGCTCTAGGGTTCCCACACATAGCATGCTCGATACTGGGAGGGTCTGCTCTACGAGCCAAGGGGGGTCGATACATCAACTTCCACAAAGTATGAATTTTATGTACCCATATGTTCCGTCTCATCAAAAGGAACTCAACGTGACAGACAGAACGTCGATCGGATGCCCGGTCTGAGAGTTATTGGCCTTTTTGTTCCAGGGGCCGGGTGGTTTTTAATTCAAAACAAACCTGACCGTACTCCAACTGAATCCAATCCTCGAGTGTAGTAATCCAAAAGAACCATCTCACTAAGACGAATCCCTCAAAATCTATGGCACGTCAATCGGACGTCCAGAGCTCATGTTATAAGTGGTTCCGCTCCGAGGGCCCGGTTGGTTTTGTGTTCGAACCAACCAGGACATACAAAATGTCCTATGAAACCTTGAGTGTAATATACCGAAACGACCGAATTGATCCTAGTATCGCGTCGCAACTGACGGTGCATCGATTGGAGGTCTATAGCACATGTTACAGGCGTTTGAACGAATCTGCCCGTTTTTAGGGGGTTTGGGCCCGGACCCACCCGGCCCGAGACCCACTGGGTCGGCCCGGCCCAGTGGCGCGGCCCATCCTAGTAGGCGCGGCTCTGCCCAGCGGGCGTCCCAGACCCACGGTCGGGCACCTTGGCCCAGCGCGAGCAGCCCGACTCGGGTGGGCGGTCCGCGCAGTGCGGCGCCCGCGTACGGAGCACACGCGGAAGGGGGGGCGTTGCCCCCTGGTCTCGAAACGGCGACCCCCACGTGGAGGGGCACACCTATGTCACCTGCCAGGGGTTAGGACCCCCGGTCTTTCGAGAAGAAAACAGCTGTCCCGATTGGCCGGCCAGTGTGCCACCGTGGGACACCGCGGTCCCGCCCTTCCGACGCGCCGGCGGCCGGCAGATCCGGCCACCCCTTGCTGCACCACCACGGCCAAAGGCTACAGACCCTGTCTGTCTGGCGTGGCGTGACGGCTCCATTCCCCTATGCCGCGTCCCACCCCGCCCACGGCCTCCTTGTGCTTCGACACGGCGCGACGACACCGTGCTCCCCCGTCGCGGCCTTCTTCGGCATCTCCGGTACGACACGACGGCGCCACATTTCTTCACTGCGGCCAGCTCTGGTTGCGGTTCTATCGTTCCCGCTCGGTGCAAGGCCACCATGTCTCTTTCGTTCCAAGCCACGAAAGTAAACCAACAACAAAGGGGGGAGGAGGTTCGGTCGTGTTCGTGCGGTGCGGCTTCCTCCCGTTAATTCGATAACAGGTGGCTTAACAGACACTAACGAAGATCACAAATAAATCATGAACGTAAAATAATTCCCTACCTCAACAACGATGTCAAGACGGTCTCGGGGTTGACGACGTCGGCATATGTCCAAGAAGGATTGAATCTCACACCGGCTGCGGAGAGGAGAAGGATGACACGTCGATCACTCCAGGGTGCTCTGGCGTTCTTCGCGTTCTTCAATGAGGAAGAAGAAGATCTTCATAACCACAATAGTTCCCTCCTCTCAACTCCACACAGCGAATCAACCCCCAATAAAATAAGACTTTATCTTATTTTATTCACACACACACATTCCAAAATTATTTTTTTAATATTCAAAAATTCTCATTCAATTAACTAACGAGTTTCAATTAATTGAATAGGTGTGTTGGCATTCAATTAAAGAGAAGAGGGAAAGTGGGTGAGTTACACATTTATGGGGGGTTTAATGGGTTGTTAGGGAAATTCAAGGAGGTGGGGGATCATGTGGGCCCCACCTCAAATTCCTCACAACTTCTTTTCCCTTAACACTTAAACCACTAGCAGTATAATAAAAATATAATTGTAAAGCAACTATATTTTGATTCTTCACATTTTTTTTAAAAAAAACATCACGAGAAAACGCACCTTCGGGAAAGGTGTTCATATGCAATCATCGGCGCTGCAGTTTCATCGGTGCCCTCAGATTTCGATTTCGTGCACCAGTTCAAAGGTTAGGAAAACCCACTCGTTCATTCACTGAATGTACCCGAGCTAAACTTCGGAAATTGATTCCGGGCACACCGGGCCTTGGAATCAGGTGCTGCCAGAAACTGCGCACTCGTAAAATCCCAAATAAAGATAATAATAAAAAAATTCCCTTGAAATTTATAGGTCATTACACAGGGGATGCATCATCCTTCTTCATATGTGGTCATTGGAGTGCATCCCTGCATTCCTCTCTGAGCTTGCTGGTCTGCCGATCGAGATTGTTGTGCTTCATGATTCTCTGCATGGATAGTGGTACTATTAGTCATTTCTATTGGTTAATAATTCTATTAGGAGTTATTGAAGTCAATTTCTAATTATTTATCACTATTTATGTTGTATATTATAGCTGGTGTAAGATACATAGTTTTTGTATGGTTCCGAGACACCATTTGGGTGTATATCGGCTCAAGTTGGACTATCTCTCACCCGATTAGGTATGTATATAAAATATATAAATTTCTAAACAATTTATTAATAGCATCAATTTTGGATTTTAGAAAGGAGCTTTTCTGAAAAATCTCACATTCCATTTCATATTTCATGGCATCCATAATATACTATTATGAACCAATGTACACCATATTTCACTGTTGGGCTTGAGGTTTCTATGGATGCAGTGCCCCTCATTAACTTCCATATTATTGAGTGGTAATAGCATGACAGAGTGATGGGCCTATTATTCTGTGCTTATCCAATTCCATTACCACCATGAAAAATAGAGAAGCATCATGACGTGAAGCTGACATGGAGGAAGGATGAGGAATGACACCGAGTACTGGTCATATTTCCTGACTGATGGTGAAAATGTATAGAGTTTCATATCCAAGGTGTACCTATGAATTGATTAATTCTTTCAGAGTAGGTCTTGTATGATATCGGGTATAGACTGAAGTTTATACTGTATCTTACCCATCATTGTAGAGAGATTCATAATATTGTATGTCAATAAATTTCCATTAGATTGTTTATAGAAAAATTTTGTAATAAATTTTGAATCTTTTTTAGGCCACTCACTCAGATCATCTTATTCGTATTAGTTATGAAGAGGAGGATGGGGTATTTTGCTGGAAAGTCGTCTATGTTGAAGCGCTGGAGCCAATGTCATCTTATAGTGTGATTTCCAAGAGCATCTTTGAGAGTCCAGCCTAGAGAGTGGAGGTTCCTACCCTAGAGGAACACCCCCGCAGGACCAACTAGTGATGAGGAGTCATGACTATGATGACGTAGAAAACTTTTTGTTTCATGTGAGGCCTCACCTATTCCACAGGCAGAGGTCGGACCTCTAGTAATCCACCCTCAACTGATTGAGGATGTGCCTCTTGTGCCATGGGAATCGTCTTTCTTGACAGGATATCCCAAGTTCTCTCCATCTTGGAGTCCAGATCCATTTCAACCCTAGAGTCCAGATCTATCATTGCCTTGGGATCAAAATCCATCACAACCTTGGGGTATTTCTCCATCACAATATTGGTTTCCCAATGCGATGATAGTAGGTCCTTCTACCACTCTAGTGGGAGAAGGATTTGTAGTGTTGTATGACATGCAGTTGACAACTCCTCCCACTGACACATTGATGGATGATATTATAGTAAACATTCTGGTCCCCTATGATAGTTCCTTTCTAGGTTATCAAACTCCATAAAAAACTTGGATTAGACATCCTATTCACAGACAACCATGTGGGATAGAATATCCTCTCCTAAGATGAAGACATTGATTGTACATGTTAATTTATATGTTTTATGTCTATTGAAATTAAAATATTATCATTACTATAATCCATTATTATATGTTTATCCAATGTTTTAGTTTTCATTAATAATTTAGGCACAATTTATATTTGACAACTTTCAACGTCGACTGCTTGAAACATAGGAATAATTATAAAATTTCATGTAGATTACATTAAAAGATTATAAATTATAATATATAAAAACAATGTATTTAAAATTTATAAGATATACTAAAAATATAAAAGTTTTTTGAAAATAATTAGTTTCATAAAGAAAATAAATAAATTAAAATGAAATGAATGTAAGAAAAGTTACTCGAAAGTGAGAGAAAAAATAAGGAATGTCAAAGAGGATCCAAAGCTACCTACTTGAATTTGAAAGAATATAAAATATAAACTGTAAGACCAATATCAATAAAAATTAAATATTAAACTATTTATTATATGTTTAGTCAATTATTCGATTTTTTTATATTTGTCTTATAATTTATGTTATATAGTCTAGCAAAGTAATATACTTGAAACATTTTTATGTTTCAAGTTGGTGGATTAGAAATCTTATAAATTATTTTTCATCAACATTTTAAAATAATTTTTTTATTTTAAACTATTTATTATATGTTTAACACATGTTTTAATTTTCATTTATATTGGTATAATATTTCATATTTTATAGGATAGAAAATTCACATACTTGAAACATTTTTATGTTTTAATGTGGTGGATTAGAAATCTTGTAATTTATTTTTATCATGTTTTTTTAAAAATATTTTTATTTTAGACTACCTCTTATATGTCTAATATATGTTTTAATATTTATTTATATTTGTCTTATAGTTTATATTTTTATATGCTAGAAAAGTCACGTAATTGAAGCATTTTTATATTTCCATTTGGTGGATTAGAAATTTTATAAATTATTCTTCATCAACATTTTTAATAAATTATATTTATTTTTGACTTCTTCCTATATGTTTAATTAGAGTTTTAATTTTAATTTTAATTGGTCTTATAGATTATATTTTATAGGATAGAAAAGTCACGTACTTGAAACATTTTTACATTTTGAGTTGGTGGATTAGAAAGCTTATAAATTATTTTTCATCACCATTTTTAAGAAATTATTTATATTCTCGACTATTTTTTCATTTTTTAAATCTGTTTTTTAGTTTTAATTTATATTAGTCTTATAGTTTATATTTTATATTTTAGAATAATCACATACATGAAACATTCTTTATGAGTCATTTTGGTGGATTAACAAGTTATAAAATATTATTCATCCAGATTTTTTATTAAATTATTTTTTAATTTTGACTACTTCTTTTATGTTTAATAAATTTTTGAATTTTTATTTATATTGGTCTTATAATTTATATTTTATAGGCTAGAAAAATCATATACTTGAAACATTTTTATGTTTCTATTTGGTGGATTTTAAAGCTTATCAATTATTTTTCATCACCATTTTTTATGAAATTCATTTTATTTTCGACTACTTATTATATGTTTAATCAGTTTTCTTATTTTAATTTATATTGGTCTTATATTTTTTTCTTTATAGGATCTCAAATTCACATACTTGAAACATTTAAAGTTTCATGTTAGTGGATTAAAAATGTTATAAATTATTTTTCATCACTAATTTTTAAGAAAATGTTTTTATTTTTTACTACTACCTATATGTTTATTCAATGTTTGGATTTTCATTCATATTTGTCTTATAATTTATATTTTATAGGATAGAAAAGTCACATACTTGAAACATTTTTAACTATCAATTTGGTTGATTATAAAGAATATAAATTGTTTTTCATCATCATTTTTAATGAAATAGTTTTTTTGACTATTTTTTATATGTTTATTCCATGTTTTAATTTTCATTTATATTGGTCATATACATTATTTTTTTAGGCTAGAAAATTCATATACATGATATTTCTTTTACTTTTTTTTAGTGTATTAGAAGGATTATAAATTATTTTTTATATACATTTTATAAGAAATTATTTTTTTCGACTATTTCATATATTTTCAATCCATGTATTAATTTTTATTTATATTGGTCTTATAATTAATATTTTATAGTCTAGAAAAGACACGTACATGAAACATTTTAAAGTTTCATGTTGGTGGATTATAAACCTTATAAATAATTTTTCATCATCATTTTTAAGAAATTCTTTTTATTTTTGACTACTTCTTATATGGTTAATCAATGATTTAGTTTTCATTTTCATTAGTCTTGTGATTTATTTTTTATAGGCTAGAAAAGTCACATAGTTAAATAAGATATAAATTCAATTGAAAAATTATGTTATATATATATATATAAACATAACCAAATATAAATAAAAATATTTAAATTTCGTATATAAAAAAAATAATATTTAAAATAGAAATTTTTTTTTTGTATTAGGGGAAAGGCAAAAACGTCGCTGCCAACATTGGACTTAACCAAAAGGCAGCAACAGCGATGCCACCATTTTTTCACATTTTTTTAAAAAAAATTAACCGAGGATTTTTTTCATAAATCGTATTTAAAAAAACTGTCTCTTGATTAATTTTTTCTTTAAAAAATATTTCATCTCAGCCTGACTATATAGAAAGATAATACTCTCGATCTTCCCATAGTGGAACTATGTTACATATCATCTTCATCAATTAGAGAATGTTATATATCACTTTTTTTCCAATAAATATATTAGCTATGAATTCTACCCATGGGAAATTTTCAAATTCTAGTTCCCACCATAGAATTATCTTACACACTAGCTATTTTAGGTGATATTTTTTTATTCCATAATTATCTCAATTTTTAATATTTTACCTATAAATTGAAAAATGAAAAAAATAACTATAGGATTTATTCATAATTTGTAAAATATTATTAAATCATTTTTAAAAAATGAATATCAATATTATTTGACAATTAATTCAATAATCGACAATTTTCTATTATTTAGTCATTTTATTTCAAATAACATAAAATAAATGTTAAAATTTTATTTTTTTTCTTTTTTTATTGATCAAAATAGATAAAGAAATATATAATTTTAATATATAATTTGTATTTTTGTTAATTTTAGTGGGTTAACAATAGAGTTTGATTACATAATAAATATATTTGAAAATATATATATAATGGTGAAAATATATTGATATGTTATTATGTTGAAATTATTGTGAAAAAAATTTATTATGAACATATATTAATATTTTTATGTGTTACAATGAAAATAATTATTAATTTTTTGTGAAAAGTTAGTTGAGATTCTATAAGATGTGTGAGAATTATTTTGAGAACATTTTTTTGGGGGTTTCCTAATTTTTCATGTCTATGAACCACATTTTTGTTAAGTTATATAATAGTATACACATGAATAGAACATCCTCCATGAGTTTATAGAACCAAATTTTGGCAAGGATGATGTTGAATGTTATGAGTCTCTTCCACATTCTAGAATTTTTATACAAATTATAGCTTATGAGTAGAGAGGCATTGAGTGATACATTTATTATTCTATATCATTATAGGGGATATAAAATTATATGAATTTAATAATATCTGTTATATGAATGTATAATTGTATATATAAGAGGATGTGGTGATTAGAGAGAGTATATATTATGAATTATTAATGATAATGCTCAAGAAACTTGTTTAATACTAATGTGTGAAGAATGATATTAATGCACCGAATTATTCCCTGATATCTAGTGGTGAAAGAAATAAGAATAAGTGTGATTTATATATTTGGTGTCATTATATTCTCTATGAAATTTGTATATTTGGTGTCCTATGTTAAAAATAAATGGATGGTGTGGGTTTAAATACATTTATAATATTTTATAGTGATGTTGAAGTTGTGATTAGTTACATGGTAGTAGATCACTGTATTTTTTGATGGTGATGATGAAAAATATGGTGATGGTGGTCATGTTGATAGTGTGAATGATATGGATTACCATAGTAGACATGTGGTGTGTAATGGTGATGATGTAGGATAAAGAAGAGGGTGTCCTTATTAGTGTATAAATGTAAAAGAGAATGATTCCTTAAGGGTGAACTAATTCCAAACTAATGTATGTTATTGTGGAGAGACACCTTGAGGACAGGAACCTAGAAAAAGACTGAGAGTCCCCATTTGTTCATGACATTCAAAAAATGGATTTCATGATATTAAAATTTGTATATTGTGGGTGGATAACATCTTTGTGATATTTATATTATAGAAAGATACTTTCTGATAGTGATATTATAGTGATTTCCACATGAGGGGAAAATTATTTTGTGTTGAAGATTTTATATAATGGAACATATGGGTAGAAAATAACATAAATAGACTACTAAACATCATTATAGTTTGAATATTTCATTTTTCTAACAATTGGATTGGTATTTGTCATTATTATAGTGATGGTTATGTGATAATGTGTGATTGGGAAAGTGTTGATGTCATAAATGTTTGATGTTTATATTACATGGTATAAAAGTGGATTGATGCTTAAATTATGGTTTATAAATGGAAATGGATTTTTCTTATTTTTTATATACATGGATACATTAGTATTATTCATTCACATGGCCACATGAGAGTTCTAGGGTTGAACTAGTTGACTATATTTTTTTACTAACCTTTAAATTATATATAATATTTTAAAATATATCCATATATAGTTGGTGATGGTGTTGGGTGACCTTATCTTTGAATATATGAAACTTTTTTGTTGGAGTATATTTCATTATAACAAGTTTTAGATAGAACAGATATGTTATAATTTTTTGTTTCATTAGAGAATTTATCATGGATTTATATGACAATAAATGCATTTATTTACATTTTTCATATATTGTGGTTATGAAATAAATTTTTTTTCTCCATAGTGATGTGGATTTATCATCTATGAAGTGTAATTCCATGTATATATGTGTTATGATATACCCTTGGTGATAGTTTCCAACCCATTGAATATTAAAAGTGGGCTTTGAGGTTTACACTCAAACTCATTGGTGGATCTTTATGTGTCCTAACAAGGGTGGGTTATGATAGAATGATATAATATTTATTATTTTAAAAATGCAGTTTGAAGTAGAAAATGTTAAGGATTTCACAAGTGGAATGCATGTAAAATTACATTAACCATTAATGTGAAGAATATCATGGAAACTAATTTGACACATAAGCGTCCTTATTTTATAATATAGAAGTCTATAACATATTAATCGGTACCTAAGGAATTTAATATTTACTTCAAGGTTTCATAATATGTGTATTTGTAAAACGTTGACCTTTTCTGATGATTTATCATGCTCGTCTTCAGTTATAATTTCCATAGTATTGATTACTTTTAATTTGGGTTATTAGTGGTGGAGTTTTTGGGTGAAATTTGAGAAATTTGGTAGGGAGAAGGAAGTGTATGGTTGGCACATGATTTTCCAAAAATATGCGTCCTAGCATAGAAAACTATATGAACATAGGAAGATGATATTCACACAACTGATGCATGCTTTTTGTACCATGCTATCTAGAAGGAGGATATGTACTCCCCCCATACGAGGCACACAATTAAGGTGCACAATTTGGAAAACTATGCAACCCTATCCAAAAACTATGCCAAAAAATTTAGTTGAAGATATTGAATGTGATTAATTAATTATTTGAATTTATATGGATTATTTAATCTGTTATTTAATTGAAGTATTTTTTTGATTATCGAAATATGTGAAATAAAATTAATTAATTATTCAATAAATTAATGAGTTTTTATTATTATTGAATTTAGGATTTGGATTAATTAATTTTTGAATTAATTTATGGATTCTTATGATTATGGAATTGATGAATTTAATAAATTAATCATTTATTTAATTATTGAATTTTTGTGATTATGGAATTAATGTGTTGGATTAATAATTTTTTGAATTATTTAATGTAATATCGTGATTATTAAATGGTGGAATTGAATTAATTATTTGTTAAATTATATAATGGGGTATTTTGATTGTGAAATTGAATGATAAATCATATTAATTAATTATTTGATTAATTAATGGAATGTGTGATTGTGGAAATTGATGAGATATTACAATTGTGGAATTTAAATGAATAATTAATTATTGAATTAGTTATTGGGATATGGAGTTTTATGATGTGATTAATTAATTATTGGATCTATTAATGGAATTGACGTAATTAAATAATTGTAAAATAAACTAATGAATTGAGGTGTTTGATAAATTGGTGAATTTGTTAAGGAGACTAGTGTGATTAATTAATTTTTTAATTAATTAACGGATTGAAGTGAATATGTAATTATTTAATTAATTAATGTGATATTGTGACACATGTTAAATTGTGATATTGCTATATATGTGTGATTAATGTGTGTGGGAGAGGGAAAAAAGCTCCAAATACTTATTTGTGTGATAAATGTGTTTGGGGTCGGGACTGACACTCCAAATAACCATATGTGTGATAAAAATGTGGGCAAAGGGATTCAGCTCCATATACCCATATAAGATTAACATGTGTGGGATATAGACTGAGGATAAAAATATCTATATGAGATAGCGAGTATGGGACATGGAATGAGGCTCTAAATACACATGTGATATTGAGGTTTGGGCGAGGGACAGAGGCTCCAAATACAAACATGGTGTATGAGACGATGTTTTATGTATATGAGTTGGCATTGGACTACGGTTCCAATTAGCCGCCATGTGGATTATGATCATGAATGATAAAAATGGAATTTAGATGTATGAAATTATTTCGGAATTGATCATTCTATGGCATGGGGTGATGTGGTTATTGAGGTTTGGGTGTCCTCAGGAACATAGGGGTCTATGTGGTTAAATAAAGAGTACTTGAATAAATGTAATTTATTTAATTTTTTAGTCGTGTTTTATTCTTTATAAAACTGCATATACTATTATAGACTAGATAATGATTTAGATTCTGTTGGTGGTGGTCTACTGAGTTGTACTCACACCCACCATGGGCTACCCAATTTTTACACAAATACATTTCATGGTTGTTAAATAGTTTAAGCGTAAATGTCCTAAGATAAATGGAAGAGTTGGGATGAAGCTTGGTTGAGGTAACAAGATGAGATTCAAGACATGATTGGGTGTTTTTAGTGTCTTTACTTTTGGGTTTTCATTTGACACATGCATTGTACAACGGAATGGAATATCTATTATTCCTCTTTTATATTGTATTTATAGGTTTGTTCATTTTTTATACTAGTATTTTTCTTGTTATGGTTGTATATCATTTGGATAATGTTTGTTTATTTCCTTTGATGTGTCACTTTGATAAAGAGGGTATGGTCTCCCAAAGATCAAAATTATACCCTCACTTCTTGTTGGTAGCTCATTGTGTATGGGGAGGCACGCTTGAGGTCATGTAAATGATTGTCTTGGGGAACTGATGAGTGGAACATGGGTTGGGACATTACTATGTGCTATCATAGCCAAAATTTCTTTTATTTTATCTTGTTTTTCTATTTGGGAATATTATTTTGGATAATAGGAAGAGATTAGACTTGTTTATGAGATCAGACAAGGGAGTAACTAACTTATGTATGGGGGGAAACCCGTGAACCCAGGGCGGGTTTTCATTTATTGGTATTTTATACTATAGTTAAGATTAATTTCACCTTGGATGACACAATTTTTGTGTGATGTGATAATTGTTTTGAGATTTTCTGTTATTTTACACATGGACTGGTATGGCATGGGAGTTTAGTTTTGAGGAATCATACTATCCACATGGGATTATTTTGTGACATGTATCCATTTATTCATGTAAGGAAAATTGGTTTGGGTATGTTATTGAACATGAACAGTTTTTTATTATATGTGAAATAGAAATGAAAATGTTCCAAATATGAAATTGAGAAATGTAAAATGATGAAAGATGATAATAAATTGGTGTTTATTTGGAAACATAAATATGTGAATATTTTTTCCCTACTAACTACCACATAGATATATGATGGTTAATTATAGTGTTAGTTCCTCAGTTTTGACCATGCGGTAGGAAAAAGGGGAATGAATTGTTATGGGTTTGTGTAAATCCATCTTATTAATTGAGTTAATGTTGTAAATTGTGTCCCGATATGCATGTTTCACATTTTAGAGTCATGCCTCTACAAATGATTATTTGTCGTAGGATGATTGTAGGACATGGCTGGAAACAAGACTCTAGTTGTGGAATAAGATCCACTATTGGTTATGAGTATTAGAGGATAAGGGATGTTCTATAAGAATCTTTATCATTTAATACAGATGATGTAACCATGAGTCATTGGAAATGTATATCATTTTTTATTTGGACTAGGATATTGGGTGTTTGAGTGTTGAGATCTCCCTGGTTTTAGAACTTTGTTGTAGGTTGTGTGAAGGACCATCTTGTTTTGATTTGGTGTGGTGAGATGTTGGTAGAAAAGGAAGGCCAAGACATTTGATGGATAACTTCTTATCAAACTTTTAATTATATATGATCTGGTCCACTACCTTGACATCATCCCAGGTACGCTAAGAAAGATCTTTCTTTATGCATATCTACCTAAATTTGTTTTGGTTGGATATAGGGTCTCATATAGGTTGTTATTATTATGATTTATATGTGGAGATTAGTGGTGAGAGGTATGCCTTCAATGGTTTATGTATTTGTTTCTAAGGATGGCCCAGAGGTCAATGAATATAGTGGGTTGCAGAATTGGAATTCGAGAATGGGTAGTTGTTGATGTTGTATTTTTGTCATGTTAAAGGCTAGGAGGCCACAATCATGTTTTATTATTTTATTTCTAAATGATACATGGTATGTGGTGGATCGTTTGGTTGAAAATGTTGTGCTAATGATTCTCAAATGGTGGGGAGAGATGTTTTAGTAGTAGTTGCATTGAGAAAGACCATGGGTTGGATGTGGTGGCATCAAAATTCCAATGACGAACCTATACAGTCCATGTTTAAATTCCATGGGGAAAGGAAATGTGGGTCTTAGAGGTGGTGGATGGACATCTATTATGAGAATATTTTGATGGGAATGATGAGTTCCAATGATGGACGATGTTCTTCTAATTGTTGGAAACGATGAGTTTAGAAGCATGTAGTTTATGTTGTAGAAGTTGATCATGTGACTGATGCATCCTTTGATGAGCATATGATGCATGTGTTGGATCAAATTGAGAAAGTGATACATAGAAAGAATACGATGTTATTTTATTTAGTGTTGTAGAATGAATTTATTCAGGTTGAATTTTTGGAGGGAGAAACATGTACGAGGGCTCAATGGACCGATCTTTTTTATTTGAAATGATAGAGATGTATGAGAGTACATCTTTAGGATGAGCTATTATAAGATGGAGTGATTAAAAAACCCCAAAACATTATAGAGATGTATTAAGATTATTTTAAGGAATATATTTTCTTACTTTTTAATAAATTTGTCGGGTTTTTATTTTGGTGTCATTTGGGTGAAATTTGAGAAAATAGGAAGGGATTAGGGTAGTGCATGGTTGGCACTCATTTTTCCTAAAATATGCATCCCATAACAAACTATGTGATCCCAGGAAAAGGGGATTCATACAACTGACATGATATTTTTCAAACCGTGTTCCCAGTAAGGATAAACTATTCACCCCTTTCCAGATAAGGCCCACAGTTTGGAAAACTATGCACCCCTGTCTAGAAAACCCTTCTTGGGATTTAAGTTAACATGAAATTTTGACATAAAAATAAAAGAACCCCTATATGAAACGAAATTAACTCCAAATCGAACATACCATATTCCTCTAATTTTTTGGAGGCTCCTAGAATGAATTCCTATTTCTCCATACCTCCATTATTGGAAATTCCATGTCCGAATCAATAATTTGAACCACCCCCAATAAGTGGAAATATTCCCGATTTGTTTCCCGAATCGTTCCCATTATTCTACCATAAATAAAAGTTTTTTTATCCAATGTTGGTTATATATTTATATACAGGGTTTTTAGATCTTGATTCATTTTATCATGGAACTAGTATTCACATCTAGATCGTGTTCTTCATCTTGTTATTGATTGACATGCTCCAAATTGGGGATTTCCATTAGGAAATCATTCATCAACAAATTGAGATACTTATTCTATAATTATTATACCTAATATTTTATTTAAATTTCGAGCTTGTGATTTTATAATTTCTATTGGATGATTAGAAATTGAGTTTCCTGAATTAATTTAATTAATTTTGTTGATTAATTATTTTAGTGATTGTGAAATTTGGGAAATTGATGTTGTATATTTGGATAATTAATTTATGATTTAATTACTGTAATATTATGATTGAATGTTATTGACTAATTTTGAAATTAATTAATTGAATTGACATGCATAATTAATTTGGGAATAAATTTAAGGGGTTGAATGTGATTAATTAATTGTGCTTTTAATTAATAGAGTTGAAGTGAATAATTAATTGGATAATTAATTGAAGGTAATGAATGTGATTAATTAATTGTGGAATTAAATAATAGAATTGAAGTTAAAAATTAATTGGTTAATTAAATAATTGGATTGAATGATATTAATTAATTGTGAACTTAATTAATTGAATTGGAGTGTAAAATTAATTGTTAAAATGATTGAAGGGACTGAATGTGATTAATTAATTTTTATGTTAATTAATTGACTTGACATGAACAATTAATTCTAGAATTAATTTTATTAATTAAATGTGATTAATTAATTGTGAAATTAATTTATGGAGTTTACAAAAATAATTCATTAGTGAATTAATTAAAGGGATTTAATGTGATTAATTAATTGTGGAAATAATTAATGGAATTGATGAGAATAATTAATTGTCCAATTAAATTAAGGGATTAAATGTGATTAATTAATTGTGGAATTAATTAATGCAATTTATATTCATTAATTAATTTGGAAATTAGTTAATGGATTATTGTGATTATGGAAATCAGGGAATTTTAATTAATTAATTATTGAATTAATTAAGGAGAATTATTGTTATTATGTAATTGAATAATTAGATTAATTAAATATTTAATTAAATAATGGATCATTATGATTAATTAATTGATGAAATAATTAATGGATCATTGTTATAATGGAACATATCAATTGGATTAAATAATTTTTGAATGAATTTATTAGATTGTTGTGATTATTAAATGGTGGAATTGAATTAATTAATTGACTAATTGTTTAATAGTGTATTGGGAATATGAAATTCAATGAGAAATACAACTGATTAATCTATTAATTAATTAATGGAATGTGTCATTTTTGAAATTGATGATATATTGAGATTGTGGAATTTAATTGAATAATTATTTGTTTAATTACTTATTGGGATACTGATTTTTTTATGTAATTAATTAATTTTTGAATTAATTACTGGAATTTATGTAACTAATTACTAGTTTCTTATATTAATGAGTTTAGGTGATTAATCAATCATCAAACCAGTTAAAGGGATTGGTGTGAAAAATTAATTGTTGAATTGATTGATTGATTTTTTGTGAATATGATTATTTTGAATTTGATTAATTAGTTTATGAGTTGATTAATGTGATATTCTGACACATCTGAGTTGTGATATTGTGATATATGTGTGATAAATGTTTTTGGGACAGATCATGAGGGCATAAATACCCATATGTGTGATAAATGTTTTTGGGACAAGGACTAAGGCTCCAAACACCCCTATTTGTGATAAACCTGTGCGGTATTGGGAAGAGGCTCCAAATACCCATATCAGATAAATATGTGTGGGATATGGACTAAGGCTCCAAATACCCACATGATATAGTGGGTAATGGACAAGGACAAAGGATCCAAATACCCGTGTGATATTGTGTTAGGGATTGGGACAGAGGATCTAAATACACAAGGGGTGTTAGATAAGATGTTCTATTCCCATGAGTTAGAATTGGAATATGGTTCCAATTATCTGTGATTTAAATTAATATGATAAACTTTTATAATGGAATTTAGATATATTTTACTATTTTGGAATAGTTCAAAAATTTTCAAAGCACATGTTGAGGTACGAGTGTCCTCTAAAACCATGGGGTTTATGTGGTTAAATAATGAGTAATTAAATACATGTAAATTTTTTACCTTATTTATGATATTTTATTCTTTTTAAAAATGCATACACTATTACAGAATAGATATTTATTTAGACACCAGTAGTGGTGGACAACTGAGTTGTACTCACACCCTACTCTGGGTATATGATCGGTACAAAAATTGATTTCATGGATGCATGTCAGGTTAATGGAAAATTCCTTGTGTTAGATGGATAAGTTGGGATAAGGAATGGTTTAGGGAACCATATGAGATTCATGAACCGATTGGGAGTTTTCAGTTTCACTACTTTTTGGTTTTCATTTTCACACATGGAATTTAATTTGGTATGACAAATCTATTGTTCAGTTTTGATATTCTATTTCCAATTTTGGTAATTTTTTTATACTTGTATTATTATGGTTATGGTTATAGTTCATTTTTTATTGTCTTTTTTCTATTGAATTTTTTATCTGATGAAGAGGGTATAGTCTCCCCATGATCGATATTAGAACCTCGATGCTAGTCTGCACCCTCTAGCATATAATTTGGTGTTTTTAAGGTCTTTTAACTAATAGGTACATGGAACTTGTGAGTGGAACAATGTTCTGGACATTACAATATATTCATATGTCATATAGTTTTAGGTTGTGATGATTATATTTTCTATGTTTGGGGTGATGGTCTATGGGTAGTTGAATGTAGTGGTACTGTGGTTTGTCATTCCTCATGTATATTTGAAACCCTTGGAAGAGGTTGGTTGCTAATATATGAGTGATTATTCACTACCCATGATATTGAGCATTGTTTTGAAGATTTTGAGAAATTTTATTTTCTTATCCAATTGAGAGAAGTACCCCATGATCCATTTCATTTAATTTTATTTTGTCAGGTTCAGTTTTTTTGGGTTATACATTATTCTTAAAAGTTCTTGATATGTTAATGATCACATTTGATTGATTTTTATGTATTTTTAATATAGCATTATCATGGTAAACACTTAATATAAAGAGATAGTAATATATGTTAGGGATAGTTCATATAGAATTTTTAATCATAAATAATGGGATGTGATTTATATAATTGATGCAATAGTATTTTTATTTTATTATTTATAATAAACATAAATCTCATAATTTCTATAGAGTTTTTATTTGTATGATTTAGTGTAGTTATGAATATTTTCATCGAGTTTCTCTACAATGGTATTGTAAAATACTATGATTCATGGTTATTCATCGAAGAGTATGAGATAATTCCAATGGAGAACCCAGTACCATATTGATCAGAGTGCAACTATAGGTGTAAGTTCTTAAATATTTAATCAATAATGATATATGAGATTCTATAAGATTCAATTTTTAG
The DNA here is from genome assembly GCA_963277665.1 of Viscum album. Taxonomy (NCBI): domain Eukaryota; kingdom Viridiplantae; phylum Streptophyta; class Magnoliopsida; order Santalales; family Viscaceae; genus Viscum; species Viscum album. Next base: position 460,607,390 of record OY728167.1, on the reverse strand, counting down.
TATAATCACATTTCTATGTTATGGGTTGTACATTAACATAATGTTAGACTCATGGAAAAAAATGTTTCTCCATATTATCGACGTGGTTATTGGTGGAATGAGTATATTATGACTTTTAAAATACCACCTAGATCATTTCATCAACCTCCTCAGTATATGTTTTCAAAGAAAATATATAATATTTGTAAATTGGTATCATTGACCCATTGTGGTGATGAAAAATAAAACCTATGAGGATCACAAGAAAGAGATAAACAAAGATTATGTATTTGTAGTTAATTGGTATGGTGATGATAAGGTGTTATTGTAGGGAATCTACAATCACTAGGAGGCAAAAATGTGGAGGTACTAGAGGTCGGTTATGGTATAATTTGTATTTATTCCATAATTTCTTTTTTTCATTAATACATGTTAGACATATTTATTTTTCAAACAATACATAGTTTAGGGGTCATAACATTTACATACAGATGATTTTGTTGGATTAAGAAGCCAAAAACAGAACAAGAACCCTTCCACCCTAAAGGAGGATGAAAATAATGAGGGCAAGTAAATTCTTTTGGACAATACTCTTTCACTCAATAGGGAGCGGGTCCAGATTATTGTAAACCATTATATCCTCTTCCGGTCTACCCATGCGAGCGAGCACATCCCTAACAAAGTTTGTCTCCCTCTAGCTATGATTCATCATCTACCCATGGTTGTTTTCCACAATGCATCTGCTAAAAAGGTAGCTAAACTCCGAGGGCATCAAATGTCTCCCTTTAATAGCCTTTACAAGAACTTCGGAATCTGATTAAATATCTATCACCTGGAATCCCATCCTTCTACAAACCCTCAAACCTGAACGAAGTGCCCGAACATCCCCCCGAGTGAGTTTGCAGTACCATAAAAAGCATCGAAACCCAATAAAATAGATCCCCTGAAGTCCCTTAGAACTCTGTCGCCCCCCATGATTCCTTCCGAGCAGGAACCATTCACATTGAGATTGAGACCATTGGTATGAGGCTCCCATGTAACCCACTATTTTCATACCATATTCTATGTATAGGGAGCGCTAATGAGATTTCCTATCATGATAGAAGTTTGGCCCCCCTTCAGAAGCGATACCAACTGTACAATGAGGGACCGAGACTGCATCTGCATGAATAATAACTAGTGACTAGAGCCGAGCCGGACATGGTTGCGGGCCACCCATATAGTCCAGCACATCGAGGATAAGATAATGATTTGCACCTTGCGCTCAAAGATTTTTGTTTTAGATCCTTGAAACCAAGATGCCAAGAAACCCTGTAAGGAGAAAGGGTCGCCATCCATTCACGGAAAAACATAATATATCTTAGTAGCTAAGATTTATGTTATGAGAATCTGATTTGGATATAGATAATTTCAAATTAATATTGATGGATTATAGTAATGTGATTCTAAAGGTGGATATTAGAATACCACGAAGGAGATTGATTAGATTCAGAATTGAGTTATATTAAAGAGTTTATTTTATTATTATAACATCAATTCATAGGATACCTATATAAATTCTATATTTTAGGATCTATATTGATGATTTATTGTAGTGAGGTTTTATTTAGAATAGTGTGTTGCAATTGGACACTCTAGTGTTGTTTGTGAAAAGGATGAAATGATCATGGGGTTGATTAAATATCACTTGTCGTTTAATCAATTGATGATGGATAATCACTATTATCATCCTAATATTGATTGTTTTTATTATTTGAAATTGGGGAGTAGGTATTCTTGGATTGATTAATTTTTCGGATATTAATTTATGAGGATAAAGCATGAAGAAATACCAATGGAAGATTTTCAGTATTAGTATAGGCATTTCATGTTTATAGTGATTTTTCATGGATGTATGGATGTACAGACCATGATTATATGGATTATGAATATGAAATTTCTACCATATATTTGTGATATTATTGTTGTCTTAATTGGTGATATTTTGGTTTAATCAATGATGGACAAGGATCATGTAGAGTATCACATGATATTATATATGTTTTTTGGGTCATTAGTAATATGGGATGATATATATGCCCCAATACAAGACATGTTAGGTGTGTTTTAGTAGTCATGTTATTTCATATTTTTGTATGGAAGGATTATTAGATAATATTGATGTTGTTATTTCAAGAAATACACTAAATACTAATTTTTATGATTGGAATTTATTATTTTTAGTAGGGTGTTATATATTTTTTTATGCTTTTTTTTATATTAAAAAACTATAATAAACATTAACAAATAATGGGATTCTTATTTCTCGGATGGAGAATTTTCAATATAATTTTGAATGTTTTAGATTATGCTAAAGAGTGATTCAGGTATTATTTAATTTATGAGGGTATTATTGATGAGTTATATTGTGATATATCCCATTTATATATTTGGTGTGTCAGGATTCAATTGATAATTATCATTACATATAGGTCTATACATTTTTTCCTTTTGAATATAATTAATCTCTCTATGATTTGGTGGTTGTGGATGTTCGGTTTATGGTTAATATTTAAGGAAATTAATATCTAAGTGACTGATTTAAAATTTATATAGATAATAATATCCTTAAATATATATTTTATTACAATCATTTGAATTTGATATACAGAATGTGGGTTGAATTTATATAGGACTATGAGTTATAGCTCATTTATACGTCTTTAATTTGTAATTTTCTTGTATAATACTTTAGTCAAATGTCTTATAATGGAGATCCTTGGAGATTGATCAAATTGTGGAAGAAATGGAGTTATTTTAATATCATCATGAAAATATAGGGTTTCTGAGAATGATTTTGGTTCCCAGTTTTTCCTTAGAACTTCATTCCATCTATAGACCAATGGTAAAATAGAGTAGATAATTCAGATGATGGAAGATATGTCGATAAAATATATTTAATATTTTTTAGGTTCATGGATGGATTATTTATCATTTAATTAATTTTATTATAATAGTAATTATCATTCAATAATTGATGTGAAACCTAATTAGGCATTGTATGGGAGGAAATGTCATTCAATTTATTACTATGTTGAGTTTAGTTATTCAATTATAGATAGACTACATATGTAACATGATGTAAAAATGCATGAACAATTTACATTGAATCACATGAGGAATGTTTATGTAGTTATAAATCCTATGTTGATCATAGGATAAAACTAGTGACTCTTCTGGTCATAGATCTTATGATTTTATGAGTTTATCTTTAAAATATAATTTAATGGTTTGGAAAGAGAAGCATTTTATGATCTAGTTTTGTTGTTCATATTGAAGTGTTTGAGTGGGTTGGATAGGTTGTTATTTGTTTATGTTACAATGATGATTTGAAAGGGTTAATGAAAAGTTCTATATCTCTTATATTTAAAAGTAGTATCCTAATAATTCACATGTTATTTTTTTATGAAACATATGTATATATGAGGATATGAAATTTGTTGGGTACTCAATGGAAATTTTGTATTGGAGAGAAAAATTATTGAATTGATGTGTTATTCCATAATTGTGAGTTATTTATATATATGGTGGTGTAGAGGGGATCCCATGGGATAAAAAATTGCATATTCATGTGTAATATCTTTAAAATATTTTCAATTATTCATTAGTATATTTTAATATATAATTTTATTTTAATGATGAATGTTGAATCAAATTATTTATATGGGTGTTTTCCCATTCTAAGAGTATGGTATAATATTTTTTGGATGATGATTTTTAAAAGGTATGTTTAATATTGAAAAATAAATTGAATTGGGGAGTTTGTGAAATTATTAAAAAAAATTGGACATTAAAGATAAAATTGTAATATTTGGATTCATGAAATGAAATCCTAAGTATAACATTTAATTTTGGATTTTTTATATACTTTAGAGTTAATTTGATAATTTTTTAATGTATTTTTGATTCTACTATTAATTCTTGGTGTTTGTAGAAATCATATTAATATTTATTTATCTATGTAATTAATTGTTTTTGATTTTTTCTAAATATAATAATTTATTTATTTTAAAAATTATATCTAGTTTCATTACCGTGATATATTAGAGGAAGAAGGTTTGATATTTTATTTATTTTATGGAATCTATATCTAATTATTTGATGTGGTGTTAATGGGGGAATATGAATTATAGAAGTAATAATGAAGAGAAATAGAGTAAATGTTTAAATTTTAAATAGCTATGACTTTTATTGTTGAAAAATGTAGATAATGTATTAGGGTTTAATCACTTCTCAATGCTATTTATTTTTTTTAGGTTTTCTGTATTATCTATTCTTAAGGGTTACACCCTTAAAATCAGTTCATCCAATTGAATTAGAAAAATATGAGGTTAAATATAAAATTTATATAAATTATTATTGGAAGATTGAGGAATAACATTCATCATGGAATCATGGTAAGTCTCTCAAAAGTCACATATATTTTATTATCCATTTGAATATATCATTCTTATGAATTTTTATATTAGGTAGATTATTAATAATAGTATGGAATAAAGGTTATGGTGGTTAATTAAAATAATGAATAATTAAAAATAAAAATGAATATTAATGTGAGAATTAAAAAATGGTAAATTATGTGAAGATAATTGAAATGATTTTTTAGAAAGATGGAATATTGATTTGAATTTACAATAATGGAAATGAAATATATCAATATATGATGTAATATAATATATGTATATAGAGGTTTAATTATTATAAATTGTTATAGGTTAATGGTTTTGGTTTATTATATAAGAAAATAATTATGACAGGGAGTCAATATTATGATAAGAAATTACGATGAAATTGGCGTTCAATAATTGTTTATGAATGATATTTTATCATTATTGAGAGGTTTGGTGATGATTTTTAGAAAGAGATAGTGAAATTTTAATGGAATATGTTTAATAGGATATATGATGATTACTCTAAAATTTGGCATTGGGTGTGCTGATTTAACATGGTGACATGACACTTTTTGTGACACCTTGATAATTTTATGAGATAGGTTTTTTAATTTGTTTTATGTATTGTTTTATATGCTACACAATGATAATGGTTTTCTACAAGAAATACTGAATTATCTTGTGGTATATGAAAAACTATTCTTGAATTGTGTTGCACACAATTTCAGGTTCTTTTGATGGAATTCATTTTATACAAGACTGCATTTTAGAGAACAACTAAATATTAATATGTTACCATATAACCTAACCATTATAATAGTGGTTATGAATACTATTAAATATTTTATATATATATTCTTTACACATGTATATATAATTAATTCTTTGGTGAGAAATTTATTTTAAATGATTAATAAACCATTTTTAAATAAAAAGAAATGTTTTTTCTATTTTAATGAAAATAAGTTAGTCTATTAAATATTTAAACCAATATTTATGTATTTTATTAATGAAATATATATTTAATATATTAAATTTAATGTTTAAAATTAATTTTATATGTTTTCTATAAATGATATAAGAACAAATTCAGTTTTTCAGATAAAAGAAGTAATTTTAAGAAAAGCTCTTTTTCGGCCTTTTGATGGTGCCCCAATTATAAATCTAGTTTTTTAAAATTTTATATATTATATTTAACAACATATACATTTTATTAGGAATAAATAAATTCAATTTTATTTTGTATGATTTTTTTGAAATTTTCTCATAACTTACAAAATTTTATGAATAGTAAAAATACAGTAAATTTTAATTGAAAACAACATTTTTCATCGAAATAATTTTATGTGGTTAATTATATTATTTAATGTTTTTAAAGTATAAATAGGATTTATTTTTATCATTTAATATAATTTATTTCAATGTTTTTAATTTTTCATTGAATTTTGATGTAAAAAAAATTCAATCTTTTGAAATGTTTTTTATTTTAAAAATCGTTTTCATTCCGAATACAGGATTAAATTTAAATAATTAATTCAACTTCTATGTTTTTAATTTTTAAAAATTTATTCATTAATTATAATTATTAGGTATAAATTATGTAAATATCATTCTTTTATTTTTAGTAATTACTAATAATAACAATAGTAATTTTTATTTATACGATAATAAGGTAAATCAGGAAATTAATGGTAAATATAATATTATAAAATTACCCTAACACTTGTAATAATGTGATTGGATGAGTGATTTCCGACCTAAATAATACTTGGGTCAAAATGAAACCATTTTTAGGTCTTATGGTGAGATCAGAACATTTAATATAAATTATTTAATGAAAAGCTAAACACGTTGAACACAAATTTTAATAACATAATAAATATTAAAATAATGTTTTACCGAAGTTATGTTCAATTATAAATGATCATTTAAAAGAGTAATTTTTTTATCATGGTAATTTATTTTTAATTTTTAGGAAAAAATAATTACTTTAAGTACTTATACATTGATGATGCAGAAATTATTTTATTAATGGAAAATCAAAAAAATAATTTTTTCTATAATGCTAATAACCTTTAAAAGTAAAACCCAGATGAACAATTCTTATTGGTTGAGTATGTATCAACAATAATCATCCAAATTCAGAGTCAGTGTCCATTTAGATCCATATGGAAAATATTATTACAATTATAATATTTTATTTAAAGTGATGTTAAAGTTATCACATTCATGTTTTAATAAAAATTAAATTTCTAAAGAGCAGTTTTCTAGGAGGTAAATTATAATATAAGTATTATTATGAATAATATATGAATTATCTTCATTATCGTGTTTTTTTTAATTTTTAACCAACAAATAAGTATATTAATTAATTACACAAAGCTGATGGAGTAATTATTTTATTATTGAAAATATCATATTAATATTATCAAAAATATTAAAATGAATATAATTTTTGATTAGTAGTATATATAATAAATTTAATATATTATAATTACCACATTGGTATGTAATAAAATATTTTTTATAGGATAAAATCTTATCTCGATATTTTAAAAAATCTATTAAATGAACAGGGACAAAATTGACACTATTGGTATTTAGTCAAAATAATGTTGTATTAAATTATTTAAAAATCATAACATATTTTCAAAAATATAAAATTATTATATATTAAACTATTATTTTTTATATTGTTCATTTATGATCTAATTGACATGAAATATGTAAAAACTACTCTATTCTAACAAGGAAAATTTTGTTTTTTTAAAAGGATGCGGCCGAAGCCTCAACTTATTATTAAATCAAAGACCTCTTTAGACTGGGTAGAGGTTGACCCATTACATAGCCCGAAGGCCTAAGGCTAAGTGGCCTGCATACAGGGCTGGAAATCCCATTTTTTGGCCCAAAGGACCCCTCGGTGAACAGTACTACTACAGTACCCGCTCAACTACAGTCCATGCTACAGTACTGCCACAGCTACATTACCCTTCTACAAAATGTCTAAAAATAATTTTTTGATGATATTAAAACCTTATCTCATATCATATTTGATATAAGGACATTTTTCAGGTTATTGGATGTGGGTTGAGTTTATTATAAACTGATATTTTTAGAGTTTCCAAAAGTGCCCCTCACATCAATTATAGAAGGGCACCTCCTCCCTCACCTATTAACATAAATTTGAGCCTTCATGTTTGATCATACCCTTCCAATTTCCCTTTTAAAATTCCCTAGTTACATTATATAGGTTATGGTCTTCTCAAAAGACCAACTCTAGTGCCTTTAATATGAGATTTAGAGGGAGCTTGTTGATGAAGAGGTAATATCCCCTACTGATTCTTCCAAATTATTTCTTCTTATATTTTCTACTAATGAGTTTTTCCATTAGAAAGTAGTAAATAAAGTATAAATATTATTCTAAGATGTAATTATGGTTATAGAACAACCATATTACACCTTCTATCAATCATACGATAAACGAAACCACCACGTGTGCGTATGTATGACTTACCGTCTCCACGCTGTGGAGTAATCTGTTTTTCACCACCATCTTAATAGATTGGATATAATGGTGGAAATAATATAAATATATAATTATTATAACATTACATAAATTTTTGAACAAAATATATACCATCCACTTCCATTCCACTTCATAATTATTGGAATGACATCGTTACTCATTGGTATGTGTGACCTACCGTCTCCACGATGGGATGTGATTAATTCTACATGATCTTAATTAAAGAATGATTATTTAAATTAATTTAATAAATAAATATGATATATACTATACTAATATAATTATGTAAATGATATAACTATAAACAATGAAGACTAAATTATCTGACGAAGTATTTGTAAGAAAATAAAGAAGTTACTACCTGATGGACAAGTAATAATGTTACTAACAAACAAATGCTAATATTATCATATATGATGACTATGATTATGGAATAATTCAATTAAATAATTAAAATCAGTATAATATAGGTTCAGATAAATACAATTGATAGAGGACCTAACGTAAGGTATAATTTCACAATCTCATCTATATCTGATATTGTTTATACGTAAGTATTTACTAGAGTTTATTTATCATCCATGTCAATGTTTTCAAAAAAATTATTTCATAAAATACTTTACTATTTCTTAAAAATTTATGAAGTCATTTTTACCTATTTTTTACTTTTTACTACATGTTTTGAATAAACAATTCTTTCACATTCCAAACAAGGTACTTTTTGACTTTTCCAGCAGAAGTATGAGAAGATTGTTTTTAAACTTATACGACATGAATAGATATTTATGATTTTATAAGGCCTTACTTCCATTAAGATTACTTTACATGTTTTGAGAATATTTTCTAATATATTATTTTCTAATAAAATTGTGTGGTATTTGAGGAAAAGAAAACGTTTTTGAAGAAGAAATGATTTTTCATCAAAAATCAATTTCAAGAGTTTTATAGAAATTATATTCCATATGAGATTAAGGATATTTTTCAAGAATAATATACCTAATATTATTAAGGATGATTATATTTATGATAGAATTAAATTTATTAAATCCATTTGTTTTACATGGATTATGTTATGTTGGAATGATGTTTAAGAAACCCATTTTATTCTTTGTGTTATCTTATGATGACTGATTAATGTTTTTATAGCACACATATATACAGTTTTCATTATATGAGTGATGGAACCTTTATCTCACCCTATTGCATTGGGTAATTATTTATATATAATGATATGGAAAAGTCCAGAATGTAATTTAAATCTAGTTCAATAATACAGCACTGGAAGTACAAGTAAATTTTGTTCAGTAATACAGGGATGGAACAACAAGTAAATCTGGTTCAGTAATACATGGTTAAAATAGAGAGTTAATATACTTCAATAATACAGGGATGGAACCAAAAAGAAACATGATTCAATAATAGAATTTTTCCACTTTGATAGTCAGGGAAATGATCCTTGGATGGTGTGGAAATGATTTTATATGCTTCTCTGTTAGCCACAATTACATGTTTTTTACCAATTATTTGTTCTCATTTAACTTTTTATTTTATGATGTGTTTCTTATGAACTATCAAGATTTATTTAATGACTCTATATTTTTATATATGTTATACATGTTATGATTTTTAAATGATATGTTCATGTTTTTACATTCTTCTGTTTATGTTTTGTTTGATATTTTTTATGTTTACATTTACTGAGCATTTAATCTCACCCATTTTAATGTTTCTTTTCCACATGATATGTAGAAGGGTAGTAAATAATATTTGTCAAAAAGGGGTTCTAGTTATGAAGGAAAACACAAGAGATGATGTAGATTTTTTATGAACCATTTTGTTTATTTTTTCTGATTTCAAATGTCACTAAACTAATACAGTATTTTGGAGTTTGTTTGTTTCATTTATTATGTATTCCACATAAGTAATATAAATTCCATGTACTTCAATATTTGAGTCTTTACGTTTGGTATTAGATTGGAGGTTCAGTCATCCTTTGGAATATAGGATGCAAAATCTTTAGTGAGATCCCTAGAGATATTTTCAAGGATATGTGTAGGGATTTTATAAGGATAAGTATAGGTATAGGTTACAATCCTAGAGTTTTTCTGATAATCATTAATAACCTCTAATTAAACAAAAGATATAATAGATTGAATTATTATAATTAGTTTCCCTTACTTATTATTTTTTAATATCTGATATGTATTTCTCACACATTTCTTTCTGGACATAGTCAATATTTAGAACTATGTAAAACATTATTAGCATTAAATGTTTCAGATGTAGAAATTATTTGAATTATGGAAATTTATTTCTAATGTGGAATTATTATGGAGATAATTTGGATGTTGTTACAAGTATTGGTCATTATACATAGGATAAATAGGTTATAAATGAAATGTGAAAGGTATGTGATGTTATTTGAGTATAGTTGAAATTAAACCTAAGAATCTCGAGGTTTAGGAACCTTAATACATGATTCATATTTTAGTAATATCTAAGATGATGGATCCTGAGTAATGGTTTTACGAATAAATATGAATGATTGAGGTGTATATGTTTCAAAATTCTTATATTATGTTATATGAATGGCGATATATAAAATAGTTTTTAGTATATGTTTTTCATTAAGGATTGGAATGGATATGTTGAATAGTTCTAATGACCTTGAAAAGTGATTTAACAGTAAGGTTATATATTTGGGGATAACATTATTAAGGTAAGGATAACCCTTAATATGTCTCTAATGTTAAGATAATTATGTTTGGATAATGATAAGTTGGATATTAATAAGTAAATTGGATGATACTAGTTTCCTGGTAACTAATCATGGATTTATTTTCAAGAGGATTTTTTTATCATGGATGAAGTATACAACTTTTTATGACTTATAAAATATATCCAATATTTTTTGGAATAAGGAAAAATGCACATTTTCAATAAGAATATATGGTAATTTAGGTTATTACTTTGACTCAAGAGAATACATGATGAAGGTGTTCACATTTTTAGAATGTGACCTACAAGAGATACCTTATGATATATGGGGGATAAATTTTATGCCTAGTTAGTGAATGTTTTTCTATAGTTTTGTATTTTTAGTCTTCATATGGATGGTATGGTTATCAATTTATGGATCTTTTAAGTTAAACATTGGATGATGTTTTTTATAATAAATTATTATCTCACCATAGGTGAACTTGTTCTTATTTGATTACTCATGCTAACCATTTTTTTGTGATAGAGACAGTTGGAATCACCTATCATCGTATTTATAGAAAGAACGATCTGTAAACACATCAATAATAAAAAATTCAACATAATTTCTTTTAATAAAATATTAAGGGGAAATTTTTCAAGGAACTACCAATGGTGGGATTTTATTAAAAAAAATTAAGTATATATTCTCTTGAAAAGTCTTCAACATTAGAAAAAAATGATCGTGATGTAAAAGGGTTTATTATTCTCATCATTTTTTATGTTATTAATGAATAATTTCAAACATATTTAATTTATGATTTTTTGATTGTTAACTTTCATCGGATCACAAAATTTATTATGATCATCGATATTTATCAATATTTAGTATTATTTATTGTTTTCCTCCATGCCAAAACCATTACATAGGTTCTCTTATGTAGAGAGATATTTATGAATTATTTTGGGTAATTGTTATTTTCCAAAAATTATTTTTTCAATGGATGTTTTTGTCTTAATTTATACTTTTTGGGTTTCTATGAAATAATCATTCCATGTATTAATAATTTTATAACCCAGACAAATTTATAAGGGAAAATTCATTTTAAGGGGGTAGAATGTAACACCTCAATACATTTATGAGATGGAATTTTTTTAAAAAAGTTTCTTTGTTGTATTATGTTGTACTCTATATTAAGATAAGTTTATATTGTATGAAACACCTAATTAGATTACGGAATACACAACACTATTCATGTATTTTGTTACACACAATTTCATGTTCTTTTGATTGAATTTATTTTATGCAAGAATGAGTTTAAGAGAACAACTAAATTATAATATGTTACCTTATAACCTCACCATTATAATAGGGGGTATGAAAAATATTAAATTATTTATAAATATAATCTTTACAAATGTATATATAAAAAATTATTTTTTGATAAATTAATTATAAATGAAATGAAAACCATTTTTAAATAAAAGGAAATGTTTTTTTATATTTTAATGAAAATAAGTGAGTTTATAAAATTATAAATACAATATTTATAGATTTTATTAATGAAATATATATGTAATATATTCAATTTAATGTTGAAAATTCATTTTATATGTTTTATACACATTATATAAGAACAAAATCAATTTTTTTGGTAAAATAGGAAATTTTAAAGAAATGAGGTTTTGTCGCTTTTTGATGGAACAACCATTTTAAATCTATTTTCTGAATGTTATATATATTATAATTAAAAAAATAATTTTTTTTAAGAGGGATATAAAAATTTACTTTGGATGAATTTTTTATATTTTTCTATTATCATTCTTGTTTTGATAAATAGTAAAAATACACTAAATTTTAATTAAAAAACAACATTTTTTATATAAATAATTTATATGGTTATATTATATTATTTAGTTCATTTAAAGTATATATATAATATATTTTTACCATTAAATATAATATATGTTTTAGTAATAAATTTTAAATTGAATTTTGATGTAAAAACATTTCAATCTTTTGGAATGTTTTAACATTCAAAAACCATTTTTCATTCAGAGAACGGGATTAATTTAAAATTATTTACTGAAACTAATATGATATGAATTATTTAAAATAGCTTCCATATTTGGAATTAGTATTTACAAATTATTTAAATTTCATTATTTTTTTTGGCATTATGAACAGTAACATCTGTAATTTTTATAAATACGCTTAAATGGTAAAAAGGGAAATCAGTTAATTAGGGGTAAATATAATATAATAAAATTACCTTAACACTTTTCCTAATGTGATTAGAAGAGTTATATTCAACCTAACCCATCCTTGGGAAGAAATTATACCCTTTGGAAGCTACATAGATGAGATCATGACATTTAATATATATATTATAAAGAAAAGTTAAATACGCCTTACACAAACTTTAATAACATAACCATTTTAAAAGTAAGGTAATACAAAATATAAATTAGACTATAAATACTCATTTTAATGATAAAACATTTTTATTTATCATAGTAATTTATTTTTAATTTTTAGGAAATAAATAATTACATTAATGTCTTATACATTGATGATAAAAAAATTATTTAATTGAGGAAAAGTCAATAAAATAATAATTATTAAAATGATAATAACCATTAAAAGATCAATAAAAATTACCAAATTTTATTTTTCGACTATATATCAACGATAATCATCCAAGGGTAGAGTTATTTACACTTTGGAGACTTATGGAAATGATTATGAAACTTATAATATTTTATTTAAAGTGATGTTAAATTTTTCACATTCTCGTTTAAATAAATATATAATTTTTAATGTGTTATTTTCAAAGAGATAAATTTACTATATGTATTCTTATGAAACCTAGAATAATTTTATTTGATATAGTATTTTATTTTCAATTTTACCCAAAAAATAAGTATATTAGTTATTTATACAAAACTACCGTAGTAATAATTTTATTAATGAAAATATCAAATTAATGGTATTGAAAATGTTTAAATAATTATAAATTGGGATCATTAATATATCCCATGAATTTTATATATTTTTTCTATTTATATATTTAATAAAATATTTTTTGAGGATAAAATCTAATATTGATATTTTTAAAAATCCACGGAATGAATAGTGTCAAAATTGTCACTATTGATATTTTGTCAAAATAATGTTTTATTAAATTATTTTAAAAAAATAAAATATTTGAAAATATATAAAATAATTATTTTTTGGTCTAAAATGTTCTACATTTTTCATTTATTTTATAATTGACCTCAAATAAATAAAAATTATACTATTTTAATATTGAATATTTTGTTAACTTAGTTAAATTTAAAAGAGAATAATTAAAGGTAAATGAAAGGATAAGGTTGAAAATGAAATCAACAGATGTCTAAAAATCATTTTTGATGATATTACAAACTTATCTCATCCAATATTACAAATGAGTCCACTTTTAAGTTCTTTGATGTTTTTTTAGTTTTTTATAAATTAATATTTTTGGAGTTTCTAAAAGAGACCATCACCTCAATTATAAAAGGGAACCTCCTACCTCACATATTAACATCACCTTGAGACTTAAATTTCAACAATACCCTGCCAATTTCCCTTATAAACTTCCCTAGTTACATTCTAGAGGTTTTTTCTTCTCAAAAGACCTACTCTAGTTCATTTGAAAACATATTTATAGGGATCACGTCAAGGAAGAGGTAATCTATACTAACGATTCATTAAATTATTTATTCTTATACATCATATTCCGGATTTTTCATATTATAATGTAATAAATAAAGAATAAATTATACATTGAGATTTTATTATTGTTATGTAACAAACATATTACACATTCTATCAATCCTATGAAAAATGAAATCACCATGCATGTGTACATTCGGCTTACTGTCTCTACACCGTGGTGTAATATGTTTTTCACCACCATCTTACATGGATGGGTATAATGATGGAAAAATATGTATATATCATTATTATAATATGATATAAAATATGGAAAAAAATATATACCATCAACTTCCATATCATTTCACAATTATGGGAATGATTTGATCACTCGTGCATATATACGTCCTACCATCTCCATGATGTGACACGATTCATTTTAAATGATATTCATTAAAGCATGATTATATAAATAAATTGAATGAAAATAATATGATATATAGTATACTAATATTATTCTGTAAATGATATAACTATTACATAATAATAAGAATATATCTGATAAAACATGCGTAAGAAAATAAAGACGTTAATACCTGATGGGCGAGTAATATTGTTACTAACAAACAGATGATAATATGATCATATATAATGACTAGTTTTAGAAAAAGTAAATGACATAATTTATATAATTATACAGGATTTACAAATACATACAAAGGATAATGTACCTAAGGTAAGTTATAATTTCTCAATCTCATTATTATGTGAGATTTTTTATACGTAATTATTTACTAGGGTTTATTTAACATCCATGTCCTTATTTTCTATATATTATTTCATAAAATATTTTACTATTCACTTATGGATGTTTAAAGTCATTTGTACCCATTTATTACTTTTTAAAACTTGGTTTTAAATGAATGTTTCCTTCTCTTTCTAAATGTGTTACTTTTTGACTTTTCCAGTAAAAATACAAGAAGAATGGTTTTTTAACTTATACTGCATGAACAAATATTTACGCTTTCAAAAATAATTATTTAAAGAAAGCATATCTTAAAGTTTTTCAAGGTTATTTTCGAATAAATTCATTTGCTTTAAAATTTCAGTGAATTTTAAAAAAAGAAAACTTTTTGGAAGAAGAAATGATATTTTCCTCAAGAATTAATTTCAATTAATTTATCAAAATTATGTTCCATCTATGATTATGGATATTTTTCAGGTATAATATCACTATTATTCTTATAGTGGATTATGTTTATGATGAAATTCTATTAATGAAACCAATTTGTTTTACATGGATTATGTTATGAAAGAATGATGTTTAAGAAATCCCTTTTATTCCTTGGGTTGTGTTATGATGAATGATTTATATTTTTTTGTGGATCACATATATATAGTATTATTTATATGATGGGTGGAACTTATATCTCCATCCAATGCATTGGGTAATGATTTATATCTCCAGATGTAGACATGACTAGATCAAAAATTAAATTTGGTTTAGTAATACAGGGCTAGAACGAAAAGTAAATATGATTTAACAATACATGGATGGAACGAAAAGTAAATCTAGTTATGTAATACAGGGATTGAACGACAAGTAAATCCAATTCAGTAATACATGGATGGAACAACAAGTAATCTCAGTTTAGTAGTGGACCTTTTCCACTATGATATTCTTTGAAATGAGCCTTGGCTAATATTGAAATTTTATTCTATGCATATGTGTTTTCCATAATTCCATGTATCATGCCAATTCTATTTTCTCTTGGCTCTTGTTACTTTATAATTTATTCCTTATAAACAACCAAGATTTATTTTATGACTAATGATTTTGATATTCTTATACATGGTATGATTTTTAAATGTTATGTTCATGTTTTTACATTCTTATGTTTATGTTTTGTTTGATATTTTCTCTGTATACCTTTACTGATCATTTTATCTTAACCCTTTTTATGTTTTTCCTATGGATATGAAGATGGTAAATATGTAAGATGTGTCAAAAAGGGGTTCTAGTTATGAAGGTAAATGAATGAGATTATGTAGATGTTTTATGAACCAGTTTTTTATGATTCCATGTTTCCAAAGAAACAAAACCAACATGTTATTTGGGTGACATTTTGTGACATTTATTAAGTATTTCATAAAAGTAATGTAATTCAAATGTATATAAATATTTTGGTGTTTACAATTTTTTTAAGGTTACATCAAAACATTCTTAAGAAATACATTATTTATCTATAAGGGTAGTAAAAAATTGACATTGGGGTGCTACAAACTGGGATGGAGCCCTACCTCTATCATTGAATTTTGAATAGATGACATTTTATTAGTAGAAGGATTGTAATTTTCATGGGTTTTAAGAAATATCAATATGAATGACATCAAATGAAAACAATTTATGAAATCCTCAAATATGATGTGATAGTTATGCATGAAAACTTATATAGTGAATATATATACCATGATTTGCGAATTCAAGATGCTCAATGGCTAGTTAAGAGGTTTTGAATCATGTTTTTTACCGATGATATAAAGGTTGTTAATGATTAGGTTAATCAATCCGAAGAATCTACTGTTGGTGGATCTACGAGTTAGTTTGAAATATATATTTGTGTTTGGGGGAGGTGTGCACATGTGGTATGATTATATTATATCATACCTCTATATGTCTGATGGTTAGTTATAAAAAATATGTTGAGATTTTAAATTAATTATAGAAAATTGATATCAATATAGAAGTTGGGATTCTTATGTGATGGTAGGATTGGATACATAATGATGGTAATAATGATGATGATGATATAGATGTTGGTGATGATACTATGTTTGATATGGATTTCCACAGTATATATGTGTTGTGTAGAAGTGATGATGAATATTTAGGTTGGGAGAGTCCCGAAGGATAGACCGATAAAAAAAGTATGATTCCTTAAGGGAGAATAAATTACCAAATAGTATGGGTTATAGTGGGGGTGTCTATATTGGTGGACAGTCAGAAAATGAGAATGATTCCATTTACATGGAAAGAGATTGGTCAAATATGCAACAATATATTATAGCGAGTTTTCTGTGAGTGGATAACTATTTAGGGAAAAAATATAATAGGGATTTATCTTTTAGTGGGAAATTAATTGTTTATAGATATATTATAGTGTGTTCCTTGCTATTGGATAACTCCATGGATATGTAGTTATTATAGAATGTTCTGGGTGGGTGGATAACTAAATGTGGATAATATAAAGAGATAATGTCGATAGAAAACTAAATATATATTATATGTGGATTGGTGGTGGTTTTTACTATTATTTATGATACGTGATGATGTTTGATAGGGAAATTGATGTGGTTCAAAAAGTGAGATGATTTTATTTGTATAGAATTAAGGTTGTTTCACGGTTGACTTTTGGGAGTAAGATGTTAGTTGAATATTTTGTCTTATTAATTTTATAAATCGATTATTTATGATAAATTATTATCATGTACACATGAGAGTTCCATGGAGTTACATATAATTATATTTTAATGATCACCTCTACTATACACAAACAGACACCCACCCATCGACACATACACACTATTTTTTTAAATTATTTAGATAATATTGGTGGTTGTATTGAGCGACCCCAGCTACAGACATATGGTACATGTTGATGGGGGAATATTTCATTATTTATTTATTAATAAATATTTGAATTGTAATACTTTTTGGTTATATTTCTGTTTGTGGCCTAATATTTTATGACATTACATGCATCAACTTACAATATTAATGAATTAGGGTTGGGGAATTAATTTATTTTAGTTATGGTCTTCTGGTGTTTTCAATTATAATGATAATTTTGATTATAAATGTATGATGATATACAAATTGTTTCTAGTCTCTAATACATGGCCAGTTAAATATGGGATTTGGAGGTCAAACTCAAACTGACACACAACTCACGTGGAGCCCTAATGAAGGCATGAAATCACATTTTTGAGGATAGAATGTAGTTTATTAAAAATTGGTAATATAAACAATAAAATGGAAATATAACTGTTATGTATAACATAAAAACATTGAATAAAATACATAAAATCATAAAAAAATAATAGAGGGTATAAATATAAATAATTCTAAACACTGAATGATAATCTAATAACGTTATTTAATTGGAATTGGAATGGATTTTCCTTTGAACGTGCCCCACGTACTGGGTTTTCAAATTCTCTCGCTCGTTGCTCCTCCGGGCGGCGGCGAGCTGCAGTCGGCGGCCTCGGATCCCCCTACCTTTGACCCCGGTTCGCTGGTCGGTTCTGGGTCTGGTATGATCCCGGAGCCCTCAGGCTCCCCTTATCGGCCTCAGGTGTCCTACCGCGAGGCCCTCTGCGGTGCGGCGCTAGTCCCTCGGAAGAGCTATTTCCCGGACGTGCGGCCTTTTGTTCCGGTGGAATCGAAGGATAGCGATGGTGATTCTTTGGAGGTTCCCCTGGTGGCTTTTGCGGAGGTGGTCGATCTCCTCCAGTGGACCTTAATAGATCGTTTTGGGTTGGAGAAACTTTCCCTGCAAATTTTCAAGCATTTCTCAGGATCATGGGGCTTGCTGGGAGAGGTGTGTCTCTCTGTGATCCATCGTCATTCCTTTTTCTATGTTCTAGAGTCGGAGGCAGATTTCATATCCGCGTGGTGAAAAGCTCCTAGATCTTTTTGGTGATAGAGATTTAGCCTAGCTCCTAGGTCTTTGGAGGCTCACAAGGGGTGGGAAAGCGCTCATTCCACGGTTTGGTTAGGTCTTCCCAGCTTGCCTTTACCTTTTCAAAATGGCTATTTTCTCAAGGAGATTAGTGACTCTCTCAGTGGTCTTTTGTGCGTGGATGATCATACCCTCTCTTTTGAAGACATTCTGGTTCCTATGTTTTGTGTTGAGATGGATCTGTTGTAATCACCTCCTGAGTAGGTTGTATTGATGGTCCGGGATGTTGGGGAGTGGGAGCAGGTTCATTCTTTCCCAGTGTTTCCTAGGTTCTGCTCGTCATGTTGTCTTCAAGGCCACTCCAGGCTGAGGTGTAGGAACCGGAAGCGGGGTGGCGTGGATCTAAAGGCCACGACGTATGGGATCAGTCTAGGTGGCCTAGAGTCTATTTCCCCTTGCGAGGATGTTGGACTTCCGATTGGGGTTCAGGTTTCTTCAGCCGCGTCAGAATTCGAGGATCAGCCTGCTCCCCCACCTGTCTTCAAGGCCCCCTCTTGCCAGGACCTGGTACCTTACAAGTTTGATGTTTCTCCAGCTATGGTGGATGCCCTTTCTGACCGGTTACTCTTTCATGGCTTGTGGTGTTTAGCTGGGGGGAAATGGAAAAGGTTTCTGGATTATCAATCACTTACATGGGAGACTGGGGAGTCCCGTACGCCACTGCAGGTTATTTTTGATGTTGCTCCGGTGGTACTGGATTCTTTGGGCAGCAAGCCCCTGGATTGTCTTCTTTGTGAGGCTGGTTCGGAGGGCAGTATTTGTGGTGATTCAAGGGAGTCTCCTAAGACCGCTGGGATGGAGGGGCAGGCAGAGAACAACGCATTCTACTCTCCCCTCGAAAGTTGGTGAAGGGAAGGGCAGTAGTTTTACGTTGTGTGTCTCCTTCCCCGGTTAATGATGCTCAGATCCCCAGAGTGTGTACCCAGGCACAGTTGAGACATCATAGGGAAAGCCTTTCTCCCCTTAGCAGGAATACCGATGAGCCCAGGGCCAAAGCCGGGCTTCCCAGTTATTAATGTTATATATTCTAGTGTGGAATTATCATGGCATGAGTGCTCGGCTGAAGACAGATCTTATAGAATCGGAAGTTAAGAGGCATAATGTGTGCATCGTCATGGTTCTTGAGCACAAAATAACCCGGATAAGATTAAGGCTTTTATTCTCAAGGTGTGGTTGCATGGCTTCATGCATGCTTATCCGACTAACAGGAATATCTGGCACTTTTGAAACTCGGATGTGTCAGTATAGCTGATTGAGGCTGGGGACCAATTTCGCTCCATGAAAGTATCGAATGGAGGGGAATGTTTTTTTGTTTCATTTTATTTTGGGAGGTACGATGCTCAGGAACACAAGAGATTGTGGCACAGGCTTGGGCAATTTGACCTGGAGGACCTCCCATGGTTTGTTGTTGGGGGCTTTAATGCCATTCTTGGCCCAGAGGAGAAGAAGGGCAGGGGTCCCTTCCCTCGTCATGACAGCATAGACTTTGCTCTCTTCGTGGAGAATAAGGGTCTCCTCGACGTGGGCTACTCTAGAGACAAGTTCACATGGTGTAATAACAAAATGGGTGGAAGGCGATGTTGGAACAGGATGAACCGTTGCTTGGCTAATAAAAAGGCGTTCATCTCCTATCCAGAGGCCAAAGTGAAGCATCTTGTTTGAGGTATTTCTGATCACTTTCCTATAATGGTGACTCTGATTCCTAAACAGGTTTCCCAAGAGTCCTTCAGGTTCATTCAACATTGGGATCGGTTCCATGAGTATCATAGGCTCGTTAGGAATTCATGGGAGGCTCCTACCTAGGGGCGTATGTGGGTTGCACTCCACAATATGCTGCGAAGGATGA
Source organism: Viscum album (assembly GCA_963277665.1). Taxonomy (NCBI): domain Eukaryota; kingdom Viridiplantae; phylum Streptophyta; class Magnoliopsida; order Santalales; family Viscaceae; genus Viscum; species Viscum album. The sequence goes on along the minus strand of OY728167.1, from coordinate 460,586,488 downwards.
AACCGGGGTTGAAAGTTTGGTCAAGGGGGGTTCCTTCCTTTGACCATAATTTGGAAGCTCTTAAGAAGAGAATACAGAGATTAGAATTTAATCTGGAGGAGGAGTGGGTTGATTCAGTGTTTGAGGAGCTTGTGGGTATCAGGTTCAGCTGGCAGGAGGAGCTTCTTAAACAGGAGCGGCTGGTTCGTGACCGTTCCTGGGTAAGGTGGCTAAAGGAAGGCGACAAAAATACTGCTTACTTCAATGCATGCATTAGAAAAAGAAGACACCTTCCCTTTCTGAACTTCATACTCGAGGATGGTTCCTATACTAATAATTGTGACACAATAGGGGGATTGGCACATTCCTTCTTCAAAGATCTTCTTCATGAAACCAATACAAAGATGCATAGTAGGTATTCAAGGGGAAACGCATGGTTATGGGGGATGATTCCCTCTTTAGTGTCTAATCGCGACAACGAGGTCTTAGAGGCGATTCCCAGCGAGGCAGAAATTCATGCAGCCATGCAAAAGCTTAACCTGGAGAGCGCTCACGGACCTGATGGTTTTCCAGGTTCCTTTTATAAGGGGATGCGGGATGTAGTGAAGTGCGACATCATTGACGCTATCCAGGACTACATCCAAGGTGGATGCCTTCCTCGAGTGGCTAGTGCAACTAACCTGGTGCTCATTCCTAAGATCAAAGGCCCTTATAATCTCTCACATTATAAGATGGTGAGTCTTTGCAACATCCCATATAAAATCCTTGCGTGCGTGCTTAACCAGAGGCTGGAGAATCTTCTTCCCAAGTGGGTTTCAGTTGAGCAACATGGCATTGTGAGTGGCTGATCCATTCAGGGTGCCATTGCTACGGCCCAGGAGATGTTATGAGATATCATCTTAAAGACTCATGGTTCTAACATGGTGATAAAATTGGATATGAATAAGGCATATGATAGGATCGAATGGAGTTTCATCAACAGAGTCCATTCGGTCATTGGGTTGTCAGACAAGGCAGTGGACCTCATTTTCAGGAGTTTTAGTTATTTGTGGTTGGCGTTGTCGTTCAGAGGGAAGACACATGGCTTCTTAAAGGCAACGAGAGGTCTCCAGCAGGGAGACCCACTCTCTCCCAGTATTTTCATTCTGGCTCAGGACACCCTCAGCAAACTCATCAACAAATGTATTTCCCAAGGGGTTATTATTCCTTTCAGAAGGAAAATGAATCTTCCAGTGGTGTCTCATATTATGTTCGTTGGTGATACGATAATCTTCAATAATGGTGGTTGGGGATCGGTTCGTGGGATTAAGGAAATTCTGGACGATTATTGCTACTAGAGCGGGAAGGTTGTCAGCAATTCTAAAAGCAGTACATTCATTTCCAATAAATGTTCTCAAAGGAGGGTTTCATCCTTGTGAAATATCCAGGACATGAAGCATGGGTCCGTTCTGATGGAGTATCTGGGATATCCTATTTCTTTCGGAAGACTCCGAATCAGGGGCAATGATCATGTGGTGAGCAGAATCACTAGCTGTATCCTTAATTAGAAGAATACGTTCTTGTCTTTTGGGGGCGTATAGCTCTAGTGAACAACATGTTTTCTGACATTCACATCCATGAAATGGATTCTTCCAACATCCATCAAGGTGTGATTAAGAACATCGACAAAATATTGTGCAACTTTTTATGGGATGCCAGATCGGAAGTGATGAAGCATAGGGCTTCGTGGGGTCAATTGGCAAGGCCGATTCAGGATGGAGGGATTATTGTGAAAAGCTTTCAGAGCATGATTTTTTGCATGCCTGGACAGCTTTCATGGGATGTTCTAGAGGCGCGGTCCTTATGGGGTAAATTCATGTTACCTCTCTGTGGTGGTAGTGTGGAGGATACTAGTGGTTATACTTCTCCTATGTGGGTGAATGTTTACCCCCTTCATCAGATGCTTCATCCCAACTCTCGGTGGATTGTGGGATCTGGGGATATCCTTTTCTGGCATAGGAACTGGGCGGGCTCTATTTTAGCCTTCCCTGGTTGCCCGACCCCTATGATTACGTTTAAAGAAGCATGTTAGTACCCTAGTTTCACATCGCCTATTCTGGATGAGGATAAACAGGTACATCTTGAGTCCCTAGAGATTAATGGTGACCCGGACGGCTGCGTTTTTACCCCCGCTGCTTCGGTGGACTTCTCTTGCAAAGACTTATGCGGGTTGTTTTTTGAGCAGGATCCTCAGGAAGGGTGGAATGGTGCAGTTTAGTACCAAAAGATTCCTACGAAGTTCATCTTTCTTACATTGCGTATCAGGAACGATGCGTTAGCGACGGACGAGAATGTTAAGAAGATGGGTATTTTCTTGTCGTCGAGGTGTTCTTGCTGCCACATCAGGCGGGAAGAGAGTAAGAAACACCTGTTTTTTGAAGGCGATTGGGCTCCGGATGTGTGGTCCTGCTTAGGTTGCTCCATGGCACTCTCCACTCTTGTGAAAAATGACATAACCTTTACGAAAAGCTGGTTACAAGGCGTTACAAGATCCGAGAAGGGTAGGATGGTTCGTTCGGTGATTTTTAGTGCAGGTTGTTGCAGCTTGTGAAAAGATAGGAACCATGCATGGTTCGAAGGCCTCACTCCTTCAATTAGGTCCATCATTGCGCGGACTCGCTTCCTGTTGATTTATCTGGTTCCGCTCATCAAGGACTGGCTGGGGGTATGCTCTCTCAACCGGAAACAGGCCAGTAGCTCCTTGGCATCTCCTACTCGGGTCGCCCAACAAGGAAACTGGGTAAGCTGGAAACCCCCTTGTTCTTCCTTGATGTTGAATACTGATGGGTCCTGCACTATGGGGGTGATGAAAGGTGGGGGCGTAGTCCGTGGCCCTAGGGGGAGGCGGTTATGGCGTTATCTTCCTTCTTTGGAAAGGGCACGTCTCTCTTGGTCGAGGATATGGCCATGCTCACGAGGGTTACCCTCTGTAGGCAGGAGAAGTTGGATCTAACCAAGGTTGAGACAGATTCCAGGATTCTCCACGAAGCCATGCTTGTAATTGTGTTTCCCCCATGGACTATTTATTACGTTGTTAAAAAATTCAGATCTCTTCTTAGTCCCAATATCAAGGTGTCTCACACATGGCGCGAGGGTAATAAGGTAGCAGATCATTTGGAATCTCTGGCGGTTCGGAGCTCCATCTCCACTTATCGTCTCCCTATCAATAGTTTGAAACTAGAGTACGTTAACATACATAGAGGGGATTCCCTAGGTTTTCATTGTTTAAGACCTCACTAGTCCCGGGTCTCCCAGGGTTGTTTCTGTTTTTCTTGTTTTGAGTAAAAAATTTATTTGAAGGATAATCCAATAACATATATATGTCATCCACAAAAAATATTTCATTAAATGATTTTTTAAATTCTACATTCTAAATGGCTTACATTACAATAAAATAATATTTTTTCCCTAATTATTAAAATTTTCACATAACTAAATTTATTTTCATAAAAAGAGATTCAAATTTAAAATCACCAAGTATAACTTGTAAAATGGATATTTTTTGAAATTTTATGAGATAATTGATTTTTTTGTTAACAATAAAACGTGTCATGCACATACAACATGAATTATGGATATATTTTCATATAAAAATAATTTAATACATAATAAAAAGTCTTCAATGCCATAAAAATTTTTATTTAATAAAATAATATTTTGAAAAGTATTTGAAATCAATTTCTAAAACATATAAATAAATTTCTATGTTCTAAGATGTATTTTTTTAGTTTTTAAAATAACTATTTAAAAAAATATATATTTTCCATGGAAAAAATAAGTTATATTAATAGAGTTCATATATTTAATTAATAAATATAAAAAACATGATTGAAATTTTAAATACCATAACATTAAACTATGGTTAAGATAATTGTATTCAATTTTCCCCAACAAATATTTCTAATGTTGACTTACATAAATTAATAGATAATTCTCCCTAAATCATTATAAATTCACACACATTATCCTATTAATATTCATTATAAAATAATTGTTTATAGTTTAATTTTTATTTTCAATATCAAGAGTCGTTCTAAGAATCTCTTATATATCTACTGTTTGATTTCTCAAGTATTAGCAAGCTATTTTGTAAGTTAAGGGTTATTAATATCAAATATTTATTAATATACTACAGTCCTTGTCGATTCATTTTCATTAAAATTTCATATTTGTTTATTATTTTATATCAACATTCCATTAGTGCATTAAAAATGAGACAATACCATTAACTCACATTATACCATCTTTATTAGTGATTTTAATGACAAAACATCTACACATCCATAAATTCCATTATCGAAATTCATGTATGTCATATATTTAGGGTATTATAGATATATTATTTACTATATGTGTGATTGTGTCATAAAATGGATTATTAGGATATATCTGGCTCATCCTCTATTATGTCCTTATTGATGAAAACCACTTTTAGGACATATAAACCCTGGCTATCAAAGATTCATTCCTGAGAGATTATGCATTTGAAATTTTTTTATCCCTAATGGATACCAAATATGCGTTTCAAATAATAATTATTTTTAGATTTAAATATTTAAGTATTTATTTAGTCTCCTACCATTAAAAATAATATTGACTATAGATTAATTCTTTTTGATGTCCTTTTATAATGTATTTAACCTACCCTATTACACACTTATCATTCATTTGATTATGTTATATTTCATTTAATTTTGAGTATCCTATTAGATTATAATATATTTGATGACATTGATATCGATATTCATATTATTCAAATCTTTGGGAAACCCTAAAAATTAAAACATCCATTACTTACATATAGAAAATTATTGACTATTATCAACATCTATGTAACATGTTCCTTTGTGAACATTGTGGTATGTGTTATTTTTTCATTAATTTTTTATAATGGATGCATTGGACAAATTAAGTGATTTTTGGGTGATTATAATTATATATATATATATATATATCCCCTTGATGAATTAGTAGGTATTATTATTTGAACTAGCATAGGGTAATGAGAAAATCCTTACACTTTATATTTAATTTCATGACACATTACATCGATGGTAGGATTATGATATCGATTATTATGCACTCTATCATTATGATATATATTATTGTTATCACAATGATTATTTATTTAAATTATTATTTTATCCATGTGTAAAGACCCTGAAATTTCATGGAATTTTTTTTCTTAAATACTTTGGAATTTTACAAGTATGCAGTTTCTGACAGCACTTGATTCTGAGGCCCGGTGTGCCTGAAATCAATTTCTAAAGTTTTGGTCGGGTACGTTCAGTAAACGTAGGTGTGAGTTTTTCTATCTTTTGAACCGTTATTCGAAATCAAAATCTGAGGGCACCGGTGAACTCACTGCGTCGGTATTCAACTAAGGGGACCTTTACCGCAGTTGTGTTTTATGCGGGTTGAAAGTTATATTTTGTGGAATTCATACTAAATTAATAAAATTGTTGGTACACAATTTTATTATTTAGTGGCGGTTATTTCCTCCCAAGAGGAGTTAGAGGTGGGGCCCACACCCACTTAACCTTCTATGAGAGGATTTAGTGTGGTGGGGCCCACACAAGCCCTAACCTTTCAACTCCTTCATTAATCCCTTAAACCCACTTTAAACCTATGGACTACAACCTAAATGTGCAGCCTCTCAATCTCCATCACATTAATGTTGCCAACTGAAATGCCTTAATTAAATCAATTTTCATTTGTAATTAATTTCAGTTATATAGAAATGTTATATTATGGGAGGGCCTTATTATTATTTTTGCTTGGAAAATATTTGTGGGGGAATTTTGGGGGAACTAAGGAGAGGAGGTGGTTTGTTCATCCAACGAGAAACGTGACGAAGATGAAAAAAGATGTTCTCTCCATAAAGAACATCATTATTTCTTCATCCTCCACATCAAGGGTGAAGGCATCACCATGAGGAATGTTGACTACACTACCTCCTCAGACACAACCCGACGTCATCTTTGAATCCTCTTCCTGCGGCATGATGACATGCAACGTCATTTTCGAGGTAGGGGGTTTTCTTCAATTTTAATTGAATAAAATTTTTCTTCATACATTGTTGAAAACCATGTTTTATCTTCAGCCTTATGATACCACCTAATGCGGTGGGCATGGGCTGAATGAACATGTCATGACGACCCTCCATTGAACCTTTTTTGTTTCGACGAAGGCGGTTAAGGGAGAGGTGGCAGCGATTGGAGGAAGCAGCGGCCGTATGTCGGCCACGTGGAGAAGAACCGGAGGTTGCATCCATAGGCTGCTTGGCCGAAGGAGAACCATCCGGCTGTAGCCGTCTGGGCTAGAGAACCGCAGCCCGCACTCCGCGGGCCGCTTCGGTGGTGAACCGGCCGGCTGCCTGCTGGCCGGGTTGAGAAATGTTGCGGTACCCACAGGTGCCGCGTGGGAGAACCGCGGCGTGCCCGTGCGGGCTGCTTGTGCCAAGAAGACAGGCGGGCATCAGCCGGCCAGATAGGAGGGCAGTGTCGCGCGGCGCCGCCAGATCGGGAACGTAGGGGGTCACATCCCCAGGATCGCTCAGCCTACTGGGCCGAGCCGCGGTCAGCCGGGTCGGGCCGCACCGCGATGGGCCTGGCCGCGTCCCCTCGGGCTAGGCCGCACCCCCTCGGGCTGGGCCATGCCCCACCGGTCCAGATCTCACGCTTCACCGGGCCAGTCCGACCCCATCCGGGTCGGACCCATCAAAGCTGGGTCGACCCGACCCGCCATCCCACTAGGCTTGACGGGCCGGGCCCATTTTCGCTTAAACGTGAATAAATTTAAGACCACACATCCGATCGATGCGCCATCTATGACACTGGGACCCTCGCGACGAGGCTTTCCTTTTGTCATACTGTAAGTCAGTTTTGTACGACTTTGAAAAATGGCCGGGATTGGAATGAGCGTAATTCAAACCGGGCCCCTGGAATGGAAAAGCCAATATCTCTCAGACCGAGTGTCTGATTGACGCGCCGTATGTCGCGTTGGGTTCCTTTTGACAAGACAGAACTTCGGGATACATCAAATCTGGACTTTTTGATAGTTGATGTATCGACCCCTTGACTCGAGGAGCGGACCCTCCTGGAATCGAGCATACTTTGTGCGGGAACCCTAGAGCTGGTTGCGACTGCGACGAGTACGTTACTGGAATCCTCTGTGGGTTCGACGACGACTACCATACTATAATCCACTGTGGGTTAGAAGAAAACGACTCCTATAATGGAATCATCCATGGGTTTGACAGCAATGACTACTGTTCTTGTCTCCTATGTGGGTCTGACATTTTTGTCAACTGTTCTTATATCCTAAGTTGGTCTGACAGTTTGAATTATGTACTAGTATCCTGAGTGGGTCCGACAGAGTATCTAGTCTTGAATCATAAGTGGGTCTGATAGGTTAGTTGGTCTAGTATCCTACGTGGGTCTGAAAGTTTAGATGAATCCGTGATTGCATTTGATCATCTCAATCGCTAATATAAAGACGTTTACCTATGTGAGATGAGTCTTGACATTCAATCATTATCACCAATGTGATTGACTTCATTTCTGTGTGGACTGGGTTGTGCTTGGGCTCGAGAGTTGGAGCCGAACTGGGATTGATGACTTAGGTATTTGTATGGTCATATACCTATGTAGAGTTGGTTGATACTTCGTGATTATATGTTTCTTCTATAGTTTATCCTTCGTGGATTCTAGGAGACCATCGGGGGTCTCGGGGTCCTTACTGAGTATCGTATACTCACCCCTTCACGGGATATGCCCGCACTACATTGTGTTGGTTGCAGATGAAGGACAACACTGATCATGATAGAGACTTGTAGAGATGGACAGTACCCGGAGGTGGACCACTTGGCAAGACGTTTAAGGAGCGGACGGATGATCCCGAGGTGCTGATGATACCGTCTGTACCCACCCTTCTTGTGGGATTCCTATAGGATGACTCATTGGTTGTTGTTTTACTTTACTATCATTGTACTAGCTTTTAGTTGTACATTACTTACTACGGGGCTTGTATTTCTGGCCCCTTTCTTTTTAACACTTACTTTTGTATACAGTTTTTCTTAGTGCTTAATTCAGTTGTGTACTCTGTTTTGTTTGTTTACTTTTATAAAGGAAATGCCTTATGAGTATAGGGATTTACGCCTTTGGTACTAGTCGACAACCCCTGGCCTATGGAAGGCGGGCTTGGGGTAGTCACAACACGGGCCCCGAGGACGAGTCGTGAAAAATTGGTATCAGAGGAGATGGTTCTAAAACAAAACTTAGGAATCTGACCATTCCTTTATGTGAAGCAATAGTGTTAAGAGTATTGAGTGTGGTTTTCAGTCCTGGGAGTCCAGTGTTGGTGCGACGGCTAACGTATCCATACACGAGGACCTTGATCTCTGAATTCCGACTCAGTGCATGAAAACACTGATTGCATGTGTGTTTCAAAAGTTTTCATTGTGATTACATTGTGTCAGCTCATCAGGTATAATATTTTAACTGTGGCGCACCATTGTCATTTCAGGATGGCCCCATGAAGGTAGCTAGCTAGTGTTCAGAGTTACATGCGAGATGGTAGCCCACCGACCGATGAGGCTTTGGTAGAGGGCCCCATCATAGCGGAGGCACCAGCGGTACCACTACCCACTGGGCCACAGATACAGCCAAACCCAACAGCAGAGATTTCACGCCATCTGAGTGCATTGCACGAGTTCCAGCCACATAGGCCGCCCAGGTTCCGCGAAGAGACGAACCCTTAAGAAGCAAAGGATTTGCTGGAGGCTATCGTAAGAGTTTTCAGGTTGGTAGGTACACTATCCGATCTTATGGTGATCCTCGCCGTGAGTCTCCTACACGCAGCAATAGGTAGACGGTGGATCATGATGCTCCAGGTTCATGAAAAGCCATCTTTACATTGGACATACTTCAAGAGTCTCTTCCACTCAGAGTTTGTTCTAGACATCCTACATACGGTGCGGATTCAAGAGTTACTTCATCTGCAGCTGGGCAGCATGACAGTAGCTTGGTACATAGGGAGGTTTACCGACCTCTCGCGCTACTCCACGAACATGGTACGTGACCCATTCTTCAAAGCCCGGACCTTTGAGCAAGGACTCATACATGAGATCAGGGATTCAATGATCTCCCTCATCATTCCGACGTAGGTGGGAGTGCTGGAGAGAGCCCTTCTAGTGGAGATATTTCTCGCTGAGCCGACACCAGTGGTGAGACCCACCACCAGGTGACACAAAGTAGAGTCTTCTGCATCCATTAGTAGATAGATGTCACAGAGGTCCAAGCGGACCATGCCATCAGGTGAGCGATCCCAGGATACAGGTTTGGTTGTGCAGGGCACATAGAACAGAGCGAGCTATACGAGGAGCAGGCAGTGCTATGCATGTGGCAGGAAGGGTCACATGTCTCGAGACTGCCCGAATCGCCGTGAAAATGTGTAGTAGACAGTGTAGGGACCTCCTAGGATGAGATAGAGGTTCGACTGTGGTGGTCTGACGGGTGCAGGCGGACGACGTAGAAGAGCTGGCCAAGCTGTAGGTGGTGGACAATGTTTCGAGGCTCTACCACCACAACCACCACCATGTGGTCCACCCCGACCATAGGGAGCTGGTGGACAATGGCATGTTCAGCTCCAGGCAGTCGAGGTCTATGACCACGCTGCACCTGAGATGATTCGAGGTACTATCTGTATCTACTCCACCCTTTCTGTAGTACTTATAGACATAGGTGCGAGTCATTATTTTATTTCCGCTAACCTTGTTTGGAGCTCGGAGATTCCGTTGGAGCTGTTGGCTTGATCCTCACGTCTAGACACTCCTATGATAGCAGAATCGAGGATTACGCACTGGTGCCGGCAGTGTGAGCATACCCTAGGAGGTGAGAGCTTCGGCTGGGATCTTCTTTAGTGGTGTCGAGGCCTTATGATGTCATCTTGCGTATGGACTGGTTGTCTACAGTCCATGCTCAGATCTACTGCATTAGGCACAAAGTGTGGTGTATCCACCCGGATGGGACTAGGTTCACCTTCACCGGTGAGAAGGGATCCTTTGAAACATAGGATGGACTTACGCGGAGGGGAGGGTAGCCGATCACACATCAGTTGGATTGTCTCATCCTCGGAGCAGTTGATGTGGGGAGTCCAAGTATTCCTATTGTGGTGGATTAGTATGAATATGTTTTTTCTGACAACATTCCAGGACTACCTCCTCACAGAGAGGTATACTTATAAATTTACTTGTAACCCGGTACAACACTGATTTCTACTCTAGAATATCTGATGACTCCCGCTGTGCGTCGTGAGCTGCGGGTGCGGCTGGAGGACTTGTAGGGTAAAGGATTCATCTGACCCAGTGTTTCACCCTGGGATTCTCCAATTCAATTCCCCAAGAAGGCGGATGGGATCTTGCGACAGTGTGTCAACTACTATCGCCTGAATCTGGTGACCGGGAAGAACAAGTACCCACTCTCGAGGATTGATGACCTTTTTGATCAGCTAAAGGGAGCATGATGGTTCTCGAAGATAGACCTCGGGTCAGGCTATCACCAGCTCATAGATTGATTTGAGGATGTGCAGAAGATGGTCTTCAGGTTTCGGTATGGCCACTATGAGTTCTTGGTTATTCCCTTCGGTGTAACCAACGCACCAACAATGTTCATGATTCTCATGAACATAATATTCAAACCTTACCTCGATCGATTTTTTTGTAGTATTCATCAACTGCATACTAATTTACTCGACTACAGAGGAGGAGCATGCCTACCATTTACGAGAAGTACTAGACACACTCCGGGAGCACCGGCTTTACGGAAAGCTCTAGACGTGCCAGTTATGGATTTGAGAGGTTCCCTTCTTGGGACACGACATCTTAGAGGCTGGAGTTGCGGTGGATCCAATCGGGATTGAGGCAGTACTTTCTTGGGAGCCACCCAGGAGTGTGACGGAGGTGCGGTGTAACACCCGAGACTTTTATGTTATATAAATCATCAAAGGAATCTTTTTCTACACAACACTTGCTTGGCTTGCTTTACACGCAATCGCGACCTTCCTCGATAGCTTGCGTCGTACGCAATACCGAGTTTCACTAAACAACAATATGCTATTAAAACTAGCCGTTATGAATAGTAATAAACACTTTTTGAAATTTTATAAATTTTATTTTTCAAAATGGACTTCATTTTTGGACTCAGAATATCGAAATTAGCCTAGGGTGAAATTTTGGTATTTTTCTGAAAACTTTCAATTTTTGATGAATAGTGAAACCACTAAGTGGTAGGTTAAAAACTGAATTTTGCATTAAACTTAATTTTACCGCTTCTGTGAATGGAATTTCGAAAATCCGACAGACACGGTTGATATCAGTAAGTAAAATGTGGTTCAATGAGATAAAAATAATTTTTGGTGAATAGTAACTTTTTACTTTTTTTTTTACCGCGGTTAATAGTAAATAGGGTAACTAAGGGTAAATATGATATTAATATTACCCTAACACATGTCCTAATTCTATTGGACAAGTGTAATTCGACCAAAAACAAACTTAGGAATAAAATATGACCATTTAGGCCCACTTGGATTAGATTAGGACATTTATTATTAATTTATTTAAAGAAGGGTTAAAGTAGTTAAAATCAATGTTTAATAAGTAAATCATTTTTAATATGGGGTTATATATAAGATAAATTCAATTGTAAATATTAATTAGAAAGCTAAAAAGATTTACTACATGATGGTATTTTATTTGTAATTTTTAGACATCAAATAATTTAATTTATTTATGACACAAAGATGATGCAGTAATTATCTTGTTAATGAAATATTGACATAATTGATGTTATAAACACCAAAATAAATGTAATTTGAGACTTTTTATGAATTAAACTAATTTTCTAGGTTACTATGATATATTAGTGTTGATTTAATCAACTTGGTTCGAACATATAATTCTGTTATGACTTTCACAAAAATCATATATCAAATAGTGTCAAAATTGACACAAAATAGTTTTTAAATAAAATATTATATTATTAATTGTTATTTTATTCCTAAAAATCTAAGGTTCGGCCAAATGACTTAGATAAGGATATATATATTAATAATAAACAATTTGGGGTTCGTTTGGCATGTTATAGTAAGTGTATTAACCATATAGTGAAAGAAAACAAAAAGACACGGTAAAAGTTAAATTAATTAACTTAGAGTTAAATCTAATTGATAAGGTTAAAATAATACCCTAAACTTGTCTAAATCCTATTGGTTGATAGGATTTCGACCCATCCCCACTTTAGCTTCGAAATAAGACCCTTTGGAACCATTATAAACCGATTTTGACTTTAATATAAAATAATATTTTGAGATATTCCTAAGGTGCCCCTCTCCTCCCTTATAAAAGGGCGCCTCATCCCCCTCCTCCTCACACCAATTTGAGCACTCAAGCTCGGACAACCCCTGCCATTTTCTCCTCCCCACTTCCCTAGAATAATCCTAGAGGTCCTGGTCTTCTCCAAAGACCAATCTTAGTTCCTTAAGTGGAGGATTCAAAGAGGCGTTCTAAAGAAGAGGTAATATCCATTACCGATCTTTTCAATTTCTTTCTTCTTCAACTTCTTCTTCTTTAGTTGTTTCATGATAAAGTAATAACATCAGTATTACTTAAATACTGATATGTTATTATAAATATGAAACAACCCTAATTCACCATCTATCCATCCTACGGAAAAATGAAATCACCGCGCGTGCGTACGTACGGAATACCGTCTCCACGCCGTGGTGTAATCTATTTTCCACCATCACCTTACAAGGATGGGTATAATGGTGTAATGAGTAACTATATATGATTATTATGAAGTAATATTGATACTGAAATAATATATATATACTCCAATACAATTCCACGATCATAGGAACGATATCATCACTCGTGCGTACGTACGGAATACCGTCTCCACGATGTGATGCGACTCGTTCTACATGATCTTCATTTCATAATGATTATATAAATGAATTGAATGAATGAATATGGTATATACTACACTAATGCCATTCTGGAAATGAATTATCTATAACCTAAAGATAAGAATAAGAATTTATTCGACAAAACACGCATGAGAACAAAAAGTTATAAAGACCCGAGTAACAAGTAACAATGAAATATTACTAACAAGAAGCTAATAATATGACCATATATGATATCATATCAATATGTATGATTCTGGAATAAGTCAATAACATTATTTAAACCATTATACAGGAGCTTCGGACACGAACAAAGCAAATCGGACCTAAGGTAAGGGAAATATCACAATCTCATTTTTATCCGAGATTGTTTATTCGTAAGTAATTACTGGGGTGTATTTTATCATCCACATCCATGTTCCCTCAATATGTAATATTGTTTCCATCCACTTAAAATAGTTTAAATCCAATTTTACCCTTCGGTGAGTTTTTAGTAAAGAATATGAAAGGAATCTTTTATCGTTTTTTTCGTACGAGGTACTTTTTGACTTTTCCGACAAAAGTACGAAGAATGTTTTTTTTAACTTATACGGCATGAATGGGTTTTTTTAAAACATTATTTCAAAGAATCTTCCTTTACAAGTTTTCAAGTTTATTTTTAATCAACTTCTTTTAGTTTTAAATTGTAAGACATGTTAAGAAAGGAAAATGTTTTTGAAGTAGAAGGGATATTTTCCTCAAGAATGGATTTCAAGTATTTTATCAAAATTATTTTCCATCTAAGATAATAAAAGGGTTCTGTTTTTATCCCTATTATTACATGGATTTGATTATGTTGTGATGGAAATATTTTTATGAATTCCTTTATCTTATATGAATGGTTTTATGATGTCATGTTGTTTTAGAATTCCATTTTTATTACATGGGTTATGCAATGATGTATGATTTATGATTTTGTGGCACACATAAGAATGGTATCATTATGAGATGGGTGGGACCTATATCTCCCTCCAATGCATTGGGTAAAGACTTTATATCTCATGAGATAGACATGGCTGGAACGGAAGGTTATTTCGGTTCAGTGATACAGGACTGAAACGAGGAGTGAACTCGGTTCAGAAAGGGACTTTGTCCACTAAGATAGTCTTGGCAATGAGTCATGACTAACAAGAAATGATTTTCCATGATTATGTGTGCATGACACAAAGTTTCAAGTTTTATGGGGATCTCATTTTCACTTCTATGATTTATTCCATGTTAAGATAGTATGATCTCTTTTGCAGGTTTTGATTTTCAAAAAGATATGATATGATTTTTATTTCCTTTATTTGCCCTTGCTGAGCATTTGAGCTCACCCTTTTATGTTTTCTTTTCCCCAGGTCAGGAAGATGGATATTAAGTAGAATATGCCAAAAGGGACCCTAGATATGATGAAATAAATGGGAGACACTATAGAAGATTTATGAACCAGTTGTTTATGTTTCCCAGTTTCTAAAGACACTATACCTATACGGTCCTTTGTGGTTTCGTCATATGTTGTAATAAGTGTGCTTCAATTTTGAAGTATTAACAATGTATGTAAAGTGTGGGTCGTTATAGTTGGTATCAGAGGAAAGGTATAGTCAACCTTTGGAAACTAGGATGTGAAATCCTTAGTAAGAACCCTAAGGATAAGTATAAGCATAGAACACAATCTTAGTGTTTTAGAAATGGCCTTAGATAAGACCTTAAGCATGAAAATTTTATTCTTGAATTATGTGGTTTTCCTATTATAATTAGTGTTGCTCACACTATTCTTCTTGGTTTTAGTCAATGGCTGAAACCCGAAGGAACCGTGTTAATGCGGAATGTGATGGGCAATGCAATGATTGTCCCCCTGAGCAACCAAATGATATGGGAGCTGGAATGCAAAATCTTGTAGCCATGCTCACACAACTTTCTCAAGCTATGAATCATGCAGGACTTCCAAACGAGCAAAGGAAGGAGCAACATTCTGTTGAATCCTTCATGAGGCAGCGTCCACCTTCTTTCAGCGGGTCTACTGATCCATTAGTTGCTGAACAATGGATTAGTACTACTGAAAAGATATTTTCAGTTCTTCAATGTTCTGAACATGATAAAGTCATCCTAGCAGTGTATCGTTTGGAAGGAGATGCTGATCAATGGTGGAATCTTATTAAGAATACGAGGCAAAAGGATGAAATTGAGTCTATGGAATGGGACGAGTTCAAGAACTTATTTTTCAATAAGTACTTCCCTCGTATTCTCCGAACAAAGATGGAGAAAGAGTTCCTTGAACTGAAGCAAAGGGATGATGAATCTGTTGGTACATATGAAGCAAATTTTACAAGACTTTCAAGGTACGCTTCTGGTATTATTATCCAACCTGAGAGTAAGATCGATCGATTCTTTAGTGGCTTAAAACCAAGTCTTCGAAGGGCGTTAGCCATAATGGACTTCAATAGCTACGAGGAAATCGTTCGATGTGCTCTCAAAGTCGAGATGGAGATTGGAGTAATCCATCAGTCACATGGGTTTGATAAGAAGTGGAAGATGTAATTCAAAGAAAAATCTAAAGAGCACACGGAAAAGAAGATGAGCTTTTCCTTATGCTCAAAGTGTGGAAAGAAACATGGAGGGAGTTGTCTTAAAGGGACAAGTAAATGTTTTAAATGTGGAAAGGAAGGTCATCGGGCATTTGAATGTCGTGATAATGGGAAGAAGATGTCTAATGATGCAAACAAAGGAAGAGATACACAGAATGAACCTACTACACTTCAATGTTTCAAGTGCAAGGAGATGGGGCATTATGCCAATCAATGCCCAAATCCAAGGGTTGATGATGATGGTCGACGTCAACAAACTCTTAAGGCTAAAGACAAAGGAAAGTCACCTGCAATTTCTATCAGCGATGTGGAGTACGATAACGATGTGGTGAAAGGTACACTTACCATCCACTCTAAAGTAGCAAATGTTTTATTTGATTCTGGATCCACCCACTCTTTTATTTCTGAAGACTTTTCTAAGGGTATCACCATATTACCTCAACAATTAGATGTTGAGTTAGCTGTGACAACACCTAATGGCACATCAATCGCATCAAAAGTTTATAATTCTTCTCCGATCGATGTTTGTGGGAAAGTGCTTCCTGCAAATCTTGTGATCCTTCCTTTAGTGGAATTTGATGTGATTCTTGGCATGGATTGGCTTTCTCTACATGGAGCTCATATCAATTTCCAAAGAAGGGAAGTCACATTTCATATTCCAGATCAATCTACGATCGTCTATCAATGCAAGGATGAACATAACCTTCCAGTGGAAATTTCTTCCATCTGATGGGTATTGATTCCACTAAATGAAGGTTATTTATCTCAAATAGTTGGTGAGAAACTCACGATTAAGAATATGCCCATTGTACGGGAGTTTGATGATGTCTTTCCGGAGGAATTGCCGGGTCTTACACCAAATCGTGAAGTTGAGTTTTCAATAGAACTTGTACCGGGTGCTTTGCCTATTTCAAAGACACCTTATAGAATGGCCCCAATTGAGTTGCAGGAATTGAAGAAGCAACTCCAAGAGAATCTTGATAAGGGATTCATACGCCCTGGTGCGTCACCTTGGGGAGCACCTGTTCTATTTGTTAAAAAGAAAGATGGATCAATGAGACTCTGCATTGATTATAGAGAACTTAACAAGATCACTATCAAGAACAAATATCCTCTCCCACGCATTGATGACTTATTTGACCAACTACGCGGAGCTCAATACTTTTCCAAGATTGATCTTCGTTCAGGGTATCATCAATTAAGGTTCAAAAGGGAGGATATACCAAAGACGGCTTTCCGTACAAGGTATGGACACTATGAATTTATAGTGATGCCATTTGGTCTTACTAATGCCCCTGCTATCTTCATGGATCTAATGAATAGAGTCTTTAGAGACTATCTTGATCAATTTGTGGTAGTCTTTATAGACGATATTCTTGTCTATTCAAAGAGCAAGGAAGAGCATGAAGATCACTTGAGAATTATATTGAAGACCCTGAGAAAAGAGAAGTTTTATGCCAAATTTACCAAGTGTGAATTTTGGCTTCAAAAAGTTGCATTTTTGGGTCATATAATCTCAAAAGAGGGGATATCTGTGGATCCAGCAAAAACAGAGGTTATCGAAATATGGTCAAGACCAACAACAGTAACTGAGATCCGAAGTTTTCTTGGTTTGGCTGGATATTATCGACGTTTTGTAAAAGATTTTTCACGATTATCTAATCCAATCACCAAGTTGACTCGAAAAGGAGTTATGTTTGTCTGGACAGAGGAATGTGAAGAGAATTTCAAGGAGTTGAAAAAAAGGTTATCCAGTGCACCTGTGCTCACACTGCCTTGTAGTGGAGAAAGGTTTGTGATCTACAGTGATGCATCCAAGAAGGGATTGGGGTGTGTTCTTATGCAAGATGATATGGTGATAGCTTATGCCTCACGACAGTTGAAAATCCATGAGCAAAATTACCCAACACATGATTTGGAGTTGGCTGCGGTAATATTTTCATTAAAGATTTGGAGGCATTACCTTTATGGTGAAAGGTGTGATATTTATACTGATCATAAAAGTTTAAAGTATATTTTCACACAAAAGGAGTTGAATATGCGTCAAAGAAGATGGTTGGAGCGGATTAAGGATTATGACTGCTCAATCCATTACCACCCTGGGAAAGCAAACAAGGTGGAAGATGCATTAAGTCGACAAGACCATGCTAGTTTATCCATGATGAGGATCACAAAAGATCCAATATTTATGGATTTACAAAGGATGGATCTTGGAATTATAATGGAAGGGGAAAAATCTTATCTTTCTCAAATGAATGTTCAACCATCTATACATGTGAAGATTAAAGAGGCACAGAAAGAAGATGTCGAGTTACAAAAGAAGGTGAGAAATGTTCCTGAATTCAACCTTGATTGTGATGGGATAATAAAGTTCAGGAATCGGGTTTGTGTTCCTCCCATCCCCGAATTAAAGAAGGAGCTGCTAGATGAGGCTCATAGTTCTTCATTCTCTATTCATCCTGGAAGCACAAAGATGTATAGGGATCTGAAAGAGTACTTCTGGTGGGATGGCATGAAAAGAGATGTTGCTGAATATGTCTCTCGATGCTTGGTTTGTCAACAAGTTAAAGCTGAGAGACAGAAGTCTAAGGGGATGTTACAACCATTACCCATACCCGAATGGAAATGGGAAAACATCACTATGGACTTTGTCACAGGACTTCCTAAAACATCCAAAGGCAATAATGCTATTTGGGTCATAGTTGATCGTCTTACAAAGTCTGCACACTTCATTGCTATTAGAGAGGATTTCTCTCTAGATCATCTTGCCAGGATATATGTAAAGGAAGTGGTAAGATTGCATGGAGTACCACTTTCTATTATATCTGATCGGGATCCGAGATTTACCTCGAAGTTCTGGTGAATTCTTCAGCATACTCTGGATACAGAGTTGAGTTTCAGCACTGCTTATCATCACCAGACAGACGGTCAGTCTGAGAGAACAATTCAAACCCTAGAAGATATGTTGAGAGCTTGCTCTATGGATTTCAAAGGAGGTTGGGATCAACACCTACCTTTGGTGGAATTTTCTTATAATAATAGCTTTCACTCCAGTATTCAGATGGCTCCTTATGAAGCTCTCTATGGAAAGAAATGCAGGACTCCAACTTGCTGGGATGAAGTTGGGGAAAGAAAGCTGTTAGGACCTGATCTCGTTGATGAAATGGCAGAAAAGGTCAGATCTATTCAACAACAAATAAGAGCAGCTCAGAGTCGACAGAAAAGTTATGCCGACAACCGAAGAAAAGACCTAGAGTTTGAAGTGGGTGATAAAGTGTTCTTACGAATATCTCCCTGGAAGAGGGTTATGAGATTTGGAAAGAAGGGGAAGTTGAGCCCTAGATATATCGGTCCTTTCGAAATACTGGATCGTGTTGGGAAGGTAGCTTACCGATTGGCGCTTCCACCGAATCTCTCTCAAGTTCACGATGTGTTCCATGTATCTCTCCTGAGAAAGTACATACCAGATCCTTCACATGTACTCAGCTCAGAAGTTGTACCGCTGGAGCAAGATCTTTCTTATGAAGAACAGCCGATAGAGATTCTGGATCGTAGCGAAAAAGTCCTACGAAACAAGACCACTCGCCTGGTGAAAGTTTTATGGAGGAACCACCAACTTGAAGAATCTACATGGGAGCTTGAGGATATGATGAGGGAGAATTATCCTCATCTGTTTGTTACAAAGTGACGAATTTCGAGGGAGAAATTCTTTTTAAGGGGGGTAGAATGTAACACCCGAGACTTTTATGTTATATAAATCATCAAAGGAATCTTTTTCTACACAACACTTGCTTGGCTTGCTTTACACGCAATCGCAACCTTCCTCGATAGCTTGCGTCGTACGCAATACCGAGTTTCACTAAACAACAATATGCTATTAAAACTAGCCGTTATGAATAGTAATAACCACTTTTTGAAATTTTATAAATTTTATTTTTCAAAATGGACTTCATTTTTTGGACTCAGAATATCGAAATTAGCCTAGGGTGAAATTTTGGTATTTTTCTGAAAACTTTCAATTTTTGATGAATAGTGAAACCACTAAGTGGTAGGTTAAAAACTGAATTTTGCATAAAACTTAATTTTACCGCTTCTGTGAATGGAATTTCGAAAATCCGACAGACACGGTTGATATCAGTAAGTAAAATGTGGTTCAATGTGATAAAAATAATTTTTGGTGAATAGTAACTTTTTACTTTTTTTTACCGCGGTTAATAGTAAATAGGGTAACTAAGGGTAAATATGATATTAATATTACCCTAACACATGTCCTAATTCTATTGGACAAGTGTAATTCGACCAAAAACAAACTTAGGAATAAAATATGACCATTTAGGCCCACTTGGATTAGATTAGGACATTTATTATTAATTTATTTAAAGAAGGGTTAAAGTAGTTAAAATCAAAGTTTAATAAGTAAATCATTTTTAATATGGGGTTATATATAAGATAAATTCGATTGTAAATATTCATTATAAAGCTAAAACGATTTACTACATGATGGTATTTTATTTGTAATTTTTAGACATCAAATAATTTAATTTATTTATGACACAAAGATGATGCAGTAATTATCTTGTTAATGAAATATTGACATAATTGATGTTATAAACACCAAAATAAATGTAATTTGAGACTTTTTATGAATTAAACTAATTTTATAGGTTACTATGATATATTAGTGTTGATTTAATCAACTTGTTTCGAACATATAATTCTGTTATGACTTTCACAAAAATCATATATCAAATAGTGTCAAAATTGACACAAAATAGTTTTTAAATCAAATATTATATTATTAATTGTTATTTTATTCCTAAAAATCTAAGGTTCGGCCAAATGACTTAGATAAGGATATATATATTAATAATAAACAATTTGGGGTTCGTTTGGCATGTTATAGTAAGTGTATTAACCATATAGTGAAAGAAAACAAAAAGACACGGTAAAAGTTAAATTAATTAACTTAGAGTTAAATCTAATTGATAAGGTTCAAATAATACCCTAAACTTGTCTAAATCCTATTGGTTGATAGGATTTCGACCCATCCCCACTTTATCTTCGAAATAAGACCCTTTGGAACCATTATAAACCGATTTTGACGTTAATATAAAATAATATTTTGAGATATTCCTAAGGTGCCCCTCTCCTCCCTTATAAAAGGGCACCTCCTCCCCCTCCTCCTCACACCAATTTGAGCACTCAAGCTCAGCCAACCCCTGCCATTTTCTCCTCTCCACTTCCCTAGAATAATCCTAGAGGTCCTGGTCTTCTCCAAAGACCAATCTTAGTTCCTTAAGTGGAGGATTCAAAGAGGCGTTCCAAAGAAGAGGTAATATCCATTACCGATCTTTTCAATTTCTTTCTTCTTCAACTTCTTCTTCTTTAGTTGTTTCATGATAAAGTAATAACATAAATATTACTTACATACTGATATGTTATTATAAATATGAAACAACCCTAATTCACCTTCTATCCATCCTACGGAAAAATGAAATCACCGCGCGTGCGTACGTACGGAATACCGTCTCCACGCCGTGGTGTAATCTATTTTCCACAATCACCTTACAAGGATGGGTATAATGGTGTAATGAGTAACTATATATGATTATTATGAAGTAATATTTATACTGAAATAATATATATATACTCCAATACAATTCCACGATCATAGGAACGATATCATCACTCGTGCGTACGTACGGAATACCGTCTCCACGATGTGATGCGACTCGTTCTACATGATCTTCATTTAATAATGATTATATAAATGAATTGAATGAATGAATATGGTATATACTACACTAATACTATTCTGGAAATGAATTATCTATAACCTAAAGATAAGAATAAGAATTTATTCGACAAAACACGCATGAGAACAAAAAGTTATAAAGACCCGAGTAACAAGTAACAATGAAATATTACTAACAAGAAGCTAATAATATGACCATATATGATATAATATCAATATGTATGATTCTGGAATAAGTCAATAACATTATTTAAACCATTATACAGGAGCTTCGGACATGAACAAAGCAAATCGGACCTAAGGTAAGGGAAATATCACAATCTCATTTTTATCCGAGATTGTTTATTCGTAAGTAATTACTGGGGTGTATTTTATCATCCACATCCATGTTCCCTCAATATGTAATATTGTTTCCATCCACTTAAAATAGTTTAAATCCAATTTTACCCTTCGGTGAGTTTTTAGTAAAGAATATGAAAAGAATCTTTTATCGTTTTTTTCGTACGAGGTACTTTTTTACTTTTCCGACAAAAGTACGAAGAATGTTTTTTTTTAACTTATACGGCATGAATGGGTTTTTTTAAAACATTATTTCAAAGAAGCTTCCTTTACAAGTTTTCAAGTTTATTTTTAATCAACTTCTTTTAGTTTTAAATTGTAAGACATGTTAAGAAAGGAAAATGTTTTTGAAGTAGAAGGGATATTTTCCTCAAGAATGGATTTCAAGTATTTTATCAAAATTATTTTACATCTAAGATAATAAAAGGGTTCTGTTTTTATCCCTATTATTACATGGATTTGATTATGTTGTGATGGAAATATTTTTATGAATTCCTTTATCTTATATGAATAGTTTTATGATGTCATGTTGTTTTAGAATTCCATTTTTATTACATGGGTTATGCAATGATGTATGATTTATGATTTTGTGGCACACATAAGAATGGTATCATTATGAGATGGGTGGGACCTATATCTCCCTCCAATGCATTGGGTAAAGACTTTATATCTCATGAGATAGACATGGCTGGAACGGAAGGTTATTTCGGTTCAGTGATACAGGACTGAAACGAGGAGTGAACTCGGTTCAGAAAGGGACTTTGTCCACTAAGATAGTCTTGGCAATGAGTCATGACTAACAAGAAATGATTTTCCATGATTATGTGTGCATGCCACAAAGTTTCAAGTTTTATGGGGATCTCATTTTCACTTCTATGATTTATTCCATGTTAAGATAGTATGATCTCTTTTGCAGGTTTTGATTTTCAAAAAGATATGATATGATTTTTATTTCCTTTATTTGCCCTTGCTGAGCATTTGAGCTCACCCTTTTATGTTTTCTTTTCCCCAGGTCAGGAAGATGGATATTAAGTAGAATATGCCAAAAGGGACCCTAGATATGATGAAATAAATGGGAGACACTGTAGAAGATTTATGAACCAGTTGTTTATGTTTCCCAGTTTCTAAAGACACTATACCTATACGGTCCTTTGTGGTTTTGTCATATGTTGTAATAAGTGTGCTTCAATTTTGAAGTATTAACAATGTATGTAAAGTGTGGGTCGTTATATGCGGAGTTTCCTAGGTCTGGATGGGTACTATCGAAGATTTGTGCCAGAATTTTCCTGAGTTGAAGCACCAATTTCAGCTTTGACGAAGAATGGAAACCCTTTGTGTGGTTAGATAGATTCCAGTAGAGCTTTCAGGAGCTGAGGCAGAGATTGACCAGTGTTCCCATCTTGAGGCTACCATAAGAGGGTGATGGGTACGTAGTTTACTGCGACGCATCAGGGACCGGACTCGGGTGTTTTCTGATGCAGGAACGAGCGGTGATCGCATATGGTTCACGACAATTGAGATAGAACAAGTAGAACTACACTACCCATGACGTTGAGTTAGTAGCAATGGCCTTCGCCTCGAATTTGTGGTGGCACTATCTGATGGGCGAGCACTTTATAGTCTACTCTGACCACCAGAGTCTCATGTAAATCTTCCCGCATAAGGACATGAACCTGAGACAGTGGAGATGGCTCGAGTTTCTCCAGGACCATGACTTTGAGATAGTCTATTCTCATGGGAAGGAGAACATTGTAGCTGATGCTCTCAGCAAGAGATCGGTCATTCAACTACTAGGATAGGTAACAAAGCATCTAGCCACGTTGCACATATCCTTTGTTGATAGAGATAGAGCAACCATTCTATAGTCTCTCACAGTCACTCCCCCACTAGTTCAGTTAGTCATAGAGGCGCCACATGGGGACACTGACTACGAGACACGACGTGCTAGTATATCCTCATGGCTAACACCCAAAGGATTTTCTGAAGGAGGGGAGCACGTAATCCTCTTCAAAATACGTACCATGGTACCAGTTGAATTAAAAGAGGAGGTACTGAGGGTGTTTCACACTTCCCCTCTAGCAGTACATCCAGGAGTGGTGAAGATGAACCAAGACCTCAGATGACAACACTGGTGGCCAGGTATGAAGAAGGCTGTAACAGAGTTCATTTCACGTTTCCTCACTATACAGTAAGTGATGGCGGAGCACCGCGTACCAGCAGGCTTGGTACAACCCTTAGAGGTCCCAGAGTAGAAGTGATATGAGATATTCATGGATTTCTTGATGGGGATTCCACGTATATCCAGAGGGAATGACTCTATCTGGGTGATTGTAGACCGACTCAGTAAGTCGGCCCACTACCAACTGATCATAGAGTAGGGATCAGTAGATAGCTTGGGATGCCTCTACATTTAGAAGATCGTACGAATTCATGGTGTGCCATCGTCTATCATTTCCGATCGAGATGCTCGATTCACATCCCGGCTTTGGAAGGGGTTACAATAGGCTTTTGGGGTGCAACTATGTCTGAGCACCGCCTTCCATCCTCGGACGGATGGTCAGACTGAGAGGACCATTCAGACTCTCGAGGATATCCTCTATGCATGTTTCCTTGAATTTGGTCGCACCTAGAAGGATCACTTACCCTTGGTGGAGCTTGTGTACAACAACAGTTACCACTCCACCATCGTGATGGACCCATACGAAGCACTGTACGACCGACCTTGCAGATCACCTCTGTGCTGGAATGACCTGAGGGAGTTTTCACTTGTAGGACCAGAGATGGTTCAGGCTTTGATAGAGAAGGTGCAGATCATCCAAGAGTGGATGAAGACTGTACAGAGAAGATAGAAGTCCTAGGATGATAGGATATGGAGACCACGGTTGTTCGAGGATGGTGACCACGTTTTCCTAAGGGTCTCACCTCGACAAGGTCTACAGAGATTTGTCCGGGGTAGCAAGTTATCTCCGCGCTTCATCAGGCCTTTCCAAATCCTTGGCAGAGTAGGTGAGGTGGCTTACCGCCTGGCCCATCCACCTTAGTTTCACCCGGTGCCTGGCATCTTCCACGTATCTCAGCTGAGGAGATATGTGCATGACCCATCCAACATTATTATTCATCTAAGGGCATATTTACCAAGTGCTTTGCTGGAGGCTCATATGTGAGTTCAGTACCCCCATTTGTTTCCCTAGTGTGTGTTGTAGCTTTACGGGGACATAAACTCCTAATGTGGGAGTAATATAAAAACTCAAAAATTTCATGGATGCTTCTTTCTGAAATACTTTGGATTATTATGATTCTGCAGTTTCTAACGTCACTTGATTCCGAGGCCCGGTGAGCCCGTAATCAATTTCTGAAGTTTTGTTCGGGTACATTCAGTAAACGTACGTGCCTGATTTTCTATCTTTTGAACCAGTGTTCAGAATTCAAATCTGAGGGCACCGATGAACTCACAACACCAGTATTCTTCTAAGGGTACATTTACCGTAGTTGTGTTTTATGCGTGTTGAAAGTTATATTTTTAGGAATTCATACTAAATTAATAAAATTGTTGGTACACAATTTTATTATTTAGTAGGGGTTATTTCCTCCCAAGAGGAGTTAGAGGTGGGTCCCACACCCACATAACCTCCAATGAGAGTATTTTGTGTGGTGGGGCCCACACGATCCCTAACCTTTCAAATCCTTCATTAACTCCCTGAAACCCTCTTTAAACCTACGGACTTCCACTTAAATGTGGAGCCTCTATATCTCCCTCCCATTAATGTTGCCAACTAAAATTCCATAATTAATTCAATTGTCATTTTTAATTAATTTTAATTACATAGAAATGTTATATTATGGGGGGGCCTTATTATTAAATTTTCTTTGCAATTATTTGTGGGGGAATTTTGGGAGAACTAAGGAGAGGAGGTGGTTTTGTTCATCCAGTGAGGAACGTGAAGAAGACGAAGAATGGTGTTCTCTCCATGAAGAACATCATTCTTTCTTCTTCCTCCATGTCAAGGGTGAAGGCATCACCGCGAGGAATGTTGACTATGCAACCTCCTCAGATGCACCCCGACGTTGTCTTCTAATCATCTTCCTATGGATTGACGGTGTCCAACGTCATTTTCGAGGTAGGGGGTTTGCTTCAATTTTAATAGAATAAAATTATTCTTTGTACTTCGTTGAAAACCATGTTCTATCTTTGGCCTTATGATACCGCCTAACACAGAGGGTACGGGCCGAACAAACACGGACCAACAACCCTCTATTGATCCTTGTTTTGTTTGACGGAGGCAGTGAAGGGAGAGGCGGCGGAAACCAGAGGAAGCAGCGACCGTATGCCGGCCACATGGAGAAGAACTGTGGCCCGCATCTACGGGATGCTTGGTCGAAGGAGAACCGGCCGGTCGTAGCCAACTGGGTGGGAGAACCACGACGCCTTTAATGCGTCGCGCTACGGAGAACCGCAACCCGTGCTCCGCAGGCCGTTTCGGCAGTGAACTGGCAGGCCGCATGCTGGCCGGGTTGAAGAAGGTCGCGACACCAACAGGGGCTGCACGGGAGAACCGCGGGCCGCCCGTGCGGGCCACTTACGCCAAGAAGACCAGCCTGATTTTTCCGGCCAGATAGGGGGAAGCACCGATCAGCACCGCCAATTTGGGAAAGCGTGGGGCCACGGCCCTCGGACATCTCGTCCAGCCAAGCCAGGCCGCACCGTGCCGGGTCGGGCCGCATCCCCTTGGGTCGGGCCACGCCCCCTCAGGTCGGGTCGCGCCCCCACCGGGCCGGGCTGCACACTTCACCGGGCCGGTCGGACCCCATCAAGTCAGACACCCCAAAACCGAGTCGACCCAACCCGCCAGCCCACAGGGCTTGACGGTCCGGGCTCGTTATCACTTAAACATGAATAACATTAAAACCGAACGTCTGATCGACACATTGTTTTCAGAAATAGGACCCTCATGATGAGGAGGTAAATTTTCTATACTCTATGTGAATTTTGGATGACTTTGGAAAATGGACATGTTTGGAGCGAGCGTAATTCCAACTGGGCCCCTCAAATGGAGAAGCCAATATCTCTCAGACCAGGCGTCCGATTGACTGGCCGTCTGTTGTGTTTGTTTCCTTTTGACGAGACAAAACTTCATAATACATAAACTATGGACTTTGGGATAGTTGATGTATCAATCCCTTGAATCAAGGAGCAAACCCTCCAGGAATCGAGCGTGTTGTGTGCGGGAACCCTAGAGCTGGCTGCGACTGCGACGACTACCGTACTGGAATCCTCCGTGGGTTTGACTATGACAACTACCATACTGGAATCCTTAGTGGGTTAGACGACAACGACTCGTGTACTAGAATCCACCAAGGTTTTGACAGCGATGACTACAATTCTTGTATCCTATGTGAGTCTGACAGTTTTGTCAACAGTTCTTGTTTCCTAAGTGGGTCCGACAATTTGACCTCTGTACTAGTATGCTGAGTGGGTCTGACAGAGTAGATGGTCTTGAATATTATGTGGGTCCAACAGATTAGCTGGTCTAGTATCCTACATGGGTCCGACATCTTAGATCTATCAGTGACTGCATCTGATCATCTCTATCACTAATAGAAAATTGTTTACCTTTGTGAGTTGAGTCATGACTTTCAATCATTATCACCGATGTGATTGACTTCATTCCTGTGTGGAAAAGGTTGTTCTTGGTCTCGACAGTTGGTGCAGAACTAGGATTGATGACATAGGTATATGTATGGGCATATACCTAAGTAGTGTTAGTTGATACTTCTTGATTGTGTCATTCTTCTGTGGTATATCCTTCATGGATTCTGGGAGACCTTTGGGGGTCTCAGGGTCCCTACTATGTATCGTATACTCACCCATGCACAGGCTATGCCCACCCTACATTGTGTTGGTTTCAGACGACAGACAACACTGATCGTGATAGAGACTTGTTGAGATCGACGGTACCCAGAGGTGGACCACTTGGCGAGACGTTCACGGAGCGGACAGGTAGACCCATGGTGTTGAGGATACCGTCTGTACCCACCCTTCAGGTGGTATTCCTGGAGGACGACTTAGTGGTTGCTGTTTTACTTTACTATCATTTTACTAGCTTTCAGTTGTACTGTACATACTGTTGGGATTTTATTTCCGGCCCTTTTCTTTTCGGCACTTACTTTTGTATTCAGTTTTGCTTAGTGCATACTTCAGTTGCATACTTTATCGTGTTTATTTACTTTTATAAAGGCAATGCCTTCCTATTATAGGGATTTACGCCTTTGTTGCTAGTCGCCATCCCCTGGCCTATGGAAGGCGGGTTTGGGGTAGTCACGGCACGGGCCCCGAGGACGGTTCGTGACACCATGGATATGATATGATAATTTATTCATATATACAGTATAATTTGATTATTTACTCTTTTTTATATTATATACAAACTGATTATTCCATAATATCTTTTTTTAATGGTTAGGGTCAAAGACATAAGTTATTATTAAAGAAACGACCACTTTAGACTGGGTAGAGGGTGACCCATTACATTGCACAAATTCCCAAGGCCAAGTGGCCTGCATACAGGGCTAGAAAGCCCATTTTTTGGCCCAAAGGACCCCTCAGTAAACAGTACTGCTACAGTACCCACGCCTCTACAGTACCTCCACTGCTATAGTACCTACACCAGTCCCTCCACCACTATACTGCGTCCGCTGCTACAGTCCTCCGCTGCTATAGTACTGCTACAGTACTCGGGAATTATCCCCTGCCCGGATTTGATCCTGGGTCTTTTGGATGCCAAGCAGCTGCATGAACCACTAGGGTACAGGCTCTTTGGCAACCATGTTATCTTTTATTTTATTCTCTCCCTCACTATGAAATTAAGATAACCCTTTATATTGTTTCATGATTTCCCTAAAAATAATTGATAATACTACTTTTGACAAAAACATAAGTATATCAGAATAATACTATTTCATGTAATTTTAATAAAAAATTTATTTTTCTAATATTATATAATTTTAATATATATATCAGGACTCCTAATACTACTAAACATTTTGATCCTATGTATAAAAATCATACATATTCTATTACCATTTTAAAAATTGGACTTAGACTCTGGGTTATTGAAGTAGGGGTTGTAATTGTTTTTAAAAAAGTATGATTATAAAAAACCATTAAAACTTATTTTAAAACATAGTTAGAAAATAAAATTTTTTGATA
The DNA here is from genome assembly GCA_963277665.1 of Viscum album. Classification (NCBI taxonomy): domain Eukaryota; kingdom Viridiplantae; phylum Streptophyta; class Magnoliopsida; order Santalales; family Viscaceae; genus Viscum; species Viscum album. Next base: position 460,557,597 of record OY728167.1, on the reverse strand, counting down.
AACATTTAGAAAATTCATGTAATATTTTAAAAAATACATGATATGAATTTGTAATAAATTCATATGAATTGTATAGTTTGATAAAAAATTCATAGTATTATTCCGGAAGTTATTTTTATATTCCATATTTTAAAAATGAAACATAATAAAAAGAATAGAAACCATTTACACATATAATTAGAATAGTTATTTAATATAATGGAAAACCAATTATAATGATGTTGTAGATGAATAAATTTTCACAATATTAGGGAAATTAACTAAAATTATAACATACAATATTTCCCATATGAAACATCTTTTTTTATTTAACATGGTTAATTAATGAAGGGTCATTTCATAAGGAAGACATAAAATCATTTTTTTGGAGGAGAAACTTCATTGATCAGAACATTCTAAGACCACCTCTAGTGTCCCATCATAATGAAAATATTATAGAATATTACGAAAAATTAAATTATATAATGGATATTTATATTCTATGAAATGAATATATATATTAATTGAGAAATATTTAATTGATGTTTTTTGGAGGAATTTCATAAATATTCATTTTACCATGAAATTTAATTCCCTATTGACTTCATCATTATAAAAAATTCATATGTAATCCAATATATATAATGGATTTAGTGGATGTTTTGGAAATGATGAATAAATTTGGATATTTGGTTCATAAGTAATTCATTTTCCCTATTATCATATCTTGAAGGGAAGCGATACTATTTTTTAATAAGAAGGATGGGTTTATGAGGTTTTTCATTGATTATAGAGAGAGCAATGCCATTATTATTAATAAAAAAAATATCATTTTACTTTCATTGATGAACCATTTTATCAACATAAAGTGGATCAATACTTCTCAAAGGTTGATTTTCATTTTACTAATTATCGATTAAAATTTAGGAAGGATTATATAATAAATACTAGTTCTTGTATAAGGTATGTGTATTATGAGTTACTAGTAATTCCTTTTGGATTATTAAGTAAACCCTTTGTTTTTATAAATCCAATACATTGAATATTCAAAACAAAATTAATAAATCAATTATGATTTTCATTAATAATATATTAATATACTCTAATATCTTTATATAGAATGATAATAATTTATTGATTGTTTGTAAGGCCTTTAGAGAAATATTGTCATTAAAAAAATCAGTAATTTTTTTTGGATTTAACATGTTTGTTCTTATATCCATACATCTCCAATTATAGAATATATATCAACCCATCAAAGAATATGGTGGTTGGAGAATGTGAAAATAAATTGAATATAATTGAAATATGTTTTTTCCTTAGATTAAATAGTTACCTTAGGTGATTTTCGGATTTTTTATTAAATATATTCACAACAAAGCTGTCTTGTAATGGGACAAATTATAATTTTTTATAAATTTGTTGAATGTTTTAAATAATTGAATAAAAAATTAATCAAATCACTTGTACAGACATTATGATCAGTAAAGAAATATTTATTATATAAATTTATGGATCAAATAAAATAACTTGGTCTTTCATTAATGAAAATGATATAGTAATTACATACACATCAATCTAAATAATGATCAATGGAAAAAATTGTGAAACATAGGATCTATATTTTGTTATATTAATCTTTTCTGTGATGATATGATACCATTATCTTTATTGTAAAACATAACACATATATATTGATTATAAATGTTTGAATAATATATTAAAATTTTATAAAATCATTATATCACAATGGAGAATGATGGAACTAACCAAAGACTATGAATTTATGATACACTACATCATTGAGAAGGAAATAAAGATAAAAGATGGATTGAGTAAGAAACATGGAGTAATATCACTAATGAGGATGGAAAATGATACAATATTAATGGATTTAGTGAAGTTGTTTTTTAAAATTATTGGGTAAGGCAAAGATTAACTGTTTTTACAAGTAATTTCCTGACCATTTATACACAAGAACATAAATAAGTAATAATAAGATGAAACTGGTATACTAAAGAAGTTTAAATCTACAAAATAAAAGAAATTTTAAAATTTTAGTTATGATGATACATTTATTATGTTTTTAAATACATTATGTGAACCATTAGTACCTGAGAAGAAGAAGTAATTTCTAGATGAGGATCATAGCTCAAATTTCAATATGGAGTTTGTTATCACCCATATGTATAGGGATTTATGATAAAACTTATGAAAGGATAACATGATGTTGGAAATTATTGACTACATTTCCTGATTCTTGTAATTACAATAATTAATTGATAGATGACAATATATAATGAGCTTTATGAAACCTCCACCTATAAAAATGTGTATGTAATACATTCACATAGTGGACTTTGTTACTATACATTCTATGACATCAGTGAATAATTATTCAATATGGGATACTTTAGATCTCCTTGTAGTTTATATAAATTTCATAGAAATAATGGAGGATATAAACTTCAAGAGACTTTCTGGATTTATATAAATGAATATATAAGTATTAATAGTGAACCACTATTAATTATGACTGATCCCAACCATGATTTTACAAATAAAAATTGGAAGATCCTTTATAAGGCTTTGTACAATATGATAGCTTGAGAAATAAATATCATCATAAAATAGATTGGAAGAATGAAATTTCAATTTAAACATTTGAGCGAATTTTGTAACATGTGCACTAAACTTCCAGGTAACCTGGCACCCTCAAATTACTCAGATGAAATTATTACTTGACCTTTAACTACATTATAAAAATGGAACCCTAAAAATTACTTTGTAGGAAAATATAATATACTCCAAATGAAGGAACCGTGAATTTAAATGATGAATGTTAATATATAAATTAAAAAATTGGATACTAAATTAATTATAAAACACTTTATTTGATATTTCATTACAAAATACATGACAAGTTTCATATGAAAATAATTATAAGCTTGTAACAAAATAAAAATCAAACAATGACGGTTCATTATTGGACAATATGATCCTATAATTATTCCCTCAATGTTAGATCATCTAGGAATGAAGGATATTAGATTGTATAACTCCATATCTTCCACACATGAACATGAAGGTCTTGTTTCATTTATATGAGTATAGTGTGTTCTAGAACAAGTTTTCAAAGTTCCTTATGATGAACACATGATTTCATAAATAACATAGATCTAATCCCAGAAGATAATATCAATAAAACCTTGTTATTCTATAGTATTTACCTCTCAAAAACTAGAGGGAGAATGCATGTGAACCTAAATTCATGAAATATTCTACCATTTATAAGTTTGATTTATATATTGGATATTAAAGTTAGGTTTATGATTATTTTAATTATACTTTTTACCTTAAACAAACATAAACAAAAAATCAGTCCAATTCACAATAAATAACATAATTAAATAAGGGAAAATAAAAAATAATTTATGTCCCACTTGAGACATTATTAATCATCAAATACCAAATTATGAGCCATTTAATCAACAAATTTACCCAATATTTTTTGACCATTCCTAAATATTAAATATTCTTCCAAAATATAATTTTTATGTATTCACTTATGTAAAAATAAATAATATATGAATACCTTATGAAAAAAATCATTTATTTTTATTTTAAAATTTTAGTATTTAATTTAATAATTTTAATTACAGTCATTGTCACTGAAACATTGACTATATCTTAAATGTGAGCCTACTTAATCCCAAACTCCAGTCCATATGAATAAGTGTAACATACAAATACACATAGTGAGAGACCCTATAGGAAATTATCTAGATTTTAGTGAGTCATAGTCACATAACATATATGGTATCAAGGAATACACCATGGCCCAAAAGTAGATAAAGATATATTATAGCTTTGTAAACATCCCGTAAACACTAACAATGTAATAAAAAATCTCCATCTCCTTAAATCTTATAAATAATGATGAATATATTTTACACAATCCATTAATTTTTTATTTATATTTATTGATAGTTTTGGATAAACATTAATTCATCTACTTTGGACAATGTATTATTTCATGTACACCAATCTTATTCAAGTGACCAAAGATATCAACATCTGTTTAGAAGTGATAAATCTTATATTGATAATTTAACCAACTACATATCACTAATGTTGTATCCATAAGAAGATATATTTCCAAAAAAAATAAATTGTCTCAGATTTCATCATACATCAATGAGCATAATCAAATGATACACATTGATAATTGTGCCAACTCGAGAGACCCAATGACACCCAAAATATATGGAATTTGTATTAGTGGTACAGTCATCATGATCTTCTCTACGTGAGATCACTGAGTGAAAACATCATTAGAAAGAGTCTCAATGATTATAATCCATCATCACTTTATAGTAATAAATCATTTATTCCCGTTAAGTAGGATATATCTATACCATGGAATTTTTTTTGATATTATTAACATAATATCTCATTGTTTTCATTACAGAAGTCTAATGGTTTTACCTTTTGATATGATAAGTAATTTATGGAAATTAACATGTTAATAGTGTCCAAAAAAGTAGTAAAACAATTATAGTTGGATTAAATCATATATAACTCTCTATATAGATGGAATGGTAATAAAAAATTACACCTCACATTTGTTCTTGGGAAACAACTTTCACATCACTCCCACCTTCACTAGAAATAATATATATTCATCAATTTGATATCTCTCACATAAAAAATAATTATTTTACTAGGATATTTATTTATCCATCAGCCCCAGCATGTTTTTACATAGGCACCCTACTATTTGTAACTTCACCTCATGTAAAATCCCTTAAAATATTTTATCTTCATGTATGTACCTTTTATCCTCTTTCATAACCTTGACATCTTAGAATGTACCATTCTTGTAATATTAGTATCATATATATTGTGAAAATATTTTATTTTACAGTAAAATTTCAATAATTGGAAGAAATCATTTCATATTATTACCACTTCTGTAGTCATATTATAATCTAAAACGTATATGATTTTTTATATAATTTTTATCACAATATTTAATGATCTTATATTGATCATTTACATACCCTAAATATGATTAGATCATATTGATCTTAAAATAGGCTACTTTTTATGTCCACCTTTGATGACTAGTATTCCATCCACTATAGTTATTTTGAATATATTCCTTATAAATTATCAATTATTATGGGATTATTATAATTATTTCCCCTATTATACTATATTTATTTGATATTATTGTACCGTAGTATATATATTATAAATATCAAATATAATATATATCTTGACATATATATTATATATGTTAGTGATGTGAATGGATTTAAACTCATCATAGTAATCCCCTCTCATGTATTGTACATATAGATATATTTATTCCATATAATGAAGGAAATACTTCCACACTAGATTTTTATAACACGTATTTTAAATTATATGTCCATATATGCATGTTTACTATGTTAAAGAGACCCATTAATCAATATTAATGGATATTGTTCCCATGAAATAGAGATACCTCTTTATACTAACCTATGGAGAGGAAAATTCAAATAATTAAAAAATAACTATAACACCAACATCTTTTTTACATGTTTTATCAATATATATCACAGGGAATGTTATGGTTCTCCAACTAAAAACTTGTTGATACATATAAAATTTATCATTCAATTATTTAATGTATTTATTGATCTTTAATTCAATCCCTGAAACATGAACATTATATTAGAGAATTATTATTTTTCTAAAACATAGTATTATATCTAATATTTTTTTTATAATTTTTTTGACACTCACCTATCAAATATATCAATAACGATAATCTGTTATAGAAATTAAATTCCAAATAGATTTTATAATCTCATCTAGTGAAAATATTTATATGTTTTCAACACCATGAATTGTATTAAAACATTACAATTATTTTTTCAGAATATGTATTTACTTTACCTCATAAGTACATATTTTCATGAATTCCCATGTAGATCCAATGGGTTTTATATTAGATGGTGGTATTTCAAAAATAGAGACTTGATTTTGAAGCATGAAATCTATTTGTAGAATTCATATTAACATGATATATTATATTTTAAAATTTTGTCATTCATTATAAGAGATATATTCATTAATAATAATGAATAATATATAATCTCATTAAAGGTTATAAAACCAATTATCTTTGGTTTCATCTTTCTTATATAGAATGTGTCTCTAAAACAGTACATTTCCATGTGCTCTTGTGGAACATCTTTCTGAATTCCATTACTTGTGATTCTTGATCCTTGACATTATAAATGAATAGATTTCCACAACTACCTTAAAGAAATATTGTCACCCTAGTACATTAATAATTTATTTAAAATGACTATTTAATATTTATCTAAAAAATTTATCTAGTATACTTATTAAATTTATTATAATTACAAGTTATTCAAAAACAATTTCTTCTTGATTCACGCCCATTTATTGAATTATCATTAACATAGACTTTTAAATTAAATATACTTATTTTTGACATAATGAATTTATTTCAAGTTTTAAATTATATGAATTCCACTAATCATTTTAGTGTGAATGTGGTTTAGTATTAACACAACTATACAAATAGATTTTCATGAAATTAATTATGGAAGTCTTTGAATAATTATAAGACCCCTCATCGATATCCATTTTACAAACAATACGAATATTATGTGTGGAAGGAAATATGAGTTTAGGAAAAAATACAATATATATTTTAATGTTTGAGGAATTATTGGTTAATATGTTATTCTTCTCACCCACAAAAATCATCTTTTATCTTCCTAGAAAGATAATTATTTAATTCATCTTTTACATTTTTTAAAATACATATGTAATACGATGACATATACGAATTTACCTCTATATTCTACATGAAATAGTTTATATATCATTCTGAATTTATTCTTGATCCTTATTCAATTTATTATCTTTAATGAAAATTTTTAGCTGTCTATAATAATAAATAAGAAACCATGCCAAATACTTATGTGTTTTAGATCAACAATATCTAAGAACCCCACACAGAATACCTTTGATATTTTACTTATGACCTTACATGATGATGTATCAACATTCCACAACTAGAAATTATACATTTTATATTTATTATTAATTTTATTTTATATTTATTATTAATTATAGACCTATTATATCTATAATTAATGAAAAATTAAACAGTAATTTATATATGGTATACCACATCTTTAATTTTTTCAAAAATGTATCACTATTTTAAAACATAACACCAAGATAATATTTTTGGTATCACATATTACATAATAATAGTTTTCAAGTAATATAATATTTCCCCTAAAATAAAAATTTATTATATTTTATAGCAGAGAGAGGTGACACGATCCCTTAGTAACTGTAACATTGGATTCAATTTCATAAAATTCATAAACATATCTATTACATATATTTGGATAAAAATGTAAATTTAACAAGTTGTATATAATACCCAAGAAAAAAATAGAAATATTATATACAATGATGAATATACATGAAGTAGAAGATTATGTTTTATTATTCCTATATACATTGAAATTTGTCTTCTAGTGACCCTTGTTGTCACATGTAAAGAAAATAGACTTCTATTTGATATTATCCTTATATATTTTTATTCCTGAAAGGTTTTTGTTAATGTAATTTTATTATTTTACATTCAATTATATTTTAAAACATAACGTTTATTTTCTTGAAAAAAATAACTAGACATTTATCATTGTTTATGTCTTCATAAACGTAACAAAACTTGTCAAAATGATATTGAATTGATTTATCGATAATGATACTTTTATTAGTCTTAATGAAACTGGAGTAAATAAATGAAATGCATGAGAGAATTAGTTGTATTTATGTATCCTTATTAATGTTGAATCCTAATTTTTTTGAGAAATGTTGTCTATATTTTTTATTATATGAGGGCTATATTATATTTAACATTTATGATTAAACATGTTCAGTGTAAAAATTATTTCATTTGTTTCATGATTAAATATCACTTAAAATAATTTAGGGAGTTGAGTTACTATGTTCTAAGCATCACAATCATCATGTTTCTTTCATAACGCTCTAGAAATTGATGGTATCATTAAAATATAAACATAATATTCATTATCATTTTTTATTCTATATGAATCCTTTTCACCATCAATTTATTTATATGGTGCATCATTAGTTAGTGAGTACTCCATCACATTCAATTTACTTGAATATTATAGCACTATGTGCATGTTTATATAATAATCTTACAAAATTATACTTCTTGAGAATTTTTTATAATACAACATTGATCACAATTAATTCATAGTATTGATTTATAATTTTAAATAAAATAATAAGTTTAATATTATTACTTTTATCATGATTACTAAATTTTTAAACCTTATTTATTTATTAATCATTAATGTCTCCCTATATTTTATTAAAATACTAGTCTTTCTCAACAAATATATTCATAATACTTAATCACTTTAGTATTCTAGTGGGAAAGGATACTTAAACCTCTCATTATATACCAATATATGGAATCCGCACTACTCCAAGATTATAATATACAATTATGGATGGCCAAATGATTTTACTTGCAACCCCTTGATTTTAAAAGTGATTTTTTGACTGTTAGAAACCCTTAACATAGATGGATACGACAACAACCTATAACATTTCAACAATATAGTTATGAGTATTTATTAAAGAAAATTTTAATTAATTCATGACACAAATCCTAGTTCAACTTTTTTATTGGAGTAATCATTTTCAAATATAGTATGCAATTCTGCAGACTATCTAATAATTCTAACATAATTGATTAAAATAATTTATTACACAATATTTTAATTGAGTAAATTTTCAATTATTTTTTTGACAGAAGTCCAATTCTATTTATCATAATTAGTTACTATTTTATTTTCTTAAAAAATTAACCATATATAGATAGAAGTACATTCTTAACATATTTATTTTTTATCTATTCATTCTTATTAAGAATCTTATATGGTTGTATAATGTAACTTGCATTATCATATAATTAACTCTGAATTATAAAAAAATAAACAATGATAGGATCGTGAGTTATTTTCTACTAGTTAATCCATCAATAAGATGTTGGATGAACCAAGATACTATAGAAATTCCATGATAAAAATCCTAAATTTAATTGTAGTAATCGAATAACTCACATGATTTTTATTATTGTTTTCTATGATGGTTGTCATACTGAAATTCTGTCATTGAAAATTCCTATGATCTTTACATTCCATACTCACACACAGGTGAGGGGAAACGAGATTTATGGGGTTGAATTTTTTTCATTAAAATTTGTTCAATAATTCTATTATATTTTTAATGAATAAGGTTTTATTTTTAGATCTTCTAAAATGATATATAATAAATAATTGTCACATTTTAAAAACAAAACAAAATAATTTATTTAAAAAATTAACATTAAAATTTAGAAGGTTTGGTCTTGGATCATGATCATTCAAAATCCATCAAAATTGAAAAATAAAAAATAAATACATTAAAATTAGACATTAGTTATTTTTAACCCATTAAATTATTATTATATTATTTTTAATGAATTTTTGAAATTTCTTATTGATCATGGATTTTTTTATTTAAATACTTTAAATTTTTATTTATTTTATAAATAGTGTTAATATGTTTTAGGGTTTCTAAAGAAAACATGCCCTTGGATGGCTACTAATCTCTTATTAGGATCAGTAGGGCTATGTAGGTTAGGGCTGGTGCATTTCGACCTGGGTTTGGTGACATGCTAATAGCCAGGATAGTCACACATTGGGGGAGGGGGTTCTTCACTGTGTTATTTTCTAATATAATGGTTTCTCTATTATGCATTAAACAATATATATATGTGTGTATGTATATGGATTTTAGAATAACACATTCTGAGATTTTTAAATGTGGGATGCATGGCCCCATGGACATAGAGAGATGAATGAAGTAACCGTTCAAGGTGAAACACCTATATAATATTTTCATTTTTAATATTTTTTACTCATATTATATAAACTCCATGAGTTGACTTCCCCCCTTACACTTTGAAATTCCTCTATGCTACAACATTTTATACTACCAACTGTATATATATTATTTGTCTTCAATTAATAAATCCACATATATTCAATAAAAAATCAACTCAATAAAATTTCTCTCTGTTTTTGAAATTCAAAAGGTTGAAACTAGTGATATATGATTTTAATATAATAATCAAAATATATTGGGAATAGAATTACTATGTGAAGAAACCAAATTTATAGATAAGGATATTTTTGTTGTAATTTTTCTTAATAGAATTGTTTGATAATAATTCATTGAGATGTTTAAAATTATAAGTGATATTAATTGATGTTTTTGGGTTCTTCCATTTTATAGTATTTTAAAAATATTCATAAATAGGCATGTTTGTTTTGATTTGAGGAAGTTGCATTAAATAATTTAACAATTAATTGTGATAATTGTAAATATGATTTTTAGTATAGAAAAACATGTGTCATTAGTTATTTTAGTTTGATACAAATGATTACTATATTGAGAAGAAGTGATTTTTTTTGGGATTTATGGTTCAATTACAAAATAAATAGAAAGGAATATGGTGAGTTTCTTTTTATGGATTCATATGGACTGTATATGTGATCATTTTTTGTTGGAAATTAATTAAATCATTAAGAATATTCCAACAAAATAGGTATCATGGGATCCATCTAGTCGGGATAATCCAAAATAGGATATCAAGAAACATTCTCACAGTGTTGTGTGGGAAGAATCATGGATCCACCATGCGAGGAGGCATGGTATCAGACGAGGCACATACAAGGGAAGTATCTGTGTTTTATGAATATATTCTGTTACCAAATATCGTAAGATGATTGTGCACCTTTTATTTTAAAGAGGATCTCAAATAATTGTAGTTTCAATGTGGGATATGTCACTGTAGTTTAGAATGAATTGAAACTATGTGATCTACTTGTTCTGATTTTCCAATCCGTTCAATCATAGTTTCCCACTTATTCTCCCTCGATCTCATCTGAGAGATTATATACATGAAGATCTTCACGTATCCATGTCTCATGATAATATATCCTACTATTATGATAATCATTTTATTAATCAATGAATTCCAGCATGATCGAAATCTCATGTGGATATGTTTTTATGATTAAAACAGAGATCTAACAAAAGAAAAAACTGAAATGGAAGAAGATATATTCTCGGTAATAGTGATGCCTCATGGTATGAAACATGAAGACTAAAATATCCTAAAAATGATTTTCTCTCCATTATTCTCTATGGTTATTAGATGATGTTCATTTCCTATAAATAGGGTGTTTTACAACCATGTGTTTTTGTAGTGATACTGTAATAGGTTTTAGATGCTAGAAAACTAGAGTTACAAGGATATCGTTTCCGAAATGGAGTGTGTAATGAGAAATCTATGTTTTTTGTAAAGAAGAAGCATTATTCCACAAGTGTTATATCTATAAATAAAATCCTTGTATTTCTTCACAGTGATCTTATATGTGAAACAATTAGATAGCTCTGACAGGACCTCATTCACTTTTCACGTAGTACACTAAGATTTCATGAACTTGTGTATATCACCCTACTATTATTTTTATTGTAAAATGAGACAATGTATTGAGAAGTCAGTGTAAAATGTTATTTGATGATCATTTTAGTTCCCATGATTTATATTTTTTATATTTTCACATAAAGAGTATAAAAAATATGAATGTGGTTATATCCATATATACTTGAATGTTTAGGATTTAGAAATATTTTACATGCATGTATCACATTTACACAAAGTATGATGTAGGTTTGTGTGTTCTATTTTGATTTGATATGGCCACATATATGATTTGAGGAAGAGAAACATCACATGAAAAATGTTTTTGGAAATCATTCAATGAAATTATCTGTGAAGAAATAGTGTGAAACACATTCAATTGATCTTGTTTCACAAAAAGATCAACATTTTTGTTTTCAGGTGAAGAATATTTGAAGTATGCCGATTTCATCCTATTTTTGTGAAAATTTACTATGTTGTATTTTTATGAATCTGAATCATTATATGATTGAGGTTTTCCCAGTGGTCAAGAATGTGTTCATTGAGTTCATGCATCGTATAATAGTGAATATTTAGTATTGTGGATAGTCATAACATTGTGTATTTAAGGTAAAAAAAGCATACATTCATCCTGTTGAGTGTTTTCACTATTAATAATTACAACTGATGCTAAGATATGAAAAGGAATAGTGAAGAGATGGTATGTTATATGTGAAAATGAATGTATTAAAGTGTTTTATAATATATAAATGTAAAAATATGATGTGAATTTATAGTGAAATACCCATGAGAATTTATACTTTTTAAAGAAACTATGTTTGTTAATTTTAAGAGAAAAACTACAATCAAGGTATGTTTAGGTTGTGTGTGAATTATCGTATACATGAAATAATTCATGGATAAAATAAAATAAGTCCATGAAATGAATTTTTACATGCATGAGGAACATTAAATATACATTTCATGAAAAGTTTACACTATGTTTTTGAAATTTAATTTGGTGTATTAAATTAAAAGTGAAACTGTAGAGTATTGAGATATATTCTATTGTTCATTCTGATATTTTAGTGGTTTGAATTATAAGTGTTATCTTATAAAATTTAAGAGAGTATAATGAGACAAATTTCATACAATGTTTTTGATAATATTCAGTAGTAGTCATAGAGTTTTAGTTGAAGTGAGTAAGGGAAGAATTAGTTTATCATAGTGCAAATAATATGAAGATTACTTTATTGTAGTTTCATCTTGATGATCTTGTGATATTTATGACTATCTTAAGAGTTTTATTTTTATGAAACACTGGTGGGATACCAGTATAAACAACAGTTCTAGGGTTCCAATATAATTTCAATAAATGTTCATACCCAAAACCAAGGGTTTTGGGTGATACATGAAAAACTAACTTGTAATTGGTGATTCATTATCAGTGGTTAATTTGTATCTCCAATCACCCCTAATAGAACAATGACGTATTCACCAACGTCAGGGGATAACCTAGTAAAAATATTTTGTTTTCTGCGTCATTTAATTTATATCTTTCACATGGTCTAATTTTGTTTGAAAACATGGAAGATCCATTTTCTCTAAAAGGTAAAGATGTTCAAATTAAAATGGGTAAGAGAAAAGAAATTAAGATTGGTAAAAACTTGTGCACATTGATTCACCTCATATTAGTGTACATGCATGATCCACTAGCCACTACAATTGGTATTAGAACATAGGTTACACCTATAATTCTATCTATATTATTTTCCCAGTTGTTGATATCGCATATATATGAAGTGAATATTTGAATTTGATGATGTAAAAGATATTTCTTAGACGAAAATCTCAGTTCCTATGTCTATTAGTGAAAATAAGGATTATTCTAAAATAACCCTAAAAATAGATGGGAAAAATATTCAAGAAAGATGAGAAGAAATTCAAATAAGAAAGGGGATTCATCATAATCTGAATATAGTCAAAGTTGTAGTCTATAATTAGAAACTGTTAAATCAGTTTATAATGATCCTTTTTATGAGTATGGTTCAAGTTGTTGTATAGAATAATTTATTGAGTCACTCATTTTTTTATTCAAAAATAAAAAATTATCTGAATAATGTTCCTACTGAGGTTGTGAAATATATATTTTCTTTTATAAAGGGACTATGTAATGAAAATTCACAGCATAAAAATAAAGTTAAGGATATAGATAAATCTATGGTAATAAAGTTTCAAAGATGTAATATTCTCTCCCAAATTATTTATGTAATAGAAGAAATTGTATCACATTATGATGAACATTTATACTATATTGACCAAAAATTGAAACGAAATGTATGTGGGAAAGAAGTAACTAAGATTTTTCTTACTGAGATGATTCATGATCCTAAAGAATCTCATAATGATATCAACAATATTAAGGATTCTTAGTTGGAAATCAAATAAAAGTATGAAACATTAATTCAATATGAAAATTAAAAATAGAATATTATATTACATTGTAATGAAATACTTACTCTGATTGAAGATGAATTAAAAAAAAATTGTTTGCGAGAAGGATGTGAATGAAATAGTTCAAGATTAATTGATTTTTAAATTGGATAAACTATAAAATCCTATATGAATGTTAAATAATCCAAGATAGATATTAAGAATAAAATATTTAAAGAGTTTAATAATTATTTACATGAGGCCAATCAACTGAAAATCAAGTTCTAAAAATGATGAGTCAATGAGATGAGAACAGAACGATGTTGAAGATGAGAAAAAATTCCTTAAAATGATGTGTCTGGAAGTGGAATTCGTCTTAATAAATCTAAAGGAAACCCAATTAAAGTCAATATTGAATGAATGTGATGATATAGTTAAATTAGTTGAAGATTATAATAGTTATTAAAATATATGATATCTTGATTTAGAGGTCATGTTTAGAAGTCATGAAAACATTCCAGATAAATCTTCATAAAATGTTGACATTATAAAAGCTTCCTCGTGTAATTCAGAAATTTTTACTACTTCCGATATGACTCATTTATGTGTAAAGAATTTCTTGAGATTATCTATAGATAAATGATTTGAAATCTCATTGAAATAGGAAATAAATATTCTGTAAGATTTTTTTTGTACTAACAATGTGTAAACTATAAGTAAATGTTCCAAAAAGAGTTTTGGTAAAACATGGGTGAAGATGATTGGTAATAAATCCACTATATCATCAATGGTGGATATGAATAAATGTGCAAATTCATGTTCCCTACAAGAAGCTTAGATGTAGAATCATACTATACAAAAAACAACAAGAATTAAAATTTAGCCATATCATAATACAAGAAGATGTCTTGGAATTCACCATAAGAATTGATACTCATATGGAAAAAACATTTGGAATTGGCTAAAAATTTAGAGTAGAAATAAAAGAATGAATGTAAAATACTTGATAATGTGAAAAAGACTATTCCAAATAAGATGAAAGTTAATGAAATCAAAAATTACATACTGTTCATAAATAATGAACATTGGAAATTCAATGAAGGATTACAAATGATGTGTTTTTGTTAATCTAGAGATGAATTTTAAGGAGTTTTTGGGATGAGAAGTAAATATCATCCTATTTATCTAACTGAAAATCATTGAAGAACTAATGTATTACAATATATATTTTGTGTTTTTTTATGTAGGGAATTGAAGGCGAGACATATATTTAAGTGGTGGGATGAAGATATGAGTGGTGAGAAAATAATTTATATTATTTAAGAGGCTACCCATCATATAGTTATTTATTTCAATTTAAATTAAAATTGTTATTGGAAATCATTCTTTAATAAATATAATCACAATGATGAAGATAGACGAAGATAATTTTTCTAGGAAGAGAAAAAATAAACGACGACTTAATTTGTATATCTCATCTAGTATAATTGAATATTGGATGTTCTGGTAATGAATTTATGTAATATTTTCAAATCCTAGAAATTAAATCTTCTCATTAAAATTTTATGTTCTCTTATTTATTTATGAATTAAAATTATTAATCATAATGGGAAAAAATAATAACTTCATGGAAAAAGAAAAATTCTTTGAAAATTGGGAAGTAGATTCTTGAAATTTAATTTTTTAATCTGTTTGACTAGATGAATATATTAAATTAATTATATAGACATTGATACACCCTGGATAGAAGGTTTCACTATTTTAATCCTATTATAAAAATTTTATTGATAAGAATTGTTGTCTAAATTGATCGCTCTTATTTTTCATAATATTGTTAGCCCATTTGGACTTAGAGATGATTAGTTGATGACTCATTACATTTAGAATGGTGAAACATTCCTTCTATCAAGAATATCAATTTTAATTTCTTAAAACTGGTATGTCTTATAAAATCAGAAGATTGAAGGAGAGAAGATGAAAATTTTAGTTGTTACAGAGTGTGATATGTTGGATAATATCCCATTCTAATATCTTTAGTTTTATTGTCATGTAACGAAGTGAAGAAAACATTGAATTTGAATGTGATATGAGTATTGAAAATAAAATCACAAGGGAGAGAAAGATGGTCCCAAATTTATGAAAAGTAATATTTGTGTTGTAATTTTATTGAATATAGTTGGTTGATATAAAGTGAACGCAACATTAAAATTTCAATGTGACATTAATTGATGTTTTTGTGTTCTTCAAATGAATTATATTTGAAAAATATTTAGAAATTGGAATTTTTGTTTTGATTTGAAGAAGTTGGTTTAAATAAATGAAAAATTAATCATTATTGATGCAGAGATGGTTTGTAGTTCAGAAAAATAGGTTCCATAGGTTATTTGAGTTGGGGAAAAATTTTATGACATAGAGAATAAGTGAAGAATTAGGATTTATGGTTGAATACCAAATGAAATAGAAAAGAGAATTGAGAGTTTTTTTTATAGATTCACCTGGAATATATATGTGTCACATTTTTTAGACCTTAATTAAAAAATTATTCACAGGACAGCTAACTAACTAGTAGGGGACCCATCCACTAGGGATGAGCTAAGAGAGGCTATGAAGAAGAGTTCCCATTGTGGTGCATGGTAGGAAGCATTGAGATAATGATTGTGGCACCACTACAATCAGCAACATGCAGGAAAGGGGTAGCTTGAAAGATCTATGAGTTTGTTCGGTAAAAAAATACGGTAAGTCGATGTTGGGCCATGTATTATAATGAGGTGCTCAAATAGTTTTGGTTTTGATGTGGGATACATCATTGTAGCATGGAACAAATTTCAACTGTGCAATAATATTATTCAAATTTTATTAGCCATTCGATCAGAGTTGTGGGTCGTCTTCTCTACTGAATTCCTTTGAGAGATTATATATGTCACAACATTCATGCGACCAAATCGCTTGAGAATTAACCCTATACTTCTAATCATTGTTTATTATTTAATGAACACGAACATGATCGAAGTCTCATGCTGATCTATTTTCATGTTTAAAACGAATATAAAAGAAAATAATAACCAAAATGGAAGAAGATATATTTTTAGTGATGGTGATGATTCATGGTATGAAACTTGAATTCAGTGAGATATCTATAGGGAATAGAATATGACTCCATATTTCTCAATGGTTCTAATAAAATTTTAGTTAACTATAAACAACGAGGCCTACACTCATGAGTTTGGGTTTGGATACTGTGAGAGTTTATCCCTTCATGAGAAATAGAGTGATGGTGTTCTCATTTAAAAAGGGAGTGTTTTCCAGGAAAACTGTAGTTTATGTAAAGAAGAAGTATTATTCAAAAATATATCGATCTGTTCTTAGCATATAGGGATTTATTCATGAAGATATGGTCAACAAAGAAACTAGATAGTGTTGTAAGCATCCCCTTCATCTTCGATGAGGTATATTGAGATTCTATGAATTAGTTTAATTCACCTTACTCTGATTTGATAATTCGAATGAGACACCTTATTGAGAAGGTTGTGTAAACTATAACGTGGTGAACATTGTAGTATACAAAATTTATTTTTCTTATTTTGTTATGTGAAGTTTATAAAAAACCCATGTATGGATATCCATTAATACTGGAAGATTGAGGATTGAGAAATATGGTACATGAAATGTATCTCATTTACATTAATAAGGAAGAAGGTTCATGTGTTCTATTTTTAGTTTAGCAAGACTCATTTATGATTTGAGGAATAGAGGAATCAAATGAATGATGTTTTTTAAGATCTTATAATAGAATGTTGTGATAAGAAATAGTGTGACACACTATCTCTTGACCTTCTTGAAAAAAAAGAAACTATATTTATTGTGATATGTGAAGAACATTTAATGTATATTTATTTCATACTATATTTGTGTAAACATAAAGTGTAGTGTGAGCATGAATGTAAATTTATATTTTCTTGGTTTGGATAGTGGTTGGGAAAGTGATCAGTGTGTGAGTGCATTTTATAATAGTTGAGAGGATTTTTTGTGGGAAATTATCGCCTCATGTAGTGAAGGCATTATAGCAATGTACATTCATCTAGTTAAGTGTGTACATAGTTAATAGTTTAAAGCCGCACTAAGATACACAAATTAACAATTTAGAGGTAGTGTGTTATATATGTGTGTGAATGTTGTGCAATGTTTTATGTGATATGAATGGAAAAATAAGATGTACATTTATAGTTGAATACTTTTTAGGTTTTATAATTTGTAAAGAAACAATGTTTGTGAATGGTAAAAGAATAACTAAAATCAGGGTATGTTTAGATAATCTATGAATTCCCATGAACATGAAATATAGACAGGGGGCGGCGTGTGATGTAGGTTCCTTTGATGATGATCAGATGACAATTTATAGCTCTTCTGATATTTCATTTTATCACGGGTCGATGCGGGTTGACCAGGATATGTATGTGGGGCGAGAGACTTTATATAATTGAGACACTCTATCAGAGTGGTAGGATATTCCGTGGAGTACAGAGAATGATGAGGATTCCCTTGGGTTTTTGGGATGAGATCTTGTTTGCCGGTGATTTGCAGGTTCATTTTTTGGACCATGTAAATTTCTATTACAGGTTTTCTTGTGGGTCTCTGGACATTGAGGTGTTTTTGGAGGGCATTATTCTAGAAGACAGCTTGCTGAGTATTGATAAATCACTATCTATTTTTTCTAATATTACGGTGATATGAATTTGATGTTTAATATTCTATAATTTAGGACTGTATACTAATCTCACTTTCATATAGTGTTGTTTATTATATTTAGTGGTTTTCATAGAGTTTTAGTTAATGTGAGAAGGTGCTGAATCATTTTATCTCAGTGGCTTGATGAGGAAGATCATTTTTTGTTTCATTGGAAGCTTGAATATATTGTGATAATTTAATTTTATTTAGTGTTGTATTTTTGAGAAACACTGGTTAGATACTGGTTTAAATAACACTAGTTGGATGCTAGTATAATTTGGGAAAATGTTCATTCCAACCCATAATGGTTTAGGGTGAATCTTGACCAAAGCACATGAAATTTTTGATTCATTGAGAGAGGAGAATATGTGTCTTGGATAATCCCGAACATAGCAAGGATGAAGTCACCCACATCTGGGGAAATCCTTGTAAAATAATTGTTTTTTGTTCTTATTTTACATTTTATGTTGCATCTGGTATAATTGTGTTTGAAAAAAGGGAATATTCATTCACTCTAACATGTTCAATGGTTTTAATTAAAAGGGTTGATAGAAAATAAAATAAAATTTTTATAAACTTGTGTACACTAATTCACACCCTCTCAGTGTACATATATGATCCAATGGGAACGTCACTATACCAATACTTTGTTTCTTGATCATCACTGTATGGTCATTGTTTTTGTGGTATAATATGAAATATCCCTTTATTAGTCTAAAGAAGAACATAATCTGTGTGGTTTATAGTTCAATTTCATTGTATATACTGAAAAATTTTATATTATTCATATTCACCATTCCAGGAAAATTTATGTATTTTTTTGGGTTTTCCACTTCCTTTTCAAATCCTCACTGTTGTCAAAATTCTAGATAACTTAGTGAGAATATTCATTTTATTAGAAATTTTTTAGAAATCACTTCATCGAAATATAGCTCAAAATATTCTTGGAGAAGTGAATGTGTCCTTTCACTAAGAAAAATACATATATATTTAGGTAGTCATGGATTTTCAATGTTTTCAGATGGTGTACATAGAGTCTTGATGCGAGTAATGCTCTTTATGTAATCTAATGTTACACATATAACAATACTATGTTCAAGGACTTTCTAAGATGGAGGCATTGATTAGAGATCGATCAGAACCAGATCACAGGGGTAATGGGATTATTAAATCTTGCAATAATCCTACACTGATTTCTATCTCAATCATCATCATCATATTTATTTAATTTTCCCTCGAGTCCAAAGGCATACAAAACACAAGAAGGACAAACCAAAAGTGACTGCAATGAAAAAGATTATCAGGGCCTGATGTAATGGAGACCAGGAGAATCCCCTCTGACAAGGTTGATGCCCTCTAGTGGTAAGTCATGCATGTTGGAAAAATAGGTAATCTGAGTACACTGATCTGCCCTGGATGCGAGCAAGTCTAACACATTATACCCTCCCACCGAGTATGAAGAATACTCGTCTGACTATTGATTAGGCCCCTACATCATCAAATGATGTATGAAATAGACCATGGAGTAATACCTGAACCATGTAAGGACTTACAGAGCGTCATGGAGTCTGTTTCGACCGCTTCCAGGTTGATGTTATCATGGTCGCAAAGAAGAAGTCCCATGATCAGAGATCTGGATTCATCTGAAAGTGAATCACCACTGCCAAAGAAGTGAAGGAAAAAACAAAAAATCCTTGAGAGTCCATGACCACCCCACCTCCCCTCATGACACCCGAATAAAAGGATCCATCTGTATTCAACTAAAGGCTTGTGTTGTGAGGGTTCCACCTAACCTAGCATCCTTGGTAAATATTAGAACTTGACTGTGAACACAGTATCATTTTATAAATAATGTAAAATATGGTTTGAATAACATATATAATCATCATTTTTATATTTAAACTATTGCCTAAAATTTGGTTATAGCAAATGAAATACACTGTTCATAGAGATGATAGGTCATATGTATGCAAGAATGTTGTTTCCAATTTCATATCATAATAGAATAATGAAAATTGAATGATATATATATATATATATTATCATTTAAATAGAATTATTGTGTCATCTATGTCACATATTTTTATTAAACCAATCCTAAATATGTACTATGTAATGAGTGAAAAAATCACATCGCTTCGTGAGGCGGTAGTTTGGCGTACAAATGAAAATTTTTATCGTATTACCAAAAAATGAAAATCAAGATGGAATGTTTCATATACTAATTCCATAATCATAATTAAATCATAAATATCATAAATATCATATATAAATTGTGTTTCCATAATTATTCCCATCCTTGATAGATGGTAATGGAATAATTAATGACATCAGTTTGCAAGGAAATAGACCATCACACACAGTAATGATGATTGTGTATCCCATTTGATGGAAGTTTGTTATGCTATAGTATGTGAACATATCATAAAAACATATAATTAAATTTAATATAATGATGTTATTATAAAATCGTGATATAATAGAAATTTAAGGAGGCGGAGATTGAAATTAAATGAAAATGTTTTTAGGGGAATATTTCCCCTTCATTAGGTATCTTCCTTATGTTTTTAATAAAACCATAAATGTTTTTATTTTGACCTAATATAAAGATTATAGGATGGTGGAGGGATGTTTTTATGTGAATTGGATATATCCTGGTCATGTTAAATGGATTTAGAGGTGGGAAGAAGGGGAAAGAGTGATTGCCTTTTATAGTTGGGGTGGAGAATAATTCTTGTAAATACTGAAATGTATTTATTATTAAAAGGTAAATATTACCACATTTGGATATAATATTGATAATTATTTTTTGGAGGGATTATTTGGTCTATCCACACCTCAATAACACAATAGAAGAAATGTTTTAATCATTTTTTCCATAAGTCCTATGTCTACTTATATTACTATATTGACTTTCATTACAGTTACTATTTTTATGACCGAAGTATTAAATCGATTTAATCTAAAATAAAATGATCTTTTATATATAATTTGTACCTAATGATTCTAAATATAATCTAAATTTTATAAAAGAACAATGTTTTTTGGAAAAAAAAATTTATCACAATCGAGTGTAACAAAAAAAACTCTTAAACTCTAACCATGCCATCCAAGTTTGTTACTATTCAATGGTCAATATATTGGTTATAATTTAACAATTGTATCATGTATGAATTTGTCTTACTTCATAACATTTTAAATCACTTGATGGAAGATATAATTTTTTCAAAATCTAAATCAATTAATAATATATTATTTATTATCAAATATAATTAATGTCAATTTTAACAATATTAATTTAATATGAATACAAAAAATATCAATAATATAATGGAAAGAAAATATATTATGTTCTCATATGTGTGAAATAATATATTAATCTAAAAATATAATGGACAAAAATAATTGTAACACCCCAAAATTCTAGAAGAATAACATTTTATTCAATAACTTGTATGACACGAACAACCAAGCGTGTAAGGGACTAAAACATCCAAAAGAATTATGATATATTTAGATTTATATAAATATAATCTCTCCTATTGTCTATATTAAAAAATCTATATTTATAATTAACTATACGTAAAACTCAATTTATATCGTGATACACGCAACACCGGTTTTAAATGAAATTTGATATATTATTTTTATATTATTATTTTATATAGTAATTATAACCCACCCATTTAATTAGTTGTTATTACTTGGATTAACTGACTTATGAAAAATTTTGTTTAACTTATTAGTCTCCAATTAATTACTAATGAATATAACAACCAATTGAATATAATGGAAAGGTGTTTATAAAAATAGTTATACCCCAAATTCATTTTATTTTATTAAATTAAATTAATTTCTGTTAGTGGATGTTCATAATTAAATTTATAAAATTTATTTTCATCCAATTTTTTTAAATTAATAAAATATATTTGATAAGTATATTATATAACAAATCCAATTTTATGAAAAAATATGTATTTTTCTAAAGGGATTTTTTCCGCCTTTTAATGGTGCAACTATTTTAAAAGTAAAATTTTAAAACATTATAAATATTATTTGAAACAATAAACATAATTTTTTATATTATAATATCAAAAATATCTTTTTCTTAATTTTTTTTCCAGAAGTTTCATTTTTTTATGAATGGTGATAAATAATGAATTCTAATTGAAAAATACAATTTCAAATAAATAATTTATAATGTAAAATAGTCTTTTTAATTTTTTTTAAGACACCAATGTAAAATTTTTTATATATTAATCTAATTTAGGATATTTTAACAATTTTTTTATTAAATTTGGATATAAAACAATTTCAAACATTTGAACATTTTGACATTAAAAACTCACTATCTCGTTGCGTCCGTGGGATTAATTTCATATTAATTTTTTCCACATATGTGAATTTAAATTAAAGAATGGATTATTTATTTAGAATAAAAATAATATATAATATCTAGTAATTACAACTTAATTCTTGAACAAATTTATTTGTTAAAATAAATAAAATTATTTACAATAATTTAAGTAATAAAATGAGTTTTCATAGTGGTTAATCTAAACATATAACGTGTAGAAATAACCCAACACATTTAAAACATCCATTTTATTTCAATATATTGACCATATCACATATTTTATCAAAACTAGTTCATTATTGGTGGCACATGAGGTATGAGAGACCTTCCAATAGTGTTTACATTTTTGGTATTTACAATAATATCACTTATCCTCCACTATAAAAAGGAACTCACTCCCCCAAATTATTCAAACCTGTCAACCCTCTTTTTCAACTAAACCATTCCCAATTAACATCCCAACTCTCCTACCATTATCTTACAAGAAATAATTTTTGAAGTAATAAATCCTTTGAATGTGTTAGTGAAATCCTATGGACGATACCAGAAGAAGAGGTAATTTTCTTCTAAAAGTTTTTTTGATTTTATTTTCTTCTCCACCTCAATCAATTATCCTTATATAATGAATATATAATAAATATATTACCCACAATATAAAATGATGTTTTTATGATATTTTTACTATAACCCCTCAACCCCATAACCCTGAAGCTAGTGAATTACATTATTACATTAGCATAGATACAATTTCCAAATCATAATGGACCAAACAGTTTAGTAGTTTCCAAAAACCCAATTACATACATTATTCCCATAATACATTGGTAAAATAAAATTATGGTTAACATGACTAAAATATCAAAATATACGAAACTCATTCAATGGATTCCTTTTTATAACATGGGGAATGGAAAGATAATATGGGTGAGCACAGATGCTCTGTAAGGGTATGTACCATAGAAGTAATAATGAATTTATGAGAATAATCAACACGGAAAGGTAAATAATTAATAACAAATTCCATTCAAAAAACATGATAAGGAGTAATAAATATGGAAAGTTAAGAAAATGAAATAACAATACATTTAATTATTAAATTTCAAATGAAATTCAACCATAGATATGTCGATGAAATATTTTAATGGCTAAATTTTAATTGAGTCTGAATGAGGAAAATGATTATTTATTAGATTCCATGATTCCCTATTTCATGGTAACATTAACTTAAAGAGTTATTATCAATATGGTTTAAAATATTCTAATTTTTATTTCAAATTCGTCTCATAAGATTACTAATGCATCAAAGGGCTATCTATAATCTGGCCCCACCCATGTTTTAACAATCCCAAGCATTCCTCATATGTTGAGTAATGAAAAATATTACATATCCAATATCTATATAAAATAATATATAAGTATTTATCCAAAATTATCATGTTACTAAAATAACATCTAAATTTAACACTGTATGAAAAATGATATACGGTTTAGGCAATAATAATATCCATGATAAATGATACGAATATATAGGTAAGACATAATGTTCAATGATCACTGGAAATTTAATAATTCAAGGGGAATAAATAAATTATTGAAGTAAATTTTAATATTATCAATGGAGAAATCAACTACAAAAAATACAGGGTAATAAAAAGAATTATATCAATAAAAATTACCCCCATTGGAGAAAAAATAATGGGCTTATATCATTGATGAATGGATATATTATAAAATATATTTTAAAAATATTATTGAGGAAAATATCCCTTTTATTTTGAAAACATTTTGAAAATAAAAACCCTTCTTTTAAAATCAATATTTAAAACAATATTTTCTATAAAAATTTAATGTTAAAACATACCAAGTATTCCTTGGGGAAATTATTATGGGTAAATCCATACATGTCGTACAATATAAAATAGACATTCATTTTAAAAGGTAAAAAGGTTCTAAAAGTAACATGTTTTGAAAATGAAAAAAAATCCTTTTAAAAAATTAGTAAAAATACCAAAATTATAAAAATTTATTTAAAAAATATATTTCCAAATGGTTAAAGAATATTTTTTAAAACCTTTTTAGAAAACTGAAGTTTTAGTATAAAATGGGATCTCTGACGAAAGAGAGAAATGAAGTCATGTATTCCTAAAAACATATTCTAAAACATTTTTAGTACCAAAGTGTGGAAAAATAGTATTATAAATATATAATTTTTTTAATAACTAGAAGAGAATAAAAATAGAGGGTTTATTAGAAAATTTTATAATAATTTCTTTTGATGGAAATTCAAGTGTAAACAACACGAACCAAATTAGATTGTGATGTAAACCCTTGGAATGACCATAACTTTGGCATGAGAACAAATACATAAATAGATTAAGAATTTAAAAATGTAAATCCACATAAAATAAGTGGAAATAAAATAATATACAAGAAAGTGTGATTTTACGCATAATCGTAGAATATTAACAACAATGAGGAAGTAATATAACCCAATGAAATGGAATCAATTTACAAAATTCATTACCACGTGGAATCTTTTAACTCAAATAATGTTAGAATAAATAATTCAAATTAGAAGTAAAAAATAACATGAATATAAAATAAATCATAATATAATATATCAAAAGGGATAGTATATACAAAAAAAATTAAATAATTAGTTATTACGAAGTGTGTCTTACCAATGTAAAAGTGGGAAAAAATCAATTACCTTGCATTTCCATTTACGGGAACATAATATAAACTATTTTACAAGGGGATTAAAATTGATAATTACGTATACCAAAACTATATTATGGTTTATAATATCATATATTATCTTCTAATAATATCTTATTACTCATCTGATAACAATTATTCATTATTTTCACTATTTTGGGTGTCAATTGCCTTGTTTCTAGAGTATGATTTGACTTTTTATTATTGTTCATCTTATATAGATCATGATTTCATAATATTTTGGATGTATAACATTATTTAATTATATTATATATTATCTATATATTTATTTAGAATATTCTATTGAGTTTCCAGCAATGGAATGAAATTCACCATTCATGGAGATGGTAGGTCATATGTGCGCATGAATGCTACTTTCATTTCATTATCGTATTAAAATAATTTAACATAAAAGATAAATACTTATAATATAATTACATTATAAGATTAATATTTTATATTACTTATGGTATTATTAAAATCATCCTCAATATATTCTTTGTATAGCTTGAAAGAATCACATCGCTTTGAGAAGGCGATAGTCCACACTTCCACAAACGATGTTATCATATTAACAAAAATGGAATGTATATAGGTATGTGATTTAAAAGAATAAAGTAACTTTAAATATAAAAAAAAATATCTTATATATCATATATAAATATTTTTTCCATCATAATGGCCAACCAAGAGTGGTGGTAATGAAAAATTAACTACATCAATTCGTGAGGCAATAGTTCAACGTACAGAATAACGGTAGGCTCATTACCCATTAAATTGAATTTTGTATTGGTTTAAAGATATAATATAGAATGAAAAAATATAGTTTGTTTTGGATAATAATTACATTATATATTAATTATATTTTATTAATTTAAGTAAAGTACAATGAAAATAAAATAAAGAGCTTGAGGAAGGATGTTACATCTTCCTTGGGTAACTCCTTTCGGTTTGCATCAAAGTGGTTACATGGATAGATTAATTACAATGGGTATGATTATAAGATTATGGTAGGGAATTTTAGGAACTATTTGGGTAGAAATTGTTTAAACCAATGTTTGTTTATATGTTTTAGTATGTGGTAAGTGTGAGTGCATTTTTATAGTGGATGTAGAGTGGTATTCTATTAACTTTTTGTAAAGGGATTTCAAAAACTATTTTTCCCATGTCATGTTGCTCCAATAATGGTAAAATTTATATAAAATGGAGAATAGGGTATAAAAATTAACCTAAAATGTCGTTGGGAAATGTTTTTAGGTCATTTTGGCCATTACGTTTATGGACTAGTCCTTTGATAAGTTAATTTTTTAGCTAATCGTTGTAAGTAATATTAATTACTTTCACCAATCCTTATAGTAAAATATATGTTTATAATAGTTTAAATTAATTATTATTCTGGTTCCAAATATGGAATCCATCTTACCAATTTCAAATCACAAAATTCAATGAATTTAATTTAACTTTGATGTCGTATATGCAACAACATTTTCAGTGGTTAAAGTAATAACTTTCAAAAGATTGCTATGTTTTTATTTCCAATTTCAAATAGAAATGGTTTAAAATTACCTAAATTACATTATTATATGATAAATTTATATAATTATTCTTTAAAACAAATTAAAAATATAATTTATCCTTATAAATAAATTATGATTAAAAGTATTTTTGAATTAAAATTTAGTATTTCTTAGTATTCATAAAAATTGAGGCTTCATAGAAAAATTAAATAAAATTACCCAAATTTAATTGTTATGATAAATTTCAATGATGTAGATAATTTTAAATATATAACTAATTAAAAATATAATTTATCCTAATAAATAAATTTGGTGAAAAAAATAGTTTTGAATTAAAATTTAGTATTTCAGAGTATTCATAAAAAATTAATCATCATAGAAAAATACCAAAAAAGAAACCTAAGATAATTTTTTTTGTTTCATTTCAATGATGTAGTTAATTTAAAAATATAAAAACTATAAATGTTCATTTTTTTAAAATATTCTCTATCAAAGGAGATAATCCTACGTTTAGAAAAAATAGGTTTTTATTTGTATTGGTAGGTTTGTTCTTATATTATGCCTATAAAATATATTGTATGAGTATAAAAAATATTTGATTTAATATAAGAAAAATTATTTTATTAATATCATTCATTATTAATTAATTTAATTTTTTGGATAAAATACCTTTTTTATCAGAAAATTTAGTTGTTTATTTTATATTATAATGAATTATTTTTTCAATTCTAATTAGTTTGTAATGAATAAAATAATATTATATTTTTATAAACAATATATTTTAATAATATAGTTAATTATATTTATAAAATCTAATTTAATAGCTATGTAAAGTCATATTATATCAAATAATAATATTTTAATAATATTTTGTTGGTTTGTTAAACTATGTCATTCGTGTAACATAAACTACATAAAAAATATGCTCTTCTGTGTGAAAAAATTCAACTCTATGTTTCATGAATTGAAATATATAGAATATATAAAATATATTTAAAATAATAAATATATTGAAAATTATTAGGATAATATATTCTCTTATGCTCTTGGTGTTGTGTGTAATAGATGATATCAATTATAATGTTATTACTTTAGAATTGTAGGGAATTACAGGTATGACCTTAAAATTCACACTCTTCCATCAAATGTGTTACACAATCATTGTTCATGTGTCTGGAAGAGTACTGCCTCTCGAACTGAGGTCGTTCATTCTATTATTACCACATTTCAAGGTTGGGAATAATTATTGGTTTATATTTTATATATTTTTTACATGATATTTTAAATTTCTTCAGGCTAATGAAATTATTATATTACACACACCATCATGATTTTAATTTTGTGGGAAATTTGATAAAATCATTTGAGTACATGACGACTACTTCATCCTCAAAGTTATATGATTCATTCACCCTTTACATGTACTGTAATAAGGGCAGGAAAAAACAAATATGTGATATATATTAATAAAAATTATAATGGAATTATAGAATAAAAAATATATATATATATATATATATATATATATATTTCATTCTTTCAATACAATATGAAAATGGAAACGACATCCATGCATACGCAAGACCTACCATATCCGAGAACAGTGTACATCATTTCCTATAAATTATATTATAATTATTCTAAATATATATATATTTATAGAATATATTATATATTTATATCATGGTTTACATTTTATAGAAGATGAACTCATTTTTTAACTAATATGAATAAAAAATAAAAAGTCAAAACATAATAAAAAAGAAAAGAAGATATTACTCGAAACAATAAAAATTATGAAATATTATTGATGAACATGTGATAATATTTCATAAATGAATCATATATGATATTATACATATTTGTATGGTTTAATTATAAGTTAATAACATACATAAAATCATTATTCATGATTTTATTGGATGTTCAACTAAAAGGAAACACAAGGCAAGGTATTTCATCTCAATTTCATTTCATTGAGATGTATTGTAATGTTGTGTAAAAAATTACATTTATATGGTGGAAATATTACCCATTATCATATAATATAATTAATAATAATTTATTAATGGTATTTTAATTTTTAATTTTAATTATTTAATTTATGGAAATTTAATTAAAAGTTACCAAGTGGTAAATAATTTCATAACTGAACTAATTTTCCATTGGTAATATTTTTTATATATTGTTGTTAATATTATATGATTATTTTAATAATTAATTTGATGATATATTGTTTTATATATACTTGTTTTATTTATAATTACATTTGGTACACATAATTAATTCATTGATGAATTTTCACTTCAATATTATGATCATTTTATGGATTTATTTTACAATTTCATAATAATCGATATTGTTCATTCTTGAATTTACATTAAAATAAATTATATGAACATTTTTAATAAACCCTTTTATTGTATTCTCCTACACTAAATCATTATATTTTTATTGTGATATTAAAATTTTTCTACTTTTTGGTTCAAAAAATATTTGAGAAAACATTTTTATAAAACCTCACAGCATTTCTCTCTTTAGTTGGAAATCTAGTTTCTTAAAAAAATTGTTTTATAAATATTTTTTCATAAATATTTTCATTAGACTTTTTGAAATGGTTTAATAAACTAAATTCTAAACCATTTTTTATTTCTCAAAAACTTATTCAATTAAATATTTTAATCACTTTTAGAACATGTTACTTTTCAATCCCTTTTACTGTGAAAATGGAATTTTCTTTACAGCATGTAACAATTTACCCACCATAATTTCCTTGAAGAACCTTTTGATTATTTATATGTTAAATATTTAATAATTTTTTTTAAAAGTGATTTAAAAATAAAAAGGGTTTTGATATTTTGTTCCAAAATAAAAATATAATTTCATCAAAAATGTTTTTAAATAATATTTTATGATATTTTTATTCATCAAAAACATAAACCCTTTATTTTTATTATTATCCAGTGGGGATATATTGAATTTATATCATCCTTATTAATTATATGGATTGTTTGTGGACATTTTTATTATATACTTTCTATTTGTATCTGTTCACCATCTTACTCCCGACGGTAGATAATTATGATTATTGATTGGGGTAAGTATTAACATTTTATATGATTGTTTTAACATGAATTATGTGGGTAATATATGACCCATTTCATATGTGAAATGAATTAGACCTTGAAAGTGACGGGTTGGGAAAGATATAGATATTACCATGATGAATCAATATGTTTCAAGAGACAAAATACATATGGTTTTGGTGGTGTCCATACCTATTTATAGAGATTAATAGAATGAAGCTTCAACAAAATTAAATTCTTGGCATGAACCCTTGATGGTATTAGATTCATTGCACAGATAATCAATGGTACTAGATTTCTTGGAATGTGGCCTCAATGATATGATATAAATATTTATTTTTATTCACTCCATAATTACGAATTTACCCACTAAAATTCAATGTGATTATTCGACGAGTTTGAAAATCCATTGTTATTATTCATGCTCATGTGATTATTTATATGTCATAGCTTGATCATATTTTATTCCTAAATTAATATTCTCATATAATTTATTTAATGGAATTTTTATTAGTTATTTACCCTTCCATATTAATGATTTATTATTTATTTATTTTTTTTGTACCCCTACGCTTACTGAGCATATAAGGTCTCCTCTTTCATGTGTTTTATTTTTCCCAATATTCAAGGAAAGTAGTCATGTTTGATATTGAGGGATATGATATATGGAAAAAAGTTATTATCCAAATCTAAAAGGAAAAAAATTATTTTTTATTTTTTGGATACCAAATTTAATGTAAGACTCTTTTATATGTCTAGATTACATAGAATAATAAACTAATATATAATTTAGTATTTCATTATATATATTTTATACTTATTTAGTGGTAGTAGGCACTAGATCCATTCTACAATGTCAAGGTCTATATAGTTGGTACCAAAGGAACTTTATTAGAAACATAGGGAAATAGATTTTGGAAAACATAGATTAGTGAACACAACCCTGTTATAGTCATTGAGGATAAGTATATAAGAACATCCTAATGTTTTATTAAGGATGATATTACATGGTTACTCTTAAAAAAACATCAATGTATGAATAAAAAAAGATGATATGAATATAGCACAAATATACATAGGGGTAACATCCATGAAAACAATATTTTGAGCTAGACATGATTTTTATATCATTTTTGAAAAAGGACTTTTATTCACACCTCGATTGACACTTCAGGGGGATATTCATAGGATAATTCAAATTAAAAACATTATAACTTTTTTAATAGATAATGAAAATGTTTGAATGAGGTAAATAACAAGACCATGTAAAATCCTATGATGAAATAAAATAGATAATTTTTTATATATTGGGGTTTAATAATAAATTTAAAGAAGTACTTTACCAAATATATTTTGGTTATAATAATTAAAAACCATTTAAGGATTATGCTATATTATACAATATTATGTTTTACTCGATATGTTATATGAGGAATAATTTTGTTAAATTTTACCAACATAATTTTAAAGGAGTTGATAACCTTTAAGCTTAATATGATCATTAATGAAATATTAGTAATAGTCAGATGAAATCATTAAACATTGTAAGAAAAATTTTTTGTTGACAACCATAGTAAAAATTTAATTTATTCAATAATTTTATATCAATTATTTAAATAATATTTTTTTCATAACATTATTGGAATTATTCCAATATAATTTATAAAATAGAAAACCTATATTTTAGGTGATAACCTATCCAATCTGGCAAGGACATATGGCATGAAACCACAACCAAAGTATGATAAGGGTTTAACTCTAACCACTGACCTAATCAATGTTTGGGTTAATATGAAATTGTTTATAGTTAAAATTTTGATGAATAAATATTACTAAGGAAATAGTAGTATTTATTTTTGAGGTTTAGTGATTAATGTACTAACCATATAATTTTTAAAAATAGTTAAAGACAAATAGAAATATCTCTCACCCTTTCATGAAACTTATAATACATTAGAAGATTATTTTGGTGATTTCGGAATGAAAATTATCTTTTGGATATTCCTTTATTAATGTAAGCGATCAATTATAAATAGATCAAAGATAAAAAAATGTTGAAATTGTGCTTATAAAATTTTAATATATCAAGTAAGTATGTTTCCATATATTTTTAGAAATAAAACCAATTCCTCAATGTTTGAAAATGTATCTTAAAATAAAATTTAATCGGATTACATTCATAATAGATGAATCATTTTTCCTTTTAGAACATCATAGATTTATGATTTTAGGCCATAAACTATCCATCGATCACCTAATTTATTGTTGAAAATGAACTCAATCACTCTCAATAATTAATTATGATTTTCTATCAAATCTATGTTTTCATATCCAACATATATTCTTCTACTTGGGAACCATGTTACGTGACCTTCATACTTTCCATTATCTCTTATTAAGAGGATATATTATTAATAATTTCCATAATGAAAGATTTAAATAAAATTATTTTTAAATATCATACCCAAGATTACCAAGAAGAATTTTAAATTTTTTGCAAACAATTTATTTATGGTGGGGATAATGTATAACCCTGAAATTCTAGAGAAGTAATTTTTTATTCAATAACGTGGTTGACATGAAACACCAATATTGTAAGTGACTATAAAATATCAACACATAATTATATATTTATACATAGATAATATTAATATATATAATAGTCTATAGTACTTAGAACACAATTTTTATCTTGAATAATAAGGAATGAAAAGTTTTTCATTCCATACACGCAACAATGATTTTAAGCAAAATGTGAAATATTTTTAAAATATTGTCATTTTATTTATTAGTTATAAAATAGTAGTTAAATTTGAATATATTAATTGGATTAAATAAATTATGAAATATATTGTCTAAATCATTGGTTTAAAAATCATTTGAAATGAATTTAAAACCAAATTGAATATAAAAAAATGTTTTAAAAAACATATTTTTACCCGCCAAAGGAATTTTATCTAAATAAATTAAACTAATTACTATT
This sequence comes from Viscum album, assembly GCA_963277665.1. Lineage (NCBI taxonomy): Eukaryota > Viridiplantae > Streptophyta > Magnoliopsida > Santalales > Viscaceae > Viscum > Viscum album. The sequence continues at coordinate 460,524,203 of OY728167.1, read as the reverse complement.
ATTGGATGATATTAATGAAACTTTCATATTATATATTATGTAAAATTATTTCAAATTCATAAATTATATTTTATAGGCATAAGATAATAACAAATCCAATTTTATACATAAAATATGGATTTTTCTAAAAGGTTATTTTCTACCTTTTTATGGAAGAACATTTTTATAGATATTTTTAAAAAAAATTGTAAATTTATTTGAAAAATTAATATTTATTTTTGAATATGGATTTTCATAATTATCATTTTTTGATTTTTTTATAATTTTTTGAGATGTTTCATTATTTTATATATAGTTTATAGTATTGAATTTTAATTAAAAACATACATTTCATAGAAATAATTTATAATGATAAATTATAATTCATATGGTTTTAAAGTGTTATTAGTTAAATAATTCATCTAATATTACGGTTTAGATATTTTTATTCATTTTTATATTTAAATTTTATAAATAAATCAAACTTTTGAACATTTTTACTTTAAAAACTCATCGTCTTGAACCGTCTGCGAGATTAATATTAAAAAAATTATTTCTACTTCATTGAACTGAATTTTTGAAAATAGATTCACTATTTTGAATCATAAATTTTTTTAATTTATTATCTGGCTAAATTAATTTTTTACAAAAGTGATTAGTGAAAAAAGATAAAATTAATTTCAATGATTAAAGTAAAAATGAGCATACTTAGTGGATAATCATAATAGAAAATGTGTGGAAATGACCAATCACTTTTCCAAAACCCGTTTTTTGTAATCATTATACCATATAACCTATTTTATTGAATTTGGTTAATTATTGGTGGCATATGAGGTAGGTGAGTCCTCCCAATAGTGTTTAATTTTTGTTATTTACTAGATTTCCACTCATCCTCTTCTATAAAAGGGAACTCACTCCCCTCACTTATTCACACATATGAAGAAACTTGTATCACCAAAAACCTTACCAATTCCAATCAAAAATTTATCCTATCATTATAGAAGCCTCAATTTTTTCATAATTCAATCCTTTTAAGGTTTTAGTTCAAACCTAATGAGGATACATGAATAATGGGTAATGTTTTTCTAAAATCGTATTCATTTTATTTCTTTCTCCACCTCCTTAAATTCTAATTATTTCATTATTATATAATAATAATTGAATAAATAATAAACATATATATTTTTATGTTAATGTTATGACCTAATACTACACACACATCCATGAAATTTGATACATAATCATTATTGGCTTGTAAGGTAGACTATTTCTTCCTTAAAACGACGCAATTCGTTCACGCATTACATGTAATTTATTCAGGATGGGTTTAATAAGAATATGTTATATATATGACATGAAATATGATACTGGAATTTTAATACACACACACACACATACACACACATATATATATATATATATAACTTTAATATCAAACGATATAATAAAAAAAATGGAATCATCGTCCATGTGTACGCACAACCTATTGTCTCCATAAACGTTGCACTTTATTTACTATAAATAAATAATTTGAATAATATATTAATTATATGATGAATAAATATGACATTTATATCATATTTTACAGTTTTTAGATGATTAAATAACGATCCATGTAAGAGGAACAAAAAATAAAAAGTTAAATCATGCTCGACATACTAAGAAGTTTTTTCCTGAAATGATGAAATTACAAAATGATAATTAAGGAATGGTAGAAAATAAGTTATAAATTAATAATATATGATATTAAACATATGATTATTGTTATATTGTTAGTTGAAAACATTCTTATAACTATTATATGGGTGATTAAAGGATGTTCACTGATATGGAAATCCATGGTAATGGATTTCATATCATTTTCATATCATTGAGACAAATTATAACGATATGAGCTTATTAAATTTATATGGATTATATATTACACATTTAAATGTAATATAATTAAAAATTTATTATTTATGTTAATATTATACTTCAATTTGAATTATTTTATCTATGAGAATTCAAATTAAATGTGACAAGTTGATAATGAATTTCATAACATGATTAATTTTTATTAGGTTATATTGTTTCCTAGTTTCCATTTATACTTCTTTATTATGTGTTTAATGAATTTAAAAAAATACTGTTTTATTTCCAATTTTTTATTTGAATACATATTTGATACCCAAAATCAATTTATAAATCTATTCTAACATTAATGATATGATCATTTTATGGGTATACTTTACACCCCATTCTAATGGAGTTATTTTATTCATTAATTTCAATTAAAAAAATATATGATCATTGATTAGTAAAAACATTAATTTTATTTTCTTATTTTTATTCAATATATTTTTAAATTTATATTACCATGTTTCTTATTATTTGATACATAAATATTATTGGGAATATATTTTAATAAAATTGAATTTAATTTCCCTCTTTGGTTGAAAATTTTTTTTCTTACAAAACTGTGTATTCTAAAAAAAATTATTTAAATTTTTTAAGATGATTTATTTAATTTTTTTACCAATTTGTTCTTTTAAAAAAATTATTTCAAAGTATTCTTCTTTTCTCATTATAAAAAGTAATTTTTCTAACGTTTTTACCCTGTAAATGGAATTCTCTTTATGACATATACAAATTTACTAGATATTATTTCCTTGAAGATTCCTTTGAATGTATATAAGGATACTTTGAAGGTAAATTTTTTAATAGTTATTTTCAAAGAAAATAGGTTTTTAAAAAAATAAAAATAAACATTATACTTTCCTTAAGAATGTTATTACATAGAATTTTATGATATTTTTATTCATTGAAAACATCAACACATTCTTATACATATGATCAACTGGGTATATATTGAATTTATATAATCCTTTATCTTTATAGGGATGGTTTGTGATTTTTTTTATTTTTAATGTTCTATTTTATACCATTCACCATATCATTCAGGATGGTTTATAATTATTTTTATTTATTTGGGTAAGTATTAACATTTAATTTCTTATTTTATAATATTAAAGTTTATGTTTATTATGTTTCACCAATTTCATATATGGAATGAATTGGTCCTTGTATGTGAAGGTTGGGCATCATATATATATCTCTTTATGCAATGTTAGTTTTCTTTGGAGCAACTAAGAATGGTTTTTTCTGTTTCTTTTCCCATTTGTAAAGATTCATAGCCTGAATCCATGGTGTAATTATATTCTTTACATGAATCTTTGATTGTGTTAGATTATCAATATGAGTCCGTGATGGTACAATATATCTTGGAACAAGGCCACATTAATATTATTTAGATATGCATTTTTATCCATTACTTCATTATGAATTTAGACCTTGATATTCCATGTGATTATTAGAATATTTAGATTATCCACGGTTTATTTAACTCTCTTGAGATTAATTATACGACATAGTTTTATTATATTTTATTCCTACCATATTATGGTCAGATTATTTATTATTGTAATTTATTTCATTTATTTGACTTCAAATATTTATTATTCCTTATTTACTAGTAGTTTTCGTTTTACGCATGCCCTTATTGAGCGTATTATCCAACCTTGTTCTTATGTATTAATGTCCCCATGATTCTAAGAAATTATTTATTTTTGATATTTAGGGACACGCTATATGGAAATATTTTATTCTCTAAAAATATTGGGGAAAATTTATATTTTAATTTGAGTATAATAAATGTATTGTAAGACTTAAGTATATATTTAGTTTATGAACACATATAAAATGACTAATCCTTCAAGATGTGATTACCTTTATCATATACCAATACAATGTTAGTAGGCACTAGATCTAGGATCTTGAGGCCAGGGTTCTTAGAATAATGAATTCAATTTACTTCACCTTAAATATTTTTTTTAATTGTTAACTAAGTGATTAATGTATTGGTTCTTCTTAAGGATTACATGTGATTATAAAATCTATAAAAATTAATGATAAATTATTATGATAAAAATAACTCAATTTTATGTCAAAAGAATATGTATAACTCAGCTTATGAATTTTTCTCCCAATCTGAAGGCATTATATAAATTAAATGGAATAAAGGTATAATATTTTTTTCAATACTTATATTATTCAATGAGACAGGTTCATGGAAAAGATTCCCAAAAACTCAAAAAAATTGATCATAAAGTAACACAGGTAAATTTAATTCAATAATATGGGTTTTAGATAGGTTTTTGGTCATAAATACACAATATATTATAAGTTCAACCATTTAGTGAACTTTTTTCCCTTACTTTCTTTAATTAATTTTTATTATTTTCACTAATCACTATGGTAAAGAAATAATTGTACCTATACATATAGTATAAATTATGTTGAATCCATATATAGAATCCAATTTTAGTAATTTAATTATCATATTTGGGAAAAATTAATTTAAATTTATTCTTGCAGACGTGATGATTAATCGAGTTTTTAAAGTGAAAATATTCATAAGTTCCTAAAGTTTTCATATCCAATTTTCAATATGAAATTTATTACAATGACCTATAATATATTAATTGATATAAAATTGAACAAATTCCATTGTAAATTCAATATAAAACATGATCTATCATTATAATCTATTTAAACGAAAAATGATGTTTTCAATTAAAATTTATTATTTTTCACTACTAATTTTAAAATGTAGCTTTACAGAAACAACCTTAAAACTAAACCTATGATATTTATGAAATTCTCAATTCATAAATTGTAACAGCCTGAGATTTTATGAAAAATATTCTTTTTAATTTTATTAATGTCTTGTGTTGTACGCTACACCAAAAGGAGCTTGCACAACACACATCCTTGACTTGCCTTGCATTACACGCAATCGCAACCTTCCTCGATAGTGTGTGTAGTACGCAATACTGAGTTTCACTAAACAACGATATGCTACTAAAATATTATTATAACTAGCCGTTATGAATAGTAATAACCACCTTTTAAAATTTTAGAAATTTTAGCTCTCAAAATGGACTTCATTTTTGGATTCGGAGTATCGAATTTAGCCTAAGGTGAAATTTTGGTGATTTTCGGATAACTTTCATATTTTGATGAATAGTGAAAATTACTAAATTTTAATTAAAAACAACTTTTTCAATCGAAATAATTTATAGTGATAAATTATTAATTTGAGTGGTTTTAAAGTATATTTAGAATATATTTTTACAATTTAATACAATGTTGGTCATTGGATGTAATTTCACATTTAAACCAGACATAAACAAGTGTCAATCTTTTGATAGATATTGTTTCTTAAAAACACGCTATTTGTTTTAACAGCGGGATTTAATTATAAAATTAATTAATGCAACTTCTATGTTATGAATTTGGTAAAATAGAATTCATTTTTGAATTCGGAATATGAAATATAGCTTAGGATGAAATTTTGGCATTGTTCTGAAAAACATCAATTTTTGATGAATAGTGAAACTACTAAGTGGTAGTTAAAAATCTGAATTTTAATAAAACTTAATTTTACAGCTTCTGTGAATGGAATTTCAAAAATCCGAGAGACACGGTTGATGTCAGTAAGTAAAATGTGGTTCAATGAGATGAAAATAATTTTTGGTGAATAGTAACTTTTTACTTTTATTTACCACGGTTAAAAGTAAATAGGGTAATTAAGGGTAAGAATGATATTAATATTACCCTAACACATGTCCTAATTCTATTGGACAAGTGTATCTCGTCCAAAAACAACCTTAAGTGTAAAATATTATCATTTAGCCCCACTTGGATTAGATTAGGACATTTATTATTATTCAAAGAAGAGTTAAAAGAGTTAAAATCAAAGTTTATTTACTAAAACATTTTTAATATAGGGTTGTACATAAGATAAATTCGATTGTAAATATTCATTAGAAAGCTAAAAAGATTTCCTACATAATGGTATTTTATTTGTAATTTTTAGACATAAAATAATTTAATTTATTTATGACACAAAGATGATGCAGTAATTATCTTATTTATGAAATATTGACATAATTGATGTTATAAACACCAAAATAAATGTAATTTGAGACTTTTTATGAATTACACTAATTTTCTAGGTTACTATGATATATTAGTGTTGATTTAATCAACTTTTTTCGAACATATAATTCTGTTATGACTTTCACAAAAAAATCATATATCAAATAGTGTCAAAATTGACACAAAATAGTTTTTAAATCAAATATTATATTACTAATTGTTATTTTATTCCTAAAAATCTAAGGTTCGTCCAAATGACTTAGATAAGGATATATATATTAATAATAAACAAATTGGGTTCTTTTGGCATGTTATAGTAAGTGTTTTAACCATATAGTGAAAGAAAACAAAAAGACACGGTAAAAGTTAAATTATTTAACTTAGAGTTAAATCTAATTGATAAGGTTAAAATAATACCCTAAACTTTTCTAAATCCTATTGTATGATAGGATTTTGACCCATACCCACTTTAGCTTTGAAATAAGACCCTTTGGAACCATTATAAACCGATTTTGACTTTAATATAAAATAATATTTTGAGATATTCCTAAGGTGCCCCTCTCCTTCCTTATAAAAGGACACCTCCTCCCCCTCCTCCTCACACCAATTTGAGAACTCAAGCTCGGCCAAACCCTGCCATTTTCTCCTCTCCACTTCCCTATAATAATCCTAGAGGTCCTTGTCTTCTTCAAAGACCAATCTTAGTTCCCTAAGTGGAGGATTCAAAGAGGCGTTCCAAAGAAGAGGTAATATCCATTACCGATCTTTTCAATTTCTTTCTTCTCCAACTTCTTCTTCTTTATTTGTTTCATAATAAAGTAATAACATAAGTATTAATTACATACTGATATGTTATTATAAATATGAAACAACCCTAATTCACCTTCTATCCATCCCACAGAAAAATGAAATCACCGCGCGTGCGTACATACGGAATACCGTCTCCACGCCGTGGTGTAATCTATTTTTCCACCATCACTTTACAAGGATGGGTATAATGGTGTAATGAGTAACTATTTATGATTATTATAAAGTAATATTGATATTGAAATAATATATATATACTCCAATACAGTTCCACGATCATAGGAACGATATCATCACTCGTGTGTACGTACGGAATACCGTCTCCACGATGTGATGCGACTCGTTCTACATGATCATCATTACATAGTAATTATATAAATGAATTGAATGAATAAATATGATATATGTTACACTAATACCATTCTGGATATAAGGTATCTATAACCTTAAAAGAATAATAAGAATGTATTCAGCAAAACACGCATAAAAGGCAATAAAGACCCGAGTAACAAGTAACAATGAAATATTACTAACAAGAAGCTAAGAATATGACCATATATGATATCATATCAATATGTATGATTCTGGAATAAGTCAATAACATTATTTAAACCATTATACAGGAGCTTCAGACACGTACAAAGCAAATCAGACATAAGGTAAGTGAAATATCACAATCTCATTTTTATCCGAGGTTGTTTATACTTTAGTGTTTACTGGGGTGTATTTCATCATCCACATCCATGTTTCCTCAATATGTAATATTATTTCCATTCACCTAAAAATTTTTAAATCCAATTTTACCCTTCGGTGAGTTTTTAGTAAAAGATATAAAAGGAATCTTTTTTCGTTTTTCGTACGAGGTACTTTTTGACGTTTCCGACAAAAGTACGAGAATAATGTTTTTTTTAACTAATAAGACATGAAAGGATTTGTAAAACATTATTTCCAAGAAGCTTCCTTTACAAGTTTTCAAGTTTATTTTTAATCAACTTCTTTTAGTTTAAAATTGTATGACATGTTAAGAAAGGAACAGTGTTTTTGAAGTAGAAAGGATATTTTTCTGAAGAATGAAGTTCAAGTATTTTATCAAAATTATTTTCCATCTAAGATAATAAAAGGGTTCTGTTTTTATCCCTATTATTACATGGATTTGATTATTTTGTGATGGAAACATTTTTATGAATTCCTTTATCTTATATGAATTGTTTTATGATGTCATGTTGTTTAAGAATCCCATTTTATTACATGGGTTATGCAATGATGTATGATTTATGATTTTGTGGCACACATAATAATGGTATCATTATGAGATGGGTGGGACCTATATCTCCCTCCAATGCATTGGGTAAAGATTTTATATCTCATGAGATAGACATGGCTGGAATGGTAGGTTATACCGGTTCAGTGAAATAGGACTGAAACGAGGGTTACTCGATTCAGAAAGGGACTTTGTCCACTAAGATAGTCTTGGCAATGAGTCTTGACTAACAAGAAATGATTCTCTATGATTATGTGTGTATGACACAAAGTTTAATGTTTTATGTTATGATTATTGTGATTACATTTTACTGCCATGATTTACCCCATGTTATGAAATTATGATCTCTTTTGCAGGTTAAGATTTCCAAAAGTTATGTGCTTATGTATATGATGTGATTGATATTTATTTTGTTTACCCTTACTGAGCATTTGAGCTCACCCTTTTATGTTTTCTTTTCCCCAGGATATAAAGAAAGGTTTTAGGTATAAAAAAAAGGAAGATCTTTATGGGAGATATTGAAGATCTTTCACAAGGATTAGAAGATTATATTCCGAGTTTCCAAAGACACTAAACTATTACGATCCTTGTGTGTGTGTTTTTGTTATGTACTAAGTATTCCGCAAATGTAATGTAATGTCCATGTACGTCAGGCTTCGGGTCTCTACATAAATTATAATTATTTAACAAATTAATTTTATGAAATAATCAAAAAATAATTTTATTATTTTTCACTATAGGCAATAAAAATCCTTTCATTGAGAAAATAAGGTTTTTAAAATATATAAAGGAATTAACAAAAATTATATATTTAGTATCAATATGTTTTTATTTAATAAAACCATTAAAATTTGTGTTTAAAAATTATTTCATATCACCATGTTTAATAGGTATTTTTTAATGGTCGACTTTAAATAACTATATTAATATATCATTGTTTTGTCAAAACAAGGTATTACAGGAAACACACGCAAACCCATTGCTCTGTGTATCATATAGTAAAATCAATATTTCATATAAAAAAGTTAAATTTAATATTTCTTGTAATGAAAAAAATTAAATAGATTAAATTAATTTGAAAAACATATTTATCAAAATCTCATTGTCTTACAATATATATGTATATATATTTTCAAATAACAGATTCTATCCATGTTAAACATGGGAGGTGAAGCCCCATAGACCCATAGGGTGGAATATCGTGATATTATTAGGTGAAACACCTAAATAACTTTTTCATAATATTTTTTTATCATATTCAATGCACATGATGAGTTGACCACCCCTTCCCCACCCAAACTCCTCCACCCATCAATATGTTATAGCGCCATCCATATATGTAGTATCCTTTTTTAATTAATAAATCCATATAGATTCAAAATGGAATAAACTCTAAAAAATATATACATAATATCTAAATTCAAAAGTATTATTCCAGTGATATATGGTTTTTAGAGTCTCTTTAATAAATCTTAGGGATTGGAGGGGAATGCCTCAATTGATTTTTTGTAACCTCACCATATTTTCATTATATTTATTTTATATTATGATGTAACTATTTTTTATTCCAAAGAACTATGAAATGTTGATGGTTTAAACTTTCCTTTAATAATATATTTTTATAAGTTTCATTTTAATATTTTCCCCCTTCTATGAAAATCCACGTACGATTTTTCGGTTTTCCTCTTCATTTTCTAAGCACCACTATCTTCAAAATTCTAGGCAATTTGGTTGGAAGATTCTTATTCTAAGATAGTATCTTTAAATCACTATTCCACCATATTACTCTTAATGGGTTTGAGGAGGTGATTTTTCCATGATCTAGTTCAATTATATATATATTGAGGATACCGAGGAGTCTCTGTGGCATTAGATGGTGTACATAGAGTATTAGTGAGCATAATTATCTTTATCAAACTAAATGTGACACAAATAATAGTATTGTGGTCATGGTCTTGAAAATAAGTAGGTGGTGATTAGAGATGTCTCAGAAATAGTTTATATGGGTAATATGATCATTAAGGATCACAATAATCCTACACATATTGGTTTCTCAATTGAATGGTGAGGATTATCCTAGTTGGTGTACTGGTGTGAAGACATATTTACAATGTATTGGGAAGGAGACCTTGAGTAAAAAATCCCACTTCCAATTGGAATTTCTATAATAGGATTAGGTAATTATATTCCATTTATGTCTTATGAGGCTACAACCATGGGTATTCCCTAAAGCCTATTTATAGATTTTACATTATTATAGTTTAATTATATGGATGTGGTAAGCCTTAAATTGGGCACACATTGAATGATGGTTCGTAAAGAGATTCTTATTCCTGGAAACAAATTTCACAATGTGTATGTTGGTAATATTTGTAATTATGGAATGTATGGAACCATATAATCCTCTAATGATGATGCTAATATGTAGGAGGAGGATGTTGAACTCATATTGCACAATATGTTCTATAACATTGTAAAATATTCCATGGGAAGTGATGATTTATATGGATAGGAAGATCCTATATCAAAATGGTAAAAGAAAATTTCCTTTTCATAGGATTTATAGTTTTGGATAACAGAACAACTTCATGTAGAGGGATCCCCTGAATATTCTTAAGATATACAATATGCAATATAGTCTCTATGGGTATTATTGTACTATGATTTTGATGGTTCTATAATATTTTTATACATTTAGAGTGAATTGTAAAGTCTAATGGAGTTTATATATGAGACTTTGAGCAACAAGGATTTATGTGTTGAATCCAATAAGATTTATTAAAAAGTACCCTGAGTTGACACCAATGACTAAAAAAATCATGGACAAAAAACTGAGATTTCATTTAGATCTATGGTATCAATTATGGTAATATTAGTATGGAATATTGTATGATGACCTGGGATAAGATGACATATTATATTGAGGATGTCGTAATGGAAGATATAGTTAAGAGAGATATTTTTATTGAATGGAACCTATAAAGGGTTCATGTAAATATTATTTCAAACTATTTTTGTAATATTCATGTTATTTCCTATTCATCTTAAGAAAATTGTACTAGTATAAGGATTCCATGATCGTTCCTACAAAATATTTAATTTTTTTTTTCATAAAAAAAATCAAATTTGAGAGAGAATGTTGAATAAATACTAACCAATCATCTAATATCCATTTTGTTTCCTTCAGACCATTGATCAATGCACCGTTAGTGAAATTTGTACAATATTGACACCTTATACATGATGTTTCATTAATTTAATTGATGTATAAACTTAATTCTTTCCAAAAAAACTTTGATACAAATTTAACGAACTATATTTGTCATGGAAATATGGTAATTGGTAAATTCCTTGTATGTATACTAAATCTATCATATGAAATATTATTAAATATGGGAGTACCTGATTTGTGTCCAGGATTTTTTGGAAATAGTTCTCGATATATATAAAAATCAAAACAACACATAAATGGGGCTTTAGTGGATGATGTTATTTTGATTCACTAGGCAAGATACTGAATCATTGGGTCTTGAAGGATATAATCTATGTTCCTTTTAGATTATTGACATGTGCACCCAAATATCCTGAATTTTTAATCCTATAATCCCTTGTATAATCACAAGTACTCTATGAACCTTAAAATGTACATCTGATTTATTAATGAAAGTAAAAATGATCTTAGAATTTGGGATCAACCATACACTGTTCTTATTTATATTTTCCCATTATTTAAATTAGTGGAGAAGGGGGAGTAGCTAATTTCAATCATGGGGATTCCATTGTATTTACCAAAAACTATTTACACATATTAATAAATGATTTGTTTTCATAAATATCAATTAAATACAAGCATAGGTTTTAATATCCATGTGTCTTTGGAAGACTAGGTGCATAGTACATCAAAGTGAGAAAAAAAAATAAAACTACATTATTTTATTCCCCATAACAAGATCTTAAATATATTAATCTCTTTAAACTAAATAGTATATCATGTGGAATACATAATATTCAATGGGTGTGTTAAAAATCCCAATTAGGGAATAAACATTATACATATCATAACATGAGATTCAATGGTATAACTGGAAATCATTAAAGATGAGTCTAATGAGTGATCACATGGGAGAATAACATAATGGATATGGAATCATAAGATCATTTAAAGTTATGGAATGTGGAACCAACAAAAAAAGGACATAAAAATAAGTTTATTCTAATTTCCAATATAACATAGTGGAAAAAGAACCATAATTGATTCGGTTTACATCATAATCCCATGAGTAACCTCTCATGAGACTAATGATAAACCCAATTAATTTGAGATATATCTGGTCTCACCCATAAGAGTATGTTTATTACAATGTGATCCAAAATAAGGATATATACCATAAAGAATAAACATAAAAAATGCCCATGGAATGAAATGGGTAACAAATGCTTTCTCATATCATAATCAAAGGAAATTTAATAAAGAAGGCATTGAAAAAATGAACATTCCACATGTATTACCCTAACAAAGTAATGGATATTGGGATAGGTATATATGTGAGAAACATATTTAAATTTTTTTTAAAAAATACATAACATCAAAGTAACTAATCATTGGTGATGATGATTATAAAACATCATTGGTAATATTTATTGAGGAAAATTCCCTTTTCATTTTGAAATATCTTATTCAAAATATTTAAATTTTCAAAAATATTATAGAATAAAATTTCATTGTAATAAAATATATAAAATTTTTAAGGAAATTTCTAGTCATTTAATGGTCATGATGGTGGGATTTCCATTTATGACGTAAAAATAGAGAAACATTCATTTATCAATTTTATAGAAAAAGTCAAAAAAATTATATTGTTTAGAAAATATAAAAATATCCCTCATTAAAAAAAATTTAAATAGAAAATTTGTTTTAATAATTTCATTAAAAAATAATAATATAATACTAAAAATATTATTTAAATCATTTTTAGAAATCATTGATATGAAATGAATATTATTTTAGATCAGAGAAAAATAAATTGGATATTTCTTTAAAACATCATTCATATATCCGATACAATTTATTAAAGGAAAATTAATTGGAAAAAACATGTAAACTATTAAAATAACAACTGTAAAATCGAATTAAATGGATTTATAAGACATAGATTCTTATATTTCATCAACAAAATTTCAATCATAATCAATCCTATTAGACAATGATATTATAACATAAAAACCTTACAACATTAGTATATTTTGAATTTTAAGTACCATGGAAGTGTTAAATCAAATTATAATTTTATTATCATGAAAATAAAGAGTTTAATGATATAACATTTCAGTGTTGTAGTATATAGACCACACAAAATAAAAAAGTTGTGAATATGTAAATAGCCTCCATGAAATAAAATAGAGGTTTGAAATTTATCACCTGTAGTGATGACTCGCAGTCTATATCCTTTATATCGCTTATACTGAAATTATATCAAATATTAATTTTATTAAAAACCATTTCCATGTTTAATACCTTATATATAAACCATTTACTTCAGTTATTTTAATTACATAATTAATTAATCGTTTATGTCTATGTTGTTTGTTTTGAGGACGTTCAGTCCATAATTTCAAAACAACATTGTTATGTTGTCCAATGTCAAAGGGGTCATTAATCCAACATATACCGAACAAAATCAAATCATATATATTATTTTATTACATAAATTATACTTTTAAGACCATCCATAATATATATGTTTATGAAAAATGTGATATGTTACAATAATGGAGACAATAGTACATACATACACAAGAGTAACGTTTCAATTTTTCAATGAAGACAATGGAAAAAATGAGTGTACCATTTTAGCTTTCAATAATTATAATTATAAAATAAATGAAATTTTATTTATTTAAATACACTTATATATATATCATCCATCTTATATGGTGATTGAAAATGAATCACATCACTTCGTGAAGCAGATGAATACCCTTCACACAAATGATGTAATCTTTATTTAATGAAGGGAACGGTAAGAAAATATATGATATATTAGTATTATATATTGTTAAATATGTCATTATTATTCCATATATAGATTAAATATAGTACCATAGTAAGTCCTAAGATATGATTATGGAAAATGAATTACATCAGTTGGAAAGGTGGCAGTTTACCATATATTGGAATATTAGTTTCATTTCCATTTTATAGAGGAGGAGATGGAAGTTGGTTATCCCATAAACAGAATTATATATCAGTTAATGGGATATACTTTTTATATTATATAATAACATTTTAACTAGATTTGATGAATGTGGAATAATAATCATACCAAAACATTCAATTAAGAACGACAACTCTTCTTCGGGAAACCTCTTAATGATATACCTAAATATTTCTAATCTGGGAATTCTGATCAAAACAAGGACTCTAGGAAATGATGTGGTATGTAATTGATTTGGGTATGAATTCTTTGATCCAAATGTATTTTTATGTTTTTATTGTAGAGGAGAGGGGGTTCCCTTTTATAATTGAGGTGAGTGAAACACTTGTTTTAAATGTTCTTCAATAATTTAAAGTCACATTAAATGAAAAATGGACCCAATATTTCTCATTATAGTACCGTATATTTCATATGGTCTAAATATGGCTACATATTTTAAACTGGACATTTTTAGGTGATTTTAACACTTATATTTTTAGTCTAATTATCATTAATGGTGATAATTTTTTTTACTATTTTTAATATTTATTATAGTAAAAATATATATATATTCCTTATTACCAAATATTAATTATGAAGAATAGAAATATAAAATAAATATTAAAAGATTAATACATATAATTTTAATTATTTAATTTAAAAGTAAACCTGAAATTGTCCCGAAAATGCGAGTTTCCAATGAGAAACCTTTTTTACTTAAAAATGATTATATATAAAAATAAAAAATAAAATTGACTACAATGGCCTAAATTGGATTAATAATAACCTAATTGAACTAATTTTACTTTTAATACCACTTTAAAACTAAATTTAAATATATAAATTATAGAAATAAAGAGGCAGTTTTGAATAAAAATCTGTATTTTTCAATATACATTGAAAAATTCAACACTTTATAAAAATACCCAAAATTCACCCTCTGATAATTTTGACAATATTATTTAAAAAATGATTAAAATATATATTAAAAATTTTCATAATATTCTAAAAAAATAATTTTAATATATGCATTCAAATCACAATTGAACCTCTTTTTATAAAAGATACTGTTTTATGTGTAAAAATGAATTTATACTTATCCCATGACTAGAAAACATGTTAATTGAATGAAAAAAAAATTATTTAATATTTAATATACGAATTTCATTAAAATAATTCATGAATATTAATTAAATTTATTTATTATGATAAAAACATATTGGGCATATAAAAATATGTTTTTAGAAAAATATCTATTTTACTTTCAAAGTACATTTATTTTCACTTGTAATAACTAGATAAACAGTGAATTATTTTTAAATATATTTTATTGATACAATTTTATAATTTAGTTATTTTTATTCATTCCCACTAATTTAAATTCATTTCAATAAATTTCCAATTAAATAATCATATTTTATTCGTATATCAGTGTTTTTTTTAAACTTGGTGTTGTTTTTAATGAATGATATTAAAGAAATTTAATTTATATGAAAAGTAATTTCATAAAATAACATGTTCCCAAATTCTACCCCTTGAAATGAATTATTATTCATAATTTTATCCTAATTAACATATGGTTGTGCCCAAATTTACCCTACTGGTAAAAGCGGTCGATGTAGTACATGTAGGGGCCGAATCCACAAGGACCGAAGAAGTAACCTTAAGACACTATGATTTGGTGAAGGATGGGCTATGAAGTGGCCAAAATTGGGTTTGATTTTGGATGGTTTAAAGAACACTAAGAAAACTATGTGAATTCAATTCAAATAAAATGGTTTGATCTTAGGATTATGCTCGGGGTGGATTGAATGAATTTCACTTCTTTAGACAATTTCAGTTTTATTAATTCTTGATGAATCCATTCTTCAAAAATAACACTACCTTCATCATTTTCTGGTTTGGTTCTTACTAAACACAATTACTAATCCCCTATACACTTAGAGAACCAAATTCCTGATCTCTCCGAGGTATATGGTCATTTAGTAATTGAATTTAGTTTTCTCAAACACAATAAAGATGAAGCGTAGAAATTACTGAAAAATGGATGTCTTAAATTAATTATCCAATTCGCAGTAATTCGTTCATAAAATAACATTCAATCCAGCCATTGCATCCGCCTAAGATAAACACATTAAAGGGTTATCCCTACATTGATGGTATACTCTCAATGGTGGGCGGAAGATGACTAACAAAAATTGGATTGAAGAAATTAAAACTGCGGAAATAACGAGCACTCCTCCGTGTGTGTGAATGAAATTCACACCTATGTGTGAACTAATTAACAAAAACACAGAGATATCACTGTGCTTTGTGATAATAAAGTTTTAATAAATGAAATGGAAAATATATAAGATAAAGAAGTTGATTAATAACTTAAAGATACAAAAAAGAAACTTCTATTGAAATGGAAAACATTACAAAGGAAATTTGGAAGCATAATTTTTCAATGAAACAAGCAACAAAAGATGATAATAAAAATATCCACCTCTATTACATTCACCACTAGCTCCGTATATAGGCATATTAGGATCCTTAGATCCACCCCCACAGTCAATTCACCCCCCAACAATTTATAGATTCAAAAGGAGGGTGAATAATCAAAAGGAAATTGATGTTTCGAAGTTGACCCGGAAAACTGTCCAGATTCGTCAACCATATTGACATGTAAATTTGTAATTGCATAAATCCGAATCCGAAGGGGTTTTAGAAGAAACATATCTTCGTACATATGTTATCTATGATTTGTAAAAAGTTCATGAAATTTGGCTTAGCCTTTTGGATGTTATGGTCGAAATGGTGGGATGGATTTCTATGCATTAATGTCGGGTCCACCATTGATATCTCAACTTAAGATCCCTTTATCATCATGAAAACATTAGAATTAGCCCCGGAAACAGTTTAATAAAATTATCCTCATATTTTTATATTTCTACTGTATATATTTGAGCTTCATTGGGCTTGGTTTGTGGGCCCCACATTTGTTTGATGGGCCTTAGGCCCATCATGCTTTTTGCAGCATGTTTCTGCCTTCAGGCACAAAATTCTCCATCTTCCTTTAGGATTCATTCATTGGAACTAAAAGCTAAAATGGTCCAAACAAAGTGATCAATAATATACCAAAATTGAAAATTCAGGAAATGAATATAATTTTTTCCACAAACAAATGAATGATTGGGTCCAAATTTTCATTTTAAACATGAATTGCATTTTAGATGGGAAATGAAGTTCTATTTATGTAATGCACTAAAAAAATGTTAATGGACTTTGGAACAATGAATATAAATATATTAACAATTAATATTATCCACTTTCAGTGACTAATCACACCCCCCCCAACTTGAGTTTTGCTAGTCCCGAGAAAAATAAATTACAAATATAAAATTCAAATCCCCTTTTCCAAAAACATTTTAATACACATTGCTCACCCAAATATCAAATAAAAAAAATTATGAAAACCCATCAAAATCATTAAAAACAAGATAGGTCCATAAGCATATCCCAAGCCCAAGCCCATTCCTTTGTTCAAATTCATCGCCACATTTCATCCAATTCCAATTAATCAAGATAAAGTGTTGTTCTCATAAAAGATATGGGGCCCATTTTATTGTTAAAGGGGAAAAAATGGAAGTGCTAGGTGGGAATCACATTAATCCTTAAGATGAGAATCAATTTTTTTATTTTTTTAATTTTATTTTTTAACCACAATAGATATGAAAAGACTAAATCTGGACAAGACAACTATGGAGTCATGATCCCCAAGTGCCGGACGCCACACATATTGTCAATTTCATGCTCTATAATAGAGATATAAAGCCTAACTCTTGGCAAGAAAACTATGGAGTCACGATCCACAAGTGCCGAACGCCACACATTTGGACAAAACATTGCTCTATGTGGTCAATTTTTATGTTTTTAAGTTTTTTTTGTTTTTTTTTAATACTCAAATTAAACTAAAAGTGACCCCAGAACCCTATGCTATAATGAAAGGGACCCAAGAACTCAAATTTACACCCACGATTCAGTAGACGTGCATTGTGGAATTTTTATTAAGAGGATGATAATGTAAAAATTGAAAAATTACATCGGACAACTGCACTTTCAAAAAACTATGCTCATGAACTTAAACTAGCATTAAAATAAGAATCAAGGAATGAAAAATTTATTTGATATCCATTTTTAGAGTTTGCAATGTGTGTTATCATGTTTATGGTTAATGGAATTTTTCTTTTCATGCATGTTTTTATTCACAAAAAAAAATCATTTTTTATCTCCCCACAACGTAGAATGACCCTGTCCCCTGTGTTTAAAGAAAAGAATAGTTAGAAGGGTGTAAGATAGGAGTTAAAAGATGAAATTGAGAATGATAATCATGGAACAAATTCACCTGGTTTTTGAAGTTGAAGTTCATGATGCTCCAAATTACTCCTTTGATCTCTTGGGGGATGTAGGACCCTCCTCGATTGAACATGTGTCGCCCAAAATAGTTCCTGAACCATAACAATAATGACAAAGCAGACAAAACAGACAACACAATGATTTATTTAATTACAAGTACCATCATTTTTATGGTTTTCCATGTTTTTTTAAATCAAATTAATGATACATTGTCTTATTTATATTTTCTGGGTAAGGTATTACTCAGGGATCACACCGCGTGAAACGGATGAATAATGTGCTCCACTTTCATACCCATCCATACTCATAAAAGAAGAACATGTCAGGAGTCTAATTTTTTTTAACCTACAAAAACATAAATAAAATAAAATAAACTGATGATACATTGTCTTATTTATATTTTCTGGGTAAGGTATTAATCAGGGATCACACCCCGTGACACAGATGAATACGGATCTCCCCTTTCATACCCATCCATACTCATAAAATAAGAACAGTTCAATAGTCTATATAATAAAAAATGACAAAATGAAGCAGAAGGAAACAAAAGATGATTCACAGTGATTGGAAACATGAAAACCACGGGTTGCCTCCCATGCAGCTCTTTTGTTTAACATCGTTAGCCTGAATTATACCCTAAATCTATCCATTATTCTCTGGTTCATATGTTGGATCAGATAACTCCTCCTTGGTTTCTTGTTTATTGAATGATTCAATGAATGGTTTTAACCTATGACCATTGACTTTGAAGACATGACCACTTGTGGGATCCTGAATCTCTATTGCCCCATGAGGGTACACATGATGCACTAGGTATGGACCATACCATCTGGACCTTAGATTTCCTGGGTGTAGATGATGTTTTGAACTATACAAGAGCACAAATTTTCCTAGTTCAAAGTGTTTTACTTTGATATTCCTAGATTGGTAGGCTTGAACTTTAGATTTATTGATCCTTGAATTTTCATAAGCCTCCATCCTAAGTTCCTCGAGTTCATTAAGATCTAATTTACTTTTTGTTTCAGCCAAATAAATGTCAAAGTTCATTTTTTTTATTGCCCAAAAGGCCTTATTCTCAATTTCAACAGGTAAATGACATGATTTTCCATAAACCAATCTATATGGTTACATGCCTAGGATAGTTTTGAAAGCAGTTCGATATGCCAAAAGGGTATCTAAGAGTTTCTCGGACCAATCCTTCCTAGAGGGATTGTCAGTTTTTTCAAGAATTTACTTAATTTCTCTATTTTCCAACTTAGCTTGACCGTTGGTTTGAGGATGGTATGCAGTGGAAAATTTATGAGTAATACCATACTTAGACATGAGTGAAGAGAATGGTCGGTTGTAGAAATGGGTTCAACGATCACTGATTATAGCCCTAGGAATTCCAAATCGATAAAATATATACTCTTTCAGTAATCGGATCACAAAATGGTGGTCATTGGACTTGGTGGGAATGGCTTCAACCCATTTTGAGACATAATCAATAGATAAGAGGATGTAGAGGTATCCCTTAGAGTTTGGAAAGGGTCCCATGAAATCAATTCCCCAACAATCAAAGATTTCAACGACCAGAATGGGAGTGAGGGGAATTTGATTCCTTTTGGTAATGGATCCTAATTGCTGACACTGAGGACAACTTTTCCAGAATTGGAAGGAATCCTTAGTGAGTTTCTACCAGTAGAAACCACTTTGGAGGACCTTTGCAGTGGTTTTATTTGTTGAAAAGTGGCCTCCACATGCCTCTCCATGACAAAATTTTAGAATGGACTCTTGCTCAGACTCAGGAATACATCTCCTGATGATTTGATCAGTACAGAACTTGAAGAGGTCAGGATCATCAAAAACATAGTGTTTGACATCAGAAAGGAATTTCCTCTTAGGTTGGGTCCCCAAGAATTTTGGAATGTCACCCGTCACCAAATGGTTTGCTATGTCAGCATACCAAGGGCAATCATTCACTGAATAGAGGTGCTCATCGGGAAATGAATCAGACACAGAGAGGTGGTGTAAGTTGTCTTTGAATTCCATCCTAGAAAGGTGATCAACAACAATATTTTCAACACCCTTTTTATCCATAATGGATAAATCGAAATCTTGAAGAAGAAGGACCCACTTAATCAATATAGCATTGGCATCTTGTTTTTGGAAAAGGTATTTTAGGGCTGAATGGTCAGTGAAGACAATGATGGGTGATCCTAAGAGATAAGACCTGAATTTCTCTACGGAAAAGACAATAGCAAGAAACTCTTTCTCAGTTGTGGTGTAGTTTAATTGTGCATCATTTAAAGATTTCCTTGCATAAGCAATGACACATGGAGTTTTCTCACATCGTTGTCCTAAGACTGCTCCTACATCGAAGTCACTTGCATCACACATGATCTAAAAGGATGTTTCCAATTTGGAGATTGCATGATAGGTGGGGATATAAGAGTTGACTTGAGTGTAGAAAATGATTCCTCACAGCTTTCTATCCATAAAAATGGAGAATCTTTTACCAATAGATCACAAAATGGTCGAGATAAAGAGCTGAAATTCCTAATGAACCTTCTATAAAAACCAGAATGTCCTAATAAGGACCTCACTTCCTTAATAGTTTTAGGAGAGGGAAGGTGATGAATGATTTCAACCTTAGATTTATCATCTTCAATCCCTCTAAGAGATACCAGATGACCTAGAACAAGTCCTTCCCTTACCATGAAATGGCATTTTTCCCAATTCAGTATGAGATTCTTATCCTCGCACCATGACAAAACCTTTTAAACATTTATAAGGCATCCCCCAAAAGTATCCCCAAATATGGAGAAGTAATCCATGAATACCTCTAAAAAATCACACACCATATCCGAGAATAATCCCATCATGCACCGCTGGAAGGTACCGGGGGCATTACATAACCCAAAGGGCATGCGCTTGAAGGAAAAAGTGCCGAATGGACAAGTGAAGGTTGTTTTTCATTTATCCTCTAAGGAGACTTCGATTTGATTATACCCTGAGAATCCATCTAGGAAGCAATAGAATTGATGACCCGCCACTCGCTCGAGGACTTGACCAATAAAGGGTAAGGGGAAATGGTCTTTCTTGGTACAAGAGTTGAGCTTCCTATAGTCAATACAAACTCTCCATCCACTACTAACCCTTGTTGGAAGCATCTCTCCATCCTTGTTGGTTATTACTGTGATTCGAGCTTTCTTTGGAACCATATGGATTGGGCTAACCCACTCACTCTCAGCTATAGGATAGATGATACCAGCTTTTAACAACTTCAAAAGTTCTTTTCTCACTACTTCCATGAAATTAGGATTGAGTCGCCGCTGAGGTTGACGACATATCTTTGACTCAGATTCAAGAATTATTCTATGAGTCCCGATAAGTGGGCTAATCCCAGGAATATCAGATAGGGTCCATCCAATGGCTTTCTTGTGTCTCCTAAGGACATCTTGAAGCATCCTCTCATGATCGGCTTCAAGAGAGGAAGAAATGAAAACAGGAAAGGATTGATTGTCCTCTATGAACGCATAATTTAGTGATGAAGGTAAGACTTTAAATTCAAGATCAGATTGGTCATGACTTTCCAAGAAAGGATGAGACTTTGTATTGAACTTAGTTTCTTGTTTCAGATTTCTTGAAAAAATTGGTTCCTTATGAACAGAATTTTCATCCACTAAATTTTCCAGAGTAGTTTCATGAATGGCTATGGACTCAAGTTTATTGATTTAAACCATGGTATCATTGATTGGTGGTTCTATAAATTCATCAATAGAGCTATTTGAAAGAGATTCAATCCAAGGAGACAAACTTCCCTCATGTGAATAAAGAAAATCAATCTCTTCTTGACTTAACCATCCTTCGGTAATTCCATGATGTTCATTGAGTTCATTATCAACACTACCAATCCAATTAACCCATGGATCTCTTCATCATCCCCAATCTGAGAGTTTGCATTGTAGATGTTCAAGTATGGACTCATGTTTACAAAGGTGATGTTCATGTTCCAATTTCGGACTCAGATAACAGAGTTGATTGTTGCAAGGAAAGGAAAACCAAGGATGATTGGGATTTTCTCCCTAGGAACTAAGCTTGGGTGATTGTCCAGAACAATGAAGTCAGCTGGGTAATTGAAATTTTCAACTTTAACCAAAACATCTTTTAATATCTCCTTTGTAACTCGAACACTACAATCAGAAAGTTGAAGAGTGACAGATGTGGGTTGGAGTTCTTCAAGCCCTAACTGACAATACATGGCATAAGGAATGAGGTTCACGCTGGCACCTAGATCTCACAAGGCTTTGACAACTTTGTTCTCTCCTATTTCACCATTTATGTATGGGAATCCTGGGTCTTTTAACTTAGGAGGAATGGTCACTTGAATGGTGGTACTCACATTATCAGCCAAAAGGACTTGGTTTTTATGTGAAAATTATCTTTTAAAAGTGAACAAGTCCTTAAGGTACTTTGAGTAGGAAGGTATGGTTTGAATGGCATTGAGAAGGGGAATGTTCAACTTGACTTGTGAGAAGATTTCTCTTAATGTGTCACTCAATTCAACCTTGGTTTTCCCTCTCATGCATTGAGGAAATGGTTCATGTTGTTGAGTTGTTTGTTGAAGTGTTGTTTCTTTCACATTGTTATAAGTTTCTCCAGTTTGAGCTTGTGTTTCATTTGAATTTTCATTAGATTTTGAAGCTTCACATGGTTTCTGACTTATTTGTTCAGGTTTTTCAATTGATTTCCCACTTCTTAAAACTGTCACAACCTTTAGTTGTCCATGAGTTGTTTGAGTGAAACTTTTCTCTCCCCTTGATGTTTGTTGTGGAATGGCCTATGTGGGCATGGGTGCCTTTCCAGTTTTGATGGTTTGCAGTTCTTGTTTAATGGATGAGAATTCTGAGTTTATTTTGTCAATTTGTTTGCACAGTTGTTCTAGTAGTCTTTGTGGAACATTTTGGGTTGGTGCTTGAGCTTGTGAGTTTATCCCAGGAGGATACATTGGTTATTGGATAGGTTGTTGATATTGGACATGAGGATGTTGGAATTGGACCGATTGTGGTTGGAACTGATTATGAGGTTGAATGTTTTGTTGAGGGTATGGGTTGATAAATTGTTGTCGTGTTGGTTGTTGATTGTCCTTCCAAAGAATGCCTGGATGGTCATTATAACTTGTATTGAAGGTGTTCGGGAATTGTGGATTTTGAAAGTTCATTGCATTAACATCTTCTGGTGGTCCTCCTAAAAGAACATCCTTGATGGAAGGAATGGTTGGTAAATTATCAGTATTTTGGTCATTCGTGTCACAAATTGTACAAACAAGCTCAACAGTTTGGTTTTTGTGGACCTTCCTAAGATCAATCTCCTCAACTTTCCTCGTGAGTGCATCAAGTTTTGCTCTAAGGTTTTCTTCTTCTCCAAGATTTTACATTCCACCAGATTTGGGTGGCTTCTCATAATATGGTGATGTTCCCCATGTTTGGTTTTGTTCAACAAGATTTTCTAGATATTCGTAAGCATCAATTGGGGCTTTGTTTTTTAAGGTTCCATTACACATCATATCAATGAATTGTTTGTTTTCAGGACCCAACCCTTCATAGAAAATTCTCACTTGTTCTGGGATTAAGAAACGATGGTGCGGTACCATGTTTAATGTGTCTTTGAACCTTTCCCACGTTTCATAGAATGTTTCTCCCTCTCTTTCAAAAAACATTTGTATGCTCTTTTTAAGTGCAATTGTTTTGTGATGGGGGAAGTATTATTTATAAAATTACCTTTGAATTTGGTCCCAAGAGTGAATGGATGCTGGTCTCAAATTGTTTAACCAATTCTTTTCTCGGTCCTTAAGAGAAAAAGGAAAAGGTCTCATTTTAGATGATTCAATTTGATTTAGTGGGCACATGGTTTCGATAATGTCATTAAATTCTTTAACATGAAGGTAAGGCATCTCAGACTCCATCCCATGAAAGGTTGGAAGGTGGTTCAGGACATGGTGTATGAAAACATATTGGGAATATCCTAAGTTATCATGCCTAATGCATGAGGGTGCATTGGTCCAGGTTGGTGTGAGGTAGTCATTCATGGTTGGGTCTGCAATAATTCCCAAGTTAGGGTCTTGCCCATTATTTTGGTTCCCTCCCCGGTTTATGATTTGGTTTTGTGGGAGATTCTCCATTGTATCGAACTCAACGTCTGAATTTGGAGTATTATGAATATTTGGATCTAAAGGAAATAGACCTATTTTAGTTCATGACTCCCCATCCCTATGAGTATCAACCCTAACTAATCTGTAAGAGTTATCGCGGGTGTAGGCGGACATGCACCAAAAGAAAAAAAAGCGAGAAAGGGAAAAGATAAGATAATTGGGATGAGAATAGAAGAATGGGGGTAAGAAAAGAAGATTTTTGGTCTAAGGAACTTACTTGGACCCCGTCTACGGTGCCAAAATTTGGTTGCGCCCAAATTTACCCTACTGGTAAAAGCGGTCGATGTAGTACATGTAGGGGCCGAATCCACAAGGACCGAAGAAGTAACCTTGAGACGCTATAATTTGGTGAAGGATGGGCTATGAAGTGGACAATTTGGGTTTGATTTTGGATGGTTTAAATAACACTAAGAAACCTATGTGAATTCAATTCAATGAAAATGGGTTGATCTTAGGATTATGCTTGGGGTGGATTGAATGAATTTTACATCTTTAGACAATTTTGGTTTTATTAATTCTTGATGAATCCATTCTTCAAAAATAACACTACCTTCATCATTTTCTGGTTTGGTGCTTACTAAACGCAATTAATAATCCCATATACACTTAGAGAACCAAATTCATGATCTCTATGAGGTATATGGTCATTTAGTAATTGAATTTAGTTTTCTCAAACTGAGTAAATATGAAGAGTAGAAATTATTGAAGAATGGATGTCTTAAATTAATTATCCAATTCACAACAATTCATTCATAAAATAACATTCAATCCAGCCTTTGCATCCTACTAAGATCAAAACATTAAAGGTTTATCCCTACATTGATGGTATACTCTCAATGTTGGGCGGAAGATGACTAACAAGAATTTGATTGAAGAAATTAAAACCTCGGAAATAACGAGCACTCCTCCGTGTGTTTGAATGAAATTCACACCTATGTGTGAACTAATTCACAACAACACAGATATATCACTGTGCTTTGTGATAATAAAGTTTTAATAAATGAAATGGAAAATATATAAGAGAAATAAGTTGATTAAGAACTTAAAGATACAAAAAAAACATACATGGAAATGGAAAACATTACAATGGAAATTTGGAAGCATAACTTTACAATGAAACAAGAAAAAAAAGATGATAATAAAAATAACCACCTCTATTACCTTCAACAATAGCTCCTTATATGGGAATATTAGGAGCCTTATATCCACCCCAACAATCAATTCACCCCCAACAATTAATATAGTCAAAAGGAGGGTGAATAATCAAAAGGAAATTAATGTTTCGAAGTTGACCCGGAAAACTGTCTAGATTGGTCCACCATATTGATGTGTAAATTTGTAATTGTCAAAGGCCGAATCCGGAGGGGTTGTAGAAGAAACATATCTTCTACCATCTGTTCTATATGATCTGTAAAAATTTCAGGAAATTTGGCTTAGCGTTTTAGATGTTATGCTCAAAATGGTGGGACGGATTTCTGTGCATTAATGTCGGGTCCACCATTTATATCTCAACTTCACATCCCTTTATCATCATGAAAACATTAGAATTAGCTCTGGACACATTTGAATAAAATGATCCTCATATTTTTATATTTCTTATGTATAAATTTGAGCTTCATTGGGCTTTGTTTGTGGGCCCCACATTTGTTTGATTGGCCTTAGTACCATCATGCTTTTTCCAGCAAGTTTCTTCCTTCAGGCGCAAAATTCTCCATATTACTTTGGGATTAATCCATCAGACCTAAAAGATAAAATGTTCCAAACAAAGTTATCAATCATATACCAAAATTTCAAATTCAAAAAATGAATATAATGTTGTCCACAAAAAAATGAATGATTGGTCCCAAATTTTCATTTTAAACATGAATTGCATTTTAGATGAGAAATGAAGTTCTATTTATGTAATGCACTAAAAACAATGTTTATGAAATTTGGAACAATGAATATAAAGATATTAACAATTAATATTAGCCACTTTCAGTGACTAATCAACATATGTTCAATATTCTTTTTAAAAAAACTTTATTGAAAACCCCCACCATAAAAAGGGTTAATAAAACATCAAATTATAAATTGGTAACATGAGTTATGAAAGTAATATAAAGTAATAATGAATTATTTTTCCATATTTGGAGAACATTAGTTCAAATGGAAAACCTATATTTGGATGAAATACACATTTTGGATGTAATGTTATACCATTTTCAGAGATAGAAGACACCATCATGTTATCGAAAATAATTAAAAATTTTATTTCAAGATTATATTCCTAATGATTATGAGTTCATTTATTATATACAACAATAGTATAATTAATTATACTTACTTTAAGAGTATAATATAATCAGTTAATCAATTTCCACTACAATCTTATCTTTTCACCAAATAATGAGTATTCATTCTGAATTTTTCATCGTTGAATCACAAGAATTAACTTCTAATGGTTCACATAACTTAAGAGAGGATAACAATCTACTCAAACTGCCTTTATAGATTAACTAAATCCAAAATTATTATCATAATGAATGATATTTCAAAAACAATAATAAACCACTGTATAAATAAATACAAAATCAATCTTTAAAGCCACAACAACAACATCCAAATATCAGCTTAGATCATTTGATATATAACAAACCTCAAAATTCATTAAAATATTCCGACTAAGGTTAAAAACCAAAAATTAGAATTATTTTATCTAATTATTTTTCAAAATATAAATTTAACCTTTATGTACAAATAAGAATAATCAATCTTAATAACTCATAAAAAACATGTATTTTTTAATAAAATAATATCCACGATATGATAATATTTTCTATAAATAACCTGAATCCCCATAAAAGCATTAAAATAATATATTATTCCATACTATAATTAAAAATTTATTAATAAAATAAAATTCAATAAAATTCCCTTTACCTTAACCATATAGTAGTCTCAATATAGTGAACATATTCTGAAATAAAATTAATCTCAGAATCCCCAGACCACTTTTCATTCCCTTGGTTGTCTGTATAATAAAAAATATATTCCCAAAATTAATGTAATATTTATCAAAAAATATTTTCAAGTTAAATATTGTCATAATAACTTGCATATTATGTAGGCTAGTGGTTGGAGTTTTACCCTTATCACCGTTCGGTTGTGGGATGAAGCCCAACAACCTTCCTGGAAGTGACACGTGGTCGCCTGACTTGTGGGTTTTCCTTTTTCAATAACTACAAAAAATCTTATAGGATATTAATATTCATAATTCACATTTTTAATATAATATTCTCTAAAATATTAAAATAATCTATATAAAATAACATTTGATAAGAAATTTTTTTACATCTATGAATTTCTATCCAACTCATTCATTTCCCCAAAACAAAATAATTTTAATTGACTATAATTATCTCAACATTGTAATGCCCCGACCCCAGTTACCTAGAGTCGGTGAATTATTAAATAACATTGGCATGATCACAAGAAAGATCAAATCTGGAAAGACTGATTGGTTTAGTAGCCTTGGAAACACTAGATATATTCATAAGTCTTACATTACATCATAAAGTGAAAAATACTACAACAACATATTGTCTCCATATTCCACACTCATATCCCCACATAATATCCTTGCAGGTCATTAATAATTTACTTCTTCACTTCCTGGAAAAAATAAAACATAGAAAATGGGTGGGCTCAAATTCCCAGTAAGGATAACAATATAGCGGAAACTTTCATAAATAAGAATAAACATTTAAGGCAATGTATAACTAAAAAAAAAGCCTTTTAAACTTGAATTTAATCATAGTATGGAAAAAGTAAAATGAAACAATGCCATTTACTTATTCACATGGATATTCTACTAATCGAATAATCACATGCAATATCAATAACCACTTTTATAATGATGAAATGCATAATTCCAGACTATCATAACCACACAGCCAAGGCCTCGTGCCAAAACTACAAATAAGATTTTTCCAAGGCCTTGTGCCAAGACACTAGTTTGTCTCATGAGACCTACTGAGGCATCGAGGATCTATAGCGGGCTCCACCCGTCACATATTAAGTCCAATGCATTCCCATATGAAAAGGTTTAAACATAACATAAACATTTGTATTAAAACTAGCATACGAAGTGTCATTATTTTCACCATAAACCATGAATGGTATAAAAATATCACATCCACAGTCAAACATATCAAAAAACCTTCAATACAATATATAAGTTTTGTATCATAATAAATCAACATCAAATAAGCTTAAAATCCATCAAAGGATGTTGACATAGATGAAATCAAAACTATTTGAGATAAATAACTCTTTTCTCGAAATCATTGAAAAGTCACACATTTATAAAGGAAGTAATTTAAAAGAGATTTTTGAATCAAAGTGTCCCATACCACTTTGAAACTTTTGAAAAGAAATATCATTTCAAAACCTTC
Source organism: Viscum album (assembly GCA_963277665.1). Classification (NCBI taxonomy): domain Eukaryota; kingdom Viridiplantae; phylum Streptophyta; class Magnoliopsida; order Santalales; family Viscaceae; genus Viscum; species Viscum album. The sequence goes on along the minus strand of OY728167.1, from coordinate 460,494,953 downwards.
ATGTCCACATAAATAAATCCTTAAAATCATTTTGAAAACATGGACATTAATTACAAATATTTAGAAAGATAAATCTTTAAAACATTTAAAATTATGATCTTGATAAAGAGTACCTTTCAAAAATTCTTAAAATATTCATTTTGAAATCATTAAAGAGTAAAACATTTTCTTTGAAAATATTCTTATAAGCTTATAAGGGAAGCTTCGAAGATTTTATAACGGTGGAAAATAACCACACCCTCCGTATAAGTTAAAAAAACACTCTTACCATAATTCTGTCGAAAAGGTTAAAAAACACCTTGTTTGGAAAATGACAGAAAGATTCCTTTATAAAACTCTTATAAAAAGTCAAAAAATGGTAGAAATGACTTTAACCCATATTATTTTAAATTGTAAAAATGTTTTGAAATACATTTTTAAGAAACATGGATGTGGATGATAAAGAGATCCCAGTAGATTATTACGTATAAACAACCTCGGATAATGAAGAGATTGTGAAATAAACCCTTACCTTGTACTTTTCCTTGGTTGGGGTAGGTTAACCTCCTGTATAATAGTGAAATAATTTTTATTAAATTATACAATAATCATATACATTCATATGATATCATATATGATCTCTTAACATTACTTTGTTAATAATATCTTAGTATTATCGTTGTTTCGGGTGTTAACTTACTCGTTTTCTTTTATATGTTTTGTTACATAAGCCATGTTTTTCATGGATAGGTTTTATATTATTCATATACAGAATGATATCAAGTCCTTAAACATTATTTTTAAATCATCAAATGACAATTATACTTGAATGGATATGATGGAGAATGAATCTCATCGCGTTCATAGAGACGGTAGTCCATACGTACGCACGAGCGACAATATCATTCTTTTGATATTAAAATAATATATAAATGGATGGTATATCATATATAAAGAATTATTATCATGTCATATTTATTATTTACATGAGTTACACATCATTATTATACCCATCCAAATAATAATATATTGAATAACAGTTACACCACGACGTGGAGACGGTAAGTCGTACGTACGCACGTATGGTGACATGTTATTCAAAGGATGGATATAATACTGAATATGGTTGTACCATATTTATAATAAAATCACAGTATATATATTATACTGGTGTTATTATTTTGGAATGGTAATAACAAAGGAAGAAGAAGTGGAAGAAGAAAGGAACTTGGAAAAGGGTGGTGAAATCATTACCTCTTTTTCGGGTTCTTCCTTTTGATTTGATCAAAAGGGCTCCTTAGGTTGGCTTTCTGATAAAAATAATGCCTCTAGGTTGTAGTGAGGGAAGTTGGGAGAGTATTTGGGTAGAGTTTGGCAGAACCAAGAGGCTTTTACGGTGTGAATAAATGAGAAGGAGGAGTGCCCTTTTTATAAGAGGGGTGAGGGGTACCATTGGAAAAGCTAGAAATATTAATTTATAATAAATTCATATTCAGTTTCTAATGGCTCCAAAGTTTATTATTTAAATTTGAAGGTGGGGATAGGTCGAAAAACATTCAACCAATAGAATTTAGACAGGTTTGGGTTATTATATTAACCTTATCTTTATGTATTAACTCTTAGTTAATTAGTTTGACATTTACCATGTCACTTTGTATTTTTATATTATATAGTTAATAAACATACTATATACATTCAAAATACCACCAAGAGGCCCATTAATGATAAAAATATCAGGATATACATCTCTTGGCCGAACCTTAGTTTTTTTGGAATTTAATATCAATTAATAATATAATATTTGTTTTAAAAACTCTTTTATGTCAATTTTGACACTATTCAATAGTTGATTTTTGTGAAACTCTTAACAGAATGATTACTTCGAAAAAAGTTAATTAAATCAATCCTAATATGTCATATTATCCTAGAAAATTATTTTAATTCATTAAAAGTCTCAAATTATATTTATTTTGGTATTTATAATATCAATTATTTTAAATGTTTACTATTATAGTAATTACTGCATCATCATTGTGTCATAAATAAATTAAATTATGTAATCTCTAAAAAGTATAAATAAAATATAATTATGTATTAAATCCTTTTATCTTTCTAATGAATATTTATAGTCGAAAATCCAACATCTATAACCCTATGTAAAAATTGTTTTGCTAAAAGATATATGCTTGTGTCATTTTTGTATTCATTTTAACTTAAATAAAATAAAGTGTCCCTATCACCTACAAGTGGCTCCATGGGGTCCCAAAATCGACCCAAATATGCCTATGGTAGAACATGTATCAACAAATATGGCTAGGAAACGTTTTAGGGTAATTTCGTATTATTATAATATTATTTTTAACCCTTATTTACCGGATTTACCCTTAACCATGGTAAATAAAATATTTACCGAAGTAATTATTCAAAATGTCTAAAAGTAAAAGTTACCTATTTACACAATTTGAACATCCTGATTACAAATATGGAATCAATTTTTCCAAATTCAAAACATAGAAGTGGCAGAAATTAATTTAAAATTAATTCCCGTTGTTAAAACAAAAAGCGTGTTTTAAGAGATAATAACTATCAAAAGATAACCCTTTTTTATGTCTAGTTTAATTGTAAAATTATGTCCAATGAACAACATTGTATTAAATGGTAAAAATAAATTCTAAATATACTTTAAAACCACTCAAATTCATAATTTATCAATATATATTTTTTCGATTAAAAAAGTTGTTTTTAATTAAAATATATTAATTTTCACTATTCATCAAAATATAAGTGTTATCCGAAAAGCTCCAAAATTTCACCCTAGGATAAATTCGATATTCCGAATCCAAAAATGAAGTCCATTTTGAAATATAAAATATATATAATTTCAAGAGGTAGGTATTACTATTCATAACAGCTAGTTTGATTGGTTGTGGTGTGTGTTAGAACTCGAAGTTGCGTACAACACACGCTATTGTATTATTCAAAGGAAAGCTTACCGTGGGAGCTTGGGATGTTTCATTTTAAATTTTTGATGTCCTCATTTAGTCAAAAAGTTTAAAATATTTTATTTAAAAAGGGTTCACTATTAAAAGTTGGTAAAAGTGCAATACTGAAAATGAATTTGTTCTTACATTATGACTAAGAAACTCATAATATGGATTCTAAAATTATAAGGATTATATAAAGTTTAAAATTTAGTTAATACTATTCATAACCTCTTTTGAACGGCCTGTTTGGTAAGTTATGGTGTGCTTGAACTCGGTGTTGCGTGTAGTGCAAGTTATTGAATTATTTTGAAGAAATAACACACTATGAAATATTGGGGTGTTACATTCTCCCCTCCTTCAATAAATTGCGTCCTTGCAATTTGAAATTATTCTTAGAAAATAAAAGGTTGAAAATAGAAAATATCTTTGTGGGAAAACCCATATCGAAAATTGGGTTACTAAAATTTAGTCTTAATATGAGGAAAAGAGAAATGAAAGGGTCACCACCAAATTATAATCTCGATTAAGAGAACATTGGCGGCAATTTGAGACATATAATTGGAGGAAAAATGTAAATATTTATAGGTAGTGATTGAGGTCATAAATCACAAACAAGTGTAAAATTTAGGTCCTTAAATTCATCAATCTATGACGATTTGAAATACCATCGGTTAAACAAAACATAGAGTATTAGGATAACACATTTTTGGTTTTAGGATTCCTTAAATATTGTATAAGAATTAATTTATTCATAGAATAAGAGAAGAAGAAAAATATATTCTTGACAAGTAGAGTTCCATCCATTAAATAATTTCTACCACAAACTCATCTTTCACTCTAAAAGATAATAGAATGAAAAAAATATATTCTATTTATCCTATTCATATAGGGTTCCAAAAAAATGAATTTATAATTCATCTACCAGATCTTTAAAAAAAACTACATTATTTAATCTCGGACATCACATGGGTCAGTGGTAGGTGATACACCCTTGTCACCCTTCGGTTGTGGGTTCAAGTCTCGCGGCCTTGCCGGACGCGACAGGTTGCCGCCCGACCTCCAGGTTGTCCTTTTATGGCAATCTAAAATAATCCAAACTAGAACTATCCAAAATACTTCACTCCAAAATTTATAAGGAAGGTAAACACAATAAAGATCATTTTTTCCGCGTAATAACATGTGAACATCTTCACCATGTATTCTTTTAAAACACTGCAACATCCTGAATTGCCATAAAACCTTATTGATTACATTCATGATCCCTTATTCCTTAAAGAATAATAGATATACTCCTTCAATCCAAAAATGTTTTAAACCCCAACAATGATGGAATATACAAATCGTTAATCAGTTTCAAGGTAGTCAAGAATATCCAATATAATTTATCCAAATCCATCAGGTATTAATCACTACCTTGATATCAGAACTATATTATGGTTTATCATTCTCTCAACCATATATTTTCCAAAAATTTATCCTGCTATTGAGTCACTTTTCTTTGTTCCACACAATCTCAGTTCCTTAATGAAATAGTACTGTATTAAAATCCTTATATACTCCATAATTATTATAACAAGTATATTGTTGATACAACACTCAAATGACATAATAAACATAAGAACTCTAATCATTCCTTTTCATCTGTGGTAGTATCATAACATGATTATTATCCAATAGCATCATTTGTGACATAGTCTGATGACTGGGACATAGGTTCGCGTAGTGTCCAAACTCCTTGCAAATGAAGCATTGTACATTTGAAACCATTTTCTTAACCTTAAAGTCACGTACTTTATGCCCTTTTCCTCCACACTTATAACAAACTCCCATTCCTTTCAGGCAAGTTCCATGGTGTTTCTTCCCACAGTTATCACATATGGGAAAATTCTTCTTTTCCCTCTTCCCTTTATCCATCTTTCACTCTTCCATACTTTTCTTCTCTTGCTTCCCTTCAAACCCATAGGACTCAGTAAAATATTTACTTATCTAATCAACACATGATATTATTTCTTCATATGATGATAATACATGGGATACTATTTCTCTTATAAATTCTGGCTTAAGACCATGAAATATATGATCCTTCTTTCTCTTTGTATCATGTGCATTTCTAGAGTTCTCATTCCTTCTATTGGGCACCATTTCTAAACAATGGCATGCATTAGATTAGTTTATGAATAACAATACCAAATCCCAAACTTGTAAAACACATAACATAAATTAAATAGTTTATGGATATAATCCATAATCATAAAAATATCTCCTTTGAGGAAGTATATACTCATAAACCCTTAATAATGGTTTGTAAAGAAAATGATAATTATCCTAAGCATATCCCCCGGGAGTGTCGTAACAAAGAGTGCAGCAAGGCCCATTGTCTTGCATCAGTTCCCGTTCGATTCTAGCTCAAAGCGGTGTTTTCGGGTTTTACCCCTAGGTACATATGTGCCAGAGCCGCCTCTACCTGCTCGTATCCAGACAGGGATGTATTGCTCGGAAAACTCACAAAATCTCTGCAATACCAAAATTCTAGGAATTTCTTCTATACTAATCCTCAAATTCAATCTTAAATCTATGTTCTCTAATCAGAGTTTATCTAAATCTAGCTTCCAAGGTTAGTACTAAACTTCCTCTGATACCAACTGTAACGCCCCGACCCCAGTAACCTAGATCGGTGCATTATTACATAATATTGTCATGATCACAAGAAAGATCAAATATCAAAAGACCGATTGGTTTAGTATCATTGGAAACACTAGATATATTCATAAGTCTTACATTACATCATAAAGTGAAAAAATACTACAAAAACATATTGTCTCCATATTCCACACTCATATCCCCACATAATATCCTTGCAGGTCATTCATAATTTACTTCTTCACTTCCTGGGAAAAATAAAACATAGAAAAGGGGTGAGCTCAAATGCCCAGTAAGGATAACAATATAGCGGAAACTTTCATAAATAAGAATAAACATTTAAGGCAATGTATAACTAAAACAAAAGCCTTTTAAACTTGAACTTCAACATAGTATGGAAAAAGTAAAATGAAATAATGTCATTTACTTATTGACATGGATATTCTACTAATCGAATAATCACATGCAATATCAATAACCACTTTCATAATGATGGAATGCATAATGCCAGACTATCATAACCACATAGCCAAGGCCTCGTGCCAAGACTACAAATAAGATTTTTCCAAGTCCTTGTGCCAAGACACTAGTTTGTCTCATGAGACCTACCGATGCATCGAGGAGCTATAGCGGGCTCCACCCTTCACATATTAAGTCCAATGCATTCCCATATGAAAAGTTTTAAACATAACATAAACATTCGTATTTAAACTAGCATATGAAATGTCAATATTTTCACCATAAACCATGAATGGTATAAAAATATCGCATCCACAGTCAAACATATCACAAAACCGTCAATACAATATAGATGTTTTGTATTGTAATAAATAAAATTCAAATAAGCTTAAAATCCATCAAAGCATGTTGACATAGATGAAATCAAAACTATTTGAGAGAAATATCTCTTTTCTCTAAATCATTGAAAAGTCACACATTTATAAAGGAAGTAATTTAAAATAGATTTTTGAATCAAAGTGTCCCATACCACTTTGAATCTTTTGAACAGAAATATAATTTCAAAACCTTCATGTCCATATAAATAAATCCTTAAAATCATTTTGAAAACATGGACATTAATTAAAAATATTTAGAAAGATAAATCTTTAAAACATTTAAAATTATGATCTTGATAAAGAGTACCTTTCAAAAATTCATAAAATATTCATTTTGAAATCATTTAAGAGTAAAACATTTTCTTTGAAAATATTCTTATAAGCTTATAAGGGAAGCTTTGACGATTTTATAATAGCGGAAAATAACCGCACCCGCTGTATAAGTTAAAAAAACACTCTTACCTTAATTCTGTCGAAAAGGTTAAAAAACACCTTGTTTGGAAAACGACGGAAATATTCCTTTATAAAACTCTTATAAAAAGTCAAAAAATGGTATAAATGACTTTAACCCATATTATTGTAAATTGTAATAATGTTTTCAAATACATTTTTAAGAAACATGTATGTGGATGATAAAGAGATCCCAGTAGATTATTGCGCATAAACAACCTCGGATAATGAATAGATTGTGAAATAAACCCTTACCTTGTAATTTTCCATGGTTGGGGTAGTTTAACCTCCTGTATAATAGTGAAATAATTTTTATTAAATTATACATGAATCATATACATTCATATGATATCATATATGATCTTTTAACATAGCTTTGTTAATAATATCTTAGTATTATCGTCGTTCCGGGTGTTAACTTACTTGTTTTCTTTTATATGTTATGTTACATAAGCCATGTTTTTCATGGATAGAGTTTATATTATTCATATAAATAATGATATCAAGTCCTTAAACATTATTTTTAAATCATCAAATGACAATTATACTTGAAGGGATACGATGGAGAATGAATCTCATCGCGTTCGTGGAGACGGTAGTCCGTACGTACGCACGAGCGACAATATCATTCTTTTTATATTAAAATAATATATAAATGGATGGTATATCATATATAAAGAATCATTATCATGTTATATTTATTATTTACATGAGTTACACATCATTATTATACCCATCCAAATAATAATATATTGAATAACAGTTGCACCACGACGTGGAGACGGTAAGCCGAACGTACGCACGTATGGTGACATGTTATTAAAAGGGTGGATATAATATTGAATATGGTTGTAACATATTTATAATAAAATAAAATTATATATATGATACTATAGTTATTATTTTGGAATGGTAATAACAAAGGAAGAGGAAGTGGAAGAAGAAAGAAACATGGAAAAGGGTGGTGAAATCATTACCTCTTCTTTGGGTTCTTCCTTTTGATTTGACTGAAAGGGCTCCTTAGGTTGGCTTTCTGATCAAACTAATGCCTCTAGGTTGTAGTGAGGGAAGTTGGGAGAGTATTTGGGCAGAGTTTGGTCGAACCAAAGGCTTTTAAGGTGTGAATAAATGAGAAGGAGGAGTTCCCTTTTTATAAGAGGGGTGAGGGGTACCTTTGGAAAAGATAGAAATATTAATTTATAATAAATTCATATTCGGTTTATAATGGCTCCAAAGTTTATTATTTAAATTTTAAGGTGGGTATAGGTCGAAAAAAATTAAACCAATAAAATTTAGACAGGTTTGGGTTACTATATTAACCTTATCTTTGAGTATTAACTCTTAGTTAATTAGTTTGACATTTACCATGTCACTTTGTATTTTTATATTATATAGTTTATAAACTTACTATATACATCCAAGAGACCCCCAAGTGGTCCATTAATGATAAAAATATCATGATATAAGTCTTTTGGCCGAACATTAGTTTTTTAGGAAGTTAATATCAATTAATAATATAATATTTGTTTTAAAAACTCTTTTATGTCAATTTTGATACTATTCAATAGTTGATTTTTTTGAAACTCATAACAGAATGATTACTTCGAAAATAGTTAATTAAATCAATCCTAATATGTCATAATATCCTAGAAAATTATTGTAATTCATTAAAAGTCTCAAATTATATTTATTTGGGTATTTATAATATCAATTATTTTAAATTTTCACTATTATGGTAATTACTGCATCATCATTGTGTCATAAATAAATTAAATTATGTAATATATAAAAATTATAAATAAAATATAATTATGTAGGAAATCCTTTTTATCTTTCTAATTAATATTTATAGTCGAAAATCCAACATCTATAACCCTATGTAAAAATTGTTTTTCTAAAAGATATATGCTTGTGTCTTTTTTGTATTCATTTTAACTTAATTAAAATAAAGTGTCCCTATCACCTACAAGTGGCTCCATGGGGTCCCAAAATCCACCCAAAGATGTCTATGGTAGAAAATGTATCAAAAAATATGGCTAGGACACATTTCAGGGTAATTTAGTATTATTATAATATTATTTTTTAACCCTTATTTACCGGATTTACCCTTAACCATGGTAAATAAAATATTTACCGAAGTAATTATTCAAAATGTCTAAAAATAAAAGTTACCTATTTACACAATTTGAACATCCTGATTACAAATATGGAATCCATTTTTCCAAATTCAAAACACAGAAGTGGCAGAAATTAATTTAAAATTAATTCCCGTTGTTAAAACAAAAAGCGTGTTTTAAGAGATAATAACTATCAAAAGATTGACACTTTTTTATGTCCGGTTTAATTGTAAAATTATGTCCAATGACCAAAATTGTATTAAATGGTAAAAATATATTCTAAATATACTTTAAAACCACTCAAATTCATAATTTATCAATATAAATTATTTCGATTAAAAAAGTTGATTTTAATTAAAATTTAGTAATTTTCACTATTCATCAAAATATAAGTGTTTTCCGAAAAGTTCCAAAATTTAACCCTAGGATAAATTCGATATTCAGAATCCAAAAATGAAGTCCATTTTTAAATATAAAATATATATAATTTCAAAAGGTAGGTATTACTATTCATAATGGCTAGTTTGATTGGTTGTGTTGTGTGTTAGAACTCGAAGTTGCGCACAACACATGCTACTGTATTATTCAAAGGAAAGCATACCGTGGGAGCATGGGATGTTTCATTTTAAATTTTTTATGTCTTCATTTAGTCAAAAAGTTTAAAATATTGTATTTAAAAAGGGTTCACTATTAAAAGTTGGTAAAAGTGCAATACTGAAAATGAATTTGTTCTTACATTATGTCTAAGAAACTCATAATATGGATTCTAAAATTATAAGGATTATATAAAGTTTAAAATTTAGTTAATACTATTCATAATCACTTTTGAACGTCTTGTTTGGTAAGTTATGGTGCGCTTGAACTCGGTGCTGCGTGTAGTGCATGTTATTGAATTATTTTGAAGAAATAACACACTATGAAATATTGGGGTGTTACAAACATCAACCACATATTAAATAATATATTTTCCAGAATCATTTTTTCCTTAAAATATCACTATAACCATAATTAAACTTTCTATCTCATCTATAGCATTTATCATATACAGGAAAATCCTTAAGGGAAAACTAATTTTGAACAGTCCTTCGAAGTATCATGATTTTTATAACTAGAACATAGTTGATAAAAATATATCAAAAACATTATTCGTGTGTTAAAAACATACAGAATACAATAATTAAACTTCAATTATTTCTATAAAATATTCCCTAATGAATTAATCCATTTATTTTGGAATTTACTCAGATAATACCCATGTTCACTACATATTAAATAATAAACTATAAATGGTACCTTAAAATGAAATTAATTTTACTCCACCAAACTCGTAATTTTTCCATATAAATTACCTATATTGTCACCTTATTTTCTATATATAAAAAACCACCTCATTCCTTTGATAAATTACCTAGAGTTCTTCTCTCTTCAATCTCAAAATATCAGAAGTAGAATCTTTTTTTCTTTATGGTCTCCATCAATTGAGCTCTCAGTAAACTCTATCATTCTCTTCATTAGTGATTTTGAGATTTAGTGAAGTTGAATTTTTAATCATATATAATTATAACTATTTATAAATTATCAGAAATCCCTTCACTATATTTATCATACCTTTTATTTTCTCATTAAAACATTGTCCATCACATTCAATGTTAACCATGTTCTTTGTAGTTTGATCCATTGAATAAAAACAAAAATTAAATTTAAGGAAAAAAATAATTCAGAGAAATCCTGAAATAACATTAATATAATTTCTAAATAATGACACATTATATTTAATATAAAAACCCTTAGGATTGACCAAGGCCCACCATTATTATATCTCTTCAAATCCTTTATAATGGTTGATGGAGAAAATTTGAATTAATCCCAGAATATTCACTAAGAGTGTTAAACTATGTTCATTGTAATAGAATCCTCAACGTGAACTATAATTATATATGATATATACACGAAAATATCATTTTAGGGTAAATAACCCTACATAAAAATATCCCAAAACAACTTCCACAAGTAGTATCTATATAGGGATGCATTTCTAGGAAAACCACATCATCTATTCATTACCATAATATTAAGATGTTATCATATAATTAGAATTATCCCATGGGTTCTCACTAATGGTTTCCTATCCAATATCCCAAGAGATAAATGAACTCTTCATATGATACCAACTATAGAAACCCAAACCTTTTTAACATATTTATACTTGAATTTTAACATGTATATCCATTAAAGAGAAACCAAGGATTAAAAGGCCTAGTGTATTTGTAAGTATTGGTAAATAATACATCAAAGTGAGATTAAAATAAAAAAAAATCATTTTATTGCCTATTATGTTATCCTAAATCCCATGATATTTTAAAATTGCATAGGAGGACTTGGGGATTACATAATATAAGGGGTTTAGTTAAAAATCCTATGAAGGGAATAAACATTACATGGTAACATATCACATGAGTCCAAGGTATGAAGTGATATAAAAAAATAGGAGGATCCAGATTAATCACATTGTAGTATAACATAAATAAAATCTTATCATAAGATCAGGAAAACATTGGGAATATTGTAGAAATATAAAAAATGTAATAAACATAAGTCAATGAAAACATCTTAGTCAACATAGTGGATAGAGTCCCATGTGGGATGTGGTTTACTCCATAATCCCATTGATAATATATCATGAGACTAATTATTTACACAATGCATGGGAGAGATATCTGGGTTCATACATCATAACATGTTCCTAATTATTTATGTTAGAAAAAGGAAGAAATCATAAGTCATAAATATATTTATTACCCAAGGAAAGATATGAGTTGCACAATATTGTCTCATATTATAATCAAAGGAAATTTCATAAAGAATGAATTATAGAAAAGAACATAAGGAAAGTATTACCCCATAAAGGGAAGGTACAATAGAATAGTTATAATATATATATATATATATATATATATATATGTGTGTGTGTGTGTTTATAAATTATCATAAAAACATAATGTCAAAGTTTTTAATTATCGATGATAACGTCCTTAAAAGATCACATGGAATATTTCAAGAGGAAAATACCCTTTTAACATTGAAATCAATTCTTTAAAATATAAAAAATTCCAAAATATTATAGAATATTTTAAATAATCAAAAAATATTAAAATGAAAACCTCATGTCATTGAACAGTCAAGATGGTGGGAAATTTTTTACATGTATTATATTTAAAAAAACCTTCTTTTCACTCATTATACAAAAATAAAAAAATACATCATTCATAAAATGAAAAGAAGAATCATTTTTAAACCATTTTTAAAAAATTCAGTACCTAGTAAAAATGAATTTAAAAAATAGAATATTAAAAATATACTTAAATTTTTTTTAGAAAACACATATTTGAAATAAATGTATTGTAGCCCAAAGAGAGAAATAATGTTTGTTTTTCATAAAAACATCCTTCTGGACCCTTGAATTATTGAAAAAGTGAAATGAACGGAATAAAAAAATAATATAAAAAAATAAATAGAGGAAAGTAAAAATAAAATGGAATTATCAGAAAAGGATCTTATAAATCCCTCATCGTAAATTAAATCATTAATAAATCACAATAAACAATGAAATTGTAACATAAAACACATACCACATTGGTATCTATTGAATAGTAAGTCTCATGAAAGGGATTTCTGAAATGATGCTCTAAATATAATGAAAATAAGAGGTACATGAGATAAATTTATAATGGGGGTGTATATACAACAAAAAGAGAAATAATTGGTGAATAGGGCATAAGCATCAAATTCGTAATGGTGAGATTATAAATCCCTTCCCTCGAGTCAAGACTTTTCATGAATGTCCTTTGTCTACTATATAATAAAATTATTGAATTTTTTTTTCTTGAGAACCTTTTACAAGTTTAATACCTTATACATAATCAATTTACATCATTGTCTTAATGTCATATTTAATTATTTAGTTTGTAATGTCCACATCAGGTGTTTCGAGGACATTGAGTTCATCATTTAAAAGTACAATCAGTGTGTTGACCATGGTAAATGTGATAAATCCATCATATCCATAATAATTATCCTTAAATAATTAATAATTTTATAAATTAATTATAATTTATAAACCAACCATGAATAATTGTTTTAAAAATTAACTTTGTTACATGGAGACGGTAGATGGTACGTACCAATGAGTAACATTTCTAGTTTTCATAAATTATGATAAAAAAATGTAATTTTTATTCTATATTTATAGAAATATTATAATATCAGAAGTGACATATTTTTTATTTAAATAAACTTATATATATCATCCATTTTTTTTGGTGATGAAAAATGAATCAAGTTACTTCTTATGGTTGTAGTCCATTGTACACTTGAATGATGTTATCATATTCTAATAAATGGAAATATAAAACAGTATATTATATATTAATTTTTAATAATTATATTTATTTCATTAATATTCTATTTATACAATATATCCATTGTAATAATCAATCTTGAGAGGAGATGATGGAAAAAAATGACATTGGTTCGTGACACAGCAGTATTCCACACACACTAAGGATGGATTAGTTTCCCATTTTATGTAAGAGGATATGGATTAAGAATATTCCACTAAAATAAAAAAATATTAAGATACAAGATAAAAACATTTATTATATCAAATTTTTTAAATATGTTTTTGCTGGATATGTATGAAGAAACAAAATAAAAATGATCAGTTAAGAACAATACATCTTATTTAGACAACCTATTTTGGATTATACTTAAATACTTCATATATTTTCTTTATGATAAAATATTCCCTATAACACATTTAGAGGGATGTATGGAAGGAATATGTATTGGTATTAGTACACATTGAAGGCTTTTTTGGGCGCGTAATGTGAATGAGAGGAGGTAACCTTTTATATTTTAGGTGAGTGGAACAATGGTAATTTTTCATTGTTTTTTAATAATGTCGAGATAAAGTCCTAGAAAAATTACCCCCAAATGGATAATTTTATACCCATATATGAGATAATAACAAAATATGGTTAGAAAAAATAAATTTGATTTTTTTTTATTTTAACAATTTTTAATTACTTTCTCTTGAGCATGGATTCGTTCAATCCAGAATTGGAGTTCTCCTTCAAGGTTTCTCTGAGTACTTATACTAATGGTATTACTGATGCTCCTTCTCTTTGAAAGGTTGGAGTTTCCATTGCATAAGCCCTATAAGGTTTTCAAGATCCGGAAAAATCATATATTCCTAATACCTATTATATCAAAAATTGGAAGATAGTTCTTTCTCGGTGGTGGTAGATACGGATGCATTGAAACAATGATTCAATCATTAAAAATTCTCACTTCAAGGTATAATGACACACTCCAGAGCGGATAAGCCTTGGTCATATGATGACATTGAACATCGAATTTCCATCTGTTGGGGTATAAGCACATGGAAACTCATTCTAATTGGTTAGGGTTATTTTCATTTGTTTTTACAGAATGAAGATGACATGTGATTGTCCCGGTGTATAGGAAACCTTCATCTTAAACCAGGTTTGTTTCAAATCTCAGAATGGCATTGTAATATTGATCCTTTTAGTCAAAACTAGTCCAATGGCCAAATTTGGTTTAGTCTTCATGGTCTAAATATGGTGTATTGGCATCCAAAAACATTAAATGGTCTTTCTTATTTTTTTTGGATTTCCAATAATGATAGATCAAAGAACTTCGGAAGGAGATCTAGGTCTTTATTATAAAATTTTAGTGGAAGTTAATTTTGATTTTGAACGGCCAAAGTATAATTTCCAGCATTCAAATAAACGTATATTTGAAGCTAATTTTGAGTTTGAGAGAATTCCCTTGTTCTTTGATTTCTTCAAAATTGTTGGAAATTATTTTTAACCATTTAGCGTGATTAAAAGAAAATTTAGGGGTCCTTCTAAAATAAATTATTTAAATTATGATATCATTTTCCAAAAAAAAAGGGTCTTCCCCTGAGTTGGTTATTGATAGAAATCCCACGAGGAAAGATCCACAATATATTCCTCCCTATCTGAGAGTCAACGTAGTTAAATCTTGGTCTGATATTGATGAGGATGAAGAAAATTCCCCTTCTGATCCCTTCCCTTTCACTCTTCAAACATAATCTGGTGGAGACATTGATGATAGTTTATCTTCTTTAGAGATCTCTCAAGGAATAACTGAACATGACTATAGTATACAATAGAATATGGATGGAGAATAAATCTCCACCTCTTTTTCTTTGGATATTATAGATCTTGTATTTAGTTTACTACCTCATAGGTCCTCTATCGGCCTCCTTTTGGAGCAGAATCCCCCTCTTAAAAACATTATTTTGTCTAGAATTATAGATGTTGTTACTACTCTCATAATAGACAAGTCCCTATTAGACTCATCTAGAGAAAAGGATATCATTTCCATTAGAAATTCTACTCCTTTATTCATGCCCCCAACAATTATAGGTTGGTTTTAGTGAATCTAGAATGTAAAAGATTGATTTTCCTACTACACAATCTTACGAATTCTTTGATCCTAGGGAATCTGTACCTGAAATAAAGGATTCTTCTATTTCTGATTCTCAAAACATGTACAAGGTGGATTTGGATTGAGATCAATAACAGGAAAATAAGTCCAAATTAGTTGTAGATATTAATAGTGTAAATCAAAGTCCTGAGTTAACTATGAAGAAAGCAGGGATACCTCTAAAAATTAATAAAAAGAATAAGGAGGATGGGAATAAAAGATGGGTTCACCACAAACTGGGATTCAAATGAGGATTCTTTTTTGGAATTCCCATGTTCTAGGTAATGAAGCCACAATCATGTCACTTAAGATTAATATTAGGCTTCACGTACCTATTTTGATTAGGATATCTAATCCCAAAACGGTTAACAATAATTGTCTTGATAAATTGGAAAATATGGGTTTCAATTTTCTAGGTTCCAACAAAAGTTTTTTAGAGGTCAATAATCATTGGGTCTTGGCTCTTTCTTCCCTTTATGATCCTCTCTTGGTCGGATCAAGAAATCAACATGTTACATGCTACTTTTCTGATTTGGGAATCAATCAGTTTTGTTCTTACATTTGTGATAGTAATATTTATCAGGACCGAAGATCTCTTCGGGGTGAAATTGGTTCTCTCAAAAGTATTATTAATGATACATGGATTATTATTTGGGATTTTAACTCAATTCTTAATTCTGATGAAAAAATGGGTCCTATGACTTGTTCTATTTCATCTAGATAGTTTAAGGGTTGTATTGAAAAAAAATGATTTTATTGAAGTAAATATATTTTGGGAAAGGTTTACTTGGTATAGAGGGAACCTTAATGGCCTGGTGGCTTGTAAAATTAACAGGGATTTTTTTAATGACTTCTATTTACGTTATTGGGATTCTATTTATTGTATGTATTTGTCCAGGATTAATTTTGATCATCATACTATTATGATAGACCTCTCAGTCAATGGTATTAAATATCCATTCCCCATTATATTGAAAAAATCTTTGGTTCTTCATCCTGAATGTGATAAGCTTGTTCAAAATGTCTGGTGTTCGGTAGGTAGCAAGAGTAATGTATTTTCATGTATTCTTAAAATAAATATTCTCTATGAAAACCTTAAACACGGGAGTTAGGATAGGTTCAATCATCTTGACTTGGAAATTTCCAATCTTGAAGCTTCTCTTTGGTCTTTCTAGGAGCAGTGTACCCATGTAGATTTCTCTCATGATGTTTATTTTGAATCTGAGATGAATCTTAAACTTAATAATTTTATCAATATTAAAAATGCAATAAAAAAGGCTTATATCAAAGAAAATTTTCTCAAGGATGGGGATAGAGATAAAAAATTTATTTAACAATCTTCAAACTGTTCGGAAAATTTCCAGGCCTCTTGCATTGTTAAAATAATGAGATCAAATTCTGGTCAATAGATAGGATATTTCAGAGAACATTATTTATTATTATGATGATTTCTTTAATGGATCATATATCACCCCCATAGAGAGGTTATTATACCAAAATTGGTAAACTTGTAGGATAGTACTAGACTTTTCTCCATTTCTTTGGAAACTAAAATCAAGGTTGTGGTTTTCAGTTTTAGGTCGGACAGATCCCCGGGTGCTGATGGCTTCAACAATTTTTTTTTTCAGAACTATTTTAAGATCATTGGAGATGATGTTTTCCTCCTTGTTCTTCATTTTTTCAAATGGGGCCATCTTCCTCAAGTTTTAGATTCTCAATTCCTTGCTCTAATACAAAATATGGATAATGTTAATGGGATACATTTATTCAGGACTTTTTCTCTTATGAACACTTTATATAATGTTATCACAAAGATCCTTTCCAGTATACTTGCTCAAATTTCCAATAAAATTGTTTCTTCTTATCAATTTGGTATCATCAAAGGATGGTCTATTCAAGATTGACTTTTCATGGCATCAGAGTGTCTCAATATTCTTAAAAGACTTTTTTGAAGTGTGAATATATCCCATAAATTAGATATTAAAAAGGATTTTGATACAATGGATTGGGGTTTAATAACTAAAATTCCCCCCATGTTTGTCCTTGGGGACACTTTCATTGATAAGATTGTGATTATTTTTTCTTTATCTCATATATCAGTTCTTGTGAATGAACCCCTAGAAGGATATTT
The DNA here is from genome assembly GCA_963277665.1 of Viscum album. Lineage (NCBI taxonomy): Eukaryota > Viridiplantae > Streptophyta > Magnoliopsida > Santalales > Viscaceae > Viscum > Viscum album. The sequence continues at coordinate 460,477,282 of OY728167.1, read as the reverse complement.
CTCTTACTCTTGAGGATTTAGGAAAGGTGATCCTGGTACTGCTATTATTTTTTCTATTTCAGAAGATTATCTTAGTATATTGTTTTCTATCATGGCCAAAAATAGAAAGATAAAGGCTATTGGTGTCAGTCATGGTCTCTTTGCTCCTACACATCTCTTTTATGCTGATGATATTATTCTATTTACTCAAGGGGATGCAAGAAATATCAATAATATCAAGAAAGATCTTATGTATTATGAGAATGTTTTTTGGAAACATGTTAGTTGGAATAAGTCCTTTGTCAACTTTGGTAGAAATATTTCACAAATTAGGAAAACAGAAGTCATCTCTGATTTGGGGATTAGGGATGGTTTTTTCCATTTTATTTATCTTGGTGTTCCCAAGTTATGGGGTCAACTAAAGGCATTTTATTTTTCTGGTATTATTAGTGAGATCATGAATCAAATTGATTCCTGGAAAGGAAAATCACTTTCAATTGTTGGTTGTGTTTTTTTGGATAAAGATGTTATTATTCTTAAATTTTTTTATTCCTTTATGGTTTATAAATGGCATGCTTCCCGGATCAAATCAATTAACATGGCCATAGAAAACATTATTTGGACCGATAGTATTTTGGAAATAAGATTGGAAATTGTGCCTTGAAACACCTGTTGTAAATCTTTTCAGAAAGGGGGCCTTGGTATCAAAAATCTTAATCATTTTAATCTATCCCTTCAGGATTATTTTGTTTGGAAACTAGTAAATGAAAAATCAGAAGCTAATGCTTTCGTGAGGTCCAGATTACTTACTAGACTCAAAAGTGGAAATATAAATTATATGGATTCTTTTGTTTGGTCTTCTTTTAAATCTGTTTATTCTCATATTGATGTTGATACTAGATAGTCTATCTCTCAGGATTCTTCTCTCAAGTTATAGAAAGATAATTGTATTGTTGTTCCTCATATTTATTCTCTTAGTCATGAAATTTCAAACCTGTATCTTGATGTTTCTATTAAGGATCAATTATATGTTATTTTTTTTATTCTAGATCATGTTAAACAGATTATTAATAATAATTATTTATCCTCTGTTGGTGATTTTTTCATCTGGGAACCGCATCCCTCAGGTATTTTCACTACTAAATATTTCTACTATCATGCAAAAACTTCTTTGTCAGGTTTATAATGGATTGGGAAGTTTAATAGGAGACCCGTTCCTCCATCTCGGCTCACTTTTTGTGGAGAATGGATCATGGAAAAGTCCCTATTGACTCATATTGTCAGGTCTGTATTATTTCTCTTTGTTCTATTTGTAGTCTTTTTCATTAGAATAGGGAAGACTAGGATCACCTATTTTTGAGTTTTGCTACATCTGCCTCTATGTGGAAGGCACTTTATGATATTTTTGAGGTTCAAATGCATAATTTTTATGCTATTCAAGACATTATTAAGGTAATTTTATTCCCTCCATTATCTCAAATATTGTTGATTCTTTTCCAGTTTTCTGCTGCTAAACTTGTTCATTCCCTATGGATGGTGAGAAACAAGGGTCTTTATGATGGAGTTGGTTACAATCCTCAGGCATGACATGGTGGAGTTTTTTAGTCATGAAATATGTAAAGCTTCCTTGTAAAGCTTATTATCACAACTCAATGCATGGTTTTTCAGTTCCTGTGTTTATCAAGGATAAATGTAATTTTCGGCCTCTATTGGGTACTATGGAAGCTTTTTGGAATCCTCCTTTTTTTGGATTGATTAAAATTAATATTAATGGCTCTTCCAGAGGAAATCCAGGTCCTTTATGTTATGGTTTAGTTTTCAAGAACAACTTTGGTGATGTTTTGGGTTGCTCCTTCACCTCTTTTGGTATTGCCTCCTCTCTTGAGGATGAGATTCTTGGTGTCATTTCTACTCTTAATATTGCTAAAAAGAGAGGTTATAATAGGATATTGTTGGAGTGTGATGCCACCATAGTCTTTCATGAAATTAGTAACTCTTGTACTCATATCCTATAGAAACTTATGAATAGATGGATTAATTGTTTACATTTTCTCCCATCTGCTGGCTTCAATATTACCCATGTTTTCAGGGAGGGTAATGCCCTGGCTGATTGTCCGGCTAACAAAGGAGAAGATGGGGGGAACATTTCTTGGTCTGATCAAATCCCAAAATATTTTATCCCTATTTTTCAGAGGGATACGTTTTTTTCCTTCTTTTACATTGGTTTTACTTGTTTCTCTGTTTGTTTATAGTGACCGTCCTTTAAAATGATAGCTGATGGATTTTGGAGATACTTGTGTAAGATTTTTCTTATTTGTCCTGGTATGTTTTTGTATTTTCAGCAGTGTTCTATTGTTGGTTTTTTTCTGGATAGTATTCAAAGGTTCTATTATTTCATTTTAAATATTTAATCATTTCTTATAGGTTTGATTCTATTAATGTTTCTTATGTATCATGGTTGGATGGGTTGTGGTGGATTTGTTCTTGCTGAGATTTTCATTGTGTCACAATTGAGAAATGCAAGACAGAAGCCTGGAATTGTATTATCTATGGTCATGTTCGGTGGCCCTATGCTGGTGTAGGGGCTATGACATCTGTGTGCTGGAGAAGATGGTCTTCTTTCATCGTGTTTCAACCCTTGCTGGTGGTTTTCCTCTCTTAGTAGTATGAGATTTTTCTACATGTTCATGTTCACTCCCTCAAGTCTCGATTCAGATTTTCACTACTTCCATGCATCAGTGCTTCTAATGGATGCGATGGTATGGTTTTTACCTGGGTTTTGTTCTTTTCTTGGTTTTGGGTCTTTCTGGTTTTGGGTCTTTGTTGTTTGGGTTTTTTTCTTGGCATCCAAGAGACCCAGGTTCAAAACCGGGTGGAGGCTAATTTTAGGGTTATTGTAGTAGTACTGTAGAAGGTATTGTTTGGTACTATATCATCTGGATGTATTCTCATGATTTGGGCCTTCGGGCCACCGGTATGGGCATAGGGTCTCATAGGGCCTTTGGTTCATCAATGGCCTTCGGGCCACAGGGCCTTCAGGAAACATAGACCATGTAGTTGCCCAGTTCACACAGAGCAGGCCACAGAAGTGGAATAGAGCAACAATAGCAGTCACCAGATGCATAGCTAACCAGATTGTCAGAATGAGAGGGTATGGAAACCTCCATCGGGACCAGGCATCGTGAATCTTTGTACGGGGCAACACTAGCCGATCAGAAATGCATGGTGGGGAGCTAAGGTGATCAATGATGCAGACACTGGGGAGGGGTCATTCTAGTGGGATGGGTCTACGGTTCATATAATGGGCTTGGTATGACTTTGGGCCTACGGGTCATGTATTATGGGTCATGTCAGGCCTTGTGCCTTGGTCCTACAGGTCATGTACAGGTTCCCCTTCATCCCTTAAAAGGGGTATTATCTATAATAAAATAAAAATGAAGGCCTTCGTGCCATTCAAGGGTATGTGGTTCCTTCTGGGTTTTCCCCATAACCTTTTCCTACAAAAGGGGATTCTGTTTTTTTTCCTCTACATAATAAAGGGGTTTTACCCGTCTATTTCAAAAAAAAATTAGTTTAACCTCCAATAAACCTAATTTAATCATAAATATAGAAATTTTTAGTGCTTTTCCCATTAATTGTCGTCAAAAAGTATGTTGAAATAATTAAAAAATATTAATTATGGTAATTACAAATATAAAATATATTTTATAAAAGTCAATTCACAGATTATTCAGAATATAATTTACAATTAAACCCACAATCCTGACAAATAATCATTTTTTGATAGAAATAGTATTCTTAAGTAAAAAAGTTTTTCATATGAAAATTATACATAAAATCATTTTAAATGAACTAAATTTTTAAATTAAAATATATTTGAAATATTTTTACTTTTTAATCAACCTTAAAGAAAAATTTGACATTATAAATTATATGTTTGAAAATATAGTTTAAAATAATAATCAATAGTTTTTTACTATTCATTGATAAATAAAAATATCCCTGAAGACATTACACAATTACCCCATGATAAATTTTATATGAACATTTAAAAAACCAATTCAATTTTTTCCAATAATATTTATGAAAATGGCCAAATTTTGTTTTAAAATTTTTATGAAAAATGTGATGGTCTAAGTTTTTATAAAAGATAATTTTTTCAATGTATAAAGATGAATTTATTATTATGCCATGTCTAGAAAACATATAAATTTAATGATAAAAAATTGGTTTCAATATTAAATATATAAATTTCAATAAAATCATTCCCCAAAAGTGATTAACATAATTTAAAATATAAAGTAACATTGCATGCATACAAAATGTTTTTCAGAACAATATATCTTTTAATTTATATGGATTTTTATTTTAATTTCTAATTAAATGATAAAAAATGAATTCATTTTTAACATGTGTAAAACCTATAAGAATACAATCATATTCATGAATTCCAATTTTACATCTAGGTGATAAGCGTAATATTAAATTATAATATTTTTATTGTATTTCGTAGTTTATTTAAACATGATGTTTCTTATAACATAATCTATTTAAAAAATAGAATTAATTTATAAGAAGTATTTCATAGATTATTGTGTTATTATATCCATGCATAAATTTGGTTTTTAATTATCATTATACTGTTAGGTTTGAGTTTCATTTAATTGGACTTTATCTCCTAGAGAAACTTAAACCATAAAACAGACTTGTTTCACCACTAACGGCTTAGTTAACCCATCATAAAAATATATTTCTTCACTAACTTGTAATATGGTTAAATATAAAATAATAAATTATAATCCATGAACTCATCCCATTTCTCATGTATATATTTAATATGCCCAAATATTAAAAAATCCCCTATTTTATTTCTCATTTTCACTTGTTGAAAAATAAATAACTTCTCAAAACCCTAAGAAATAAACAAATTTATTACTATTCTAAACCTGAATAACATAATTTAATTAATTTATGTATGATAATTAAAACTCTTACATTAACATGATCTCATACATAGGTCCCACATTTTCTTAAAATCCAATTCAATATAATTTGTTGAAATTATAGATACACATTATGTGTGGCCCTATAAGACCATATCTCAATAGTATTAAGTCATAATAACATAACATAAGTTCTATCTACCAAGATATCACACCACATTAATTGATAAAGATAAGTTATTTCACGAAAAACCTTGTATAATCATTTTCAATGTTATATAATAAGTTGGTTTCATGATATAATTTAAATATGGTAGATTAAAATGTGTCATCATACATTAATTATCTATTTTTTGAAATTGATAGTATTAGATAGAATTTCCTGCATCTTCCAAGGATATGGATTTAGTCAAGGAAATATTTTCTAAGATAACTGTATAATGATAAAATCTTCCATTTGGATCTGATAAATCCAGAATTGATAATTCAAATAATGTCATATCCCTAATGAATCACCCATCACATGTTACCTCAACAGAAATAGAAATGGTCATATTTATTTCCATAAATAAAGTAAAAAAACAAATTATAAACATTGATAATTATCATGATTTAAGAGATAAATAAAACTGTTAATTGATATGAACATCCAATGACACATAATACATGTTGTGTTCCTATTTTTGTTCGAGTATACATGAAATCCTCAAGATGAAATCAAAAACTGTGAAATTCAATAGACGAAGAATCAATTATTATGATACCACAACACTTGATTCTTAGAAACCATATGTTTCCTGTCGGTATAATGTATATTGACCATAAGATATATGTTTAACTAATTATAATAGTATCATGAGGCTCTGGTTATACATGGTAACAAATATATTCTTTTGATACTAAAATTAAGTCAACAACATTAGTTGTTAAATATTTTACAAAAAAGTAATAACACTATTATAGAAAAACATGTATAACTCTTTGTATATATGATATGGTTATTAAAATTTTGGTTTTATGTTTTTATTGGGATCAAACATTCAAAATATGAACCTTATGGTATGATGTCAATGAAATTAATATATTTTTGATAGGAATTAAATGAGTAAAAATAGAGAAAGCATGACATATCAAGAAACATAGAATTAAAAATCAAAGTAGAAATGAATATCTAATGAAAATTAGAGGTTGTAACTAGACTATCATCTAGGGGACTATATCTTTATGAATATATCATTATATAAAGGATTTAAAACGTCTTATAATAAGGGGAAGCTATGTTAATCATATATCACTAATTATATGTTTCTTGGGAATGATTTTGAGCTATGTATAACTTTTTGGTTATGACACCCAACCTCTATAATGTAAATGATTTTTCACTTTTCTCTATCTCAAATAAGTACATGCTAGACCCAACACACGCACTAACTATTTCTGTAGTATAGTTAGAGTCTATCATTTTTCATTAAATTATGATTCTATTGTTATTCTTGAAAATACATAGACAGTGATATCAAATAATAAAACCTTTATAGAAAAATTTCTATAATGGAATAATATATTAAAAATGTAATATGGTAGTTTGAGGAAGAAATGGAAAAAATAATAAATTTTTTAAAAATTTATTTCAAACTATAATTTTTAGAATGAAATTAATTAATAGGGGCTCATATAATGACCATGATTTTTAAAAAAATTATACACTTTATTACAAACACCATCACATAGTATATTCTATTTTCTATCATTATAATAGTATAATACAAAAATTAATGTTATATTTACTTAAACATATATAACAAGAATTATAAAACATTTATAAATATATGGAAAAATACAATTTTAAATTTATTGGGATCATATTATATAATGAATAAGAATAATAAAGGGTACATTTCTATTATAAAGAAAACAATACGCAATGTAATATTTATTTTAATGAAAACAAGATAACAATATAAATGATTTTAGAAGATACAATGAAGTTTATTTATAAGGGTAATAAGACAATTGTAAGTGTAAGATAAGTTTATTATGTAAGGATATATTAATGTTTAATATAACAAATGGAAGAATTTTTAAATCCAAAAACCCTGATATCTATGCATGAATACCTTAAACCATGTTATATATAAAATTATAAAATGTATACCTTTCATAATAGATATCAAATTATACTTTTTTATTCATCCAATATTCTTGATTATGATCAAAAATGATCAATTATTAGTGTCCTTCCTCTATGGATTATCCACGGTCTGTAAACAAATCACCCATTATTTGGTATAGAAATACCTTATCATTATTATATTCTCATATCTCATATGGTAATGGATAAATAAGGAATATAATTCTAGTAGAGTGAGAATTTATAGGAAGAAAATAAGGCTTAATCAATCACCCAAAAAAATACATTATCCACTTATTATATCCTATAATGATACTCTTTGAGTTTGCATGGATTAACTCATACATTAAAAATTAATTTATGTATTTACATTAACTATAAACCTTGGCTATACCAAACTCATATGCATATCATCTATTAAAATAGATATAAAAAATGATTCCTTATTCATGGAGAATTTATGGACTTTTATGTTAAAACCCCATGTTTACAATCTTAATGAAAAAAATATAATATGATATGATGTTCTGAAGAATGTTTCATGACACCATAAATTCATAACTTCTCATATATTCCCAATAATTACCTATAATATATCCATAACACATCATATGTGTATGGGCTTTAATGTATATCTCCCTTAATCACTAATTTACACTAATTCTACATACATTTAGTTTTATTTCTTATTTTTTTGTATGATATACAATAACCTATAAAATATTGTGTAAAACTACTTCTAGATATCTTCCATTTTTTTAAATCTACCATCAACTTAACTTTGTATCACATCATATGAAATATCTTATAAATACCCATCCAAAACTAATTTTAGATAAACTCTAAATCAATTATTGAGTTAATCTCTAAGATAATTTCAATCCTTATTCAGTCAACAACAATGTCGAACCCCATAGACCATTGTAGTATTAAAACAAAAATTAATTACTAAATTAATAAATATAAGTAAGGAGTATCCATTATTAATTTATCATTGGTACACAATCTAAAAATAAAATTTTTGGGATCTTAGTCAAAAACAATAATCTCTACAACATTTCCCACTAACTTCTTTATATATATGCATGCTTTTTCATCTCATCCATTTGCCTGAGACATCAAGTAAAAATGGGTTACAAAGTCAATCAATCCAATATCTCCTGTTAATATGATATCGATTCTCCAAGCATAGACTAAAAAGGTTGATTAATATATCAATTATCATTCATATTTAGGTTTTATAGAATCACATGAAACTCACCTAATAGAAAAACACATCATATATTATGTCTTGAAATCACCATACACTTACATAGACTACCAAAATTGCGAGAAAATATGTAATAGTCGTCATATGAGAGGAAAAATTCCATCCTAGTTAAGCTCCAACTGATAGATGATAAATAAAATAACTAATTATCATATAAGTATCTATGAACCAAGGAATTCGTAAGAGATGTATTATTATGGGAGTTATCATCGTAGTTATCTCAAAAAACATTGGTATTGGGGACATAAATATGAACTATGCACCCATAAAATTCAAAATACATAGTGTATAAAATTTACTATAGTATACATCAAGGATCATCTAGTGCACAAAAGTAGTTTTGTCCCACATGAATATATTCATTATATTTATTTATAAAAACTACTCCAGATAAGCTTAATATATTATTATAATATATAATACTTGATGAAGAACATCATTTAGTGATAACTCTAAGTCATACTATGAGAGGCTAATTTTCATTTCACATTATACGTTATATATTGATTTATATATATAACCACTGTGAAATAATTTTAATGTTGATATTTCATTTTGAATCACATTATTCATTTTATATTCATTAAATATTTTAATAATACATAAATACCACATATATCATGTTTAATATACAGCTAAATCGGCCTTATGATTACTTTACATCCCAATGATTCTTTAAAATCAATAAGTCTCATATAATTCCTTCCATATATCTATTTGAATTGCTAATAAAACCATCACAATAGACTCTTTAATAGGTAACATCAATGAATAAAGCTAGATTGAATAATAGTGATACATAGGATTCATATTACGAATGTTCAACTCTTTGGTGATATTGAATCTCCTTAAATTCAGAACATAAAATGTCATGAAGTTAATAACATATATTGTCTATATAGAAATATTTTTAAATTCATTTCCATCATTTTTGGAATCCATTCCATTACTATTTTCCAAAAAGTATAATAAAACTATTTACATTATTACTTCACTAGAACATCATAATTCTTTTAGGATAAGATTGTATCCACTTTTTGTTGGAATAATCTTTTATTAGCTAATTTTGAATATATTTATGGTCAAAGACACATACAGTATACATTTAAGAAACATATTATATTTATAATATCATCATAAATTTTGTAAACTCTTTTACATTTAAGAAAATTACCATATTTATTCATAGATGGAATATATGTCAAATAAACTATTATATTTATAACTCATATGATACTCTATGAGATTTTAGTATTTCATGGAAAACACCAATTTAATGAATAAAATATTTACCTTATGGTAGTCGGATCTGAATTCCTTATATTTTAATATACAACAAGATAAATTTTTTATCCAAGGTAAAAAAAATTATTTTAGTCTTCTTCTCAAAACATGTTACAAAATAAAATTAATCATAATACATATATTTTCAATCTATCATATAATTTTTTTAATAACCATTTATTATTAAAAAAATTATCTAATCATATAATAGAAATGAGTTTGTTATACATAACCATTATTTAAATCAACCTAAGATTGATATATTTAATTACATTCGAGTCTTTGAACATGAAAAACTTTTCATCATCCATTTAATGAAATCTATAATGTTTATAAATTCTTCCCTTGAATTTGAACACCTATGTATCTGTATCAATTATAAATTATACATTTTGTATCATATAACCTTAAAAATAGAAGATTTAATTTTCGAAACACTAATACCTGACATGGATATTCGCTGGAGAGTCCAAAAATGTTTTCGGTATTGTAGAAAATTTCATCCTAGGAGATCCTTACTCCTCCTCCCTGATGAAAACATTATGTTTCAATTAAATAGACTATATACTTAAGGAAATATATGTGGTTGTTCTAACTAAATTTTATTCTTTTATATAGAACATTTACCAACTTATACTATCAAACAACACCAAAACCTAAAAATAATAGGGATAATTCATTTATCCTCAAAACATTCTAAATATTAAGTAAAATTTTATCAAACTCATTCATATTGGTAGAACATTTCCATCGATTAAAATCAAATGATATTCCCAGCTAGAATAATCACTAAATTAAACCTTTAGTGTCTCCATGTTATTAAGATACACACTCATTTTGATATTTTAAGTGGAGACTAAATTTTTTTTATAAATTTTAATCAAATAAAATTGAAACCATAGGTGACTCCATCATTGCTTCTCATATGTTCTCGATTCCATGTGTTAAAAAGTTGAAATATTTGGTTTCCAATGGGGATATTGTTATAATAAATATAATTATAATACATAAGACCATATCTTAAGTTATGATCTTCTATAGATTATTATATTTTGATTATCCTTTTAATGGATTAGAATAAAAAATTTGATTGATGAAAATGATGTTATTAATAAATATAAAATATTTTATCATAAGAGTAATGGTTTTACAAACATTTTATAATGAGTTTTTATTAAATGTGATTCCACAAAGACGATGAACCCTTTTGAAATTAACATATTAATTTTTGGAAAAAGATCTGTTGTCACTATGAAATGATTCATCATTGGAATTCTTATCACTACTTAATTATCTATTAGTTTATCATACCAATCATATCAAATAAGAATCATAAACAGTTAAGAAAAAAGCACTTTTTTATTAATCATTTGGATTAACACAACATCATTCTGTTTGTATCCAGACTATATGTATTTCTTAGAAATGTGTAACCCAATTCACATAATAATATTTGGTTACATAACTTTTAGTTTTATACATTTCCATAATTTATTACACATGATAATACATAGGCACCCTACTTGGGAGAACCTGCCTAGTTGAATGATTTATGTCTTGACATGTGTTTTTCATTTGAAGGAATCGAACACATAATATAAATTTATATGGGATTTAATCTGACAAAATAATCTCATATTATTTTCATTACATGTATACAAGCTTATAATAATTTATTTTTGTAATCCTATTCCTTCCACCAAACCAATATGTTTATACCATATTAATGTGTAAATATTTACATAACTTATAACATGTCTTACTATACCAAATAAAAAAATATCTTCCAACATTCCCAAATTAATCCCATTAATAAGGAACATGAAAATCTTTCATGTAATGGTTTATAATTATATTAAATCAACAATACCCACATGAGTAACCTTATATACACATATAGTGGACCCTTACTTTTCAGAAGAAGCATTAGCCTCCAGGATAGTGATTAGTATGTACAAAAATCCCTCTACGAATAGATTGTTTAACCATGAGAGATATTAATTTCACTATTATTATAACTCATAATTTGTATAAATCATAACTATCTACTTAATTCAATCTTATAAAATATGAAAAGTAAAATTAAATATAGAAAAAAACTAAATCAATTATCATTCTTAAATGAAACTACTTTGATTCATGTGTCATAATATTTTGAATAAGTTTAACAATATTAAACCAATTGATATATAAAAAATTAATAAAATAAAAAATCATTATATATGACTATTTAAAAGGAAAATAAAATAAATAAATATAAAATTTAAGTATTTGAACATGAGATAAAATATTTATGAAATATTAATAAATAATGACAAATATAAATATTTTTTAAAATTAGACATAAATAATATAAATTCTATAATTCATTAAAATATAACTAGTTTATATTTATTACTACTATTAACTATTTCGTATTATTTCATTATATAGAATTTTATATAAATATATGATTTCATATTAAATATGAACGACTTATATTCCAATTTTATTATGAAAAATAATTACATAATAAAAATATAAATTATTCATATTATTTAAACCATAATCATATCATTTATAAAAACAATTTTTTATATGGTTACAATAAGCCCTCCAAGGGGAACTTTTATTTTAAACAATTCAAAATTTGTATTTTTGAATAATTCAAAATTTTAAATATAAACATCTTTATAATTTTTAAATAATTTTGTAATTTATGGACATTTAATGAATCATACTTGTAATTTACATATAAATACATTATATCCAAATTATGATAAATTCAATGTAATTTTAAATTGTATTTAATATTAAAATTTAATATTATGAGATATTTAATAAAAAAATGATTCGTAAACATTTACTTAATTATTTATGAACATTTTATAGTTAATTAATATATAAATACCTATATAAATTAATAAATATCCAACAATAATTTTATTATTTATAAAAAAATTCATAAAGCATATAATTAAATTCTAAATTGATCATTTAAAAATAAAATTTTCTTCTAAATATCATTTTAATGATATTCTCTAGTCTAAACTATGGCTTACTTGGCTCCCAGAATTATCAATCGTCTAATATTGTTGATCGTATGGTTTTCATAGGATTAAACCAACATAGTGTCGTCCATGTAGGATTATAAAAATATATTCTGTGGTAATAACATAGCGCACAATACTATAGTAGTTTAAGATATAAATGTGTAGGAATAATCAACAATAATGTCAAGAATCAATAATCATATGTTATGATTGGCTTCAAATCATTTTAACATAGCATGGTTTAAGGAATAAATTTTAAACATCGTACATAGGAATAAAGGTTTTGGATAGGTTTCCTATGAATGATTAAAAAAAATTGGTCCTTGGGTAATCAAATTATACCGTTAACATTAGTATAGTATTAATGATAAAAATTTCTGTATTTAAGACATATTTGGAACATTGATTACAGTATCAAATATAATTTAAAGATATTGAGTAATATCATATAATATATTATAATTTATTTCTAAACATATTTTTATTTCATAGTCATTTTTATTGATAAAGATAATGATATCAATGAGATATTCAGTTTTTTATTTAAAACAAGATTTCAAAATCAAAATCCATGGTATATATATGATACCATTGTTGGGGTTCTAAGGATATATTAATGTTTAATTTATGTATCATATGTTCTTAGGAACCCATAAATTTGGAACTCCATGCGTAAATAACTAGAACCAATTTGTATATAAAATGGAGAAAATGTGTACATTTTAATGTTGATATCTAATAATAATTTTTTCTTCATCCAGTATACATGATCAAGATCACTTTGTAGAGACCGTTAGATTCCTCCCTCCATGGTTTATACAAAACATGAATCCAAATTACCAATACTACAGTAAGGTCCCAGATTCTCTATATGATATTCTAGTACCTCACATGGAAAAGGAGGTAGAATGATGGAAAATAAAATCAATCACCCATCACAATGACATTATGACCATTTATTATCCTTTAGGATTCCCATTTTCATTGCAATCATCCCAAATATATCATAAAATGAAAGGACTATTATCAATGTTAATATATATTTGGATGATTTTAATATGATAACATTTGACAGTATATTTTCTATTTTTAATCCCAAAACTATCATATGAAAATTCACTATCATATATTATGATGAGTTTATGGTATTTTCATAAAATCTCCATTTCAAGTGTTTTGATATATACGCAATATTCACCTATGATATAGCTATTACATCTCAAATGTTTATGGTATTTAAGGTAAACCCCATTCAATATTACCATTTAAATAGTAACGTAACAGTTATGTGTAACATAAGTGTATTGTAAAATATATACTTACATAATATAGTAATAAAATAGATAATTATAAATAATTTTAATCCACTAATTATAATGTAATTCTACATATATTTCATATAATAAGAAATATATTTTAAAATAGGGTATTTGATTTTTTGATTCTAAATTCATGACTTCAAAATATAATAGTATTTTTTATTGAAATATTAAATTTATTTGGAAGATATTATTTTTCTAAATGAGATATGAAAATTATAATTAGCATGTTAAAATTATCCAGTAGAGAATTTTTAAGAATATAACAAAAAATTTATATTTTTTTCTGAATATAACACTAAAGTATGCATAAATGCCATGTATTTTGAATTTTATTAATTATAAAAATGATATAATAGAGAATAAAAATCATTTAACTTTTTAAAATTTATTAGATTATAAAAATAATTTATTTCAATATATTGAATCAATTCCCATAATAATTTATGTAATTTCAAAAGTATAAGATTAATTTTAACCTTTTAAAAATAAATCCTTGTGAAGAAGTATGTTTTCCATGGAAAAAATAAAATAGATAACTTTTTTTAGTTTATTTAACATATAAATAATGAATAAAATGGTTTAATTTATTTAATTACATTATATAAATCAGTGGGAAAGATAATAAAATTTAGTTCCCCAAAACGTAAAATTCAAATACTATGTCTGAAAATTATTAAAAACACCTCCCTCATTGGCTATAAATACCCACACATATTACCTTTCCACTTTATTATAAAACAATTTAACATGGATTTTATTTCATTTTATCTATTAAAATTACCTCCAAGAATCTATAAATGTTCTTAGCTGCTAATTTTGAAGAATTAGGAATCTAATTAACAAGGTAAGTGTTTCTAATCTGTTGTATTGATTTCTCTATCATAACAATTTTAAATAATTTCTGATATATTATTATTCATCCATATCATTAACAATTTAATTTATCATGATTTGGAGAATAACATTCACTATCACTATATCATATTTATAAGTTATTATATTTCAATTATATTTCCATTTCCATGAACTCCATTATCCATATCCCACTACATTTTAGATATTTATTCATGATATTGGGTTATATTAACCCAACTCAATGTTATAATATTTCTTTACCATATTATGTTTATTGTTTAACATATGTATTATTTATACATACCATGATAGTAAAAATAAATCTTCATTTACTATACATGGTAATTCCCTTGTATTACATGAAATATAATAAAGTTATATTATTTCCCATAAATAATGAGAACCTTATGACACTGCGAAAATAATAATAAACATATTTCATATGTTTTGGAAAGATCAATTTTAAGGGAAACTAATGATATATGACTATCATGTAATATGGGATAATAATCATTGAGATCTATTTAAATGATGTTTTAACTTTGTGATCTCAATTATATAAGATCACAAGGTTTAGAATTCCAATATGAAGACTTCATATATGTAGTGTCATTATATGTATCCAACTATTAGAAAATGTATTGGTAATTGTTCTTGATCTCATTATCAATATTGTTCATTAAATAATTATATTTTATGTGTGATAAAAAAAATGAAAATTTATATTTTTTTCAAGTATATTACTTTATATGTGTCATTAATGAATATCCCATTCTAAATGGTTTTATTTTTTTATTAATATGACTGGTTAAATTAAGGTGAATAATTATGAGTGTTTTCATCGAGGAAAATATAATGGATTGGAAGGAGGATATATTTTGAATTTATTATCATTAAATAATAAATGAATGTAATAAATGTGTCTAAATGATGAATTAATGATGATTATAAAGTAATGTGGGAGTTGAGTATAGAATTTTCTGTTTTCAGTTACTACCAATCTATATATCCAGATTAATTCTACATGGTCTTTGTTCATAAAATGTTATTTTGTAAATATTGTTTATGAGGGGAAACTCATGGAAATTGGTTACCCCAGGAGATATACAACTAGTTCAGCCTGCCTTAATGTCCACTCATCCCAAATTAGAGTAGAATACGAGTTATGAAAATTATATAGAACCTATGTGGGTAAAACAATGTTTGATGGGGGTGAAAGATTCTTAGCCTCTATTATGTGGGTAGATATAAAGGACCACTAGATTAAACGTTCTCTAATTTATTTAATTATAGAGGTGATTAAGAAAAATTTCATATTAAATAGATCTATCCAAGGATGCAATTTTATATTTGTCTCCATTTTTACGTGATATTGTTCATGGTTATAATTTTTCCATGTTTTTCCATAAACAAAAACACATTTTGTTATCTTCTACATTGGGATCACATGATTGGCCCATGTTGCACCCAATCTGATCACAACATGAGTTAAAATACTATTTAAATATCTCAAAAATAACAACCATTACATAGTGAAGGGTTTGTAGGAGAATTATAGTGTTTTATGCTAGAAGTAGTGTAAAATTTTATTTAAAAAAATATAGGAGTAACTACTTAATATGGGAATAAATTATAATGAGGAAAATTAAAAATAATGGTTAATAGAATTTCATTTATTAATTATTATGATACATTAAATTTAATTCATTTTTATATATAATTGTTATTTAAAATCCACAATCCTAGATTATTTGATTCCAATTAGATTTGGAAGTATAATTTCATTCCATAAATGAAAATTCCAATCTGTTGTAAAATTATGACTTGCATAAGTCATTTTTAGTGTGTATGGAAGTTATGATATAAATAGATAATTTTGATAATTTAAGAAAAATTATGAAATGTGTAGGATATTTTTTTTCATGAGAATTATCATATGTATATCAAAATTTTTATATGGATAATATAAGTTTTATATTCATAGGATAATTACCTTAAATGTAAGAAAATTCAGAAGAAGATAAATTTTTTAAAGAGATTTGTGAGAAAGAAAATTGAAATTTTCAATATGGAATGAAGAAGAAGATCCATAAATTCTTAACAGAAAAATATAAATATACGCAATTGAAAAATATTCTTATTTTAAATTCTAGTATATATCAATAAAAACATTGGACAATAAGGAAGAAGTGGTACTAATATTTTTATAATGCATAAATATAGAAAAAATAGATCTTAAAGGAAGTCATTTCATGAGTATGAAGACTCAACAAAAAATTATAATATTTCCTTTGGTATGAAATACAAAAAAAATAATTTATATTAAATATGGGAGCCATTGTGTTTCAAAAATACTCTAAATAATGAATCTCTGGATATATAAGAGTTATTTTAGTAGAATTGGATAATCACCATCTAGAGTTTTTGTTGTGATGAATATGCCAAGATCAAGATGGTTTGATTTTAGAGAGTTATGTGCTATCATGATTTATAGAGACATTAGGTAATATATTTACACTTCATTGAATATATATATGATTTTAGGAAGATGGAATAATTGTTTTTTGACTATAGTTCTTTTTTATTGATATTTTGTCTGTCAAAAGTTAGAAAATTATACATTTGACTCGTTTAACCATGAATAAATTAACATACATTGAGGAAGGAAAATATATGTTCTTGTACTGAATTTAGATAACTCTTTCTATTTGTAAGTAAAGATGTAGAAAAAGAGAGGCCATTAATATTTTTATATCAAAGAAGGTGTTTCTTGAGGAGAAAGATCTCAACACGTTTTATATAGTGGAATCCTATGAAGAAAGGTATGATATTTTTAAATGTTCAATTAATGTTATTGAAGAACTTGTGGTACATGTATAAATTATTCCATTGGAGATAAAGGGGTTATATTATAAAAAATTTCATACTAGATATGTGAGTGAATCCTTACCGAAAATTGTGTACAAAATGAATTACAATTGAAATCAATACAAATTTATTGTGATAATAATTTCAATGTACCCAAAAAAGTTAAAAATTACATATAGTAGGATATCTAATCTAGTTCAAACCTTGTAAAAATAGTATGTGATTATGTTATAGTATACTTCTTCATTTCCTGATAATGTAAGAGTTGAGTGCTCATTGATTGATCCATTTATATTATAAGGGAAATTTTTTTAGTGTATGATGGGTTAATTAAAAGAAATGAAAACTTGTTAAAAGTTATGTACACATATTAAATATCCTACTACTTCCCATATTTGATTATTTGGGATCTATAGGTAGTTTCAGATCATATGATTTCTTCTTATTAGAACTCAATTTTATCCTAGTTATTTTTAATAGCTTATATGATGTGTATATTGAAGGAAATATTTATGCCACCCTAAATGAAGTGTAACACCCTAACCTGAACAAATGGATATCAATCAATGATCCATATTTCCTTATGTGCTTTTCATTATGTGCAAGAGGTTGGTGAGTATTAGTGATTTTATGATCACCATTAGTGTAGAGATTATACCCTCAGTATCATATCCATACACCAAAATATAAATAAAATATAACAACATAAATTAAATAATTCGTAGGAAAGATAATTTGAAATTATAAAAATTCCATAAAAAAAATAAATTATATCCATATTTATAAAGAAAAAATCAAGTAATAGTGATGATAGACATGTAAATTTGTAAAAATATGTGTAATTCTCTCATGTAAATCATAGTCCCTCTACCATATCCACACTCGACTACTAATCTATCTTCCATGGACCCCTTTTCTTTTCCCTTCACTATATACATAGAGTCTATACGTTTATAGATTTTCCTTTAAAGGGTGTATGTAACATATCCCAATAGGAAAAAACCATTTTATCTTTACCAAATGTGAACAAGTAGAAAATGTTTATTCCATGATAACATTATACACAAAATAACATATAAAATATAATATACAAAGAACGCATGTGATAACCAAGCCAATATGAGCCCCAATCATACCTGCTTCTTCTCTATACCTTTTATAATATCACAGTATAGGATTAAAACAAGATCTACCCACATTTATAGTGACCATAATTCTCATCATCATCTGAAAAAGAAACTCAGTATCTACTAGGAATCAAGTTAATCATTTTCTCAGCATCGACTAGGCATTAATTGATTTCTCAACTCATATTTCACAATTCCAAATGTAAGCCAGCTATATGTAATTAACTAGTCATTTATTGAATCACAAAAATTCCTAAGGAATCATCGTATCCCTACCACATTATCATTTCAATCATCACCATCATTGTAAGTCATGTCCAACACATCTAAGGTACATAAATCAAATAACTGTACACATGTTCTGAGCACCCAGAACAATATCTCTAAAGGCATGATAAAAAACATAACATGGTAGATAATATATGGAAACACATATCATATCATAAACTAGAAATATTAGACTAATATTATACATGTGATCATCATCTAACATGAATATGAAAGCTATAATCATACCCATTGAAGCAACTATAATGACCAGGCATCACATGCTATACAAACCAAACATATGATCATAATCATGCATGATATTCATCGTTCTCTAACATATGATTCATACCAAGGAAACATATGAATATATGTTCCCCAAATGATATGGATCTTACCACTAAATAGTTTCAATTATAACATCAAGGTTTGTCCAGTGTTTCATATTCATAACTATTTTCACACACCAACAAAAAAAAATTCTCAACAACAACTCCTTAAATCTGTTTCACATAAAATAATTTTTATCTTGACTTTGATACTAGGGATACCAAACCATGAGGGTTATAAAAAAATACCCAATGAAAATAATAATCATTGATAGATTTTTATTGTTTTTTGATAGAAAAACAAGGCTAGAATGTGAGATACACTCCACGAAAGGATTCTCTAAGTGGTACTAGGACGTTAAATAATATTTATGGTCCATTATAAGGGAATTTTCTTCACTAAATCATCTCGAAAAATAAAAACAATTAATGGTTTGTAGAAATATCCTTTAGATCTTCCCATGATGTTGATAAAAATAAAATTAAATAGGGTAACGATCCTCCAGATGTGAACGGTTGAGTTGACACCAAAGGATCATGTGGGACTCATCTGGAATTTTTGCAAATAAAAGAATCATCAAGAGGAGGGTGTAATATTTGATTAAAATTTGGTATTAATTTATTAAATAATGAAGTAAAACCTAAAACATAATCCATTTTTATTTCTCCATTAATTTTTTTAATGATAGAGATGATGGGAGATGATTTTTGGCCTTTGAAAAATCCTCTCATCCTTCAAAATAGCCTTCATGAAATCCTATCCATGGCCATGGTGTTGTTGTACACTCAAGGATGAAATGTCCTTACCTAAATAATGTACTCTAGAATCAGGAAATTTTCTATACAATTCCCTCTTAAATTTGTGTATTGTAGCTTCCCAATCCATTTCCATCATGAGTCTTACCCCATCACCACTTCTTTTCCAATACTTAGGCTTTTCATTTCCCTTCCCATATTACACTAGAGGCATACTAGGGACCTTATAAATGAATCTAGATATGTGATATGAATGATTTTTTCCTTGAATTTTTTTCACTAATAAAAGCCATGGTCCAAAATGTCTTACAGCGTGGTCATTTTGGTAGCTGTTTTGGACATAAAAATATCTGAAACCAATATTGTGTATCCACAAGGTACTCCAAACACCTATGGTTCCAACTGAGTATAGTGAGACTAAAAACTAAATGGTTAATAAGGTAAAATAATTTTCATATAGGAAAAAAAATTTATGTTACAATATCCCCCTATAAATAAACCTTATCCATGAGAAGGGTCTCTAGGAATCATACTCGAGAAACTCGATCCACTAAGAATAAAAATATCTCTCTTGTACCCATGTATCATCTTGGATTCATCTAAGATTCCATAGGATCCTCAAATATGGTTCTATATTCCCTCATAGTAATATGTTGTCTCTATCTACAATCCACCATGGGCACTCTATGTATGATGCATTAAAATCCAAATCAATATACTCATTATCAATGAAATGAGTGGGATAATGTATATACCTTAAGAGTTTAGAAACATGAATCACATACATCATATGTCAGTAGTCAGGATGACGCTCAAATAGTATTCTAGAATCCCAATATACTCAATGATTATGAATGGGTCTAAAATAACCTGGGGACTTTCTTCCTTTGTTTTCATAAGTATCTGTGACCTAATTAGGGTGTTACTCTTAGAATATTATATTATCCAACAACAAACTGCAATAGTCACCTTCTCTAGTTGGTATAATATTTATGATAATAGGTTTTATTATGAGCCATTAATCCTTTTTTATTCAATTAAAATTCATTTTTATGGCATATTGTGTGATCGTATTGGGGACATGGTTGTACTAGTTGTGTACAAGGAATGTTTGAATCATAGAACACAAATTTTTTAAAAAAATAGGCATGCCCCATGGTTACCCCCAATCATGAGAGGCTAGAAAGTGGGGTGTATGGGGGTCACACGGTTTGATGAATACATGAAAAATTAGGAGAATTCCCATGTGAGAGTACCTACAATTTTTTATCAATTATTCCTCGTAGGGTATGAACATACTTAGTGAAACCCTGCACATGAAATAATGCGTGGTCCCCTTAAGAAAGTGAATGGTGAATGGTTGGTTCATGGTTTTTCCAACCAATCTGGAAATCAATGAATCCTAGAAATTTATGTAAAATCGAATAAAATAGACATAATGTGTTTTAAAACCTAACACTATCTCCTGTTTTTCTCTGTTTGATAGAATTTCTCACATTGGAGCACCATTCAGGCCAATTCCATTGGTTTTTTCACTGTTTCTTCATCAAAACATGGAATCAAACACTATTAGTCTCATTATAATTGTGTGAGGGAGTAATATGTTCCTCTCTATTGTTTACTCGTTCATCTTTTTATAATCTTCACTATTTAGATGTGTTCTAGTATTCCATATTTTTAGTGTTTTTATTTTTTCTTCATTTTATTCTCGATCCAAATCGAATCAGAGATACATAATGGATGAATTCTCTACTAAAATACTATGGTAGGTCTTCTATACCATTACCTATACTTTTTGGTGTATTATAACTTTTTTCATTCTACAACGTTCTAGAATTTTTGGAATCTCACATTAAATTTATTTAAAATCTGAACTGAATGAATTGGAACCTATTTGGGGTGTCAATTAGTTCAATAAAGATTAAGAGAGGTTGTTACCCCAATCTAGGCCAACCATCTTCTTTACATTTTTATATTTAAGTTTTTTATACCAAATTTGGCGTGCATGTGATATTTACTATTTAGAGAATTCCCTTTCAAATTTGAAATTAATTGAATTATCTTTCTAGTAGATGGTTATTCATCATTATCCATGTGATGAAATGATGTTTTCTATTTAAGTTGATTAGAACATTAATATGAAATTGTTATATGTGTAGGATGATCTAATGAAATGTGATTAATTGAGAATAATGAATGGAGTGAAATGTGAATTGTAATGGTAGTGGATTCCATTGTTGGTATAAAATGGATCCTAATTCAATTTTATATCATGAACATTTCTACCATGGATATTGTTTATAGTAGTGGACACATTGGGACTATTTCCTTATAGGGTATTGATTCAATAATATTGATTTGGCCTTTCTACCCCTTAGATCCTTTAGATTCTACTCTCTTTGGTCAAATTCAGGTAACATGATCGTTTGAATCCAACTAGTCCTTTATTGAGTTTCCATAGGGATGTTTTTTGGACTCGATGTTGATTCCTTAGACTTCTATACCTTTAATCCAACCCATCATTGTCAGAAGCATCTTAATATATGGTGTGAATGTGATGACACTTTTCATTATATGGAATGGACATTATGAAAATATTGATTATATAGTGTGGACAACGTAGATTTTTTTCACTAGATTACAGGGCACAGGTGTTGTGTACATTTGGAATATTTTACAGATATCCCTTGTATAGGTACCATATTACAGTGGATATACTAAACAATATTAATTTTTTATTCTATTTTATGGTTTCCCTTGTTAAGATATATTGAATGTTGATTTCATGGAAGCTTTTTATACTGGATTATACTACTTGAAATGCTCAAAATGATTTTACTATTATTGTAACTATTTTATATATTGAACACTTTATATCTTTTTATAAAGAGACTTTATTTTTTTTATAGACATCATTGGTAGAGTCCTGCTGAGTGTCATCTCACACCACGTTCAGGATTCCATTTGGTACTTGGAAATACATTATGGTTGCAACTAGGGAAAATTTCATGGAACCACTATACAATGCTTGACTTTCTTACTATTTAGTTGAAGGGGTAAACATGACTGAGACGAGGCTTGTCTATCTATATATATTTTTTCATTTTAATACATTATCTATAGTAATTCCAAGTATTCCTGTATTTTTAGTTTATAGATACATGAAACTTCATTTTGTGAATTATATAACTTCTGAAATTGATTATTTATTCAGTCTCTAGGTTTCTTATCTACTATTTGTTTGTTTTAATATATACTGTATTTATTATTATGATTATAATTTTACATTACACATTGACAATTAGATTATAGACCCCCCACAATTCCATCATAGACCATTGCTTCTAGTTGGCAGGCACTATCATATGGGGGGAGGGGTGTCATGCTCAGGGCCATCTGAACCACCAGATCGGGGCTTCAGAATGAGACACTGAGGTTCGAAAGGTAAAAAGTGGAATCAAAGAAATTTCCTTTCTTACATAACAGAATTGATACAATAGAATGGAAACTACTATTTTTTAAAAAATTAATTACATATTCTTAGGATTAGTTAACTCGTGTATAGTAAAAATCAAAATGTCTATAAATATAAATTATTATTTTATAGATTTTTTTATTATAGTTGATTTGAAATAATAATTGGATAGAACACATGATATATGATGTTATTATTGATATTATTGTGATTTTTATTTTTCTATGAATGTGGATATTAGGGTTTTACATCTCATCCATCATTTTAGGAACCTATTATAATCAATATTCTATGCATTATGACTTTCAATATTGGATGCATTGCTTTAATACATTACCTTGTGATATGTTCCTTGTGAGTTATTTTTGTTATCATGATAGGTTTGTTGTAGGGAATTGAGATACATTTTTATTATATAAATTTAATTCATTAATATATATATATATATATATCCCTATACAGGTCAAAATCTACACATTAGGCAGTAAATTATAGAATGTTGAGCAGTGAAAAGTCAAAGGCATGGTCTAGAGCATGATATATCTAGGATTAAATAGATGACACATTTAAGTTCATATGGTGTTCTGGATCTTATATATTGGAACTATTCGTCCATATAATTCCAAAAATTGAAGATAATTGTTATATAAATGGGAATTAAAATGAAACTGAATTTTTTTAATAGATGAATTGACCAAGACCCATCTTTAAAGAGGGAAGTAGGTAGTGTCTCTAGGGATTTTTATGGATATTTATTTTTATCTTTTCATGGATTTAGTAGAAATTTTAGGACAATGATAGGTTTATAGGAAGGCTTAAAAATTAATAGTTATTTTATCTATGATACCTATTTATTGTTCTTTTTTGAGTCTTGCGCTTGGCATTGTCCAGATATTCAACAATGAAGTTCTCCAGTTGTATTCCATAATGGTTGTAACGACCATGTTCTGGAGATATTGGGCCATATGCTACTTGTAGATAATCATGTAATTCCATATAAGGATCCAATGGTTTTACGTGAAATATTTTCCGAGTCACATTTCTTTGTGGGTTTTATGCACTGCGTGAAGAATTTTTCGTGAGTGTTGCAGCCTTCAATAATTATTGTAGAGCTGATGAATGTGTTTTAGAAGCATGATCCACCTAGGTTTTTGGGGGATAGTGTTCTATACTCTAGTGAGTTGTGTCTTGTGGTCACATTGCTGATTTTTCAGTATCTGTAGACACCTAATGAGAGGATAGTGAAGCTTGCTAATTATATGATTTGAGGATCCTCCATGTTTTGTTAGGATGTCTTGAACAAGGATAATGGACTGTGAGTTATGGTTTGATCCAATTTATTTTTTACAACTATTTTCTCCCAGAGACTCTAAGAGAAAATATTTTTTGTAATTTCATTAATATATATAAAGGAATGATGTATGTTATAGAGTATTACTCACTCATTATAGAGAATTAATTTTTTTCAGTAATATACCTTTCGGATGATAAATAGAGAGAGTTATGCTTTTAGGAAGGTCTCAAACTCACCATATGATCACATTTCAACATGTTTGGGTTTACTAATAATACAAAAATAGTGAATCATGCACTAATTATAGAGGGGAACCTGAGGGAGGATGGGGAGAATAAAGTTGGAATTTTTTGCCTCTCGACCGTGTGGTTTAGTTACTTCATGCAGGATGCAACACATTTAGGTTTCTTATTAGGATAATTCCATCTAGATATTCAATGATGGAATATCAAAAAAAAATTTATTGGTGAGGAATATGGGTCCATATGAGGAACTAGTAAAATATTGACCTATTCAAGTGTCAGTCTTGTAGAAGGATGGTGTCTATACTACATTCGTTTAGGAATTTCCCTCTATCAGTTAGTGGTAGGTGTTCTGATTGGACACCATGTTCGAGAGTGATTTTTTCAACTCCTCATATGAATTGGAGTCGGAGCAGTACTGGTTGGTCAGGATGAGGTGGTGGTCATGGATGAGATATCTATGAACCCGTTCAACCTAGAAAAAAGAAAGGCCTTATTCAAGGTAGTGATGTTGTTTCATAGGACTGATATTTATGCAAGATATACTTTTCACATCCTAACCCTAAGTAGAAGAGAACCAAACCATCTATAATGAGTGATATGGTATTATTAGAATTTATTTTAGTATTTTATATCTTTGATACATGTTCATATCATTGATTAATATTTTTTTATATTCGTGGAATCCATGGCCTTATTGTTCATTTTTTCGATGGTGTTTTGACTATGGATATTCCATTGGGGATTACAATGGAAGATGTACATATATGGAAGTAGTGCCACATGAGGTTGTAGGGTTTCCCTTCATGTGTGGTCTTAATGAACATTATTTTATTGGGTTTCAAAATTATGCTTGGGATGGTCTAGATGTCTATTAATCAATCCCATGTTGATTTCTATCATCGGAGGGAAACTTTCACATCACTATAGGGTGAGGTTTTTATTCAAAATGGTGAATGGGATGTCCAGCTAATCTGGGATGGACTAGAGCACCATTAAAGGGGAGGTATGAAAACATATATTTATATTTTTTTAATCTAGATGATCATGAAATATATCTGTGAGATTTCAACCCAGTGATCAATCATTTCAGATAAATGTTACCATATAACTTTTCTGGTTTTCCTCTTGAGGTAGAGGTGGAGTACACTATCTATCTAGTGCTTGGAGTCACATTGGTATCCATTCCAAATTATTGGATGGATACTAATAATTTGTATGATATCAATAGGAATCTAAGGAATTTGGATTCAATGGGGTTTATATGAATCAGTACATTTGGGGTTTACGAGTACTTTTTGGAAAAAGAGTGAGTGAACCCTCAGGTTATGTGTGGAATTCAGGATGTAGATCCCATTGGTTGTTACAAATTGATATCCCTTCCAAAAGATAGATTCCACTTGTGATCATCTATATGGAGACTGATTTTTGCTAAAAAAAATCTATTAAAAATCAGTTTGTCACTAGGTACATGTTCTAAATGAATACATACTATGTAAAAACTTTCAAAGTAGGTATGCTCTGTATGAGTATAAGGTTATGAAGTTTAGTCTCATGAATGAACAGGAATATTTCACGAACTAATGAACCATGATTTCCATCCATAACTATATTATGTTTTTTTAGTATTGATGGATGGTATATTGATTTATTACAACAATCTACACGACCATGAAAAAAACCATGATATCATTTTGGATACATAGAGGGAGAGAAAATTAAAGACCACAAACACTAATTGCGAATTTTGGATGGATAAAACTCAATTAATGGGTAATATTATCTCAGATGTAGGAGTATCAGTTTACCTATATAAGGTGAGAGCTATTAATTCATAGGATTAAACGAAGATTTTGTTATATCCATAGTTTCTTTGGACTATTTGGATATTACTGATGCTTCATATAGAAATTCTAATTCCTAAAAGAACCATTCATGGGATTGAAAATGAAGGGTTTAAATTATTTATAGTCTGAAGTGTGTTAAGTTAATTTTCTTGAGCATAAGGATAGGTTGAATTTAGTGTCGATGCTAATTTTTACATATCCATAAAGGAGTTATGTGGATTATTGTGTTGAATCTGATATCATGATGGGAGATTTCTAGATGTTGGATGATCGAGTCATGGTGCACGAGACTCATCAACAAAGGAAAAACGATATGAATTACATGGCACACAATCCCAAATTATCTATGGATTTTCTCATGTCAATTAGATTCACTACATACTTGTATAGAATTATGTGATGTTGACAGACCAAAAAAGACTCAGGTATATATTTATATAGAAAGACCTGAATCATAGGTAGTGAATGTGGTTTGAGTACCTATAGCCTTTTCTCATTGTGTTGGATAATATTCATGGGAATGGAAATGTTTTTAAAGAACCAATAATTCCATTTTAATTTTTTTAAAATTATATATAATTATTACGAGTCAGCTAAAATTAACAGAATGTGATTCTGAGGCCCATAGAGCCCGTAACAGAATTTGGAACTTTTTTATGGTTTGTTCAATAAATGTTTCAGTGGGGATTTATATCTTTTAAACATGTTCATAGATTAAAAATCTGAAGCCATCATTGAATTTTTAGTGCTGGGATTCACTTAGGTGAAACATAACATCGACCGAAAAGAGTCAGAAAAAAATGATAATTTGTGGTCTTTTTGAAAAAATAATAAAATAACTAAATATATTATTTTATCCTTTCTTCAATAAATGAGCGGCGGATGGCGGGACCGCAGTGTAACATCATGCATTAATTCGGGGTCTTTTAAATAACATGAATCTCACGTTGTTTAACCGTGATGCTTGTGGTTTAATGGGTTCATTAATTAAGATTCATTAATGAATCATATTAATGAACCAACATGGGGGGTTATCTTTCCATTTTTCTAATCAAATCATTGGCATGGGTTTTGGGAACCCACATGAGGAATCTTGATGAAGTGATGGAGGGATATTCCTCCAATGAAGAATTGAGATTCAGCGACACCATTGAGGATTCTATCCAGGGATTCATGAATGCCAATGAACAATGTCGAATGCAGACCCTTCTTCCTTATATGCAACATCTTCCAATGAGTTCAAGGTAGGGGTTTTGCTGTTAAACTAGGAGTTTTTTTATTACTGAATTACTTCCCATGTTATAATGCTATAGCGGAGGGCACATGCCAAAGAAAACAAGGCGCGTACCATTTTCCGATCTTGGTTTGATGTGTTCTTTGTGGGCGACCAAGAAATATTGTGGCAAGGTGAAGCCGAGGGACGCACAGTGTAAGGGGCATCGCCGGAGGCCCATATGCATAGACGGTAAGGAAATCCGACCACTAGAGCTTCACCAGTGGCCGGCAAAAGCACCATCAGTGCGTAAGTGGCTCGCTCCCGCCAGCCGCAAGAGGATGGTGATTCCCGAAGGAACCGCAGTGGACATCGACGGTTAGCCTTTGCCGACCATGTTGACGGCGGGCGGTGCACCGTGGCAGTGTGCCTCATAGGAGGTGACACAGTGGAGGGTGGGCCTATTCTTGTGAGTCACACTTGATGACCAGTACATGCAGAAAAATCAGGTGGAGCGGCACCAACCTGGAACCATTGATTGAGGAGGCCGAACAGACTCATCTGTTTGAGGAGGCGGGCCGCACCCAACCAGCGGGCCGCTCCCAACCAGCGGGGTGGGGTCATTCCGCGGCCCGGAGGGCCGTGCCCAGCTGGGTGGGCCACACAAGTCTTATGGCCTAGTGGGCCGAGCCCGTGACCTAGTGACCCGGACCAAGCCCAGATGGACCGATCCCATTGGGCTGGGTCGGGTCGCGTCGGTCCGCTCGGGTCGGGAGGGACCCAAACCCTTTTTTACCCAGTTTCTCTTAAAGGGAAATATCTTCTAAATCAGACATCCATTTGACAAACCTTCTATTGTGATAGAATATTTAGGAAGATGAGGTATTTTTTAAATACTCCACATGAGTTTTGGAGAAGGTTGTAGTACCTCCATGTTGGATTGAACCCGAATCCAACCGGGCCCTCAGTACTAAAATGCCAATAACATATAGACTAGGTGTCTTTTTGATGCACCGTATGTTGCATTGGATCCCATATGACATGGTAGTTCTTTAGGTTAAATCTTCAAGGGACATCGTTGTGGTTGAGGTATGACCAATTTCTTGAGGAGCGGATCCTCACAGAATCAAGCATGCTAAGTGCGGGAATCCAATGGTTGGTTGTGACGTGATGAAGCCCCTAGCGATCCTATGTGGGTCAGCAGTTAGCGATCCTTTGTGGTTCAGCACCTTCATATCCTATGAGGGTCAGAATTTAGCGATTCTCTGTGGCTCCACACCTATTGACCCTCTACAGGTCATCACTTAGCGATCCTCTGTGGGTCGGAACGTAGCGATCATCTATGGCTCAGCACCTAGAGATACTCTGTGGGACAACACCTAGTGATCATTTGTTGGTCAGTACCTAGCAACCTAGTGCGATATATAAGAAAATCCTCCCAAGAGAATAATATGTTCTAGCATTATGATTAATCATCTTTATTCATGTTCTTTAAGTTGTATATCTGGTGGGAGCTATAATTTGCTTTGTTCTTTGTGATTGAGATCATGTTTTTTGGTTTTTCATTTTTGGAATTCTAGGAGTCCTTTAGGGGTCTTGGAGTCACTAATGGGTATTTTTATACTCACCCTTACACGATAATCTCCCATACCTTATTTTTCCTTTTGTATATGATAGATAGCCATGGCCGAGTTTTTTGATCCAGGACTATACGGTGTACGGAGGTGATCAATTGATACGGAGAGACGTAGTGACGAGAAGTACCAACCCTTTAAGTTGGATCCTTGGTGGAAGACCTCGAGAGAAATTTTTCCTTTTTTTCTTTATTTATTTTTTAATTGGGCTTGTTTTCTGGCCCCCTTTTTCTCTCTGTAAATACTTTTACTATTAGTAGTTAATTTTGTGGTTTTATTTAGTTGTATACATAATCTACGTGTGTACATTTTAAAAGGAAATTACATACCTTTTTGGGTTTTTCCTTTTCCAGTTCTAGTCACTAGCCGCTAGCCAATGGAAGGAAGTCTTGTTCTAGTCACTACACGAGCCATGGGGGACGAGTCGTGAAAAAGTGGTATTAGAGAGTAGTCAGTTCAGCCAGAGAAATTAAGAGTCTATGTTTTCAATGGAGACATGGTGTTAAGTGTCTTGAGTTCGGGTTTCAGTATGGGGTTTCTAGTATTGGCGCGGCGTCTATTGTATCCATACACAAGGACCCTGAATTATGATTTTTGAATCGGTACACAAAAACACTTTTTTCTAGTGATATTAAAAAGTTATTTTACTTTTTATCTTTTTGAGTTATCTCACCATGTATAGCTTATTGAATTTGTTTCATCTGTTTCTTTATAGGATGTCGCCACGTAAACAGCCAGCCGAGATTCCAATGAGAGATCACGATGATGTCCCACCAAGCGATGAGGCTTTGGTGTGGGGCCCTCATACGGCGATGAGACCTTTATGTGGTGTACCAGCATCACCACCACCCATAGGTCATCAGATGCCACCAGACCCACCAGCAGACTATGCATACTGACTGAGCATGTTGAAAAGGTTATAATGGCAGGGGCCTCCGAGGTTACGAGGGGATAGAGATCCCCAAGAATCTGAGGAATGGCTAGAGGTTGTGGCACGGTTTTCCCACTTGGTTGAGACACAAGTAGACTAGATGGTGATCCTAGATGCTAGCCTCTTCCATGGCACAATAAGGAGATGGGGGAGCCTGATGCTCTAGACACACGAGCGGTGACACACTTCTGGATGGACATCGAGAGCCTCTTTAGGGTGGAGTTCATACCAGAGACTTTATACTCAGTGAGTATTTAAGAGCTACTACACTTATAGTAGGGCATCCAGACAGTGGCCTAGTACTCGGCGAGATTCACTGACCTCTCTTTCTACTCCCCCGATATGGTACTATACCCATTATTTAGGGCCCAGACCATTTATTAGGGTCTCCTGTAGGAGATCACAACATCAATGATATAACTAAACATACCAACACATGATGGAGTTCTAGAGAAAGCACTATTGGTGGAGAGCATACATGCCAAAAAGGCACCACTAGAGAGAGTTACCACTAGATGACATGCATTTGAGTCATCTCCAATAGGCAGTAGGTAGATGGCGTAGAGGCATAAACATGCCAGACCTTCCGAAGGATGATCCCAGGATGCAGGGTCGGAGGTGTAGAGCTCGCAAGGCAGAAGTGTTCATTTGATGACTACCGTATGTTACTCTTTAGGTGGATGGGGAACATGGCTAGTGACTATCTGACTCCCCACATAGAATATACACAAACGGTCGCAGGATTTCCGAGTGAGTGATAGTGGTTTGAGCGAGGAGGTTTATAGGGAAGCAGATGTGGAATAAGAGCAGGTCGTGCATCCGGCAGTGGGCATAAATTTGGGGTTCTATCACCACCTCCCCGAGGGCGTCCACCCCGACCACATGGAGTTGGTGGTAAGTGATGTGCTCAACTATAGGATGTTGAGTCCTATGGCCACAGTGTTCTAGAGATTATTTGTGGAATGTTTTAAATCTACTCCACCCTAGTTTCAGTTCTTAGTGACACAAGTTCCAGTCACTCTTTGATTTCCAAAGCATTAGTTTCGAGCTCAGAGATTCTAATGGAGCTGTTGGCTCAATAATTACGATTAGGGAATCCAATGGGAGAGGATTCAATGATTACACACTGGTTTAGGAATTGTGAATTCACTCTATGTGTTGAGAGCTTCTTCTTCGATATCCTAGTAGCAACTTCAAGGCCTTATGATGTCATCTTTGGTATGGACTGGCTATCCACAGTCCATGCTTAGATCGAATGTTTTAGGCACAAAGTACGGTGTATCCGCAAGGACGGGACAATTTTTTCCTTCACTGGTGAGAAGGAAAACTATTTAGAACATGATGGACTTTCTCGGAGGAGGGTGCAACTGATCACTCATCAGTTGGCTAGGACCACCCTCGGTGTAGTAGGTGAGAGGAGTCTGATCTATCCTGTTTTTGGGGACCTGTATTCTAATGTCTCTCCTGATGATGTTCTGGGACTATCTCCTCATAGAGAGGTAGATTTTTTCATCGACCAGTACCCCGATATGACACCGATATCTACACCAGCATATCAGATGGATCCAATATAGCTTATTTAGTTTAGGGTAGATTTAGAGGACTTGCATAGAAAGGGGTTCATAAGATCCAATGTCTCTTCATGGGAAGTCCTAATTTTGTTCTCCAAGAATGAAGATGGAAGTTTGAGGATTTGTGTGGAATATAGGTGACTGAATCAGATGATCGTGAAGAACAAGTATCATCAACCAAGGATTGATGATATCATCGACCAGATGAATTCGGCATTGTGGTTTTCTGGGATAGACATAAAATCAGTCTATCATCAGCTCAGGGTAAAGGATGAGGACATATCGAAGACAACCTTCAAATGTCGATATGGCCACTACGAGTTCTTGGTGATGCCTTTTGGTGTGACCAACACTCCAACAGTGTTCAAGGGGATCATGAAAATGATCTTATTGCCTTACCTCAATCACATCGTGGTGATTTCCATTGAAGACATGTTGATATACTTGATGTCGGAGGAGGAGAACACTACACATCATTGGATAGTTCTAGATACACTCCCAAAGCACCAACTTTATAGAAATTTATTGAAGTGCAAGTTCTGTATTTGGGAGGTCCACTTTCTAGGACACATTATCTCAGAGGCTATAGTTGCAGTAGATCCAGCAAAGATTGAGGAAATGATTTCTTGGGTGAAAACCATGAGTATGACCAAGGTGTAGAGTTTCCTAGGATTGGTTGGGTACTATCAGAGATTCGTATATGAATTTTTCAGAGTAGAAACACTCTTACCAGTTTTGAAAATGAATGCACAACCTTTTCTGTGGACATGGGGATTATATCATAGTATCCAAAAGTTATGGCGGAGACTAATGAGTGCTCCCATATTGATGCTACCAGAAGAGGGAATTTGGTATTTAGTCTACTGCGACACATTAGGGACTGGATTGGGATGTGTCCTAATGTAGGAGCAAGCAGTGATATCCTACGCCTCACAGAAGATGAGGAAACATGAGCAGAACTATGCTACCCGTGACCTAGAGTTATCAGCAGTGGTATTTTCCTTCAAGGTGTGGTGGAAATACTTGATGGGTGAATGGTTTACTATCTACTCTGATAAAAAGAATCTGAGGTATATCTTATCACAAATGTCCGGAACCCAAGACATTGATGATTGATGGAGTTTCTCCAAGACTATTACATTGAGATAGTCTACAATCCTGGAAAGGAGAACGTAGTAGCAGAGGAACTCATCATATGGTCTGGTTTATAGATGCTGAGTGAGGCGATAGAGAAGCTCAGCGCATTGCATATATCCTCTGTGGATAGTAATGGAGAAAGATACCTCCAGTATATGACAGTCACTCCCCCATTACATCTGCGAGTCAGTGAGGCACAACTAGGGAACATTGACTGTGAGGCCTGACCTACCCAAATATCCTCATGATGGTCTCCTCAATGATTTTATGATGTTGGGGAGCACACCATCCTTTTCATGGGACGCACCATGGTACTAGTGAAGCTACGAAAGGAGTTGTTGAGGGAGTTCCACCCATCCCATTTTGTGATACATCATGGTGTGGTAAAGATGTACTATGACCTTCAGCATCAGTTCTAGTTTTCAGGGATAAATAAAGTAGTGGCAGAGTTCTTTTCATGATGCCTCACTTGTCAGCAAGTGAAGGTCAAGGATTGGGTTCCAACATGCTTAGTACAACCACTAGAGGTACCAAAATAGAAGTTGGATGTTATCTCATGGTCTTCAAAACAGGACTTCCATGTACGTCTAGGGGACATAATTCAATTTGGGTGATCATTGAGTGACTCACCAAGTCATCTCACTTCCTACCCATTTGAGAGAAGGGGTCTGTAAAGGGATTGGAATGCCACTATGTAAAAGAGATTATATGGCTTCATGAGGTTCAATCAATGATCATTTAAGATCATGATGCTCGTTTTAAATATCATTTGTGGAAGGGATTGCAGGAGGCGTTCATGACTCAACTATGCTTGAGCACCCTCTTTCACCCTTAGACAGATGGTCAAATGGAGTGGACCCTACTGACACTTGAGGTCATGCTTCGTGATTGCATCCACGATTTTGGCCGCAGTAGGGAGGACCACCTACCATTGATAGATATTATATACAAAAATATTTATCACTCCACCATCAGCATGGAACCATTTAATTCCTTGTATGAGAGAAAGTGAAGATCACCTCTATGTTGGACAGACCCAAGGGAGTCAACATTTATGGGTCCAGAGTTGGTAATTGATGCCACTGAGAAGGTGCGGATCATCTAGGAGAGGATGAAGACCACACAGAGTAGGCAGAATTATTATGATTATAGGATATGGAGACCATTAGAGTTTGAGGAGGGAGACCATGTTTTCTTATAGTCCTGACCCCGATGAGGATTGCAAAGATTTGGCCGGGGTGATATGTTACCTCAAAGGTTTATCGGACCTTTCCAGATTATTAGCAGAGCTGTTGAGGAGGCATACCATGTTACTATTCCCCCCCAAATGAACCTGGTGCATAATGTTTTCCACATGTCACAGTTGAGGAGGTACGTGCAAGATCCATCACATGTTATTGACAGGGGAGAGCGGGACATTGATGATGGAGAGATATTCATGGAGTTCCCGGTGGAGATAAAGGATCGACAGGAGAGGGTACTTCATGGATGGTTGATCCCTCTGGTGTGAGTTTGGTGGAATCAATAAAACCTTCAAGAAAGTACATGGGAGAGGTATGCTTAGATATTTTCTCAGTTCCCCCATTTGTTTTCATAGCTTTTCTTGTGGATTTTGGGATGTAATGTTGTAATGTGGGGAGAATTAAAAGACCCATAAATTATGTATTTTTCATAAATTATATGGAATTACTATCAGTTAGTGAAAATGGACGGTACGTGATTCCATGGCCCAAAGAGCCCGAAAAACAATTTTGAACCTTTTTTAAGCCACACTCAATAAATGTGAGAGCATAGATATTTATCTTTTGAACCGGTGATAAGATTACAATTCTGAGGGCACTATTGAATTTATAGTGCTGGGATTCTCTTAGGCGATGATTATCCTTGACCATCAAGGGTTAAAAAAAGATAATTTTTGGACATTTCAAAAAAATAATAAAATAACAAAATAAGTTATTCAATTATTTCTGCAATAGTTTAGTGGCGGATGGTGGAATCGCAGTGTAATGTCGGGCTTTAATTGAGATTCATTTAATGAACATGAACTTCTTGTTGTGAAACCAAAACTATTGTGGTTTAATAGGTTCATTAATTTGGATTAATTGATGAATCATATCATTGAAACAACGTGTGGTGTTATTTTCCATTTATTAATAAAATAATTGGTGTGGGTTTTTGGAACCCACGTGAAGACTCTTGAAGATGTGTTGGCGACGACATAATCCAACGAATAATGGATATTTGACGATTCCCTTGAGGATTTGATCCGGAGATCGACAAAAGCCGATGAACACCTTCGAATGCAGAACCTTCTTCCTCATATCCAACTTCTTCCAACGAGTTCAAGGTAGGGGTATTGTTGTTAAACTATATGTTTTTTGATTATAGAAATTCATTCATATGTTATAATTCAAACGCAGATGGTGTGGGAAAAACCGAAATGAGGCTCGGACCCTCTGCTGATCTCTTCTTTATGCGTTCTTTATGAGAGAATGAGAAATATGGTGGCAAGGAAAAACCGAGGTCCGCGCAGTGTAGGCGGCATCCTAGGAGGCTTGTATGAGAAGATGGGAAGAAAATTAGACCACCAGAGCTTCACCATTGGCCTGCGAAAGCACCGCCAACATGGTAGCACCGACGATTGGAAGAGGCGGCCGACTCCAGCCGATCATGAGAGGATGGTGGTGTTCTAAGGGGCTGCAGCAGACAGTAGCATCTGATATTTTCTGACTGAGTTAACGGACGGTGTACTGCCATGAAGGAGGTGTCGTGGATTCGAGATGTGGCGGATAGAGGACCTACACCGGTAGGTCCCTCTTGTTGACCGGTCCACGTAGACCGGTTAGGTGGAATGGCGTCAACCTGGTTCTGATGATTGAGGAGCCCGAATGGACTCGTCCGGTAGGGGAGGTGGACTACACACAGCGAGCGGGTCATGCCCAGCTGGACTGGGCTAGGCCTAGCCAGTTCAGGTTGGGCCCAGTGGGCCGGGTCATGTCGGGTAGGTCCAACCTGGTCGGGCCAGACACTGATCCTTTTTACCCAGTTTCACTTAAGGTACATATCTTCTAAAACAAACATCCATTTAACGAACTATTTGAGGATCTGGAATCCATAAGATGAGGTAGTAATTTTGAGATACTCCTCATTGTTTTTAGAGAATATTGGAATGTGGCCGGGCTGGATTGAACCCGAATCCTACTGGGCCCTCGGTACTACGATGCCTATAACTTACAAACCGGGCATCCGATTGATGCATCGTATGTTGCATTGGAACTGATATGACATGGTGGTTCTTCAGGTTATATCTTCATGGGAATTAATGGTAGTTTATGTAGGACCGATTTCTTGAGGATGGGATCCTCACAGAATCAATCATGCTAAGTGCAGGAATCTAGTGGCTGGATGTGATGTGATGAAGCACCTTGTGATCCACTGTGGTCCAAAGTTTGCATTCCTTTGTGGGTCAGCATTTATCAATCCTCTATGGGTTAGCAGTTATCGGGATTTTGTGGCTGAGCACCTAGCGAACCTCTGTGGTTTAGCACATAGAAATCCTCGGTGGGTCAGTACGTAGCGATCCTCCATGGGTTAGCACCTAGCGATCCTCTGTGGGTAAGAACCTAGTGATCCTCTGTGGGTCAGCACCTAGAGACCATGTGTGGTCTAGAACCAAAATCATATCGACTGAATAAGATGATCTACCTTTATGACTAATCATCTTTATTCATGGTCATTAAGTTGTATACCTAGTGTGAGTCATCTTTTACTTTGTTCTTTGTGATTGAGATCATGATTTCTCGTTTTTTCCTTTTTGGAATTCTGGGTGACCTTTGGGGGTCTCGGGGTCCCTACTAGGTATTGTAATACTCACCCCTACACGACCATCACCCACACTGTGTTCTGTCTTGTGTAGAAGATGAGCATCCTTTTCCGAGATTTGGGAGCCAGGACTAGACGATGTTCAGAGGTGACCAATTGACCTGGAGAGCCGCAATGACAATCTGTACCTACCCTTTAGGTTGGATCCTTGGCGGACAACCTCATGATATGTTTTTTTCTTTTTTCTATATTTGCTTTTCAGTTGGGCTTGTATTCTGGCGCCCATTTTCTTTCGGTACTTACTTTTATGATCAAATTTTTTTTGGTGGCTTGCTTTCATTGTATACATAGTCTGTATGTGTAAAATTCTAAAGGAAATTCCTTCCCTTTTTGGGTTTCTCCATTCCAGTGCTAGTCACCAGCCCCTAGAATATGGAAGGCGGTCATGGGGTAGTCACGACATAGGCCCCGAGGGACATGTCTTGATAATGTTTTTTCTAATGCTCTATGTTTGAGAACTCATATATAGGAAGCTCAAGAGCATAGTAACAAGTGGAATATAAGGGATTTGTTTTAGATATGTGCATGGTGGTTTTGGAGATTCTTGTGGAGACTTTTCTTTTATACTTAGTATTTCCTTATACCCTCCTATATAGAGTAAGGATTGGGTAGATATTAGATTTTGAGGGAATATTCCTACGGGATAGTGTTGAAGGTGAGTACCCTCATCCTTTTTGTTCTATTCATGAGGATGAGATTATATGTGTATATTGTTGTGTTTGGGTTAATGTGGACATACATGAATAGATGATGAGAGAATTCTTGGACTTAGTTTGGGAATTACACCCAAGATTCATCATGATGTATAATGACATTCATCCTCAATACTAATGGTTGGATATGAAATGTGTTGTAGCTCATTTTTTAATGATTTTTTCCACATGTCAGTAGGTGAAGATGGAACATCAACATCATGTTTTGAATTTACATTAGTTATCCAATCCAATGTTTAAATGGGAACATGTCACAATATATTTCATTCTTGTGTTTTCATGGTATCTTTGATGTAGTGATGTTTCAAAGGTTTTCGTGGTTAGGTTAAAAATGGTTTTTCATTTATTATAGACCAAAGAATCCATTAGTGTAGATGAGTTTGGGAGGTTGTATATCTATGAGATATTCTGATTTCACAGGGATTTTAAAATCATTGTTTCAAATAGGGACACACAATTTACATCTCAATTATGGAAGATTTTGTAGAGGTAATTGGGTACATAGGTTCTTCTATGGACACAATACCACCCTTTGACTGATTTCCTATTAGATAACATGATTTATGTTCTTGAGGAAATTCTACGATCATGCATCCAAGACATTAATTGTTCTAGGAAGAGGCATATTCCATGGTATGAGTTCTCCAACAATAATAGAATTCGAGATACTATTAAAATTGAGACTTATGAGGCTTCACATGGCAGGTCATGCTAATCATCCCAATGCTTGATAGAGGCTTGTGATGTAGCTTTACTGGGATTGAATCTCCTGAAGTAGACTACAGATTAGTTTTAGTAAATTCAAAAATGAATGGCTACTACACACTCTCAATAGATATTTTAAACTAATCTTTATTAATGACCTATAGAGTTTGAGGATGGGTATCATATATATTTATATGTTTACTGAGGATATGATAATATAGGAATAGGATACATGGTAATCTTACACTATGATATGTCATTCCATTCAAGATTCTTGATAGAGTCTGTTTGGTTCCCTATATATATAGTTACCTCAGAGGCAAGGAGCCATGAACAACTTCACACATGTATCTCAAATGCACCATTATATCTCTGGCCAATCAAATAATTTTTAGTACAAGGTGGTTGAGTTATAGGTCGATGCATTCATAAAAGATTTTCCAAAATGCATTATGGATTGTAGTACTATGGATATTTAAAGACTATCAGTTCCATTGGTTCAGGTTCTGTAATAGCTTATAATATTACAGGATGAGACATGGGAGTGGGAGTCCAACATTCATTCTCAGTGGCCATTGATTTTCAAAGATGGTGTCATATAACCCTTGGAAGGAAAATTTGAATAAAACTTTATATTATGGAGAAATAATGTTAGATCATGGTGTTTTTAATGATTATATATCTTTTGTTTTTCTTTTTAAATTATTATTTATTCCCTATTGTGTGTTCCCAAAAAGTTTGTGGGTATATTGGGGGTGTTTGAGTCTTGTACAGTTCCCGAATACTATCTTTTTTTATAAATAGACATGCAGCACTATTAAGAGAAACCATGTTGGGTAGGCTACAAGGTTACCCCAAACTGTGTCAGGCTAGAAAATGGGTTGCAAGAGGTCGTACAGTTTAGAGAAACTCTCCCACCTAAGGAGAACACCCACGTCGCAGCGCGTTCAATTTTTCAATGATGTGTATGTCATGGTTTGTGCATAGTTAGTCAAACAATCTGCACAAAACAATGTGAGGTTCCCCTCAACACAATGAAGAGTGTACGGTTGATGCACAGTTTAGTAAACCATGTGGAATAACATTAAGGCATAGTATTTTTTGAAAAAAATTACCTAAATGTCCAAAAAATGTATTAAAATGTAAAATTATCTCCAACTTTATTATGATGGAATGAATTTCTCCCATTGGACCTCCATTGGAACCAAT
This sequence comes from Viscum album, assembly GCA_963277665.1. Classification (NCBI taxonomy): domain Eukaryota; kingdom Viridiplantae; phylum Streptophyta; class Magnoliopsida; order Santalales; family Viscaceae; genus Viscum; species Viscum album. Next base: position 460,437,266 of record OY728167.1, on the reverse strand, counting down.
TCCATAGGTTTTTCCACTATCTCATCATCTGAAATCAACACTGAACAACATTGTTTTAATTACATCCACACTAGTGGGTAATCTATTCCCTTGTATCCTTTCATCAATATTTTTTGTATTAGATTGAAAATCTATATGTGAGAAAATGTACCATATTTTCCAAAAATTTGTATTATCGCCATTTTTCGATCATTAAGAACTGAATCAGATCTCAATAATGGACGTGTGCTTGTCTATTAACATATGGTTGGTGTTCTATTAATTTTTATTGGGTAGTGACTTTTTATAATACTAGTCACCATTTTAATTCATGTTGGACTATCAAGCAGTTCCAATTTAATTAATTATATATTTGAATTGAATGAAGTGGAACCTATTAGGGATTTTCACTTGTTACATTAAGATTTTATAAGGTTATTTCCAAAACCTAGGGCACCCATGGGGCGTTCATTTGTATATTATCCTTCTTATACCACCAGTGGGGTGTGTGTGATATTTTTATAGTCATAAGAATCCAATTTAAATTAAAATTAATAAATAAATTACTAGGATATGGTTATGCATTCCTTCCAAGTGTTGACATCATCTGTTTTTTAGATTGGATAAGTGGGTTTTGTGGAATTTTTATATGATCTGGTTGAACAAATATAATGTGATTAATTGTGAGTGATGAAAAGAATTCAATGTATGTTTAAATGGTAGTGGATCCTATGGTTAGTAAATGAGGGATACTGATTTCATTTGGTTTCATGTACATTACTATCATGGATCTTCATTATAGTAGAATACACCTTGGACCTATTTCATCATTGGGTCCTGATTCCATAGGACATCTTTGGCCTTGCTACCCCTAGGAACATACAACTAGGACTCACATTTTATATACTCATCTGACAAGATATGTGGACTCCAACTAATAAGTTATATAGTTTACATTAAAATTCTCTTATGAATTGATGTGGATGCCTTGGAATTATACACCAGGGTTTCTACCCTTCATGGTATGCCATCCTTGATTATGTGTTGTGGTAGTGATGAAAGTTCCTATTATACGACATGGTTGTGATGAAAAATTTAATTAGATGGTGTGGCCATGGTATTTTCTTTGAACTAGATAACATGGAAAGGCCAATGTGGACTTTTGGAATGTTTTATAGATAGTCCATGTGTGGGTATTAGATTATAGTGGTGATAAAAGACTATATAACATGTTTATTTCTTCTTTAATACCACCCTTATTAATAGATCTTGACTATTGTTTACCATTAGACATGGTATGTTGGATTTTACCACTTGAATCACTCACATTACTTTTACTACTATTGTATCTTTTGTATATATTTCCCATTACATGTCTTGTTATAAACTGAATGGATTTGTTATTGAAACCATTGGTGTTGGACAACTTAGTTTTTCAACACCCTATTTGTCCACCATTGGGTACCTGTCTTGAATTAATCGATACTGCTAGTGATTGGGGATGTTCCCACTATACAATGCTCGACTTGTTTTCTGTATAGGAGGAGGGGAGCACATGACCGAACTGAGCTCATGATACTATATGGAGATAGTTTTTTGTTATTTTTTGTACATTTTGATACATGTATTGTACTAATCGAATGGGTATATGTTTTCTATCTTTTTAGAAACGTGACACATCATTTGGTATATGATATTTATTTGGGAATTTTTTATTTATTCATCATCGTGGTTGTTAATCTATTGTATAATTTTTTTACTACATTCACTATTTACTAATGTTATTATAAAGATGTGTTGAAATTTTATCATGGGGGTATAATTTCCCCACTATTCCATCATCGGCCCTTACTGCTAGTTAGCATCCTCTTTCATAAGGGGAGGCTCAGTTGATACCATGTGAACCACCGTCTCAGGGGATCTGAATGAGGAAATCATGTTAGAACATTAAATAAGAATTATTTATACATTGTGTTAGGTTCAAATTCTTATAGATCAACTTCAATCCTTTCGAAGATCTCTTGTACCATACTGACCCTAAAACATCTTCATTACAACTATCACACAACAAATTAGAGAACAACCTGACCTATAATAAAAATCCACATAAGGCTCCATCTGAATCAAAGAATAGATACTATTTTTTTTTGCATAAAATCATCTCATAATAGGTGGTCATACCAATATCCTATAATGTCTAATACACAAGCTCAAATAATTTCCTCCAATATGTGCATGTTTTTCCTCAACTATCAATCTATGTGAGTATGGTACCCTATAATCAATCTCATCTGATTAAATAATCCAATTTGAAATACCTACCATAAAAGAATATAAAAAATGAATCTATTTTAGTTATAATAGTAGTGGGAACTCCATAAAAGGGTAATATGTCATGAACATAAGGCTTTCCTAGTTCGAACATTGAGTGAGTCTCATGAATTCATAATAAATTATTAACTTGCCTAAACTGATCGATAATCAACCAGATAGAATCATATATCCCTAGGGTCCAATGTAACCTCATAAAAATGTCCATTATGAAATCCTAAAACATACCTTAAATTATTTTAAGTGGCTATAGTAGTCTAATAGGATACTCATATTCAAGGTTTATCCTATAGAAGGTAAGACCTCAGGAAGAAAACCCATCAACATATCCCTTCATGCATGACCACCAGAACTGCAACTTGATGTTATGGAACATCTTTATCACTCCCAAATAAACCAAACACATAGAATTATATATTTAAGACATCATTTTTTTCTTGATGCAAGTAGTGACTACTAATATTCCATATACATGGATCACATCACGTCCATCCATCAAGGACATGGGTATCAAGTCACAACCTGATAGCTATTTCTGAGTCATATCACACTCAATGATAAAATCTTATTATAAATTACCCATTGTAAAATAGAATATGTGACCACTAATGGGGTACACATCATCGATTCATGGTCATTTTAATCATTCATCCTCCAATCATCTAACAAGATCGTCATATATTATTAATCATTTGAAGTCCATTCACCAATCACCCATATAAAAATGTATTATGGCTATGTTAATATATAACAAATTTACCATTACCTATTAAATAGGATATATCAAAATCAAATTCTTATAGATACTATACCCATCACCACTAACTCTAGTTCAGTACCATCTGTGTGATGATACAAGAGAGCCCCTTGTTTACATATTTCTAGTAATCCTCTCATTGAGGAGATAGTTTCGCCAACACTTCAAATAATGGACCACATATGATAGCTAAATGTGATGAGTAGGATAGTTACTCTCATGGATTCATAACTAATGTGACTCAAAAGACACTACCCAATCCCTCTATGTTGTTTTTTCACCCAAACCAACACCCAATTCATCATAGTATACATCGTAATCATTCCCTGGATTTGGAAGTATAAACATTTGAGTTGTGTAAAAACTCCTCTTAGGATAAATAAATTCCTTTTCAAACTAGTAATAAAACTAGAATATCGCTATTTTATTTTTCAGTATAGTCACAACCGTTGATAATTAGGAAAATATTTGGATAAATAAACAATTTTATCCTGCTAAACCCAGAAGAGTCCTGATCTAACATTCATTTTGGGGACATGTCCATGATATAACTGCCTCAAATTTATATAGGACCATAGATATACCTATCTCAAACAATATATTCCCCATGAATATATCCTTGTAATTAAAAGAATAAACTGCAAAAATACGGAATAAATATTATTCTTTCATAAAATACTTAGGACTATCCCATGATGTCTATCATGCTACTATGGGGTCACTGAGTAGAAGAATATTTCATCAACGAACTGTAGGATTAATGATTCATGATATTGGTGAAAGATATTATTTATGTGATAAATGAACATGGTTGATACATTTTTCAGTCTAATCGGTATCAAAGTGTACTCATATAACAAATTCCAACTTCTAAACATCGTCATTGTGATGACCTCCTCTATGAATCATAACTGGAGACAACCAAATAAAAGATCAATCTCTAAGAACCATTGAGTTTCTCATAAATGATCAATGAGTTTATAGATCTTGGGAAAATTATATATGTTCTTCACTATCACCAATATCAATTTTTAGTAATATATGTAGTGTCAAAGACAATTATCTTCCTTTATAGTGAATAAAATAGTTCCACAACATGGTGAAGTAATTGGCTGAATAAATACATTCAACTATAAGTCATTGAGCTACACCTTGGGATCCTTCAACTCAGTCATAACCATATTATATGGGGTAATTGAAATGTGATATAGACCTTGAACATGATCTATTAGGGTGTTTTTCAATAAACTCATTTTTTAATACATATTGATAGAGGTCCTCATCTGGATACAAATATGAGTGAATTCCAATAATCTAATTGATATATCCCACCATTCAATCTACTCCATGATTTATTCAAATTGAAAAAATCTATTAAAAATTCTACCAAGACCTAACTACCATTATCCAGTCATCATATAATTATCTCCCTTTAGTGAATTTAATGATACCCATCTCTAATATAAATCATTGTCACCCTAGAAACTTGTTAGATATTCAAGGCTAAGAATCACATCGAAGTTAATTATCTATAGAATCATAATGTTCCATATATTTGCACAAAAAAAGACTACACGACACTCTAGTAATTCATAAATATGGTCAATTTTCATACCTAATGTTTTATAGATGGAATGTATCTTTTATCATTTAAGAAATCAATAAATATTTTTTATGTCATGTAAGTTAAAAACAATAATTATTTTGACATTATTAGTAAAACCCAAATGGGTATAGTTTGGGAAAATGATATGAAGATACATTTAAAAACATTTTTTAAAAAATTAAAACATGGGTAAAAATTTATTTTAAAAATATTAAGTTAATAATAAATCATTATTTAATTTTTTTAGAAACCATGGTTTGGGGAGGAAAAGGGTCTTCGACTGAAAAAGGGGGTTTTCATAAAAATAATTATTTGAATTCATGAGTATATAAAGGGATAAAATGGAAGGGTAAAAATGTATTATAATGTTCTATCTAGGGGAGATGAAATAATATTAGATTTTTTTGACATATAGATCATTAAATTTCAAAATTGGCATATTTATCATAAACAATCTGGATAAATGATGAGATTGTAACATAAAATCATTATCATATTGTTAACCTTGAATCGTAAGCCCCATGAAATAATAAAATATATAGAAACATTAATTATCATGAAATGATGTATATTATCAATATATCATGTAATAGAGAAGTATATAAACAATAAAAATAAAGAAACTGGTGAATATGGCATATTTCTTTTGAAAACTAAACTAAGACTAGAAATCCCGATTTGTATTGTCTTTATGTTTCGTGTAATAACCACTTTTGTTTTCCATATATGAATTGACTAGTGGTTTCTGGTATGCTTACATAGATCATTATTACATAAAATTTATAGTTTAAACAACGCTAAAAATTTCATATATATATTCAGTATATTATTATTTATAGTGACCCATAAAATTTAGTGATATTTATCGAAATACACCATTCATTGAGATGATATTCCATAAAAACACATGAACAATGTATCCATTTTCATGTCATATTGAAATAAATAAAATCAATATATATATATATATATTATAATTTTATTATAATAATATTTTTATATATATCCCATATTTTCTGTAATCTCATATCTAATACATTCCGTGTATAGCGTGAACAAACCACCTCGCTTCGCTAGGCAGTGGTCTGGTATATACACAAACGACGATATTTAATTCACCCAAAAAAAGAATGAGGTTTTGTATGATAAAATATTTCCATAAGAATAATAAAATCATATGTAAAACAATTATCATATATAAACTATAAATTCATCATAATGACAACCCTCAAAAGGTGGTAATGAAAAAATGAACGACATCAGTTTTTGAGGCAGTAGTCTGCCGTACACATGAAGGATGATTTCAAAACCCATTTTATGGATGTTTTTGTGGTCCTAGGTCATAAAATTTACATAAAAACGTGTCAATATATTGAATATATTGAGTTTATTTTATAATCATGGTATTATAACAGTTAAGGTATGGGGAGAATTAAATAAAATAAAAATGTTCATTTAAGATATTACCTCTTCTCTAGGAATCCTCATTGGGGTTGTACTAAAGTTATACTATATTAGCATTTACAAAAAATCAATGCTTCAATTATCATATGAGGTGTTTTTTATTGGATTTGGTAACGTAATGGATGAACCAAAGTGGATTTATGGTGTGATGAAGGTGGAGAGTGATCGCCCTTTTATATTTGAGGAGGAGTGGCATTCCTGTAAATACTCAAAATTATTCACTATTGGGTGGCCTCCCATACATTATGTGCCTCTAAAAAAATATTAATTTATGGGATGGATTAAATGGTTGAGAAACGCTTCCATTATAATAAATAAACAATATTTTTATCATGTAATTCTCTAATATTTAAGTTTACTAAAAAAAATTCCTTACATTTTTTACTATGTTAATTTGTATCCTTTTATTTACCATGGAAATTTATCCATAAAAAGTAGTTTTAAAATGAGTTTTATTAGGTAATTTATTCCCAATAATTCTAAATTTGAAATCAAATTCATTGAATAAAAATCACAATGATGTTTCAAACTAATTTTAATACACACACCTTAATACGAAAAACCCTATTTTAACATTAATCATGTTTATTAATTAAAACTATTTTCACTAATTAGTAAGGTATAAAAATAAATTAACCTAATTAGAAATTATAAATAATTCTGATTTAAATTATTGAATTAATTTTTACAAATTAAATTCTTAAAAGTTGTATAATTTAATTTTAAATTAGTCTCACAAGCGCAATGAGAAAGATGGGTTTTAAAGAGGAAATGTTAAAAATTGTATATATTTTTTATATCCAATATAAATATTAAATTAATTACCATGAACAAAATTTTATTAACTAATATAAATTATTAATATCTTTACATTATAAATATATAAAAATATTTTCTATCTTTATATATAAATTATTTTAAAAGGTTTTTTGTAACCTCCCGGATTTATAGGAATGTATAGACCATTTATTTTTTGGTTTAATCTCATAAAAAGGGACTTGAAATGAATCATAGAAGGTTAAATATGGTTATGGTTGTGTCTTGAGATTGTTTGAATCTCAGAGCACCAAAATTAAGTAAAAGAGGCTTGGATGCACGGTTTTTTCTGAAACCATGAAACCCAAGGCACACAATCATACAGTAAGTTTAAGGTTTTTGATATTGGGAAAACAAAAGGTTTTCACATGGTTATACAAACAATGGGAATTTACCATACATTTTTTCCTATAAGACAAAACCATGTTCATGATTGGCTAACAGTTTGGCCAAACTGTGTGGCCAAACATTGCACAGTTAAAAGTGGGTGTGAAATTAAAACATTTACCTTATTTAATGTTTATAGAATTTTTATATCACTCTCCCCTATTTTCCTCCCAATTTTCTCCTCCGTCTTAGTGATCGATTCCTCTCCTCCTCCTTTTGGGTTTTGGGATATACCCATAAAATCTCATCCATTTTCATCGCAATCAGATGCTACAGACTCATCTAAGTATGCTATACCATTAACACCCCCAATTTCAGGGATTCTCCTCCATCTGTTGCACTATTTAGGTGAAATTGTTTTCCTTATTTTTGGGTTTTTGTTAAATCATTATATTTCATCCATTTTAGGTTGAATCATGCCTTGTTATCATATTTTTCGAGTATAATGACTATGGGGTTGGGTGTCTACACTTTTCCCGTAAATTTCATCAATTTTTTATATCTCTCCATTGTTCCACTCTTCAGAGCCTTTTGGTGATGCATTTTTATTGAATATTAAATTAACCATAGTGGTTTTCCATGTCTGTAGGGACCCTAGAATTCATAGAAACCCATTTGAGGGTTTTCTCCATGTCTTTGGCCACCCCATGGGTTTAAACATCCAAAATGGACCGTTTTCCCATGTTTTAAATGTTTTAAACACCTTTTATGTGTGTGTTTACTTAGTCTTAATAATTAATTGAAAATCATGGTGATTTATTTGGAAAACCATGAGAATTTCCTTAATATACTTACCTTTCTCCTTATATTTAAATTCAAATGGCGGATGCTTTGTAATGAGAACCGTATTCATTATGTTAAATGCATATGCAAGTTTCACAGTGCTTATATTTCATGAAATTTTCATTTATTAGTGGTATAATACTCAAATGATTATTATTTTTCCATTATCACCATGATAATTACTAATACCTTGTATATAGACTTGAATTTCATTGTTTTACAAGCTTGTTAGATTGTGAGGTTATAATGTCAATGATGACTTGTGAATTATATTAACTCCCATGTCTTGTTTAGTGTCATGAATTATATGAGATTCCTTGGTAATATTTATAGCATGTGATATTGAAATGTGCCTCATTCCCTTTCTTTATTTTATCTAATTATCATTAATTATAATATAATTTTTTCCATTGTTTTTTGGATAAAATTTATTAGATTGATTAAATGGTAATGTTGAGTCATTGAGATTGCTATTTATGGAATATGATTATATATATGACTTACATTGTGATATTAATTGCTTGATAAGGCTCTTGAGGTGGGATGGGAGAGAACATGTGTTCTGACTTAAGGATCTATGGATGGAATCACCATGCTCATTTGTTTATGACTCGACGTTCCAAGGGAAATGATTTGGCTTGATAGGAAATGGCTTATCCGGTGGTTTCTTATACACTTATGTGATACCACATACCTAGGGGAGAAACTCTAGATGGACCCATTGTCTTATTGGATACACCATGAAATGGGTGATAATATGTCCCCTATGTGAGATACATATGATGTGCTCAGAGTTTCCATGACTCAAGTGGTACAAGGGATGCCATAAGGGTAACCTTTGATGGACACAATGGTTTTGGATTACATTGGATGTTCCTGTAGTGACTGTTGGGAATATATTTAGATTTCTTAGGATGGGCTCAAGACTCCACCACTGGAATTTCCTCGTTTATTGATTTTCTGTTTTACATGAGATTCATCCTTTAGTATTATTTTGAGCTTACTTATGTATATAAGATTCTTATTCCTTTTTTCTATAAAACTTAAGTGATTAAATGTGAGTCAGAACCCATTCCAAAGAACAATCATTGGGGTATACCTTATTGATTACCTTGTTACTTTATCCCTATTATACGTATATATATATATATCCTTTCAAAAACACTATATTCATACTTCCTACATAGGACAAAGTATGTGATATAGGAGGGGTGTCAATTTTGGAACCCAAACCAAGTTTTTTTTAGTTAGTTGGATAGCTACTTTGAATTTGTTATACACTGGAACACCATTATGTATTTATAGAATGAAATGGAAAGTTATAAATATAGTGTATTCTAGTCTACTGAGATTTATATATCACAGCCTTCTTAGGAACCGTTTGGTACAAAAGTAGGCTTTATAATCTCATGTACGAACCAAGGGAAGCATGCCACTTCCAATTCTTGATTACATTACTATTTAGGTTAGTGATTTGGGTGATGTGGACTGACCCTATAATTGAGATTTTGTGTGGTATTTTTAGGTATTTTTTAATTTTTATATAATGTATTATATGCTTTTATCCCTATTCCCCATACTCAAATTTTTTATAGACTCATGAAATTCCTTGGTTATCATTTAATTTATTACTATTTTTCACCTTCTTCGCGTTGTTTATTAATTTCATGGCTTATATGTTTACTTCTACTATTGTCTTCTTGTTTATATGCTTCCACTAGGTATTATATATAGTTTAGATTCTTTATTTAAATGATCTATGGGAGCATTTTATCCCCATAGATACACCCTAGTCTCTATATTCTTATCGGCATCCTCGGGAATTTTTGGAAATGTGATTGAGTTAATGGGGAAAACTATGCTTGGGGAACAGTTCAGTGGAACCTGAGACCAGGATTCTACAAAGTGGTATCTGATCCCTTTATCATTTTTTAAAACTATTTGGGTTAGACATAAGATTAGGAAAATGTAATTTGGAATTTACCCTATGCTTAGACGTAGCTAATGTTGAAATTGTTGGTGCCCTAGACCCAACTATTCAGTTCTTTTGATTACCATATCGTGTATACAAATATCAGTACATGATTTTATCTTACCATTATAGTGTTGATTTTTCTCCGTCCACTATTGTAATGTTAATTTCCAATGAATAATTGTCATATTGAATGGTTATAGTAGTTCTCAGGCTATAATGAGAACCTCTCGATACAATGACATTAATCATAAATATATGTTCTTTGGTCTAGATACATCTTACTAATTAGAAACATTAGATGTTTGACCATTAAGTGATGGGGGGCTCGTAAGCATTGATACTACTTATTATGAAGTTCTCACATGGTGATATCTAGTAGTGACATCGTGAGGAATGACCCGCCAATAAGAACACCACATGTTTTGGGTGTCATTGAATGTTCCTATATAATATCATGTGTAGTGGTCTCTTGACTTGAGATCATTACCAATGTATTTCATTTGATTTAATACTTTTATGTAAGATGAAAATCATGGCAATGAATTCGTGGAAAAGTAGTTTTTGTTGGGTGCGTCATTGGTGGCATGGAATTGGTTGAATGTTCAAGAAAGGATTTGTCACTTCTGAGTTATGGAAGTAATATATCATAGGCCATGTTGTTATGGATGGAAGTACCTTTATAATACCATGTCTATAGTAATTGAGGGTAAATCCATTTAGTTACATCAACAAAAAATAAAGCACGAAAAAGGGTGATGACAAGATAGTGCATCCTACTTTATGAGATATTTCAGAAAAAAAAAATTATATTACACATTGCGTGTTCATAGGTTGGTTGTCACTACTGTGACAATCCTTATTTTTTCAGGGGACGTGATGGGTTTCTAGATCCCACTATTAGTCTATGGATACTATTCACTACTGTTGAAATAAGGTCCTAGAGGGTCACACACAATAGCGTATTCAATAATCTTCCCAATTTAGTTGAATAGGAGTTTTGGACATAGTGGGGCCCACCACAGGGGTCTGGGATTTTTCCAATGTTAAAATGATCACCAATGATATAAATAAATTAATATTATCTACGTTTAGAATAATTAGAATTGAATTTATTTGTTAAATGTATTTACGGGTATTAGTAAATACATGAAAAATATTAATTAATGAATATTAAATTATTCAAGGTTCAATAAATATTTATGAGAGCAATGAGTCGAGTTAATGAATCAATTGTTATCATGTAATATATTTTAATATATTGCAAGTAAATGATAATAATATTTATGACTCAGTTTAGTAGTCATAATATGTCGTTAATAATGGGTAGATTATTCAGGAGCCTGTTTGGAATTTCTAGGTAATTAATTAACCATTATAAATATTATAGGAGAGGAGATTTCTAATGACTATTCATGGAGCTTCTCTCTCCTCTCCTCTCTCCCATAATCAAGAGAGAGATTCTCTATATCCAAGGAGCATGTATCAAGCATTTTCTTATGCATCGCTAGTGAAGCGTTGTTGTTATCGTTGGAGCGTCGAAGGCGTCATCTCAATTATACACTACCACCAGGATTATAATGAATGGTGCTCCCGTAGATTCCTTGAAGCATGTGTGGATGATCTAGAGGAATTAGACTTTGGATTCGTCGAGCAGCGATCGTCAACGACGAGCAGACGTCGTGCGTGGCTTCAAAATTAAACAATGTATTTTACGGTTTATTTTGTGCTTGAAATCCTTCATGCGGGATCCTCGGCTTTGATCGGGCTGCCCTTCACAGACATCGAAAAGTTTATGTTGATCGTCAGTAAAAATTTTAAAAACCCACCTGTTTGAGGCTTCCATCATGTGGGATCCTCAGCACCGACCTGGTTTTCCTCCAGGTGGTCATCCATGTTGCGTCGCGGCATACGAGGGTGCCTCCAACTTCAACCATCGCACATTAGGTCCACCTTTATCCTCTTTTGAACTGCAGCGACCACTTCTTCACCCCCTAAAAAGGCACCGTACTACAGTGGAACATGCACTGGTGCCACCTCCTGCACCAAGCGCCACCCCATCCACAGGCCCCAACTGCCCTCCGCGCCTCCCGTCATCTTCCCGAATGAGCACTAGGGGTCTTGCAGTGGTAGCACCGCCCGTGCCGGCTCTGGCCTACAGTGTGATGCTCTGCTACTATCATGAAATAGGCGCGCCACCCCGCGTTGCTCCGTTGGGCACCAGATGCTTTCCCTATCCCATCTAGATCTTATCCCTCACGTGGTGCCGCAGCAGCCCTCACCGTCTTCGGTGGTACTCCACTCTCATCTGAAACCGCATAGAGCTGCGCTGCAGCTGACAAAAAACAGCAGAGTGCGCCTATGGCTAGCCAATCTGACTGATCATGGATAGCTCTCCTCGCCATGTACCTGCCTGATTCTGGCCGCCGCTCGGTCCACTTAGCAGGTAGGTAACTTTCTCTGCACCATAATAAGTTTGAGCGCGTCAACCTATACCATAATGGACTTAGGCATAGCTACCTGACCCAGAAAATCCATGAACGGAGTTGTTATCAACTGGACTGGGCCTGCGTATGTTTGCCCAGACCCGCACAGGCCCTGCTCAACGTTTTGAAGGCCCGATCTTTTTAATTTAATCAAAATTAATTAAAATAATTAATTTAAAATCAATTGAGAATTAAAATAATTAAACATTAATTTTGGTTATTAAAATTTTATGCGGCATTAATTAATTTAATTGGGAAATTAATTAAATTAATTAATTAATTTCATTTTTAGTTTTTAAAATTAAATTAATTAAATGGGACCAAACAACGTATTAATTGAATTAAAAATTAGAGTGAAATTTTTTTTTTCAATTTATAGCCATCATGTTTATTTTAATGCAAGTTTAATTTTTATTCTGTATTTAATTAATATACGTGAGTTTAATGTGTATTTTGATCATGAGGTGAGCCCAAACAATGAAGTTTGGGGTGTTTTATTTAATTATTTATTTATTGAAATGGTTTTTTAATAATTAGATTAATTAAATTTAAGACGATCTGTGTGTCGTCTCAAATGTCATTATATGTATAAGGGCATGCGGTCCCATTCACAGAGTTGTAATTTTATACCCTGAGACCCCCCACCTATGCACGAGTACAATAATATAATGACGCGACAAGGTATGACGCGCTTCACGCCAAGTGACGGTGATGGACTAGATAGGAGTTGGTTGCATTGCATGTGGAGATGTTACTATTCAAGTTGTAATCCACACAACTAAAAGGTACTTACCACTAGGGTTTTGGTTGATCCGTTATTCACTCAACAAATCAACAAATAGTACTGTCTCATCATCAGGTGTTCATTTTATTTCTTCATGGTTTATTACTTTTGTGCATGTGTAATTTATTGCGCAATCACATAGTATAATAATAAACAAGCATGTAAGATAAAATGAACTTGTGACGCGATGAAATTTATATTTCTTGGATGACCTGTTGTGAGTGCGATCACATAGTACATGCTTATAAAAATTGAAAATTATTTCTTTCGTCACATTAAAATAATAAAACCCTTAAAAATATATTAATTCATAACTGCCTTCCGTTATTTAATTTTGGATAAAACGAGCTGTTTGAGGTGCTGATAAAGACATAGCTGAGGGTGCCTTTTATTAAAGGGGAGTCCTTAAAAAATGATGGGTTAACTAAACTAAAATTTCTGAAATTAAATATCCATAGGTATCTTGTTGTAATTTTAGATTCAAGCATTGAGTAAATCAAGTTCTAATTTTAAGATGATGGGACATCACTCAATAGATCGAGGAGCCACAAGTTAAAGTGGTTGGCGAGCCAAAAGCCTACCCAGAACCCTCCAAGTAGTGGTGTATCCATAGCTTATAGACTATGAGTGGTGGTTCTAGGATCATTTCCACTAGAATACTCAAGAGACAGAGTATTTATATTCTAGAACAAAGGGTTCCTTGATTCTGATAAAATAGTGGGAGACATAAATTGAATTATGTAATTAGTAAAAAATATCTAAACAATAATCTAGATAAAAGGCACACATCTGCTAAAATTCTTTTTTTAGAAAAATGGAAAGTTCTATCACAAGTTAAAACTACGATAAATATTGGACAAAGTTTATTCCCACACTGACATGAGTATCCATGAATATTACATGCACGTTCACATAGTACTATGATATAAGAAACTGAGGGTTCGAGTGTCCTCAATACTGTTAACTACCTCATGAAGCGAGGGAGAAGATTTCTTACAAGAGAATAATGAACAAATCATATGATAGTTATATCATTATTTTTCATCTATGTCATATGTTATTTGTGGTCTCTATACCCGGACATGGATGATATAAACATGAAGTCTCATCTATGAGATATTTTCAAGGAAAAAGTAAAGCAATGACATGAATAAGGCAATTTACACCGTTAGGTGTAAATTTAATGATTGATCATGATCTTTAAATGGATCCCTTTCTCATATCATTTTTTCCACTTTTACTCAATTTTCATTTTATGTTATAAAATGAGAAAGTATTGACTAAATGCTCCATTACCCATCTAGGTATGGTTTTCCAAGTGAATAAGAATAAAAGGAAATTAAGTTTTAATTCTTATAGAGAATAAATTGAAAGAAATTGTGAAAAGGAAAAAAGTCAAGTAATTCCAATGGAACATTCATGGTATCCTTCAATTGATGAGGTATTAACAATGTTTATTTACATTTCATATTATAAAATAAAACAATGGAAGTTTTAAAGTAATAAATAGATTTATAGAAGCAAGTTGTCGCATCTACATCAGGCATATTAATCAATGTGATGTTTCCTTTTACTACATGGGTATTAAATAAAATATTCTGGTGACATATGTGTATTCTAATATGATAACCATGTTAGTATAGAAACCTTATTGGAAGTCAGGTGAATTCTCCAAGTGGCTACGAAAGGGTGATGCCTAGGCCAATGGTGAGGAGTAGATGACTTCTTAATTTCCATGTGAAAGATTCATGTTGAACTATTGTTGGGTATAACCACAAACATTAATCTCATGTGTCCTTGGATTCAAGGAGACATTCTTTCAGTTTCTGGAATGAATGTTGTTTTTGGAAAACTCAATCACTAGTTCAGTAATACATGAATCATAGGCAATTAGTGTTGAATATAAATGTAAGACTTATACCCATTTGTGAGAGGATAATTCTTTGTCAAGTAATACTAGATATGGACATCATGAATATACAAATTACAGTATTTAGTCTTGGAACAACTAAATACTTTTGGTATTATTGATGTATTTAGTTTGGACAAAAGATCCTTTAGAAATAAAGGTACTTTTCAAAGCTTTTGGAAATAGTTCAACAAGTAAGCATGTACTATTCTAGGTATAAGATAGAAGTATATATGCTTCATAAGATTCATTTATTAAATTAAGGAATAATAAATTGAAGTATTTTCATTGTTAGGAGATATGAGTTTCATCGGGTTGGGATACCGAATAATATCTCGACCAAGCATTCATCAATCATGATAACGTAGCATGGAGTAATTCATAAACACACATTACCTTAACGACATCACAACAATGATGTTGATGAGGAAGATTGATGATCAAGTCTTACATATCAATATTGATCAATAAACATATAGCATGGAGCAACTCCTAAACACATATGTTATACATAAAAATTTTGATGTAAGTAATATCAATGTTGCAACTATTAGAATCCTCCATTATATTTCATAAAATGCTTAGAAAATAAAAAATATATCCCATAAACATATGCAAACTATAATGAAAAATGGATATCTGATGAGTCATAGTACTATAGAAATCCATTATGTCATATGTATATGTGTTTGGATGAAAATAGTTTGTTTGGATACAAACAAACTTGCATCAAGATAAACACATTGTGCATCTAAGGTACTTATCCTAACGATTTCATAGGATATTAAATAAAACCCTAAGATAGAAAAGTTTTTTTCAAGTAAGGAACTAGATATCTATATAAGGGTGCATATATCTATTAGAGATAATGGGAGCTATATTGACTTATATTTAGTCAATGATCAAGATGCACAAAATAGTTGTCATAGGAACTAGTTCCAGAAGCGCATGTGGAACAAAGTATGTTCCAGAGACATACTACATAGGAAGGATAAAAACATAGTGATGGTTTTTATATTCACCGTGGTCGGTGATCTTTTATTCAATGTGAATAATATTTCCCACAATAATACAATATAGCGAAATTAACTAAAATTGATAAGACCAACTAAAATTGAAATAATGGATTCTGTGTATCAAAGTTAAAACGGGATATTATTTTGAATACTATGGTGGGTATTCAAGTGAGTTAATTCCTGGATGGTATGAGCTTGGTACCAATAAGGCTCAGTTGGTTTCACCAAGTCATTATACCAAAATCCCTTAGAATTTTACTAATCATATCTAATATCTACGATAAATTTATTTTGAATTGGATGTCATGACCACCAATCATGGATGGTGACTATATGACACAACCAGAAAGGGATGGTCACGTCACATAATTCTAATAAAGGTTGCAAGTTACTAAAATATGGTTTAGGATTAAAGTAAGTAACATGATCATAGAAAATACATTTTCAAAAAATGTTTTCCATGTGTCTACGTAAGGTTAGTGGGAGAATCAATGTTTTCTAAACAAAATATGTTCGGAAACATATGAAAAGAAGACATTGGTCTCACAGTTAGTTAAGACCAATATGAAATTTACTCTCCAATGATTGTCTTAATGTAGCCACCTATGTTCTAGGGAACAAGATCTACTGAGGTATATCTATAGGTTTCTTGGTCCTAGTCAATCGCACATATAGTGACATTGTATTGAAAAATACATGTTGGAACAATTCAAGAGTTGAATTTTTTGCTATGTCACAGGGCATAATCTCTCCATGTTGACCTGTTTGTGATATGCGAAGAGATAAATGCGGTGAGCTGAAATCTATACATCGGAGCGATGGATCAATAACACATGCCATGATATGTACATGAACCAACATTTCCAAGGTATATTTTATAATAGGAAAATATCAGTTATATCCAGGAGCACTGAAAAGGATGTAGTTAGAACTATCTAATTTTACTCCAGAAAGTACAAAATATATGTACTTGGTAAGTGGAGAAGAAAGGATACAAGTTTTGGGGACAAATACTAGTCTTCCATTAATCAAGAGATATACTATTTCAGTTAGAGATAATGAGTGAGACAAGATCATATAATCATATGGTAGCCATACCTAAAATGACCGATTATGTTGTAGCTTCTAAGAAAAATAAGAATCATATATGCAACAATCTGTTCTAGTTCTTGGAATCGCAGCTGGTGAGAAAAGTATAATCATAATCTAATTTATGAAATTATTACTGGCCATGATTTCATGCTATGATAGAGGAAATTAAGTGAGATATAATCAGGATACAATCTCTTGAGTAGTATTACTCAAAGAGATGAGGTCGCTACAGTAGAATGGACACATGGAGAAACTGTAGAGGACCCAGTATCTAAAGCCATAACTCAATAGAAAATTATATGCATCATGTTAGTAGCTAACAATTTTGGTTAGAATGTTAGCTCTAGTGCAAGTGGGAGTGTTGAATTAGTGGATTCCCTAAACCCAATTATTCAGTGCTTTTGATTACTATTTCGTGTATACTATTAGCTATGAATGATGTCATCTTATCATTATAGTATAGGTTTTTCTACGTCTACTATTGTAATGGTAGTGTCCAAAGATTAATTGTTGTATCGAAAGGTTATAGCAGTTCCCAAGCTATAATGAGAACCTCTAGATACAATTACATTAATCTTAAATATAAGTTCTATAGTCTATATACATCTTACTGATTGGACACAGTAGATTTCTGACCATTAGGTGCTAGGGAATCATAAGCATTGATACTTATCATGATGTTCGCACATGGTGATCTCCAATAGTGAGATCATGAGGACTCACCCACCAATATAAGCACAACATGTTTCAGGTGTCAATGGATGTTCCTATCTATGATCATGTATAATGGTCTCCGAACTTGAAATCATTACCAATTTATTTCATTTGATAGAGTACATTGATGAAACATGAAAACCATGTCAATGAAGTCGTGGAAAGAAAGGTTTTGTTGGGTTCATCATTGGTGGCATGGAATTGGTTGAATGGTCAAAAAGGATTTGTCTCTTCCAAGTTATGGAACTCACATATCTCAATCCATGTTGATATTGATTGTAGTAACTTTATAAGAACATGGACATGGAATTAAAGGGTAAATCCTTTTAGTGATATCAATAAACAATAATTCAAGAAAAAGGGTGGTGAAACGAGAGTACGTTCTGTTTTATGAGATATTACAAAAAAAAATATTATATTACACAGTATGTGTTCGTAGGTTGGTTGTCACTATTGTGACAATCCTTATTTCTTTAGGGGCCATGATGGGTTTCCAGATCCCGATCATGATCTATTGATACTATTCACTGCTATTGAAATAAGGGCCTAAAGGGTCACACACAGTATAGTATTCAAGAATCTTCTCTATTCAATTGAATAAGAGTTTTGAACATAGTGGGTCACGCCACAAGGGTCCAGGATTTGTATAAAGTTAAAATGATCACCAATGCAATAAATAAAATCATATTATTCGAGTTTAGAATAATTAGTTTTGAATTTATTTGATAAATGTATTTACGAGTATTAGTAAATACATGAAAAATGTTAATTGACGAATATTAAATTATTAAAGGTTCAATTAGTATTTATGGGAGTGACGAGTCGAGTTAATGAATCAATTATTATCATGTAATATATTTTAAAATATTATAAGTAAATGATAATAATATTTATGACTCAGTTTAGTAGTCATAATATGTCATTAATAGTGTGTTGATTATTCAAGGGCCGGTTTGGCATTTATAGGTAAATAATTAACCACTATAAATATTATAGGAGAGGAGATTTCTAATGACTATTCATGGATATTCTCTCTCCCTTCTTCTCTCCCATAATATAGAGAGAAATTCTCTGGAACCAAGGAGCATGGATCAAACATTCTTTTATGCATCACTAGTGAAGCTTTTTTGAGATCGTTGGATTGTCGAAGGCATCATCACAATTCTTCATTAGCACCCAGATTATGATGAACGAAGCTCCCACAGATTCCTTGAAACATGTGTGGACAATCTAGAGGAATTCGACTTCAGATTCTTTGAGCAGCGATCACCAAATACGAGTAGACGTCATGGACGACTTCAGAATTAAACCAGGTATATTTAGAGTTTATTTTGTTCTTAAAATATATCATGCGGGATCCTTGTCTATGACCGGGCTGCCCTTCCCGGTCATCGACAAGTTTATGTTGATCGTCGGTAAAAAATATAAAAACACACCTGTTTGGGGTTTTCGCTGCTCGCCTAGTTCTTACAGCTAACACATATACAGGGGAAACACAAATTACCTAGGTTTAAAATTCTAGTTACTAGTTAGGCCATGGATTTTTTATAAAACATTATTGTTGGGTGACACACTTGTTTGGTGATCCTATTGATATTGGTATTATTTAAATGATTATTTATATTACATAATCTTTATGAAATGACTGTGTTTCATTACATGTATCATACTAGGAACTGTGGGGAATGAATTGTCATTCATATTTCCATGCCATTTCTACATTCATTGTGAAACTTAATTTTTCTATGTGATTTCTACTATTCCTAGTTGTTATATCTTGATGTTCTAGTTTTATTATAAATATATAATTTTTTTCAAAAAAACTTTTTTGTAATTGTTATTAATTATATTGAGTAGAAATACAATTTCAATTTATAAGGTGTTTGGGCCCGAATAAATTGGAATTTATGATGCACTTAATTCAATCTGTTTAACAGGGAATTTAAATAACAATTGAATCAAATTGAATACCACCTGTTAAAATGAAATGGTCACCTTATATGTGAAAATGATATATTGAACTTCACTTTACCATGGAAATTGGATGTAGGACTTGTTTCTTGTGATTCATCTGAGGTCTGTTCCTTCATATCTAAAACATTCTATTGAAGCAGGTTGTCAGCTATGTTATGCTCAGATGCAGGTCTTATACCATTATTTTTTATCATTTCCCTTATCTTATATGCAATGTTCAGGGATGATTTGTACCTTCCCTATATTCTATCATTATTACATTCTTTCACTATCTGTTTTAAATTCTGTTTGTGGTGAATGTTTGGAAAATAAAATCTTATTCCACCACCACATCCGCATGTTGTAGACCAAGATAGAGGTGTTGAGAACACTCCATAGGTGGTGGGACCTGAGACACCTATTATACCTCCTATATTTCTTATGGAGGAACCTCATTCTGATCTTCCACTGTCCATTGATGTTCAATTAAGTAATAATTATCTCAGTTTCATGAAGTCAGTTTATGGTTTTCCCAAGCCTACCTATACTATGGTAGAACCGATAGAAGACATTAATTATTATATTCCTCCCGACATAGTGGGTGATGGTGGTTCTAATTCTATATTGTCCAGGAAATAAGATATGATATCCATATTCGACCATCTTGAGATGCCTTCAGAGCAGAGGGTCATGCTTGTTGTCTATATGTTACATGAAGATGCTGACCGATAGTGAGATGTTGGTTCTCAGTCATTGAATTACAGATACATGGGTTGGGAAGAATTACAGATGGATTTTTAGGATCATTTCATTCTAAATACATTGATATAGATCAATTTAGATATTTCATGAATCTTTAGTAGGGATCTATGATTTTTCTTGAGTATTCTACTCATTTCACCAAGCTTTATCGATTTTCTCCTTCTCTGATTGGTATTGAATTGATGACAATGAGATTTTTTGAGGAAGGGATCTGGTATTCTATCCACTCATAGGTGAATATATTTCAGCTGAATACCTTTAAAAAAATTGTAAACCAATCCTTAATCATAGAACAAAATTCATAGAAGATGGTCTTGTGATCCAGGATTTTCTATTTTGCATTAGGGTGATTATTCTTCTAGCAGTTGAAAGTGACATTTCGAAGGTTCATGTACCGGAGGTTCAAGCCAGGTGACCCATACTGATAGTACCATATTATTCCACCAGTGTTGTAGAATATGTCATAATAATCCCAATGCATGAGTAACCCGATGGAATTTCAAAATTTTTGCAAGATGACTCTTCTTTAGAACTTCTTCCATTCTTTTGAACCAACATTAAGTGATAGGGGATCTATACTAGAACCTATATCATATATGGTATTTGTGTCTCCATATCATTCTTGGAGTTGGTATTCAACTAGATGGTCATGTCGAGGTGGTAATAGACGTGGCCAAGGTAGTTTGGATTCAAAACATCATTGTTAGCAGAATGGATATACTCGAGCTAGTTAAATGGCATCTTAGGGATAGATTTCAAGCCCTCTGTATGAATTGAAGAAACCAATAAAGGAGAAGAGTCTAGTTACATCTATGGTTAGAGGTAATATTTTGATATCCTTTACTTTAGTTTCTTCCATTTTTGATGTAGGTGCATCACACTCGTTTATATCTACTATTACTGTTAAATTCTTGAGACATTTCATCAAGTAAATATGTGGAATCATGTCTCTCTGAAAGCCATTAGGTGTTGGAATAGAGGGACTATTCCAATTTTAGAAGTCCCCCCTGATATAGATTGGTATCATTTCTTCTGAAATTTCTTTTCCCTCAAGATGACTAGCTTCAACATTATTCATGGTATGGAATGTCTTGGGATTTATTTTTCACTAGAGGATTTATATAAAAATCGACTGTATTTCATATCACATGAGGTTTTCAATTATATACATAAGGGTGAATTGGATATCCAGGATGTTTTAAATAGAACCCAACATAGTGGTCTTGGAAGAGTGACATCTCAGTTATCGAGTATCTTTATGAGTGACCATGGGATGCAATTGGTAGAATTCCCTACAATTGTGGATTGGATTCGGAATGTCTTCCGTGACAATTTCTTTGGAATACATGTTATGAGAGAGGTTGATTTTACCATAAATACATTCCTAGGTGTGGAACTAGTTTCCATTCCTCCTTATAGGATGACACCTATAGAGCTCCAATAACTCAAGAAGCATCTTTAATAACACACGGAAAATGGTTTTATCATACCTAGCACATCACAATGTGGTTCACCTATACTTTTTTCCAAGGAGGAGGATGGTACCCTCAGGTTATTTGTGGATTATAGGTGGTTGAACCAATATACAATGAAGAACCATTATCCTTCTACACATATTTATAACCTCTTCGACCAGCTCTAAGGAGAATCTATATTCTCCAAGATCGATTTGAGGTAGGTGAATAATCAGTTGCATGTGAGACCATTAGATCTAATATGTACATCTTTATATAGAAGGAACCACATGGAAAAGTATTTTTTTATTCTGTTTAGTATTAAAAACTACTCGGAGTCTTCATGGAATTGTTTAATTGAGTTTTCCACCTTTATCTTCGTTCCTTATTGGTAGTCTTCATAGAAAACATCATGGATTATTCACGCTCTAGACACGACTTTAAAAGGCATATTTAGATCATGTTGAGTACACTGAGAGAGCACCAACTATTTGAGATGTTCATTAAATGAAACTTTTGGATCAATAAGGCTCTATTCTATGGTAATATCATATTATAGATAATCATATCTCTCTACACAGAGAAGATGATCATATTTTTTCCCTAGGAGTGTCGTATGAATGTGTTTGACGTACATAGCCTCTTAGAGATTTCTAGCTATTATATGTAATTCATTCCGGACTTATCCCATGTAGAAGTGACTGTTACATAAATTAATAGGATTTTTGTGCTATTTCTATGGTCTATAGACTCTGATAAATAATATCAAGAGTTAAATGGAAGACACAGTTCAGATCTGATTCTGGTTCTTCCTGAGCAGGGCAGAAGTTAATAAGTATACTATGATGCTTTGGGAAGGGTGTTGTTATGATGCAAGGTGATCTATTTTGGGCTTATATATCTTTCCAACAGAGGTCTCATGAGAAACATTATAGTACACATGAACTCCAGCTAGTAGTTTTGGTTTATAATCTTCACTATTGGAGGAATATACTTTAGTGTGAGAGGTTTGTTGTTTATATTGATCATAAAATCTTGAAATACATCTCCACATAGAGAGACTTGAATTTGAGGCAGTGAAGCTCAATGGAATACCTTCAGTTGTTAGACATTGATATTTATTATACACCTAATAAGGGTAAATACATAACTGATTCCTTTAGTAGGAAGACATAGGAACAATCCATTAAGATGGTCAGCAAAGAGTGGTAGATGATGGCTATGTTTTCTAAGTTTCATCTAGTGGTTTATGAACAAAATGGGAAACCAGTTTTAGTTACTCTAGCAGTGACATACTCTTTTCTAGAGTGAGTTATAATGTTCCAATTGTCCTATTCAGCAGGACTTGTTTTGAGGGAGAGATTTTCAGGAGAAAACCCGACTATTGGTAGGGTTGTTGATGGCAGTGAGACTCTACTATTCTGTGTCAATGAATAGGTGCATTCTGTTATATGTGAAGAGTTACTAATGGAATCCCATGGATATTTTTGGGTAGTTCATGATAGGATTACCAAGATATATAGAGACATTCATCATCAATACTGCTGTCCAATTGTGAATTAAAAGATATAAGGTTTCATCACTCGGTACTCCACCAATTTGTAGGTGAAGGAAGAGAACCAGAAACCTGATGGACTTCTATAGCATCTATCCATTCTTGTGTTCAAATGGAATTACATAAACATGGATTTTTTTATTGTATTACCGAGATATCCTTTTTTTAATTATGCGATATGGGTGATTGTTGATAGGTTGACCAATTTCATGCACTTCCAATAGTTCTTGGGAGTACATCTATGTTAATGATCTAGGAAGGTTATTAATCTATGAGATAGTGGGACATCATGGAATTCTCTATTCTATCATTTTAGATAAGGATGACCATTTCACATCATGTTTCTACCAATGGTTGTAGAAGGTACTAGGTTCAGTGGTGATATTGAGTACTTCATACCACCCTTAGACTAATTGGTAGTTTATGTTAATGATTCGGGTGTTAGAGGATATTCTACGAGATAATATCCTTTATTTTGGAGATTCTTGGAAAAATAATATTCAATTAGTCATGTTTTATTGAAATAAAAACATTCCAGAAACAATTAATATGGCATCTTACGAGTCCCTCTATAGTGGATAATTCCATTCACCTTTAGGCTCACTAGTATAAAAACCTTTTTGACGTCGTTTTTAGCTTTTTAACATCGGTTTTGAGGCGGCGTTATTGCGAGAGACGTTAAAAATATTATTTTTAGTCTCGGTTATTTAATAAAACACCTTAAAAAAGGGGTTTTATGGTTTTTAACATCAGATTTTTTTAAAAAAAGTGAAAGACTTTTTTTAAATGGCATAAAAAATACATTTTTACGTTGTTTTTAAAAAAACTTACGTTACCAATAAATTTTTACGTAGGTTATTTAAAAACCAATGATAAAAGTCATTTCTAATGGCGGTTTTTAAATAATCGACAAATAATATATTTACTATCTTGTAAATAATTTTCTAATATTTGATTTTACAGGTTGTAGAGCTCAACGGAGTTACAGATCCAATGTTATGACCATCAAAATGTTTGATATGTTTTTTTCGAGGAATGATCGAATGTGCCAACCATAGATCCATATTAGAAGTAATTTTAGAAATTTAAGGAGGATTTTTAGTTTTACCATGATATAAATAATTTTGAATCATTATAATAAAGTAATAATAATTAAAGGGTATATCAATTAAGAAATATCCTCATAAAAAATATAAATCATTGAAAAATAATTACAAATACCTTGACATGATCGCAGGAAGAAGAAATAGTGGATTCACATGGAAGATAAAAAAATTTGATTTGGTGGAACGATGATGGTTTAATTAAGTGATTGTTAAATGGTATATCAATTAAGAAAAAAAATCATAAAAAATATCAATCATGGACAAATGATTATAAATACCTTGATGTGATCGCAGAAAGAAGAAATAATTGATTTATGTTAAAGATAAAATGGGTCGATTTGGGGGAATGATAATGGTTGAAAGAAATCATCATTATATAAGGATATTTGAATAATAAAAACATACAATTGAGATGATAAAATAAAATTCAGTATTAAAAATTTTAGGTGGGAATTGGAAATTTCGATGTCTTGATGAAAAAAAATTGATATTTTTCATTTGCAGGATATAAAAATTATCCTTCATGCCAGTTTTATGATACTATTTTTCATGAAGGTTGTTAAATAACTGATGTGAAAAATCAATCTTCATCACTTTTCTAGGTCGGTTATTTAATAACAGATGTGAAAAATCAATTTTCATGACTTTTTCACTTCGGTTATCTAATAACCGATGATAAAGGTATTTTTCAGGATGGTTATTAAATAACCAATGTAAAAATATTAAAAAACATGTATATAATTTCCCAATATTTGATTTGATAGGTCATAAATATCATACAGAGTTACATATTAGATGTTATGGCCTTTGGATGTTAGCATTCCCTAAGACCTCATTTAGTGATGATCAACTTCCGAATGCCATAACATTTAATTGGTAACTCTGTTTGAGCTTTGTGTCCTTCCATATCAAATATTGGGAAATGAAATATATGTTTTATAACATTTTTCATGATGGTTATTAAATATCTAACATGAAAAATGTTTACATACAACTACTTTATTTCCCAATTTTTGATTTAATAGGTCACAGATCTCAAATGGAGTTATGGATTAAAAGTTATGGCCTTCGGAATTTGTCCTTCCCTAAGACTTCATTTAGAGATGATAAAAATAAAAAGGCCATAACTTTTATTCCGTAATGCCGTTTGAGCTCTGCGACCTTTCAAATCGAAGCATGGTAAATTAATTACATGTTTGTAAAAAATTTCACGTTGGTTATTAAATAACATACTTGAAAAAGTCATGAAAATTTATTTTTCAACTCGTTTATTTTAAACTGACGTGAAAAGGTCATGAAAATTGAATTTTCACATAGCGTATTATATAAACGACGTGAAAAATCATAAAAAATGAATTTTTCACATTGGTTCTTTTATATCCGACGTGAAAAATCTGCGAATATGTATTTTCATGGCAGTAATATAATAACCGACGTAAACAATCGATTTTCCGATATTTTCATGTCGATTCTAAAAAACCGACGTGAATAAAGGAGATGTTAAAAATAGTTTTTATACTAGTGGATAACTTGAAGATGGGGAGGTAGATCAACTCGGTCCTTGTCTCATTCAGGAGACTTCATAGCAAGTCCATCTGATTCATAATCATATGACTACAACTCATTCCAGGAAGGATTCTTATACTCATCATCTCTGTATACCATTGGTGTTCAAGGTGGACATAAAAATGTTCTACATGTATCACATATATTGGGTCATAAATGAATGAGGATAGATGTAAATTTATCGCATTAATATGAATGGATGTTCACTATTGTGTAGAGATTTGGGAAGGTAGCCTATTGATTGATGTTGCCTCATAGGTTCTATTCCATGCACGACGCCATCTAATTATCTTAGCTTCTTCAATATCATCTGGACACATCCCATTCGTTTGATCAGGATGATTTAAAAATAGAGTAGGATGCGTCCTTTGAAGATAATTCAATTCTTATTGTCAACCATAGAATGAAGGTTCTTTGAGGTATGTTAGTTGATTTAGTTTGGGTGAAAATGAAAAACAGACATGTTCCGGACAACACCTAGGAGCAGGAGGCTGATATACATGTGAAATGGATGGAGCTTTTGCTCATATGACATTATAAAATCCATTGAAGGGAATCTCAAGGATGAGTTGTTTAAATAGGGGAGGTTGGAATGTAATTGATTTATCCATTGGTATGAACTATTAAATTTTTGGTTTAATCCCTAAAAAACCCTTAAAATGAATATCAGGAGGTTAAAGAAGAGTATGAGTGTGTCGGGGACTTTTTTGATGCACAGAGCACTAAAAAAGTGGAAAATAGGTTGGGCTGTATGATTGGTTTAAAAATGCAAAACCCCTAGAGCATTGTCATGTTCCATGTTTTATGTTTTGGAAAGTGGGAAAACTCTTGGTTTGCACATGCTTATCCAAATTGTACACCTTTCATATGAAGTGTTCCTAGTGAGAGATATCCATGTGCACTATTAGTGAACGGTTTGGCCAAACTATGTAGCCAAACTGTGAAAAGTGAAACATGGGGGTGAAATTACTAATTTGTCCTTAATTAATATTTAATTATTATTCATTTTCCTCCACTCTTTTCCTCATGATTTCTCTCCTCCCTCTGTGCGCATGATCTCCTCTCCTCCCCCATTTGGGTTTTATGATATTTCCCCAAAAATACTCCATTTCCTTCAATATCAAATGATATAGACTCATCTCAGTATGATCTAACATCTACAGTTATCTATATTATGGTTTATCCTCTATCTATTGAGCTGTTTAGGAGAAGCACAATTTTAACTATAATGGGGGTTTTGAATAATTTTTATATTTAATCAGTTTTTTGTTAAATCATAACTCGTTATCAGATGAGTAGAGTACCACAACTATGAGTTAGGGTGTATACTCTTTTTACGATCATATCCATCACTCTTTGATATCACGCTATTTTCATGCTCACATGATCCTTCCAATGATCCATTTTAATTTCATATTAAATTAGTTGTAGTGGTTTTCCATTTTCTTAATGATCCTATCATGTGAAGAAACCCATCAGTTGGTGTTCCACTTGTTTTTGGATACCCCATATGTGTGACCAACCTAAATTAAACTATATCCCCACATTAAAAAATTATAAAACTCCTCGGATATGTGTGCTTCCTAAGTCTTATGAATTAGTTTACAAATAAAGATAATTTAAGTGGTCAACGAAGAAGCATTTCATGATCTACATGCGTTGAACAATATAAATAAATTCACATGGTTGGTACATCATAATAAAACTGCTAAGACTTATGTAAAATGCATATGCATGTGGTTTAATTCTTATCCTTCATGAAATGCTCCTATAATAGGTGGTATTGTAATCAAACTCTTATGATGATTCCATGTGCACCATGATAATGCTTTATTCCAAGTTTAAATACATGAATTTGATTGTTTAGAAGTATTTTTAGCCTATGAGATTATAGTTTCATTGATGAAATTTGAATTATTTATATCTCACGCCTTTTATTAGTGGCTTGAATTATATGATACGCCTTGGTAATCATGATATCTTGTGATATTGAATCATGACTCATTCCTATGCTTGCTTTTATTTAATTTTTATTACTTTCTATATGAGTTGGTCCAATAGTTTTTGGGTTAAATATCATATCTTGATTAAATGGTTTTCTTGTGGCTTTCATATGACTAATTTTGGAATGTGATTATATATTTTCCTTGGTTTTTTATATTATATCCTTGATATGCCACTTGATGTAGGATGAGAGAGAACATGGGTTCTGTATTAAGGATCGATATATGGACTCACCATTCTTGTATGGTTATGAATTTACACATCGAGGTCGATGCTTTTTCTTTTTAGGAAAGTGATTCCAGATTGGATTCATATAATATTGTGTTATACTTGTCCCATAAGGAAGAAACCCTAAACATATACATTGGAGTGATGGAAACACCATTCCATGGGTCATACTTGGTCCCCAATGTGAGATACATTGTATGAAATTAGATTTAGCATGCCTCGAGTGATACAGGGGACACCGTAGAGTTCATCTTGGATGAACTCAGTGGTATTAGATTACATTGGATGTTCCAATAGTGAAAATTGGGATTCTTTTTAGATCACCTTGGATGGATATGGGATCCACCATATGATTTGATGGATTTATTAGTTGTTTTTTAAATTATATTGATCCTTTAGTATCATTTCAATCCTTCTTACACATATAGGATGCTTCTCACTAGTTTACTATGACACTCAAATGATGACATGTGAATTAGACCCCAGGACAAAGCACCAGAATGGTGGTATGCCATCTTGGTTCCCTTGTTACTATGGACCTGCTGTATATATATATATATATATATATATATATATATATATATATATATTAAGCCTTACATAAGTACTATATTCAGACTTCCGACAGAGGTTGAAGTACGTGTTATTGGACTGGTGTCTGTTATGGAAACTAGGCCAAGTTGTTATTATTTAGTTTGATTACTGCTCTACATATGTTATATACCGACACACTATTATCTATTTTAAAACTAAACTACAAAGTTCCAAACATTGTATGTGATGACCTAATGATATTTATATCTCACGCACTATATGGGATTCATTTGGCACCTAATTAGAATTTATGGACATAGGTATGTGTCACGACCCGCCTCCACCAAGATGAGGGAAGGGACAACAGATTGCAAGACCCTTACTTCCTCATGTCAAAGGATAGATAATGACCCCCGAAACCCACCTTCAATTGGTCATAGAGTAGTGACTAGAACCAAGGTTATAAAATCACAAACAAAATGGATCGGGAGATAAGATATAAAATCCCAAACAACACCAAAACTAGAAGTAAAAGTAAGGAAAATACAAATCATTCCCATATGCATGTTCCAAAACTATGTGCTACAAAAGTAATAGAAAACGCTAAAGTAATTTACCAAAGAAAAGAAAAAAATCAATAAAAAATATCCCAATGTCCGAACTAGTACGGTCCCGCACGATCCTCGAAGTCCTCTTAGAATCCTGAAAATAGTTTTATATACATAGGGTGAGTATACAGGTATACTCAGTAGGGAAAAATCAAAATCTCTTGTGCATAAGTGTAGAGGAATTCTCTTGCCCCATGAGAAAAGTAGATAACAAGAGAACCTATCAAGTAAAATATCCACCCAAACCTCACTAAGGAAAACTCCAAAAAACAACACAAGTCGTGTAAAGTAATAGTAACAAAACATCGATTTTTTGGTACCCTGCACATCTTTCCCACTGGTTATTAAAGACATACTACACGTCAGACCATCCCTGCCATTCTCACTGCAGTCCCACTGCCATAGCCTTCCCACACACAAATGGGCTACCACAACCACACATCTTGCCCGCAGATACCTTGGACACAACAACCACATGTAACATGGAATATTTATTTACAACCACTATTGTCTTCTTGTTTATATGATTCCACTATTTTCTATATATTGTTTTCCATAGTGCATACTCTAGTCTATAAGGTAATATTCTCCCAAAAGACACCCCAGGCCCCCACGACTAGTCTGAAGCCTTTGGAATTCAGGAAAATTATTTTGAGGACATGGTTCTAACTAGGATCAGGGCACAACTTAGTGGAACCTAGGACATTGATTCAACATAGTTTCAATTAAAATTCAATATTTCTCACTATTCATAAAATATGAATATTTTCGTAAGAATACCAAAAAAACACCACAAGTTAAATTTGATATGGTGATTTATAATATGTATTTTTCAAATAAAATATATAAAAGTGTAAAAATTAGTTTTAATATAATTTATCTATAAAAAGATAACAAAACATCATTTTAGATAAATATTTATATTAAGCATAACATTGGAATTATTTGTTACTTTTTTCTAGAAAACACATAAGTTGAATGTAAAATAGTTGATTGAATATATATACTATATAAATTTTAGTAAAATAATTTAAAAAATTGTTTTTTGTTCTATTTTTGTAAAGCACATTTGTTTCCATAAAAATGATTTCTAAGAAATGGATTTATACTATTTTCTTTCTTTAAAAAATGTCCTCTGAGGAATAAATTTTATAGAAATATGTACGAGAAATTTTCATAATTTAGTAAATCGTATTCCAAACCTCCATTCCAATTTCATGGTGACATCTATCATATTAAATAATAATATTTTATAAATATTCCATGTTTCATTTAAACTAAGTGTTCCATGTAATTCTAAAGAAACATGGTGTTTCCTGAAACACCAGCTAAAGTAAGTGTTGTGTGCAATGTAAGAAAATCATAGTTCTTTCTTGTAACAAAATATAATTTTAGTGTTTCAGGAAAAGAAAAATATCAAAAATAATATAATAATTTTAAAAAATATTTCACAAAATTTCATTATGTTACATTATAACCCCACTATAATTAATTTTATTCTCAAAATTTTCCTCAGTAATCGAAGGTATAACATTTCAAAATTCTTTCATAGAAACAAAAAACATAAGAGAGCTTTAAAAAAATCACATTTTATGAGAGAAATAGATTTGTATAATTCATTTAGGATAGAACATACTATGTTAAAAAATAGGCCAACATAGGTGGAATATTAAAACATGGACATATGAGGGAGAACTAACACCCAAATAATGATGGTGGGAGATAATGAACACTGGTCACAAGAAATTAGGTGATCTCGAGAAGCTTAATGACCAAAAATACATAAAACACAGAGGAATGAAAAGGATCATTAGTATCTTAATAAATGATGATTACGGAAAAACATTTAATTTCATGACCCGTTTCTTAAAGTGTATGAATCATTATGAGAATATATATATTCTTGATTTCATTCCATTCAAAATAAAAAACTGAAACTTCGGTAGTGCTTTGATAAATTTTCTAGTAATCTCTAGTTCCACAAAAGTTAGTAGAAATTTTTATTCCTAAAGTATTAAATTCTCATAAGATCCATAAATATAACGAAAATTAATTTCGAATATCATTAATTAATATCAAAACAATATTCTTAGAACATGTTATCCAATGTGTATGATGTAATACATTAATCTATAAAACCTCATCCAATTATCAACACATACCATTTCATAAAGGGTTAACCTTATGTCCATTCTAAATGATTAAAATCCAAAACAAGTGAAAAAATATTACTAACATTTTAAAAATCATCTTTATATTTCTCTCCTATATATATATATATCATAATGTTTCTATTGTTTATCTGAAACCAAACATGCGAATATATTCATCATGTATTCTATTAAAACATGGTAGGAAAAGGATTTACCATAAAATAAATTTTAAAAAATACATTATTCTTAATTTATTAAATAGAAAAAAATATTATTGGATATATTCTTAAAATAAAAAAATTATGTAAACTCCATCAATTATGGAATAAAAAACTTTTTTAAATAATCTATAAATAGTTACAAGGAAATATGGACAATCAAATTTTCTTATTCATAACTATAATCAATTTATTCCAATAATATTATCTTAACATCCAAAACATATTAATGGTTATCTTATCATAATAAAAATATCACCTTTACATTGAATCCATTTTCTTGTTCATTAGAATAATCAACCTAATCTTTCATAATTGATGAATCCTAGTACAAAACTCTTCAGTCATACCACTTCCTTCTAAAACTGTTAACAATACTTTTTTATTATATTCATTAATACATGTTTCATTTTGTATTTCATTAACAATATATTCTTCATAAACTTAAAAACCATTAATCACACATTCTATATGATTCTCTTCACTAGAATTATCATCAGAACATATATTCTCATCATTTCAATTCATTAATCATTTAAAATATTGATCAATAAATGATACCTTAGGGAGAAAATTATTCTCATTAATTGAGTTAACTAAAATTGTCATTTTTTATTTTTAGTTAACTTATTTGTGAAATTAATATCCATACTTAAAACATCTTCAAGTTCCACTATAACATCAAATTATGTGTTTCCTCCCACATTCTCAACATGAATGAAACTAAATATTCATTTCGCAATGGACTCTACTACATGAATTCAGACATAACCCTATACTTATTTTATTTGGTTAGTTAGATAGTTGGTTACTGTACACATTGTTAATCATTTTCGTTGAAAAAATTATTAGGAATAGTCATAAAATCATTCAATAAAGTCATCATATAAATTATCTTCTAATCTGAAAATTTTCCATCCCATTTGAGGGTAACAATGTTCTTTCTGGTTCCATCCAATGAATAAAAATAGAATTCATAATGAGAGAAACTCTAATCATAATTGAAAATCACATAGTCTAAATAATAATGTAGGAGGTGTAAATCATGAAACCATATTTTTAATATAATACACCATAGGTTTTTTCCTTAGACATTAATAATTATCATCTATTTAAATCCATCACGGTGGTTTATAACATTTTTGTTAATTTTCACAGGATATCGCCAGAGAGTTTCAAACCCAATTATCATAAAATCGTTACCAATTGATTCTATATGAATATGGTGTTTTGGGGTTGTCACCAATATGTAAATATATTGAATAACTGGATCCACTTGTAAAATCTATACATGGATTTAATTTCTTGTAAACCATTCACTCAATCCATTAAAAAAAATATGATCATTTTCCAGAACATTGAGTCACCCATTACTTATCCTAGGAAACATCAATATAAAATCCTTTTAATTATCCATAGGGATATCACTAAATTTCTATCATTATAGTTTCCAATGTTTAACTAAAAAAATAATTTTATACCTAATATAGAGTCTATGGATTTTTATAAATGGATATTATATCATTTTTATGAATATTAATTACATTACACAAACTCACTACATAGGACCATAGTAGTTTAATGCATATGGAAATATGGAACATAATATTATAAACTGATGAATGATATTCAATGTTACCCACAATGGTCTTACAATTTAGTTCTCTACCAAGACATACCCTATATAAAAATATTCTTCATAAACTGGGGAATGTAAAAATAAGAATGAGTTATCACAAATACCTAGTAATGGTAATCAAAAGGTATTTATTTCTATAATCATATGAAATAATAAGATAATAATGGTTTGTTTTAATTAAAATAAAATACAATGTTCATAATAAACCTATCATAGATCCTAAACATGAGTAATGTCATAAATATTGGTTTTCAGTAAGACATTAATCAAGAAGTAATCAAATAATATGAGTCACGAGAGCATAAATATATCATAAGACATGTATTTTTTGAATTAAAAAACTTTATATCAATGTAAATATCTATAATTAGAAATACTTCCCCTCATAAACTTAAGTACACGAAAATAGGCCATCTCATAAACTAATGGACATGACAACAGGCCCCCTCATAACATTTTGAACTTGTAATCAGGTTCACACCTAACATTGTGAACACCTAATCAGGTTTAAAAATAAAATTGTGAACATATAATCTATTTCCCACATTACATTTTGTATATGTTATCAGGTTCATGCATAACATTCTGAACATGTAATGAGGTTTGTTTTTAGGTGGAAACACATTCAATTAATGACCTAGCCCCATCCCAAGTGAAAACAATCTCCCCATATTTGAAATGTTTTACACCCATTTTCAACCCTTTCAATCACATGAGATATAAATATTTACCCAATTCATGGGAAGTAGATATAGGTTCTGTGAAACACATAATCAAAACCATATTTATGTGAGAATAAAGTTGATAAACATTAGTCATTTCATAACGAAAGAAGTGAAATGGGATTAATAAACATTTCATCATATCATTACATGCATAAAAGCGACTGGTTTCATTATCATTTAATCATATAATAACACATAAAAATAATTGAGTTTCATGAAAATTTTATCATGGTATAAACCACAGAAGAGAGTAAAATTTCATAAATATCATTCCATTAAAACATAAACTAATAATAGAAATAATATGAATGGAATCCTTGAATTATATCCTTGGGAAGGCATATTCGACTCCAAGGGATTTCATCATAGATGTAAAATAGTTTTGAATGATCATTTAAAACATTTCATGATGAAAATAACATTTATTATTTAAAATAATTATTTTTAAAACACAATATTTTTTGAAAATTCTTTTCTTTGAAAATAAACATTAAAACATATAAATGAGTATTTTTAAAATCAATTCAAACATTTATTGAGGAATTTATCCTTCTAACTTTGAAAAATTATTTGCAAAACATAAATTTTTTTTAAATAATTTCAATTAAAAATAAAATATGAAAAAATATAAAAGAATATTGAAATCATTGTGATATCATGATTGTTAGAAATAATGTTAATGATGTGCATTATAAAAACAATGATTCAGTATACATTATCAAAAAAAGAAAAATGCTCATTATTTTTTAAAACAAAAAAAAACTTATCCTAAAAAATTTGTAAAATAAAAATCATTGTTAATTTTTTTAAAAATTATTGGATACTAATTTTTTTAAAATATTTATAGAAAACAAGGTTTTGAAAGAAAAAGTGTTTTTTACCAAACAGATGATTTTTTATAAATATGTAATTGTTGAATTTATGAATACATAAATATATGAATGTGAACATGAAATGTGAATTCTAAAGAAATGGAAAATAATAAAAATTATAATTATTGATATTTAGATCATGATATTTCTACATTGGAGTCTTGATCATAAATAATATTGATAAACAATGATATTATAACATAAAATCATTACCATTTTGTTATAATTGAAAATACGATCTGTGAATGAATAAAATAAATGAAAAAAATAAGTTATCATGAAATGAGTTATATTAATGATATATCATGAAAAAGGGAAGTATATACAACGCAAAAATTAAATTAGTGGATAATATGGAATATGTTTTCCATAAATGAAAGTGAGACTATAATTCCCCTTACGTTAAGTCTTAACACCCATCATATTTATTCAAAAATAGTATATAATAAATATTATATTATTATACTCATATTATAGAACTACATTTATATATATCATACCATATTTATTTTATTATAACCTTTTAATAAAAGATTATTAATAATTAAATCTTAATGTTATTCTTTAGGTAATAAGAACATTGATTATTGTATATGATTTTGTTCTTTAAATTCTGGACCGATTATTTTGAACATGATTTAATCATAAAAAATTAATACAACCTGTAAATGAATTATATATTCGTTATATATTTATTTATAATAACCCATTGCATTTATTCATAAGAAAGTAAGGACACTGTTAAAAGAGACGGTAGGTTGTACATACGCATGAATGTTGTTTCCATTTTTATATCATATTGAAAAAGAAAAAAATTAAATGATATATAAATATATATTATAATTCCAAAATAATTATTATTCCATATATATCACATATTTTTATTAAACCTATCCTTAATACATTTCATGTAATGCATGAACGAATCACATCACTACGTCGGGTGGTAGTCTACCTTACATACAAATGATGATTTTATCTTCCATTAAAATGGAAAGAATGAGTGAATGTGTGATAAAATAATTCATTCTTATTAATAAGATAAATTATATAATATATATCATGTAAAAAAATGTGAGTATCATTATATCAAACATTGAATGGTGGGATTGGGAAAATGAACTACATCAGTTCACGAGGTGGTAGTCAGTCATTCAAACAAATGATGATTTCATAACCATTTTATGGATGTGTGTGTTTGTATATATTACACTTAAAAAATATTTTTATAGTTAAGATAATTTTTTTATATAATCATTTAACATTTATAATTTCAGTAGGTGGATAATTAAATGAAGTAAAGACACAAGTTGATGAACATTAAATATTCTCCAAGCATCTTCATTGGGTTTACACTAAAGCCTTAATAAATTGGATTTATTATCAAAATAACACAAATAGGATGATAGGAGGAATTTTGGGATGTTATATGATGTGGAATTTTCTAAACAAAATATTTTTTAAGTTGCGAAGAATGGGAGAGAGTTAATGACCTTTTATAGTTGAGGATGAGTTGCATTTTCTGTAAATACTGAAATTTATTCTCTATTGGAAGATCGTCGTTACGTAACATGCCTCTAAAATTGATAAATAATTGATTGTAAGGAAGATTGTTTTGATTAACAACTCCATAAAAAATCACATTGCCCAATTTTATTCCTTAGTATTTAAGATTACTCAATTTTAACTATATAGTTGTTACAAAGGTAAATTGTATATTTTTATTTACCTAGGTATTTTATGCGTCATGTGTGAGATAAAAATGAGTTTTATTAGATAAATTATACCTAATGAATCTAGATATGAAATATAATTCAATAAAGAAAAATAATATTGGTATTTAATATTAACATTAATATAAACACATGTAATGCACAAAACCCTATTTTAACCATAATCATGTTAATTAATTTTACTATAATCATAAATTATTACTGTATGAAAGTAAGTTTAATGTTTTAGAAACTAAGAAAATCAGGTTATTAAGAAATGGTAATGACTGTTTTATCCAAATTTATTTCAATGAATTGAGGAAATTTAATTTAAAATTAATCCCATAGATGTAACTAGAAAGAAGGTTTTTAAAAAAAATTAAAAGTGTATAATGATTTTATATCCATTATCTACATGAAATTGATTAAAATGACCAAGAATTTATTAATTGAAATTAACTTTCACTAATTTTACCGTAAAACAAATTCAAAACATTATTTATCTTTATAAATAAAATAAACTAAATGGAAATTTCTTATTACTATTTTGTATTTTTCACTATTTATAAAAAAATGAAACTTATTCTGAAAGCCCTGATAAATTCTCTCTAAGATAATTATAATTTTATGATTTCATTGTTTAATTTTATATTTTCAAACAAAATATATAATGGTGTCAAAAATTAGTTTTAAAACA
This sequence comes from Viscum album, assembly GCA_963277665.1. Taxonomy (NCBI): domain Eukaryota; kingdom Viridiplantae; phylum Streptophyta; class Magnoliopsida; order Santalales; family Viscaceae; genus Viscum; species Viscum album. The sequence goes on along the minus strand of OY728167.1, from coordinate 460,399,384 downwards.
TGTTTTCTATAAAAAGGAGGAAAAATACTTTTAAGACAAATATCGCTTTTATGAGTGAAATTGGACATTTTTTCTTATATATTATCAATAAAAAATGTAAGATGAATGTTAAATATATAGTTCAATATATATAATATAAATAAATCAAGAAATTTGTTTCTTTTAATTTATTTTTGAGAAAGATCTTTGTTTTCAGAAAAATTGTTTCTTAAAAATATATTGTCATTATTTTCAATTAAAACTATTAGATACAAATGAATTAATTTTATATACAGATGTAAAATATAATTTAATAACATATTTAATATTACTTATAACCACCATTCTAATATTTAGTTGAAAAAAATGATATTAAATAACTTTTTTCAGATAATATTGCATGTTTCATTTAGAATTAGTGTTTCGTGTAACGTAAGAAAAACCAAGTGTTTCATTTAATGCCAAATAAAATTAATAATGCATTCAATGAAAATAAAGATCAGGGATTTCATGTACCAACTGAAAAATTCAATGTTCCATGAATTTAAAAACTAAAAAATTATTAAAATTAGTTGGCGAAAATATTTACTGAAATCTTTGGGTGTTACAATCCTGAACTATATCAACAGATGGTCCAATCAGTCCATGTCAAGGTGATATCTTCTAAAACATGATGTAAACACTTATAAATCCAAAATAATTATGATAGATCCAAATCAATCTATCATATGACACAAATGTTCTCTTAATATTTTACCTAAAACCCTTGTGTTTTCCCATAGCATTGACTAATATGTATATTCATGTACATTAGTCATAGTAATATATATATATATATATATTAAAGACATAATAATTCTCAGTATCAATTAATTTATTCTAACATATATATCACCACATTGCGGAAAATTAATAAATCACAAAAAATAATGAAAATTGGTATATCCCAACCCGATGAAACACAATATGTAATTAAATTAAAGAACTAGTATGAATAAAAAACAAGTATATATATATATATTGATTTGTCTTACATTATTAATCTTTATGGATGGATTTAGTTAAATCATAAAACAATAAAAAAGTTCAATCAATGGTAACTATGAGGTCTATTACACATGAGCTGGATAGGATCATGGAAACTCCACTAAGTGAGACAAAAAAACTCTCTCATTTCTATCACATCCCATGTTGGTTAAAATAAAAGATGAAAATTATGACTTGATATCATTTTGTAAATCTCCAACATGAACCTCCATGTTTGATCAAGAGATCCATGAGATCTCATGCATGCCTCCCCTATAAACATGAGGATGTCGACAAGTAGTGAGGGTCTAAAAATCATTAGCGGCAAGACTATGCAATAAATATCACATCCTTTCACCAAAAAAAATATAACAACTCAGAACAAACTATGTGGATGAATGATAATTTAAAATGGAACACATGTAATGAAATTTATAAATAACTGGTATCCCTGTTTGGTAATACGAAGAATATTAATAGTAAAAGTAGGTAAAAAAATATAATACTGTAATGAATCTTGGGGAGTTTGTTGCAGTCCCTCCACCAATTCATTATCTATGACTTGGCCGTATAAAATAAAACACATCCGATTTCCTATATCCCTACACATTATGTATATATATGCATCTAGATGGATGTTCACTAAGTAATAATTATACCTATTCAGACACAAAAAATGTGTCTTTATCAAATATTTTCATGTATAAATGGTTTTTTCAATTATAAAAAATGTGTAGGAATTCATGAACTATGACATATTGAGAAACTTTTGTGATAAACAAGAATATACTTGCCTTAAAAATACATTCTTCAACCATATGGTAGAATGAATATCATGGTATTAGATAAAAATAAGATTTATCCACATGGCTAGAAAACATACTACTGAACATCATGTAAATAAGATACTCTACATTATCTATATATTATGTGATTCATGTAATTATAATCCACTATGAATTGAGTGGTCGTGATATTCATCCTCCACTTGTCCTTGAGAAAACATGCTACTTGGCATCAATTGGGAATCAATTGTATCAAACTATATCCACAGAGCATCACGATTCCAAAATGTATTCATATGTTCAATGTCATCATCATCATATGTTATTCTCACTCCCCCATCAATGGATAACCATGTCATGTTGTTCTAGTTATTCTATGAACCTAAAAAAATACCTCTAATGGTTTTATAACACATATAACAGGCTTGAGAATACAAATAAAATCATAACATTTCATCATGAGAAAATAGTATCAATGAACAACAACTGTGACCATCATCAAACATGAATAAAAAATATACAAGCATATTTATGGAATGAATTATCATGATCAGGTCTCACAGCCTATGCACAGACCCACATGTGATCACAAGCAGACAAAATCTTCAAATTACACTAATAAAAGAATCATGCACAGCAAATTTATGCATAAAAGATCCCCAAATGGTAAGGAACATACTACTCAAAGGATTTAATCATAAATGTTGATATTCTTCAAGGGTGAAATTTACCTAACCATGTTCCCAAAAAAACAAGAATACTATTTCATTCCATGAACTCCTAGAACTAGTATCTAATTAAATAATATAACTTTACAGAAAGATAAAAGGTACAACATTCGAGGAAAGGCATAACAAGACATACCAAAATAAAACTACTATTAACGGTAGAATATGATACTGGTTAAAGATAAACATCAATTCTATATTATTATAGAATCAATAAGGAATTATTGTTTAAGAGTACCATCTATAAGATGTTGATTAATTCCACTAGTCCTCAATAAGGGTGGGTTCTTCAGCGAATCAACCCAAAACATAAACACCGACAAAAATAAGTGGAAGAAGACTATGGATTAACATTATATGTTGAGACAAATTGAATAAAAAAAGATTATAATAATCAACATGAGAATGGTCAATCTCTCAGTCATGGTTCATATGTGAGTCATCTGGAATATTTAACATTTATTTAATTGACAAGGGGTGAATGTACGATTTGATTAAAATGTATTATAATGAATAACAAATTCATTAAAACCCCCACATTTAAACCATTTTCATTTACCCATTAATTTTTCAAGATACAAGAAAAATAGAGAAGATTTCGGGCATTTAAAAATCTATCCCAACTGTTGAAATGACCTTTACCAAGACCTAGCAAAGGACATGGTGTTCTTGAACACCCCATGACAATATAACCACCCCTATTACATGTCCTTCCGATGAAAGTCATATTCCCCACTATTCCCACAAAAAAACAGTTGAGTGTGTTTACAATATTTGGAAATCATTAGTCTAATCAAAGGACTATGTTTTGGTCACAACTCAGCCATGATTCTTCACTTTACATTTTACACTAAAAAACTAGGTATCGTCTCAACACCCTCATCCACTTTCTCTGTAATATGATCAATTTATATTTTTCATGATGATTATCTAGGGTCTAAAACGACTTATTAAATCGGAAATGTTTTAGATGATTTTTAAATAAAATCTATAGAATTCATTTTAAGCCTAAAAAATCTACTCTATTCTCACAAGGTTCTAGATGATCATGGATCAACTGAAAAATATAATGTTTAAGAAGTAAATAATCCTTTTCATACAAGAAAAAAACTACAGTTGTCATAACAAGAAACCATAATTTCTTTCAAATGATATTAAAATAGGATTATAAAAAATGACAATATAGAATATGAGTAAAAGGATGGAAAATAAGAATAATAATATAGTAAAAATTGATGATGAATATTCCAAATTATGTTTTTCAATGTACCTATAAATCTATAAAATCTATTGAATGAGTTAATATTGAGTAATGATTTAGAAATAGTAATTAATTTAAGGAATATGAGTCAATTTAAATTGTTAAAGACTTCTACTCCCATATTGAATGATTTTCGAAAAAAACTCACCTAGATTTTATAACATTTATACTCAATTATATGAAAGGATTGCATAATAAATAAGAATAACTAATGGAATTGGATTAAAAAAATGAAGAGTGATTTGGCCAAAAACATCCTAAAATTTAATTCTCTTATATACCTTTTATAATAAAAATGATAACTATATTCTCATTACAATGAATATACATCATTAATTGAAGAAAAATATCAGAGAAATAGTCTGTAGAATTTCGTAATAGAAATTATTCTTGAGGAATTAATCCTTTCATTAGTGGAATTTCAGAAAGCCTATTTGAATATTAATTTTTACCAAATGGAGTTCAATACCATAATAATTAATGTGTGTGATAAATCACTATAATAATCAATAACGATTCATAAAGATAGTGTTTAGAATCTGAAGAAATAATGAGAAGATAATATGAGATTAGTTTTGGATGATAAAAATTATCTCGACATGATATATTTCATCTTGGGATAAAACTATGAAATATAGAAACTACACAACTAGTAGATAACAAAAAATTATTTTTTTATATTTCTATTTTAAATTTAACATCTTCTATAGCTTTCATTGCATGAAATAGAAAATTTAGAACCATGATTTGATATTAAATATTAACATCACCATTGGAATTATAATTTGAACATTAGGAATAATTATTTTGCCATTAGAATAATAACCGCACAAGTGAACGTATATATAAAATTTAGGTATCTCATAAATGAAAATATGATATATTTATATTAAGGAATGAATACTTAATTTTTATTAGAATGATATATTATGTTTTATTATTTTTGTGAAATGTAGATAATTATTTTTAGTTTTATAGTCAATATAATGACTTAAATGAATATTTTTTTTCATAAAATATATTCATAAAGTAATATTTTATTGCATTATATTTATAAGATAATTTATTGAGACCGTAATTAATTATTCAAGGTGTTGTAAAATCAATTATAATATTAAAAATGATTTGTATTGAATAAATGATGATATTATTAAAAAAACACCCCAAATTTATAAATGTTTTTTCATAAAATGGAGTCCATTTTTTAAATATACACATCAAAAAATGGTTACGCTGATTTTATAGGATATTTCTAGAATAATTGAATTTTTGGTGAATAGTGAAATACTGTAATTTAAAGTATTCAACAATATAAGTAAATAAATAAATTATTGAGTCATGATTGAGTAATGGATTATATAAGTTAAAATATCTAGAAATCACTTATTTTATCTACTATACTAAGTCACACGACTCATCATTATTGATATTCTTGATACAAAATAATTAATTGATGAATAAAATAACAAAAAAGAACCCCTCTCCTCCACTATAAATAACACCCCACACCACATAATATTTTTATGAACTATATGACTTAGATATTACATATATTCAACCCAATTACTCTCTATATCCACTTAACCACATTCTTGTCTTTTTGGTCTCCCTAAAAGACTATTTCTAGGTTCCATAAGGAGGATCTCAAGGAGACGACACTAAAGAGATAAAACCTTACCTTGTTTTCTTTTAATTCAAATTCATTTATTATCCATTCCTAACCAAACCTATCCATACTAACATGATAACTATAGTAATGTATATATATATTGGAAAGAAACTTTTTAGTGGAATATCACTCATCAAATCTCTTCCCCTCTCTTTTTAAATCTAAAAATGAAAACATTTTCTATGATGTAACGATTCCCCACATTTGTGGATGATGAGTATTCATTTTTCATTAACTCTTCAACGATGGTCATAAAATATATTTTATTTTAAAAATATATTATGAACTGTTTATTAAATCATATTTTATTTTTTTGAACAAGTATATTAATATATTATTATATAAAACCATTCAAATTCATGATCCTTATAAAAACTGCCTTTATAAATTAATCATTTCGCACTAACATCTTATCAAATGAATCATCCTAACACCATATAACAAAATGATACATGAGACCATCAGATATCATATAAATTAATAAATAATTAATAATTTTACTTATAGAGAAGTTATTCCCAATTGAAAATTACTCCTATATGGATACTCAAGGGAATTGATCATAAAACTCTGAAAAAAACCTTCCTGAAACAACGAAATTAAACAATATAACCCATAAAAATGTTAATAAAATAATTTAATAAAATAATAATAAATAAAATATATGTTTAATAGGTTCTTAATTAATTAATTAATTAATATAATTTTTTTCTCTGGGACATTAAGTGCAGTGAAGAACACTTTTGGACATATGGTAAGGGTTTTCTCATCTCAATTTTATTGTTGTAAGATATGCGTCATTCAACCCTTATTACTTGTGTGTTATTTATGTATACTTACCTTTGATATATAATATCATGAATACCTATATCTTCATGGTATTTAACATATCATTTCATAATTATTACTTTTATGGGTAATACAGTTCGATATATTACAAAGTGGTAAGGGAATTCTTAACCGAATTTCTATTCATTGGGATAAAATTATACTACAATTATTATTTCATGATATTATTATGTTTTAAATGACAGTTTATTATATTATTATTTATTTAAAATTTAATTTTTTGAAATTGTAGCTGATACATAGAATTGATTACTTTGGTTAATGCTCAAACCTTCATTTAAAATAAACCATTTAATGATTCATTTTATCTAGGTTTAGAGGAAATTTTATTTTTAAATATATAAGGAATTAGCAGACAATCCTAATTTCATGATTCATTAATACCTTGAAAAATCCTAAACATGTTTAAAATTTAATTTTAAATAAATTATTTTCTTTTGTAATTTCATATCTTTTTAGATAAATGATTTCAACGTAAATGTATTATTTCGCTCAGGAATGTTTTAATGATTTCATTAGAGTATTTTGATCTTTGGTAACACTCTTTGTTGGTTATTTTTCATAATTGTGGTTGATATATTATTATACCATCTATAATATTTTATTTATTTTTTATGTTCATTTTGACTTTAGATGTACTATATTTATACCATTATTCATATTAATCAAGATCGTTTATGATTATGTTTACTTATTGGGGAAATAATTTATATTTTATTTTCTAGTTTCAATATGAATTTTTATGTTGATTATGTTTCACCACATTCATTTAAGGGATTCATAGGACATAATAAGTGTTTGGTGGTGCCAGCTATAGGCTCTCGATTCATCAGTTGGTCTCATGAGACAAACTAGATTGGGTTTTGGTCGAGGCCTTACCCATTAATGTATACCTCATGGATGAGGTTTTGATATTATGCTTATGATGTCCGATATTATGGATTCCCACATTATGGATTTTGAAATTGACAATCCATGTGATTATTGGCCAAGTTGTACATCCATAGTTATGTTTTATTCTCATGTGATTGCTTATATGGAATTATTTGATCATATTTTATTACTACAATATTATACTAATGATTATGTTTTAATGGATTTTTTATTTATTAATTAATAAATAAATATTGATTATGTTTATTTATAATAGCTTCTTCTATATTCATTCCCTTACCGAGCATCTTATCTCACCCTTTATTATGATTTATTTTCTCCAGCATGAAAAAATATAAATTATATTTAAAATGTATCGGTATGCTAGGAGAATAGGGATGTTTTGAATGGGGTTTTTATGATTTCATCAATTTCATGTTATAATTTAAAACTTCTATTTATATATATTTTTCAAATTATAATAAACTATTCAGTCCAAAGAGATGTGATTGATTGTACATAGTGGGAATATAATTAATTAATTCAAGGGAGATATGGATCTGGGGTAGGGTTCTTTACAATTGGTATTAGTGAATTTTTATTAAAAAAATTGGAAACTAGATTTATGGTGATATATATTAAGAAAATAAAAATATATAAATGGATTTGATAATATTCCCAAGGTAACCAAGCCAATGATTTTGGGATTAATTATACATATTTATTTATGTTTTTCACTAATTTTAAAATTTCATAATATAATATATGTATTCAATCATTTTGAAATAGATCCTATTGAAAGGATTGAAAATTGTATCAATGCACATATTCTATGTAAGGATTTCCCTCATATTCAAGATAAAAATGATGGCATTGGAGATGAAATTTGTGATGAAAAAATTATAACTATAAGTAAAAAAATAACTCATGTTATGGTAGTTATGGTCACTCTCATGGACCAGTCATATCCAAAGAATGGTGTAATAATGTTTGACCGCTTAATGCAACAACAACCACCATCAATCATTGGGAGTAAAAACCCATTTATAACTATGATATAGAGAAGTTTCAAAAATGATATTTCTTGTAATTGGAACTAATGAAATAGAGATATTTATCTATGTATTTTATCATCTCTCAGGTGATGATAATAAATGGTGGTCATTAATTGAAAACACAAAATAGGAGGATGAAATTGAAAATATGGAATGAAAGGGTTTTATGGAAATTTTTATGGAGAAATATTTCCCTCATTATTAGATAGAGGATATGGAGAGACAATTCATGAATCTAAGATAGAAATAGGATGGAATCATTGATAAGTAGTAATAAAACATTAAAAGATTAGGAAGTAATGATATGGAATACACATGTAATTCAAGGAGTAGTATTAACAATTAATTTCATGGTAGTAACCCAATATTTTGAAGGTAACTAGTCTCCCAAACAATATCATTACACAAGGACATTGTATCATGTGCTATCAAGGAAAGTAATGAATTTTCAAATCCATATAGATTTTATGTGAATAATGTAAGAAGAGGTATTCTATGAAATTTAGAAAAGAAAATACAACTAAATTAAATAAGGAAAGAATATATCTTTCATCTACAAATAAATTTTGAAATAAACATCATGTAAACTGCATATTGTGTATGGGAGTCTAATAAAAGTGTTGATAAAAACTCAATGAGGGCTACGATTTCATGGCGAAGAAAGAATTTTCTAATGGGAAATGATTCATATACAAGAATATGGGACACCATGAACATGAATTTCCTATAAATAAATGGAAAATTCCATACTTATAAAGTCATATTAGATAAGTATTATGTTACTAATGATATGGTGGTAGGTACATAAATCATCTACTCAAATTTAGATAAATATTTATCTGAATTGGAATAATAACATTATTTTTATCATCCATGTTCTCTATAAAAATTATATATTTTAAATTAACATTAACTGGGGAGTTTTCATTAAAAACTCTTAGTCGTAATATTATTACAACAATGACGTGTTAGGAAGTTACTATTAAAACACATAAAAATTCATTAATTGCTGAATATATTAACATAAAAATGGTGTATTTTGATATAATCCTTGCTATGGAATTTATTTAAAAATATAATGAAAAATTTTATTTTTAAGTGAAGTATATTATGATTCTTGATGAATATATATAATTTTTTATCTTTATGGGGGAGAATTCATAATCTGAGTCCTATATATATCCACCTTTAATATCTCTTGTAAATGAGATTCTTAGAGAATAAGAGAGGATAAAACATATATATGATTACTGTGGTCATAAAATTAAGGATATTCTTATTTTACATGAATATATTTATGTATTTATATAGTAATTCCCGGGACATCCTCAATAGAGATTAGTTGAGTATTTGGTTGATTTAATCCTTTATGCAATACCAATATCACAAACTCTATATTGAATGGTAAAAATGGAGTTAATAGATTTAAAAAATCAACGAGAGGAATTTATTGATAATGGATTTATATGCCCGTTTTTTTCTCCTTGGGGAGATCATATTATTTTTGTTAATAAGAAATATATATATATATATATAAGATTGTACATTGACTTTAGGGACAACATTGACATTACGATAATGAAGAAGTATCCAATTCCTCGCATTTATCACTAATTTGACCAAACATCGTGGAGCTCCTAAATTTTTAAAGATTGATATGTAGTCTAGATATCATTAATTTCATGTTAAGGAGGAATATATCATGAATACAATATTTCCAAAAAGTTATAGAAATTATGAGTTTACATAAATTAAATTTGAACTGACGAAATAATCATCTAAGTTTTTGGATCTAATGAACAGAGTAATCAAGGATTATATTTGTAATTTTTTTGTTATATTTATATGCGATATCATGGTGTATTAAAAAATTTATAAGGAGCATGAGAACAAATTTTGGGTTAATCTAGAGGAAGATTGATGAAAAGTGTTATATGGGATGTTTATAATGTGTGAAATATGGCTCCAAAAAGTTTTTCTCTTGGAAATAAGTTCTCCAAAGATGGAATATAAGTTGATCCGATAAAGAAAATGGAAAACCAGAAATGTATTACTCCAACAAATAGAACCAATGTATGTAGTTACATTGGTTTAGCTGGTTACTATCGATTTTCCGTTCATATTTTTTCCTGATTAGCCAACTCGTTATCCAATCTTACTCATACAGGGATTAAATTTTTTTGAAAGAATTAATACGATGAATTATTTGAAGAATGTAAGAGGAGATTAGTTAATTCTTTGATATTGACTCTACCATCATGAAATTGTGGAATTGTGATTAAAATTTATGTATCAATGAATGGAATTGCTTATTTCAGTATATAGAATAACATAGTTATTTCATATGAATCAAGGTAGTTAAAAATAATTATTAATAGTATAAAACTCATGATCCTGATGTAGCTGTTATAATATTTTCTCTAATGATATGGAGGCACTATCTCTATGGTGAAATATGTGAGATATATACATGTCAAAAGAGTTTATAATATATATTCTCATATAATGAACTCAGCAAGAGAGAAATTTGATGGCTCAAGATACTAAATAATAATAAATGTTCAATACACTAACACCTAGGGAAGGAAAATGGGGTAGAATATTCATATAGAATGAAGGATCGTGGAGTTATGAACAAAATGAATATTGATAAGGATCAAGTTTGAATGGATTTACTAAACATGTATAGGGGAATTATCAATGAAGATGGAACATTAATACTATTTCAAATGGTTTCAAAATTATATTTATCGAAAAGGATAAAAAGTTCATTATCTAATGATAAGAATTTTCAAAAGAACTTTAATGCTATGAATAATGGGAAAATAGTAAATTTGTATATGAAGATGAACTTTTTAAATTTGGGATGAGGATTTGTGTTCCCTCTATACCTTAGCTAAAAATGGAATTATTGAAAGATATTATTAACTCAAATTTCAATATACATCATTGAAGCACAATGATGTATATAGATTTGAGGAAACATTTTTTATGGGATAATATGAAGAGGGATATTGATGATTACTTATCAATAGTTTAGTTTTTCAATAGGTCAATGGTGAATGAAAAATCCCTTGTAGAGTCATGCAACATCTACCTATTTCTATATAGAAATGGTATGACATTATCTTGGATTTTTTCACCGGATTACCAAACTCTCCAATAAAGAATTATTAAACATAAGTACGTGTATATATATTTACCAAATATGCACATTTACATGCTATAAAGTAGGATTTGACATTTATGATCCACGAACACCTATATATTAAAAAAAATTAAGATTTCATGGTTCACCTCAATCGAATTTTTATGAAAAAGATCCCCATTTTACATCAAAATTATTGAAAAGTCATCAAAATGATTTGGATACTATGATTTATTTGACGGCTAATAATCACAATAAAACCGATGGAAATTTTTACAGGACTATTCAAACATTAAAATATATTTTTAGATCATCCTTACTTGAATTTCAAGGTATATGGGGTCAATATTTACCTTTGTTTGAATTTTTTCATAACAATAGTTTCAATTCAAGTATTCAATTGGCACCATTTGAAGCATTAGATAGAAATACGTTTCATACAAGAAAAAATGGTATGATGATGGGGAAAGGAATATTGTTGGACCTGAGAATTTTTAGGACACAATGAAAATGGTAAAGAAAATTCATGATCTTATCAATGAATTATAAAGTTGGAAAAAGTGATATGATAACAAAATGAGGAAATATTTAGATCTTTATGTTGGAGATCATATCTTATTGAATGTATCCCGATGTAAGGTCATTATAATATTTAGAATGAAAAGGAAACTAAGCCCTAGTTTTATTGGTAGTTTTGAAAATATGGAAGGAATTAGAGTTTTATATTACCAATTATAAATTCCCTAATGTCTCTATATTGTTCATGATGTGTTCCACATCTCTTTATTATTAAAGCGATTTCCTGCCCTAGCTGTTTCTCTCACTTATGATGAAATATAATTGGAACTTGATTTAACTTTCTCTATAGAGAATATCTAGATTCTGGAAAATTGAGAACATGTGTTGAGGAATGATATGACTGAGTTGGTAAAGGTAATTTGTGGAAACCATAAATTAATATAGGAAATTTGGGAACTAGAGGAAATTATGATGAAGAATAACAAAATATTTTATGGAGGTGACATTTTTTAAATTTCGATGATGGTATTTTTGAAAGAGGGAAGAATGATAAACCCCCTGATTTTGGGGAATGTATTTTTTAAATTTTACATCTTTGATTTCTTATGTTTCATGGAACACCGAGTTTAAAACCTTGACATACTATTCAATATTAATGTGATTGTTGAAATAGTAATGTGACCATTAGTATAATAATATAGTAATAAGAATAATAAACCCACCTATGAATTTATATATGAAATCTAATTATATAACAAATTAAAATATGATAAATTTTTATTATGCAATAAGAATTTTTAAAAAAAATTATAAATAAAGTATCGTTCTTTTTATGAAATTTAAATTATTTTTATTAATTTTATAATTAATTTAATTATTTAAATGAAATATATATATTTTTTTTAAAATATTTTCATACATTAATATTTGGTTTATTGTAGTTATAAGATAATTTCACATGACCGTAATAAATTTTTCAAAGCGTTTCAAAATCTGTTATAATATTAAAATCGATATTTTTGAAATAAATGATGATTTTATTTAAAAAATTAATGTCTCATATTTATTAATTTATTTTACTAAAATGGATTCAATTTTTATAATATATAATTCAATTAATGGTTATGGTTAATTTTTTATATTTTTATAAAAAAAATAATTTTTTTCTGAATATTGAAATACAATATTTTAAAAAAATTACCATTATAACTAAATAAATTAATTTTTGAGTAATGGTTGAGGCATGGATGAAGTATATCTACATTTTCCCAAATTAAAATTTTCTTGTTACTATGCATTGTCACAAGAATGAATACTATTTATAGTCTTGAGCCGAAATAATAAACTATTGAATAAAATAATATAAAAACACTCCTCTCCTCCCCTATAAATAACACTCGTCACCACCTATTCTCCGAAAACATTTTAAGACTTATAGATTACTTAAATTCATACCAATTAGTCTAAAAAACAAATCCCCACGTTCTGGTCTTTTTAGTCTCACCAAAGTTCATTTTCCAAGTGCCTTAAGGGTGTTCTCAAGGAGATGTCAATCAAGAGGTAAAACCCTCCCCCAGTATCATTTATTTTCAATCCATTTTTTTCCCTTCCCTCACCACCCATTTAAAAATTATAAGGATAACTCTAGTATCATATATATATATATATATGTGTGTGTGTGTGTAAATATTTTAATGTTTTTGTGTTAATATAATATCTATCATAAAATCTATTCTCCTCTAGTTTTAATTCTAAAAAAAATGAAAACATCGTCTGTGAGTTGGTGAATCATGACCTTCATGGAAGACAAGTTTTCTTTATTTATTACCACCTTCAAGGATGGTCATGAAATAACTTTTCTGTTAAAAAATATTATAATATAAGTAATAAAATTATTTAATGTCTTTTAATTAGTATATAAACATATTGTTAAATAAAACGAAACTAATTCGTGATGGTCGTAAAAACCTCCAAAACAAAATAATTATTTTCATTAACATTTTATATAATGAATCATCTTTATAAAATATAAACAAATTATATAAGAGACCATTTAAAAATATATATTTTTATTAATACTAATTAATTTTACTTTTTAGATGTTTTTTTCTAATTTAAAATAATAGCATTATTTATACTCAAGAGAACAAACCATAAACCCATGAAATAAACGCTCTCAGAACAAATAAATTAATCATTATAACCCATAAAATTGGTCATTAACGAACATAATAAAACTATAATAACAAAATAATATTAATGAGGTTCTAAATTATGTAATTAATGAATCTAATTTTATTATCAATGATATTATTTACAAATTCAGAACGCTTTTAGACATAAGGTAAGGGTTTGGTCATCTAACTTTTATTTAAGAGATACATGAATTCCTCATAAATTACTCCTAATATGTGGTATACATATAATTCCATGTGATATATAATAATATGAATCAATTTATCTTTATTTTATTTAATGGTTCATTCGAAATTTATTAATTTTATAGGGAATACAGTTTAACTTATTACAATGTGGTATGATATTCCCTTAAATAAATTTCCATTATTTACGTCAAAATTATAATGAAAACATTATTTCATGATATGATTATATGTGAAACTAATTTTAATTATATTACTATGTATATAAACTTATTATATGTGAATTTATAATTGACACGCATAATCAATTCATTTGGCTAATTCGAATACTTTATTTTAAAAATACCCTTTTTAATGTTTCATTTTATCGATGTTTTGTGGAATTTTTTAAAAAAAAATTACTAAATGAGTGAATTTTTCCTCATTAATTATTTCATATTTCCTTTTAAAATCCATTAAATTTCTAAAATTTCATTTTAAAATAACATTTATTCTTTTATAATTCTATCATTTTTTAAATAAATTATTCCAAAGTAATAGTGGTTTTTCTCTTAGGAAATTTTCAATGACTTAGAGTATTTACATATATGTCAACACCATATTTGGATCTTTTAAATTTTGAGGCCTAACCCGTATGATACAATCTAACACATTTTATTGAATTATTTATGGCCATTTTTTAATAGGGATATACTATCTTGATACCATTATCAATATTAATCTAGAAAGTTTATAATAATTCTTACTTATTGTGGAAATTATTATATTTCATATGATTATTTAAATATGAATTTATATTTTGATAATTCTTCACTTATTTTATATGAGGAATTCATTGTAATTTTTTTTGTCAGGTGTGGCCCAATATGGCCCCTCGATTCGTTATTAAGTCTCATGAAAAAAAAGACTGTTTTTTTTTGCCAAGGACTTACCCATTTATGTCGACTTCTTGTCCAAGTCCATGATGGAATGTTTATGATTTCCCACATTATTGATTCATCAATTATGAGATTAGTAACTTATAATCCATGTGTTTTTTAGACAAATAGAATAAAAATGGTTACTTTTTATTCTCATGCAATTAATTATATGGAATTATTTTTTGCATCTTTTGTTCCTTTGATATTAAGTCCAAGGTTATGTTTTAATGTCATGTAATTTATGTTATTAAACATGCCTTACTTTTTATGTTAATTAATGATATATTTAGTTATATTATTACCCCTACTGACCATCTGATGTAAACCCTTTCTTATGTTTTATTTTTCCCCATGATTCCAACATGAATATTATATTTGATTTGTTTGGATAATCTAAGAGATTAAGTACATTTATAGTGGAGTTTCTACGTTTACTTCAATTTCAAGTTGTATTGTTAAAAATATGTTTGTATCTAGTTTTAAAAATTTACTAAATTTTTTTGTATTGTGTGATATGATCACTTGTACTCAGTAGAAATTTAATAAAGTAAGGCACTAACCTAGGTTACTGGCATTCTGGTCGATACATAATAGCTTCCAATACTTTGGAATGTAGAGATGATACCAAAAAAGTTTCTATTGAGATCCATGATTCAAAAAAGGATAATATATGTTGAAAAATTATATTGAGATCATTTAGATAATAATATACATCAAACCCTAAGATAAATTCACCATCAATCTCTAAATCCAAATAATTGTACTAAATCATTTTACTCAAAGTTTATAGATTTTAATGAAAATAATATATGATAATGTATATTGAAAAGTGATTAAAAGCCTGCCACAATGTCATTGGATAATAAAAGAACATATATAATATCTATTTCTCAAAATTAATCCAAAAAAATTGTGAAATACCCTAAAACAATTGCATGCTTCTAGTTAAGAAAATTTTAGGAAACATGGATTTTAAGAAATAAAGAAATCTTTTTTGGTTGTTGATATTTTTGATATATGTTTAGAAGTAACTAATTTTATTGTTAGAATAATATGTCAATATATGAAATATATAAGTGGCTTGGAACAAGGGGATATATGATAAAAAATAATTAAATATTTTTAAAAATAAATAAGTTTCAAATAGAATGAATAATCTATCATTCCAAAATAGATATTAATACTTGGAGAATTTATTTAAAATTGTCAACATGTTTGGTTACTCATTTAATGAGTTCATTAATTATAAAATAAACAACAAATATTATGTTGATAATGAAATTATAATCCAAAATAGATTATAAAAACCAATAGGTTTGGGAGGAGTTTTCCTTGGGAAGTATATAAAAGAATTAGACAATAAAATCACTCAAATGATTCCAAGTTCAAATAAAATATTAAATTATTTCACTATATATAATATAATATTATTATACTATGGAAAATGAGTAAATTCCTTGGATTTTTTCAATAATGACTTATATATAAACATTAATTTAATCACAAAAAAATCAATGAAGATAATGAATCCAAGTTAGAGGCCAAAGGATTAATTTATCTATTGACACACCAGAAGAAGAGATGGAGTAATTTACCAAATTTGGTAGCATAAATAATTATGTTAAACATTTAGATACTCTATGATATGTAATTTTTTGAGGAGATATTTCATGATAGTTTCTCCAACACAATTTATTTTTTTAGAGAAATATAAAAACCTAAAAGAAAGTAAATCTTCTAAAGGGAAGCATGTAATTTCACAATAAAATTAACTTTGAATTATATAAGTTTTGTCTATGAATTATGAACTATTAATTCTGGAAAAACATTATTGTAGGTGAAAACATGATGGGAATAAGGAAAATTATTGAATGAATATTATTCATTGATGATAGGAAATGGTGATTGTCCATAAAAATTGGGGAAAATATTTAATAAAAGTTATTTATTAGAAAATGATAATTAAACAATTATACAAAATAAGTGAGTTTAATAAAAAGAATTCAATTCTTAGCAATGAAAAAAATGAATATTAAATGTAAAATCATAAATAATATAGTGAAAGAAGAATATATTATGAGAAAAAAATTCTTAAACATTATTTTCACATTAAGGAATATCGAGTTCCACCCTCTTCCATTAATAATATGTTTTATTTATTTCTTTCCTCATAAAAAATTATAAAAAAATATAATAGGTATTTAAGTTGAAAAAATGGGATAAAAAAGGTGAAAAATAACTTGGAATCAAAGCATCATATTTAGTGACATTTTTAAAGGATTGGTTATGGATCACTCTCAAAATTGGAAATCTTGAAACCAATATATTATAGAAATCTATGCAAATAAAGATGAAAACGTGTATCCCTTTTAGGGGGATATAAGTGAAGATGATATTTATAATATTCCAAAAATTTCCATTGGAATAATAAAAAAAAATCAGTAATGGGATTGAGTTAATGTAATTTAAAAGATATGGGATTATATTTTATGGTCCTTATTTAAAAAAATGAACCCTAACATTAAGTGGGAGATATTTATTTTTAATTAATATTTTGAAAATGTAAATTTGATGAGAAATAAAGACTAATTTTTAAATTTATTGATCCACAAATGTTTCCTGAATTATTTTGATTTTATTCTTGAAATAACATTTATGAGATCATACAAGGAATATAATAAAATCTATTTTTTAGTTTTAATTATATGTTTATAGCATGATTATTGTTTGGAAACATTTGAATGATATGCTAATCTATTATGGTGTTCCTAATTGTTCAAAGAGTACCATTGTATTTGAATGAAATCAACCATGGTGAGTAATAAAAGTGTGAATTCCTTTATGATGGGGGAATCATGAAAAGGAAAAACTGAATCATTAATATGTAGTGAGAATAAAACATGTAAAAGCATTAGACTATTGTAGTGCGATGTATTCTAATCACACTTTCCAAAATTTCATTTATTATATCAAATAGGTTAATATAGGCAGAGTATTTGTGGATAGGAATAAAATGTAATAGGATATTAAGACATTAGGAACTTAAATAGTTTTTATCGGTTTTTTGACATGGGTACAATTATCTGATTCTTAATAAATCTAACATTCATCCCGAAAATTGAATAATTGAGTTTGGAATCAAGAGAATCATAACTTTTATATATCATTGAATACCTTGGAAACTCTTTCATTTTTTCTACAACAGGTTTTCCTATATACACATAGAGTTGTTTAACTAGTGGTTCAAATCCATGAGACTATTTGATTCTAATTCCTCATTCAATTAATTTAAGTTTAATAGAAATTATGAAGTAGGATGAGTCGTTTTCTGTGGAAAAAAGCAAATCTAATAACTATATTATAGAAATATTCTTTAGCATAAACATTTGAATTTCAATTCATTAATACTAACATTCAAACTCTTTCATGAGGGCTTTCAACATCATTTATTCACTAACTGATTTTAAAATTCCACATTTAGTTTCATCATTAGAAAAATGTACATTAAAAGTAATCATGGAAGACATTTAATGTATTTTATTCTATAAATAACATTAAAAAACAAAATTTAATACTGGTTCATGAGAAACAGATTTTATAGTTACTTGTAGAATAATTTTAACGACAGTTTTTAAGGAGACATAAAGAAAAGTCACATTTAAAGTTTGATTTCCAAAAACCTATTTTTAAAAAATATGACCAAGATTTATTTCATTTCTGACACATTGATTTGTACTATATTAGACCTAAAATAGACATATGGATCAATATTTATTGGCTTTGGAAGATGAACTTCTCTTAGAGTGGTCTTAGAGATGTCCAACTTTAAACAACAATAATGTTTTGTCCTTAAATCCATTTAAGATCCAATACCAGTTGTATAAAACCATGATAAATTTAATAAATCCATGGAAATATTTTTAATGTTTTTTCTATGATAAACTGATGTCAAAATTTTCTTTTAATTTATATTCCTAAAATACTAATGGTTAACTGTGTTTTATTGGGATTTTTAATGGCCATTTTTCATGATCTAATATTAAAAGTGGTATTTTAACTTAGGTTACTAAATAAACATTGATAAAATTAATTAAGATATCATTTATCATTGTATTTTTGAAAAATAAAATTTAAATACATATAAATTTAGTTTTTTTATCTTCAATTATATATTTATTCGACATTAAAAGTAAAATTTATAATACTTGAGATGAATTTTTCAAAAAAAAAAATCAGAAATCATGTTTCAATTTTTAAAATCAAACCTAATTTTTAATAAAACTCTACCAAAATTATTTTTATTTGCTACATATAAATCCATATTCACTTTCTTCAAAAAATTACAACCTCTAGGACCATATCTTTACTGAATGATTTAGAAATATTATATATTTTAATCATTTATATTATTTATTGTTGTTTTTTTATTACTAAACGTATTGAAATTTTTAATAATGATGAACAATTTCACTAATTGAGTTACATTGATTAAATATATTCATATGATTTACCAACTGAAGTACAAAATTCATTATCGATTGTCGTATTTGTTTTTATACGAGTTCATTCCTAAAAGAAGTGGAATTGATATAAAAAACATATAAATACAAAGGATACTTCTAAAATAATTTAAATTAGTTTGAATCATTATCTTTATTTTATTTTCATTTTTTCTATAATTTTTCCTTTCATGCTTCTTAGGTTTTCCTTGAAATGAGTTGTATCTACCATAACATAGAGATTTCTAACTCCCGGCATCAATAACATTAGAAATATATGTCCATTTTAGCTCCACAACCAGTAAAATCAAAAAATATAAAATTATATAAAACCAGGAAAACAATTTAAATATATATTTTTTGAACATCCATTGTCAAAAGAAACTTTTGACTTTATTTTTTTAATAAATCGATGTTAAATGTATTATATGAGGCCTTTTAATATCATTTTTTCATGTATCGATGATAAAATTAGGATTTTAACATCATTTACTAAATAAAAAATGTGAAAATTGTTATATGATATCTTTTAACATCATTTTTATCAAAAGGTTATATAATAAAAGTTATAGAATCTAAATTTCAATTTCAATTTTCCAAAACACATGCGTCGAAATGTCAAAAATTTACTTTTTTATTTCATTTTATAAAAAAACATCAAAATTACCACTTTTAACATCGGTGGAAAAAATGTTTCTTAAAATATAATGAAATTTTTTAAAAAAACTGATGTGATATCATGTTTCTCTACTACTATTCACCTAAATACACCATTTTATTTTTTATTGATAAGGGGGAGATAAAATTGACAACATACAAACATATTTACTTAAAGTTATTTGGGGGTATTTAAACAAATATTAAGTGTGAGACTTAATATCCCATGTTTAGTGATTATATTAATTTTTAATAAGTATGGTTATATTTGTTTGAATTAAGAGGTTAATATGAGTTGAGGAAAAGAAAATGTGTTTGAATGTATCAGACTAGATAATTGTTATCCATACACTAATTGAATAATAAAATAAATGCAGTTTACATTTTCATGGATGATGTTGTTGGAGAATAAAAATATATATTTGGATTTGGGTAAGGAATGTCTATTTTTTCCCACCAAACCATATTCCTAGATTCATTCTGTGAGTTCTATGATTACATAATTTTATTTAGAAATGTATTTTCTTGATATGTTTACTAAAAATAGGCCCAACTCAGGATAGTTTATCACACATGTAGATAGACCATCAATTCATCCAATTTCAAAGGTGTCTCTTCCAATTCAAGTGAATTAGAGGTATAATGAGGAATTAATATCCCCTGCATGGGTTGAAAAAATATTTAAAGGGGAAAAGGATGCTTATCCACCCCCATGCAGGTCAACACAAAGAATTGTTAGAGTGTATTGACTTACATGGGGTTCATTATGGAGAAGATGGATTAAATTTTATAATTGAGAAAAGAAATATGGAGTTTAATTTTAATGTGGTAATTTTTCTATGTGACACTATTCATGGTTAATATATAGGCACACACTACCTTAAATGATTACATATTTGATCATAATCTTCCTCAGGCTCACATCATAGGACTACACTACACCTAGTCTGATTATACCTTGAGACCAATAACAAAATTAAGATCACACACACATAAATAATGATACTTTAAAGGGTGTTCATGAAATATGATCATGTTTTAATGATATAGGAAAAAAAGGGAAGTTATTTCGAAATATATAAGAAACCGTTGACGTAGAAAAAATAATGATAATGGAAATAATTCAAAATAAATATTTTTTTTTCGTTCATGAAATATGATGATGAATTTTTATTCATTAATTATTGATATATCATTTTTATTTAGACTATATAATTCCAGATGATTCAATTTCAGAGATATTTGTAAGATGAGTTTAATTCCATGAAGTATAATGCTAGTTAGTAAGAAAATTTCGATACAAATAAAATTATATTGAGTGGTTCAGAAAATATGTATTTTTATAATTAATTTTGACCTCTTAAAAAAATTAATTTATATATAGGATATTTTTGAGCTGGTAAGACGTTTTATCACGTGAATAAGTGAATTGTCATGCATTTATAGAAATTTAGAAACGTATATGCGATTAATATTAAAACCAAGTCAATTTATCATGATTTAATTTAGTGAAATATAATTGCATATAAAAAATTAGAAATGATGCGTTGGAAAATACAATATGATCCATTAATTATTCACACTATAATAAAAAATTCAATCTGAGAGAAATATTTATGTTTTATTCAAAAAAAATATATTTAAAGTAGTAAAATTAAGAAAGTTGTGGTTTTGATATTTTCATATTGAATTAATATTAAAAGTATAGACCTTTATGGTTGTTTTTAAATGAGTATGATGACTCAATTTAAAATGGATATATTTCATGTGGAATTAAATACCAAGAATAATTGTGAATAAATATGAAATCTATGTTTTTTTAAAATACCAATAAGAAGGAATAACCTAGTCTATAGGTTTTACTTTAGATGAAATGGATATTCAAAATATAATATTTTTAATATCAGTATATCTAAAGCTTTATGTTGTGAGATTTAAATGACCAATGAATCATCATGATTTACAAATACTCAAAGTAATATTTTCACACATCATTGAATATAAATCTGATATAAGAAATAAAGATTACATTTTTTGAATCTATTTAACATGGATGGATGTTTTTTAGTCAAAAGTGAACAGAGAGTACCATTGTCCAGTGAAATGGAAAGAAGATAACAACTATTGAATTAGAAAAATATAAGTTCCAACAATTCATCTAGTTCACTATTTTTCCATTTTGATGAAGTGGAATATGAACACGAGATGTGTATGATATTTTTATAACATATAAGGTGTTTCAAGATTAGGAATATCTAATTATGTTAGATATAGTGACATACTAATTATAAATGGAAGATAATTTTTATATGTTTAAGGATATTTCATAAATAACTAGTGGTAATACTATAAATAACTCGGCTGGAGAACTGGTGGTTGTAGTGTTAACAATATAGTATTAATGTAGTGGATAATACCATCCCTTAAATTATGAGTAACTTGATCTAAAAATGTAATCAATAATTATTAATAGAGATAATAAAATAAATGAATTTTATGAATTCTAAAAAAAGTAGTAGGCCCTCATATTGAGGTTGAATATTTTAAAAAATTTATGTGTTACTGTAATTACCTATTTTTATATTTCCCGATAAGTCATAGTTAAGGGTGAACTGATCGATCCATTCCAATGAATTTGGACAATGTTTTTATTGTAATAGGGGATAATTAAAATAAATAAAAACATGGTAATATTTTTGTACAATAATTCAACCCCCGTATCAGTTTCCTTATGTAATCTATGTAGCAATGAAATTAATTGTATGAAATTGATTGGATGGTCAATATATATGTTCAATATTTTAGGAATTTGAGTATGATAACTACAACAATTTGAATATGATGGAAGTTACTTGAATAAATAAATTTCCATTGTAGAAGAATAAAATTCCACAAAATATGATAAAAAATATTAAAAAAAATCATGGAAGTACATTTTCATAAAATATGTATCTCAGATTGTGAGAAATCATTAGAAAAAGAATGTATTACACAATAATTTCTCATTAGAGCCTATAATTACTATGCTATATCTTATCTCTTTAGTGTCAGTGATCTATTACTAGATACCACACATGGTTTATGAGTAGTAATGATGAATATTTACATAAATACAAATATGGTTACTCCCAATGTGTATCCAAATTATAACCAATTCAGATGAATTGGAGTTTTTGAAGACATGTTCCCAACATCCATTAGTCAGATAATGTCAAAATATGAATGATTATATGTAAGTGAATCAATAAATAAAATTATATTCTATTTGTGGTTATTTTAATAGTAATTTGATTTATAAATAATTATATCCAATATTTATTAATGAATAAATAAATTAATATACAAAAACACTTTTTTGAACAAATATAATTTATTTTATGTTTTTAATTATATTAGATTGTAACATGCTGATTATTTGGTGTTTATTTCATCATGATAAATTCTAAAGTCTTATAATATAGTGGTATAATTATTGTGAAATTTACCACATTTTTATTACTCTGTAAATAAAATATTGGTTTACATTAATGTTTAATAATTCTTAAGGGACAATAGATAACATAATGAAACTTATAAAATTAGTATAAAACCTTACTTTAATATGAAAATAACATATATTCAGTCCTTGAACAAATCTGAGTCCATCAATGTCTCCTACAAGGATTTAGAGGGAGTAATAAGGGAGAATAACAAGATCCTATTGATTTATCCTTCTCAAATTGAGTATATATTATTGTATAAATTTTACATGTTTCTTAAATAACATTTCTCTTCCATGAGATAAAGAAATGGATATAGAAATAAAAAATAGGATAATTATTACATGTGTGAATGATATAGAGGGGTTTTGAATTAAATCATGGAATCTATAATAATATATTGATAATTAAAAAATTCCAAAATCATGTAATACAACTGAGTTATATTTAATATTATTATTTTATTTTCCTCATGATAAAATTATATTTTGAAAGATATATGGTTGAATAACTAAAATATGTGCGAGATCTAGTTTAATGAAATAAATTTGATCTATTTTTTGTATAAAATAACTATATCAAACCCTTTCATTAATCCATGATTCCTTCAAGTTGAATAAAAATAATGATTCACAATATATGTAAATAATTTTTTTTAACAATTTTAGTAATTATAGTACATGGTTTAGAAACAGATCCAACGGCGTAAATGGATAATAATTAAATGTTTAGAATGAAAATATATGTATATTAAATTTTTGGTAATAAAAACTTATGTAGGAGTGGATCATGTGCATGCATGGAAGTTGTTAAGAGGTGGAGGGTCAGTAACACACTATTTTTGTTTAATTAATAAAAGAGAAAGTGGTTCTGACCACCCTATTCCCTATTGATTGGGATAGTGGGTACCAAAACAATGTTGTATGTGTTATTATAAATTTATAGTATTTAAAGAACCAAAGACAACTAACAAGGACCAATTCTAGAGTGGGGAATGTTCATCATAACCAACTAATTTTTGCTTTAAAGGTAAATCGTAGATATTTTGGACCTTTTGATATCTATTTTGAATAAAAAATTACAGAAAAATTATAAAAAAATTATGAAAATTCCAAACTATTAATATTTAAATAAATTATTTATTAATACATGAGTGATATTAGTAATGAATTTTTTTATTTCAACATTAACTCATTAAAATTAAATTTATAAAAACTTTAATTCATTGTTTAAATTTAAAAAAAGCTGGTGAATATTGATTGATTGTGAGCTACAACTGACTTACATATGCTAAAATTAATATTTATTTAATTTTATTTATTACAATTTTTATTATTTTGAAATAATTTTTTATTACGTAATATTATTTTATGGTATTTATATATTTTATCCAACATTATTATGTATGAGAAACTATGTGTACATATAATATTATAATATTTAAATATGTATCCTAAGTTCATCTGACATGTGAGTGATTGTACATGTAAAAATATTGAGTATCAACTGATCACATGAATTAAGTAAAGGACTAAAATAGATAAATATGAAGATAAAACTACAGAGAATGACTGAAGACACAAATAAATGTGTTATATGACTAATGGTGTTCCCATAGAGTACAGGTTGATCCATCATCAGATTGATAGACAAACCAGTAGAATAAAACTCATGATAAAGTCATTGTTGGTTTATTTTTATCATGCAATGTTAGTTATTATATTGTTTGTATCATGAATTATATTTATTCACATAGTATAGTCAATAATATTTCAAAGATAAATATGAATAAATATGTGCGTGATGATTTATATTTATTTATAGTGACTTTTTTAATGTGATCACATTGTTTAATTAGAAATCATTATAAATATAATTAAATTTCAATTTTAAATAAATAAAAGAGTAATAAATACCATTAATTTATATTAACTTGATTAAAAACTTTATAAATAAAAATCTTCAGAAGTAATAGTTCTAGGAGCTTGTCATCCATTATTTTCGGTGAATCCTACTATGGTAGAGCTTAGTTAAGGGTGTTTGGTTGAAATAACTAAAATTAGCACCAAAGAAGAATGCAAAAATTCCTTGGTTTAATATTAGAGGTGAAGTGGAAGGTAAATCCAATCTATATATTTGGGGGATATGGTTCTCTAATCAACATATTAATGATATGTGATTTAATATATTTTTTCCACCAAAATACAAAAAAAAATTAGTATATGAATATCCATATCTCGTACTGTAAATAATGGTTTCAAGGATCCTTTCACGCTATAATATTTGATAGATTGGATATTCTTATTTAAGTGGTTTATGGTTGTTAGAATTTAAATAAAATATTATGAAAAATTTAATATTAATATATTAATAATGTAAAAAATATATAATCATGATAATAGTACTAAAATATTTTGTTTTATTCTGTAGAAAAGTAGTATGTAATATCATAGATTCACTATTACAAATATTGGAAAACAAACATTCCAACATAAAAAAATACTTGGAGATGAACATGTGATTGGATACAGTATTATGAAATGAAGTAAAGTTTTATTTGTTTTATTTTTTACTACCATATTAGACACCTTATTAAACAAGAAAGGGTGATATAGTTTCCATTAAAAGATATATGAATAATGAATTTGATGAATAAATCATTATTTTATCATTAATGTATAACTACTTGTGAATGAAATACATGGACATGGATGGTTAAACTATGTACATATGTAAAAATGAAATTTAGAAGTAGAAATAATAGAAACAAATTAATGAATATATCAATACAAGTTGAATTGGTATATTGGGATATGTTATTCAGTTTCTCATTAATCATCATAGAATAATACAATACATTAATATAATAGTTGAGTTTGTATTTTGGTTGAATATTAATCTTTTTATATTTCTTCTAATTATTTCCTTATAACCCAATTACTATTTTATTATTGAATAATGTGAGATTTATAATATCAATAAATAACTTTATTATCTTATGGAAAATGTTTTATATGTTTATAAAAATAAACAGGGTGTAAAATCATTAGTTCTTATGGAAAATATAAATATATAAAAGTTAAAAAAAATTAATTGAAAACACTAATGGAAAATATACAACATTAAATCAATAAACCAATGAGTATGATTGAGTGTATAAAATTATAGGCTAATTGCTTCACATGTATAAATAATTCCTTATGGAAGAGAAATTTCAAGGAAATAATGAAGATGAAAGTTGATGTTTCTACTTCTAGTATATTAACCATTTCATGTAATAAATCTATTTTTACTTATTGGGTATTCGATAAAATTGGTCTCTAAAACATTTTAAACTAAATATTTGAACCAAGGACATTTATAAAGATTATAACAGTTGATGTGAATCTTTAATTCTTTGATGGAGCCTGACTTAAGTGTCATATTGTGAAGATAAAAAATCCACATTTATAGTATAAATAATCATGAAAATGAAATATATTATTATTTATTACGTGTTTCCAAAACATATTCTTAATGGTAGGTTTAGAAACATAGTAATTTTATTTCATCTTTAGAAATAATTTTTTAATGATATTCTATACTTGGATAATATTTTAATTATACATGAATCAAAGATATCCCTTGTTATAAGTAAATTATTAATATAACAAAAAACTCGAATTTTACATATTTTTTGAAATATTATTCTTTAAAAAATAAAACTAAAATCAAATGTAGTTGATATACCATAATCATAGTGATAACCAAAGGTAAACTTGTATACATTTTTTTTAATTATTCCATTATTTGAATATTAGATCTCATAAATAAATACAGAAATCATGAATACAATGGTTTAGTGAATATGGATATAATATATTTAAAATATTATTTTTCATAATTACTTCGTCATATTTCACAAAATCATTACAAAAAAACATTACTCTACACATAATCCTATATTTAATTTTGTAGGTAAATTGGAATCATAATAGGAGGCAGGATAAAGTGATTTGAAATGGAAAATATTATTAATGAGTTATAATTTTTTTAAGTATATATATATTTATATATATAGGAAAAAATGTTAATGGGACAAATAAAATATTTAAAACAATATGGAATAATATTTTTAATCAATAAACCATGGTACATTAACAAGTAATTATAAAATATAAAAAATATACCATGTCATAAGGAAGTGGAAATGTGAGATAATAAATATTATCCAATGAAGTATAATATTGGTATAAAAATGTGGCATATAATGTAGATAATAAAAAAACGAATGGAGCCCAAAAAACATTGTAAAAATTACATAGTGGTTCAGGAAACACAATCATATGACCCATTATATAGTGGTTCAAGCATCACTTCATAAAAACCATTTATGGTTTGAGTATCATAACTCACAAACCGGTTTTTTTCTCACGAGATATAAAACCCTCCAAATTTTATTGTTGTAATATTTAGGACCACACACATCAAAATCAACACATATGAGTCTCATATGAAATCAATAATATATCAAATCATGAAAATCCCATGGAAAATAATGTTTTTCCTAACATTTCAAAACGGAAGCACATAAAATTACCTCATGAATTGGATCAAATGATACCAAATATAAAATCCACAAAAAAGAGAATTTAAAATGGTAATTTAGAGGGTTATTCAAGAATAATTATTCCATATGACATATATCCTTTAGATATAAAGGGTAAAATGAATGAAAAATCATAAAAAATAGAATTCATAAAATACTGTTAACAATTTCATAAAATGAAAAAACATTTTGTCACATTGAAAAAGTAATAGACAAAAAGGTGATCTGAATAATTTTCAACCACTGTTTAAAATTAAATCCCAATAATTTAGACTTTAAATTAAATCAATATTAATTCAAAAAATTTGAACTAGATGATAAAATATATCAACATGACAATTGAATCCTTTTTAATATTTTAAAATACCATTATTGAAACCCACATAAAAAAATAATAAAACATCCATTTGAAAGTTATTAATGATAAATTGTAAGGTGATGTGATATAATATATATTTTCTGTTAAGAATATGAATGGATATGATTTTTATAAATAATGAATATGAACATTGTGGAAAAATTGAATTTATAGAGGATACACATTATTCTTATAAATGTCATATTTTTATAAATAAGGGAATCCATAACAGAATATAAATGTTGAGGTATTAATTTAAATTACCCATAATATTAATTTATTTAAAACATAGAATTAATAAATATAAAAAAATTTGAAACCTAGATTCTAATGGTCAATAGATAAGAACTATTACATAATGAAAATGAGGTTCAGTATATAAAAACATTACCATTACTCCTGGATAAAACAAAAGATATTTAACCTCTTGTATAATAAAAATAAACAAATTAATATGTTATTTTAGAACCATATTCATTTTTTATTACCTTTCCCACTATTTAGTTTTAATATTCCACATAATCATAATATTTGTGTATTTTTTATTTTCATCATCAGATTATAGTAACCTTGATGGTGCTGCAAAAGTTTCACAATGGATTTGACAATTCCCATTTTTTATAATTAATTTGTTATTAATATATTATTTAATATACTAAAAATGATTTATAAATCTAAAATTTCATTCCCTGAGAGTTTTAGAAAGTTATTTTGAAGATGGAATAAGTAATGAGCGTGTTAAGTAATTTTAGTAAAGAAGGTGGAATATAAAAATGAGATTAAACATTAATATTTCTTTTAAAAAATACTAATCATTTTGTGAATATAATTTTCATTATTTAAATAAATTAGTCTAAATATCCATATAAGCTAGTGTATAAAAGATATTTCATTTATAGAAGAAATAGTATGCACATAACACGAGTCATTTTATCATTTTCCAGGGATGAGGGAGAAAAGGATCATTTTTATTTCACTAAATAATAACACTTATGCATACAACTAATATTTATTTCTTTAAATTGGTATTTTTATAATATTTTTTGAGGAGAATTTTATAGAAAAATTGGTTTGGGAATGGATAGTACTCAAATTGAGAACCTTATTATTATTTTGAAAGACTTATTGGAAATTTATAACTTGAGGCAAATTATTGTAATCAAGGGAATTCAAATGTTGAAGTGGGGTCTAAGGGAGTAATAGTGGATAGAGTTTAAAGGGAACTTAAAAGGAAATTTTTGGTCTAATGTGGTTGAAATTTGGATCCTTTTATATGTGACAAGAGTGGATTTATCCCTAGAAACAAATTTTAGGTAATGGTTTATGATTAAATCACATGGGAGTTAGGTCAGTTACATTAGACAAGGTTAGTGATACATATAAGTCTGAATTTTCATACTTACTGTAACATCTCCACCTTAAACCTTTGGTGTGGGAAGGATCATGGTGACACTAACATTTTGTTACATCCCTTAGACACCTAAGGCTATAAATATATGTTAATGGAATTACAAATAACCATGGTATTGTTTTCAATACATATATAACATAGCTAAAACAAAAAAAACTACACTTTTTTAAATATGAAGAAATAAAAAACATCAAAACAAAATCTATTAGATAATATATCAATACATAATAATCAAAGATCAACAACCAAGTGATATATAAAAAATACTACAATACCATATACTCCAACATAAATACAATATGCCCACTTAGAACACTCTAATGATCCACACGTTGGGAAACACCAAGCTCATAGACCTATCTAAATCTACAACATCAAAACATATAACTTTCATATAAGTGGTCCTCATGTTACCTTTATAATAAAAAATGATGATTGTATATGCACTGAGAAAGATATTTCAAGGGTGTGTATATCTTTTGTAAGAGCATAATATTTTATGTGTATTTATTTTTAAATAACTTTGATGTATTCGATATTTGTTGTTACACACATCCCTAAGTCTAAAAGATCTATAATAAACTAATCTTTTATAATAGATCCATTAAATTGAATTTTATTAATAGTAATAAGAACATTATCAACAAATATTTTAATTACTTAAATTATATTTCTTAATGTATAATAAAAAATAATCACTTTATGGTAATGTCATTTCAGGATTCAAAAATCTTTTTTCTTCAAAAATAGGTTTTTATTGAATTTTTCAGGCACAAAATTTGTAATTAATTTTTACCTTTTTCATATATTATTTAAAATTAATATTATTTTTAAAATAATAATTTAAATACTTTTTTAAGGTGAATTTTCAGGATTTTCTAAAAAATACAATTTTTCAGTGAATAGTGAAATAATACTATTTTTAAAAAATTATCAATTATTTTCATGAAAATGTCCCACTATGTTTTAATTTTATTCTAAATTTATATAATTTCATATTAATTAAAATTATTATTATTAATTGTAATGGAATCATCAATTTTCATTATTATTTTAGATGTTTATTTTTGTCCTTAAAAACAAATTTTTCCAAAACATTTTCATAAAATAAATGTTTTTATCAAGATGACTAAAATTAATATATATTTATAAATATATTTTATGAAATTTATATATTATATATTGGATCATTTATTGGAGCATTAATTTTATTGTTTTTACTATTTATGGAAATAATGTAAATTCTATTTTATATTGAACAACTCAAATTTATGAAACATGATTTCATTGCAATTTCAATAATTATTTAAAGATAAATTAGTCCACTAAAAAAATTTAATATTTTAAATTTATTCCATTTTTTAATCATAATTATAAATATAGTTTAATACTTTAAAATTAATTTTACGACATAATGAATAGTAAAAAAAATTAATTTTGTAACCATGATTATGGTTAAAACAGGTTTACGTGGAGGTTAATCTGAGATATAAGGTAGGGCTACTAACCAAACCAAAATAATAATAATTTTTTGAAGATATTTTTAATTTATAGTATTCTAAATTTGAATCCTTGTCCATTTAGAGCTACATTACCATGAATGCTACATTATATCACTAAAATATTTTACGAAATCCCACATGTGTTCCTCCCCTCACTATTAAAATGGATCCTCTTCTGCTCTCTTAATCACTCATTTTGAGCCTTTTATATTAGAAAATACAAAATACATAGAATTAAAAAAATCATTACCTTCAATATAATTCTTCAACACTTTTTTTAAGAACAACCTATTATGGTTTATGATGTATGATAAATGAGAAATTTAAAAGAAGATGTATAAATCCTTATTAATCCCTTTTAATAATATTTATTCTTATAATAAATATAAAATTTTTCATAAATTAACAAATAATTAATTCAATATAATTTATTTAATAATATTTTATTATGATTATTTCACAGCCATTTTACACCACTTCTTCATCATATAGTAGATGATAGTATTATAAATGCATATGTGTCAACTACTACCTCCATGTAGTGATAAAGTTCGTTTTCCACCACCATACTTCATTGTTTATTATTATTTTATGTTTTATTTATAAATTATTTATATATAATATAATAAAATTTCTAAAATTTGAATTATTACTTACCTATCTTACATTCCATCATCGATAAATGAGAAAATAACCCTTGTGTATGTATGGACTACCATCTCCATGTAGTGTTGTAATTTATTTTTAATCCCTAATTTATTTGAATGGTTATAAATATGAATATAATGAACACATATGATATTTTTTTAGTAACTTATATTTTTATATGAATAAAACATGGTAAATTTTCATTGACCATAATAACAGTACCAAAACAAACATTAAAAATGAAGAAGTTAACACCCGAAATTTTGATGACAATGAATTTTTGTTAAAAAAAATGTAATAATATGTTATGTAAACCATATATGATATTATAGGTATAAATATTATTATTTTATATAATTATAATAAATTTAAGCTTATTTTCTACAATTTTAGAGGTCATACAGAGTAAGATATACATGAGGTAATTGTTTTTTGATAAAATATCATTCTTATAGGGATTTCTTATTCTAAAATTTATGATGATTAAACTATAATATAAATCTCATTAAAATCTTATTTATTCTATTAATATTTTTTTATTTTGTAATATTATATGTTTTTTGTCATTTTCTTCTCTATAAGTACTTTAGAGACCAAATGAATTTTTTTCGAGATAACAAAATTTACTTCTCTCTTTGGTCGGGAATGTTTTACTCCATGTCCATATTTTCCATAAAATTACTTCAATAATGTTTTTTCTATTCTAAAATAATTTATTATAGTAATTGTTTCCCATTTTTACTTTATATAATTTTTTACGGAATATTCCTATCATTTTATGAACAATGCACTTTTAACATTTTACAAAAAAATTGTGAATGGAATTATTATTTAACATATATATCATGAATGTTTTTCTCAGCCATCATGGATAAAATTTTATTTGAAAATTCCTTTATAATTTTCCTTGGTTATTTTCCATTTAATTTTTTCTCATTATATAATGGAAATATTTTGATTTAAATTATGTGATTTCAAAGTTACAATGGTATACAAATCAACAAGTGTTGTATTTATATTTTAAATTTATTGTTATTTATAAGAAACTATATTTATGTTTCTTATTATTTAATCAATATATAATCCAATTTTATAATCATTATTTAGTCTCTATATTTTTATAATTATGATGATGAATATATTATAAAACACGTATCCTTTACATGGGTTATGGTATGATGATATGATAAATGTTTTATAATCCTATGACATGCATACAATTGGTTTTCATTAGGTGATGGGTGGGCTTAGAAATATATTTCTCTCTAATACAATAGGTAAATATGAATATGTCATGGGATAATATTGACTTGACTCAGAAAGGGATTTTTTTCAAATAAGATAGTATTGGGTGTGAACATTGCCTAGTGAAATAATGGAATGTGGAGTGAACCCAATCCACTAATATAGGATTAGAAGTGAGCCTTGGAAAAGGAAATGATTTTCTAGGCTTATTTAAATTCCAAAAACTTATTCCTTATTCTTATGTTATGTTCTCATATATCGTGATTTATTATTTATAACTCCACACTTATATGACTTATGTGTTTTTTTGAAAAATTATTACATGATATTTCATGATTAATGATGTCTAAATAATTGGGTATGATTATTATAATTCATGATCTTTTTCTCATACCATTGTTATTTTATTTTTCTCACTGATGATCATTTATCAATCTCTCTTACATTTACATTTACCGAACATCTAAACCCAACCTTTTCTTATGTTTCCCTTCCCTAGGTTATGAATAATTATTTTCAATATGATATGATTAAGATGGGTTATAGTAGTGATGATCTATTTGAGAAATGGTATAGATCTTTTATTTACTATTTTTCTTATGTATTGATGTTTCTAAAGACACTAAACATTTATGGTTATGGAATAGATCATATTAATATACAAGAAATATTCATCTAATGAGATGTTATATTTATGTATGAAATTTATGGGTTTCTATATAATCTATGTAGTGAATCCACCAGATACATCCCACACATGACACTTAATCAAGATCATGTTAGCAGAATATATAAAAAATAATAAGTGAGTATAAAATAATTTAATAACATAAATTTATAAAAATCAGTTAAATAACCAACACACATTAAATACCCTAGTTCTTAAATCACACAACCGTTAATTGTATCAAAACAAAGTTTTCCACATACTCACACAATAGGATACCCAAAATAATTAATCTCCCATCAAATAGGGCCCTTTTAATTGTCAAAATCTTCAGTGGAAGCCCACCCCTCGAGACACAAGTCATCACTCGATGGTATAGTCTAGTGTGACCAGAATGGGACCTGTTGAAAATTATAACATGACATGAACCTTATAATATGGTTATGAATACCCCTTAACCCATTTCAAACAATGTGTCTAAATTTGAACCAAAAATAATTCCAACTCAAAAATACCCCTTCCAAATGCATCATCAATGCACACCAATTCATTCAGTATTCAAACAACATTTTATAATTTTATCAAACATGTTTGGGGAGATAAACATAACCCCTAAATTTATATCCATGTAAATAAGTAAGGTTTTGTATATATTATTATTATATGGTTTTAATTAAATGAAGATAAATATTTAATTGCAAGAAAATTAAGCTGCCATGTTCTTTAAAAAGTTGTATGGGAGAGAATCCACAAACCTCTGTCAATATTTTCAAGATGAAACCACATCACACCCTCATAGATCCGACAACTATAAAAACTCATATAATGGTAAATAAATAAAAAACATAGAAAAAAAACCTAACCACAATATTTGGGAATATAAGTCCTTGATTAGGTCATTTCCAAAGTGAAAAAAGGTTGAAACAAGGAGAATAGGAAACAGAGGAATTTATATTGATTTTCCGGATGAAAGATCCAATAATACTAGATAAAAATCTATAAAATGAAATAATGTTTCAAAATCACCCAAAGAACCTCTTTTCCCAATATACCTATCCAGAATATAAAGAATGAAAATTCTAAGGGAAAACCAGTGAAAAATTTAATTATTCAATCAATTTAATGATGGAAAAGATTTGAATATATGTTGTTGAAAACATTGTGCAAATGTTGTTAATAAAATATTTCTAAAACCAAATGATGGTGCATAATTACCATTATATTTTTCCAAACCACACTCCGACCATGTTCTTTCCTAGGAATACCTAAATACACCAACATTATAAATTTCACGATCTATATGGTTTCCCTTAACTAGGAACAAAATGCTCGTCCTACAGAATGAATCCAAAATTTTTATAACTTCTCATGGTATTATTGAAAATAACTCCAACACATTAATAAAATAAAAAACAGTATCTAAAATTCATATCACAAAATAGAGTGTGTAATATTCTCCTAAACATTGATTTGTCCATCCATAAAAATCTATACATTAGTTATGTAAGGGAATAGTTTAGAAACAAAGGTCTATCAAAATTTTATTTCACCACAAGTATTATTTATAAACTTATTGATGCTATAAAAATAGAAATACCAAGCATACTTATAAACGTAGTGTGAGATTATTTTTCTTGTTATGTGATATGAAAGACAATAAGAACCAAATTGGAAAATTTACTTATGTGTGACATCAACACAACAAATATATAATCATAATTGGAATCCATTTACAGCCATAAAGAGATAACTAAATGTAATTTATTTTTTTTAATGATGAATGAAATTTTTCCACACAAAAAAATGAATTAAAATACCAACTACCACATCCTACATATGAGATAATGATTTATCCCCAAGTATACATGTAGAAAACATGATCATTCACAATTGATATTTAAATAAAAAAACAAACCAACATGTAAAACCATAAATTAATATTGGTGAGATTATATTGCTCAAAATATCACAATATATAGAATATATTGAAAACTAGAAAATAATACAAGAGAAAAAAAAGGAATGAGTGACTTTAATAGTATATCAATGTTAATCAAAAACGATTCTCTAGAGTAAAGAATACATTTGCTACCCCTTTTATGAATAGGTGGGGTTCTTTACCCATATCCAACCTGAATATTATGGTAGATTCATTGACCACAAAATTTCAAAATTAAGACTTGGTTTTAGTAAAAGTATTGATATTCAGTACATAGTGTGTGTTCAAAAAATCCCAAACGTACCACACTACCCATCCTTCATAGACACTATCCCCCTAATAGGAATAAAAATAATTGGTTCAATGATTTTTTCATATACCACCAAAAATAGAATCTTTATTTTTAAGAAATAAAGTTATAAAGTCTATGATAAGTAAATACACATGTTAAAATGTTAGAGGTAACAATAACATAACACCCAAAAATAATTGTTTAAATTTTTTTACATTAAATACTAACCCTAATATTTAAATGGACCACCCACTAAAGTTATACTAATAAAATAATGAATATGAATTGAGTCTCAAGACAAAAGAAATTTTTTTAATCCTCTAGCCACCCCTCAAAAAATCCACACGATTATGGTTTAACATAATAGAGATAATATAATATGTTTATTGATGATATTCCTTAGAATTGTTTACCAAAATCATAAACAAGAGTAACCTCACATAAAAAAATCATGTCATCATTGTTCATGTGACATAAGTAAATGTGAGTGATTGATCCTATGAATCATTAATAATCCAATATTTCACGACCCCAACATCCTAAAACATTTGATTTAATACATATACTATCACATCAAACATGAACAAGAAGGTCTAGTTAGGATATCCATTAGTGATACTGGAAATGAGAAAACATGAACAATGATATGGGAATAACCCACTTTGAACTGATGGTAAGAGTCATCTAGGTATCTAAGAAAATAACATACTCACTTGAAAATCCATTTATAATTAACTACATTTAATCCAATCATAAAAATGTAATATATGGTTCTCCCTATTGAATTAAATTCTATGACCCACACATAGACTAGAAATTTTTCCCAGATCATTTTGAAATAGAAAACATATGGTTCCCAACATGTCTTGGCTATGCCTCTCTGATTCATGCCCAAACGCCATAGAAAATATTAACATCCCATTTATAATATAAAATATTCACTTGACAATAAAAGAAATAAACTTCTAATTAAATTATATTAACCAATTTATTCCTTGTATTATGGAAAAGACACTTTGATGATAATTAATTCAACCTAAATGATAAGAAATTAATATAAATTGGGAATGGCGACCAATCTAGATCCCACAATATCCCACTACCCTTAAGGTTCCTTGATGATCATAACAAAAGTCATAATTTTCCATAAACATGTATTTACATTTGTATATACTATTTATATCCCAAAAAAACAACCAACATAACCAAGTCAACAAGAATAAATAGTAGGTACCCAAAATATGGATAACCATGACAATTAGTAAAGTATCATGAAAACAAAACTAACTTAATTAGAGAATTAAACATAAAAAATTCAATACCATAAATATAATGAGGCAATTTCTAGATAAATATTCTCTTAAAAACATATTATTATACTGTACATTCTATTTGGTTACCACAATGTTTTCATTCAACCATTCACCATGCAATAATAGTGACAAAAAAACTTGAAAATTTTTCTGGTTCTAAAAAATTGAGAATGGTCCCAATATAAAATTTTCATTTTAAATAATTTATCTAAGAAAACACTATAAATCCTTCATAGATTTTTAACAACAATAAAATCAGTATAAATTTGTTTTCTTTATGTTCTTTAAAAAACTAACCTGTAACACTGCCAAATTTGTAAAAAAGATTTTAATAAACAGAAAATTTTATATTTCAAAAAATTAAATTGTTTACTTTGTATATTATTACCAATCACGATACATTTAAATAAGGATTCTAAATATGAGTCATTAAATCTTTTATCAAACCCAAAATGACTAAAAAATTTCATCAAATATTCCAAAAATAAATTTATAAAACATGTTTTAAATATATTTTTTTCAAACTGAACATTACAATGATGTTTCTTACTTTATAGTATCTTTAATAAAAAACATGGACTCATAAAACAAATCACATAAGTACTATAAATAACTCAAGAACATTTAAATATGTAATAATTTAATCATATGAAAATATATTTTATTAGATTTATAAGAATATCAATTAAAGTATAAAAAAAT
Source organism: Viscum album (assembly GCA_963277665.1). NCBI lineage: Eukaryota > Viridiplantae > Streptophyta > Magnoliopsida > Santalales > Viscaceae > Viscum > Viscum album. Next base: position 460,360,891 of record OY728167.1, on the reverse strand, counting down.
TTCCCAAAAAATAGTTATTACATAGAAATGTTACATAATTTTACTTGAATATAAAAAATATTAATTTATTCCAAAGAAAATGAAAATATTTTTTTGACAACTATACTAGTGACATTTTCATGCAATTCAATTTCTAAAACATTTTGTTAAATGAATTGTTTCACGCAAAAAACATTCTAAAAAAATTTATTAAATATATCTGCCAAATTAGACATTTTATATTTTTCTAGAATTCCATTTTGACAAATAACCAAAAAATTATATGATTAACATGTCATATTAAATATTATAGATTGATTTAACTTATTCAAAATTCTACATGTTATTCTACTCATTATATAGAAAGATATCTCTAACTATGTACATAACATTGGAGAACACATTATAATTTATTTAATATATCTTGAACCCATCCAATAAAATGTTAAGGAATAGTTTTATGAAACTATTTCTCTACTCATAGATAATATGTGTTAAAATTTCGAACATTAAATTCAAATAAATGCATTACATGTCATGAAAATCATAAAATCAATGGGTAAAAAATGATATTCAATTATTTTGAAACGTTTTAAATAATATAAGAATTTCTGTTAAAAATATTAAAGAGGAAAGGAAACATGTAACTATTATTTTGATTAATAATTGATTTTTTTCATATTATCTAAATAAAAAATGGATTCTAATTACCCCATAGTATATTATTTCTAACTAGTGTATGTGCAAGTCTAGGTTCTAGTTGTAATGAAATTTCAAGATACATTAAATAATAAAATTCAACGAATACATAATCATGGATTAATCCAAACATGAAATAGTACAAAACACAAAGAAAAACAATATTTATCATGTTTTGGAAACTATTTCCTAAAAACATTTAGCATCATCCATATGTATAAAAAAATTTCTCAAAAAAATATATATCATATCGTCATTTACAAATTCCTATAAAAATAAATATCACATTAATGATGCAATCCTAGAGGAAATTCTCTTTAATAATTAATGGAACAAAAATATCATTGGCCAGACCCTTTATAATGATTTAATGACATGCCAATAGGTGTTTAACAACATATTTCATACTCAAACCACCATTGAAAATTGGGGTTTAATTTAATAAGTTCATATATTCATTTTTATGCTCTACATTACATGTCAAAACATATATTATCTTCTTTCAAACCATCATAAATAACTGACCATAAAAAACAGATAAAATCTATAATATCTTGACCATGACCCATTGGCTTGGGCTGGAATGATATTATAATACCATTATGTGAAAACCTTTAGAAACCAAAGGATGATAATAAATTCAATGGGAATTACCAAATCATGGTGGATGACATTCCCTTTTATATAACACACCTACAAGAAACAAATTATAATGAAGAACAAACATGATATATGAATAAACACAAAATCAAACTCTAATACCAAATATATTAAAATATAATAATTACAGTGTATTAGACAATAGATATACCCAAATTACTACAAGTGAAATGACACCAAAATAGATACAAGGTGACCTTATGGTACACCTGCATAATCTACAAGGGGACTATCACCATTCTCCCAACTCCACCCAAATCCAAACCATTAGGATATACCACTAGCATATAAGAGACCCCTCTTTTTCTTGTAACATAATGAATTGTGTCTATATGAGCACTATGATGAATATGGAAGGAGGTATGTATATCAACATAGTAGGAAATAAACTAGAATCATTCCACTCATTCCAATAAAATAAGAACAATATATGAAAATTTATATAAACCAATAAATGAGTATGAAACCAATTATGAAGATAAATTTTATAAAAGAAGTGAAACAACTTAGAATAAAACACATCCATGTTCACAATTAACACACCTCCAAAATAATTAAATTATATTCATGAACACACTCACACATGAGGTTCCCAAACCCAATTTATCTCCTAAAAAACCAGGACATATAAAATGTACAATTCATGAGAAAAAACCCATCCCTCTAGACCAATGTCACCACTCGATGTTATAATCCAATGTTCCCAAAACAATCACCATTACCAATTCTATCCCAAAAATAATTTTCCAACATGAATATAAATACTCATCAATCCACTCAAACTGGTATTCACAAATTTTAGCCATGATCAAGTACGACCTGTTAATTCCATTTCTATTTGCCTCATGAACATACATCAAAACATTATTTATTCATAACACAACATGAGAATTTGATCAAAAATGTTTTCAGATACACCTAAAACCCATCAATTCAAATCCATGAAAATAAGAAATCATTTTAAGATTATTTTCATTAATACAATACCAACATATAAATTCATTAAAATGATACAACCCAATTCTAAAAAAATTGATTAGGAGATAATCCTCCTAACTCTATGTAGTCTATATGTTATAACTTATCTCACCCTCCTAGCACTAGGATCTATAAACCAGCCTTTTCTGATATTTATTAAAAAAAATTCAAAACATATATTATAAAAAAGATTTGGGAGAGTAAGCCCTTGGCTATGGTTTCAAAAATGAGAAAAAAAATAGGAAATGATGAGAGTTATAAGCATATTAATAGCTTTTGAATTAGAGGTCGAATTCTTGAAGAAGGTATGGACAAAGTGGAATCACCAAAATCACCCAAAGGAACCCTTTGGTTTGAGAGTCCTATACCATCAAGGATGAATGATAATTTTAAGAGATTGTCGTGGTTAAAAAAATTTAAAATACTTTAATGATGTGTACCATTTATTGCACAATTTGGAATCTTGTATACAAACTATAATAATCAACTCTTCCTGAAATGAGAAGATTTTGCATGTTACCTCATGATTTTTACAAACCATGAGCCAAAAATGTGATTTACTATACACTATTATTCACACTCACATAGTTACATAGATGATTTACATAGATTCCCCAAGTCATGATGAAACTGAGTGCCCTCCATAATACTGCAAATATTTATAAAAAAATTCAGATACTTCTTAAAAACAACAGAAACACATTAAAAATAAAAAAAAATTAATAAACTAGAATGTCACCAAAGTGGGGGATTTTATTCAAATAATGGGCCTCTAGTAGGCTTAAGATTCATGTTAACAAAATGTAAGCCAATACAAGTATTCTGATTCATTTTTTTTAGGCTCAATGGATGGGCCAAAATGGTATACATGATAATTTTTTATGGTAATTGATTATTGATCTGAGATGTTTATTGGTAAATATGTATATTTATTAAAAAAAATTAAATAAATACTAATTTTTATTATAGAACTGAAACAATATATAGTATCCTCAAAAAATTATTTATTATTAACTTAATTAGTCAATGAATTAACTTGTAATGTATTCTTTCTTTGATAATGGATATGAAAACATATATACATCATACCATCATTGTATTATAGGAATCATGTATCGATTTCATCTACTCATGATACACACATTTACTAAAATTATCCATGTTTTATCGATGGAATCTATGAGTGATAGAACATAGGATTGTTGGTCGGAGTAGACACTCAAGAGGGGGGTGAATTGAGTTCCAATTAAAATTTTTGTTAAAAATATTTATCTTAAAATCTCCCAATTCAAAAACAAAGTTAAACCGTAGTGAATTTATACAGAGTGTAAATGTTCAATCATTTTCACAAAGATTGACTAGGTCTCAGTTAACTTAATATGACGATTAAACTAACTTTTCAAACTAACATATCGGTTTACTATAAGTATAAACACTTCCTAATTTAACTATCAAAGTAGCTTTAAAATAGTTTTGTATTTCAAAGTAATAGTAGCGAAATATGAAATATATATAGTATACTTAAGACTTAAACTAAAATGAACAAACGATGTAACAAAGAGGTTCAGTCTCAAGCCGAGACTTAGTCCTCTCAACAATTTATATAAATTGATCCACACCCTGGATCGGGGTTAACAGTAGTACAATACTATCCAGGTCCAAAGACCTCTACCACTAGCCACAGTGGAAAACAAAATAGTTATAGAGTTTGAGTGAGGATTTAAGAATCATCCATTTTAGCTCAGGAGACAATGTGTGTGTAAAATAAACAGGATACACACACTGCTCGAAATGTAAATAGAAGAATCACTAGAGTAAGTGAGAATGAGTGTAACACCCCGAGATTTTATGAAAAATATTATTTTAATTTCATTTATGTCTTGTGTTGTAAGCTACAATAAGATTTACTTGCGCTATATGCAACACCGTATGAGCTTGCAGTATACACAACACTATTCTTGGATCATGTTACATTCAATTTTGATAGTAGTTATTCTATGAAACATTGAGTGTATATATATATTCAATGTATAAATGAAATTTGGTTGGATTATATTATATGAAACAATGGAGGAGTCTTGTACAACATGCAACCCTGACTTGGCATGCATTACACGCAATCACGACCTTCCTCGATAGCGTGTGTTGTACGCAATACCAGGTTTCACTAAACAGTGATATATTGTTATTATATTATTATGGACTATCCGTTATGAATAGTATTAACTAAATTTTTAATTTTATAATATTATTATTCATCTTACACATTTTCTAGAATATGGTATTAGAAGAAAATAAATATTTGTGTAAAATATGTTTTTTTCAAAAATTGCAGTTTTCCCACCTTTTGATGACGTACCGACCTTAAATCTTGTTTTTGACATGTCTATAAGTTCAATTTGACAAAATAAAATTCTTCTTTGGAATCAGGATATAAAAATTTACTTTGGATAAATTTTTCATATTATTCTGATAACTTTCATATTTTAATGAATAGTAAAAACACACTATATTTTAATTAAAAACAACTTTTTTCATCGCAATAATTTATATGGATAGATTATATTTTTAATGGTTTTTAAATTATAATTAGAATATTTATTTACCATTTAATCCAATGTTGTTCATTTTAATTAATTTCACTTTGAAATTTGATATAAACAAGTATCAATATTTTGATTGTTTTTGTTTCTTAAAAACACGCTATTTGTTTTGATAATGGGAATTAAATTTAAAATTAATTAATGCCACTTATATGTTATGAATTTTCTAAAATAGACATAAATTTTTAATTCGGAATATCAAATAATGCTTCGGCTGATTTTTTGGTATTTTTCTGTAAAACTTCAATTTTCGATGAATAGTTAAACCACTTAGTAGTAGTTAAAAAACTGACTTTTTTTAATTTAAATTAAATTTTACTACTTCTGTGAATTGAATTTCAAAAATCCGAAAGACATGGTTAATATTGAGGACTAAAATGTGGTTCAATGAGATGAAAATAATTTTTTGTGAATAGTAACTTTTTACTTTTATTTACCACGATTAAAAGTAAATAGGATAATTAAGGGTAAAAATGATATTCTTATTACCCTAACACATGTCCTAATTCTATTGGATAAGTGTAATTAGACGAAAAACAACATTAGGAATAAAATAAGAACATTTAGGCCCACTTGGATTAGATTAGGACTTTTAATATTAATTTATTTAAAGAAGGATTAAAATAGTTAAAATCAAAGTTTAATAAGTAAATAATTTTAATATAGGGTTATACATAAGATAAATTAGACTATAAATATTCATTAGAATGATAAAAATATTTCCTATATAATGTTTTTTTATTTATAATTTTTAGACATTAAATAATTTAATTTATTTATGACACAATGATGATGAAGTAATTATCTTATTAATGAAATATTGACATTATTGATGTTATAAATACCCAAATAAATGTAATTTGAGAATTTTTATGAATTTAACTAATTTTATTGGTTACTATTACATGTTAGTTTTTATTTAATTAAATGTTTTCTAACTAATCATTCTGTAATGATTTTCACAAAAATCAATTACCAAATTGTGTCAAAATTGACATAAAATAGTTTTTAAAACAAATATTATATTATTAATTGTTATTTTTTTCTTAAAAATATAATATTCGGAAAAATGACTTAGATAAGGTTATATATATTAATAATAAACAACTTGGGGTTCATTTTTCTTGTTATAGTACGTTTATTAACCTTATAGTGTAAGAAAACAAGAAGACACAGTAAAAGTAAAATTATTTAACTTAAGGTTAAATCTAAATGATAAGGTTAAAATAGAAACCTAAACTTGTCTAAATTCTATAGGATGAGATTATTTCGACCCATCCCCACATTAGCTTCGAAATAAATTAATTTGGAGATATTAAAAACCGAATATGACTTTATAATAAAAATAATATTTTTAGTTTTTCCAAAGGTGCCCCTCTCCTCCCTTCTAAAAGGGCACCTCCTCCCTCTCTTCCTCACACAACATTGAGCCTTCAAGCTTGGACAAAACCTGACAAATTCTCTTCTCCACTTTAATAGAAACATCCTATAGGTCCTGGTATTCTTCAAAGATGTATTTTAGTGCCCTAAGTGGACGTCTCAAAGAGGCGCTTCAAAGAAGAGGTAATGTCTGTTACCGATTCTTCCAAATTTATTTCTTCTTCCACTTATTCTTAATTAGTTGATTCATTATGAAGTAATAACATCAGTATAACTCATATAATGATATGTTATTATATGTATGAAACAACCCTATTTCACCATCTATCCATCCTACGGAAAACGAAATCACCACGCGTGCGTACGTATGGAATATCGTCTCCACGCCGTGGTGAAATTTATTTTTCCACCAACACCTTACATGGATGGGTATAATGATGTAAAGAATAACCATATATGGTTATTATAACATCATAATGATTTTGATATATTATACCATCCACTCCAATTCTATTCAATAATTATGGGAATGATATCATCGCTCGTGCATACGTATGGACTACAGTCTCCACGACGCGATGAGATTCATTCTCCATGTTAACCATACATGAATGATAATAAAGTTTATAAAATTAATAATAATGAAATATAGGAAATAATAATGCTACTGGATTTATGAATATATATATGTATTTCATCTGTTCAGTTTCATTCAATTCAATAAGGAAACGAAAACAGCGTTCATGCGTACGTACGGCCTACCGTCTCCATGAACGGTGTATTTCATTCATTTTATCGATCTATAATATATATATATATATGTATATGATGATTATATATATTATATATAAATAATGTTTTACATTCTGGAATTATGTAAATCAGGATATAAGTAATAATATCAGGAATGACAAGTCGAAACACATACGATAAATGAAATGATTTTACCCAAAATGCTGCTTTAACGTTGAATTTACAAAAGAACGGGTAATATAAATTCATAAGTAAAACATATATGATATCATAACAATGAATATGATTCTGTAATAAGTCAATGAAATTATTTAAATCATTATACAGGAGGTTTGGATACGTACAAAGCATATTGGACCTAAGGTAAGGGATAATTGGGAAAATCTCATTTTTATCCGAGATTGCTTATTCGTAAGTATTTACTGGGGTTATTGCTATCATCCATGTCCATGTTTTATAAAAGTGTATTCATGTATGTTTAAAGTCCTTTTTACCCATTTTACTTTTACCCCATGTTATGGAAGGAATCTTTCTTTTATTTACCCTACAAGGTACTTTTTGTCTTTTCCGACAAAAGTACGAGAAGAATGTTTTTTTAGCGTATACGGCATGAAAGGAATTTTACGATTTTATAAATATTTATGTTCATGAAGCTTACTCCAAAATATTTCATGACTATTTTCAACAAAATCCTTTTCTTTTAAAATTTCATGACATTGTGTGAAAATAAAATTATTTTTAAGAAAAAATGATATTTTCCGCAAGAATTCATTTCAAGTGTTTTATCAAAACCATTTTTCATCTAAGATGAAATTATTTCATATGTCTATGTTTCAAGTATCATGTCTTCATTATTTACATTATTTCACTTTTCTTATTATGAAATGATATCCATTTCTTTTATATGGATTATGTGATGAGGGGATGATGTTTATGAAACCCATTTTATTTATTGGGTTATTATGAATGATTTATGTTTATTTTGTGGCACAAGTAAGAATTATTTAATTATGAGATGGGTGGGACATATATCTCCCTCTAATGAATTGGGTAAATATTTATATCTCATGATATAGACATGGTTGGAACATAAAGTTAAACCGGTTCAGTAATATAGGACTGAATGAGGAGTGAACTCTATTCAGAAAGGGACATTGTCCACTAAGATGGTCTTGGAAGCAATGTCTTGGCTACTATGGAAATCATGACATGTGCTGAATGGTTTCCACAATTACATGTTTTAATCACATGCTATTTTATCATGCTTAATGTTTCTTTATGATCTATGCCTTGTGTACTTCCATGTTTTATGTCATTGCTCAATCTTTTGTTGTTTAAACATTATGTTAACGTTTTTAAGTTCAAATATATATGATTTTTTTTATTTTATCCATGATTACCCTTACTGAGAATTTGAGCTCACCCTTTATATGTTTTATTTTCCCCAGGATATAAAGATTGTTTTTAGGTAAGAAAACAAAAGGGGAAGATCTTTATGGGAGATGTTGAATATCTTTCACCATGGTTAGAAGATTACGTTCCATGTTTCCAATGAGTCTAAACTATTACGATTCTTATGTGTCTATTTTTGTTATGTATTAAGTATTACATAAAGGTAATGTAATATCTATGTACGACAATCTACGGGTCTCTACAGTTGGTATTAGAGGAAAGGTTTAGTCATCCTTTGGAAACTAGGATGCGAAAACATTTGTGATATTCCAAGAGATATTTCTAAGGTATGTCTAGGGATGTCCCTAAGGTTAATTATAAGTATAGGTTATAGTCCTAGAATTATGTTAATGATATTAGATTAAACCTAAGATGTTAGATATTGAATTTACTCCCCCTTTATTATGATTTTTTCCTCTCACGCTATTCTTTTTGGGTTTTAGAAAATGGATGGAAACAATATGATTCACTATAATGGAGGATATGATGGACAATGGAATTATATTATTCATGAGAAACAAAATGAAATGGGATTTGGAAGTCCAAACATCATTATTATACCGAATCAGCAATCTCATAATATGATCAATAAACTCAAATTTGGTAAGTTTCCTGACTCGTCTAATAAGAGAAAGACGGAGTTTCATGATGATCATAGAGGAGAGAAAGTTCAATTTCCCCTATGTAAAATCATGTGGGAAGAGGCATCAAGGAGAATGTTTAAAAGGAACTGGAAGATGCTTTGGGTGTGGAAAAGAAGGACACAAAGTCAGTAAGTGCAAAGGAAAAGGTTCAGTTAACACCATGGATGTGGATAATGGTATTGCTACGACATCAACAATGGATAAATGTTTTAAATGTGGAATGTACGGGCCTTATGCAAACGAATTCCCTAAAGGAATGTCTTATGAAGAGAATAAGTATGGTCTTATGGGTAGTATTTATGTTGATGATGATGAAGAGACTACAAATTATATCTGAGATGAACGAATTGTTGATGTTCGGCCAATGGTTTAAGATGGTAGTGGAATGATTACATGTTTATCAAGTGTAATGTTATATAAGTAATCTCATGGTACTATGGAAAAAAGAGACAAATAAGTATTGTTACACTATTGCCTTTCCTTAAGTTTTTAAACTGTATGATGAATGGTTCCAGTAACCATGAAAGGTTATTCAGATATTTTTTGAAAGTAGATGATATGCGCATAATGAAGGGATAAGGAGAAAATTAAATGTTTGATAGTATTCATGAGCTCATGACTGATATAAGGAGAAGGTTATATCATGTTTTGAGTATACAGAATTTTTGGATTTTGGTATGTGGAAGGAATGAAAATTTAACAACATTCATGTTTTCACTAAGGTTTAATGGGTATTCATTCTTCAAGAGAATACATGATTAAGGTATTCACATGTTTGTAATTTGACCAACAAGATATATCTTATGATATATGGGGGATAAATGGTGGAATTAACGTGATTGTTATGTGACATTTCAAGTAATCATTTTCTTTATACTATGATCTTGGACTGAAGTATTTTAGATAAGCCTAAAGATTGGAATGTATTATGTTGGACATAAGTTAGTATTGTATAAGGATAAAACTTTTTTCGATATTATTGATGGGATGTTATAGTAATGTAATTTTAGAAAAAGGAAAACCTGCAGGACAGGCGACAGCCCATCGCGTCAGACAAGGCTGTGGGAATCGAACCCACAACTGATGTGAGACTGGCCTTTATCGCATACCAATGGCCTACAGGAAGTCCCTGGTTAGTAGAAACTAGTTTCATTTTGTTAAGCGGTATGATATATGAAGTATAAGTTAATTTTTGGAATCGTATATGATTAACCTCACCATAGATGGACTTATTTATATTTGATAACTTTTTCTAACCTTTTGTTTGAAACAGATGGAATGACCCATCATTCTATCACATGACCTGTTAACACTTCACGAATAACAAATTCAACTTCATTTCATTAAGAGATGAAGTGTCAATTGTTCAAACCATGAACAATAGTGAGATTGTACCAAAATCAAGCAAGTATTTCTTCTAATTCCAATTTCATAAACTTTAGGGAAATGATCTTGAAAACCAAAAATGTTGTCCTAGTGCCCTTATATCTGATGAATCAGATGGTACCTTAGATCATCACAAATCTATGGCTTTGTGATTAATGGCTTTTTCATATCCATGTTCTCTACCACTCTCCATCAGAACATGATGGTTAGATTTTTCTTCCATATCCATATTTTCACCTATGTTCTCCTATATGGAAAACCAGCGATGAGTTTCTTTGGTTAATCTTTACATTTCATACTTTATTTTTTAAAATTATGTTTTAGTATTCCTTTTTACGATGCGGGTTTCTATAAATAGTAAACGATTTATAACCCTGATGAATTTCGATGGCGAAATTCATTTTATGGGGGGTAGAATGTAACACCCTGAGATTTTATGAAAAATATACTTTTAATTTCATTGTTGTCTTGTGTTGTAAGCTACAACAAGATTGCCTTGCGCTATACGCAACACCGTATGAGCGTGCAGTATACAAAACACTAATCTTGGATCATGTTACACACAATTTTGACAGTAGTTATTCTACGAAACATTGAGTGTATATATATATATATTCAATGTATAAATGAAATATGGTTGGATTCTGTTACACGAAACAACGGAGGAGTCTTGCACAACACACAACCCTGAATTGTCTTGCATTACACGCAATCACGACCTTCCTCGATAGCGTGTGTTGTACGCAATACCGGGTTTCACTAAACATCGATATATTGTTATAATATTATTATGGACTAGCTGTTATGAATAGTATTAACTACATTTTGATTTTTATAACATTATTATTCAACTTACACATTTTCTAGAATATGGTATGAGAACAAAATAAATTTTTCGTGTAAAATATGTTTTTTTTTCAAAAATTGCAGTTTTCCCGCCTTTTGATGACGCACCCACCTTAAATATTGTTTTTGACATGTATATAAGTTAAATTTGATAATATAAAATTCTTCTTTGGAATCAGGATATAAAAATTTAATTTGGATAAATTTTTCATATTATTCTGATAACTTTCATATTTTAATGAATTGTACAAACACGCTATATTTTAATTAAAAACAACTTTTTAAATCGCAATAATCTATATGGTTATATTATCTTTTTAATTGGTTTTAAAGTGTAATTATAATATATTTATGCCATTTAATCCAATTTTGTTCATTGGAATTAATTTCACTTTGAAATTGGATATAAACAAGTATCAATCTTTTGATTGTTTCTGTTTCGTAAAAACACGTTATTTGTTTTGATAATGGGAATTAAATTTAAAATTAATTAATTACACTTATATGTTATGAATTTTCCAAAATAGATCAATTTTGAATTCTGAATTTCAAATAATGTTTCGGCTGAATTTTTGGTATTTTTCTGAAAAACCTCAATTTTCGATGATTAGTGAAACCACTTAGTGGTAGTTAAAAAACTGACTTTTTTTTAATTTAAATTAAATTTTACCACTTCTGTGAATTGAATTTAAAAAATCCGAGAGACACGGTTAATATCAAGGACTAAAATGTGGTTCAATGAGATGAAAATAATTTCTGGTGAATAGTAACTTTTTACTTTTATTTACCACGTTTAAAAGTAAATAGGATAATTAAGGGTAAAAATTATATCATTATTATCATAACACATGTCCTAATTCTATTGGATAAGTGTAATTCGACCAAAAACAACCTTAGTAATAAAATATGACCATTTAGGACCACTTGGATTAGATTAGGACATTTAATATTAATTTATTTAAAGAAAGGATAAAATAGTTAAAATCAAAGTTTAATAAGTAAATCATTTTTAATATAGGGTTATACATAAAATAAATAAGACTATAAATATTAATTAGAAATATAAAAATATTTCCTACATAATTTTATTTTATTTATAATTTTTAGACATTAAATAATTTAATTTATTTATGACACAATGATAATGCAGTAATTATCTTATTAATGAAATATTGACATAATTGATGTTATAAATACCCAAATAAACATAATTTGAGACTTTTTATGAATTTAACTAATATTATATATTACTATGACATGTTAGTTTTGATTTAATTAACTTTTTATGAACTAATCATTCTATTATGATTTTCACAAAAATCAATTACCAAATAGTGTCAAAATTGACATAAAATAGTTTTTAAAACAAATATTATATTATTAATTGTTATTTTATTACTAAAAATCTATGGTTCGGCCAAATGACATAGATAAGGTTATATATATTAATAATAAACAACTTGTGGTTCTTTTTTCTTTTTATAGTAAGTTTATTAGCTTTATAGTGTAAGAAACCAAGAAGACGCGGTAAAAGTAAAATTATTTAACTTAAGGTTAAATCTAAATGATAAGGTTAAAATAGAACCCTAAACTTGTCTAAATTATATTGGATGAGAGTATTTCGACCCATAACCACATTAGCTTCTAAATAAATCAATTTTGAGCTATTAAAAACCAAATATGACTTTATAATAAAATAATATTTTTAGTTTTTCCAAAGGTGCCCCTCTCCTCCCTTATAAAAGGGCACCTCCTCCTTCTCTTCGTCACACCACGTTGAGCCTTCAAGCTCGTCCAACCCCTGAAAAATTATCTTCTCCACTTCCATAGAAACATCCTAGAGGTCCTGGTCTTCTTCAAAAACCAATTTTAGTGCCCTAAGAGGAGGTCTCAAAGAGGTGTTTTAAAGAAGAGGTAATGTCTGTTACCGATTCTTCCAACTTTATTTCTTCTTCCACTTATTCTTCATTAGATGTTTCATTATGAAGTAACAAAATCAGTATAACTCATATAATTATATGTTATTATAAATATGAGACAACCTAATATCACTATTTATACATCCTACGGAAAACAAAATCACCACGCGTGCGTACGTACGGAATACCGTCTCCACGCCGTGGTGATATCTGTTTTTCCATCAAAAACTTACATGGATGGGTATAATGGTGTAAAGAATAACTATATATGGTTATTATAACATCATACTGATTCTTATATATTATACCATCCACTCCAATTCTATTCAATAATTATGGGAACGATATCATCGCTCGTGCATACGTATGGACTACCGTCTCCACGACGCGATGAGATTCATTCTCCATGATAACCATAAATGAATGATTATAAAGTTTATATAATGAATAATAATGAAATATAAGAAATAAAAATTCTACTGGATTTATGTATATATATATATATTTGTATTTTATCTATTTAGTTTCATTCAATTCAATAAGGAAACGAAAATTGCGTTCATCCGTACGTACGGCCTACAGTCTCTATGAATGGTGTATTGCATTCCTTTTATCGATCTATAATATATATATATATATATTTATATGATCAATATATATATTATATATAAATCTTTTTTTACATTTTTTAATTATTTAAATCAGGATATAAGTAATAATATCAAGAATGAAAAGTCGAAACACATACGATAAATGAAATGATTTTACCCAAAACGCTGCTTTAACATAGAATTTACCAAAGAACGGGTAATATAAAGTCATAAGTGAAACATATATGATATCATAACAATTAATATGATTCTATAATAAGTCAATGACACTATTTAAATCATTATACAAGAGGTTCGGATACGTACGAAGCATATCAGACCAAAGGTAAGGGATAATTGTGCAAATCTCATTTTTATCCGAGATTTCTTATTCGTAAGTATTTACTGGGGTTATTTATATCATCTATGTCCATGTTTTATAAAATTGTATTCATGAATTTTTAATTTCCTTTTTACCCATTTGACATTTACACCATGGTATGGAAGTAATCTTTCTTTTATTTACCCTACAAAGTACTTTTTGACTTTTCCGACAGAAGTATGAGAAGAATGTTTTTTAGCGTATACAGCATGAAAGGATTTTTACGATTTTATAAAGCCTTATTTTCATGAAGCTTCCTCCAAAATATTTCATGACTATTTTCAACAAAATCATTTTCTTTTAAAATTGCATGACATTTTGTGAAAAGAAAACGATATTGAAGAAAAAACAATATTTTCCTCCAGAATTCATTTCAAGTGTTTTATCAAAACCATTTTTCATCTAAGATGACATTATTTCATATGTGTATGTTTCAAGTATCATGTCTCTATGATTTACATGGTTTCACTTTTCTTATTATGAAATGATATCCATTTCTTTTATATAGATTATATTATGATGAGATGATGTTTATGAAACCCATTTTATTTATTGGGTTATTATGAATGATGTATGTTTATTTTGTGGTACAAGTAAGAATGATTTCATTATGAGATGGGTGGGACCTATATCTCCCTGCAATTCATTGGGTAAATATTTATATATCATGAGATAGACATGGCTGGAATGACAAGTTAAACCGGTTCAGTAATACAGGAATGAACGAGGAGTGAACTCGATTCAGAAAGGGTCTTTGTCCACTAAGATGGTCTTGGAAGCAATGCCTTGGCTACTATGGAAATCATGACATGTACTGAATGGTTTCCACAATTACATGTTTTCATCCCATGCTATTTTTTCATGCTTAATGTTTCTTTATGATCTATGCCTTATATACTTCCATGTTTTATGTCATTGCTCAAGCTTTTGATGTTTAAACATTATGTTCATGTTTTTAAGTTCAAATGTATATGATTTGTTTTATTTTATCCATGCTTACCCTTAATGAGAATCTGATCTCACCCTTTATATGTTTTCTTTTCCCCATGATATAAAGAAATGTTCTAGGTAAGAAAAAAAAGGGGAAGATCTTTATGGGAGATGTTGAAGATCTTTTACCACGATTAGAAGATTACGTTCCAAGTTTCCAAAGACACTAAACTATTACGATCCTTGTGTGTCTGTTTTTGTTATGTATTATGTATTCCGCAAAAGTAATGTAATATCTATGTAAAACAAGCTACGGGTCTCTACAATGAGTTTAGAAGAGCTATAGTGATTGGAAGTGCAGCTCTGGACTCGTTTGATTGGTCAGAAAAGCTTCTGAGTCCTTCTCTAGTTTCTGTTCAGAAAACAGAGTGTCGTTTTCTTCTTTAGTTTTAGGTTCTACTTGTCATCCTGAGTGCATAAAGTGTTTGTTGTAGTTCGTCACTCAAGATGCATCTTTTGGTTTCCTTCAGAATTATTGGATTCATGTATGTCTATAATTCTTGGAGTATATATGTTGCCTTGCGTGAATGCTCCACGTTTGAATGCTTGTTGAGAATTCCTGGTTTTTTGTACTCTCTGTGTGCAACCAATTTTCTTTTTATCTTCCCCCTTTCAGCTAGGTCTTTATCTTCCCTTTTATAGCTTTCAGCTCTGGCCAAATGGAATGATTACTTTTTTCATGGGTACTTGTTACTATTCCCTAACATGGAAACAAAGATCATTAAATTACATTAACTGCATTAAAAACATCAAATGTAACCGTTATCATAATAAATAAAGATTATTGAGAGTATAGAGTTTGATTGGTTGGTCAATAATAAGTATCCTCAATTGGTAGACGTGTACGGTGGACTTTGTCTAGCAGGACCTTCCATCGGTAGCTCTTTTGAACTTGTATATGTAGCTCCTTGCATGGGTAGCTCTTACTCTGTCGGTAAATCCTTCTATCGGTAGACTTACTCTATCGGTAGCTCTATATATCGGCAACTTCATTATATCGGTATCTCTTGATCCGTCGGTATATCTTTTGGTATCGGTAGCTCGATGTATCGGTGACTCTGTACTTGTGTCGGTAGACTGTCAGTCGCTTCATATCAGTCGCTAGTCTGGGTCAGTAGCCCGGTCGGAAGCTCGTATCGGTAGCTCTGAGTGTTCTCTATCGGTAGACCTGCATACCGGTGGGTTTACAAACATCGGTATCTCTGTACATATCGGTATCTCTGTTTATCGGTAGATCCTTGTCTTATCAGTGACTTTTTCTATCAGTAGACTAAGTCTATCGGTAGACTAGGTACCGGTAGCTCTCTTTTCAGAAGCTATACATGGATCAGTGACTAAAATTTGTCTATTTTATGGAAAAAATATCCGAATGGGTTAGAATTACTTCATAACTCACATAGACAGGGATAAAAATTGATTAACATATTTCAAGGATTGTTTTAATAATATGATCATCTTGATAACATAATATCATATATTGAGAGAATTAAAATATAGATAAACATTAATTGGGATTATCAAAGTATGTGAAGCTATAATTGGGATTATCAAAATAGGTGAGGTCAACAATCTCCCACTTTTTGATAATCACAACTTATGATATTATAGTTTTAAAATAGTGAGAAATTGTGTTAGAGGATATATCAATAAATACAATTATCTCAGAGAAAACAGTATGTTATAGAACATAATATATTAGAGGTCAAATTAAGTGTGATAGTATTTGTCAAGACCCGACCCTACCCGGGCTCGAGCCGCAACTACCCCAAGCCCACCTCCATAGGCCAGGGGCTGGAGACCAGCGCCGAAGGCACAATAACTCGGGGAGGCCTTTTCTTAAGTACCTGTACACACACATGCATCACACTCAATGAAAAAGTGCAGAGTAAAAGAAAAAGACAAGTAGGGAAAAAGAGAAACTGCTAAATAAATACCACCAATGTGCATCGACCTCTAAACAGTACGAAGTACAAACTGAAAAGAAAACGGGCAAACCACGCGCCCAACCAAAAAGTGACACAACCCAGCAACAGGTAAACAAAAAGAAACCGCTAACGGGTCTCCCACCTGGAACCCGTCTACGACCACCGCACGTGGTCCAAGCTCCCGAACGCCTATGCTCCTCTGAAGTCATGACCAACTTGTCCGTCGTCTGCAAGGGCACACCAAGTGTGGGAAAAGCCCAAGAAGGGGTGAGTATAAAAATACTCAGTAGGATACCCCGAAGGCTCGATGGAGCAACAAAAGGAGGTACAAAAAGGTGATCAATAGAGAGAACAGGGGAAAGCAAAGAGATTACAACAGAGAGTCCAGCTCAACCCAACAAGAGGAAAGAAGGTAGACTCGTCCAGGCACAAGGAGCTAGAAACGGTGAGAAGATGAACTTCTTTTCGAGTCTTCGCTACCTATAGCAGGAGAGTAGACTCATCCAACCATGAGAATCTAGACATGGAAAGCACGTGGCATACCCCATGCGTCTTCACCTCTCCTTGAAGGAGAGTAACCAAACCCAAGAATTTGGTACCGGAAACAGGGTATATACATATCCTTATGCTCAATCAAGAAGCCTGAACAACGTCGTAAGGGGGGATCTCCATCCCGTAGCTCATCCCAAGAAAATGAGTCACCAAGAGACCCATAATAAACACCATCGATGCCCAACATCCCGCACGTCTGCCCCGAACTGCAAGCCAAGGGGCCCAATCACCACACCTCGACATTATCCGCTTTGGGCGGCACAGACTCGCCCACACGGTTTTAGATCATGTCACAAGGACGCGTCTTGGTGGGGGAAAAGCTCCACATACTTGAGAGTTCTGGGGGAATGTCAACCACAACTTGTCACTGCCCCGAAGTCGATAGGTATTCTAAACTTCAAAGCTGTCACAACACTGACCCGTATAACCAAGGGTCCCACTCCAGTAATCACTGAGGAAAGTCACAGGCTAGCCTAGTAGAAAGGACTGAGCCTGGAATGCCAACAGGTGTCCCACTGCCCAGCCCTGCTGGAGGGTAATTCATAACCAGATATCGGGTGACCCACTGCCCAACCCTGCGGGAGGGTAAACCATAATACTTCATCCTGCAACCCGCTGCCCAGCCCCGCTAGAGGGTAGACAATAATACATCATCCGGAGACCCACTGCTCAGCCCCACTAGAGGGTAGATCTTAATACATCATAAGGTGACCCACTGCCCAGCCCCACTAGAGGGTACACCTGGAATAAGTCGACAAGCGACCCACTGCCCAGCCCTGCTGGAGGGTAGACCTAGAACTAGATGACGGGCGACCGACTACCCAGCCCTGCTGGAGGGTAGACCCTAAGAGGTCGTCGGGTGACACACTACCTAGTCTCTGCTGGAGGGTAGACCATAAGTGCTTTGAGTGACCCACTACCCAGTCTCTGCTGGAGGGTAGACCCTAAGAGGTCGTTGGGTGACCCACTCCCCAGTCTCTGCTAAAGGGTAGACCCTAGAAGTCGATGAGTAACCCACTGCCCAGCCCCACTGGAGGGTAAAACTCAGAACTACTCTGGCCATCTCCACTGGAGGGTACAACATTGGCCAACCGAACACGAAGTGGGTATCGCGCAACCACCCAACTCCAGAACAACTCACCCAAAATAGGTTCAGCGCCTTCTCCATCACTGTGTGTCACTAGCACCGTTACTGGCCGATCCATCGAGGAAAAAACCAGGGGGAGACCACTCAACCCTGCTGGTCAAACAAACGAGCACAGAGGGACACTTAACGTTGCAAGAGGTCAAAGTACGCAAAGCAGAACCTGGCACGCACGTGGGGCCCACACAACGTGTGGCCCCATCACAACCCCAACCAAGAAACCAAACATTCTTAGGTACGAACAACCAAATGTACCTCTAATCATTCTTTTATACTCCCAGAGTAAACCACACTTTCAGCCCAAGGGATATCGTGCACCCGGCACCCAACGTCAACGCGAAGGCGTGACGTAACATCTCCAACTTGCTGCCTCAACGACTGGGGAATGACCCACCACATCTATTCAAGCATTACTTCACTCACACGGGAGTGAACGCAATCACACGCCAAGGGTCCGCTACAAACACAGTAGAAGAACAACCCCCGGGGCACCTTCACATTTCCGCATTTAATAAGATTGTGAATGAGGCTCCGCTCGCCTGAACAGATTACACTGTTGTAATCCTCATGAAAAAACAAGCGAGATAGAATACTTACTCGCCTCAAACGGATATCCGACAGAAACTTTTCCAACACCACCTCACACCCGAACGGCGTCCCATGATCCTGAGCCTCGGCCCCGAAAACAGTCGGGCGCATCTCACCAATGTGATCCGCTCAGGAAAACACGTTAAAATCACTACTCACATGAGTGCAACGGATATCCGGAAAAAAGGTGCATTCCGGCACACTGCACATGAGCATTGCTTCATGGGACTCACATATTGGTCTCGAAACTCAACGAACGGATCGCACCGTTGTGATCCTCTCGAAAAAGTACACAAAATGGACTAATCACATGTCCAAAACAGACACTCGGTGATAAAGAAGGAAAATCACCGTCGACGCCAAAACGGCCCTCGTGGTCCCCACACCATCATGCCGAATTAGAGGTGGCGGATTGCACCAATGCAATCCCCTCGGAAAAACATCCATAATCGACTGCTCGCACGCCCCGAACGGACGTCTGACGAAAAAGTCGATAAACGCTACCCGCAGCTCAAAGAAGACTTGTGGGGCCCACGCCTCAACTTCAGCCTCAACGCCTAAAACCACCCTGGGAAGATTTTCCTCGGTGCCAGGGTCCCAACACCATGGACGGAACTCAATTTGGACATCGTACGCGTCCGCACCGTCCAAAACAATTTCCCTCAGAAAAATGACAACTCACTTAAAGACGTGTCACGCCTCCGAGGCCCCTCGTTTCGGGAATTATAAATTCCTGAAACCATCTAAAAAATCCCGCCTCGTCGATACGGTTCCACTTCCACAGATGTCATGCAAATCGGACACCCGTAGCGGAAAATACGGGCGTCCGAAACCAGGGGCGAACCCCTTGGGCAGGACCGGCCTGGACCGGTCCACGTCGGCCGGTCCGGCTCGCAGCGCCGGCCCGCGGCTTCGCCACGCGGGCCGGCCGTGGACCACCGGTCCATGTTCACACCGGCCAAGAGGGCCGGGCGGGCCACCGTGCGAAGACCCAGACGTCGCGGATCTTTGTCCCACGTGGGGTCGCGTGCCGCGACCCCTGTCCGCTCCTCCATGTCACGGGCTGCACCCACCGTCGCCACTTGGAGCCAGAGCCGGCCGCCAGCCGATTGAAGCCCGGAGCTCACCACCGCCAGCCGTCTGAAGCCTGGTGCTCGCCGCCGCCGGCCTCCTGAAGCCCGGACCACCACCGGGATGTTGCGCCGATGCGCTGGTTCGCCGGACCGTCGCGATACCTCGCCGGAACGCCCCAAAAACCATCAGAAAACAGCCTTAAACCCTCAATCTTCGTCGAATGATTGCAGGGTCCCCGGAACTCGGATTTACAAAACGAAACAAGGTATGGGAAGAGCATAAACTCTACTATGCATTCATGTGGTTCGTTCTAAAATCAAACAACAATTCGATGCTAAAATTTGGATTCAAATAAGTTTCGGGAGTAAAAACACAAGAAAATAAAACCTCCTACCTCTTGGGCGTGGCCCGGAGCATCACCGTCGAACCGCCGCCTTGCCGGAGCTGCCTCGCCAGAGCTGCCTCGCCGGAGGTGGAGTAGGAGAGGGAGAGGAGGGGATTCCAGGGGGGTAGTGGAAGAAGACGGGTGGGGTTAGGGTTTAAAAAGTAAAATTAAATTAATTGAATTTTAATTAATTTAATCCTCAATTTTGACCCGCATTCAGAACGCCCGACGGGGTTGAGGTTAAGCCTCCCCTAGGGTAAAAACCACCTCCCGAGCACAACGGTGGTCTCAGAATATGATTCCGGTCATCCATTTGGATGTTATAAAATTTAACGTCTGAAGCCGCTAAATTATGAAAACGCCCCTGGCGGCATTTTTCACAGATGGGCCGCGCCCGCGAAAGTTACACCCCTCCTATGTAAAACGGAACATTCCAAACTCAACGGTTCCTTTGGTTTATCAATCCGAGCAACTATTTAAGAGATACTTGAGTTAATCTGTTTATCGGATTAATTAATTAATTTAATTATCCGTTTAATGTCCGGAAAGCGGGCGAGGGGTCCAGACATCCCGCACCGACATACCTTATGCCATTCCTAGGGTAAAAACCCCATTCTGAACCCATCCGTACACTCAGATATTTTATTTGGAAATCCATTTAGGATTTATCTCATTTGTTTTTCGTTTCCAGTGTGAACACACTGAAAACTCAATTCCGGCCACACCGGGGCTTGGAATCGCACGCCGTTTGAAGGCGCTACTCTGGAATATCATCAAGAATATTCCAAAGTCTTTCACAGAAAATACCAGTTTGTTATTTCATTCCATCCTTCATGATTTTTTTCCCCAAAAAGCAAAACTATGGAGCAACACAGAGTACTAATCCCACACCTGGATTTCCCATACCCAGAAGAACCCACACATAGCTCTGCGTCACCGCACATGGACCAAAGGATTGATCCTTTCACGCGAGTTCATCCCTTGACGACGTCGTGCACCCACTTCAGACTTTGGGATTAGGACAAGGAAGTTGGGCACCTCGCCATCCCTTCTCATGGTCTCAAATGGCCCAAAGGCCCTCAGGGGTAACTCACCTCCCCGACCGAACCTTTACGTCGCACATCGCGACTGGAATCACCGCCCGCACCTGGAACAAGGCCCAGTGAATCTCTCCTTCAGAATATCCATATGGTGGAACACCCAAGGATATCTGGTCGCGCAAAGTTCACAGTCGATATCCCACGACCAAGACTCTCTTACATGCTCGGAGAGCGAAGGAGTCAACACCATTGACTAATGAAAAAGGTCCCACGCCTTTTACCTTACCAACACAGGGTTACACCCGACGCCTTGTGTTACCCTAGTAACACCTCAATCAATGAGAGGGGAGAAAAATCACTTCACACAAAGAGTATAACAATTATACTGAAAAAATTAGAAGAGTCGCAAGGGGTACCTCTCATCATCCCCTTCTCTGTAGGATCGTAGACATCCAAAGCTCGCGGTTGTCTGCGGTCCCAACTGTCAACTCCCGGAGCCTGATGTGGACTGCCTAGTGGTGATGGGAATACCTCGTAATATCGTCCCCCACTACCAGATCCTCCCGCTCCTCTACTAGCACCACTTCTCTGGCCGCTACTACAATCACGGTGCTGCCTCTGCCATGGTGGTGCGCCTGCTGCCTGCCCGAAGCTCTCAGCAACTCGGGTCTGGCAGTCTCATGCCACGTGATCTTTCCCATCACATGCATAACACCGGCGCTCTCTGGGCTGCCCTGGTGCCCTCCGGCGCCACTGTAGTGTCCGACCACGGCCCAGGATCCACTCACGGATGGTCATTCTCGGCTGAGGCCCTGCACCTTTTTTTCCCAGTGGTATACGACCACGTCTTCGAAACCGACAGTGGCCACCTACATCGAGGTTCTGTCATCCGGCCTTTGCTAGCTATGGTAGACGTCTCGACTCCGTCATGCCCACTGCCACTACTAACCGAAAAACATGACAGGAAGCTCTCTGACACCAATGCCTGCTTTAGAACCCCGACATATGTCGAGATGCCCAAGGATTCTATGACAGCACAAATCTCTCAGCGGAGACCCTGCTCAAACATCTGCACTCGGATGCTGTCGTCACGGACCAAGTCCGAGTAAAAGCGTGCACTGTCTACAAAACTAGCCGCGTACTCGGTCACCGTCATCCCTCCCTGCTGAAACTGCAGGAGCTCCTGAATATGAACGGAGCGCAAGAAAGAGGGGAAAAACTTCTCACGGAACAATAACTGAAAATTGCCCCAAGAAAGCGATGACTCATCAGGAAGTCGAGTCACCAGACTCCACTAACGCCAAGCTTCCCCATGAAAAAGGTCTGCTGCCAAAGCCACCCTCTGATCTGTCGGCGTCTGCACATGCCTGAAAAGGCGATCCACTGCCACTAGCCAAACCTCTGCTTCCTAAGGGTCTGGCTCACCACTGAACCTCAGCGGTCTCTGCCGCTGGAACTCACGGTGCACGCTCAAACTGTGCTCAAGATCAGCCTGCTCTGCTGAAACTACCGGCTGCTCAACAGGTGGGGGTGCTACTACCGGCCCCCTGGAGAAATGGCTCGCATGATGGGTCCTAGACTATGGCCTCGTAGCTCACAGGGTCTTCATCACGAACCAAAGCTGGCATCCTGGCTGGCTGTCTTCGCGGAGACATCCTAAATATTATCAAGGAGTTCCACGGTTAGATGAGCATAAATGTATATACCACTAACCACAATGGGGATCTGACTCAAGAAGGACCATCAAAGACTCGATCCTATGTGATGCACAAACAACTCTTCCCTGCAACAAGTGTCTCATCATGCCGAGTCGACAAGCGGGTTATCAAGGTCTTGGTGAATGGATACATCGGTCTCCGCACCATCACTGGACTCCCTGGCCTGAGAGCCGCTCTCATGACACATCAACACTGTTGCCCTATATCCCAACACGTTCCTCTTTTAGTGACGTCCACACAACGTCACAAGGAACGAACCACCTCTAATACCACTTTGTCATGACCCGACCCTACCCGGGCTCGAGCCGCAACTCCCCAAGCCCGCCTCCATAGTCCAGGGGATGGCGATCAGCTCCGAAGTCACAATAACTCGAGGAGTCCTTTTCCTAAGTACCTATACACACACACACGCAGCACACTCAATGCAAATGCATAGAGTAAAAGAAAAGACAAGAAGAGAAAAAGAGAAACTGCTATATAAATACCACCAATGTGCATCGACCTCTAAACAGAACAAAGTACAGACTGAAAAGAAAAGGGGTAAAACACACGGAAACCAAAAAGTGCCAGAACTCGGCAACAGGTAAACAAAAAGAAAGAGTTGATGGGTCTCCCACCTGGAACCCAGCTATGACCACTGCACGCAGTCCAAGCTCCCAAACTCCTATGCTCCTCTGAAGTCACGACCAACCTGTCTGTCGTCTGCAAGGGCACACCAAGTGAGCGCAAAGCCCAATCAGCGGTGAGTATGAAAATACTCAGTAGGATACCCCAAAGGCTCAAGGGAGCAACAAAAGGAGGTACCGAAGTGTGAGCAGTAGAGTGAACAGGGGAAAGAAAAGGGAGTACAACAGAGAGTCCATCTCAACCCAACAAGAGGAAAGAAGGTAGACTCGTACAGGCAGAAGGAGATGGAAATGGTGAGAAGATAAACTTCTCATCGAGTCTTCGCTACCTATAGCAGGAGAGTAGACTCGTCCAACCATGATAAGCTAGACACAGAAAGCACGTGGCATACCCCACAGGTCTTCGCCTCTCTTGGAATGAGAGTAAACAAACCCAATAAGTGGGTAATGGAAACAAGGTATATACATATCCTTATTCTAAATCATGAAGCCCGAACAACATCGTAAGGGGGATCTCCGTCCCGTAACTCAGCCCAAGAAAATGAGTCGCCAACAGACCCAAAATAAACACCATCGATGCCCAGCATCCCGCACGTCTGCCCCAAACCGCAAGCCAAGGGGCTCAATCACCGCACCTCGAAACTATCTGCTTTGGGCGGCACTGACTCGCCCACCCAGTTTTAGATCGCATCACAAGGACGCATCTCAGTGGGGGAAAAGCTCCTCGTACTTGAGAGTTCTGGGGGAACGTCAACCACAACTCATCACTACCCCGTAGTCGAGAGGTATTCTCAAAGTCAAATTCATCACAACAATGACCCGTATAACAATGGGTCCCACTCCGGTAATCACAGAGGAAAGCCACAGGCTAGGCTAGTAGAAAGGACTAAGCCTGGAATGCCAACATGTGTCCCACTGCCCAGCCCTGCTGGAGAGTAATTCATAACCAGATATCGGGTGACCCACTGCCCAGCCCTGCTGGAGGGTAAACCATAATACTTCATCCGGCGACCCGCTGCCCAGCCCCTCTGGAGGGTAGACCATAATACATCATTCGGAGACCCACTGCCCAGCCCCGCTGGAGGGTAGACCTTAATACACCATCAGGAGACCCACTACCCAGCCCTGCTGGAGGGTAGACCTGGAATAAGTCGAAAGGTGACCCACTGCCTAGCCTTGCTGGAGGGTAGACCTGGAAGATGTCGACATGCGACCAACTTCCCAGCCCTGCTGGAGGGTAGACCTGGAACTAGACGACGGACGAACCACTGCCCAGCCTGCTGGAGGGTAGACCCTAAGAGGTCGTCGGGTGACCCACTACCTAGTCTCTGCTGGAGGGTATACCCTAAGTGCATCGGGTGACCCACTACCCAGTCTCTGCTAGAGGGTAGACCCTAAGAGGTTGTCGGGTGACCCACTGCCCAGTCTCTGCTGGAGGGTAGAACCTAGAAGCCAATGAGTAACCCACTGCCCAGTCCCACTAGAGTGTAAAACCCAGAACTGCTCTGGTCTTCTCCACTGGAAGGTACAACACTGGCCAACTGAACACGGGGTGGGTATCACGCAACCACCCATCTCCAGAAAAACTCACCCAAAAGAGGTTCAGCACCTGCTCCGTCACTGGGTGTCACTAGCACCACTACCGACCGATCCATCGAGGACAAAACCAGGGGGAGACCACTCAACCCTACTGGTCAAACAAACGAGCAAAGAGGGACCCTCTACATTGCGAGAGGTCAAAGTACGCAAAGTAGAACCCAGCACGTATGTGGGGCCCACACAACGTGTGGCCCCATCGCAACCCCAACCAAGTTCCCAAACATTATTAGGTACGAACAACCACATGTACCTCCAAGAATTCCCGTATACTCCCAGAGTATACAACACTTTCATCCCAAGGGCTATCGTACACCCCGACACCCAATGTCAACGCAAAGGTATGACATAACATCTCCAACTTTCCGCCTCAATGACTGGGGCACAACCCACCACGTCTATTCAAGCATTACTTCACTCACACAGGAGTGAACACGATCACACGCCAAGGGTCCACTAAAAACACAGTAGAAGAACCACCCCCGGGGCACCTTCACATTTCCACATTTAATAAGATCACGAATGATGCTCTGCTAGCCTGAACAGATTACATCATTGTAATCTTCATGAAAAAATATGTGAGATAGACTTCTTACTTGCCTCAAACGGATATCCGACAGAAAAGTCACCAACACTGCCTCACGCCCGAACGACGTCCCGAGATCCTGAGCCTCGGCCCCGAAAATAGTCAGGCGCATCGCACAGATGCGACCCCCTTGGGAAAACACGTCAAAAGCACTACTCACATGAGTGCAATGGATATCCAGAGAAAAAGGTGCATTCCGGCGCACCGCACACGAGCGGTGCTTCGTGGGACCCGCATCTCAGTCCCGAAACTCAACGAACGGATCACACCGTTGCGATCCTCTTGAAAAAGTACACAAAATAGACTAATCACTTGTCCAAAATAGACACCCGGTGATAAAGATGGAAAATCACCATCAACGCCCAAACGGCCCTCGTAGGCTCTGTACCATCGTGCCGAATTAGGGCGGGCGGATTGCACCATTGCAATCCCCTTGGAAAAACATCTAGAATCGACTACTCGCACGCCCCGAATGGACGTCTGATGAAATAGTCACTAAACGCTGCCCGCAGCTCAAAGACGGTCCATGGGGCCCGCGCCTCAACTTCTGCCTCAACGCCAAAAACTACCTTGGGAAGCTTCACCCCAGCGCCAGGGTCCCATCGCCACTGAAGTCTCTCAATTTGGACATCGGACACGGTCGCGCCGTCTAAAACAAGTCCCCCGGGAAAACGACAACTCACTTAAAGACGCGTCACGCCTCCGAGGCCCCTTGTTTTGGGAATTAAAAATTTCCGAAACCATCTCAAAAAGCCTGCCTCGTCGATACGGTTCCACCGCCGTAGAGGACATGCAAATCGGACACCCATAGTAGTAAAAACGGGCGTCCGAAACCAGGGGTGAACCCCTTGGGCTGGACCGGCCTGGACCAGTCCACGCCGGCCGGTCCGGCTCGCAGCGCCGGCCCGCAGCATCACCGCGCGGGCCGGACGTGGACCAGCGGTCCACGCTCAGGCCGGGTGCAAGGGCCGGTCGGTCTACCGTGCGAAGACCCGCACGTCGCAGGTCTTTGTTCCCCGCGGGGTTGCGTGCCGCGACCCCTCTCCGCTCCTCTGTGTCGCGGGCTGCACCCACCGTCGCCGCCTGGAGCCGGAGCCCGCCGCCAGCCGCCTGAAGCTCGGACCACCGCTGGGATGTTGCGATGCCACGCTGGTTCTCCAGACCGCCGCGATACCTCACCGGAACGCCCCAAAACCACCGGAAAATAGCCTTAAAGCCGCAATCTTCGGCGAATTATTGCGGGGTCCCCAGAACTCGGATTTACAAACCGAAACAAGCGATCGGAAGAGAAAAAACTCTACTACGAATTCATGTGGTTCATTCAAAAATCAAACAACAATTCGACACTAATATTTTGTTTCAAAGGAGGTTCGGGAGTAAAAACGCAACAAAAGAAAACCTACAACCTCTTGGGCGTTGCCCGGAGCTTCACCGTCGAACCGCCGCCTTGCCGGAGCTGCCTCGCCAGAGCCACCTCACCAGAGGTGGAGTAGGGGAGGGAGAGGAGGGGCTTCCAGGGGGAAGGGGAAGGAGAGGGGTGGGGTTAGGGTTTAAAAAGAAAAATTAAATTAATTAAATTTTAATTAATTTAATCCTCAATTTTGACCCGCACCCGAAACGCCTGATAGGGTCAAGGTTAAGCCTCCCCTATTGTAAGCACCACCTCTCGAGAAAAACTGTGGTCTCAAAATTTGATTCCGAGCATCCGTTTGGATGTTATAAAATTTAACGTCTGAAGCAGGTAAATTACGAAAATGCCCCTGGCGGCATTTTTCACAGATGGGCCGCGCCCGCGAAAGTTACACCCCTTCTAGGGTAAATGACATGTTCCGAACTCAATGGTTCCCTCAGTTTTCCAATCTGGGCTACCGTTTAAGAGATACTTGAGCTAAGACGTTAAACGAATAAATTAATTAATTTAATTATCCGTTTAACGTTCCGAAAGCGGGCGAGGGGCCCAAACATCCCGCGCCGACATACCTTATGTCGTTCCTATGGTAAGAACCCCATTCCAAACACATCCGTACACATGTATCTCTGATCCAAAACTCCGTTGAGGAGTTATCTCATTTATTTGGCGTTTCCAATGTGAACGCACTGAAAACTCAATTCTGGCCACACTGAGGCTCAGAATCTCACGCCGTCTAAAGGCGCTGCTCTGTAATATATTCAAGAATATTCCAAAGTCTTTCATAGAAAAAACAGGGTTCTTATAGTATCATAGATAAAAGTAAATGCAATGATATCAGAGGTAAAATTCAGTGGTAACAGTGAGTTGAATGAAATGGTATCAGAGAACTTAATATAATGGTATCAGAGGGGCAAAGCATGATATGTCTTCCTTAGAGAAAATTTCTCCCCCTTTGATACTTTCTCCCCATTATTTATTCTCTCTTTAATACTTATCCCCCTAGGTGAATATTTCTCCCACTTTGATACTGAGAGAGTATTTCTCCCCCTTTGTAGAATCTTGGTACAACATTCATTTCTCCCCCTTTGTGATAATCAAAAAGTAGGAAACAACAAAGAGAAGAGGAACAAAAATGTGAAAAGAGATAAAAGCCAGTTGCATTGCATGTTGCAAATAAGGTACAACGAAATAAAACAAAATACAATGGATTCCTATCAAACATTCTAGCCACTTGTTCAATCCACATCCTCAGTGTGAGATTTTCCCTTTGGATCAGAAGAGGATTCAGGTGGTGTGGATGCAGGTGAAGGATGAGGAATTCCAGAGATGATCACAGGAGGCTGAGCCACTGACACTATGCCAGGCCTATACTAAGGAGTTCTTTGAGTGATCATAGGTGTGAGGCTTCGAATTGCTTGAGCAGGAGTCATATAAACAGAAGAACCAGTAGAGGTTGAGGCAGGTAAGGCTGGAGGTACAATCACTGGTCGAGCATCAATATGAAAAAAAATATCAAAAGATTTCTGAAATCCATTATTATTCCTCCTCCTCTATCCATAGAAGATATGAAGTCATACTTTTAATCCATAAAATTGTCCAACACTGGAGTCAATTCCCTTAGCTTGCTAACTTGTTCTCTGAAAGCTTGATTTACATGAGGCAGCTTCATATTCTCTATAAGAAGCTTGAAATGGATGGTCATTTGGTTCTTTGTGTTAATCTTTTGGATATTTGAGTCCACTTTGTCTTTCACTTGTTTCTGAGAGGCAGAGGATTCTCTCATATAGTCTTGGACTATTTTCTTTATTTCTCTAGCGGAATCTCTAGTAGAAAGCACAACATTGCACAGATCAGATGAGTCCACAACGCCACTGGTGGATGCTGAACGAAGCTTCTCCTTCATCACAGCTCGAATCTGTTCCAAATCCACTGAGGGTCTGGAAGCAATAGAACCAACAGAGAAAGATACAGTTTCCTTGAAGTTTTTGGTCAATCCACTGATAAGATTTTGCACTTCAGAATCCAGGGTTTTAACATGATCTTTCATGGAAGTTTTAAAACCTTTTAACACTGAAACCATCTGACTTACAACACTCTTAACATAGGCTAAGTCCTTGTTTGCCTGTGATTTTGAGCTCAAGTAAGATTCCAACGAGATTACCAATTTCTTTAAAGATTCAAGATCTGCTTCCAGTCTAGATATTTGAGTTCGTCAATCTTTAACTACATCCACTATTTCTTACATAAAGTTTGAGAAATTACAACCTAGAGAGAGTTCAAAAGATCATTCCAACATACTCATCTCTTCAGCAAACCAGTTCTTCATATCAACTATTTAGGCACTAAAATACTATTTCAGATCATTCTTTAAGGATTCTAGATCTGCCTTGGTGATCAAATCAGCAGGTGAAACTACAACGGGTACTCTTTCAGATGCTAAACTGCCCACTGAGTCAGTCATGATCGATTGGATTGAAGATACTAGAGAATCTTCCATCTTCTTTACCTCTTCCACAAATCTGTCCTTAAGAAATTTCATCAAAGTATCCAGATCATGCATTCTGACCCCATATTCAGGTAGCAATTCAGACACAACATCATATATAATCATTGGTGTATTTAGAGATTCCTCATTCTCAGAATCAGGATAGTCTAAACAATAGACTACAAAACCTGGGTCTTCTTCCCAGTCCTCATATAAGGCCCCAGCCTTAAACCTTACTTAATCTTGAGTTATTACAAGATTACACATTGAGGATCTTTTCGGGTTTAGAGTTTTAGAGAATTAGATCATAAAACTTGCATTACATTCCACATATAAACAAATTGGTTACATAAAGATAGTATTCTTCATTCCCATCAATGGAAACACATTTAAAATAAAACATGGATTATTTCTTGACACATTCTTGACTCTATCATCTTATCATGTACCTTTCCCTTGACCTGTGAAAAACATTTCAAAAACTTGGGATGAGCATAAAAACTCAGTATGGGTTATAAAAAAAGAAACCTGGAAAGGAAACATGAGTTCATATATACATAAGAATGAAATCATACTTTACCCATAAAACATAGGCACTTTAACATACCTCATAAAATCATGAATAAATCATAGAAATCATAAGACATAAAGGTAACTTGAGGCATTCATAACATTCTTACGTAGGGAGTAACCCTCTTGGTTACGTTTGGAATACCCATCACAGTATATTCCCTAAAATCTCTTCGGAGAAACCTTAATGTTTCACTCCTTCGCGTTACCCAATGCATTGGAGAGCTATAACGGGCTCACCCGCCCTTAGTTTATCACGGAACCACCCGTCTTCATAATAATGCCCAAGAACCATAACATAATCATATCACATAAAACATGCTTAAAGAAAACATAACATTTCCACATTTCAATCACAAGACATCAATACAACACAAAAACATTGTGAAAACCATTTTCCATACCAAAATAAAAGAAAAGTAAAACATGGTATTTATTTTTCTTTTAAAAAAGAAGGTATGGCTTGTAGAGGAAACCGAAACTCAAATAACGGTCACGACGGCGGAGAAGTCGTTGTCGCCGCATACGTACGACAAAAACATTCCCTTTTGTCGTTTAGTAAACGCTTTGTATAAAAAAGATTCCTTTTGAATAAACGTAAAAGTCAAAGGGGTTTATACACCGTATAAAAGAAAGTTGTGTATAAAATAAAATATGCCTCAACGAAAGGAGATTGAGACGAAGTCCCATACCTCATATCCGACTTGAACCGACCGTTCTTTAATCTCCTGAATAATAAACTTGAGTTAATCTCTACTTGCTTATGAATATTTTTCAAGTTCATTATTCCTTTTATACCATGTTATGAACATCATGTAATCAGTTAAGTTAATAATGTTCATTTTGTCGGTATTTGGTTCTTAAGTCAAAAATAGACTTCTTACACTTACATGTTGTTAATTTGGTCAAAGGTTCATTATATCCAGAATGGTATTCATGATGTAGATATCATATATGTCATATATATCTAGTAAATACATTCATTTATAATATTACATCACATTTAGAGGTAAGAAATGAAATGCACCGTTCATGGAGACGGTAAGCCGTACGTACGCATGAATGCTACTTCCATTTCTATTTCATATTTTCTAGAATGGAATCATAATGATATAAGAGTATATTATAATTCCAGTTTAATAACATATATAATATCATTAACTTTATCCTTTACACATCCCACATATGGTATTAACGAATCAAATCACTTTTAGGGGGCGGTAGTCCGCACTTCCTAAAATGAAGATATCGTGTTTACCCATAATGGAAACCATAAAGGTATGCCCAAAATGAAAAAAAACAGAAGATTAAGGAAAACATAAACATATTATATATCATATATAAAAATAGTGACATCATAATGGCCACCTTTGAAGGTGTTAAATGAGTATTGAACAATCATCGTTTCGGGAGGCAGAATTTCGCCATCCACGGAAACCGTATGTTCTTTAACCATTTGATGTAGTTGTGTGAGAGTGTAGCTCAAATAAATTTTATAACAACATCCTTGTATATTTTAAGATACTGGTGTTGTTACAAAATAAGTAAATAAAAAGAGTTTAGGGGGTTGGAGAAGCAAAATAAAACAAATGAACATGAGAGAATGAATTACCTCAAAAAGTGTAACTCCTTTTGATTTGAGCCTAAAGGCTTCCTTTGAAAGGATTCTGCCCAAAGGGAACCCTCTAGGATTAGGAGAGGGATGTGGAGAGATTAAATGGGAAGGGGTTGGCCGAGCCAAAGGCTTGAGAAGTGTGTGAAATGAGGTAGAGGTGGGGGCCTTTTATAAGAGGAGAGGAGGGGCACTTTTGGAAAGTAAAGAAATATTACTTTATTTGAAAATGTGTTTCGGTTTTAAAAGGTACCACATTGATAGAATTCGTGGATAAGGTGATAAGGGTTCGAAATCCACTCATCCATTTGGTTTTGGCCATGTTTAGTTCATAGATTTTACATTTTCTTTCCATTTTATTTAAATCGTCAAATAATGATGTCATCGCTGCATCATTATTATGTCATAAATAATTTAAATTTATTTAATGTCTAAAAATTATAAAACAAATACTATGATATATGAAATCTTTTTAGCTTTCCAATGACTATTTATAATCAAAATTTGTACCTGTATAACCCCACTTAAAAATTGTTTTTTTAAAACATATTATGTTTGTGTCATTTTCACTTTAACATTAAATAAAAAGTAATTTATGTCATTTCCCAACAAAAGTGGATCCATGGGGTCCCCAAGTTGACCCATGGAATGTCATGGTCGGCCATGACACAACCAATGAGGTTGGGACATGTGTCTAGGTCATTTCATTTTATTAAAGCATTATTTATACCTTAAACTACACTAATTACCGCTAATCGCGATTAAAAACTTAATAAGTTACTATTCACCAAAAAATTATTTTAATCTCATTGAACCAAATTTTACTTCTTAATGACAACCATGTATGTCAGATTTTCAAAATTCAATACACATTAGTGGTAAACTTTCATTTAACTGAAAAATCAGTTTGCTTGATTACCACTTAGTGGTTTCACTATTCATCAAAAATTGAAGTTTTTCAGAAAATTACCAAAAATTCACCCTAAGCTATATTTGATATTCCGAATTCAAAAATGAAGTCTATTTTAAAAAATTAAAATCATATAAGTCACATTAATTAATTTAATAATTAATTCCCGCTGCTAGAGCAAATAGCGTGTTTTTACAAAACAATAAGTATCAAAAGATTGACACCAGTTTAAGTCTAATTTCAAAGTGAAATTGATTCCAATGACCACCATTGGATAAAATGGTAAAAATACATTCTAATTTCACTTCAAACCAATTCAAAACATAATCTAATAATATAAATAATTTAGATTAAAAAAACAGTTTTGATGTAAAATGCAGTATTTTTCACTATTCATTAAAAAAATGAACATTGTCAGAAAAATACCAAAAATTCACACAAAGTAAATTTTGATGTCCCAATCATAAAGGATAAGTTTATTTTGACAAACATAGTTTATAAAATTGTCAAAATATAGATTCAAAAATGGTTTGCCATCAAAAGGCACTAAAATAATCTTTTAAGAATATTAGTGTATTCCATGCATAAGATTGTATTTATTTTCATTTTAAGCCTCTATAACACTA
Organism: Viscum album; assembly: GCA_963277665.1. Lineage (NCBI taxonomy): Eukaryota > Viridiplantae > Streptophyta > Magnoliopsida > Santalales > Viscaceae > Viscum > Viscum album. The sequence continues at coordinate 460,326,782 of OY728167.1, read as the reverse complement.
TCTTAATCATTAATAGACATAGATAAAAATATCTATTATTAATTACTTACTTGGGATGTTACATCCTTCCCCCCTTTAGAAAATTGCGTCCCCGCAATTTATTTACTTATCAAATAAATGAGGGTACTTATCCCTCATTGCATTTTCAGATTCCCATGTTGCCTCTTCAATCATGTGGTTTTTCCACAAAACCTTTACCTGCTTAATCACCTTATTCCGTAACACTTGCTCCCTGTGGTCAAGAATCTGGACCGGTTGTTCCTCATAAGATAGGTTCTCTTCCAGCTGAACTACCTCTGGACTCAAAACATGAGATGGATCTGGCATATACTTTCTCAACATCGAAATGTGAAAAACATTGTATACCTGAGATAAACTCGGAGGTAAAGCCACTCGGTATGCAACTGATCCAACTCTCTCCAGAATTTTGTATGGTCCAATAAACCTTGGACTTAGCTTTCCTTTCTTGCCAAATCTCATCACACTTTTCCAAGGAGAAACCTTGAGAAAAACATGATCACCTACCTCGAAAGATAGATCCTTCCTCCGGTTATCCGCATAACTCTTCTGCCTACTCTGAGCTGTTCTCATGTGTTTCTGAATTAGATGAACTTTTTCTGCCATCTCTTCTACCAATTCTGGTCCCATCAACTTTCTTTCACCCACTTCATCCCAGAAAGCTGGAGTTCGACACCGCTTCCCATATAATGCCTGAAATGGTGCCATCTGTATACTGGAATGAAAACTGTTATTATATGAAAACTCAACCAAAGAAAGATGTTGGTCCCAACTTCCCTGATAATCCATAGAACAAGCTCGTAGCATATCCTCCAATGTCTGAATTGTTCGTTCTGACTGCCCATCTGATTGAGGATGAAAAGCTGTACTAAAATTTAATTCAGTACCCAACGACTTCTGAAGGCCTTTCCAAAAGTTAGAAGTAAACCTGGGATCACGATCCGATACAATGGAGAGAGGAACTCCATGTAACCTGAATATATCTTTAAGATACAAACGGGAAAGTTGATAAAGAGAGAAATTATCTCGTATAGCAAGGAAATGAGAAGATTTGGTCAAGCGATCAACAATAACCCAGATTGCATTATTACCTCGAGATGTCTTCGGTAATCCAACAACAAAGTCCATGGATATATTCTTCATTTCCACTCTGGAACTGGTAAAGGCTGAAGCATCCCTTTCGGTAACTGCCGCTCTGCTTTAACCTGTTGACATGTCAAACACTTCACAGTAAAATCAGCAATATCTCTTTTCATTCCATCCCACCAGTAATACTCCCGCAGATCTCTATACATCTTAGTACTGCCCGGATGAACTGAAAACGGAGAACTATGAGCTTCACATAACAACTCTCTCTTCAACTGTGAATCACAAGGCACACACAATCTCTTCCCAAATCTCAAAACGCAATCACTATCAATGTTGAATTCAGGCAACTTACCTTTCTGAACCAGCTCTACCTTTTTCTGCAACTCACTGTCTTGCTTCTGTGCTTGCTTGATTCTATCTGATAGAGATGATCTCACTGATACCTGAAACAAAACAGAAGGACTTCCTACACCAACAACTTCTATGCCAAATTTCATCAAATCGTTAACCAAAGGATCACGTTCCAACCACAACATTGTTAATGAAGCATTACTTTTTCGACTCAAAGCATCAGCCACTTTATTTTCTTTTCTCGGATGGTAATGAATTGTACAATCATAATCTTTGATTAATTCCAGCCATCTCCTTTTTCTCATGTTTAACTCTTTCTGAGTGAATATATACTTTAAACTTTTGTGATCGGTATATATTTCACACTTTACTCCATACAAATGATGCCTCCAAATTTTTAAAGCAAAAACAACAGCAGCTAATTCCAAATCCTGTGTAGGGTAATTTACCTCATGAGTTTTCAACTGTCATGAAGCATAAGCAATTACCTGATCATTCTGCATTAGGACGCAACCAAGTCCTTTCAATGAAGCATCACTGTATATAATAAACTCACCATTCCTGGAAGGTAGTGCCAAAACTGGAGCATTAACCAATCTTCTTTTCAATTCCTGAAAACAATCATCACATTCTTTTGTCCAGATAAACTTAACACCCTTCCGAGTTAGCTTAGTCATTGGACTAGATAACCGTGAAAAATTTCTAACAAACCTTCGGTAATAGCCCACCAAACCAAGGAAGCTTCTAATCTCGGTTACATTTGTGGGTCTTGGCCATTCTTCCACAACTTTTGTTTTTGCAGGATCAACAGTTATTCCATCTTTAGAAACAATGTGACCAAGGAAAGAAATTTGTTGCAACCAAAACTCACACTTGCTGAATTTCCCATACAGTTTCTTTTCTTTTAAGGTTTGCAAGATAACCCTTAAATGTTTTTCAAGCTCCTCTTTACTTTTAGAAAACACCAAAATATCATCAATGAAAACCACCACAAACTTATCCAAGAACTCATGGAAAATTCTATTCATTAAGTCCATGAATACAGCAGGTGCATTGGTTAGCCCAAAAGGCATTACTACAAATTCATAATGGCCATATCTCGTACGGAACGCGGTCTTCGGAATATCTGCCTCCTTTTCCTTCAGCTGATGGTACCCCGATCTCAAGTCAATCTTGGAAAAAAACTGAGCTCCCTGGAGCTGATCAAACAAATCATCGATATGAGGCAAAGGATATTTGTTCTTAACAGTGATATTATTCAAGGCTCTATAATCAATGCAAAGTCTCATAGAACCATCTTTCTTTTTAACAAATAAAACAGGAGCACCCCATGGTGATGTGCTAGGTCTAATGAAACCTTTCTCTAATAAATCTTGCAATTGCTCCTTCAACTCTAAAAGTTCAATTTGTGCCATTCGATAAGGGGGTTTTGAAATTGGCTTAGCATCAGGAACTAAGTCAACAGTAAACTCAACTTCCCGATCTGGTATTATTCTAGGAAACTCATCAGGAAAAACATCAGGATACTCATTTACCACTGGCACATCATTAATCTGAACAGTTCCTTTATTTTCAACGATGTGTGCAAGGTAACATTCATTTCCATCTTTCACAAGTTTCTCGGCCTCTTGATATGTTATCAAAAGTAAGGGTTCATTCTTGTAAACAAACTGAAAGTCTTTCTGAAAAGAAACTTCGTTAGCTCTACAGTCAATCTTAGCATGGTAAATAGAGATCCAATCCATACCCAGGATAACATCAAACTCTACTAGAGGTAGAACAATAAGGTTTGCAAGTAGGTTCTTTCCACAGATAAGGATAGGAAGATTCTTATAAATTCTTTTTGCCTCAACATTTCCCCCAGGTGTTTTTACCAAAAGTTCAGGAGTCATTTCTTGAGATGGTATTCCCATTTTACTAGAAAAGGTTTCAGAGATGAAAGAATGTGTAGACCCCGAATCAAACAACACACTGGCATAATCTGAAAAAACAAACAAAGTACCTGATACAACTTCATTTGATGGCCCGACATCTGCTGAAGTAGTTGCAAAGGATTTCACCACCCCTTTCTGCTTTTAGTCTAACTGCTTCCCATCACTCAAGCTCCTTGTCGGACACTCGTTTGCATAGTGACCCATCTCATTGCACTTATAACATTTCACTAACTGTAAATCAAATTTGTTCTTACCTTCACCTTGATCCTTTTCAGTGCAATCACGAGCCTTATGTCCCATCTTACCACATCGGTAGCACTTCCCAGAATTCAGAAGACATTCCCCAGCATGCCTTTTTCCACATCTATCACAAACTGGAAACTTAGTTCTCTTACCATCAGACTTTTTTGAAGAATTCTTACCTTTCTCCTGCCACCTCGGTCTCTTCTTCTGCTGGTTGCTATAGAAAACTTGGTCATCGGCAAACTCCATTTCCACCTTCTCAGCACATCGAACAAGCTTTTCATAACTTTTAAACTCACGAGAAGCTAATGCCCTTCGATACTTTGGCTTTAATCCTGAGTAAAAACGATTGATTTTACTATCAAGGTCCCGGATAAAATTTGGAGCATACCTTGCCAATCGAGTGAACCTTTCTTCATAGGCAGCCACTGAGTCTTCCTCTTGCCTCAATTCCAAGAATTGCTTTTCCATCCTAAGTCGAAAAGCCTTAGGAAAATACTTCTCAAGAAACATACCTTTGAATTCATCCCAGTCAAGAGCATCAATCTCATCGGCATCCCTGATATTTTTAACCATAGACCACCACTGATCTGCTTCACCCTCCAAACGGTAAATAGCAAGACTAACCTTTTGATTTTCTGAACACCCCATGACATCAAAAATCTTCTCCAGTGCTTTAATCCACCCTTCAGCTAGCACAGGGTCAGATGATCCTCTGAATGATGGTGGATGTTGCCTCATGAAATGTTCCACCACTGACATGTTCCTCTGCGGTTGATCTGGCTGATCTCGTGCATGGATACCACCGCCATTAATCGCTTGAGTCAACTGTGCCATTACTGCAACAAACTATTCAGTTCCAATTCCGACCATTTCTGGATGCTGATTCGGAAGGTTATTTCCTTCTGTATGCCTTCCTAGCACTGCTTCCTTGTTTCCTCTGCGGAAAACCATTCTGAACAAACATGTCTTAGATGAAGCAACATGGTAATCTTTAAATGCTATATCATTTCAAAAAAAAAATATTTTTGGATAATCATTTAATAGAATTCTAACTCCTAAAGTTATCTAAACCGACCTTTGATACCAACTATAAGGCCCCAGCCTTAAACCTTACTTAATCTTGAGTTATTACAAGATTACACATTGAGGATCTTTTCGGGTTTAGAGTTTTAGATAATTAGATCATAAAACTTGCATTACATTCCACATATAAACAAAGTGGTTACATAAAGATAGTATTCTTCATTCCCATCAATGGAAACACATTTAAAATAAAACATGGATTATTTCTTGACACATCCTTGACTCTATCATCTTATCATGTACCTTTCCCTTGACCTGTGAAAAACATTTCAAAAACTTGGGATGAGCATAAAAACTCAGTATGGGTTATAAAAAAAGAAACCTGGAAAGGAAACATGAGTTCATATATACATAAGAATGAAATCATACTTTACCCACAAAACATAGGCACTTTAACATACCTCATAAAATCATGAATAAATCATAGAAATCATAATACATAAAGGTAACTTGAGGCATTCATAACATTCTTACGTAGGGAGTAACCCTCTTGGTTACGTTTGGAATACCCATCACAGTATATTCCCTAAAATCTCTTCGGAGAAACCTTAACGTTTCACTCCTTCGCGTTACCCAATGCATTGGAGAGCTATAACGGGCTCACCCGCCCTTAGTTTATCACGGAACCACCCGTCTTCATAATAATGCCCAAGAACCATAACATAATCATATCACATAAAACATGCTTAAAGGAAACATAACATTTCCACATTTCAATAACAAGACATCAATACAACACAAAAACATTGTGAAAACCATTTTCCATACCAAAATAAAAGAAAAGTAAAACATGGTATTTATTTTTCTTTTAAAAAAGAAGGTATGGCTTGTAGAGGAAGCCGAAACTCAAATAACGGTCACGACGGCGGAGAAGTCGTTGTCGCCGCATACGTACGACAAAAACATTCCCTTTTGTCGTTTAGTAAACGCTTCGTATAAAAAAGATTCCTTTTGAATAAATGTAAAAGTCAAAGGGTTTTATACACCGTATAAAAGAAAGTTGTGTATAAAATAAAATATGCCTCAACGAAAGGAGATTGAGACGAAGTCCCATACCTCGTATCCGACTTGACCCGATCGTTCTTTAATCTCCTGAATAATAAACTTGAGTTAATCTCTACTTTCTTATGAATCTTTTTCAAGTTCATTATTCCTTTTATACCATGTTATGAACATCATGTAATCAGTTAAGTTAATAATGTTCATTTTGTCGGTATTTGGTTCTTAAGTCAAAAATAGACTTCTTACACTTACATGTAGTTAATTTGGTCAAAGGTTCATTATATCCAGAATGGTATTCATGATGTAGATATCATATATGTCATATATATCCAGTAAATACATTCATTTATAAAATTACATCACATTTAGAGGTAAGAAATGAAATGCACCGTTCATGGAGAAGGTAAGCCGTACGTACGCATGAACGCTACATCCATTTCTATTTCATATTTTCTGGAATGGAATCATAATGATATAAGAGTATATTATAATTCCAGTTTAATAACATATATAATATCATTAACTTTATCCTTTACACATCCCACATATGGTATTAACGAATCAAATCACTTTTAGGGGGCGGTAGTCCGCACTTCCTAAAATGAAGATATCGTGTTTACCCATAATGGAAACCATAAAGGTATGCCCAAAATGAAAAAAAAACAGAAGCTTAAGGAAAAAATAAACATATTATATATCATATATAAAAATAGTGACATCATAATGGCCACCTTTGAAGGTGTTAAATGAGTATTGAACAATCATCGTTTCGGGAGGCAGAATTTCGCCATCCAGAGAAATCGTATGTTCTTTAACCATTTGATGTCGTTGTGTGAGATTGTAGCTCAAATAAATTTTATAACAACATCCATGTATATTTTAAGATACTGGTTTTGTTACAAAATAAGTAAATAAAAAGATTTTAGGGGGTTGGAGAAGCAAAATAAAACAAATGAACATGAGAGAATGAATTACCTCAAAAAGTGTAACTCCTTTTTATTTGAGCCTAAAGGCTTCCTTTGAAAGGATTCTGCCCAAAGGGAACCCTCTAGGATGAGGAGAGGGATGTGGAGAGAGTAAATGGGCAGGGGTTGGCCGAGCCAAAGTCTTGAGAAGTGTGTGAAATGAGGTATAGGTGGGGGCCTTTTATAAGAGGAGAGGAGGGGCACTTTTGGAAAGTAAAGAAATATTACTTTATTTGAAAATGTGTTTCGGTTTTAAAAGGTCCCACATTGATAGAATTCGTGTATAAGGTGATAAGGGTTCTAAATCCACTCATCCAATTGGTTTTGGCCATGTGTAGTTCATAGATTTTACATTGTCTTTCCATTTTATTTAAATCGTCAAATAATGATGTCATCGCTGCATCATTATTATGTCATAAATAATTTAAATTTATTTAATGTCTAAAAATTATAAAACAAATACTATGATATAGGAAATCTTTTTATCTTTCCAATGACTATTTATAATCAAAATTTGGACCTGTATAACCCCACTTAAAAATTGTTTTTGTAAAACATATTATGTTTGTGTCATTTTCACTTTAACATTAAATAAAAAGTAATTTATGTCATTTCCCAACAAAAGTGGATCCATGGGGTCCCCAAGTTGACCCATGGAATTTCATGGTCGGACATGACACAACCAATGAGGTTGGGACATGTGTCTAGGTCATTTCATTTTATTAAAGAATTATTTATACCTTAAACTACACTAATTACCGCTAATCGCGATTAAAAACTTAATAAGTTACTATTCACCAAAAAAATTATTTTAATCTCATTGAACCACATTTTACTTCTTAATGACAACCATTTATGTCGGATTTTCAAAATTCAATACACATTAGTGGTAAACTTTCATTTAACTGAAAAATCAATTTGCTTGATTACCACTTAGTGGTTTCACTATTCATCAAAAATTGAAGTTTTTCAGAAAATTACCAAAAATTCACCCTAAGCTATATTTGATATTCCGAATTCAAAAATGAAGTCTATTTTACAAAATTCAAATCATATAAGTCACATTAATTAATTTAATAATTAATTTCCGCTGCTAGAGTAAATAGCGTGTTTTTACAAAACAATAAGTATCAAAAGATTGACACCAGTTTAAGTCTAATTTCAAAGTGAAATTGATTCCAATGACCACCATTAGATAAAATGGTAAAAATACATTCTAATTTCACTTCAAACAAATTCAAAAAATAATCTAATCATATAAATAAATTAGATTAAAAAAACAGTTTTGATGTAAAATGCAGTATTTTTCACTATTCATTAAAAAAAATGAACATTGTCAAAAAAATACCAAAAATTCACACAAAGTAAATTTTGATGTCCCAATCATAAAGGATAAGTTTATTTTGACAAACATAGTTTATAAAATTGTCAAAATATAGATTCAAAAATGGTTTTCCATCAAAAGGCACTAAAACAATCTTTTAAGAATATTAGTGTATTCCATGCATAAGATTGTATTTTTTTTTCATTTTAAGCCTCTATAACACTATCTTAATCATTAATAGACATAGATAAAAATATCTATTATTCATTACTTACTTGGGATGTTACACCTCAATATCAACAGCCACTGTAACACTTACAAACATGGTTTGATGATCCCCCTCAAAGGTTGAATCCTCAAGAATAACAATAGAATTCTTAGCAGCATTCTCAGTAGTTTTCTCAGCAGGTCTTTCTTTCTCAGGAGAATCTTCTACTATCAATTATTTCTCTGCAACAGCAGGAGGGTCTTCCAAAATAGGAAATGGTATGTCAACTTCATTTGCATCCTTAGAAGGCACTAAATATTGTCCAATAATTGTACTAAGGCTCAAATCAGCTGAAAAATATGCTTCACTCTCATGAACATCTTCTTCATTATCTACAATAACCTCTTCAACATCCTCTAAAGTAGCTTCTTTCTTATCTGATTTCGGTTGATCTAGATTTTTAGGATCAGGTCTAGGAGGTAAGTCAGGGTCTCCTCCTTCATCAGTAAAAGACTCTTCTTCTTCTAAACCATCACTGTATTCTGGATCTTCTTCATCAGGTCCCAGACCTGGATCCCTCACATCCTTCGGTCTTGAAGGATGATCCACAGGATTAAACTTATCATGGACCTTCTGGTCATCATTAACCCATTCTTTTATCCATGGGTTCCAATTTATCTTCATGTATTTGCAAACTATATATGTAATAAAAAAATTGTTCCTTAACACCACTGTGTCATCTTGAGACTCAGCTACCCCTTTTACTTTGATCATCACAGAGATCAACTAGGAAAAGAATAGGGCATTGGTCTTTGATTTTTGTCTTATTATGTCTTCCATTTGAAACATTTCCAATTTTAAAAGATTTACATTCGCACAGTGTCTCAGGAGATGCAGGAGATAGATATCTTAGATTTTAAAAGTCTCCTCTACTTGGTATTAAGACATGCTGATCAAATTTGAACAACAATTTTTTCTCTCCATCCATTTCTGCAGCTACTGCTTGTCTTTGATTTCCATCACCAGTAAACTATTCCAAAGCAGTCTCATAATCGAAAATATCACTTGTAGGTGGCATAGATTTTGAGAAAAAACCAGATACACCTTCATGAGGATCCTTCAATAATTCATCCCTTTCAACAGATGAGAAACATATATCCTTTCTATTTACATAAGAAGTCACTCGATTCTCATTTTCAGATTTCTCAAAGCATAAAAACTCATAAAACTGCTTCACAAGCTTTGGATATTAAGTGCCATTGTTGTTCGAAAAATAGTCTACCCATTTTTGATATTCAAGCACTTCGAGCACTAACGACTTTCTAGGTCATAGCCATTCCACACAAAGTCCCTTTTCAATCACAATGACTTTATTCAGAAAATGAGGATTCACTAGTTGCCTACCTGACCTAGTTATCCAAACACTACCACTTTATTCTGGCTCGAACTTCTGCTTCTTTGCATTAGTCTCATCAGCAACATTTATAACAAAAGGGAGTTTGGTTTTTTCCATCACTGGTTCGAGGTAATTAGGGTTCTCGAAGGATTCGGGAGCTAAGGTTTGAGGGAAAAGGGTTTGAGACTCGGTGGATTGAGAATTAGCTAGGAATTTGTTTTTATCATTTAGGAATCATAAAATAAATAAATGAAATGATATAATGTAGAAAAGATTAAAATTTTGGCGGCAGACAGAAGTTTAAAACAACGCACTCATCGGTTGGGTTTATCGGTGAGAATTTCTATTAGTGAGGATTTACATCGGTGAGAATTTATCGGTGAGGATTTACATCGGTGAGGATTTATCGGTGAGGATTTATCGGTGAGGATTTAACTGTGAGGATTTATCTTTGAGGTAGCTACCGATCAAGATTAATCATACCTAACTCATGCCTAATGTAACTTAACCAATCTGAACTCAAAGGTTTGGTGAAAATGTCAGCTAATTGATGTTCAGTACCTATAAACTCAAGAATAATATCACCCTTTTGGTAATGATCTCTCAAGAAATGGTGCCTTACATCAATGTGTTTGGTTCTAGAGTGAGATACAGGGTTTTTTTAAATATTAATGGCACTAGTGTTATCACAGTTTATTGAAACATGTTTAAATTCTTATCCATAGTCCAAAAGAGTGTGTTTCATCAACAGAATCTGTGCATAGCAACTACCAGCAGCCATATACTCTACTTCGGCAGTAGACAAAGCTACATAATTCTACTTCTTACTACATCAAGATACTAATTATTTTCCTAATAAATGACATGTTCCTGATGTTCTTTTTCTATCTATCTTGAAACCAGAAAAGTCAGCATCTGAATAACTCATTAACTCAAAGGATTGTCCTTTTGGGTAAAACAAACCTATGTTTACAGTGTGTTTATGATAATTAAAAATTATTATTCCAGTAAGCAAATGAGATTCTTTTGGATTATCTTGAAATCTTGCACACAAACACACACTAAACATAATATCTGATCGACTAGCTATATTGTAAAGTAAGCTTCCAATCATACCTCTGTAATGAGTTTGATCCACTGGTTTCCCAGTTTCATTTGCATCCAATTTACAAACAGTACTCATAGGAGTATCACTTTCTTTAATACTCTCCAAACCAAAAACTATTAAAATATCATTTGTATATTTACTTTGATTAAAAATAATAGCATTTTCATTTTGAAAAACTTGAAATCCAAGAAAATATATAATTTCTCCCATTAAACTCATTTCAAATTCATTTTGTATACTTTTTGAAAATTCAGTCCATAAAGAATGTTTAGAAGATCCAAAAATAATATCATCAACATAGATTTCAACTATTAAAACAACTTTAGAAATTCTTTTAATAAAAAGAGTTCGATCAGAAATCCATTTTGTGAAACTTTTTGAAATAAGAAAATTACTAATCCTATCATACCAAGCTCTTGAAACTTGTTTTAAACCATATAAATCTTTAGATTGTTTGAAAAAATTATTCAAAAAATGAGGATTAGCAAATCCAGGTGGTTGTTAAACAAAAATATCTTCAATTATAAATCCATTTAGAAAATCACTTTTGACAACCATTTGATATAACTTGAAATTCAGATAAGTATCATAGGCAAGTAAGATTCTAATGGCTTCTAAACTAGCTGAAGGTGTAAAGGATTCTTCATAGTCTATACCTTCTTCTTGACAATATCCTTATGCAACTAGTCTATCTTTGTTTCTAAATATGTTTCCTAACTCATAAACTTTGTTTCTAAAAACCCATTTAGTGCCTATTGTCAAAGTGTCCTTGGGTCTGTCAACTAATTCCAAGAAATTGTTTCTTTCAAATGGATTTAACTCTTCTTGCATAGACATCACTCAAAATTCATCATTGATTGCATCATTGACATTTTTTGGTTCTAGCTATGAAAGAAAGGCTAGATGTTCAACCTAATTTCATATAGAAGCTCTAGTCTGTGTCCCTCTATCAAGATTACCAACAACATCATTCAAAGGATGATTCTTTAGAATACGTGTTGATCTAGTAAATGTAGGACTAGAAATTTCAGGTTCATCTCTAAGATCAGGTTCAGTAGAAGTAGATTCTGGAATATGTCCAGAACTAGATATTTTTATAGCAGGTTCTTTAGATTTATCATTATGGTCCAGAACAGACAAATCTTCTTCAAGATTTTCAAGAGAGGTTTTAGGCACATGTGGATTAGTTTCATCAAACTTGATGTGAACAGATTCTTCCACACATTTGGTTCTTTTATTAAAGACTATATAGCCTTTACTAGTTATAGAATAACCAAGAAAAATTCCTTCATCACTTTTAGAAGCAAACATGTCCAGATTATCCTTTGTATTATGAATAAAAACATTGCAGCCAAAGACTCTAAATTAACTAACATTAGGTTTTCTATTGTTCCATAACTCATATGGAGTCTTCTTAAGAACTGGTCTTATTAAGACTCTATTAATAATATAACAAGTTGTATTCACAGCTTCAGCCCAAAAATAAATAGGCAGATCATACTCATTAAGCATGGTTCTTGCTATTTCTTGAAGGGTTCTATTCCATCTTTCTACTACACCATTCTGTTGAGGTGTCCTTGGAGCAGAAAAGTTGTGACTATAGCCATTGTGTGAGCAATAATATTCAAACTCATGAATTTCAAACTCACGGCCATGATCACTTCTTAGAGTTTTAATCTTAAGTCCACTATGGTTTTCTATAAATTTGGAGTATTTAACTAAGTAAGAACAAAATTCACTTTTATAAGCTAAGAAGTATACCCAAGTATATCTAGAAAAGTCATCTACTAAGACATAGACATAGTGCTTCCCATTTAAACAAGAAACTCTAGACGGTCCAAACAAGTCCATGTGAACAAACTCGAGATGTTGAGAAGTTGAAACTTCTTCCTTTGATTTAAACGAAACATTATGTTGCTTCCGCTTTTGACAGGGATTAAAAACATTCTCTGATGGAAATTCAAGTTTAGGTAGGTCTCTAACAAAGTTCTTCCTAGTCAAAATTCTAAGTGAATGGATGTTGCAGTGTTTTAATCTTTTGTGCCAAATCCAATATTCTTTATGAAAAGCATTTAAACAAGTAACATTTTGTTCGTCTAAAGAATTTAAATCAACAGTATAAACATTTTCATTTCTTAATGCAGAAAATACCAAAAGATTTTTAGAATGAAAAACATTACAGGAATTATTTTCAAATTTAACATTAAATCCATCATCACATAATAGAGAAATACATAACAGATAATATTTAAGTCCAACAACAAATAAAACATTACAAATTAAAACTAAATTAGTGTTACCAATCTGGCCTAGGCTGATGATTTTTCCTTTAAAATTATCAACAAAGGTGACATGGCCTCCATAAACCTTTATTAAGCTTTTGAAGCATGAATAACCTCTAGACATGTTCCTTGAACATCCATTGTCCAAGTACCATACCTTTTTCTGAGAAATCATTAAGTAGGTTTCCTACCAAACAGATTTAGATAGAAAATGACATTGTTACCCAGATCTTTTTAGGTCCAGAAAGGTTAGCAATCAATGCTTTAGGTACCCATATTTTTCTTATGAATCTCATATATTTTACAGAATCAATAGAATTTGAAAGATACACTTTATTTGCTCTATAACCATATGGATAACTAGTTGAAGCATAGAAATTTCCAGAACTAGAACTAGAAGTACTTTGTACAGACTTAGGAATAAATTTAGTTTTAGTGAACTGTCTCTGTCCAGGTTGGTATCCCAAACCAGTAGTGTAATTTCGTGCAACTTGTTTACCTAACATTCGAGTAAGTGTATATTTTCCCTTTGTGAATTTTTCTATGTCATTTCTAAGTTTCTCATTAGAGATTTTCAGTAATGTATTTTCCTTTAACAGTTGAGCATTATTTTTCTTTTCTATATCAAGAGTATATTTAACATTTGCAGTGAGAGCATGCGGTTTCTTTAATGACGTATATTTTTCCTTAAGTTCATTACATGTTTCTTCCAGAATACTACAATATTTAAACAATTAGGTCTTAGACATATTTTCATCATTATATGAATCACTATTATTTTAAGAATAATAATCATTTAGAACAGGGGAAACATGTACCTCAGATGTGTTGGTCATAAAGCACATATTGGCACGATTATTTTCAGAATCAAAAACATCAGATTCACTTGTGCATTCCTCTGAATCACTCCAAGTAGCTTTCATAGATTTCTTGTACTTCTTGTCCTTATAATAATATTTCTTTTTGAATTTTAATTTTGGATAGTCAGACTTGATGTGTCCTTTCCTCCTACACTCATAGCAGACTATATCATCCTCCTTGTCAGGCTTTTTCTGATCCTTTTTCTATTGTCCCTTGTTGTCATACTTTCTTTTGTAGTTTGATTTTATGAAGAATTTATTCATCCTATAAAACTTTGAGAGTCTACTGGCTATTTGAGCCATCTCAGAATCACACTCAGAGTCTGAATCTTCACTGGTTGAACTTTCAGTTTGTATTTGAACTTTTTCATTGCCCTTGATCTTCGAAGTAGAAGATTTAAAAGCTACAGACTTTCTTTTAGGTTCATCATATTCTTCCTTATTTAACTTAAGTTCTTCCTCATACATCATTAATTTACCAATAAGCTCCTTCACAGGCATAGCTCCAATGTCACATGATTCTCTGATTGAAATAGAAGTGCCCCTCCATCGGTCTGGCAGACATCTCAGTATCCTCATAATTTGTTCCTTTGTCAGTACAACTTTTCCATGTGAACTCATTGTATTGACTATCACATTGAACCTGAGATAAATATCAGAGATAGGTTCATCAATCTTAATTTTAAAATTATCATATTTAATAGTATATGTATTCAATCTCATTTCCTTAACATTGGTTATTCCTTTATGAGAAACACCCAAAGTATCCCATATTTCATAAGACATTTTACCAGTAGAAATTCTATAAAACTCTTCATCTCCTAAGGCACAATATAGTTAGTTCATAGCTTTACAATTATTATTGTAAGCAATCTTTGAATGTTCATGACATGTTATTCTTTCAGTTTTTTGAATTTTATATTGAGACTCTATAACAGTCCAGATATCAAAACTCATACTCTCTAAATGAATTTTCATTTTCAACTTCCACTAAGCATAGTTTGTACAATTGAAGAAAGGTGGCATGATAGTAGTAGCACCCTATATTCTATTATCTATAACTAGATTTTATAATATAGTTTTAAAGAGATAATATTTAGAACTAATAGAAATTTATGATCTTTAAAGATGCAACTAAAATCACAGTTGAAAAATAAAATGTTTTGAAAATTTGTATTAATAAAAACAACCTCTGATACCAAATGTTGGTCGGAGTGGACACTCAAGATGGGTTTGAATTGAGTTCCAATTAAAATTTCTATTAAAAATATTTATCTTAAAATCCCCCAATTTAAAAATAAAGTTAAACTCTAGTGAATGTATATGAAGTGTAAATGTTCAATCAGTTTCTCAAAGATTGATTAGGTCTCAGTTAACTTAATTTGAAGATTAAATTAACTTTTGAAACTAACTTACTGGTTTATAATAAGTATAAACACTTGCTAATTTATCTATCTATGTATATTTAAAATAGTTTTGTATTCCAAAGTAACTATAGCAGAATATGAAATATATATAGTATACATAAGACTTAAACTAAAATGCACAGAAGAAGTAACCAAGAGGTTCAGTCTCATGCCGATACTTAGTCCTCTCAACAATTTATATAAATTGATCCACACCCTAGATCGGGGTTAACAATAGTGCAATAATTTTTAGGTCCCATGACCTCTACCACTGTTCTACGTGGGAAAACAAACAACAACTAATAGCTGTCCAGGTCTTACTTGAATTCTACCACTAGCCATAGTGGGAAACACTATAGTTATGGAGTTTGAGTGATGATTTATGAATCCTCCAGTTTAGCTCAGGAGATAGTGTGTGTGTGTAAAATAAACAGGGTACACACACTTCTTGAAATGTAAATAGAAGAATCACTAAAGTAAGTGAGAATGAGTTTAGAAGAGTTTTAGTGATTGGCAGTGCAGCTCTATACTCGTTTGATTGGTCAGAAAATCTTCTGAGTCCTTCTCTGGTTTCTATTCAGAAAATAGAGTTTTGTTTTCTTCTTTGGTTCTAGGTTCTTCTTGTCAGCCTGAGTGCATGAAGTGTTTGTTGTAGTTCGTCACTCAAGATGCATCTTGTGGTTTCCTTCAGAATTATTGTCTTCAAGTATGTCCTGTATTCTTGGAGTATATATGTAGCCTTTCATGAATGCTCCACATTTGATTGCTTGTTGAGCCTTTTAGGTTTTTTGTACTCTCTGTACGCAACCACTTTTCTTTCTATCTTCCCCTTTCATCTTGGTCTTTATCTTACCTTTTATAGCTTTCAACTCTGACCACAAGGAATGGTTACTTTTTTGCATGGGTACTAGGTACAGTTCCCTGACATGGAAACAGAGATCATTAAATAACATTAACTGCATTAAAAACATAAAATGTAACCATTACCTTAATAAATAAATAGTATTGAGAGTATAGAGTTTGACTAGTTGGTCAATCATTTGTAGCCTCTGTTGGAAGATGTGTATGGAGGATTTTGTGTAGTAGGACCTTCCATCGGTAGCTCTTTTGAACTTGTATGGGTATCTCCTTGCATGGGTAGCTCTTACTCTGTCGGTAACTCCTTCTATCGGTAGAATTACTCTATCAGTAGCTCTATATATCAGTAACTTCATTCTACTGGTTGATCTAGATCCATCGGTATCTCTTTTTCAATCGTTAGCTCGATGTATTGGTGACTCTATACTTGTATCGGTAGACTATCAGTCGCTTCATATCAATCGCTAGTCTGTGTCAGTAGGCCAGTCGTGTAGAGACCCGAAGCTTAACGTACATGAACATTACATTAATTTTGCGGAATACTTAGTACATAACAAAAACACACACACAAGGACCGTAATAGTTTAGTGTCTTTGGAAACATGGAATATAATCTTCTAATCGTGGTGAAAGATATTCAACATCTCCCATAAAGATCTTCTTTTTTTTAAACCTAAATCATTTCTTTATGTCCTGGGGAAAAGAAAACATAAAAGGGTGAGCTCAAATGCTCAGTAAGGGTAAACAAAATAAATATCAATCACGTCATATTCATAAGAACATATCTTTTGGAAATCTTAACCTGCAAAAGAGATCATAATTTCATAACATGGGATAAATCATAGTAGTGAAATGTAATCCCAATAATCATAACATAAAACATGAAACTTTTTGTCATACACACATAATCATAGAGAATCATTTCTTATTAGTCAAGACTCATTTCCAAGACTATCTTAGTGGACAAAGTCCCTTTCTGAACCGAGTTCACTCCTCGTTTCAGTCCTATTTCACTGAACCGGTATAACCTACCATTCCTGCCATGTCTATCTCATGAGATATAAAATCTTTACCCAATGCATTGGAGGGAGATATAGGTTCCACCCATCTTATAATGATACCATTCTTATGTGTTCCACAAAATCATAAACCATACATCATAGCATAACCCATGTAATAAAGATGGGATTCTTAAACAACATGACATCATAAAACAATTCCTATAAGATAAATGAATTCATAATAATATTTCCATCACAACATAATAAAATCAATGTAATAATAGGTATAGAAACATAACCCTATATTACCTTATATGGAAAATAATTTTGATAAAACACTTGAACTCCATTCTTGAGGAAAATATCATTTCTACTTCAAAAACACTTTTCATTTCTTGTCATGTCATAAAATTATAACTAAAAGAAGTTGATTAAAAATAAACATGAAAAATTATAAGGGAATCATCTTGGAAATAATGTTTTAAAAATCCATTCAGGTCTTATAAGTTAAAAGAAAACATTCTTCTCGTACTTTTGTCGGAAAAGTCAAAAAGTACTTCGTACGAAAAATGACAAAAGATTCCTTTCATATCTTTTACTAAAAACTCACCGAAGGGTAAAATTGGATATAAAATATTGTAGAAAGAAATAAATATTACATATTGGGGAAACATGGATGTGGATGATAAAATACACCCCAGTAAATACCAAAGTATAAACAATCTCGGATAAAAATGAGATTGTGATATTTCCCATACCTTAGGTCCGATTTGCTTCGTATGTGTCCGAACCTCCTGTATAATTATTTAAATAATGTCATTGACTTATTCCAGAATCATACTCATTGTTATGATATCATATATGGTTCACTTATGGCTTTATATTACCTGTTCTTTTGTAAATTCCATGTTAAAGAGCGTTTTGGGTAAAATCGTTTCATTTGTCGTCCGTGTTTTACTTGTAATTATTCATATGATTACTTAGATCATGATTACTTAATTATAGAATATAAAACATGATTTATATATAATATATATTCAGAATATATATATGTATATAATAGATCAGTAAATGGAAAGAAATACACCGTTCATGGAGACGGTAGACCGTACGTACACATGAACGTTGTTTTCTTTTCCTTATTGAGTTGAATAGAATTAAGTAGATGACATACATATTTATACACATAAATCCAGAATCATTATTATGTCATATATTTCATTATTACTTATTATATATACTTTATAATCATTCATGAATGGTTAACGTGGAGAATGAATCTCATCGCGTCGTGGAGACGGTAGTCCGTACGTACGCACGAGCGATGATATCGTTCTCATGATCGTGGAATTGTATTGGACTGTATGTATACTATTTCAGAATCAATATCACTTTACAATAATCATATATAGTTATTATGTACACCATTATACCCATCCAAGTAAGGTGGTGGTGGAAAATAGATTACACCACGGCGTGGAGATGGTATTCCGTACGTACGCACGCGCGGTGATTTCGTTTTCCGTAGGATGGATAGATGGTGAAATAAGGTTGTTTCATAATTATAATAACATATCAGTATATAAGTGATAATTATGTTATTAATTCATAATGAAACAACCTAATAAGAACAAGTGGAAGAAGAAATAAAGATGAAAGAATCAGTAACGGACATTACCTCTTCTTAGAAGTGCTTCTTTGAGACCTCCTTTTAGGGCACTAAAATAGGTCTTTGAAGAAGACCAAAACATCTAGGATGTTTCTAGGTAAGTGGAGATAATAAATTTTCAGGGTTTGGCCGAGCTTGAAGGCTCAAAGTGGTGTGAGGAAGCAAGGTAGGAGGTTCCCTTTTATAAGGGAGGAGAGGGGCACCTTTGGAATAACTAAAACTATTATTTTATTATAAAGTCAAATTCGGTTTTAAATAGATCCAAATTGATTCATTTTAAAGATAAGGTGGGGATGGGTCGAAATACTCTCATCCAATAGAATTTAGACAAGTTTAGGTTCCTATTTTAACCTTATCATTTAGATTTAACATTAAGTAAAATAATTTTACTTTTACCGTGTCTTCTTGTGTTCTTATACTATAAGGTTAATAAACTTACTATAAGAAGCCAAACGAACCCCAATTTGTTTATTATTAATATATATATCCGTATCTAAGTAATTTGGCCTAACCTTAGATTTTTAGGAATAAAATAACAATTAATCATATAATATTGTTTTTAAAAACTATTTTATTTCAATTTTGACACTATTTTGTAATTGATTTTTGTGAAACTCATAACAGAATGATTAGTTATAAAAAAGTTAATTAAATCAATAATAACATGTCATATTAACCTAGAAAATTATTTGATTTCATAAAAAGTCTGAAATTACATTTATTTGGGTATTTATAACATCAATTATGTCAATATTTCATTAATAAGATAATTACTGTATCATCTTTGTGTCATAAATAAATTAAATTATTTAATGTATAAAAATAAAAAATAAAATACCGTTATGTAGTAAATCTTTTAAGATTTCTAATTACTATTTATAGTCGAATGTATCTTATGTATAACCCCATATTAAAAATGATTTACTTATTAAACTTTGATTTTAATTATTTTAACCCTTCTTTAAATAAATTAATAATAAATGTCATAATCTAACCCAAGTGGGCCTAAATGGTCATATTTTCTTCATAAGGTTTTTTTTGGTCGTATTACACTTATACAATAGAATTAGGACATGTGTTAGGGTAATAATAATATCATTTTTACCCTTAATTACCCTATTTACTTTTAACCGTGGTAAAAAAAAGTAAAAAGTTACTATTCACCAAAAATTATTTTCATCTCATTGAACAACATTTTACTTACTGAGATCAACCTTGTCTCTCGGATTTTTGAAATTCCACTCACAGAAACGGTAAAATTAAGTTTTATGAAAAATTCATTTTTCTTAACTACCACTTAGTGGTTTCACTATTCATCAAAAAATGAAAGTTTCCAGAAAAATACCAAAAATTAGGCCTAAGCTATATTTGATATTATGAACTCAAAAATGATGTCTATTTTACCAAATTAAAAACATATCACTTGAATTAATTAATTTAAAAATTAATTTCCATCGTCAAAACAAATAGCGTGTTATTAAGAGATAATAACTATCAAAAGATTAACACTTGTTTATGTCTGGTTTAAATGTGAAATTAAATCCAATGAACAACATTGTATTAAATTGTAAAAATATATTCTAAATATACTTTAAAACCACTCAAATAAATAATTAATCACTATTAATTATTTCGATTAAAAAAAGTTGTTTTTAATTAAAATTTTGTAATTTTCACTATTCATCAGAATATGAAAGTTATCCGAAAAGTACCAAAATTTCATCCTAAGCTAATTTCAATATTCCAAATCCAAAAATGAATTCCATTTTGAAAAAAAAAATTACAAAATTTCAAAAAGTGGTTATTACTATTCATAACGGCTAGTTTTAATAATATTTTAATAGCATATTGTTGTTTAGTGAAACTCGTTATTGCGTACTACACACGCTGTCGAGGAAGGTCACGATTGCGTGTAATGCAAGGAAAGTCAAGGATGTGTGTTGTGCAAGCTCCTTTTGGTGTAGCGTACAACACAAGACATTAATAAAATTAAAAAGAATATTTTTCATAAAATCTCGGGTTGTTACATTCTACCACCCTTAAAATGAATTTCGCCCTCGAAATTCGTCGGGGTTATAAATGGTTTACTATTCGAAAGTTTCTTTAATAGAAACCCACATCGTAAAAAGGTATACCAAAACCAATCTTTAAAAACAAAAGTATGAAACGTAATGGTTACCCAAATAAACTAATCACTGGGTTTCCACATAGGTGAAAATATGGATACGGAAGAGAAATCTAACCATCATGTTCTGATGGAGAGTGGTAGAGAAAATTGCTATGGAAAAGCCAGAAATCTCAAAGCCATAAATTTGTGAAGATCTAAGGTATCATCTGATTCATCAGAAATAAGAGCACTAGGAAAACATTTTTGGTTTTCAAGATCATTTCCCTAAAGTTGATGAAATTGGAATTAGAAGAAATACATTCGTGATTTCGGTATAGTCTCACCGTTGGTCGTTCTTTGGAAAATTTCCACTTCATCTCTAAAATAAATGAAGTTGAATTTTTCATTCGTGATGTGTTAGCAGAGCATGTGATAGAATGATGGGTAATTCCATCGGTCTCAAACAAAAGGTTAGAAAAGTTATCAAAAAATACATAAGTCCATCTATAGTGAGATTAATCATATATGGTTCCTAAAATGGACTTATACTTTATATATCATACTTCTTAATATAATAAAACTAGTTTCTACTAAACAGGGACTTCTTGTAGGCCAGTGGTAGGCGATAAAAGCCAGTCGCACTTCGGTTGTGGGTTCGATTCCCACAGCCTTGTCCGACGCGATGGGTGGTCGCCCGTCCTGCAAGTTGTCCTTTTTCTAAAGCTATATTACTATAACATCCCATCAACGATATCAAAAAAGTTTTATCCTTAAAAAATACTAACTTATGTCCAACATAATCCATTCCAATCTTTAGGCTTATCTAAAATACTTCGGTCCAAGCTCATAGTATAAACAAAATGATCACGTGAATGCCATCATTTATCCCCCATATATCATAAGATATATCTTTTTGGTCAAATTACAAACATGTGAATACCTTAATCATGTATTTCTCTTGAAGAATGAATACCCCTTGAACCTTAGTGAAAACATGAATGCATTCAAAAGTTAACTCTTTCCACATACCAAAATCCAAAAATTCTATATACTCAAACCATGATATAACCTTCTCCTTATATCAGTCATGAGCTCATGAATACTATCAAACATTTAATTTTCTCCCTATCCCTTCATTATGCGCATATCATCTACATTCCAAAAATATATGAATAACCTTTCATGGATACTGGTACCATTAATCATACACTTTCAAAACTCAAGCAAAGACAATAGTGTAACAATCCTTAGATGTATCTTTATTCCATAGTACCATGAGATTACTTATACAACATTACACATGATAAACATGTAATAATTCCACTACATTCTTAAACCATTGACCGAGCTTCAACAATTCTTTCATCTCACATATCATTTGTAGTCTCTTCATCATCATCAACATAAATACTACCCATACGACCATACTGATTCTCTTCATGAGACTTTCCCTTAGGGCATTGGTTTGCATAATGCCCGTACATTCCACATTTAAAACATTTAACCATTGTTGATGTCATAGCAATACCATTATCCTCATCCCTGGTGTTAACTGAACCTTTTCCTTTGCACTTACTGGCTTTGTGTCCTTCTTTTCCACACCCAAAGCATCTTCCAGTTCCTTTGAAACATTCTCCTTGATGCCTCTTCCCACATGATTTACATAGGGGAAATTGAACTTTCTTTCCTCTATGATCATCTTGAAACTCCATCTTTCTCTTATTATCCAAGTCAGGAAACTTACCAAATTTTACTTTATTGATCATATTATGAGATTGCTGATTCGGCATAATAATGATGTTTGGACCTCCAAATCCCATTTCATTTGGTTGCTCATGAATAATATCATTCCATTGTCCATCATATCCTCCATTATCGTGAATCATCTTGTTTCCAGCCATTTTCTAAAACCCAAAAACAATAGTGTGAGAGGAAAAAATCATAATAAAGGGGTAGTAACATCAATATCTAACATCTTTGGTTTAATCTAATATCGTTACCATAGTTCTAGGACTATATTCTATACGTATACTTATCCTTAGGGACATCCCTAGACATACCTTAGAAATATCTCTAGGGATCTTACTAATGTTTTCGCATCATATTTTCCAAAGGTTGACTAAACTTTTCCTCTGATACCAAATGTAGAGACCCGAAGCTTAACGTACATGAACATTATATTACTTTTGCAGAATACTTAGTACATAACAAATACACACACACAAGGACCGTAATATTTTAGTGTCTTTGGAAACTCGGAATATAATCTTCTAATCGTGGTGAAAGATCTTCAACATCTCCCATAAAGATATTCTTTTTTTTAACCTAAATCCTTTATTTATGTCCTGGGGAAAATAAAACATAAAAGGGTGAGCTAAAATTCTTAGTAAGGGTAAAAAAAAAGAAATATCAATCACGTCATATTCATAAGAACATATCTTTTGGAAATCTTAACCTGCAAAAGAGATCATAATTTCATAACATGGGATAAATCATATTAGTGAAATGTAATCCCAATAATCATAAATTAATACATAAAACATTGTTTCATACACACATAATCATAGAGAATCATTTCTTATTAGTCAACACTCATTTCCAAGACTATCTTAGTGGACAAAGTCCCTTTCTGAACCGAGTTCACTCCTCGTTTCAGTCCTGTTTCACTGAACCGGTATAACCAACCGTTCCAGCCATGTCTATCTCATGAGATATAATATCATTACCCAATGCATTGGAGGGAGATATAGGTCCCACCCATCTCATAATGATACCATTCTTATGTGTTCCACAAAATCATAAACCATACATCATAGCATAACCCATGTAATAAAAATGAGATTCTTAAATAACATGACATCATAAAACAATTCATATAAGATAAAGGAATTTATAAAAATATTTCCATCACAACATAATCAAATCAATGTAATAACATGGATAGAAACAGAACCCTATATTATCTTAGATGGAAAATAATTTTGATAAAACACTTGAACTCCATTCTTAAGGAAAATATCCTTTCTACTTCAAAAACACTTTTCATTTCTTAACATGTCATAAAATTATGACTAAAAGAAGTTGATTAAAAATAAATGTGAAAATTTATAAAGGAAGATTCTTGGAAATAATGTTTTAAAAATCCATTCAGGTCGTATAAGTTAAAAGAAAACATTCTTCTCGTACTTTTTTTGGAAAAGTCAAAAAGTACCTCGTACGAAAAACGACAAAAGATTCCTTTCATATATTTTACAAAAAACTCACCGAAGGGTAAAATTGGATATAAACTATTGTAGAAGGATATAAATATTACATATTGGGGAAACATGGATGTGGATGATAAAATACACCCTAGTAAATACCAAAGTATAAACAATCTCGGATAAAAATGAGATCGTGATATTTCCCTTACCTTAGGTCCGATTTGCTTCGTATGTGTCCGAACCTCCTGTATAATGATTCAAATAATGTCATTTACTTATTCCAGAATCATACTCATTATTATGATATCATATATGGTTCACTTATGGCTTTATATTACCTGTTCTTCTGTAAATTCCCTGTTAAAGAGCGTTTTGGGTAAAATCGTTTCATTTGTCGTCCGTGTTTTGACTTGTAATTATTAATATGATTAAATAGATCATGATTACTTAATTCCAGAATATAAAACATTATTTATATATAATATATATTCATAATATATATGTATATAATAGATCAGTAAATGGAAAGAAATACACCGTTCATGGAGACGGTAGACCGTACGTACGCATGAACTCTGTTTTCTTTTCCTTATTGAGTTGAATGGAATTAAGTAGATGACATAAATATTTATACACATAAATCCAGAATCATTATTATGTCATATATTTCATTATTACTTATTATATATACTTTATAATCATTAATTAATGGTTAATGTGTAGAATGAATCTCATCGCGTCGTGGAGACGGTAGTCCGTACGTACGCACGAGCGATGATATCGTTCTCATGATCGTGAAATTGTATTGGAGTATATGTATACAATTTCAGAATCAATATCACTTTACAATAATTATATATAGTTATTATGTACACCATTATACCCATCCAAGTAAGGTGGTGGTGGAAAATAGATTACACCACGGTGTGGAGACGGTATTCCGTACGTACGCACGCGCGGTGATTTCGTTTTCTGTAGGATGGATATATGGTGAAATAAGGTTGTTTAATAATTATAATAACATATCAGTATATAATTGATACTTATGTTATTACTTCATAATGAAACAACCTAAGAAGAATAAGTGGAAGAAGAAATAAAGGTGAAAGAATCGGTAACGGACATTACCTCTTCTTTGAAGTGCTTCTTTGAGACCTCCTTTTAGGGAACTAAAATAGGTCTTTGAAGAAGACCAGAACCTCTAGGATGTTTCTAGGTAAGTGGAGAGAAGAAATTGGCATGGTTTAGCCGAGCTTGAAGGCTCAAAGTGGTGTGAGGAAGAGAGGGAGGAGGTTCTCTTTTATAAGGGAGGAGAGGGGCACCTTCGGAATAACTAAAACTATTATTTTATTATAAAGTCAAATTCGGTTTCAAATAGCTCCAAATTGATTCATTTATAATATATGGTGGGTATGGGTCGAAATCCTCTCATCCAGTAGAATTTAGACAAGTTTAGGTTCCTATTTTAACCTTATCATTTAGATTTAACATTAAGTAAAATAATTTTACTTTTACCGTGTCTTCTTGTGTTCTTATACTATAATGTTAATAAATGTCCTATAAGAAGCCAAACGAACCCCAAGTTGTTTATTATTAATATATATAACCTTATATAATTCATTTTGCCTAATCTTAGATTTTTAGGAATAAAATAACAATTAATAATATAATATTTGTTTTAAAAACTATTTTATGTCAATTTTTACACTATTTTGTAATTGATTTTTGTGAAAATCATATCAGAATTATTAGTTATAAAAAAGTTAATTAAATAAATAATAACATGTCATATTAACCTATAAAATTAGTTTAGTTCATAAAAAGTCTGAAATTACATTTATTTGGGTATTTATAACATCAATTATGTCAATATTTCATTACTAAGATAATTACTGCATCATCTTTGTGTCATAAATAAATTAAATTATTTAATGTCTAAAAATTACAAATAAAATACCATTATGTAGGAAATATTTTTAGCTTTCTAATGACTATTTATAGTCGAATTTATCTTATATATAACCCGATATTAAAAATGATTTACCTATTAAAGCCTTGATTTTAACTATTTTAACCCTTCTTTAAATAAATTAATAATAAATGTCCTAATCTAATCCAAGTGGGCCTAAATGGTCATATTTTATTCCTAAGGTTGTTTTTGGTCGAATTACACTTATCCAATAGAATTAGGACATGTGTTAGGGTAATAATAATATCATTTTTACCCTTAATTACCCTATTTACTTTTAATCGTGGTAAAAAAAAGTAAAAAGTTACTATTCACCAAAAATTATTTTCATCTCATTGAACCAAATTATACTTACTGACATCAACCATGTCTCTTGGATTTCTGAAATTCCACTCACAGAAGCGGTAAAATTAAGTTTTATGAAAAATTCATTTTTCTTACCTACCACTTAGTGGTTTCACTATTCATCAAAAAATGAAAGTTTCCAGAAAAATACCAAAAATTAGGCCTAAGCTATATTTGATATTATGAACTCAAAAATGATGTCTATTTTAACAAATTCAATACATATCAGTTGCATTAATTAATTTAAAAATTAATTCCCGTCGTCAAAACAAATAGCGTGTTCTTAAGAGATAATAACTATCAAAAGATTGACACTTGTTTATGTCTGGTTTAAATGTGAAATTACATCGAATGAAAAACATTGTATTAAATTGTAAAAATATATTCTAAATATTTTAAAACCACTCAAATAAATAATTTATCACTATTAATTATTTCGATTAAAAAAATTTGTTTTTAATTAAAATTTAGTAATTTTCACTATTCATCAGAATATGAAAGTTATCCGAAAAGTACCAAAATTTCATCCTAAGATAATTTCGATATTCTGAATCCAAAAATGAATTCCATTTTGAAAAATAAAATTTTAAAAATTTCAAAAAGTTGTTATTACTATTCATAACGGCTGGTTTTATTAATATTTTAATAGCATATTGTTGTTTAGTGAAACTCGTTATTGTGTACTACACACGCTATCGAGGAAGGTCGCGATTGCGTGTAATTCAAGGAAAGTCAAAGATGTGTGTTGTGCAAGATCCTTTTGGTGTAGCGTACAACACAAGACATTAATGAAATTAAAAAGAATATTTTTCATAAAATCTCGGGTTGTTACAGGTCGGTAGCTCGTATCGGTAGCTCTGAGTGTTCTTTATTGGTAGACTTGATTACTGGTGGTTTTACAAACATTGGTTGCTCTGTAAATATCGGTATCTTGGGTTATCGATAGATCCTTGGCTAATCGTTGACTCTGTCTTTCGGTAGACTATGTCTATTGGTAGACTAGGTACCTGTAGCTCTATTATTAGTAGTTATACATGGATTAATGTCTAACACTTGTCTGTTTTATGAAAAACATATCCGAATGGGTTAGAATTATTTTAGAACTCACATATACAAGGATAAACATTGATTAACATATTTCAAGGATTATTTTATTAATATTATCATCTTGATAATAGAATATAATATATTGAGAGAATTAGAATATAGATAAACATTAATTGGGATTATCAAAGTATGTGAAGGCATAATTGGGATTATCAAAATAGGTGAGGTCAACAAGGATCATAACAGATGAGTATTTAATCATTAATCACTATGAGAATCATTACCCAAGTTAATTCTCTTCGATCTTTAAAAAATCAAGAGGGGTGGTGGTGAAGGACCACTCTCGATTCATCATTTCATATTTGGAATGGGGATTTATACGAATTGAAAGAATTATCCTGTTGTTGTCAATAAAAAATAAAAATGAATATCCTTATAGTTTAGATAAAGTATAATCGTGTTAAAATAATCTAGTGGTTAGAAAATATTAATTTCATCTGCACCCTTATTATTTTCTCAATCCCCACAGAACCCCATATCAATATATAATAATAATATTATTTTATTACTATTTTTTGGGATGCGAAAATCTAGTAAATTAAGTAAATATTATTTCGTAAATAATTTTATTAAATTAATTATTATAATATATATATATATATATATAATTTCTTTCCAGACCAATAAACTATGTTTTCCACACCTCCACAATATTTATCAGTCCTTCAATAATGTCTATTTATTAAATAACAAAATATAACTACATTATTAACCAATAAATAAATAAAAAATATAGTCACTAAATATAATATTAATATTATGTAATTATTTTTCTCATGAATATTCACTCAAATAAAAAAGTGATTTAATATAAGAGATAAATTAAACATAAATAATTATCAAATGATGTTTGGTAATAATATTTATTATACATGTTATATAATAAATAATATTTAATATTTAAAAGTGTTTTTGAATAAACATAGTGTGTGATCAACTAGTCCTATTTCTTAGTGAAATAGATAAAGACAACCAAATTCCTTGATTAGAAGCTAGTAATATTCCATGGAACCCCTGGAGAAATAATATAATGGCTAAATGACATAAAAACTCATATGGAGACTTATAGTGTAATATAAACTTCTTATCATGATATCTCTAATCAAGTAGGTTTCATGATGTCATCATCAACCTTTGTGATCGAGGTCTCTTTCTTTGACATTCTAAAAATTAACCTTCCAAACAAACAGCACAATAATGGATGTATTTAGGAAATTTAATTCCTATCAAATAACCTGATAAATAAACATCAATTAAAGAATATATGGGAAGAATAATTTTTCCCATTATTCATTAATGCATTATTACTCCTGACACGTCAAATATTTCCTACTTCATCATGAACATATTTAATCATGGTTTTCATCAATACATCAATGAAAATGACTAATAATATCCAATAATAATAATCTAAATGTATAAGGGTCATTAGACATGTCCACAATAGGAACATGCAATGACACATATAAATTTATAATTCTTACCGGTGGGTCATGTTTTCCTAATATACTGTACTAGAATTTAGTAATGGTGTAAACCCCAAGAATGTTCTAAAAAAGGCCTATGAGTCTCCAACGTTGATAGAATATATCATTTATGTTCCATTACATAATAACATTTTACTATATATCATTTTTAAGACAACTATCATGGATCATTTGTGTTAAATTCATATTGGAGAACTGTAATGACCTTTCAGGGTGAAAATTAATCTTGGATCATTATCACATACGATGTAACATAGAAGAATAATCATGATGTTAAAATATTTTTATTAATATTCCTAACAATGAATTTAGAAAATAAAATATTAAATAGATGTTGTTTCAAGGGAATTGAGTCCATCATGCTCCCACTTTCACTTGGTTAAACTTCTTAAAACATTCATTCCACTATATCTCATAATATATTCAATATTTTAATAAGGTAAGTATTTAATCAAGAGTCCCACCATGTGTTTCCTTGTGTAATTTTTTTACTGGAACATCACCCCTCTTAGAAAAATCCATCAAGAGGTGATACTTCAGTAGTATGTTCTCTGTTAGTTAGTGTGACATTGGCTCCTTTACAAGAGACACCAATGAATTATTTCCACACTATAATGTGATGGGGTCTTTAGTTATTGGGAGAAAACCATGTTCATGGAAAAATTTATTTTTCCCAATGAATTAATTGGTTACCTCAGGTGTCACAATATAATTCAACTATTCTATAGAATTGGTGACTACTACCAGCATTGAACTATTCTAACTCATAGCTTTAAATACTACACAATATCCTTTTAACATTGCTAGAAGGCCTTTATCAGCGCTAGAGAAGTACTAACTACTAGAGAGAGATTAAAATCCAATGTTTTTTATCAGCACCTCTATAAAAACTGATAAAATAATTCAATATCATTACTTTGTAAAGTACTAATAAAGTAGCATTTATCAATGCTTATATAAGCGCTGATAAAGGAATAATTTATCTATTATTTTAAAAGCACTGATAAAGGGGAATACTGCATTTTTCTGCTACAACACACTAACAAACCAATGCATTGTTCTATAACAGCACACCACATTACCAAAACATCTTGAAATTAGAAAAATAAAGTATGAATACATAATTTAAAATAAGGTAAAAATCATGGATCCTTTTCTCTATTTTGGCGATGTGATACACATTCTAAACTAAAATGATTCTTATATATTGAACAAACACACTTAGAGTCATACCAGTCACACATTGAATTATTTCGAGGTGAGGATGATTCTTACATATCTCAAATGACTTATGGATCATTTTCCTTAAGTATCAAGAAAATCTGAATGTTTTTTCTTGGTTTTGAATACATCGCTTGTATTTTTAACTGAAATGTCATTTTAAATAGGAAACACATGATTTGACTCATACAAGTTATTTCATGTTTCGGTTTGATGTGATATGGAATCTTGAACACCAAAGAAGACTTATGACTTGTTTTCTTAAATTATAAAGACAATTTGAGTGTGTTTTCTTGATTTTCAGTGATTGAAACTTTTTAAAAAAAGAAATGTTGATTTAAAACTGATAACGAATACATTGAGCCATACCAGACACACCATGTATCTAATTTAGGTGAGTAAGATTTATACACATAAAAAACTAGATATGGAACATTTTATTAAATTATCAAAATAATCTAAATTGTTTTCTCAGTTTTGAGATGGTGAGTTATCCTTTTTACTAAAATTGATGAAAATTTTAAATAAAAAGACACACATTGAGTCATAATGGTCACACCATGAGTCATATTTTGGTGTGTATAATCATTAAACGTCTCAAATATCTTATGTATCATTTTCATAATGTATAAAAACAATCCAAATTCCTTTATTTAGTTTTCTGTATGTCAGTTTTCATTTTTACTAAAATATCATTTTGAACTGTAAACATGTACTTTGACTCATAGTAATCACATAATGTATCATTTTGATGTGAGAAAAATTCCTATATTTCACAAATGATTTATTAAAAAATTTAATATATTATAAATAAAATATGAGAGTGTTTTCTATTATTTTAATGATTGACATTTTTGAACTAAAATGTTTATTTTAAATAGACAATGAACACATTAGGTCATAACGGACACACCATTCACCAGATTGAGGTGGTGCAGATTCATACAAATAAAAAATGAATTATGGATTATTTCCCTAAAGTATACAAAAATGTTAATGAATTTCCTCGGATTTGAGTAGGTCAGTTTTCCTTTTTTATTAAACATGATTCTATTTTTAAATAAAATGACACAGTGGTAGTCATACATGTCACACCGTGCCTCAAATTGAGTTAATACTAATTATTACACATAAAAAAATGACCTATGGATCATTTTCATAATTCATCAAAACAATCCAAATGAATTTAATCAATTTTGAGTATGTCACTTCTTTTTGAATAATTTCATGACAAAATGGAAACACACACTTTGAACTATATAGATAAAATGTTGTATCCATTTGACATGAGACTGATTTTTACACATCGAAAAGTAATTTTGAATAAACGTAATAAATTTTCTATAAATTGAAAGCGTGTTTGATTTTATTTCATTGAATGAAATTTTTTGTACTAAACTATCAATTTTAATCTGATAACGGACACATTGAGCCATACCATTCACATCGTGCATCAAATTGAGGTGTGGCTAATTAGTACGTGTCTCAAATGATTTATAGATAATTTCCCTTAGTAGAAATAATGTACACTCATCCATCCACCTCTTTTTCCAATAATATATTACCCTGCCATTTTTTTATAAAATAAAACCAATTAAAAAACCAAGTATTATTGAGAAAAACATTATAAAATAAATCCTCAACCAATTATTTAATTAATGTTTTATTTGGATTATTATGGATTATTTTGAGGATAAAAATTAAAGAAATTTATCATTAACTTTAACTACACTTAAAATATAATAAATTAATTTTAGTAACATATATTCATTAGTTAAAATTACACTATTGCAACCCAAGACTCGCGGGCTGTGTAGCACTACAGTTGCATATTTTTATTCTTCTATCTCCACCCTATCAATTTAATTCTTGAACATTACTCTATAGTTTCTCAGGTTGTGTGGAGAATTTATCTAGAAGTAGTTGGTGGAAATTGAGGTGTTGATTTGATAACTAGTGTTAATGGTTTGATTCTAAAAAATGAGAGTCATATCATCTTTTAGAGAAAACAATGAAGTACAACTGTAAGTCTCATCCGCACATCTCCCAAACATTTATCATTTCAATTTGTTGTTTGAAACACATCCACCATCTCTTCTGGACATGTAGCTATGTATATTGAAATACTATAAGTATTAGTAATCCATGGGAAGACTAATGCTCAGAGTAGTACAAGAAACATAAAAGAGATCGGGGATGAGTATCAAGGAAACAAAATGACATAATAACTATTCAGGAGATGAATGTAATGAGGATGAAATTTGTACTTCATTATGTTCTCTAAAAGTAAAAATGCCTCTAATTTTTTAGAATTACACTATTGGAACTAGAAATTAACTTGAAGCCTACTTTCCCACCAAATCCTTTAATAGAAAATCTCCACACAATGAGAGAAACAATTGACTTAAGGGAATAAATGAAATAGAGTTGGTGGAGAAGGAAGAATCAGAATAAATAACTGTAGTTCTTCATTGCATGTGGGTCTTGGGTTGATACTGTGTTATTTTGTCAGATGAGTGTATGTAACTGAAATTAATTAATTTAATTTGATTTGGAGGAATATTTAATGAAGAATGAGTTTAATTTTATCATTGAATTTATCCACAATGATCCGAATAAAATTCTAATATATAAATTGTTGACTTTGAATTTTGAAATGTTGTTTTCGATAAAACTTTTGGTTTTAATAGGTTTTATTTTTTTTAAAAATGATTGGGTTATATGTGATTTGAAAAATTGGTTGATGTAGGTTTCTACTTCACTCACACGTACATTGATATGCAACAATCACGAATGTGGTTCATGCCTTCCACCATAAAAAATTATAAAATGGAGGTAACTCCTCATTCGATACATAGATAAATATTGTGAATATTCCTAAATTTTTTATATATATATGTGATATATATATATATATATGAATTATATTAGTTTCTTTATTTAAATATAAATATAAATATATAATATTGTTTTTTCTAATGAAACTAAAAACTCACTCTTAATAAAAAAAATTAGTTACATTAATTATAAATAATTAATAGTTTGTGTAACTGTGTATAAAATATAATTTATAAAAATTTGGAATGATTAATTATTTCAAAAAAAAATTTATATAGATAACTAATTTTATTATTTTTAATGTATCTTGAGTTTATAAAATTATATTTTTTTAAGTATAAATTATATTACTATTAATGAAATGTATATATAGACCTTATATATATATACCTAAAATGATGAATATCTAAAAATAATTTCTAATAAATAGAATTTGATAACATCTATTCTATTTTTTGGAAAAAATGATTTATCAAACAAGGATTCTATGGACTCCATATAATACAAATTGACCCATTCTTGAAATTATAAGGAGGTTTATAAATATGTTTTCATAAAAAAATAATACACATAAATAATATATATCAGAAACAAAAGAGAAAAACTCACCCACCCTTCCAACAACTATTCCACATACCTTTCATTATATATATATATCATGGAATTTACAATACACATAATTGAAAAACAAATATACCTTTAAACATAATTTGTAATGAAAATAAATATAATCCCATCCTAATTTGAAAATCTGTAACTATAATTTGTGAATAAATAATTTTAAAAATACAATTACATTATAAGTTCTAAAAATGCATATAAATATATATATATTGATATAAATATATATATTTATAAAATAAACATATATTGATAAAAAAATATGTAACCCTTATAGAAAAATATATCATCATAGTAAAATAAATACAAAACCTTACTAATTTCGAAAGGAAAGATCCATTGAAAATATATAAATATGGTATCACCCTTAATAAGATTTATCTTTAAATAATAAAAAACAATTCTAAGAAAATATTTTTTATGGAAAAACCCTTACATCATAATTTTAAAACATAATTTAAATAAATAAGTTCCCTTACATAAATTTCAAAAATCAACTTCTTTTGATACTTCACACCATCATCATACTCATAATTGGATTTCTAAATTAATTTTCTAAGAATCTACAATGGAAATTTATTGAAAATAGTGATAAAAGCTGTGTTATATATGTATAGAGTGAAGTTGATTGATTAAAAATAGCAATTTAAAAATACCAAAATAGTTATCCAAATTAATAGTCAAGAAAACAACATATGATAAATGAAATCAAAATAGTATAAATCAACTGGATCATAAATACATAAATAAAATTAGAACCTATAAAAGAAAATAATAAACCGTCAAATGCAGATCTCGAAACAACAAATACAGAATGACAATCGGAACCTACAAAGGAAAACACAGGACTACCTTTCTAGGCTATAGAACGTATGAGAACCTCAGATCCAGATCTCGAGGTTTTCATAAAAAACTCTAACTAAAACTGATCAAAATATTCTGGAAGATGTTTGAACAACTAGAGGTAGTGGATTTGTGTGATTTGAGTGGGTTTGTGTTATTCAAGGTTCGATTCACTGAGGAGGAGCACTGAAAATGGGAGGCTTTCATAGAAAGCTTCTAGTATCATGACAGGTTCGCAACAGGTTAGGTTTTTTTTATTATATTAAGAAACATTTATCACCGCTTTTTAGCATTGATAATAGTGTGTCTCTCTTAGCACTAAAAACACTGATGAAATCTTGATTTATCAGCGATACAATTTTAGCGCAGATAAAGCCTCTTTACTTAAGTGCGGATGAAGGATTCAGAATTATTATTATAATTTTTTGTGTAAATATATGTATACATAATTAATACATACAAATATAAATACTGTAAATAGATTCCTTATTTAAATATATTTATTATAATTTTATAATTATCTAAATATATAAATATTTATTTATAATTATGTAAATATTTTTAAAAAATAATATTTATATCATTATATATATTTATATAATTAGATATTCATTAAATAAATATATATATATATAATAGTAAAAATATATTCATTATTTAAGTAAATTGACCAAAAAAATTATAATTATTTAAATATATACAATTAAATATTTATAATTATATAAATACCTCTGAAAATATACTTATTTATTTATATTTATAAATATATAATTTTATAAGTATAGTATGTAAATTTTTACAAATATTTATTTATAAATATTTTTAAAAAAAATTGGTTTTTTTAACATTATTAATGAATATCTAATTTTAAGTGTAGGCGTGTCACAAAAGAGTGAAATTGAATAAATTAAAAATTAAGTACAGTTTAACGTTATTTAAAAATTGATATGTTTTTTGTGTGTACATTATATAAAAACATTTATAATTTATGTATATGTGAAATCAATACAACACACATTTGATCTATGTTAAATTGTAAAATCCAACGACATTCAATTACATGTCTCTTACTTAATGCAATTAGTTAGTATCTTTAATTAATAGTAATTTTTAATTATAAACCATTATTCAATAAATATGTCACATAAATATTTTTGTAATATATAAATAATATTTATTTACATTAATATATATATATACTATTTATTAACATTAAAAATTATCATCAAATTAATAAAATTTTTAATATTTTTCTCAATTTACATACTTTTTATTTTAATTTGTTTAATTCTCATTTTCCATATCTATATATTATTTACAAACAAATTTATTTGTATTTATAAAATATATATAGTATAATTAATTTAATATTTTTTATCAATAATTATTTTATTAAAAAAATTGATATATTTTGTTCATAAAATCATTTTTTTATTTATTTCACTTTATTAATTCCAACCATTATCAGAGCGAAAAAATACCTCATAATGTAGTCCTTTATGATTTAAAAAAATATAGAATTGATTAAGGGTACCCTTTATCAGTGCTAAAAATAAAGTGTCGATAAAGGGTACCCTTTTTTAGTGCTAAAAATAAAGTGCTGGTAAAGTGGAACTTCATCAGTGCTACAACAAAGAGATGATAAATGGTTAAATTTATCAGTGTTTCATTAGCAATAAAAATGTTACCATTTAACAATGCTTTTTTTCTAGTGCTGATAAATACCAATGCTGTTGAATATCAGTTTTATTGTACTGTTTTTCATTGAGTGTAAAGATAAATCCTGAATGTGACTTTAGGTGATTCATATCTATCTGAAATTTAGAATCAGTAGAAACTCAAATCA
The DNA here is from genome assembly GCA_963277665.1 of Viscum album. Lineage (NCBI taxonomy): Eukaryota > Viridiplantae > Streptophyta > Magnoliopsida > Santalales > Viscaceae > Viscum > Viscum album. The sequence goes on along the minus strand of OY728167.1, from coordinate 460,290,396 downwards.
CCAGCTTCTCTTCTCCACTATAAACTATGAATTTATCCTTAGTTATTCTCATATATATAATGGTACACTTAATAGAAGAATAATATTTTTTACCTAGATTAGTTTGATATATGCCTACCTTACTCATGGTATAGGAAACATAATGCCTAGTACATAAAATGACATACATAATTGATCCTATCACATAAGAATAAGTTATCTTTCTCATTATCTAATTCTATTTTTATGTATAAGGAATCATTCAAATGGAAATATGTTTACCATGTGACACTAGAACCAATCCACTCTTAGATTATTCTATAATATATCTATTACATATATTTTAAATGTATGTACCTTGATATAGTCCAAACATACACCTGGATGTAAAATGAATGATCTTATTACTATGAATCTTGGGAATTTCACCTATGTCTGTCTTATAGAAGCACTTATTTAACCAATCGTTAACCTAATGTCACACTTAAACAAAATTTTTAGTAAGTAACATGTGATTGACATATACTATAGGGATAATGAATTTAATTCTACTAAATCTCTTGTAAAACTATGGATTTCATTCAATATTAATGAAAAAATATTATTTTAACTCTTCACCAAACCAATTTTTATAATAATTGGATGTTTTCCTCAATCCATAAATAGATCTCTATAACATTAAAAAAAATTCACTATTTGGATTCATAAAATGTTATTGTTGTGTCATCTAGGCATCTTCTTAATGTTTCCCATTAAAGAAATATATTTTGTAATCTATCATAAAAATTTCAAAGTCAAAGTTATCTGTTATAGCAAGTAGAATTTTGATGGATTGCAACATAGAAATTGTATAAAATGATCCATCATAGTCAATTCCTTTATGTTTTTTAAAACCTATATCGACTAGTCAAGATTTCTAGGTTTTTAATTTACCTTCCATTTCTAGTTTTTTCTTGAATACAATTTTTTCACTCAATAGGAATTACATCAACATTCAGGTCAACTACATCCAAACATGGTTTTGATATTTTTAGTACATCTCAAAATATATGTATTATTTCCAATTTTTAGGTTTTTAGACTTATACTACCTCATTTTAAAACATAGGTTCATTATTATTAACCAATAATAAGTATCCATCTTATTTTACTAGAAAGATATATGTTTCTGGTTCCCTTACCACTCTAGTGTTCAAACATAGTGCTTGTGTTTTGGAAACATCTTCATCAATATGGACCTATGGACTTTGTTTATATACTAACTCTTTTATTTCTTGAGCATATAATTCAATAAATTCATGATTTGTATCAATATCCCACTTAGCTAAGGGATCCTTAACCTAAAAATATGGATTATCTTTAAGATAATCACTTACTGATTTCAGGGGTCATATATAGAGTATCTTTTATTTTCAATCAAATATGTTATAAAAATAAAATTTATGCTATGGGTTTCTAATTTATATAAAAAGGTGGAATTAATAAATTCCAATGGGTTTATTTCCATAGTATTACATGTAGGGAATCATAATTTCTGCTTTATTTAGTACTCAATTGATTGTATATGTTGTTGTTTTTAATGAAAATCCCAAAAATGATAATTGAAGATCTACATGAATCAACATCGACCATACTATTTCATGAATTAGATGATTCCTACCTTAACTAAAACCATTCTACTATTGTGTATAATGTCTAGTGAGTAGAAATAAGATCCCAAAATCACGTAAAATTTTAATAAAATACAGGATATAATATTCATCACCTCAATCAAGTCAAACCATCTTTATTCTATAACCATGATGATTCTCAACATTATTCATGAACTCTTTAAATTTCCCAATTGTCTTGGAATTGTACATAATTAATTAGACATTACATATCCACAGAATTCATCAAAAAATGTTATGTGGTATGAATATCCACCTCTATATTCCACTAGGAAGGGTCCACACACATATGTATGTACCAATCTTATAAGATCTATAGAACATTCAACCTATCCATTGAATGTTTTTTCCTTGTTTCTTGTAATCATTTATGACATGTTTAAAGTTGTCTTAGCATAATAGGGACATAATAAATAATTTGACAGTTATTTTTTAGATTCTTATCATTTACAATACCAACACAATGTTTTTTAGAATAGGGTGTTATATAATTCATGAAAAAATGATTCTTCATTTATTTACAGAGTTTGGTTTTCATAATTAAATACATAAATACCATTATTTAGTTGGTCCATATAGTAATAAATGTTTTATTTGTAATGGAAGCAAAATTTATTTCAAATTTTGAATATAAATCCATGAAATTCTAGTAAATAAATAAATTTTATTCTCTTAATAACAAATGAAACAAAATAATAGTTTATTAAAACTAAAATCAATCCAATTTTCAATGAATGGTGGTAGCCTCCAATAACCAAATTTGATATTTGTGCTCCTTTGGATACTCAAAGATCCACCACTCATATGTATATATTTTAAAGTCTATTGGGTTATTTTATTTTGATACATATTTTATCACCAAAGTCTATATCTAATTACCAATGTCTCTATAATAAAGACTATAAATAAAAAATCATTATCTTCCACATTACTTTAGGTGATGTTTTTATTCTAGTGGCCTAGATTTCCACATGTAAAAGAAACCGCATACTTTTTTGCTTCACCTAATTTTTTTAGTTATTAATCTTGTAAGGAATATTCTCAAGAGAATTATACTTGGAATAAGTCATGGGCCAATTTAGATGTTCTTCCTTTTCTTATTCACCTTCTGAACTATGGGTTTTAAATTCCCCATGTATATTTCGACATGGTTAATGAGTGTATAAAATTATGAAAATGTATCCTCAATATTTATCTTTCTTTAATACACAATAAAACTTGGGAATTATTTAGGAAATTATAAAATGATAAGATATGTATGTATATCATTAGGGAATTTAACACCTACGATATCTAAAAACGCTATGTATCCAACATCATGAAAACATGAGGCACAATAGGTACCAACTCTCTATGATTACATGTGAATAATTAATTAGAGATATCAACCTATCTATTCTCACATAATATTAATTGTTACAAAAAAAGTTGATACATCATTAAATACACATACATTTCCCCGTGATTATGTAAATTCATATTTTTATGAATAATATCTTTGAATACTATACATATATGAAATAATCCAAATGGTTCTCAAACAAAGATAATTATTCTTTACTAGTACCATAGTTTGGAATTCTGGGAATGGGGGTTTCCATAACATATAATGTTATTTAATGGTGTAAAATAATATTCTACTTCAACTTCCATTCTAGGAAATTATGGATAGTTAGGTGGTTATCATTATCAAGTATAGATCATATTGAAATTTTTATAGTCATGTGTATTTCAATTTATATAATTAATAAGTGCATAATTTTTGTACTCAACTGATGAAATTAGATAATAAAAATTATATTTATTTACATCCCACTATTTTATAAATTCATAATTTTCCTCACCATTGTATTCATAACACCCTTCGGATTGGAAATTATACTATATAGAACCCATATCCCCCTTCTAATAACCTAGTCTTATGACTAAAAAGTTATTTTAAAATTTTTTAGGGTGATTAATTTTTAGAATAGTATTTACTCAATGTTGCATGATGTTTTGAGTAGACCCCCCCCCCAATCCTAAAATATTATCATTTAGAACATGTCATGATATGATAGTCAATTATTAATGGGAAGTATGTTAAGCCAACCCAAAAATCAAGTCAAAATTCACCAATAATAAATAGAACCCCTCATTAGTCTGTTAATCACATTGAACCACGGTTCGATTTTAATATATTTAGTGGAAGGGAAAAAATTTAATATAAGTAAATTTTTTATTTTTATTTTTAAGCATAAATTTTCCATTATATATTTCCTAAATTATTATGAATACCATGTGGATTTAATTAAGTTCTTAACTATGTTTTAGAAATTTTTTACACATGATCATATTTATTTTAGTTATAATATGGATACTTTTTAATTAATTAATTAATGTGGTAATAAGTAATTAAATTTTCCATCAAACATGATAAAATTAATTAAATATGAGATGAAAGAAAACGTGAATTTCCCAAGGTTTAGTATATCATTTGCTTGACAGAAACATTTTCGAACATGGAAGAAAAAATATGAACTGTGACTTGGTTTGTGTTTAATATTTCTATATATCCCTCATGAATTACATGGATTGGATTCCCCTTATTTAAAAATAAGAACCACTACCACACACTTGGGAGCTCTATCCATTACATATTCTTTTACTAACACGCAAGTGAGGGAAACTAAAGGATTGATTTATGATGTTTACAAATACTAAACCGCAGGAACACAATCCCTTACCTAATGAGAAGAGGGATGATTCACATGTTATAAATTTAGATATCAAAAAATTAAAATGAAACCAACCACATATAAGTGTAGGATTTATTATTATGTTTATCCGCATAAAAGCATCAAATTTTGCATTTAATAAACAATCATTCATTGCCAATCATTCTTATTTAAGTTAAACATCACATCAATAATTTAATAATCTTATTTAGTTAATAAATAATTTTATCTTAATTATTATCCATAAATTTTTGAGATTTTTATACATCATGATTTTTTAAAAAAATTATTGAATTTATTTAAAATTTATTAAATAGAAATACTTGTAACTTGGAGGAATCTTGGAGAGTACCCCTCACAACTACCCAATATATATGATATTCATATAGTGTTTACTCTTGTGGAATCAACCATACAATTATTATCACAAAATTTCATGGTTTTTACTCCCAAATAATTGACAAGCATACACATTTTATTTTTGTAGCATGTTATGTCTTAATGCATGTAGTATAATCAATGTATTAAAACTTATATAAAAACTTTTGATTATAAAACCACATAGAAACTAATTATATATCTAATATATATATATAACCCATCACATGAAATGTAAGAGTCACATAAATGACACATGGATCACATGTAGATATTCTTTATATATATAATAAATTCATTTTAAATTCCTTGTATCTCTGTAATATACATGGGTTGTACCATCCACATGTACGCTATATTTATTTCTTCAATATCTAACTATGGAACATGCATCAAAACTGGGTCTTTACCCACTACTGACATTAATTGAGTGCATATAATGTACCTAGACATCACATTATGTTCTATCTAAGTTTCATTATTACCAGTCCCATGTGTTTAGTAAAAACATAGAACCCAACTTTGAATATTGGACTATTAGTCGTGTATGCGTGTTACCCAACATATAGTATGGATAACCATGTGCCAGGATGGTTCAGTCAAAATTCATTGTATTGAACACACACCATATGTACTAAAATATCACACTCAATTAATATTGGGGTTTGGCATAGTGGTAAGAACCCCTTACTCCTACATGAAAGATGGTGGTTAAAAACCCATTGGGGACAGGTATTGTAGCACAATGTAGCAGTGGAATCACAATAGCATTGATTGTCACTGTAGCGGCATCAAAGTACTATAGCAGTGGCGAGTACTGTGCGGTATTGTAGGAGCATAGGTAATGTAGTTGTACTATTCACATAATGGGCTTTGGGCCAAAAAATTGGGCCTACGGGCCATGTAATGGGATAAATTCCCATCGGGCCTTCAGGAAATGTAATGGGTCTACCTCTACCCAGTTAAAGTGGTCTTTACTTTGATTTAATAATAAATGAGGCTTCGGCCCCAACCATTAAAAAATGTATGCGTGTTACCCATCATATAATATGGATAACCATGTGCCATGATGGTTCAGTAAAAATTAATTGTATTGAACACACACCATATGTAATAAATGAACACGGTATGAATTAATTTTGGAGCCTTCCTGTTGAAGTAAACCCTGGTACATGACATGTACCTGCAGGATTAACACGATGTACTCTTTTTCTATATGTCAAGAATCCTTGGAACCTTTAGATAACTTCTATGAATGTAATAAATTCAAAATTAAGTCATATAATGATTATCATATTTGGAATGAAGAGGTAGAATAAAGTATATTATAATTAGATTGATTAATGATTAAACCATTATTTAAAACTAACGCTAAGTGTGAAAATAAATCAACAATGATTAAATATTTATAAATCAATACAAAGATACTCTGATAGAACTTCTTAGTTCTAGCCATAGGTTAAAAATTCCTATGGAATTCCAAAATCATATTTTTCTATAATATATGATTTATTTGGGATGTACGTCGACGAATAATTCCCTAACTAATAGAATTTTTTTAATGATTAATTAATATGATAAAACCAAATCCAAATGATGGATTTTAAAATAATGATCTATAACTAATTTAATCAGTAATATAATTACATTATTTTGTATTCATTTCTCAAGGATGAGTTAGACAACATTTATAAGTTTATAACAATTGTTGTGTCAAAAGGATCATGTTTTGATTCCCTTTAGTGGTGATCCACATGTACACCTTGAACCTCTATGTGTCTTAATAGAAATCATTGAGTTCTAGCACATAAGATCCTGAAGAGTACATGTTTCATCTCTGATCAGCACAATAATCACTTATTGGAATGATTCTCTTTATTCTATATTTAATCAAGAGGCTTTTAGGAAGATAGCCTCTCTCAGTCTTAAGAGAGGACTTTTGAGAGTCTCTATAGGGCTTGATATAATTCTCATTATCATTATGCACAACCAAATAAAATTGTTAACCATATTAGCTAAAAAATATATAATTCGTATTAAATAAATATATTTTTGAAAATCCTATTTATAATTCACTATTATTAATTAATTAATCCCCATGAAACCCCATTTCTAAATATTAAAAATAATATTCACTAACATGTGAAATAATGAAACATTACCAAATATTATTACCTTAAAATGTATATAAATTTACTAAATTAATATTAATATATATATATATATATATATATATATTATTTCTCACCAAACTATTAAAATCAAAAATTCATTCCTTCAAAATATTTTTCAAGACCTGAATAATTAAAATTTATTCAGTAAATAAACATCAATAAATTATTCAAAGATAAATAAATAAATAATATATTCACTAAATGAAAATAAATATTTAATAAATATTATATTCATAAATATTATTTTTAATAACTAGTGAAAAAATATATTTGATCTATTAAAAATTAATAACTATTTAAGCATATACGAGAATAATATTTATTCAAAAATTTTATTAAAAAAATAATTAACATTTAATTATTGTTCTTATATAAATTGTGTGTTACCCTATAACCCTCTTTCTTAATGGAATTAAGAAGAGAAGATCAAAATCCAATTAACCATCTTGCAACATACTAAGGAACCTATAATGAAAGATGTTAATGACACATTGATATAAAACCTCATATAGATTCATACTATGTATTATAATCCCATTATAATGATATATCTAATCTGGCAGGTTACATCGGGATTTCATCAACTAATGTCCTTGATGACTATTTCTTTGAATTTATATAAACGAACCTACCAATATTCATCCATATACATTGATATATTGAGTATGTTTCATTCCCATCAAAGGGATTAAGATATTATATTTTGTTAAATAAAATTTGGGACACATACTTTATCACATTAATCATTTATCAAATATTACTCATCACAAATTCAACATATCCCACTTCACCATAAACAATTTTCATCAATATATAAATGGAAATGAATTATAAGATCCATTAGTAATAAAAAAAATTATAAGGATCAATACACACATACATAGATTGTAACATTCAATGACACATATAAAAATGGATTTCCTATTGGTGGAAATCAAAGTACAACTCATATATTTCATATAAGTAGTGACTTCCTCCCCCTCCGACATGACTAGGGTTTCTTCTATATTGTCTTCTACTCCCATCCTTTGACGCGTCAGTGTGGATTGGCATCGGCGGTCTGAATCCCAGGTCGGTGTCGGTAGGGCCCGCTGATGATCCCGGATCACGGCTGACGTTTGTGAGGTAAGATGCTTCAGGATATTGGCTTGTCAGGAATTGATTTTCTGTATCTCGACGATAGCTTTCGGTGACAGGATCTTGGCCTGGCATCCGTGCGTCGAGGCTTTCCAACTTCGAGATCTCAGCTTTGCATTGGCGCAACGTTGATGTGGCTTGGCGATGGCTTCTAGATTTAGTATCTAGTGTCCACTGTCTTTCATCTTTGGTTTCATTCTGGTGTGGATCAACGTCAGCTCCAAAGTGGATCGGAGGGGGTAGGATTTTCTGGTTTCAGATGTCGAAGGTGGTTTTTCATATCAGAGGTTTTTGGTTTCAGTTTCATTTTGGTAGTTTTGTGTTGGTGATATGATGGTGTTATTACGGTTGTGTTATTGCTTGAGTGTCCCTTTCCATCATCGTTGGTCCCTTCTACTTATCGTGGTTCAACCAATTTGGATGCTAGAGAGGGTTCTTTCCTGGCATCGATCTGATCGGCTCCAGCCCCGTCCTGTATTTTTATCTCAAATCTCCTTTTTTCCCCTATAAGGAGATACTCCATTGATGTTTTGATGGATCTTCCAGTCCTGAGTGATGAATAATCAGCTTCATGATCCTTGGTTTTTCCACCACTTCGGGTTTCTATAGATGTGGTTGAAGGATTGCTCATGGTGGTGATAGGGTTCCTCTAGTTTCGGTTCCAGCGATGGTTTGCATAGGGAGAGTCCAGCTACTCAGCATCACCCAGTAATTTTGTTTTCACATGGTAGTGAAATCTATAGATCTTGTAATTCATGGACAAAAAATCCAAAATCACGATTCATTTCTATTATGAAGAGATCAATTTCCTCAGGTTGATGGTTTTCAGTTTGTGTTGATTTTGTGTATTGGTGGAATCGTTTTTGAGTTTTCTGTTGGAATGGTGTGCACAGAGACCCAACCACATTGAATAGGTACCATAGGGGGATCCAGAGATAGAATTTCATATTTGTAGATATTTGTTGAATTGGATGTCTTAGAGGGTACGACATCATCTATCGGATCAGGCCTATGATTTGACATAAGATAGTTTCTAGCCAAACAAACAAACAATGAGGGAGATATTTTTCACGATCAAATGATAGGGTGGGGTAACTCCATATTTTCATTAGGGTTTTACCCTTTATGACCTTTTGTTTATGTAATGTGTAATGTTCAAGATGTCTATTTGGGTTCTCCCATTCATTCTATAAAATGGTGGATTTATTATAAGGAAAAATTTTGAAGTCCATCAGGCCATTGGATGGATGGATTTCTTATAGGCAGATCGAGTTGTTATAATATTCTAGACTATAAATTAGTAGGGGAACACACTAAGAGAAAGTGACTGAAAATAATATTAGTATCCAACCCTAATATACTATATTATTTATTTCCCACCTAATAATATCATATGACTATAGAACATATATTTAATAATACAGTTGTAGAACTTTTGGGATATCAGCGCAGAGAGGAACTTCTATGACCTTTCAATGTGATATTTACTCTTCAAATGATTTCACATATATTGAAATGTATAATAACAACGATGATATGAAACAAAATATTCTTAATATTAAGAATAATTAGTTTTGAAGTCATAATTTATACATATTTTGGTTCTATGGAACCAACTCATATAGTCAACCCTCATTAACTTTTGAAAAATTATTTCCCTCCTATGTACCCTTTTACAAAAGAAATAAGATGACCCTTTTTACAAATTTTGTACATGATGATCCTGAGTTTATAATCCATTTAATCTAAGTCTATTTATAAATATGATAAAATTAATTTTTAATTATATTATAATATATTATAAAAATATAGACCTAACTTTTTAATCAATATGTGTTATTATTGTTATTATTTAATATAAATTAAAAATTAAATGATTGTAAATGTATTTTTTATATGTTTAAAAATCATAATAGAGTCATCAAAAAGAGAACAATTATATTTATTGAAAAAATTATTGTTTTTTTAAAAAATAGTTTGAAAATAATATTTTTACAATTATCGTGGTAATTAACATTGACCATAATAATATACTTTTCATACCAAAAATAAAAATTAAGCTTACCAAAAAAGTTGTATATGTATATTCCAAATGTGGAATCCATTTTATTAGAACTTCTAGATGTGGTGAAAATTTGTTTTTAAATATAAGCTTGCATAATGAAAAAATAATTTTTTAGAAAAATATGTGTTTTTAAGAGTAAAATGAATTTGTTTTCATTATATTACATGTAATAAATATTTGATGAATTTTAATAATAATTGTCATAGACATTTTAAATTCATTTAAGTAAAAATAAAATTTCCACATTAATTAGTTTTATTAGGATAATGATAATCAACCTAAAAAAATGTTCCTTTAAAAATATCACTTCTAAAAATATTTAATAAATATTATTAAAATTAATTATTTATATCCTTAAAATTTAATTTAATCAGTCAATTTGTATTAATATATTTATTTTAATTGTATATATACACTATATCATAATTTGATAATTAAAATATATTACACATAATAATATTTTTATAATTAATTTTTTTTTATATTATGTCTTTCAATTATTAAATTTTATTGGTGCATATATTATTTTAAATTTTTTTCTAGAAACACACAACTTTAGTATAATTATAGTAAAAATGTATATCTAATAACCATATTTACAAAAATAAAATTTCTATAAACCATATTTAAAATCACATCATTTCCCTTTATAATGGATATATTTCACCATTACATCCTATAAATTCAATCCATTATTACGTATTAAATCAAACATCTCATTTCATGAATTTTCATTAATGGTTTTACATAATTATTTCTACTTTAATAGTGTTCCTTAATATTGTAGGTTGAGTCCTTCTCATAGTGATTCTCACGGGATGTGATGATGTAGGTGAATTTATAGTTTTATAGATATTATTATTTTCTATATATAGTCTTATTTTAATTTATACAATTTTATAGGGTGTATTCATCCATGGAATGTAATAATACAATGTATGAAATTCTTAGTTTCATGTACCATTACTGTAATTTTTCACTATAAATGAATATAGAGTTGTTAGTTTGATGAATATCTACCGACGACTCATTTTATAATCAAGATTAATTATTCTGAAAGAATATAAAAACTCATTTTAAATTTATAGAAAAACATTTTATAGAATGAAATGGTTTCCTAAAAATGGGATGTTACATTATTCCCCCAAAAATAAATATTTTTTTATTTTTAATTATAACCCCGGAATAAATATAGTTATGGGTATCAAAACTCTAGAAAAGACGCAATATACAATTTCTTGTGAAAAATAATCCTTAATAATATGGGTAACACTATGAAATAGATATTTTTCATCAAAATATGCATATCATAGGTATTGATATTCTCTTTAATAGTTTGATGTAAACAATCCTCATGACTTCGTATTATAACCCATATAAAACAATTAATTTACCTAGAGAGTTTATAGTCATATATGCACTGAAAGATGACCATAATTTTATTTGATTTATGATATTTCATTTCCCTATTATTTTTAAAATTATATATTTTATGTGGGGATATACAATACATTTCCACAGTCATGTCAATTTCATCTATAGGAAGAACAATATGATTTACATGATGAATATTTATACATAATTAATAATGGGATAAAATAATCGTATGAATAGCATTTTTCTCTTATATTTCAATATCAAATAATTAGGGTGGTGATTTGATTCTCTTAGAAAACATCCTAGATATACTATATGGGATAGAATAAAAATCTAACAATACATCACGAAATATGGAGTGGAGGAAAAGTGTACCATAAATATCACAATCCACTTTTGTGGTAGCCATTTCATAGTCCCTTCCATTATCCCCTGGACATAGAGTTTGGTGGGGTTTATTATCCTCATTACCCCCGAATTAGGATATTTATTTTCATAATGAATAACTAACAAAAATAAAAAAAATTAATTATTAGAATTACCTTTTAGAGTATATTATTTTCCACTTTCGTGTTAACTGAACTCTTTATTTTTCCTTGATAGTTGATGATTTGATGAAATCCATTAAAAAAATGAAATAACTTCTATTCCAGTTTTAAATTTACATGGGTGATTCTTCCACCATTTTTTACATAATAGAAATGAATCTTATTTCATCCATGGTCTTTCTCACTTTAACATCCATAAAATATTATTTTTGACTTATTTGATATATTCTAAAATTTTACGAGGTTCAAATGGTCAATCATAACTCAAGATAGACGAATAGGCATAACAATAATATTTATAACACATTTTCTGATCTCATTTTATTATTTGTTAGGATAATTACAACATTATCCACAGAGCCCATTTTTAACTCACTTCATCAAGGCTTTGAACATTACATTAAATAAAGGTAATTTTATGGATGAAATAACAATACTAATAGATTATAAAAGTAAAATATTAAACATAGATGAAATTAATCAAAAATTTCATATATACCTTATTTTATCATTTTCCATTATTCTGTTTGGTACTATAACTTAACAAGTTATATATTACATTCCCAATTTCTATTTAAATCCTTCATAATTGTTCAGAAAGTGCATCTAAATCCACCAAATTATATTCCATGGGTGTTTAAAACTAGTTGTATAATTACGAAGATCAATTGTGCAGCCAGTGATTGATAAATTAATACTCAAGAAAAAAAATTTGGGTTATTACTCAGGTAATGTCTATGTTTTCTATCACATTGGATTTTAAATATTCATAATAATATTTATAGTGATAGGTGCTAAGGTAAAATGAGATTATGAGGCCCAATGATTATGAAATTGATATTATATAAATATTAAATATGTTAATATCAAGCAAGTATAAGTTTTCATAAAAAGAGGAATTATAATTAAACAGATTATTTGATCAGAACTCTTAAACTCCCATTTAAAATGGAATGTAGTATTTACCCTTGGTATTATATAATTTTTTTCATGATCATTAATTTTTTAGAAATTCATCACAATCAAAAATATTAAAATAAATTAAAAAATCTGGTTAATTTTTAACATTGATGCATCATCATAGTTATTCATTGATAAATAAATTTTTATTAATATTTCATAGGTTTAGCATCATTACCCAAATAATTTAGAAGAGATCATGGTTGAATGTTGGTCTCCATATAGATCTTGGATCATCGATCAGAGTATCATAAGGATCAGCAATGCCAACCCAGTTTTTAGATCTCATCAATGATAATAATATTTGATCATTCTTCATTAGGGATTGATCTATACCAGGAAATGGATTTGTTTTATAGATTTATCTCATTTAGATTCACCCTTGATTAATGTGAATTAGGTATGTAACAAATTAAATTGAATATCAATTGATTAATATTGGTATATTATTTATCTTAATTATGAATATGAATTGATATTATTTTATTTTGATTATTTCTTATCATTATTCTCCTGATGAAAAATACATAAGGACCAATCCTACATTTCATGATGTCCATTACTAAGGGTTTTGTTTTATGAATTTCATCTCCCCATTCTGCATGTGTTCAATAACATTCCGTCATTAGAACAAAGTTTCACTACCATAGGTTTCAGAAGGACATATAATTTCACAGTTTTAGTACATGATGATGGATATAGACCCAAATATGGATCAGGATTTCATGTTTACAGTTTTTGTTGTCATAAGTGATGAGGCGCGATGGTAGATGTTTCCAAAGAAGTTTATATGGCTGGAATCCAGCCATTGACATTAAGAGGGGTCATTCTACCGTAGATCCATGACACGTGGCTCATTTTCAATTGGAAGCGGTGGCTACAGATGGTTCAAGATAATATATGTGAATATTCTATAAATTTTGGGAAATTTATGACATCACATCATGTATTCCTATGAACACACAACATGGTGTCCCCTCTACGATGAACTACGGTTTCCATTTTGTGATAGGTATAACACACTGTGTGAAAAGTGTCAAACTATGTGGGACACTTAGTCAACTAGCTCTCTATGTACCTGGAGTACATTACAAGGTGACTATGTGGTCCCACACACTGTGTACTTGGTATGTACTCCAATAGACCTGAGTACATGGTAAGAGTACTTGGACACAACCAACTACATGGAATAACTTATTGTACATGGGTATTTGAATACTACATGAAGATGGAGTCATATACATGATGTGTACCCTTGGGGCATTCCATGTATTGTGGGAAAGTGCATGGAAAATGTGTAAGAGACATGGGTAGTTCTAAGAGTATTATGAAGCTCTATGTAAATGTACTTATTTGGGGAATGGTTGGTGTATTTTGTATCCTCATTTATGCTTTATTTTGAGCTTATGTGAGAATCCTTGGACTAGTTGTAGTTTAGTTTGTTCCCTCTCTCCATTCTTAAGAGGGTTCAGTGTATCATCATGTATGCTTCATAGGATGGAGACCCTCTATAGCTTATTATTTACTAGGATACTGTGGGATATATCCATTATTCTAGAGTGATTCGTCATGGTCTGCTTCTACTAGGGATTATATGACATATAGTCCTTAGAATTGGACCTCAGACCCCTTAAAATATTGGATCATGTATCCCTTTTAGAGGCCTAGAGTGATCAGAATATCCTTCATTATTCCCTAGTTAGGGTTTGTGGATTTGGAATTCCCAAACATAAATGTGGTTTGATCTCCTATCTAGGAGGATAATTCCAGTAGGGCATGCTGCCCCCCAAGAGAGATATGGGAATTAAACCCCTGTATTTGTATCAAGATTTCATCTTTATGATGGGTTATTAGTCGGATGGAGTGTTTATCTCGGATTAAACCTCTCGTTTATTTTTGTAATTATTCTTAGTTATTCCTGAAGATAATTACGTCTAGGATTAGTGTTGTCTATGGAAGTATATCTCATGGAGAAGTTCATCCTTGATGAGTATTACCTTGGAAACATGAGTGGATCTACTTGTTGCATTGGTTGATACTTTTCCACTCAGAGTAATTTAGGAGTAAATAGAAGAAATATTTGATAATAATTTTCTCCGCTTATCTTATTTTATATACAGGTTTCTGATGATATGACTACTCTTGATGCTTTATGTTTTGTGATTGTGTGGTACCATACTGGGTATTATTATAATCACCCATGAATGGGATTTTACTACACATATCATGTCTTATGAGTTAATGAAACTTGTTATGGATTCCTGAGAGAGGTAGTAGTAGGTGGATCATAGTTTGTCCTGGGAAAACCAAGGAGTATATGAGTGTTTCATTTGATATAAGTCCCCTCTATTTAGGCATGAGTGACCTTGTTTTTCAGTTTTCTCGATGGAATTTGATTTAAACCCTTTATGATTCCCAATACATTATCTCATTCTATAATATTTTATTGATGATATTTGTTCATTAATAGTATTTTTTTACATTATCATCATTTTATGGGCTTTGAGAAGTGTATATATGTATAAGTACATTTCGATAATACCTTCTATACAAGTTATATTACTACTCTGTATAGTTTTTCATCTTGTGGATTATTGGAGGTGGGAATTATGTAGTTAAGGCTCTACCTTAAACACACCTAGAGCTTCATAATTATTTGGTTCATGATAGAGTGGTATTCGATTAGTTTCATCTTAGAAATGAAGATTTTATTTTAAATTTTCTATATGTGTGGTATTATTTGGGAACTATTGGAAAGTGTTAAAATGTTTTGAGTTTAGCTCTAAGGATTGGGCCCCCAGTGTTGGTCTGGTGGCTAAAAACCCCATTCATGAGGACTCTAATGAAATTCTTGTTGAAATTGAAAATATTGGAATTAGGTGTGGGAAAAAACATTTGTATAAGCATCATATAGGAATTGGTTGGGAATTTCATGTTTTTTGAGTTAGTTCACAAGATACACTCATTTATCATGTTATGTCTTTTTTATATACAATATGTTTCCAGGACAATAGCTATTTTGGTTTCCATGGTAGAGTCGGGTGTACTAATTGATTATTGGTTAGGAATCCATAAAGGTGTTCAGTCATGAAACCATATTTCTTCATGAGGGATAGTAGGTGACGCTTTCTCATGTTGATCTGTTTTTAGACCCAGCTACACTAGTTTAGGTGGATGCAACATGTCAGGCTATGTCAAGGATGGATTATTTTGTTCTAGATGTTTATGTGAACAGTTATAGTGTATATCATGATATTCCAATCTAGGTATCACATTGGATGAAAAATTAGTTGGACCCATTGTCAATTGGTATGGGACACAATTCAAGCACTAAGAGGTTTCATTCGGGAGATATGGAATAGATTAATTTCCTGAGGATAATATGTTTATTTACTCGTGATGGAAGAGAAAATAAATATTATTATTTTCATATCTAAAATTTTGTAGATGGAAATGCATTCTTTGAACCACATACGAAATGGAAGCAGCTAGAATAGAGAGTTTCGCAGGGGGAAATGATATGATGAAGCCAATGGAGTAATTGGAGGTGTATAGCATTTTAGTTTTGTACTACCATCACCATCCACATGTGGAAAACTACAATATTGTGAAGCCAGTATTTGGTATTGTGGACCATTACATACATTGGATTATTTTAGCTAGAGGATTCAAGAGTAATTCTTGGTATGTTTTGTTCCTTATAGCTTATTATATTATAGTTATAAACATGTAAACGAAACTATTATTTCATCCTTTATTTTAGGAATTTCTAGTGAGACATGGGGTTACGATGGGTCCTTGTGTTTGTGATGTTAGATGTTGATTGAGTCTCTCATGGAAGAGGGGTTCATTCCCCGCACTGATACGCATTCTTGAAATTTGATCAAAAAACATTTGGGAAAGTTAGTGATGAACAAAGAATACAATGTCTAGGTATGGTGGGTGGATTCCATCAACATGTGTGATTAATGATATTTTTATTTGATAAGGTGTCTGAGTAAACCCTGGTTTTGGTAAACAGGTGGGATATGTAATGAATGAGTTCTATGTTGTTTGATCTATAGGAATCTTCAATTGTGGTTTGAGGTACAACATATGTCTTCAATGAACCAAATGGACCTTTAGCATATAATGATGAACCATATTTTCTTGAATACATCCCTAGTTTGAGACATAGAGATACCAGTGGATATTTAAGCTCTACACTTGTTTTTGAGGATCCTAAAGAGAGGATTTCGGATCACACACTTCTACGGATAGTGTGAATCGCCTCTTGGAGGAGGGAGAGATCCACATCTGGAATTTCATCATAATGTAGGGGATACCCAATTACGTTTTTCTAAATATGGACTTGTTTCCTAACATCCCTAATCAGTTTATTTTTAGAAATGGTTGTTTTAGTGTTTTGGTTTTTTGGGATGGATTTTTCCTCCAATGAGAAAGAGATATCCCAAGAATGGAAAGATGATCAATGTTGAATGGGGGTTCTAACTATTTTGTATTAGATTGATAGTAATAAATTTATATTAGTGGATGTTATGAGCATCTGTATTATTGTGATGGAATTGGAGTGTGATTAAATCTTTCCTAGGGTTTTGTTGGGGTTATCTCATTGTATAGGGTTAGGATTCTTCAAGAAATGTAACTATGAATCACTAATATATTTGATATATAATATCATATGGAACCCTTAGTTCTTATAAATCTAAATATGCGGTTTAGAGTTTTTATAGAAATGGGTTTTGTAAGACCAAGTGTGTTCACTTGGGGAGTCCGGTGTTGTTCACCCAATAAAAAGATGACTACATGAGGTTGGGTGTGTATTGGAGTTACATGAACCCATAGAAATATGAAATAGTATCCACCACTGGTAATTGTTGACATCATAGTCTAGTGGATATCGATGAAGTGGTTCACATATTTTTTCATAGTAATAGTTATCACATGCTTGGGTTTGGGGGAAATATATACTAGAACTGGCATCCCAAAACACTATGGTTATTATGAGTTCAAGGTGATACCATTTGGTGATTTTTATGATACATTAATATTATGATAATTATTGAAAACAGCCTTAATCGTTCATGGTTGTGTTCATGGTTGTCTTCTTTGAAGACATCCATGTGTCCACATCTTCCTATTTGAAGCATGCGATTTTGGAACTGAGCCTATTCTTTGTTGTAAATGGAGTGTGGTTTTTGTTTTTTTTTTCAATCAAAATTAGTTTGATCAATGATATTTCTAGGAATGTGGTCTTAAGATTGAGGATGAATGCATTATTCAAGGAGGAACATTTCCCCAGTGTTTTCTGAATTTTTGGTCCTCAAAATTGGGAGTTTTTTTTGGAAAATGAATGTTTTCCGCAAAGGCAGTAAACCGAATGGGATTTCTAGGTATTGTTCACAGATCAAAAAATATTGTACACATAATGGAAAGCTACAAACCATGTATCAGGAATGGTTCATGAAATGGAAAATGGTAGGAAGGCCCAGTAGGTGGAATGGTTCGCATAGTGAAGGTGGATCACAATAAGGCATGAGTTTTTTAGAAGTTAGTCGGTTCTCAAGATGGAATTTCATTCCCAAAAATGAGGTGGAGATGTTCGTAGAAGATATTGTTTTTGGGATGTCTCACCGCTGGTGAAAATGAGGTGAAGATCTGTTTTCAGCTGATTTCAGTTGTCACGAGGGAAGAGTGGCGGTACAAGGACAGCGTAGGGAAATGGTTCACGAGAGATGCACAATACGTAGTAAAGGAGGTGATGCATCGATGATTTGGTAATTATTTGATTAGAATTAATTGAGGATCTATTTTCCAATTTAATGGGAACTAATCACTTAATTAAACAAAAGGGAACTGAGATTAAAAATACGATGGGAATTCAATGAAGTATAGAATGACTAGCAGGAAGACAACCCTATAAGGGAGAATAGGTTCGCGAGGAGGATTACAAAAGAGGAGAAGTGGTCTGCATAGGAGAAGTGGTTCTCTAAAGAAGAAGTCTGTTGAATTAAGTGGTACGTAGAAGCGGTACATAGAATTAGTATTTCGAAGCCATGCATGGAAGTGGTATGCTGAGGTAGTACACAGAAGTGGTTTGCAGAAGACGTTTCGTGAAAGACGGTTCACTGAAGAAGGATCTCCAAAGAAGGTGTGGATAGGCGGTTTATAGAGGAAGCACATAAAGGTGGTATAGAGAGAATTTTAGTATGTGGAGGAAGAAGGACAGTTCACGGAAGACAAGTTCGCGAATGAACAACATGTAGAAAATTAGATTATACCTCCAGGGGAAAACATGACTTCAATAGAGATCTATTTATAGATTAGGATGCATGATTTAATGAAAACCAATTTAAGAGGCCTTCATGTATATAAAAAATGTTCTGATTCTTCCCAATGTAATGAGCAAGGGGGATTCAACAATAGTGTTTTGTGGGAAGCAGTGTGTTATCCCTAAAACCTTGTAAAGGTAGTGCACTTGGCACATAGTGATTGCGCTAAACCATTGTAGTCCAAAACTAGTAAAGATTAATTTGATTTGTATGACTGAAAACCTGTCATCATGTTCTCCTTGAACGTAACCCTTCGTGGTTAACCAAGTAGAATTTTTGTGTCATCTCTTTACATGTGATTATTTTTTCTGCGCTTTCACATCATACAGGTTTAATATGCTTCTAACAACGTGGGAACTAGATCCATCATTTTAAAAGAAACAATTGACACCTTGATTCTCCCCTCCCCTCTCAGAGTGTTCTGAGGTCCTTCATGTGAAACCCATGAGAATGGTGCGGTCTAGATCTAGTCAATATTTCAAAACCCCCTCTTTATCCATTATTCTAGGGTGGTATAACTTCGGGATATCAAGTGTGAGATCTTTCATGACTAGATATCCACTGGATATATTCTCAATGTATTTTCAAATGTTCAGGAGCTTTTCTTCCTTATTTGAGGATGTATAATGACACATTTCATTCTATGAAGGTAGGAGGTGAGGATGACACTTTATAATAGAAGTACAACTGGTGGAGCTGAAGATATGACATGAACTCTCAGAATTTTTTCGGAATACAAAGGGGTTTATTCAATATTTAACATTAAAACACTAGGTGTCACACATATATTTAGTTTACGAACAATATAAATTTATGGAGTGTTTGGGATTTATGTTCTCACAGAATTTATTATGAGTTCATGGAATTACCCTGACCATCTTTATAGACAATGACGCTTTATTCAGAATCATATGTTGGAGAGGTTGTGGGAATAATTTAGGGACTCGATGTTAGTTGAGAAGATTGTTTGAAACTTGTCAGCTAGCAATGTAATGTTTATTATTCTAGTTCCAGAGATCTTGTTTTAGGATCTCAAGTCAGTTTTGAGCTATAGGTATGAGGATCATCCACCATCTATGGAGTTTTAGTGTCATAGTAATTACAAATCCAATACAATCGTAGAACCGTTATAAGGACATGGATTATGGAAATTATAGGTCAGTAATATATTTTTCTGAGCAAGTGGGTGACCACACATGGGTCATATATTTATTACTAGTGATGGTTGTAAGGGTGCAGTTCATCCATGGGTGGATGATAACATTCTTGAAACAATAGAAGTTCATTAAAGAAAAAATATAATGGAATTTGGAGTCTTAGAGTAGTGGAATTTTAGCATGGGAGATATGATTTATTTATGGTTCTTATGCCATTACTTATTTCCTGGTATTATGTCATGTTAGTGAGGTGGTTTACTCTACAACATCGTATCCATATTATTTTTGGTTTCTTTATATTCTCCACATGATTCAAATGAGGAGGCATGTACAAGACTCATTATACTATATCGACCTGGGTAATCTAGTATGTGAGAGTGGAGTTACATTTTTTCATGGAACCAGTGGCATTGGGAAATTTTTGGAGAACATAATTTATAGAAATGTGTTTTTTTGTTGCGTGTTAGTTTAAATTACGAGAAAACCACCAGGGGATATCATGGGAATGAGATACCTAGTTGAGAGATTTATAACCTCTATTTTGTGTATGTTTTTTCACTTATTGGAATTAAGATCCTTATAGGTGGGGAGAATTTAATGTCATGGTATTTTGATTATAATACCCTGAAATATTTCCATAAATATTTCTGGATCTTGGCATTGAAATAATGAAATATTCCGATGCAGGACGAGTCCAGAATTGATATTAGACAAAAATTCAGATCCAAGCACGCCTGGACCCCAAAATTTATTAATAAAAAGATCA
This sequence comes from Viscum album, assembly GCA_963277665.1. Lineage (NCBI taxonomy): Eukaryota > Viridiplantae > Streptophyta > Magnoliopsida > Santalales > Viscaceae > Viscum > Viscum album. The sequence goes on along the minus strand of OY728167.1, from coordinate 460,269,137 downwards.
GTGTAGAGAAAAATAATAAAGGGAGAGTGATCTAGATTGCAAGTCAGAATAATCATAATCACCACATTCATACCCGGTCAGATCATCAGCATCAGCCGATTCCCATTCTGACTGAGGCTCATATTGTTTGAGAAACATGATATATTACTTCTTTCACTCCAATTGCTCTATACATAACATCTCCTTAGCCTTCTTGGAACATGACTTAGTTATCACCGTCCTTGGAACTGTAGAATAATCTTTCCTTGGTTTCTTTGTAACTGGGGAAGTCATGACACCCTCACTGTCAGAGATCCTTTTCGTTTCACCTCGAACAATGTCACCGTATGAGACTCTATTCATATCCTTATCACATTACTTAACCTCATCATGATTTCCCCCCCACTTGTAGGGTATTGACTCCCCATTATTCAGAGTGTGGGCCTCGACCCTCTCTTTTCCTTCATCAGTGATATTCCCTCATTCAACAGAAGGTTGCTTTTGAACATTCAGTTGTGTAGTATCATTATCCGTCAAAGCGGGCACATGACTCAGATTCCTAAAAGTGATAACCTCATGATCTCTAGAAGGTCCACTATGAGATCTTGTCTGAGTATCATTAATAATAAACTCTTTTCCATTCATAGGATTTAGCGCATCAAGCGGGGTTGACATCATAGGAGGGTCAATGTCCTTGATGACATGCTTTGGAGAGGACGAATCTTTCAAGTTATCCTTACGTCGAAAAAGATTGGAGGGGTGTCCTCGCATCCCACACTCCGTACAAGTGATGTTTTTATGACACAACTCTAAAGAGTTCCCCACAACCATGAATTTAGTGCCGAATAGAGGTTTGTTCTCATATTCAACATCAATCAGAATTTTATCAGAGGGAAAAGAAAGTGTTACCGTGTCAATGAGAGTGGAGCTGAGATCAAATTACACCAGCATTATAGCGAAGTTCCCATACATGGCATCTGTCATTTCCTATACAGAATTGATATTACTAGATATTAAATATATTGATATCTTTCAAATGAAATTTTCCTGAAAAAAGTGGAAGTACTCATAAACATAGTCCTGAATCAGAATTATGAAACTACTATTGAGTCTAAAATATGGTCTTTACACTAGGTGGGACATAATTTTTTTTGGGCTCAAACATTTTTATAAAATTCACCATTAGAGAAAATAATAATATAAGTTAAAAAATATTTTTTTTAAGAAATTAATGTTGAGACCTAGTTTTTCTTCAATAAATATGCTATTAAATGCAATTTTAGGTTAGCTTCATAACCATATTAATTGAGAGGAAACATTGGAGGAATGCTAGTGGGAATCAAGGTTGTGGATCGGTGATTGGAGTGCCATAAGGATCTCCAAAAGGAAATATAGCTTGTGGATATCAACAATTAACATGATGTGTTATCATTATTCATTAGAGATTGATCCAAACTGATATTGGTATTTTGTGGGTTTTATTTATCCCATTTCAATTTAACCCTGAAAATCATGAATTAAGCATATAAAATGTGAATTTACAGATCAATATTATAATTTGGGTAACTAATTAGTGTTCATGTGGTGTAGGAATTAATATTCATTTGGATTGATTCTTTCAATTATTTTTTCACTCTATGACAATGAATTGATGAATACATGAACATTGGATGACATTCAGTACAAATGTTATTATTTATGAATTTTCTCAACCCGTTTTAGAAGTGTTCATCATTGGAAATCTATTTTGGAAAACAATTCAAAGAATACCCATTGAACACTCATTGAAATTTTGTTTTTTGGCATACAATTTTTCTTCTATAGGTTTTTGATAGTGATCTAATATCGTGGTTTTGGAACATGATGATGAACGTGGATCCATTGAAGGATAAGGAGTCCGCATTCATGGATTTTGAATGTGGTTGTGACGTGTCATGACAGTTCACATTACCTTAGTAGTTTATATGGCTAGAATTTTGAAAATAATGACGAGAGAGTTCATTCAACCCAAGATCCATGATGTGCAGAGTCAATTCTAACGAAATTACTGGCTGTAAATGGTTTGGGTGAAGATCTATGAATAGTCTGAAATTTCTATGAAATTATAGACAACACTACATATAGTCCTACAAACACACATCTTATAGTCCCTATTATGCATCTATATGGTTTTTTGTTCTATGATAAGTATTACATGTTATGAGACACATTTCACACACTGGGTGAACCTTAGCTGACAATCTCAGTGTGTATAAGGAGTGAATGACTTGGCGTCCATGTTACACTAGACGCCATGCACATGGGACGTAAATGTGCCTTCCATAATACATAGTCAGAGTCAATTATGTGGACATAGACAAGTACACATGCACATGAATATGGATTTCCAAGTGGCATGGTGACATATAAATGATGTGTAACCTTGGTACACATCATATATTATGGAAATGTTGGCCCCATGTGATCACGAGATAGGAGAAGTGCCAAGCATATTGAGACACACCATGTACCCTGATGGGAATTTTACGTACTCCTTTATGGATATCTCAAAGTCTTATTTATCTTCATTTTAGAATCATTGTAATAATTTTCGACCATATATATTAAGGTATCAGTTGAGTTTTTTCCCTTGGTCTATTCGTAAGGGTGTTTGGTGCAGCACCGCATCCTCATCATAGGACATTGACCCCAATATATCTTCATAAGGTTCAGGGTAGTGGGGATGAGTTCCTTTATTCTCGAGGGATTCACCTATGTATCCATCTATATGGTATATTATTACATATTATTCCAAGCATATGACCTTATAACCCTCATTGACATGGACCATGTATGTCCATGAGAAACTCTTAGAGATCATCATTTACTTCATGTTTCCTTATATAGGGTCCGTGGAATTTGTGTGAGAAACACATAGACGAGAATCAATACACAATATAGGGGGATAATTCCAATAATATATAGTTTCCCCTAGTGATCCATGGGAATTGAACCCTAATCTATTTATAGAGATCTAATCTTTCATATGGGGTATTAGTCTACTGTAGTGTATATCTAGTATGTTCCCTCTAATTTTCCTTCCTAATTTTTCGTGGTTAGACCTGATGAGCATGACAGATTGGAAGAGTGTCATAAATGGAATTATATTGTGGTGATTGATCCCCCATGGAAGAGCATTCATATGGAAATTTTAATATATATATGAGTGAAGTGGTGGATATGTTTCAAACTCAGATACTTTGTGTTTATATCTAGGTTCTCCCTATTTAGTGTTATGTCCCATATCTTGTATAACATTCCTTTTTTAATGTGCTGAATACTATTGAGACTTTATGCTTTTTTAATTCCATTGGTCAAACTAGATATTTATATAATCACCCATGCATGGGTCTTCCCACACATGTCATATAATACAATGACGATGAACCTTTATATTAAGTCCTTGATGGATTTGGAGAAGGTATATGTAACATCCTGTTACTGTTCTAACTAGTAGGTCTTCAACCTTGTCGCAGTTTTTCTATTATCATTAATGGAGTAGGTTGAGATTGAGTTTATATGATGATTTAAACGGGGAATTCATTGTTTTGTTAAACTCTCACTTTCTTTTGGACTTTAACTATAGTCTACCCAGGAATTACTTGTCATGGACTGGGGTTACACGATGTGTAAGTTGTCGTAGGGTACAGGATGTGAAAGGGGAATTCATGCTGTGAAGGTTTTCACGTCGTGAACCATGTTTAAAAGTCATGAAAAAGTGACAAATCACTCCTTTGACTCCTACATTGTCATTTAATTCATGGTGACACCTATTGTTCCCAAGGTTGTGCTACTTAAGGATTTCAAAACATTTAATATATTACACTTCATGTAATACCTCGACAGGTGACTATAAGAGAATCAGTGCACTTGTAATTTCTATCATCCTCTTCTACAGTTTCCTCTCCCCTAACCCAAAGCCTTCCCCATGTGATTTGGGAGACTTACAACTCTACTATATCTATTCCTTTTTTTTCATTTGATCATCATTGGTTTCACAGGTAATATCCAACTAAGTGTTCTTCATCATTCTTTATATATATATATATATATATATTTCTCCACTTTGGGGATTTCAATGGATCATCCAAAAATTGATGGATCTATCCCCCATGATGTCAATTCTATCTTCTAGGTTCAGTTTCGATATCTTTTACACATTTGTTCTCATTTACAGGAGCCATTCCGAGTGTCTGGTTTTGGGAAAGATGTAGGTTGTTCGGTACCGAATTTCCAAATTGATTACGTCTAAATTTCTTATTTTATTTCAATTTTTTATTTAAATTTAATTCCTCAAACATGATTTTTATTATATTGATAAACACCCAATTTCATGGAATTGGGATATTTTAAATGATTTTGGCATGAAAATTTGGATAACCCCCAATTCTATTTAATTGGGGTGTGTTTATGGATATTATATGATTTAAATTGTGGACTTGATGAAAATATTTTAAATTAATTTGTTTAATTTAATCATGGAAACAAATTATGAAAATTATGGAATTGGTTTTGAATAGATTTCAAACTTGTGAAAAAGGGTTAAAATTTTTAATATAAACCCAACAGATTTGACTTCTGAAAGAGGAATATTTTTTCTATCAAAACCCATTTTGGTTTTTAATGGGAAATTGGAATTTTGAAATAGAAGAATTAGATTTCATATATTTTAAGATATATTAATATAATTTTCCAATCATGTAAGAGTACATGCAATCCATAGGTAGTTGGTGAGTTATTTAGAAACACTCTATGCTATTACAATGTTGTAAAACATTCTTGTGGCGTCTTATATCCCCGATGGGAGGGTTATGAGTCACCTATGGCTATATTCAGGGGGACGCGAGTATAAATATATTGATGAGATCACTTAGAGAGTGTGGATTCCTATAGATGGAAATACTATTATACATTTTTACAAATGGCCATCTTGGTCACTTGGTTTTTATAATTGAGATATAAATGTATGCCATTGCTTTTGAAATGATTTATATGCCTTATGATATTATATAAACTATTTTACGTAACTATTTTATTTATGATATTAATTTAGAAATATTACATATCTTTTAATGTAAAGACAATTCATTAAAATTATTTTCCATCATTTTGAAATTGTATATAATGTTTTGTTCAAATATGCTTTTAAATTTCCAATCCTATTTATTTTGAAAATTGAAAGCCTTTCATTAGATAATCTATATTTTGAATATTTTTGGAAAAAATTGGTGGTATCCTACAGGGGTTAGGCTCACACCCTACTTTTGACTTCAGGTGATTGTAGAGTTTCTTTTTATAGGTTCATGAAAAGGGAAGGGATATCTTTGAGGTGGATCCAACTGTTGATCTTGGGACATTCTGAGTAGTATCCTTAGGGATCTACGGGTTGTTTTACCATTTTAGTACTTCTTTTATAGTACTTTGTGTTTTTATTCCTTTTTTAATTATTTTACTTTACTTTAGTGGAGTTTTATATTTTGGGATGCATACTCTATTATATCATTTACTTACACACTATTAGTGGAAAAATCCTTCCTACTTGCATGTTTTATGATGCTAGGTGTTAGTCTCCAATCATTGGGGATCAGGAACAACCTTCAAGATATGTTATAGGGCCAGTTTAGTAATTTGGTTACTTGGGTATCTGTGTTGGTTCGTCATTGTAGAGAATAGTTGGGTCTAGACTGACCAATGCATAAAATGGTGTTTAATTTCATAGATGACCCGTCCTTTTGATAACGTTGGGCCGTATTTTAAAGATTATGGGAAAGATTTTATTTGTCCCCTTTATGAATTCTAGTACACTATGATGTACTCTGATATTTGATATTTTTTATTTAATCAGCAATTGTATCATTTATTATGAAATTCTCATCATTTTATGGGCTTGGAGATATGTGACAGTTTATAGGTAAGTTTGGATAATGCATCCCATATCTATGATAGGATGAATCGATATTGTTCGAAAACAACTATCCTATTATAGGTGTACATTCAATAATGGTTACTCAACCATATGTTGGATAGACAGGCCATGGTGGTCCAGGTCCTGAAAATTCCTTTGTGTATCTGGGCTAGAAACAACATCCACATTTTCATCCAAATAGAGATTTCATAGGTAGAAAAACACATTATTTATTTTATCAATGTTTTTTGTTGTTTTCATAATTTTGGAAATATCCATATGGTTTTCAATAATGTTATGTATTCCAAATCCAAAAAATAATCTGCCCCTCCTTTGATACTGAATAAAACGACCCATGTTAAACATAAATATATTTTTTAATAATTCTATTATTTGAATATTACATCTCACAAATACTCACGCATCCCTAGAACCCAAATATTAAATGTCTATGGAGATTATCCACAAAAAATATGTTATTTAATATAATTTATTCATCACTTCCTACAACAATTCAATATAAGACTTCCAGTTATACATAATTATGTATATAATTTCCTTTCAAATGTGAATCTTAAGAGGGGTTATGCTCAAACACTATGTAGGGGAAAAATATCAATGAATTATAATGTGTTAGAGTATAAGAAAATCAAAAAAATGATCATGAGATAAATATATTAATTAAAAAAATTCCTAATAATAATTGTCCATTTTTCTTGAGAGAATAGAATGAAATTTTATAAAATCAAAGTTATACCATGAAATAAAAATATATAAATTTGAGATAATAAAAATGAGGAATTGAGCATAATGTCGATAGAAAAATGTGGTATTTCAAAGATATGTGGAAAAAAGGAAATGAGCCAGAAACATAATAATTCAAAAACATTACACAGGGGTTCATGCATCATAATCATACACATGATATATGGCAGTTTTGGAATCACATCCTATGACCTAATGTTGAAACTATAAAAATAATTTGAATGCCATCTTTGTATTATTATATATAGAAGAGAAAAAAATGAATTCTCGGGATATTTATAACCCCACGCATAAACATCCATATATATGAGTTCCAAATGAAATCAATCATATACCATATCATGGAAGACCTATGGAATGATAATTGGTTTTTATAATTGTTTATAATGGCATCACATAAAGAAACCTCTCGATGTTGATTGGTTGATGTAAAATGTTTGGTCACACAAAATAAAAATTTTAGAATAAATATTATATGATTAATTATTAATCATGTATATACTGGAGGTAGATCCTTTTCTGATAAATATGAAAATGGTAGTAGAATCACAGAAAAATAATTTTAAAAAACAGTTTGAACATTGAAATAAAAATTTGAAATTATGAGTCACATTCCCAATCCATATATAAGAACGTGATAAGAATAATTATTTAATATTAATAAAAATATCCTATAATTAATACATGAAATTTAATAATGATTAGTTTAACAGACATTTCCTTGAAGACGAAAGATAAAAACATCATATTATAAGACTTTTTAATATTTTAAATTACCTTTATTGAAACCCACATTGTAAAAAAGGGTAATATAAATTATTTTTAAAGACAGGTAAATATAAATAATATGGTTACATTATATAATACAATTTGGGTCCCAAAATAAGAGAATGATATCATTTTTTAGAATGAATTAATATAGAGTTTGTAGAATTTTTATCAAATTATATTTTTATGATAATGGGAATTCATAATGGAAAATGATTATTGAAATAAGAATGAAATTTCATTATATGAAACAAGAAAGTAACATTTTAAATAAATAAATAGAGTAATATTTTAAACATAGAACCTCATAGTCAATGTGAGAAAAACCACAACTCAATGAAAAGTAGGATGAGTAAATGAAAACACATACATTTACTCTCAACATCCATGGAAGGAAATTAAATTCCATTATAATAAATATATCCATTTTAATAAAATATATTATAACATTTTTATATATTATATTTTCTACTAATTAATTATAGTCATTCATTATCTATTTTTTATTTTGTTATTGTTTATTATCATTATCGGATGATTGTAACCATGATCATTTTGTATAAGATATATATTGGAGTTGTTGATCCATGTCCTATGATACTAAATTAATGATTCATATATTATTTAAGATATTATAATTGATTTTATGTGATTATTTATAAATTTATAATATTTTTATATTATACTGTTTGTTATAATTCAGGAATATGAAATCGACAACGAGCTTGTTTCAGTATATTTTAATGAAAAAGGTTGAATTTTAATAAAGAGTTTAAATATTATTATTAACATTAAAAAATTATAATCCCTCCATAAATATAATTTTTATGGAATAAATACATTTTTATATACATCCATGTATGTTTGTGATTAAAAACAAAATACATCTTTCATGGGGCTTGTAGTCTCAATGTAACGCATCTGAAATTTTATTTTCCCATTGGATGGAAGGGAGATATATTATGAATTTTCAATTCAAAAAATAAAAGTTCCATATAATAATGATAATGATTTAATTATTTTATAATGGTTTGGATTAGTTTTTATGAGAAATATATAGAAAATATTTTAGGGAGTGGATGTTTCTCATGTTGAAAACATGATTCTGTTCTTGAAAAAATTCATAGAAATTGTGGAATTGGACACATTCATATATCCAAGGGATACAAAAAATATAAAAGGGATATGTGAGAGTAATAATGAGAAGAGTTTCAAGATAATCTCAAATCATAGGCATGGATTCAAGTTTTCTCAATTTATTGTTTAAAAAGGGACTTCTTCATGGGAAACTAATATTAAGTCATGTGTAAGGATGGAATCAGAATTAAGTTCTATACGTTTGAGGTTGAAAGGTTAGTTATGCATGTGGTAATGACTTTCAACCCATAAAAATGTCTTATAGAATGTCCAAATATCATCTAGAACCAAATTTTTTCATTTGTTTCCTTTATTAGCAGTGATTAAAATTTGACCATGATAATTAATCATTTAATATAAATATAAAATCATGATAATTAAAAAATATGATGTTCCGATTATTTATTCAATTTAATCTAATTAAATTTCTAAATAATAGGCAATTAAAATTTAAATTAAAACATCTGATATAGAAAAAGTAGTCTTTAAAGAAAAAGGACTTTTTGTACAATAATTTTTCATGTTATTATTTATTAAAAATTAAAAATAAATGGGTGTTAATAAATTTATTTAAAAGTTTAAAAATCATATTAAAGTGATAAAAAATTTAATATTTGAATTTATTTAAAAAATTACACAATCTTTGTAAAAATAATATTTGAAAATTACCCATTAACTGTTACTGTGGAAATTTATATAATTTTCAGAAACATATTTTATTCCAAAATATGAATGTTATATTATTACATAATTTGAATTTTTTATAAATATAGAAACCATTCTATAATATTCATAATGTAGATGATAAAAAAATTAATTTTAATACAACCATCCATAACACATATAAATGATTTTTAGCATAAATTTATTTTCATGAATAAATCAAATCTGTTCATATTACATTCCATGTAATAACTATGGGCTAAATTTTAATAACATTATCATATATATTATCAAAAATGTTTTAAACCCCATTATTTTAAGTGAATTGTTTCATTCAGATAAACATACTCTACACTAAAAAATAGTTCATTAAAAATATATCCCTTTAATAATATTTTAAAAAATACCATTAAATTTAGTTTTTCATATCGTAAATATTAATCTTTTTTAACCGTTTCATATTAAAATAATTATTTAAATTTTAGTAATATATCATATAATTCATTTAATACAATTATATTTAAAATATAAAATTATTTTAATAAAAAATATTTTAGTAAAATAATATGTTTTTTATTCTTTATTAATTTTTCATTAATTGTTTTTAAATTTATTATTAATTACACACAACATTATTATACCTTATTGATACATTCCTATTGAATGAACATATTTTGAATGTTCATATAATTAATGACCAAATTTCCCTTTATGATAATTATATTTTCACCATTAGATGCCATTTAATCATTTCATTCTTACCTCATAAATCACACTTATCATTTCATATGTTTTCAATAAATATTTTTTATAATTATTTCTACATTTATAATTTTATTTCTTATTATAGGTTTATTCCCACTAGTTGTGATTCTCAAGGATTAAAATGATCATTGGATATAATTTCTTTAAAAATTTTATTCATTTCGATTTATTGACCCATTTTAATTTATATATTTTTAATAGATGTAATCAAGAACGGTATGTAATTATAAAATGTATATAATTTATATTTTCATGGTTTTTTGTGGTAATATTACACTATGAATGTGTAACAACCCGAGATTTTATTAGAATTATTCTTTTCAATGTCTTCTTTTTCACTCTAAAGCAAGATTACATTGCACTATACGCAACACCATATTAGCTTATAGTATACACAACACTATTTTTGGCTCGTGTTACACACAATTTCAAGTTCGTTTTCTAGAAATTATTCTACGGAACATTAAGTATAGATTTTGTTTAATATATAAATGAAATATGGTTGTATTTTGTTATACGCAACAACAAAGGAGTCTTTCACCACACGTCACCCTGACTTGGCTTGCATTACACGCAATCGCGACCTTCCTCGATAGAGTGTGTAGTACGCAATACCGGGTTTCACTAAACAACGATATATTGTTATAATATTATTATAGACTAGCAGTTATGAACTAAATTAACTACATTTTGAATTTTATAACATTATTATTCATCTTAAATATTTTCTAGAACATGGTATGAGAACAAAATAATGTTTTCGGGTAAAATAAGTATTTTTCAAAAAATGCAGTTTTGCCGCCTTTTGATGGCGCACCCACATTAAATGTAGTTTTTGACATGTTTATAAGTTCAATTTGACAAAATAAAATTCTTCATTGGAATCAGGATATAAAAATTTAATTGGGATAAATTTTTCATATTATTCTGATAACTTTCATATTTTGATGAATAGTAAAAACACGCTATATTTTAATTAAAAACAACTTATTTCATCACAATAATTTATATGGATATATTATATTTTAAATTGGTTTTAAAGTGTAATTAGAATATATTTTTACCATTTAAGCCAATGTTGGTCATTAGAATTAATTTCACTTTGAAACTGGATATAAACAACTATCAATCTTTTTATAGTTATTATTTCTTAAAAACACGCTATTTGTTTTGTAACGGGAATTAATTTCAAAATTAATTAATTCCACTTATATGTTTTGAATTTGGAAAAATAGACATCAATTTTGAATTCGGAATATAAAATAATGCTTAGGCTGAATTTTTGGTATTTTTCTGAAAAACTTCAATTTTCGATGAATAGTGAAACCACTTAGTGGAAGTAAAAAAACTGACTTTTTCATTTAAATGAAATTTTACCACTTCTATGAATTGAATTTCAAAAATCTGAGAGACAAAATTAATATCAAGTACTAATATGTGGTTCCACGAGTTAAAAATAATTTTTGGTAAATAGTAACTTTTTACTTTTATTTACCACTGTTAAAAGTAAATAGGATAATTAAGGGTAAAAATGATATTATTATTACCATAACACATATCCTAATTATATTAGATAAATTTAATTAGACCAAAAACAACCTTAGGAATAAAATATGACCATTTAGGTCCACTTGGATTAGATTAGGACATTTATTATTTATTTATTTAAAGAAGGGTTAAAATAGTTAAAATCAATGTTTAATAACTAAATAATTTTTAATATAGGGTTATACATAAGATAAATTAGACTATAAATATTAATTAGAAATATAAAATGATTTCCTACATAATTGTAGTTTATTTATAATTTTTAGACATTAAATAATTTAATTTATTTATGACACAATGTTGATGCAGTAATTATCTTATTAATGAAATATTAACATAATTGATGTTATAAATACCAAAATAAATGTAATTTGAGACTTTTAATAAATTAAACTAATTTTATAGGTTAATATGACATGTTAGTCTTTATTTAATTAACTAATTTCTATCTAATCATGTTGTTTTTATTTTCATAGAAATCAATTACCAAATAGTGTCTAAATTGACATAAAATAGTTTTTAAAACAAATATTATATTATTAATTGCTATTATATTCCTAAAAATCTAAGGATCGGAAAAGATACTTATATCATGATATGTGTTTCATTAATGGACCACTTGGGGGTATCTTGGATGTATATGGTATGTTTATTAACTATATAATATAAAAAAACAAAGTGACATGGTAAATGACAATCTAATTAACTAAGAGTTAAAACTAAAAGATTAGGTTAATATAATGACCCAAAGTTGTCTAAAATATATTGGTTGAGAGGATTTCGACCCATCACCACCTTATATTTTAAATAAATTAATTTTGAGCTATTAAAAACCGAATATGACTTTATTATAATATAATATTTTAAGTTTTTCCAAAGGTACCCCTCTCCTCCCTTATAAAAAGGGAACCCATTCCCACTTCTCTTCGCATCCTTTAGATACTTGAATCTCAGCCAACCCCTGCCCATTTCACTTATACACTTCCCTAGAAACATTCTGGAGGTTCTGGTATTCTCAAAAGACAAACTCAACTTCCTTAAGAGGAAGCTTAAAAGAGGTGCGTCGAATAAGAGGTAATCTCTTCTAACGATTCATTCAAGTTTCGTTCTTCTTAAACATATTCTTATTTAGTTGTTTCATTATAAAGTAATAAAATAAGTATCTCTAATATAGTGATATGTTATTATAAATATGAAACAACCCAATTTCACCTTCTATCCATCATACGAAAAACGAAATCACCGCGCGTGCGTGCGTACGGAATACCGTCTCCACGCCGTGGTGCAATCTGTTTTTTCAACACCACCTTATATGGATGGGTTTAATGGTGTAAAGAATAAATATACATAGTTATTATAACATCATAATGATTATGATATATTGTATCATCCACTCCAATTCAATTCAATAATTATGGGAACGATATCATCGCTCGTGTGTACGTACGAACTACCGTCTCCACGACGCGATGAGATAAATTCTCCATGTTAACCAATCAAGAATGATTATAAAGTATATATAATGAATAAAAATGAAATATATGACATAATAATTCTACTGTATTTATGTACATATATATATGTATGTCATCCACTTAATTCAATAAGGAAACAAAAAAAACAGTGTTCATGCGTACGTACAACCTACCTTCTCCATGAACGGTGTATTTCATTTCATTTATCTATCAATTATATATATATATGTACTGAATATATATATGATATATAAATCACGATTTAAATTCTGGAAGTATGTAAATCAAGATATAACTAATAATAATATCAATAAAAACAAGTCCAAACATGTATGATAAATAAAACGATTTTACCCAAAACGCTGCTTTAACATGGAATTTACAAAAGCACGGGTAATATAAAGTCATAAGTGAACCATGTATGCTATCATAACAATGAATATGATTCTTTAATAAGTCAATGACATTATTGAAATCATTATACAGGAGTTTCGGATACATACAAAGCGTATCGGACCTAAGGTAAGGGATAACTTTCCAATCTCGTTTTTTATCCGAGATTGCTTATACGTAAGTATTTACTGGGGTTATATTTATCATCCATGTACCAATTTTCTAAAAATGGTTTCATGTATTCTTAAAGTCCTTTTTACGCATTTTTTACTTTTACTACATGGTATGTAAGTAATCTTTCTTTTACGAGGAACTTTTTGACTTTTCCTGAAAAAGTACGAGAAGAATGCTTTTTTTAACTGATACGGCATGAAAGGATTTGTATGGTTTTATAATGCCTTGTTTTCATGAAGCTTCCTCAAAATTATTTGATAACTATTTTCAACAAAATCATTTTCTTTTAAAATTTCTTGGCATTTTGTGAAAACAAAATGATTTAGAAGACGAAAGGATCTTTTCATCAAGAATCCATTTCAAGTGTTTTATCAAAACCATTTCCATCTAAGAGGACATTTTTTTTATATGTGTATGTTTAATGTATAATGTCTTTATGATTTACATGTTTTCACTTCTCTTATGATGAAATGATATCCATTTGTTTTATATGGATTATGATATGATGGGATGATGTTTATGAAACCCATTTTATTCCATGAGTTATGATGAATGATTTATGTTTATGTTGTGGCACATGTAAGAATGATTTAATTATGAGATGGGTGGGACCTATATCTCCCTCCAATGCATTGGGTAAAGATTTATATCTCATGAGATAGACATGGCTGGAATGGAAATTTAAACCGGTTCAGTAATACAGGACTGAAACGAGGAGTGAACTCGATTCTGAAAGGGACTTTGTCGACTAATATGTTCTTGGCAGCAATGCCTTGGCTAATATAGAAATCATAACACGTGCATAATGGTTTTCCACAATTACAAGTTTTATTTCCAAGCTATTTTATCATGATTTATGTTCTATTATGATCTATGACTTACATGCTGCTATGTTTTATGTCATTGGTCAAGATTTCAATGTTTAAACATTATGTTCATGTTTTTATGTTCAAATGTACATGGTTTGTTTTTTTTTTCTCCATGCTTACCCTTACTGAGCATTTGAGATCACCCTATATATGTTTTCATTTCCCCAGGATTTAAAGAATGGTTTTAGGTAAGAAAACAAAAGGGGAAGATCTTTATGGGAGATGTTGAAGATCTTACACCACGATTATAAGATTATGTCCCGAGATTCCAAAGACACTAAACTATTACGGTCCTTGACTGTTGGTTCTTATTATGTATTAAATATTCCGAAAAAGTAATGTAATGTCCATATAAGTCAAGCTTTGGGTCTCTACAGTTGGTATCAGAGGAAAGGTTGAGTCAAACTTTAGAAACTATGATGCGAAAACATTAGTGAGATCCCTAGAGATATTTATAAGGTATGTCTTGGGATGTCCCTAAGGTTTAGTATAACTATAGGTTACAGTACTAGAATTATGTTGACGATCATGAATAACCTAGGGTGAACCTAAGGTGTCATGGATTAAAGAATGTGGGATAAGTTAGACATCCCATAAGTGACTTTTAATGATTATGGGTTTCCTCATTATTTTAAATATATCTAACACTATGGTTTCTGGTTTTAGTCAATGGAGGGAAAAAGAATGAATTCAGTTAACGTTGATTCTGATGGACAAATTGGTGACTGTGATCAACAAAATTGTGTAATTCCTAGAGTTAAAGATATTGTGATTATGCTGAATCAGTCATCACGATATATGATTAACATGGTGAACTTTGGTGGTATTCCTAAGTAATTAAATAAGAGGAAGATGGAATTTTATGCATGTTCGTATGGTGAGGAGAATAGAGAAAGGATGATTGAGATTTCTAAATAAGGGAAGAAGAACCTTTAAGAATACCTCAAATGGAGGGGAAGATATTATCTGTGTGGAGAAAATGGTCATAGAGTGACAGACTGTTATGGAGTTCAATGTCTTATTTGTGGAGAACATGGGCATTTTTCAACTCAATGCCCTGACCTAAGAGGTTACTTCTAAATCAAGGAAGGACTTATTCCATGACAATCATTGAAGAGGATGGATTGAAGTGTTTATGTATTGGTGTTCAAGAATAATGTTGTTGATGTACTTTTATGGTGTATTGGAATATTTTTGTATTAGTCTATTGTGGTTTTCAATAATTTTATGGTACCGGTAACCATGAAAAGTGATTCAAATATTTTGAAAAGCAGATGATATGTGCATAATGAAGGGATAAAGGGAAAATGAAATGATCACATGACGAATATAAGGACAAAGTTATATCATGGTTTGAGTATATTGAATTTTTGGTATTTTGGTATGTGGAAAGATTTAACTTTTTACAACATTCATGTTTTCATTAAGGTTCAATGGGTATTAATTTTCAAGAGAATACATGGTTAAGGTATTCAAATGTTTGGAATGTGACCAACAAGATATATCGTATAAATGATGGTATTCACGTTCTTGTTATGTGACCTTTCAAGTAATCATTTTCATTATACTATGAGATTGGACATATGTATTTTGGATAAGCCTAGTGATTGGAATGGGTTATGTTGGACACAAGTTAGTATTTTTTAAGGATGGAACTTTTTTCAATATTAATGATGGAGTGTTATAATGATGAAATTTTAGAAAAAGGACAACATGTAGGACGGGCGACAACCTGTCGCTTTGGACAAGGTTGCCGAAATCGAACCCACAACCGAAGTACGACATGCTTTCATCGCCTACAACTGTCCTACAGGAAGTCCCTGGTTTGTAGAAAATAGTTTTATTTTATTAAGAGGTATGATAGATGAAGTATATGTCCATAGTATAGGTCCATTTTTGGAACCATATATGAATAATATCACCATATATAGACTTATATATATAAATTTTGCAAACCTAATGTCTGAGACAGATGGAATGACCTATCATTCTATCTCATGATCCACTAACCCTTCAAACAAATTAAACTTCATTTCTTTAAGAGATGAAGTGGAAATTGTTCAAGACATTAACAATAATGAGATTGTACGAAAATCAAGTAATAATTTCTTTTAATTAAAAAATTCTTCAACATTAGGGAGATTATCTTGAAATCAAAAAATTTTGTCCTAGTACTCTTATATCTGATGAATCAGATAATACATTAGATCATCACAAATCTATGGCTTTGTCATTGTTGTCTTTTTCATAGCCCAGTTCTCTACCACTCTCCATCAGAACATGATGGTTAGATTTTTCTTCCATATCTATATTTTCACCTACATTGTCATATGTGGAAACCCAGTGCTAAGTTACATTGGGTGTCCGTTATGATTCTAACTTCCCTTTTTAAAATGAATTTTTAGTATTCCTTTTTACGATGTGGGATTCTATGAAAGAAACTTTCAAGTAGTAAACCATTTATAACCTCAATGAATTTCGAGGGAGAAATTCATTTTAAGGGGGGTAGAATGTAACAACCTGATATTTTATTAGAATTATTCTTTTTAATGTCTTATGTTGTTCTGTACACCAATATTATCTTGCGCTATACGCAACACCATATTAGCTTGCAGTATACGCAACAATATTCTTGGCTCGTGTTATACACAATTTCATGTTTGTTTTGTAGAAATTATTCTATGGAACATTAAGTATATATTTGGTAAATGTATAAATGAAATATGGTTGTATTTTTTTATACGCAACAACGAAGGAGTCTTGCACTACACATCACCCTGACATGGCTTGCATTACATGCAATCGCGACCTTCCTCGATAGCATGTGTAGTGTGCAATTCCGGGTTTCACTAAACAACGATATATTGTTATAATATTATTATGGACTAGTAGTTATGAATAGTATTAACTAAATTTTTATTTTAATAACATTATTATTCATCTTACATATTTTCAAGAATAAGTTATGAGAACAAAATAAGGTTTTCGTGTAAAATAATTATTTTTCAAAAAATGCATTTTTGCCACCTTTGGATGGAGCACCCACTTTATATTTAGATTTTGATGTGTTTATAAGTTAAATTTGACAAAATAAAATTCTTCCTTAGAATCAGGATATAAAAATTTAATTGGGATAAATTTTTCATATTATTCTGATAATTTTCATATTTTGATGAATAGTAAAAACAAACAATATTTTAATTAAAAACAACTTATTTCATTAAAATAATTTATATGGTTAGATTATCATTTTAATTGGTTTTAAAGTGTAATTAGAATATATTTTTACCATTTAATCCAATGTTGGTCATTGTAATTAATTTCACTTTGAAATTTGATATAAACAAGTATCAATCTTTTGATAGTTATTGTTTTGTAAAAACAGGCTATTTGTTTTGATAACGAGAATTAAATTTAAAATTAATTAATTCCACTTATATGTTTTGAATTTGGAAAAATAGACATCAATTTTGAATTTGGAATATCAAATAATGCTTAGGCTGAATTTTTGATATTTTTCTGAAAAACTTCAATT
This sequence comes from Viscum album, assembly GCA_963277665.1. Lineage (NCBI taxonomy): Eukaryota > Viridiplantae > Streptophyta > Magnoliopsida > Santalales > Viscaceae > Viscum > Viscum album. The sequence goes on along the minus strand of OY728167.1, from coordinate 460,251,122 downwards.
TTCGATGAATAGTGAAACCACTTAGTGGTAGTTAAAAAACTGACTTTTTCATTTAAATGAAAATTTACCACTTCTGTGAATTGAATTTCCAAAATCCAAGAGTCACAGTTAATATCAAGGACTAAAATGTGGTTCAATGAGTTAAAAATAATTTTTGGTGAATAGTAACTTTTTACTTTTATTTACCACGGTTAAAAGTAAATAGGGTAATTAAGGGTAAAAATGATATTATTATTACCCTAACACATGTCCTAATTCTATTGGATAAATGTAATTCGACCAAACAAAATCTTAGGAATAAATTATGACCATTTAGGTCCACTAGTATTAGATTAGGACATTTATTATTAATTTATTTAAAGAAGGGTTAAAATAGTTAAAATCAAAGTTTAATAAATAAATAATTTTTAATATAGGGTTATACATAATATAAATTAGACTATAAATATTCATTAGAAATATAAAAAGATTTTTTACATAATGGTATTTTATTTATAATTTTTAGACATGAAATAATTTAATTTATTTATGACACAATGATGATGTAGTAATTATCTTATTAATGAAATATTAACATAATTGATGTTATAAATACCCAAATAAATGTAATTTGAGACGTTTTATGAATTCCACTAATTTTATAGGTTAATATGACATTTTAGTATTTATTTAATTAACTATTTTTGAACTAATCATGCTTTTTTGATTTTCACAAAAATCAATTACCAAACAGTGTCTAAATTGACATAAAATAGTTTTTAAAAGAAATATTATATTATTAATTGTTATTATATTTCTAAAAATCTAAGGTTCGGCCAAGATACTTATATCATGATATTTGAATCATTAATGGACCACTTTGGGGTCACTTGAATGTATATGGTATGTTTATTAACTATATAATATAAAAATACAAAGTGACATGGTAAATGTCAATCTAATTAACTAAGAGTTAAAACTAAAAGATTAGTTTAATATAATGACCCAAACCTGTATAAAATCTATTGGATGAGAGGATTTCGACCCATCCACACCTTAGATTTTAAATAAATCAATTTGGAGCTATTAAAAACTGAATATGACTTTATTATAAAATAATATTTTAAGTTTTTCCAAAGGTGCCCCTCTCCTCCCATATAAAAAGGGAACCCCTTCCCTCTTAACTTCACACCCTTTTGAGCATTGAAGCTCAGCCAAACCCTGCCTGTTTCTATTCTCCACTTCCCTAGAAACATTTTGGTGGTTCTGTTCTTCTCAAAAGACCAACTCTACTTCCTTAAGAAGAAGCTTAAAGGGGGTGCGTCGAAGAAGAGGTAATCTCTTCTAACGATTCTTTCAAGTTTTTTTCTTCTTCAACTTCTTCTTATTTAGTTGTTTCATTTTAAAGTAATAAAATCAGTATCTCTAATATACGGATATATTATTATAAATATTAAACTACCCTATTTCACCTTTTATCCATCCTATGAAAAACGAAATCACCGTGTGTGCATACGTACGGAATACCGTCTCCACACCGTGGTGTAATATGTTTTTCCAACACCACCTTACTTGGATGGGTTTAATGGTGTAAATAATAAATATACATAGTTATTATAACATCATATGGATTCTGATATGTTGTATCATCCACTCCAATTCAATTCAATAATTATGGGAACGATATCATCGCTCGTGCGTATGTATGGACTACCGTCTCCACAACGCGATGAGATTCATTCTCCATGTTAACCATTGAAGAATAATTATAAAGTATATATAATGAATAATAATGAAATATATGACATAATAAGGATATTTTATTTATGTATATATATATTTATGTCATCTACTTAATTCAATAAGGAAAACAAAAAAACAGCATTCATGCGTACGTACGGCCTACCGTCTCCATGAACGGTGTATTTCATTTCATTTATATATCTATTATATATATATATGTACTGAAAATATATATGATATATAAATCATGATTTAAATTCTAGAAGTAAGTAAATAATGATATAAGTAATAATAATATCAATAAGAACAAGTCCAAACACGTACGATAAATAAAACGATTTTACCCAAAATGCTGCTTTAACATGGAATTTACAAAAGAATGGGTAATATAAAGTCATAAGTGAACCATATATGATATCATAAAATTGAATATGATTCTGTAATAAGTCAATTTCGTTATTTATATCACTATACAGGAGGTTCGGATACGTACAAAGCATATCGGACCTAAGGTAAGGGATAACTTTCCAATCTTGTTTTTTTTTATCTGAGATTGCTTATACGTAAGTATTTTATGGCGGTATACTTATCATCCATGTACCAATTTTCTAAAAAATGTTTCATGTATATTTAAAGTACTTTTTACCCATTTTTGACTTTTACTACATGGTATGTAAGGAATCTTTCTTTTATGAGGTACTTTTTTACTTTTTCGGAAAAAGTACGAGAAAAATGTTTTTTTAACTGATACAGCATGAAAGGATTTTTACGGTTTTATAAAGCCTTATTTTCATGAAGCATCATCCAAAATATTTCATAACTATTTTCAACAAAATCCTTTTATTTTAAAATTGCTTGGATTTTTTTGAAAACAAAATGATTTTGAAGAAGAAAGGATCTTTTCATCAAGAATTCCTTTCAAGTGTTTTATCAAAACCATTTTCCATCTAAGATGACATTATTTCATATGTGTATGTTTAAATTATAATGTCTCTATGATTTACATGGTTTCACTTCTCTTATTATGAAATGATATCCATTTGTTTTATATGGATTATGTTATGATGGGATGATGTTTATAAAACCCATTTTATTCCATGGGTTATGATGAATGATTTATGTTTATGTTGTGGCACACGTAAGAATGATTTCATTATGAGATGGGTGGGACCTATATCTCCCTCCAATGCATTGGGTAATGATTTATATCTTATGAGATATACATGGATGGAATGGCAAGTTAAACCAGTTTAGTAATACAGGACTGGAACGAGGCATGAACTCGATTTAGAAAGGGACTTTGACCACTAAGATGGTCTTGGAATAAATACCATGGCTAATATGGAAATCATAACATGTGAATAATGGTTTTCCACAATTACAAGTTTTATTCCCAAGCTATTTTATCATGATTTATGTTTTACTATGATCTATTCCTTACATGATGCCATGTTTTATGTCATTGCTCAAGATTTCGATGTTTAAACATTATGTTCATGTTTTTGTATTCAAATGTATATGGTTTGTTTTATTTTTTCCATGTTTACCCTTACTGATCATTTGAGCTCACCCTTTATATGTTTTCTATTACCTAGGATTTAAAGAAAGGTTTTAGGTAAGAAAACAAAAGGGGAAGATCTTTATGAGAGAAGTTGAAGATCTTTCACCACGATTAGAAGATTATGTTCCGAGTTTCCAAAGACACTAAACTATTACGGTCCTTGAGTGTTGTTTCTTATTATTTATTAAGTATTCAGAAAAAGTAATGTAATGTCCATATACGTCAAGATTTGGGTATCTACAGAATGAATAATGGTTTGTTAGATTGTTCTATATCTTGTTATGACACATTTCTAAATCATGTATCATTATTTTGAAACAATAAATTAACATATTTTATAATTATAGACATGTAATTTGTGGATAGAAAATGTTTACTAAATAAATTTATGTTATATTATCCCCCAATAAATAAATTTAATCACTTATATATTAATTATAATTCATTAATAAAAATATACATGGGAATCCAAAAAGATAGACATGACTAAAGATATAATTTCTAGTGAGATATCCACCTTTTTAACCTGGGTAAGATTAAGAAACATATATTCTCCGTTTTAATAGGATTTTTCCTCATAAATAGTATCTCTCTATTAATATGATCTAAAAACCCATCATAATAGGGTAATAAAACCCACATAATAGAATTAATTTTCCTAAAGAATATAATGTCATTCCGGAATTGATAGGTTATCATAGGTTTATTTGAATATGAAATGTGATTTCATTATTTTAGTAATTAATAATGACTATTTTTGGATACATCCATCCCATTTCAAAAATAACATAAAATTAATTTAAATGTGTAAGAACATTATTTTCATGAACAGATTTCCCAAAAGCCTCAAATTTTGTTGAAATAATCATAGTACTGTAAATTTTATAAGATAATTAAATAAAAATTCTTTTGTTTGGTGAGTTTATGATATTAAAAGATATTGTAACACCCTTATATTTCATAGTACATTATTTCTTTAAAGTAATTCAATAACTTTCACTACATGCAACATCGAGTTCAAGCGCATCACGACATGCCAAACTAGTCGTTCAAAAGCGGTTATGAATAATATTAACTGAATTTTAAACTTTATATAATCCTTATAATTTTATAATCCATATTATGAGTTTCTTAGACATAATGTAAGAACAAATTCATTTTTTTCGAATAAAAGAAGTATTTTAAAAAAAATGCAATTTTTCAGCCTTTTAATGGAGAACCCTTTTTAAATCAAATATTTGAAATTTTTATATAATAAATTTGAGAAAATAAACATATTATATATAATTTGGACATAAAAGATTAGTTTAAATAAATTTTTTGTGTTTTTTTGAAAACTTTCATATTTGGGTGAATAGTGAAAAATACTATATTTTAACCGAAAACAAGTTTTTTAATAAAAACACTTTATAGTGTTAATTTATAAATTTTAAAGGTTTATAAGTATATTTATATTATATTTTTATCATTTAATCCAATTTTTTTCCTTTAAAGTAATTTCACATTGAAATTGGACATAAACAAGTGTCAATCTTTTAATAGTTATTATTTCATAAAAACACGCTTTTTGTTTTGACAACGGGAATTAATTTTAAATTAATTTCTGCCACTAATGTTTTTTGAATTATGAAAAATGGATTACATATTTATAATAATGAGTTCCAAATTGTGTAATTAGGTAACTTGTATTTATAGACATTTTAAATAATTATTTCGGTAAATATTTTATTTATCAGGGTTAAAGGCTAAATCCGGTAAATTAGGGTAAAAAATGATATTATAATAATATTAAATTACCCCAACACGTGTCCTAAACCTATTAGATGATACATTTCCAACCATTTCAATCTTTGTTTCTATTTTTGGACCCCATGGTGCCACATGTATGTGAGAATGACACTTTATATTAATTAAGTTAAAGTAATTACAAAAATGAGAAAAGCATATATCATTTAGTAAAACAATTTTTATATTGGGTTATATATGTTATCTCTTTGACTATAAATATTCATTAGAAAAATAAAAATATTTTCTAAATAATGGTATTTTATTTATAATTTTTAGACATTGAATAATTTAATTTTTTTATGACACAATGATGATGCAGTATTTTCCTTATTAATGAAAGAATCAAATAAATGGTATTATAAATGTTAATATAAATATTATTTGAAAGTTTTGATTCCATAAAAGAATTTTATAGTTTAATATTACATGTTTGGATATATTAAATTTATTTATTTTTAATTGATAAAGTTTTTACGACTTTAAAAATATCAATTATTAAATAGTGTAAAATTGACATAAAATAGTTTTAAAAAACTATTATATTATTAATTTATATAATGGTCCTAGAAATCTATGGTTCAGATGAAAGACATATATAATAATATATATGACATTAATTAACCAAATGGGGTTCTATTGGAATTTTACGGTATGTTTAGTAACCATATAATAAAAAAATACAATGAGACATGGTAAACATCAAACTATTAAACTAAGAGCTAAATCTAAATGATAAGGATAAAATGGTAACCTAAAGTTGTCTAAAACCTATTGGTGGAGAAGATATAGACCAGTATCTACCTTAGAATATAAATAAATCAATTTTTATCCATTATAAACTGAAAATTAATTAATTATAAAATAATATTTCAATCTTTTCCTAAGGTACCCCTCACCTCTCTTATAAAAGGGAACTTTGCCTTCTCCCAAATTCACACCTCCAAAGCCATTTGGCTTGGAAAAAATCTGCCCAAATATCCTCCCAAAAATATTAATTTCATCCTAGAGGCCATCCTTCATACATAAATCCATCCTAAGGATCCCTTTTGATCAAATCAAAAGGAAGAACCCGAAGAATAGGTAAATATTTCATCACCTCTTTCAAGTTCTATTCTTCTTCCACTTCTTATTTCCTTGTTGTTTCCATTCTAAAATAATAAATCTAGTATATTCTATATACTGTGATGTTATTATAAATATTTTACAACCGTATTCATTATTCTATCCATTCTTTTGAATGACATGTCACCATACATGTGTATATACGTCTTATCGTCTCCACGTTGTGGTGCAGTTGTTATTCGATACATTATTATTTAGATGGGTATAATAAAGATGTATAATTGATGAAAATAATAAATATAACATGATAATAAATCTTTATATATGATATAACATCCAATTATATGATATTTTAATATCAAAAAATGATATTGTCGCTCGTGTGTACGTACGGATTACTGTCTCCACGAACACGATGAGATTCATTCCCCATCATATCTATTCAAGAAAATCTTTCATTTGATGGTTAAAAATATTGTTTAATGACATAATATCAGTATTTATATAAATTAATTATATCATATTAAAAACAAACATGGCTTACGTAACCTAGCATATAAGGAGAACAAATCAGTTAACACCCAAAACGATGATAGTACTAAGATATTATTAACAAAGAAATGTTAAAAGATCATATATGATATCATATTAATGTATATGATTCTTGTATAATTTAATAAAAATTATTTCACCATTATAAAGGATTTTAACCTACCCTCAACCATGGAAACGTACAAGGTAAGGGTTAATTCTATAATCTCTTCATTATCCAAGGTTGTTTGTATGTAATTATCTAATGGGGCCTCTTTATCATCCACATCCATGTTTCTTAAAAATGTATTTCAAGAAATTATTTATATTTTATAGACTATGGGTTAAAGTAATTTATACCCTTTATTGACTTTTATAAGATTTTTATAAAGGAATCTTTCTGTCGTTTTCCAAAAAAGGTCCTTTATAACCTTTTCGACAAAATTAAGGTAAGACTGTCTCTATTTTTAACTTATATGGGGGGTGTGGCTATTTTTTGTTGTTATAACATCCTTTAATATCCCCTTAAAATCTTATAAGAATATTCCCAAATAAATTTTCTCTTAAATGATTTCAAAAAAGAAAGAGATATTTATCTAAAAAAAGGTTTTGAATTTTTCTATCTCATCATCCTTTGATGGATTGTAAGCTTATTTGAAGTTGATTTATTATGATGTAAAACTTCTATATTGTATTGAAGATTTTGTGACATGTTTGAATGTGGATGTGTTATTCTTACACCATTCATGGTTTATGGATAATTTTTTGACATTTTGTATAATAGTTTTAATACGAATGTTTATGTTATGTTTAATCCTTTTCATATGAGGAATTAATTGGACTTAGTAAGTGATGGTTGGAGCCCTCTATAGATCCTTGATGCATCAGTAGGTCTCATGAGAAGAACTAGTGTCTTGGCATAATTCCTTGAAAAATTATTATTTGTAGTCTTGGAACAAGGCCTTGACTATGTGGTTATGAATGTCTGGTATTATGCATTATATCATTATGAAAATGGCTATTGATATTTAATGTGATTATTAGAGTAGTAGAATATCCATGTTAATAATAAAATGGAATTATTTGAATTTATCTTTTCCATATTATGCTGATGTTCAAGTTTAAAAGGATTTTGTTTTAGTCTTATACATTGCCTTAAATTTTAATCCTTATTTATGAAATTTTCTGCTATATTGATATCCTTACTAAGCATTTGAGATCACCCCTTTCTATGTTTTATTTTTCCTAGGATGTGAAGAAGTGTATTATGATTGATATGTAGGGTTAATCTAAATGGAATAATGGAGATATCAAAGGACAATCTATGTTTTATTTTCTGTTTGAAATTATAATGAGAAGTTCATGTATGTAATCTATTTTCCAAGATTGATGAACTGATTGGTCCTTCAGGACCTAATTACTTGTAATCAGGACAATGTATTAAAATAATGCATTGACTCTTGGTAACTGGTGTTAGGTTATTGAAATTGGGATCAAAGGAAGTTTTGTACAAACCTTGAAATCTAGATTTAGATAAACTCTGATTAGAGAACATTGCCCTAAGATAGACTATGAGGATTAGTATAGAAAAACGTCCTAGAATTTTTGTATTGTAGAGATTTTGTGAGTTTTCCAAACAATACATCCCTATCTAGATACGAGCAGGTATAGGATGATCTAGCGCATATGTACCTAGGGGTAAAACCCAAAAACACTGTTTTGAGCTAGACTCGAACGAGAACTGGTGCACGACAACAGGTCATGCTTCACTCTTAGTTACGACACTCTCGGGGGATATACTTATGATAATTCAAATTTTCATTACAATACATTATGAAGGGTTTATGAGTATATAATTCCTAAAATAAAATATTATTATTATTATGGATTATATCCATAAACTGTTCAATTTATGTTAAGTGTTTTACAAGTTTGGTATTATGTATTGCAATTCATAAACTAATATAGTGTATGCCATTTTTTAGAAATGGAGCCTAGTGGAAGGAATGGAAACTGTATCAATGCATGTAATCCATGTTGGTATTTCCCTCCTATTCAAGGTAATTATAGTGGAGTTGGTGATGCAACTGGTGCTGATCAGGTTATCACCATACTGGGAAAACTCACTCAGGTTATGAATAATATCCTTACCCTTATGGAGCACCCTGATCCACAACATGAAAGATAAATGTTAGACCGCTTCATGAGAAAAAAAACCACCAACATTCAATGAGATTAAAAATCCACTAGTAGCTCAGAAATGGATAAATTAATTAGAGAAAGTATTCCACGCCATAGGGAGTAGTGAAAGGGAAAAAGTTGTACTGGATGTTTATCGCCTCACGGGAGGTGTCGATTAATAGTGGTCATTAATTCAAAACACAAAGGATTATGAAGAAGTATCAAGTATGGAATGGAGTGAGTTTAAAGATATTTTCATAGAAAAATACTTTCCTCATGACTATCGAGCGTATATGGAATGACCGTTTCTGATTCTGAGGCAACAAGAGGATGAGAATGTCGCAAGGTATGCGGATAACATTACAAGGTTAGAAAGGCATTAAGAAGATTATATAAATAACCCAAGTAGTAAGATTCATCATTTATTTGATGGGTTAAAACCATTTATATGTCGAGCATTAGTCTCACAATATTTCTCAACATATGTAGATATAGTCTCATGTGCTATCAGGAGAGAAAATGAATTCTCCAAATCTTACGAAAATTAACTAATGAAATAGAAGAAGAGAAAAGTGAATCAAGATATATATAAAGGGAAAAGGGAAAGAAGGATATTACATTATGAGATAATTGTGGGAAGAAACACCCCGGTACTTGCCGAAAAGGAATGGGAGTTTGTTACCAATGTTGAGAAAAAGGTCACCAAGCTCGTGATTACAAGGGAATGAAAGAGGTTTTCAATGTTGAATGATAAAATTGTAGAGAAATGGGGAATTAAGAAAATTAATGTCATAAGCGTTAGGAAATAATACATTAGAAAAGTCCAAGGGATCAAGGCCAAGCAGTGATGTTACTACAGTTGATGTGGAATAATTAATGTATTTGTGTTTTTGGACTCAAGGATTATATTCTGGTTATAAGAATAATGGGATATATATGAGGATTTTACTGACGTACTTGTTTTTTATTAAGGTTTTAATATGACTAAGGTAATCATATTTTCAGTATGTGATAATAAGAGAATCTATACTTTTTTGGGGGAATCTGATGTTGCAATTGATTTTGGAATTTAGATACCTTTTACAGAGAGTCTGGATAGAGGTAATTTGGATAACTATAATGTTTGGAATGGATTATATTTGACATTGGATACTATTTTTAAGGTTAATGAATTTCTTAATATTATTTTTTGGATTGTTTTAAAAAGGACATCCTAGAGGTCAGGTAATAACTCGTCGCGTCCGGCAAGGCCATGAGACTTGAACCCGCAACCGAAGGGTGACAAAGGTGAATCACCTACAACTGGCCTACATGATGTCCTAGTTTGTATAATGTTTTTTTTAAATAGTATGAAAAATTAATATAAATCCATTTTTTAAAACCCTGTATGATTAGGATAAATAGAATATTTTGAAATTCTATTATCTTTTGAAGTGAAAGATGAGTTTGAGGTAGAAATTTGTTAAAATAAGTAACTCTAATTGTAAAGTATATGTATATATATATTATCTTATTATAAAAATAAATTAATCCTTAAACATTAGGAAAGGGATCATAAAACCAAAAATGTGTTATCCTATTACCCTATGTAATGTTGAACCGAAGGTATTTTAAATCATCACAGATGGATGGATTTGAGGACCTCAATTTTACATTTGATTGTGATTGATGACCTCAATAACTCCCTATAAATATTTACGTTTTCCTCCAATTATATGTCTCTAATTTCCAACAATTTTCTCCTAATTGAAATCATAATTTGGTGGTGACCCTTTCATATCCCTTTCTCTCTTATTAAGAATAAATTTTATTAAACCAATTTCTGATGTGGGTTTTCCACAAAGGTATTTTCTATTTTCATCCTTTTATTTTTTAAGAACAATTTCAAATTGTGAGGATGCAATTTATTTAAGTATGGGAGAATGTGACACCCCAATATTTCATAGTACGTTATTTTTTTAAAGTAATTCCATAACATTCACTACACGCATCATCTAGTTCAAGCGCACCACGACTTACCAAACTAGACGTTCAAAAGAGGTTTTGAATAATATTAACTGAATTTTAAACCTTATATAATTTTTATAATTTTTTAATCCATGTTATAATTTTCTTAGACATAATGTAAGAACAAATTCATTTTTTTGGAATAAAAGAATTATTTTAAAAAAAATAAAATTTTAAAGCATTTTAATTGTGAACCCTTTTTCAATCCAATATTTGAAACTTTTATATAATATATTTTACAAAATAAACTTCTTATTTAGAATAAGGACATAAAAATTTAGTTTCAATAAAATATTTCTGTTTTTCTGATAACTTTCTTATTTGGGTGAATAGTTGAAAATACTATATTTTAACCGAAAACAACTTTTTTAATCAAAACAATTTATAGTGTTAAATTATACATTTTAATGATTATTAGTATAATTATATTAATTTTTTACCATGTAATCCATTTTTGGTAATTTGATGTAATTTCACTTTCAAATTCGATATAAACAAGTGTCAATCTTTTGATAGTTATTATTTCTTAAAAACACGCTTTTTGTTTTGACAACGGGAATTAATTTTAAATTAATTTCTACCACTTCTATGTTTTGAATATATAAAAATGGATTCCATATTTAGAATCAAGATTTCCAAATTGTGTAAATAGATAAAATTTATTTTTAGACATTTTGAATAATTATTTCGGTAAATATTTTATTTACCATGGTTAAAAGGTAAATCCGGTAAATAAGGGTAAAAATTAATTTTATAATAATATTAAATTACCCCAAAACGTGTCCTAACCCTATATTCTGATACATGTCCGACCATGGCCATCCTTGGGTCTATTTCGGGTCCCCATTGAGCCACTTGTATTCGATAATGACACTTTATATTAATTAAGTTTAATTAAATACAAAAATGACATAAGAATATAACTTTTAGTAAAAAAATATTTACATAGTGTTATATATGATATACCTTTGACTATAAATATTCATTATAAATAAAAAGATATTTCCTAAATAATGGTATTTAATTTATAATTTTTAAAAATTGAATAATTATATTTATTTATGCCACAATGATGATGAAGTATTTTCCTTATTAATGAAAGAATCAAATAAATGGTAATATAAATGTTAGAATAAATATTATTTAGAAGTTTTGATTCCATACACTAATATTATAGGTTAATATGACATGTTTTGATTGATTAAATTAACTTAGTTAGAATTGATAATGTTTTTAGGACATTAACAAAAATCAATTATTAAATAGTGTCAAAATTGACATAAAATAGTTTTTAAAACAAATATTATATTATTAATTGATATAATGGCCCTAAAAATATAAGATTCGGCAAAAATACATATATAATAATAAATATGACATTAAAGAACCAATTTGGGTTCGATTGTCATATTATGGTATGTTTAGTAACCATATAATATAAAAATACAAAGAGTCATGGTAATTGTTAAACTATTTAACTAAGAGTTAAATAAAAAATATAAGGTTAAAATGGTAAACTAAACTTGTCTAAAACCTATTGGTTGAGAGAATTTTGAACCATCCCTACCTTATCTTATAGATAGATCAATTTGGAGCCCTTATAAACCGAATATTAATTTTTTATAAAATAATATTTCAATTTCATTCTAAGGTACCCCTCATCCCTCTTATAAAAGGGAACTCTCACTTCTCTTAAATTATCACCACCAAAGCCATTTGGATTGGCCATCCTCTACCCATGTATCCTTCAAAATATCTTCCCTTCATTATATAGTCCTTTCTTTAGTCATAATACCAACCTATGGAGCCCTTTTGATCAAATCAAAAAGAAGAACCTGGAGAAGAGGTAATATTTCATCACCTCTTTCAAGTTCTTTTCTTCTTCCACTTCTTCTTTCCTTGTTGTTTCAATTATAAAATAATAAATACAATATATTCTATATAATTTGATGTTAATATAAATATGTTACAACCATATTCATTATTCTATCCATCCTTTGAATGACATGTCACAATATGTGCGTGCGTACGGCTTACAGTCTCCACGTCGTGGTGTAGTTGTTATTCAATACATTATTATTTGGATGGGTATAATAATGATGTATAATTTATGTAATTAATAAATATAACATGATAATTATTCTGAATATATGATATACCATCGAATTATATTTTATTTTAATATCAAAAGAATGATATTGTCGCTCGTGAGTACGTACGGATTACCGTCTCCACGAACGCGGTGAGATTCATTCTCCATCATATCCATTCAAGAATAATTTTTATTTTATGGTTAAAAATAATGCATGAATACATAATATAATTATTTATATAAATATAATACGTCCTATTCATAATTATCATGGATTACGTAACCAATCATATATGGAGAATGAATCAGTTAACACCCAAAATGACGATAACATTAAGATATTATTAACAAAGAAATGATAAAAGATCATATATGATATCATATTAATTTATTTGATTATTTTTTAATTTAATAACAATTATTTCATCATTATACATGAGTTTAACCTACCCTCGACCAAGGAAAAGTACAATTTAAAGGTTAATTCTACAATCTTTTCTTCATCTGAGGTTGTTTATATGTAATTATCTATTAGGACCTCTTTACCATCAACATCCATGTTTCTTTAAAATGTATTTCAAAACATTCTTACTATTTTATAGACTATGGGTTAAATTCAATTATAACCTTGTTTGACTTTTATAATATGTTTATAAAGTAATATTTCCGTCAGTTTTCAAACATAGTCCTTTATATCCATTTCGACAAAATTAATGTAAAAATGTCTTTTTTTAACGTATATGGCGGGTGTGCCTATTTTTTCCTTTATAAAATCGTCAATGATTCCCTTATAATCTTATAAGAATATTTCCAAAATAAATTTTTTCATAAGTGATTTTAAAATAGAAATAGATATTTCTCTAAAAAAGGTTTTGATTTTATCTATGTCAACATCCTTTGATGGATTTTAAGCTTATTTGAAGTTGATTTATTATGATAAAAACTTTCATATTTTATTGGATATTGTGTGATATGTTTTAACTATAGATGTGTTATTCTTACACCATTCATTGGTTTATGGATAAAGTATTGATGTTTTGAATGCTAGTTTTTATATGAATGTTTATGTTATGTTTAAACATTTTCATATGAGGAATGAGTTCAACTTAGTAAGTGACGGGTGGAGCCTGCTATAGCTCCTCGATGCATCAGTAGGTCTCATTAGACAAACCAGTTTATTGGAACAAGGACTTGAAAAATATTATTTGTAGTCTTGGCGTAAGGCCTTGACTATGTGGTTATAAATGTCTGGAATTATGCATTCCATCATTATGAAAGTGGCTATTGATATTGCCTGTGATTATTCGACTAGTAGAATATCCATGTGAATAAGTAAATGGAATTATTTGATTTTATATTTTCCAAATTATTATGAATTTCAAGTTTAAAGGGGTTTTGTTTTAGTATTATACATTGCCTTAAATTTTTATGCTTATTTATGAATATTTCTGTTATATTTTTATCCTTACTGAACATATGATCTCACACATTTCTATGTTTAATTTTCCCCAGGATGCGAAGAAGTATATTATGATTGACCTGCAGGGATAGTCTACGCGATCTCAGTGTTTTTTATGGAAACAATATTTTTGTATTTTACCATTTTATGATGTAATGTAAACATTATGAGTGTATCTAGTAATTACAAGGCTAATAAACAAATAGGTTTTCTGAGACTTGATCTTTTATGATCATACCAATGATACGTAATAATGCACCAAATCTGGGTACATGGGGTTGGGGTGTTATAGATATTCAATGATATAATTGTGTTTATAGAACCATTATATTATAAGATATTTATAAATGTGGAATGGAGAATAAATATACATAAATTATCAAGATCTACTTTAGTGATAATCAATTAGTTTTCCCTTTATTGTTCCTTTGGTATTGGAGTTTGTTATGGTCTGTTATCATCATTATATGTAATGTTAGGGTATCAATTTGAATTATGTCCAAACTCCAGGGTGTTTAACCAATTTTTCAGTATCACCCTATGAAGAATATTATTTTTTCCATTGTGTTAACTGAAATATTCATTTTTTTCACTAGATGGATTCTTGAGGACATCCTTTAAAAAAATAAAAATTCTTTTATTCCCTTGTAGACATGACGTTGGGTGTTTTTTCCCACATTCTAAACATATAAAATTTTGAATATTCTTTTCTACATGGTCATTGTCAAGTTATGTTCAATGAAACTCTATTTTTATCATATTTGGTGTGTCTGAAGTTTCATATAAGCTCAAATGTTTAATCATAACATTAGATAAATGGATAGAAATTACTATAACATTTCTGACACAAGATCGTATTTCATTATTTAATTTATTAGGGAAATTAATGAATTTTCCACGACACACATTATTAGCTCAATTTCTCCAGGATTCAGACATTGAATTATATAAAAAAATTAAGGATATGAATAATAAAATTTATAAATTTATAAAAATTAAAATGATAATATTAAATGAAGTAACTCATAAATGCAGTGTATACCCAAAATTATGAATATCCGGTTTTAAAACAGGGTTATTTATATCTATAATCATTTTAATTTTCATAACTAAATAGTTATTTATTAAAACCAAAAATTTCATTTAAATCCTTCAAAATACTTCATAATGGTAATGTGTATGTACAAAAAATATCCCCTTGTAGTGTCAAACAAGGTTACTTATGTTTACTCTCACCTTCAATAAAATATTATTATCCTAAAAAATAATAAATACTAAAATATTGATAAATAATTTCAAAACAATATTCATATCAAATATTTTTTCTAATATAAAATATTAAAAATTCATTATACATTAATTTGTTGGTTGTTTATTTTCTTTATCCAATGTTATTAACATTTATGATATCATAGAAGTTTCAAAATAGAGATATTAGTAGATATTATTTGAAACGAATTTCATAATTCTTATATTATTTAATATACTATAAAATATTTTCAGTAATGATTCATAAATTTCTCTTTTAAAATCCATGAGATATTTATTCATGGTATATGAAGATGAAATCCCGGGAGAACTTGGTTCAGATAATTTAGATGAAAAAAACAAGGTTTATTAGTGTTGACCTAGATTTATAATATTAACATTAGAAAATATGAATCATGACTTAAATAAAAATATTATCCAATAAATTCAATTTTATAATCATCTTTGTATGGGAGTGATGAAAAAGGAAATAATTCGTTTATAGAGGCGGTGGTCTACACTTAACATAGACAATATTTTCATTTTCAATTAGATGAGAGGGAAATGGATAATTTTTATTCCATTAACATACGAACATTTAAGTATACTAATTATAATAATTTAATTTATTTTTAATGGTTATAATATGTTTTATGGGTAATAATAGGGATGTATTTTTTTTGAGGTTGATAGTACTCACATTAACAACTTGATTCCTCTCTCAAATAAATTCATTAAAATATATGAATTGAGACACATTAATTGAATAAATGGATATAAAAAATGAATAGGAATATGGGGGAGTAAATTTTGGCTGGGATAAAAGGAATTATTAGGGATAAGGGAAGCTTGATTTTGGTGGAAGTTTGATCCTATTATAGCATAAAAAGAGGGAAATTTCCTTGGAAACATGTGTTATGTATAAGGTATAGATAAAATAACATGGGAGTTAAAAGAGAAATTGATTGTGAGAGATGAGGGAATGAATTTATAACCTAAATATAGTATTCTATAGTTCTAATATTCAATTTAATTTATAAAACTCATGAAAAAAATTTCTACCACATTTTCAGTTTATTAAACTTGATTAAGTATTCACTGGGTTGATTATTCTTTAAATAAAAATATACAATGATTCTTCTTAAAAAATTTTGTTTTTATGATTCTGAATTTATAATTAATTTAATCAAATTAAATTATTAAAAATGGAAAATTTAAATTTTAAATTAAAACATATGATATAGAAAAACACATCTTTATTGGAAAATGTATTTTTATACATTATGTGTTTTTATTCTTATTTTCTATTACATAAAAATTAATTTAGTATTGATATATTTTTATAATTTTTTTGAAATATTATTTGAGTTTTAAAAAAAGAAATATTTAAAGTATTTGATGAATTAATTTTTTTTATAAAAATAATTCACTGAAAAAACACTTTTATTTCTACTTTGGTAATTATTATTAACCTCTGAAATATTTTTTTATTCCTAAAAATTATATTATTGTTATTGAATAATTTGATAATTTTTATTGGAAAAATGAAAACCATTTTATCATTTTCAATATATATATATATATGAAAAAAATAATTTTAATATAGGTGTGTATAATGCATAAAAATATTTTTTAGAAAAAAATATATTTTGAGGCATACATTGGAATTATTTTTATTACATAACTAGTAACAACTAATGCTTGGGTGTTAGTTTATTTTCTCATATATAGTACAAATTAAATTCATTTGAAATTATTATTTAATATTAAATAATTTTATTAGGATAATGATACTAAAACATTGAGAAAAGTTTTATTGAAAAATTTCACATATAGAAAATATTTACCAAATAGTTTATAAATTTGATATTTTTATCCAACAAAATTGTTTTATAAATCCATTTATATTAAATTATTTTGTTGAATTTTATAAATAAAATATATAATAATTTGATAATTACTATTTTTAACTTTAGAACTTATTTTTATAATTTTATATTTTTATTAAATATTATTTTTTATCATTATTTATTATTGGGTAATTATATTGTTTTAAATATTCTTCTATTAACAAAAAAATAGCAGCATACCTATTTGATATATGTTTATATGGGTTCTATATTTACATTGACCATATTTTCCTTTATAATTTCTATATTATATAAATTACCTCTTTTAAATTTATTTCATTCTTACCTACTAAATCAAATAATCAATTATATAAATTTTCATTAATGTTTCTATATAATGATTTCTCCTATTATAATGATCCTTAAAAATATATGTTCATTCATAATAATGGTGGTTCTACTTGGAAAATATGATATATGCGACCTCCTTGGTTTAATCATATGACTTTAATCTATTTATTATCCAATTTTAATTTATGCACAATTACTGGGTGTAACAATCCATAATTTGTAATAATACACAATTTGTAATTAATTGTTTTGGAAATTTTTGTTGAAATGTTTAATGATGAATGAAATTAGTTCTATTAGATTGATTCATCTATTATTACATATCATTTCATAATCAGGTTTAAATAATTTTATTGAATAGAAACACACATATTTTAATTATAGACATTGTTTAAGGAGTAATTTTTTTCATAAAATCTGGGTTGTTACAGAGGGTGTTTATATTATTTTAATGTAAAATAATTAGGCACCTGATATGATTTATAATATGATATAATGAAGAAGACACCTTATTTTTTGTAGGGGAAAAATCCAAAAACATTTAAAATTAGTTTTTAATGTTATTTGTGTTATATTTTATGTGGAATTTAAATATAAATTCTTAAACTCCATGGTTATAATGATATTAAAAAAATGTTATTATCATATCAAATTGTTGAAAAAAATTAAATTCCATTAAGATACCTAAAAATATTAAATTTAATTAGATAATGATCTTAGTGGGGAAGATATTATGAATATCTTAATTAATCATTCGTGAACCATTAAATATAGAATAGTGATTATTCTGGAACTCAAAGTTCACCAAACCCATTAATTTAATTGTTATATTAAAAGGTTTAATTAAAAATTTCATAACATTGTGAGATTAATGATGATTATAAAAACTATTCCATTGTCTTATTTTGGGAAATTAATTAAAAATAATTACATTAAAATAAAGTAGTATGATAACTAAAATTATAAATTGGATTTCATAAGATATGTCATGTGAAATTAAGATATTATATCTCAATTTAATGTCTTCGTATGAATATTTTTTTGTTAAGGAAGACTTTAACAAAAAAGTTTCAACAAAGAACACAAAATAGGACTATGTAAATTATCCTAAAAATACAAATAATATTATATAAAAAATCCAAAAAATTGAATATAAATATTTATTTCATTGATTAAATTTCTATAATAAGATATAAAATTTCTATTTGAGATTGTGGGATTAGGGTATACTGTTATAAAGTGAATTCTCAAGATGTAAAAGATGTTGGAAGGGAAAAAGGTTCCTTAATAGCTAATGGAAAAGAGTGATCTAGAGGTTCATACTATATAAGAATGGTAAATTAAAAGAGAGATGGTTCTTATTGTCATGGGGTTAGGTCCTATATTATTCATTATGAATAATGGATCATTATCCAATAAAGATGCACTTATAAAAAATTATCTTCTAAATGAAATGTATTTATGGATTTAGAAAATGGAGTCCATATACCAAAATAATGTCAGTATTGTGGTAGCATCTTCAAAAAATATAAAACCCACATGGTCCAATTAGTATTAATTAAAAATATCAGTATGGATAGTAATATTAGATATTATAAAGAAATATTGATTTATAATAGTTTATGATAAAAAAATATTTTTACAATGAAAAAAATATTTTCACAAATAAATTTATAGAAATCCAATTGGATTATAAATTCCATAGTATAAAACCCTTATTATTATATTTGGTGATTAAATTTAAAAACATTCCCCATAAAAGGAATTTTCTAAATCTGAAATAAGATATAAACAATAGGGATTAGAGAAAAGTTCCCCAATATTTTGTTTCAAATATAAGATTTCATTTACGGATAAATGTAGGAATTAAATCATCTAAGGATTACATTCTCATATGTTTATAATTGGATCTTGAAAGCCCTATAGTTTTTTATTTTTCAGGTATTGGTAGAATATAGAAAATTATTATTATTATTAGAATAGATAAAACTGATAATATTTTAATACGAATGACTTGACGTTGTATAACATGTATCCAGATATACTGATATTTATCTTTGAGTTTCACAGACCAAGAGAAAGTGTCTAAATTGAATATTTATTGAAAACTAAAAAATGAAATTATTCATAAGGAAGTCGTTTCTTATGACATTATTGGGGATATATTGGCTAGAGAATACATGAGGATGCGAGTGAATGTATATGTATAACAATTGCACCCTTTTTCCTATTCATTGGGTAATCTAATAAATTCAGATCTTATTACCATGTTTGAATGAAAACAATAAACCACTCTTTATTTCTCACACTAAAAAAACTAGAGGATAAAAATATTTTTAAAAATAAAGGGATGTTAATTTGATTACCACTAAGTGATAATCAAAGGAGAATACACACAAAATAATGATACTAAACCACTCTTTATAGAAATATTTATTGTTGTGCCACATAGTTTTAGTTTTTTCATGATATTATAAATAAACTGATTCAAACCTTGAAATTTCAGTCCTGATAACTTCATTTTGAATTCTCTATAGACGTTTCTCGAAAATCTGGAAACCACTTGTTAATGGAATGGATTACACCATCAGGGTCTGAATTTCCTGATTCAACCAATTTCAATATGTGATCATATTTACTATTACCTATTGTAAGTTAATAATCATATTCCCTATTCTTAGTCTAATATATTAGTTTTAATTAAACTAATATCGTATTCTATTTATTTACTTCATTTGGAAATCAAGTCATAAATCATTTAATTTCATTAAGATTCACAAACCTATTAGATCATGAGGTAAAAAATCATGAAATGTACTCCTGTTCTAGTTCAAATTATCCATCAGTGAAAAATTCATGGCCCCAGATTATTTCCCAAGGAAAAAATCATGGTTTGTTTCGGTCCTTATCTAGAGAGGTTTCAATGTATAACATAATTCATAGTGTGGTCATCAATAGATTCAAAATAATTATGAAAAATAATATATTTTACAGAATAAACACCATTAATCTGGAAGTATTACTAATATAATCTAGACTCCTCTCATAGTTTGAATAATATCGTCATAGATTGTAATAAAATTCTTCAACATTGTTAAAGTAAGTAATAAACTTTGTCATTGGTTTATTTATGTAATGTACTATCATTTTTGTTTTTATCTTCTTTGATTTATCACTATATAGTTTAACATGTAGTTTACTTTTCATTTTATTACTTCATGGTGTTGTCATCAACTCCATGGAACAAAATAATAAATTTCATTATACTCATAATGTATAAAATGACTCATGTCTTAAATAATACATGTAAATATTTAGATAAATTTCCATTTTTTTATTGAAACTCCTTTCAAAGTGTGTCCTGTTTACTCATAGTAAGAAAAAATCCATACCTTATTCTGATGTATGTTTGGAGAATATATAGAAATTATCATTTTTAAAATTAAAACAAACATAATAATCATATTCATATCAGTGTCACCAAATACATAGAAATGTTTTTATAAACACGAATCATGATGTGGTGCATATTATCATACAGAGGATTGCACCTATATCATCCAAAACAAAACATAGTCATCTCATTTCAACCTTAGCATTTTTCTAATATATAACATTGACATGTTTTAATTTCAATGTGTTTATTTTCACTTTTCCACAAGTTCTTCTATGTGAACCTCATCTACATGACATCTATATCCTTCCATAACCATCATATCTTTATAAAGGATCCAACTACAATAAAAAAATTCAATTCTCATAATATGGTTAATACATTCACCCCATTTGTATTTTGTGTACAATTCTACCAAAATTATAGCTCTATCATGTATATCCTATTTTTCAACAAAATTGATAGAGTTATTGTGGTTCATTTCTTTCTCACAATTGGATAAGAAATTTAAAAGTTACTCTTATCAATGTTTTTAATTTTATACTCTCCTATATCTAATAGAATAACACAGGGGTATCTCCCCATAATTACTCTTCATTTATAAAAATAATAATTTCATCAATATTTTGAATGATCTCCACAAGTATATTTTTGGGGTAAGCATATTCTACTCACTTTCTAAAACATCTTATATAATTTTCTCAATCCATATTAAATAAAAATCTTACCCATCCAACGTGACACAATAGACAGACATATGAAAACCTCATAGAAATGTAAATTGTTTTTGAATTTACCTAAAAATAGTTCTATTTTAATAATATTTCAAACAAGATCTAGTACTTTAACATTTATCTCAATTAAACACCTTAATAACCATTAGTCTCAACTAATTTTAGATTGTGAATTTGGATATTTTATCAACTCTTGGCAGCACTTATTAAATTATAACTCCATATTTTATCTTAATTATTGATTCTACTTGGTGATACAACTTTTTAAATAAATTTGTTTTTAGATTTCCATTTCACACATTAAACCATTTTCTGAATAGAATGATTCCATATTTAGAAACATTGAATATTTTAGCCCCTTTATCTACATTATATGTATTTTACTAAATTATTTATAGAAATTATTTTTACCATTAGGAATATAATTATTAGAAAATTCTATTAGACTATTGATAAGAACAAAGTTTTGGGAATGAATGTTTTATTAAAAAACATAGAGTATTCTGTTTAATTCATTTAAATTGATAAAAACATATAGGGTCAACATTTTCATATCCCCAATATATCATGTGATCACAATAACACTAAAATAAAGTAGTCGACATTAATGTAATAAAGTACCATGTCTATGAGTCATACCACATATTGAAACATTTGGTACCACTTTTTTTTTAAAAACATGTCATACGACTTAATTCCCATGATATTATATTCATAATAGGGTTATATATTTTATATGAGTATAAATTGATGTTTATTTCTCAACACAATATCCACTTAATTTCATTAGTCCTTGACTCAATGTATGATAAAATATTAGCATGGGTAACTATTTATTTTTTTATAAAACATTAATCTTAGTTAAATTTTTCTATAGTAAATTTAATTATTCAATACAACATTGTTAATAAAAAAATAACAATGAAATGAAAGTGCATTTTGGTTTATCCATTGATATTTTAGTTTCTTATAACTGGTGTGATGAAACAATGTAAATGGCATGATATAATTTATTCATCTCCAATGGTGGATTGATACCACTATAATTTATAAATACTTATTTGACACCTATTTCACTCAACAGTAGTCTATATATCATTAGTATTATTTCATCTCAGTATGAAACTTTTAGATTGGATTTAGAATATAATATTTTTTTCTCAACAACACCTATTCAGTAGTTCATAGACTTTCTAGATTTTTTACTTTATGTTAATTCTTGATAAAAATTATATTCATTAATTATTTTTTATTCACTTATGGAAATTATCCATTTTCATCACATACATACATTATATTAGTTTTCAAATATGTCTTCTATTAGAACAATCATACCATGATCATATCATTCCATTAATTGTGTACCACATAAATCAATTGTTTAAAAAATTTATATATATGGATAGATGGGTGCCTCCATATATCATGTAGTTGAGGGATGCAGTTGGCCATGATGATCCAAACTATTTCATATAACCCACTTAGAAGAAATACTATTTTATTATTATTATTATTATGCAGGTAAAAACATTACTCTAGATTATTTACCCACGTTTCTCTTTATTCCATGGATTTAAATTCATCAATGTTGTGTAATTAAGATAAATTTTAATAGCTTCAAATAATTATTCATTTATATTGCATGCTTCAACATGATTCCATTTCCATTATATTTATCATCCAACATATTTCAACTCATTCCTCAGGGATTTATTTTTGATTCCTCTAAGGAATTCCTCATGTGTATCCTATTTAATTTACATAAGATATATCTCATAATTTTTTATCCATGGAGAGTATTGCCTTATGTAAACATATTCCATTATAATAACTAGAGAATATTTATTAATTTTAATCTATATTTGTTTTAATTTTCTACATGTGAGATGTTTTGAGTGTACCAAGTCTTGTTTTGATAATCTATTTGTTAATGTACATGATTTTAATCAAAAATAGTTATTTTTTCGTTATTGATAGCCTTTATTTTAGGGAAGTATTCTTTTAATTTTTATAAAAATATAGGGATTAAATATGATATTTTTTACCATATTCATGTTGAAATTCCAATGACTATGTCTACATTTAGAGCATATAAATTATCGTTAGTTCCAAAAATAACTCATATTGTCATTCCTCAATTGATATGTTGGGCTAATTGTATTTCATTCTCATTTGAGGCCTTTGACATCTTGACACAAGATAATGGTAAACCTCAATCCTTCAAAAATTGAATAATTTCATAACTACCTTCTTCTACGATTTATGATATCTATTTTATTAAATAATTTTATTTCTAATAATTGAATCTAGATATGGATCTATCATACTCTACTTGTTGAGGATACCGTAAAGGGAATCTCTAACTTATTTTTCACCTTTAAAGATTATTTCTTTGAATCATGAATTTTGATATTCTCAATTTTCTCATTTTATTATGGTATCCATATTATACATTATTGAGTCATGTTAATTTATAGTATTTATCCTCTCTTCATTTTGGGACATTAGTGGAATTTTTCTCCCTTTCAACTCATTCTCTATGGCTATTTTCTTAACCATTTTTGTGTGTGTTCTTCATGTAAATCACTATATGCCTTCATCCTCCAACCCAAGTCCATTATATCCACATTCAAGGCCATAAATACCAGATTCCGAATTTTTATACACCCTAGAGAGATGATTTATTAATCATAGGCAATCCTCATATATAATTAACCATTAATCCCCATAGCCATGTAATATTATTATCTTCATTTGGATGTTTCAAAAAACAATTCTAGACTTCTTATTATATTTCATTTACATATCATCCATGGATTGAACACTTTCTAAAAATTAAATTAAGGCATACCTATATTTAGGTTTTAGATAATTTAACAGAAATGTTTTAATCATATTTAACATTATAATCAGAATTTCTCACCTAAATTAGAGAATATAAATTCTTCGTAGTGTTATTACCACTAGTATTTTAATTTAATTTTCTCATATGGAATCCTTTGCCAGATTTGGAGGTTGACATATCTACCTTCATTACATGTACTATTTTACATTAAATTATCATGAGGTTCTTTTTGATATCTGATATAATAAAACAATGTTAGGTGTTTTGACATACAATATTAGATGTGTATTTAATAAAAAATATTCTCTATCTTGGAATCACTAAATATTTCATTGTTCCTTACTAAAGTAGTATCCCAAATTAAAAATTGTGTCAAATCCTTACCAAAATCATAAAGGAATATGATAACTACATTTTTCAATAATCAATGTTTGTTCCTATAAAAAATAAATTCTTCATCACTGACTACATGAGTTCAATAACTCCAAAATAAAATTTAATGATTTAACATAAGTTAAATATTTTTTATTTGACACCACATTTTTTGGCCATGATGACCTAGTGCACTGTATGTTGTCGGTGGGGGTGAATCAATATTTATATCAATTCAAACCATTTTTGTTTATTCAAAACTCCCAGAATGTTAAAATAATTTTCCCTTGTTTGAAAGAACAAGTTAAATCTATTATTATTAATACCATAAATCACACTAAATGTTAAAATATAAATAGAAAATAAATCACACCAAACACAAGAATTTTTTTTTTTTTTTACAACTATGGTTTATATAACTCTATAATATTTTAAAAGAACAATATGGTCAATAGTATATACGACACCCAACACAATCTGGAAAATAATAATGGAATATTATTATTTAAATTCCATAATTATACCCAAGAAATTCATTTGGTGGGTATGAATATGATTACTTAAATTATGAAATATATATAAAGGTCATACTCATTAAAAATGTGATGGTTAATTGTTATGTAATAAAAACTCAATTTTCAGTAATGAAATTTTATAATTCAAAAATTAATTTCATTCAAATATATTATCATTTTTTGTTTTTATTGAAATGATATTTTTTTATTTATGTTTTATTTTCACTTATTTTTTTCTGGATTTAAATTTTTTACAAATAATATCACCATTTAGTTATTTCTCACTAAATTACATGATCATTATTAGGGTTATTCATCTCAGATGTTCATTCATTGGGATGTATTTTTTTGTTGTGAAACTATTTTTCTTTGCAGTTTATGTTATTCTCTTTTGAAATATTATATCATGAATCTATTTATGTTCATGATATTTAAATATTAATTTGATGTTATTCTTCCAGGGGACTTGTGGTTCAAAAGATACCATAGTGGTATTTGGTTTTTGTTTCAATCTCATTTTTAATCAGGATTGTTTATTATTGAATTTTTATTGGGAAATTATATGATTCTTATTTGGTGACCCAATTTAATATTTAATATCCTATAAATATTTCTTAAATGATTATGGTTATGTTCTATTTTTCTCTCATGATATATAAAATTGATCGGAAATAGTTTTTAAGAAAAAAATAACCTTCTATATCCTCTTCTATTTAGAAATTTTTTTCTTATATATATATATATATGTTTTATAAAATATCTTTATTATTTTTTTTAAAAAAATAATAAATTTTTATTTAAATAGTTTTTTACCCATGATATAAATTTTAAAAAATGTCATAATAACAATATTAATTTCATTTTTTGGTATGGAAATTTTTACCAAAGTGGTTAACAAAATATTCATTTACTAAATTTCAACATGAACATAATTTCATATCATCGTGTCTGGTGAATAATTTCATGAGAAATTTATAATTTTCAAAAGTATGTTTTCATTGAATTTTTTCCTAGTAAAATGTAAATACCTATTTTTTAAATTGATTTATAATGTGTATATGGTATTTACAATAAGAATTTCTTGAAGAATAAATAATGGTATTTTTATTCCTCAAGGATAAAATCCCTTTATTTTACCCATTTTCCATTGGGGATATGTTTTATTGAATCCATAAAAATTATTTTATTAGATGAATTATAGTTATTTCAATGTGGAATCCGATGAACCCATTTCTTTTCCATGGTTAAATAATGTTATGAGACATCAATGAGTAATGTCTTGTTGAAAGGTGAATCCTTTTATTTATTATTATCATAGTATTTTACGTGCATGTTATTGATGAATGATGTAATTTGGAGTGAACCCAAAACATTAATGTAAATTTTTTGATATATTATTTATTGGTATGTTATAGCCCTAAAATTAATTGGTCACTAATGACGATGGTGACACAATATAAGTATCATCTAAGAGACTAGGGAGTTAACCAATTAATAGGTTACTCCTAAGATATTATGGGTATTTACTAGGTAACATTATCCCAAATTTAAGGGTTCAATGAAGATAATATTCCAAGATACCAAAAGGGATTATATTGTCGATCTATGAGTATCTAATTGATCAGTTTCTTAATTATTATTGTCAAATTTCTCCTGAATATTAAATTATATGAATTTGGTCTTCTATTAAATATTTATGCCATTTTTAATTATTTATTATTCAGATTTTAATGTGTATTAATTATATGATGTTTTGCTCATACACCTTGATTATATCATCAAACCATTATGCTCATCATATTCTCACTGATAAAATTAAAATTTTAATGAGTTTGTTTTCCTTTACTACAAAATAGAGTGAACCCTTATTAATTTTCATTTTCCCTAGGTTGTAAAGAGAATTTATATTTATATAATTGTTAAGCAGGTTAGAAAATGTAAAAAAACATAATGGGATATGGAATATATTTTTATGAATTTTTATTATGTATACAGGTTTTTATGTAAGGGTTTGTCCTAATTATTTAAAATTATAAAGCTAAAAGGTCCTTGGGTATGTAAGTGATAAAATAATTGAGATTGATTATATATTCATTGAGTGGTAAAATATGGGTCATGTTTATGTGTATCAAATATAGAAATTTAATGATTATGTTTTAGCATAGGTTATTAGTGTGGGGGTTTAAGTTTCTATTAGTTGGTATCAAGAGATATTTTAGATAATTTTGAATAATAGTATGTTCTTAGGTATGGTTAATATTAGTGTTATAGATACTATAATGGGTTTCTGAGTCCAAAGTTAATCTTATATTCAAATAATTAGACGCGCATTTTGATATTTTATGTGATGGAACATTGAGGAAGTTAATGATATTTTATGAGTTAATTAATTGGTATAATGTATATATAATCCCTTTCCATGACAATAAGCATTATTTCGGGATAATTTTATCACTTTTTTGAATATCTATCATGAAATGTAAGAGATAATCATTGATGCCAAAACATTTATAATTCTTGATGTTATTAAAGCTATTTTTCATATAGTGTCATTTATTTATTGAATTATGTACATTGAACCTTTTGTGTTATTGTTGAATTTTATAGATTAATACATTATTTTTTCATATGAATGTTTATATATTTTGGATATTATCTTAACTTGTGAAAACCATTTCATTTTTTGTTCATTTTTACATATATTAGGAATATGTTGTTATACTTTTTTGGATTATGTGATCTTTTCAATAATTATTTTTGTACTTTTTACAAAAAATATACATCTTGAATGCTCATTGTTTTAAGAAAAAGTTGAAGTTGATGTTGAAATTTAGTAAAGGATGAAAATGTAATTTCATAAAAGTATATTTAATTTTATTAGTAGTATATATGGAAAATTAAAAAAATTAGTAGTTTATTAAAAAAATTTATCAGATAACCTTTATTTCTCATTTACCGATTGTCTTTTTCACACCTTAGTGTTTTATGGTTTTTGGACGATGAGTTTC
Source organism: Viscum album (assembly GCA_963277665.1). Lineage (NCBI taxonomy): Eukaryota > Viridiplantae > Streptophyta > Magnoliopsida > Santalales > Viscaceae > Viscum > Viscum album. The sequence continues at coordinate 460,222,402 of OY728167.1, read as the reverse complement.
TCTTGATAATACTATTTTTTTTAAATATTACATGTCACATTACATAATTATCCAAAAATTAATTATTCCACCATTTCCATATATTCACCTCCCACAAATATTCTCTTATTTAGAAACCGTGTTATTTTTTATTCATTATGACATTAGTATTTCCATTTATGTCATTTTAGAGGAAGTTATAAAAACCCTTTTGATGATGTGGGTTTTATACATTGGTATTTTCAAATATAAAACGCATTATTACCAAAATCAAATTCATATTACATAGATGATATTTATTAAATGTTGGTAAAATGATTCATCTCAAGATTTTAAATGAGTTATATGTTCGATAGCCAACAGTACAGACAACACTGAGCTAAAAAAACAAAAAAATATTATTATTTATATATCATTCTTATTACATACATATTTAATTGGTGTTAATGAATAGTAGTAAGAATATTATGATAAAAATATAAAGTCTCAACTCAATACAAATGAATTGATTAATTCATGTGGAATATGCATTCAATTTTCAGAAAAGTAATTATATGCTTCAAAAATTTATTTTTATCAAATATGTTTTTATTAATTTTTGGATTGAATATTATAACTAATTTATATAACAATTATAATTTTTTTATAAAACTAATATTTTTTTTGAAATAATCATATAAAATTATTTTAGGTTAATTTTTTTAATTTTTCTGAAAATGTTGATTTCTAAATAAATAGCAAAAAATACAAGTTTTTATAAAAATTTAATTTATTTTAATTTCAAAGTATATGTATGATTTCAATTTTATCTCAAATTAACATAATAATAATTTATTAATAAATAATATAGTTAATTATATAGTAATTATATTTATACATTATTTTGGTATAAGATCTTTTTTGGGCTTAAGAACATATTATTTCTAAAAATTGTTTCTATTGCATTTTACTGATTTATATTAAAATTGATCTCTGACAATTATAGAAAATGAATATTTAAAAATATTTCCCATATTTTGACTAATTAGGTAAATATTTGATAAATAATTCTATATTATATTTTTTATTTTGAATAGTATTCATATTAAATAATTGTCATCATGGTAAGGGTAAATCAGTTAATATGGTTAAAAATGTTATAAGGCCTAAAAATTACCCCAAATAATTACTTTAATATATAGGATGGGTTTTTTCAACACTAATAATCCAAAATTTGATGTTATGATAAATGTTTTATAATTTTCAATGTAAATTACTTATAATTGACTGAAAAGTGATTTTTTATTTGATTTTATGAATCTACTTTTTTGCTGAGCGGTAGCCTACACAACAAGGGGGTATCAAATTACCCAAATACAAACTTTAATGTTCAAAATTCAAAAAACACCCACAAGTCACCACTAGTGTCGTCGCCACTGTCGTTGGTGCCATCACCATCGTCGAGTCAAGCAGATCACAGTACCGCACAAAAATTCCAAAATCCACAAACTAAATTCAAATTTCAAGTAATAGACAAGAAACACATCGAGCCCTGCACCGACATCAATGAAGCCACATACCATCACCGGATCAATAGAACGGTCATCAGACGCTGCAATCAATAAATCGAATGAAACATCTCCCCGAACCAATAAATAGAAAATCCGAAGACCAGCACCAAAAATAGTAGAGCCAAGCACCACACATCATCCCAAACCAAAATCCCGAACGCCGATTCAACCAAAACCAAAACGCGAACAACAGATCTATCCAAACCAAATATAGTGAGCAGAAATCAGTGGCGAGAGACCATCACCTCATCGACGGCCATCCAAACAAAAATCTAACCGGAACTTATCAAAATCCCACAGAAAAATCTCGTCGCCACATCAGAACGTCTCGGAGACTGCATCAGACCACCAGCCGCACTCATGGGAGACGAGATAGCAACCCTCGGACGCGGAAGCTGGATCTCGGCCGAAGACTATCACCGTGATGCCTTTGGAACCCTATCCATCATAGGTGGAGTGAGGAGAGAAGAAGTTCATCACCAGAGAGAAGCATCGTGGCGGCTGATCCCACAAGGACGCACCACACCGCCACAGGAGGACTCTGCCCCGAGCTCGCTATTCAAGCACCGAGGAGGACCAAGCCGACACAAAAGAGGAGGAAGCGGCGACAGGGAAACCCTAACTGCCGAGCACCCCTTACGGGCCCAGGTAAATTACTTATATATTATTTTATGCAATGAAAAAACAAAATGTATATCTCTTTCTTTTAAATTTATATTATACATTCACATAGGAATGGAATAATCTATTAATATGTATTAAAGTTTTTTGAGAATAATTAAATTTTTATTAATAATTTACTTTTTTTATTTGTTGGAAATTATATAATTTCCTTCAATACATATACAATTCTGACTCTGTACTTGTGAAAGTATTAGAATATTAAAATCAATGATTTATAAACCATAAAATTATTATTTTATTGATTAATTAGGGTTGAAATTGAATTTTATGGTTTATAAATAAATAAATATATATATATATATATATATATATATTAGGTTTATTGTGTTAATATTCAAACTCCATAACTTTTTTAATGATTTTAAAGTCATAATATTCAAATAGTTCTTAAAATTAAATTAAGGATATCTTAAAATTACAAATATTTTACTAAATTCAATAAAATTCATAAAAATAAAATATCTGGAAATGGGAATGTGATATAGTTGAATTTATCAACCATGTTCTATTTATCAAATTATTTTTAGATTATAATAACTTTCAAGACAACAAAAGAGTAAAAAAATTGATATCATGGTAATTATAAAATTTGTTATCGATGGCATCACTTATACAAAACAACGATTATCCAAGGATAGGGCATTGGCAATGATTTGTAAAAGCCCAGTTAAAGACCCCATTTTCCAAAACTAGAAAAACTAGTGTTAAAGGGGGTCTTTTATAGATCCCAAAAAGATCTATTTATGGGTTCCATTAAATAGTGATTGTAAAAATGAATGAACAAATCCCCCCATTTTTCAGTAGTAGAAAAATGGGATCATAAAGAGCACTCTTTATCAGTGCTATTTTAAATGCCCTAATAATGGCCCCCCTTTATAACCACTTTTCTTAATGGCGCTGGTAAAGACCCGCCCTTTATCATCCCATTTTTATAGTGTGGATAAAGGGTATATTTCATTAAAAATATATTTTATTTAAAATAATATATTATTAAATGAATATATTTATATTGATAACAATATTGTATAATTTTTAAATATATTTTAGATAATGCTATATTTGAATTTACACATAATATATTAGTTATTTAGTGAAAATGGATTATAAAATAATTTAAAAAGTATTATTAAATAATTTTTTTTATTATAGAGTAATAGTTATTTAATAACAATTTGATCATAAAAAAATCAAATTTATTAAAAGATCAAAAATAAGTTGACAAGATAATTCGACCATCAAACAGACATAACTTCTGATCATGTTGTGAGTTTGGGATCTATGGATATCAAATGTCATGACCCGTCCCCCAGGGCCCGCATCATGACTACCTCAAGCCCACCTTCCATAGGCCAGGGGCTAACGACTAGCACCAAAGGCGTAATTCCATAAATCTGGGAAGGAATTTCCTTTATAAATCATAAACACACACAACCAGAGTAAAAACAGAAGAAAACACAAAGTACAAATATTATAACAAGTGTACTGAATGTAAAGGGGGCCAGAATACAAGCCCAACTATAAGTACAAGGAAAGGGAAAACATGTACAACTAAAATACAAACAGCTAGAAGGTGACTAGTAGCTCCAGGATCGTCCACCACAGATCCTACCTGAAGGGTAGGTACATAAATCCTTCTCAGTGCTCCACGCCCGTCCGTCTCCTCCAGGTATCGCCTCATCGTGAGGTCCACCTCCAGGTACCGTCTAGTCCTGGCTTGCTCTCGGCCTCTATCAGCGTTGTCCGTCGTCTGCATACAACAAAAAGAAGTGCGGGCATAGCCCGTGCAGGGGAGAGTATAACAATATTCCGTAGGGACCCCGCGACCCTTAAGGTCTAACAAAATCCAACAAGGATAAACCACAAAGTATGAAATCAACGGTTAACCATTACTTAGGTATATGCCCATACATATACCTAAATTATCATGTAACTCATCTCAATCATGAGGAAAACACAAAGGTCATTGACTCAGCTCAAACCAGGTTTTTTATTCACAATGTCGAAACCACGACTGCTGGAGAACTCCTTCTCTATCGAGTACAGTGGGCCTGCCGCTACAACCAAGTGCTTCCCACTAACCTTGGACTGCTGAAGTACTCCAGCTGTCGAGTATTGTGGGCCTGCTGCTACAACCAAGCGCTTCCCCCCATGGGTCTGTCTCTACAACCAAGCACTTCCCCTCATAACCTACAAATGTACTCCTTCTTTCAAGTACCACGGGTCTGCCGCTACAACCAAGCTCTATTCCATCGTGGGTCTGCTTCTACAACCATGCGCTCCCCACTGGGCCATTCGAATCACTCCGAGTAGATTGATCAACAGTCTTCAAGTCTCAGCCAGCTACTATGTCTCTGCAATCTGCTCGCTTGTCACTGAGAGGGTCCGCTCCACGTGCCACATGTCGATACTCCATGTGTCATGAAGTCTCACGGAGAAGTATCTCAAATGACCGTCATGTCATATGGGTCTGAACGCAATAGACATCTTGTCAATCGTACGCTCGGTCTGTGAGTTATAGGCAATTCTGTCCCAGGGGCCCGATTGGTTTTTAGGCTCAAACCAACCTGACTGTACACCAACTACATAAGAACCTCAATTACATTATTCCAAAAGAACCGTCTCATCAAAAGGAAACCAACTTAGTTGACGACACGTCAATCGGTCTTTCGGTCCTTAAGTTATAAGTGTTTTCGCTCCGAGGGCCCGGTTGGAATTATTCTCATTCCAAACCTGACTGTTTTCCAAAGATGTATGAAACTCAAATAGAGTGTCGCAAAAGGACCTCCTAGATATGAGTGTCCCAGTGCCACAGACGGCGCGTCAATCGGACGCGTAGTCTTTATGTTATTCACGTTTAAGTGAAATGAGCCCTACCAATCAAGCCCAGTGGGCCGGCGGGTCGGCCCGACCTGGTTCGGCAAGTCTGACCTAGCTGAGGGTCGCCTCGACACGGCCAAGCCCAGCCCGGGTGGCGCGGCCTTGCCAGGTGGTGCGCGGCCCGGACCGGCGTGGCACGACCCGACCTGGCGTGGTGCGGCCCGGCCCTGCATGGCGCGGCCTGGCCCAGCGTGGCGCGGCCTGGCCCAGCGTGGCGCGGCCTGGCCCATGGCGAGCCGAGCGGTGCAAGTGTCGCGGCCCCCCGGTTTCCCGATCCGGCGGCATCGCCCCTCCTGCCCGGCCGGCCAAAGACGGCCGGTCTTCCCCGGTGCGAGCGCCCTGCACAGTGGGGCGCTGTCCTCCCGTGCGGCACCTGTGGGTGCTGCGTCTTCTTCAACTCGGATGGCAAGTGGATGACCGGTTCGCCTGTGGAAGAGGCCCGTGGAGTGGGGGCCGACACCACATTTCTTCTAGCCTGACCGACATTAGCCATCTGGTTCTTCTTCAGTCGAGCGGCCCACGGTTGCAGCCCGCAGTCTCCCATCTGCGCGACACCTGGTGTCGCGGTCCTCTTTAGGCCGGTGCGTGGCCGCTATTGCTACCGCGGCCTTCGGTCATTGCCTTCCCTGATCGCCACCAACTCTAGTCTCCACCACCTCGTTCAACACCCTCTTCATCGTGAATAAAATCAAGAAACAACGAAGGGTCGTCGGGCCGTGTTCGTTCGGCCCGCGCCCTCCGCGTAAGGTGGTAACAAATGGCCATAGACGATTACTTGCATTCAACAGGAATGAAGGTATAATTTATTCAATTTAAATTATAAAAACCCCCTACCTTGATTCCAATGCTCGCTTGTCCATGTTGCGGGAAGAGGATTCGAAGACGATGTCGATTCGTTGACGTCAGAATGCGTCCGTGGAGGAAGTGTAGTCGATGTTTCCTCATGGACGATGTCTCTTCCCTTGACGCGGTGGAAGAAAATGAATGACGGAATTCCTCATGAGCATCGCCTCATGTTATTGCCTCAGTCTTCGAAAGGATATTATTGCTCATGTTCTTCTTTGGTGAGGGATGAAGCTATCCTCCAATTCTCCAAAGGCTTATCCACCAAATATTTTCCAAGCCAATATAATAGAAAGGCTTCCCCAATTTTAATAGAATTTCCATGCAATTCAAATTGATTCAAATGAAATCAAAGATTAATTAAATGTGAAATTTAATTAATCCCAGTTGTTGGCATTAATTAAGATAAAGTGAAAAGTTTAAAATTCAAAAGATAGGAGGTGGAGTGTTCACATTAAAAGAGGGGAGTATTCAAATAAAATTAAGGGGAGTTAATTGGGAGTTTAAGGGATAGGGGTTTGTGTGGGACCCACTACACATTATCCTATCATGTGAGGTTATGTGGGTGTGGGCCCCACCTCTAACATCTCCTTGTAGGAAATAACCACCAATTATTAATAAAATTTTGTACAACAATTTTATTTAATTTATTATAAATCCCCAAAAATTAACTTTCAACCCGCATAAAACGCAACTACGGTAAAAGTCCCCTTAAGAGAATACTGGTGCTGCGGGTTCATCGGTTTCCTCGGATTTGAATTCTGAGCACCAGTTCAAATGATAGAAAAACCCGCAGGTACATTTACTGAACGTACCCGAACAAAACTACAGAAATTGATTATGGGTACACCGGGCCTCGGAAGCAAGTGTCGTTAGAACCCGCGGATTCATAAAATAACAAAGTATTTAAGAAAAAAAGATTCTTGAAATTTACAAGTCTTTAAATTACCCCCACCTCAGGTCTTTACGTCCCCAAAAAGCTACAACACACACTAGGGAAACAAATGGAGGTACTGAGCACGCATCTGAGCCTCCCCCTCCCATGTGCTCTCCTGGAGGTTCCCGTGCTTACAGCGAATGCGCACCAGAGGAATCGACCGTCCACATAGGACCTGCTCCTGTTGCTCCTCAATCTCCATCGGGACCTCCGTGAATGTCACCCCCTCATCGATGTCCAGCTCCCCGTGGTCGATGATGTGGGACGGGTCGTGTATGCATCTCCTTAGCTGAGTTACGTGGAAGGCATCGTGCACCCAGTGCAACTGAGGTGGAAGTGCCAGGCGGTAAGCCACCTTGCCTACTCTGCTGAAGAAGTGGAGGAGTGATTGTAAGAGATTGTAGATAGGAATCACCATCTCTATCCACAGTGGATATATGTAAGGAAACCGGCTACTCCATCACCTCCCCTAGCAGCTGATTACCAGTCCTCCAGCTGAGCGCATCTGCAACTACATTCCCCTTCCCAGGAGAATAAACTATCTCAATGTCATAGTCCTAGAGGAACTCAATTCATAGTAGTTGCCTCAGGTTCAGGTCCTTCTGGGAGAAGACACACTTGAGACTAAAGAGTTTAGTGTAAACCGTAAACCGTTCGCTCAACGAACAATGGGTGAGACTAGCCAATTGTAAGAACTCATCTTCACCCTTCTTCGCCTATGATTTACAAGAGCTACTATGATTTACCCTCTGCTGAAAAGAGAAATCCGGTCTCAATGCATGGATGAACCATGTACTTTGCCTAATATAGTCAATCCTAACATTAACGGTACAAATTCATGTCATGGATGACATCGTAAGGCCTCGACACTACAACCAAGATATCCAACCATTATTGTCGCCTACAAGGGTTGAGTCAGACTATCAGCATCAGTGTGTGGTCAATGAGTCTCCTCCAGTAGGAACCTCGAATGTGATGGTCAAGTCAGTAGTTTTAACCGAACCTCTTAGTTTTAACCACACAAAAAGGAAGGAAATCAAACATTACAAGGAAAACTGTTTTTATTACAGCAACTCGAAGTACAAAGACACAAATAAACCACAACAATGACATTAACGAAGCTAGAAGCATCATGAACAAATGCCTCTATGCCTGGAACTAGTCATGCTCTTGTCCACCTACTTCCGGAGCTCCATGTTCATATGCTTTAGCTACCTGAAGTTGTGCTCTCCCCTGTCCATCTGTTCCCTATGGTCGGGGTGGACCTCCTGGTGGTGGTGGTGGCAACCCCTCGAAGCGTCGTCCACCACCAGCTACACGACCAGCTCCTCTACCTCGTTCTCCTGCTCCTTACAGTCTACCTCGATCAAACCTCTACCTCTTCGTGGGAGGCCCCTCATCTATCTACTGATCATCTATGTGGCGGGTCCGACAGTCACGTGCCATGTGACCAAGCCCGCCGCAAGAGTAACACTGTCTGCTCCTGGTAAGTCGTTCTCCACCCCGGGTACCTTGAACACACAATCCTGAGTTATGCGGTCGATCATCTATGGGTATAGTCCTATTGGACCTCTACGACATCCGTCTAGTTCTAGCTATTGAAGACTCTGCAGCATGTCGACTAGTGGTGGGTCTCGCTGCTGGAGACTGCTCAGCAAGGAAACTCTCCACTAGGAGGGCTCGCTCCATCACCCCTGTCTTTGTCGGGAAGTTGTGGGAGACAAATTAAGCTCTAATATCTCGCCCGAGTCCCTGATCAAAGGTCTAGGCCCTAAAGAATGGGTCTCATACCATATCAATGGAGTATCAAGAGAGGTCGGTGAACCTCACGGAGTACTTAATCACCATCATGCTACCCAACTGAAGATGCATTAGCTCTGGTATCCACACCGCTCGAAGGGTGGCAGGTAAAAACTCCACCCGGAACAAGATCTCGAAGTCTGCCCATAGTTTTGTCACCACGTCATGCATCTGGAGCATCAGGCTCCACCATCTGCCTAATGCTTCCCGAAGGAGGTTGGCAGCAAGGATCACCATAATGTTTGATGGCATCCATACTAGCCTGAAGACTCTCACCACAGCCTCCATCCAATCCTCAACCGCATGCGGGTCCATCTCTCCCCTGAACCTGGGTGGCCTCTGGCACTGGAACTCGTGCAGTGTGCTCAAGAGGCGTGCATCGCCTGCTGCAGGGGCTGGTGGCATCGGTGGCCCAACAGGGAGTAGTACCGCTGGTGCTTCCACTGGTGCCTAAACTGGAAGAGGGCCATGTACTGAGTCCATGTCGCTCTCCAGAAAGTCAGTAAGTACAATTCTTAGGGCTCTAGATGGTCGTCCGCGGGGAGGCATCATGAAAGAACAGATGTGTCACAGTCAAATACTATATTTGGTGATCTGACCTGGGTTGAGATGACTTAACGAAAAGCTTTTTGAAAAGACACACGCAATCAGTGTTTTTGTGCACTGAGTCGGAAGTCAGATGTCAGGATCCTGGTGTATGGATACATCGGCCGCCCGTACCAACACTGGACTACTTAAGCTGAAAACCACAGATAGTACCCTTAACAATATTGCTTTACAGAAAAGGAATAAAAGAGTCCTAAGTTATGCAGTAAAACAAACTCCTCTGATACTAATTTTTCACGACCCATCCCCTAGGGCCCGCATCGTGACTACCCCAAGCCCTCCTTCCATAGGCCAGGGCTGGCGACTAGCACCAAAGGCATAATTCCCTAAATCTGGGAAGGCATTGCCTTTATAAATCTTAAATACACACAACCAGAGTACATACAGAAGAAAAAACAAAGTAAAAGATATATAACAAGTGTACTGAAAGTAAAGGGTCCAGAATACAAGCCCAACTGTAAGTACAAGGAATGGAAAAATAGGTACAACTAAAAGACAAACATCTGGAAGGTGACTAGCAGCTCCTGGATCGTCAACCACGGATCCTACATGAAGGGTAGGTACAGAAAGCCTCCTCAGTGCTACACGCCTGTCTGTCTCCTCCGGGTACCGTCTCGTCGTGAGGTCCACCTTTGGGTACCGTCCAGTCCTTGCTTGCTCTCGGTCTCTGTCAGCGATGTCCTTCGTCTTCATCAAACAAAATGAAGTGCGGGCATAGCCTGTGCATGGGTGAGTATAAAAATAATCAGTAGAGACCCCGAGACCCTTAAGGTCTCACAAAATCCAACAAGGATAAACCAAAAAGTATGAAATCAATGGTTAACCATTACATACGTACATTCCCATACATATACCTAAGTTATCAAGTAAACCATATCAATCATGAGGAAAACACAAAGGTCATTGTTTCAGCTCAAACCATGAGGATTATTCATGATGTCAAAACCACGACTATTAGAGAACTCCTCCTCTATCGATTATAGTGGTCCTGCCACTAGAACCAAGTGATTCCCACTAACCTTGGACTGCTGAAGTACTATACCTGTCGAGTACTGTGGGCCTACTACTACAACCAAGTGCTTTCCACCATAGGTCTGCCGCTACAACCAAGCGCTCCCCCTCATAGCCTACAGAGGTACTTCTTATATCATGTATCATAGGTTTTCCACTACTACCAAGCACTCCTCCACTGTGGGTCTACTGATACAACCATGTGCTCCCCACTAGGCCATCCGAATCACTCCGAGTCGATCGATCAGCTGTCGTTAAGTCTCAGCCAGCTACAAGGTCTCTACAATCTACTCGCTCGTCAACGGGAGGGTCCGCTCCATGTTCCAAAATCCGATAATCCATGTGTCACGAAGTCTCATGGATAAGTATCTCAAAGGACCGCCATGTCATAGGGGTCTCAACGCAACAGACAGCGTGTCAATTGGACCCTTGGTCTGTGAGTTATTGGCATTTCCGTTCCAGGGGCCTGGTTGTTTTTTTGGCTCAAACCTACCCGACCGTACTCCAACTATGTCCGATCATCAAGTAGAGTATGCCAAAAAAATATGTCTCATCAAAATGAAACCAATGTAGTTGATGGAACGTCAATCGTTCGTCCGGTCCTTACGTTATAAGTGTTTCTCCCCAAGGGCCTAGTTGAAATTATGCTCGTTCCAAACTCAACCATTTTACAAAGTTATCCAAAACTCACTTAGAGTATCGAAAAATGACCGCCTCAATGTGAGGGTCCCAGTACCGCAGACGACACGTCAATCGGATGCACAATCCTTATGTTATTCATGTTTAAGTGAAACGGGCCCGGCCTGTCAAGCCCAGTGGGCTGGCGGGTCGGCTTGACCTGGTTCGGCGGGTCCGACCAGCTGAGGGTCACACAGGCCCAGCCCGGTCCGGAAGGGTGCGGCCCGACTCAATTTGGCGCGGTCTGACCCGACGTGGTGTGGCCTGACGTCGTGCGTCCCGGCCGGCATGGCGTGCCCCAGCCGGCAGGGCGCGGCCCTACCCGGCGTGGTGTGGCCTGGCCGGGCGTGGCACGGCCCGGCCCGGCGGGGTGCGGCCCAGACCGCGGATGGCCGAGCGGGTCGGGGGGCACGGCCCCCCAGTTTCCTGAACTGGCAGCGCTGAGCGGTGCCACCCCTCCTGCACGGCCGACCGATGATGGCCGGTGTTCCCCAGTGCGAGCGGCCCGCACTGCGGGCTGCTGTCCTCCTACGAGGCACCTGCGAGTGCCGCGACTTCCTCAACCCGGCCGGCATGCAGTCGGCCGGTTTGCCCGCCGAAGCGGCCTGTGGAGCACGAGCCGCGGTTCATTTCCAACGTGGCATTGATACGTGTCGCGGTTCTTCCAGCCCGGCCAACACTAGCTGATCGGTTCATTTTCAGCCGAGTGGCCCGCGGCTGTGGGCCGCAGTCTCCCTTTCTGCGTGGCACCCGGTGCCACGGTCCTCATCGTGCAGTGTGCGGCCATCGTTGCCGCTGCCGCCTTCGGTCGTCGCCACCCCCGATCCCTGGGAAATCCAGTCTCCACCACCTCTTTCAACACCATCTCCATCGCAAATAAAATCATGAAACAACGAAGGGTCGCCGGGCCGTGTTCATTCAGCCCGCGCACTCCGCGTAAGGGGGCAACAAAAGGCCATATACGATTACTTTCATTCAACATGAACAAAGGTATAATTTATTCCATTTAAATTATACAAACCCCCTACCTTGATTCCGATGCTCGCTTGTCCGTGTTGCGGGAAGAGGATTCGAAGATGATGACGATTCATTGACGTCAGGGTGCGTCTATAGAGGAAGCGTAGCCGATGTTTCCTCACAGACGACGTCTCTTCCCTTGACACGGTGGAAGAAGAAGAATGACGACGTTCCTTGTGTGTGTCGCCTCACATTCTTGACTCAGAAGTCGAGAGGATATCGTTCCTTGTGTTCTTCGTTGGTGAGGGATGAAAATCTCCACCAAATCTCCAAAGGCTTCTCCACCAAATATTTTCCAAGCCAATATAATAGAAAGGATTCCCCGATTTTAATATAATTTCCATGCAATTCAAAATGACTCAAATGAATTCATTGATTAATTAAATGTGGCATTTAATTAATCCTAGTTTTTGGAATCAATTAAGAGAAGGTGAAGAGTTTAAAATTCAAAAGAGAGGAGGTCAAGAGTTCACATTAAAAGAGGGGAGTTATCAAATTAAATGAAGGGGAGTTAATGTGGAGTTTAAGGGTTAGGGGTTCATGTGGGACCCACCTCACATTATCCTCTAATGGGAGGTTATGTTGGTGTGGGACCCACCTATAACTTCCCCTTGTAAGAAATAACCACCAATAATAAATAAAATTTTGTACAACAATTTTATTTAATTAATTATAAATACCCAAAAATTAACTTTCAACCCGCATAAAACGCAACTGCGGTAAATGTCCCCTTAATCGAATACTGGTGATGTGAGTTCATCGGTGTCCTCAGATTTCAATTCCGATCACCATTTCAAACTATAGAAAAACCCGCACGTACATTTACTAAACATACCCAAAACAAAACTTCATAAATTGATTCCGGGCACACCGGGCCTCAGAATCAGGTGGCGTCAGATACTGCGGACTCATAAAATTACAATGTATTTATGAAAAAAATTTCCTTGTGATTTCTGAGTCTTTACATAAAATCGATGCATTTGATGAGGTATATAAAATGTTGACTTGGGTGAACCCCTGGTCACATTTTTTTAGGACACAAATTCCCCAGAATACTTCCAAAAATATTTAATTATTCATGGTACCCAAATTTTTTTACATTTTTTGGAATTTATGAATCTTTTAAGGGGTAATTTTTGATAGATTTAGTGGGGGAATGAATTTATTTCCAGGGAATACACTCATATTGATATTATGGTATTGAAAATTAACTGTTTTTAACAAAAAAATTATTTATAATTAAATAGATTCATATTTTCTTATAATAAATAAGAATAAATTAGTTGTATAATGATATATATCAATATATTTGTGTAAATTATATTTTTAAATATATAAAATAAATATTTATTATTAATTATATTTATTTTAATAGTTTATACATTTTATATAACTTATTAAAAGTAAATATTTATATATAAGTTTTATATATACATATTTGTGTGTATTAATAAACAAACACATAGTTATATATATATAATTAAATTAAAATATACATAAATGAATATTATTATATAATGTATTGAAATAAATTTAATTGTATAAATTTATATATATATATTAATATATAACAAATTTAAAATATATACAGATACAAATAAAATATTTCATGTTTACAACAAAACACACATGAAATAGTGGTAAAGAGAATCCAGTCTTATAAGGGAGGATGTGAGACCAAATCTAGGCATACACAAGTGTTTGCGGTAGGCTTATGGAACTGATGAAGGGTGTGGGGGTCATGATGGAATATGAGGAGTAGAGAGAATTGAGAAAGGGGTTGTAATCATTGATAAGGGGGAAAGGGGTTTGTGAAAAATTAATTTTAATTTTTAAAATTGTTAACAACTCTATTTTTCGTGTTGTTCAAAGATGTTATTTTAAAGAGCTAAATAAGAACTGTTAAAGTCTCCCATTAATAGTGATAAAAAATATCTATTAACGGAAACCTTCAAAAACTATTTTAAGAAGTACTAAATGTCTTCTTTTAATATCACTCACAATATCTATGTTTTTGATGCGCTTATAAAACCATTTTAATAGTGTTGTTAAAGGTCTAATTTTTAGTAGTGGTTAAAACCAATACATAAGAGTAAAAACATCACCTAAACATGTGAGTTTTTTTAGATAATTACTAATTGTATCTTATAAATATATCAATTTTATTGAATTTTTCAATGAAAATAAATTTTGATTTATTTAATACTATATGCAATTCCAAGAGTGTGTCTCCCATCACATAGAAAAGGGAACCTCCTATCCAATCGTCCTCACACTTATTAAAAAATATAGTTTTTTCAATACCTTTAAAATATACCTCCACAAGTCTTAGTGGTCTTAGTTTTCTAGAAGACCAACCATAAAGGGGTTAATGTATAAAGCAATGGATATTTTCTAAAGAAGATATATAACTTTTAACTGAATGTTTTAGTTTTATTTCTTATTCTATCACATTCAACATCATGAAAATAATTATGATATAATAACATCAGTATAATTCATATAATTATATGTTATTATATAAATTTTTTAATCATAATCCATCTCCTTCTTCTATTAAATGGTAAAGGAAACCATCATTCATGTTTATAGAAGACTACTACCGAATGAATTGATGTAACTCAATTTTCATCACCCAAATCTCAAATGGTTATAAGGATAGATTTAATGTATACATATGATATTCATGAAATTATTATCATTATATGAAAATAAATTAACATCTATTCTATTACCCTTCCATCCATTGGAAAATGATAATGTCATTCATGTGAACGTGTGGATTACCACCTCCTAGAAGTGATGTGTTTTGGTTTCATTCACCACATCACAAGGATTATATATGTATCTATATTTAAAAATGTTATATAATAATTATTATATAATTATAAATATTAAAATTAAAAAATATAATTACTATAACATTTCAGACTTGGTTCCACACACGAATTCCTCGACCCAGACCATCACATGAATTCAAGTGCACCTCCCCATACTATAGAGGCTTCCAACAAGTAGCAAGGGTCTAATATCTATCATGGGTAGACTATATAATTTTTTCATCAGAGTAATATAAAAGTGGAAATAATAAAGAAATATCTAAAATGATTTAACATAACCTGAAAAATATAGTATAACAAGTTGACTAAAACTAGAAATACACTCTAAAAAATAATCAATTGATATTACATGATAGAGTATGTGCCATGTTTAAAAATGAAAAAAAGTAAAGAAATTGATGAATCCCAAGAGGGTACTTAACCACATATACTTCCCTCATCCATGATCCATCCACAATCATCCATCTAACACATGGACTAATTTTCTTAACCTATCATGAAATCATGTAATCTATTCGGGTACTGATCAGGAAGCCTGAGTAGGGTGTGAGTACAATTCAGAAGTCCCCCACCAATGGTGCCCAAAACAATATCCACTCAAATAATAGTGTATTTAGTTTCATAATGAGATAAAAAAATTCATAAGTAATGAATTATCATATTTTCAATTATTACTTATTTAATAGTGTAAACCCCTGAGTTCTCGAGGACACCTAAAACATGATACTTTCTTTGGCCCAAACTAGAGTCTAAAATATCCCCAGGGGATATCATGTCATAGAATGAAACTCTCAACATTCTATATCATAGGTCATATCATAGAATTATATTATTTCTATTCCAAATCTCAATTATCATATGATTTTCATTGTTATAATTCATCATTTCAATATCACATATGAAATCCATTGCTACCATTCATAATTTTAAGATTATTCCGTTAATTAATTTGACAATTTATTAATCATCTCAATCCTATTAATTAATTAAATATTAATTAATTATCTCAATACCATTAATTAACACAATAATTAATTAATCATATCAATACCATTAATTAAATCAAAAATTAATTAATCATCTCACTCCCATTAATTACCATATTAATTAGTTCATCACATTAATTCCCTTTATTAATTAACCAAAATCAATCATCACAATGAAACCATAATTAAATCATCAATTAAATATTCAACTCACAATTTCATTATCCTATATTTAATTCATCAATTAATTACTCAAGTTCATAATCTCAATATCCTATAATCAATTCATCAATTAATTATTCAAGTTAACAATCCAAATGTCATCTGATCAATTCATCAATTAATTATTCAAAATCTAAAATTCCAAAAACCATAATTTCACATTTCTCCCTCATTAAGTAACTAACCAAAATAATTAATTCAATCAAAAATAAATTGTTAAAATTTTAATAAAATTCCACAATTACATACAAATAATTGAAATAAGGAAATTTGGATTTGAATTGTTGAACACTTACCTCAATTCATCAAGGAACAATCCACTAACTAAAAGCCTTCATATTTTAGGGGCATAATGATGTAGAACATGATACTAATAAAACAAATTAATTAATATCGAACAAAATATGATCCTTTAATTCTAGATCTAGATATACAATATTATATCCAGATCTAGAAAACCAAATCTATATCTAATCAAGATCTTATGATCAACACTTTCTAGAATGGGAGAAGAAAATAAGTGGAATAGGAAGCTATGCGCGATAGTATTTTCATATTTTAAGTGGTGTAGTATTTGATCAATGACTCTAATTGCAAATAATGGAGGTTGGGATGGATTGGAATATCTTTGGGATCCTCTAATAAATAAGAGAAATAATGATGGTTTGGGTATAGATCATTTTTTGTTCAATTATGGTGTTTAAGTAATTTTAATACTAATTATTAGATTAATTAAAACCATGTTCATAGATTACTAGGAAGAGTCAGAATTATTCTCAAATAGTGCACCACTTCATGGGGTGTGGGGGGAGGGGGAGATTCGTCCTTTTATGGAAAATAGTTTGAAAAAATGTGCACCATCCATGAAGAGCATCTTTATCCAGGGTTGCACAGTTTACTAGTTTGGGTGCATGATTATGGAAAACCCTGTGCCAACCATGCACATCATTTATTTATTCCATTTTCTCATATTTTCACCCAATCAAATTCCAAGGTATAACCCAAAAAAATGTACTCAACTGAAGAGAATAAGGATATCTGAAAACAAGGCAAAGACATCTCCAGAAAAGGACGGGATCTTACAATACCCCACCTTATAATAGACCGGCCTCGAGTTGTACTCCCATGATTATCTAAGATTACTAGTCAAAATGATTTGGCCACTATGCCCTCATTTCTTCTTCTATCTCCCATGGTTCCTCCTATACATGGCCATGATGCAACAATACATGAATTATTAGCACAATCTTTCCCTCTAACACATTCTCACTGTGATCTAACACATGTATCAGATTCCTCTCAAAGGGAACATCTATATAAATCTCAACATCACCCACATCAATATCATCAGAAATTTTATAGTGATACCTATAATGTCGTGACAATCGGTAGGCCATTGGCCTGATTCCCTCCATATCCCCAAATAATCCTACAAACCTAGGCACTAGCTTTCCTTACCTATATATCATGAAGTGTCCCAATCAAGGTGACACAAGAATGAATACAAGATAAAACTCTATAAACTCTAGGGTTAATCGAAATATATCATCATAAAACATATGTTTACTCTGAGCTAGAGTCATGTCCTTCCAAATCAACTGAACATGCGCTGATGACTCCTTTATGAGACTCGATCCCAAAAAATCTTACACAGAAGCCTCCATCTATCATAGAGGTGATATTCATGGACTACATTAAATATCCTCATTTGGTTCCATATATATCACAGATTGATAACCTTTTTTATTGGTGAACTCCACCCATTCTAGGTGCTTCTCCCAAGATCCATAAATTTATAGGACACATACTCGCAGTATATCTTCCAACAATTGTATAGTATGTTATGACATAACATATTTTTTTCGGTGGAATTTAATACTCCGAAAAACCTTTTTACCAAGTGACTTATATAAGACCTACTAGAATAACATATAGTAAAATGAGATTAATGGTTTAAAAAATAGTTTGTTACACCCCATTCAGATGAACTATTTCCCAAACAAACAAGTCTTCCAACTACTTAATTGAGAATGTCCTTCACTTGGGAAATATTTGTTCTACCATTGATTTTCTATCCACAATAACCCAAATAGCATCAATAATCCATGGAATCCCTGGTAGACCCACCAAAAAGTATATGGAAATGTCATCCCGCTTCCTCTCCAGAATGGGAAACAGATGTAGTAAACCACCAGGCCATTGCTGCTCAGCCTTTACTAGCTGACATGTATATCATCATGTCATGAACCCTTTTATCTCATTTTTTATTCTTTGTATCCAAAACTATATTGATATTTCACGGTAAAGTTTTTCCACCCATGGATGTACCACCCACTTCAATGTAAGAAGGTCTCGCATCAACTCTTCCCACACACTCTAGGGAACATAAAATCGATTATTGAGATTATTGACCTCATCCCCATCTATATATCTGTCTAAAGGTGTATCACCACCTTCATGGACTCCCCTAAAAGATAATATTTATAGATCTATATACTTTTTATCTCTGATCCAACTCATAACCATATACTCTAACAAAACTCATACTAGAGTCATCTCTCCTAATTATCCTAAACCACCACATAAATCTCAACTAGGAGAGTCATCGTATTCCATATAACACTAGAATCATAAAAAATATGAGTCTTATATATTCTTCGTAATGCATCAACAACACTATTTCCATTCTTATGTGTATATGTTGGTTGAAAATCGAATGACTACACATACTCAACCCATATCCACTACTGACGATTCAAATATCATTGCGAGAATATATACCATTTTCTCTTGTTATTACTGAAGACAGTAAAATACTCAACAAACATATAATTCTATAGAAACATCAGTCAAAAGACTACTGCATAAATCTCTAGGTCATGAGTATGTTAATTTTATTCATGTGGCTTAAACTACCGAGACCTATATTCCACAACTTGATCAACTTACATTAACAATTCTCCAATACCTATTACAAAAGAGTCACGAAACACCGTGTACTCATCACTTAGATCAGGTAGGATCCTGATTAGATCCAATGTAAACCACTTCTTCAACTGATTAAAGGCATCCTCACAAGCTTTAGGACATTAAAACATTATCAAATTCTCAGTCAAGACTAAATATTGTAATGCCAAATGGTAAAATTTATGGATGAACCACCGATAATATCACTCTAATCACAGAAAACAATGGATATAAAAAATGTTCCTTGGGTACTCCCATGGTACAACTTCCCCAAACTTCTCTAGGTCACCTATCACACCTTCCTTTGAGATGATGTGACCCAAGAGGTGATTTTGATCAATCCATAACTGGAACTATGATAGTTTGGAATATATAGGATTCTATCTCTGTGTACTTAAATGATATCAAGATGTTGAGAATTATTATTCTGAGCCTTGGAGTACATCAAGATGTTATCCAAAAACACTACCACATACTGATCTATGTATGGATGGAATATTTTGTTCATCCTGACAATAAACACCAGTAGTGGAATTTCCAACCCATGAAATATTAAGAAGAACTCATATAGGTCATAGCATTTTATGAAGGTAGTTCTATGTATATCATATGGTGGAACACTCAACTGCTGATAACCTAATCTCAATTAAATCATGTAAAGTACAAAAGCTAATCTCAATTGCTAAAAAATATCATCGATTCACATAATAGGATATCAGTTCTTTACAACCTTATGGTTCAACTTATGGTAATCACAACACAAGAAAAAACTCATGCCAACCGTCTTGACTAAGAACAAAAGTGATCCCCAAGGTGACTTACTCAGTTGAATAAACCCCTTTTACTGAAATTCCTCTAGCTATATCTTGACCTCTTGATTCTCTATCGACACCATTTTATATGGTGGAATATAAAATCTTTCAGATCCTAGTATGATCGCTCTTGTAGATTACACATCTTTTTAATGTGGAAACCCTAAGGTGTTTTCAAGAATTACATCCTAAAACCATTCCACTACTGGTGGTAATACATCATGGCTCACACCCCCATCGTCCAACATCAGACTAGCTACATGGGATGTGAGCTCTCATTGTTTCTATGTAATTATACATGCTCGTCTTACATGGATATCAAAATATAGGGTGAGAATATAGTTCTCAGCATTAGGGGTTGTAAATTCACTCTCATATGGTGACAATAAATATGGTATCTATATGATACTAACTATTCCATAAAAAAACTTATGTCAAATCATAACATGTATAGTATATAGATATCCCACATAAAATGATACTCGATAAATTCATGAGAAAATACCTTGAACTAGACGATTCCCCTAGATCATACTCCTAAAATTTTATATATCATTGAAACCCCACTAATAAAATTTACCACAATAATAAAACCTTTAAAAAGTTGTATAGAAATAAAGGAATGATAGACACCAATATAAAGTGTAGCACTAGATAATATATAATCTATATTATATTACCTATCACTGCCGATGGTCCAACCTCGCTATCTATAAGTGTAGGCTGAACAACATGTAATTTTAACCCACCACATTCTTATGATGTAGTCTGAGTCCACTAATTAGCACCGTTGTACTAATATAGGTTCCCTTTTTTAGAAGTACTATGTCCACTGCCTCTACCACCACAACATGTAGAACTCAAATTTATGGGATGATATGGATTAGGATATCCCATCCCTACAATAAAATTATATATATATTACCTATCATTACATGTATATCATGGGTTCCTACATTACTTATATAGATTCCCCATCTTTCCGCAAGATCAAAACTCCACTAATGGTCAGTGTCATTATCTATGAATGTTTTCTGGCCTACTGCACTGGTGTTAAATCACTAGTGAAAGGTCATGTGCAACTGATGTTTCCCCTTAGACACACCATTATTCATTAGAATGGATGATGTTTTCATAATGAAGCTTCATTATCTCAGAAAACATACTTCATGATCATCTATCATCAAGAATAATTGCTGCAATGTAATCATTCTTCAGGTTCCTGGCTTCAATGGGAGACTAATTCACCACATCTGAAAACTTCATCAGCATGAATATGATAAAAAAGGACTTAATTTCAAACTTAGGTCCATCCTAAAATCATTTTACTAAGTTATCTTAATACTAGATCAATATTGGTTCAATGTGTGGAAAATCTGTAAAGAATCATGCATACTCCATCACAGACGTACTCCCCTAATTCAATCTCATTAACTGAGCTACTATCTCCTACCTTAGCATCTCTTGATAGAAGTGCTCCCTTATTATCTCTATGATTTCATCCCATAATAGACTATCAACATGTCTAGTTAGAGCCTGAATTTACCACCATATCTTTACTAATTCTCATAACATAAAGATATCTAGCATGACCCTCCTCTAAACATGATTCTCCAAGTCATCATGTAATTTCTAGAAAGGCTCAATCCAGAACTCATCTCTATCTGGTCTACCCTCTCCAAAAATATTCAGAAGTGACTACAACTAAAAATCCATCACCATGCCAAAAATTATTTTCACAAACCATCCTATGAATCATTCCATGAAGTTAATGAAGTGATAAATATTATCATTGAACTTATCTCCACCATCCTCACATATCACTGTCAGTGCCTGAGGTACTACCACCAGAGTACCATCTCTAATCATGTCCTCTTTTCATCTGCTCAATAGGCTTCATTACATAGGAAAAAATCTATAACCAAAACATCCAAATTAGGATACATTTCGTAAGAGTAACACATTTAAATATAAATCATACTAATACACAAAAAGTCTTCTTTCCCAAAACCTGCTACACAGTCAAAACCAAGGTGATATCACTACCCTTAACCATCATACATTTTGGAAAAGTTTAACAAAAGGTAACTCATTTTCATCCTTCATATTTCACATTTAGAAACACAGTTATTCTTATATTTTATCATATTAACAATTTTAATTTCATATTATTCTCTATTTCTAATTCTATATCATAAGCAAGGAGAAACAACTCACATTCAATAACCTAACCAAAACCCGTTTTCCCGATGTGTGCCTAAAATAATACACATATCAAGGTAATAAGAAGTTACTATAATGATTCATGTATAATAAATCATTGTTAATTACCAGGACATGATTAATAACATAAAAATATATGAAACAATAATCACATCACAGAACAAGTGAATCACCCAAGGTGAAATAATATTCAACGGTAATAGGAAACAACAATAACAACGATTCCACAATTAGTACATGGGTTCTCCCTAGTACATGGGTAGGTTACTCTCCCGATTGATCTCATAACCATTACTGAATCCTTTATAATCTCATATCTACCATCCCTAAAGAGTTAGAAAAAATAAAAGAAAACTATGCTCTCATACACCATTGTAACATCTCGGCATGGGTTCCCCATGCCGATGCCCTGAGATGAACGACCATGTGATGTCAAATGTGCCCCATACACAGAGGATGTTCTGTAGTATTGAGGATCTAATATAGATCATATAAATACTGCACATTATTTTAATTGGTGTAATATACCATAAAATCGTAATGAATTGACATAAATTTTGTAACATAACTTGAACAATCAAGTATCACAAGATAACGTAAATTGGAAATACAACATCAGAACTAAATAGTTGATATTCCATGCTAGAGTACATTACATATTTCAAAATGAAACTCAAAATTAAATACACTAATGAAATCCCATGTGGGTCTTGAACAATGTCTGGATTCATCATCCACGCTCCATCCCCAACCAGTGATTGAACACAAGGCCTTTTCCAATAACTTGTCATCCAATCATGTAATATATTTCGATATTGAGCAGGTATCCTATGAATGGTTTGAGTACAACTCATATGCACACAATCAACATTTTATAGAACAATATCTAATGAAATAATTGTATATGTTGGTGTATAAATAAATAAACACAATTCATACATAAGTGATTATGACATTATTAATAAATATTAATTTAACCACATAAACCCTTGGGTTCATGAGGAAACCCTAACTTTGATACCTTCTTCATAAAATTAAAGACTATAATTATTCTCTAATTGATATCATGTCCTATATTTCTATAGTTACCATTCTATATCTCGGTTTATATCATAGAATTTCATTTTTTTGCATTCTTGATCTCAATTCTCCTAAGAACTCCATTGTTACCATTCATGATTTTCAATATCACATATGAATAAAATTATTATCATTCAGTATTTAATGATCATTCAATTAATTAATTAAACAATTAATTAATAATGCATATTCTATTAATTAACATGGAAATTATTTAATAAATGAAATCCCATTAAATTACTCAACAATTTATTAATAATATAAATCACATTAATTAACTCAATAATTAAATAATCATATAAATATGGTAAATTGACTCAAAAATTAGTTCCTCACATCAATTAATTTAATTAATTTACTAATTAATTAAACAATGTATACCATCCCACTAATCACACAATTAATTCATCAATTAATTATTCTACTAAAAACACATTATCATATAATTAATTCATAAATTAATTATTGAAGTTCGAAATATCAATATCCTATAATTAATTCATCAATTAATTATTCATATTTAAAAATCTTATATCATATAATTAATTAATTCAATTAATTATTAAAATATGTACAATTTCAATTTCCCCAATTTCACATTTTTTATCAATTAATTAATTTATCATATTAACTAATTCAATCAAAACTAAATTTCTAAACATCTAATAGAATGTATATTATTATACCCAAATAATTCAAATCCAGACATTTTGATTTGAATTCTTAACGGCATATTTCAATTCATTAATGAATGATCGCCAACAAAAATCCCAAAAATTTTAGTAGCACACCGACGTAAAATGAGATCCCAATCTAAAACCCTAAATTTTGATCAATCAAAACGAGATCAAACATTTATATATTTAGTCCCAAAATCATATATCTAGATCAAAAATACCAGATCAAGGTCTAATAAAAAAGAACTACCATTTATAGAATGGGAGAAGAAAGGAAGAAGAATAGAATTCCAAGTGAGATAAGATTCACTCACCAGGGGGGGTGCATATCTTAAATCCGGGATTCGAATCATGAAGAACAGTGGTCAGGAAGGCTTGGAACCCATCTTGTAAGTTCCAATATGAGATAAATCATATTGGTTTGAGTAGGGGTTGATTTTGGGACAATTAAGGGTTCATATGATTTTAAATCCAATTTTTTGATTAATCAAAGTTTTGTGCATGGTTTTTTGGGAAGATTTGCATGGTTTCCCCAAACTATATTCCTTAATCGTGAACCTCTTCTAGGGGGGGAGGTGCATTGTTTTTAATTTTAGGTTACACGATTTGAAAATCCACTTGCCAGCCATGAAAAACCATTATGTCCATTATTGTATGGTTTTCTCGGTTGGGGCGTGTGCATAGAGAAAACCATGACCCATCTCTGAACTACCCATTTTATTCCATTTTTTAATATTTTCTCCCAACACACCCCAAGGTAAAAACCTAATGAAATGTACTCAAACAAAGAAAATTGATAAATATAAAAATTCCCAATACATCTCCATAAAATTTCAGGATCATAAAATTATAATTTTTCACTATTGTTTATTAGTAAATGTAAATGTTATTCATGTGTATTGATGATCTATTATAACCAAAATTATAACAAAAACCATTTTCCTTAAACCAAATTTTCAGGTTGGTATTGAATATTTATTTAATATATAAAAATGATAAATTTTTCCTATATTTTATTTTTTGGATTATATAATAATGATCCCATTTACCACAATAAACATATCAAATTCATTTTGATGTTATGGATTAAACATCCTCAAAACACATTATGTGGACATAACTAATTATAGAATTAAAAATTTTATGAAATAAATATTTTTTTAATTATAAACTAATAATTTTCGAAAAGGTTCTTAATCATCTATAAAATTGATATGTGTTAATTATATTGGTGTCAATGGATATAAAAATCATGTGTAGACTCGATGTAGTGGTTAGAATATCAATTTTACTTAATTTGGGAATGAGTTAATGTTTTACACCTAATTTATTTTTTGTGGGGCATATAATGATGTTTTACAAGTTATAATGTTAATATTTCCAATATTATTTTATTTTAATTTATAATTTATATTATTTATCCAAGGGGGATTGACTTGAAAATAACCATGTGGTAAGGTGTTTCTTAACGTAATTTTCTATCAAGGGGTCATATCACTTTGTCATTGATTATATTATTCCAAGATTATTTGTGACATGACCTTTGTTAGATATATTTTTTATTTACACTTTTTTTATTTACATTTATAACACATAATTGATCCATGGATTATATATAAATTCAATTAATTGATATTTGTAAGGGTTATTCATAATAAATTTTCCATCATTGGGAAATATTCTTTTGTAATTCAATAAAATTATTATAAAATAGTATATATTATTCTTTTTTCCATGTAATATCATGAATTTTCATTAAGATCATGAATTTTAATGGTTCCATTCAAGTTATTTTTTCATGGGGCTTATGTTTTCAATTTTCCAATGTGGTATGGGGATAATGTTGAAATCCTATTTTTGATCAATATTTTTTATGATATATTTTATATTGATAAGTTATATGATCCTTATTTTATGAAATGATTCAATATTTCTTATCCTATATAATTTTATTAAATTTTGATGTTTATGTACTATTTTTCTCTCTTTGGTACTCAAAATGGTTCTCAAATTGTTTTTAATAAGATATAACCTTATTCATCCACTTCTGGTCAGAAAGTTTTTTCTTCTATATCCATATTTTCTAAATTTTTTTTATGAATGTTGTTTATGATTCTTTAGTGATTTTATAAAGTCATTTTTACCCATGTTTTTTATTTTATAATAAGAATTAAAAATAATTTTCTTTTCTTTTTCTATCCAACATACATTTTACTCATGGTGGGAAAATTATATGTCTTAAGAATTATAGATGTAATGAAATTTTATGGTATCAAGACCTATCAATGATTTTATTAATCCTTAAAAGTTTCATTGGAATATTTTGAAATTAATCATTTTTCCTAATATACTAAAAAGTAATTTAAAAATTTGATTTTCAAGGTGGATATGGTGTCTTCCTCAATTTTTTTAAATGATAATTTAATGCTGTTTTTATTCATTAATGAAAACAACCATTAATTTTACTTATGCACCATGTAATGTTTGGGTGCGGTGGTATACATCTATACGCCAAACTAGTTGGCCACATTAACTCAAGCGGGCCTCCCCGTACACTAGAGGCTTCTAACTTGTAGCGAGGGTCCGATAAGTCAACAATGAGGTTGCTATACCCTCTTTAATCTAAGTAATACTCAAATGGAAATAAATAAACAACATCATAATATCATATAACCATAAATAATACCAATATCTTATGACAATAAAATTAGGAAACAAAATATCCAAAATGAATAAGAAATATATGCCATTGTATTGTATGTTCCAAGTGTCTAAAATGGAAACTAAAAATAAAGATATTTAAGATTACCAATCAGGTCCAGAACGAAGTCTTTTTCCCTCATCCAAGATCGATCCACAATTCATATATCAGTCCCAGGTACATTTCCATTAACATGTCTATAAGACAAAATGTATATTTGGGTACCGATTAGGCACCCTATGTAGGGTGTGAGTAGAACTTAGTATGCCACCACTAATGACATCTAAAACAATATCTAGTCAAACAAAGTATGCAGCTGTATAAAGAAATAAATATAATTCATAATTACGCAGTTATCACATTATCAATGTTCTTTATATAACCACACAAACCGCTTGGTTCCCATAGACACCCATACCTCAAAACCTATTCTGGCTCATTTTGGAGCCCAAATTATTCCCGTGTGTTCTTATATCTGAAAATGAAATTATTACCATTATTAAATTTATACACGAATTCTTCTGTTACCATCTACATGTTACACTATATAATGACCTTGTTCCTATTATTTAACTAATAGCTAAATGGCCATGTTACCATTCACACCATTACACATTGGAATGAAAATGTTACTAATTTATAATTCACAAGTAAATAAACATGTTATGACTTATACCGGAATTACCATATTACAAGTCACACATCAAAAATTAGAATGACCATGTTTCCATTCCGTAATTTATAAATAATGACCATGTTAACTTTCATTCCATAATTAATTAATCTATTTATAATCCACGTCATTACCACTACTAATTCAATAATTAAATTATTAGATAATTTCATCTTTCATTCCATAATTAATTAATCAATTAATAATACACCTCATTACCATTACTAATTCAACAATTAATTTATCAGATAATTTCCATGAATTAATTTGTTATTTAATTTATCAAAATCCACAACTCAAACTCACATAATTAATTATCTTAATTCTAAATCTAATAACCTCATAATTAATTCATGCATTAATTATCTCAATTCTAAATTCTAAATATCTTATAATTAATCAATCAATTAATTACCTCCAAAAAAATCTAAATGTCATAATTAATTATCTTGAACAAAACAACAATATCTCATAATTAATTCTACAATAAATTACTTTAATATATAACTCATGAAATCCCCAATTTACATCTTTTTAATTACTTAATTCATCAATTAATTAATAAAATTATGAAATCAATTTCTAAATAACAAATAGATTCTCTAAAATTATATAAACCTAAATTAAATCAACACTTTTTATTTTAATTATAGTCCACCAACCTCTTGTTTGATGAAGAATGCACACCAATGGAATCTCCCAAAAATTTAATAGAAGAACTATGTTGATCTTGATCTGAATCTATAACCCTAAATCAAAATTAAACAATTAAATATATTTCAAATATAGATTCAGATCTACATTCCTAGATCAATATTTTTCATGCCGTTATATATATAAAAAAAATGAAGTATCCACCATGAAAATAAAGGCTGAATAATGGAGGAATAATGGGAAAGCAACATGATATGATCCTCTTTCAGAGAGAGGTGAAAATCTTCAATCTATGCATCAAATTGAAAATAATGGAGGTCACGAAGGCTCTGAATTTTTTCATAGAGATCCAAAATCATGAAAAACCAACTAGGTCGAATGGGGGTGGATTTGAAATTAATAAAGGGGTACAGGTAATTGAAAAACTAATTTTCAGGTAAAATTAAATCTTACACTTGTTTATTTTAGAAGAGGTGCATGGAATTCCTTAACCGTGCACAAAAACTATGCACCTATTGTTTTAGTCATTCAATGTTACATCTAACAGGGTGCACATTTTGTCAAACCATGTGAAAACTATAAAAATCCCCATTATCTAGGGTTTCATAATTTGATGGGATATCCCCACAGTTTTCATTAACCATGGAACTACTATGAACATGTCATCTTTTCATCCATTTTTTCTAAATTTTCACCCATAAATTCACCGAATTGATACCCAGATAAAAATTAATCAAAAAATTAAAAAGTGTACCTGAAATAGGGATCGTGACATCTCCATAAATGGTGGGGCTCTTACAATCTCCCCACCATATAACAACACGTTCTGAAGCTGAATTCCCAAGACTCTCTATGATTCGGAGTCAAAATTGTTATTCCATTAAGACCTCATATCCTCTTCACTTTCCAATGTTTCTGTATTTACATGTCCATGCTTCCATAATATATGAACCATCCTTAAAATCATTCCCACAACACATTCTCACTATGATCCAACACAAATATTAGATTCCTCTGAAAAGGCACGTCTATCTCTAAAAAAAACATCATCCACATCAATCACCTCAGTAGGGACAGGTTGATACTGTCTTAGTTATGATACATGGAAAACAACATGCATTGAATTGTATTTCTATGGAAGATCCAACTGTAATCCCACTGGACTGATTCTTTCCACAAACATAAAAGGTCCAATGAACCTGGGTACCAAATTTACTTGTCTCTGTATCCTATGGTGAACAACCTAGGAGACATCCAATGTAATAATAAATCACCCAATATAAAATCTATGGGTCATCGACATGTATATTCTTATGAATTTTTTCTACTTAGAGAAGTATTCATACTCTACTGAACTAAATGAACATCCTCTGATGTCTCCTCCATGGGAATCAGTCCAAATATATATAACTATTTATCCTCCATCCTGCATAGAAATTGTCTTTATGTCTTACCATAATGATGCTAATTTAGTTCCATTTTTATATTATCCTGATAACTATTGTTATAGGTAAAATCCAAGAGTTCCTGGTGCTTCTCCTATGACCCACCAAAATTATGAACACAGTCTTGCAACACATCCTCAAGTATCTATATAGTACCCTCTCACTATACTTGTGTCTATGGGTTAAATAATACACTAAAAAAGCAGGCATACCAAGTGCCTAATGCAGTCCCTAACAGAAGCATGACGTGAAGCGTGAGTCACAATATGAAACAATAGACTGTGATACCCCATGTAGAAAGACTATCTCCTAAAAATACAAAACTCCCAGCTTCCCCACTGAGAAAGTATCCCATATAAGAAATAATTGTTCCACATTCATCAATTGATCCGCAATCACCAAAATATCATCAATATTCAAGGTCTGATCAGGTGAACCATGGAAAATTCAATTGTTATGTCTTCCCACTTCCATTCTAGAATGGGAAGTTTTTGTGACAAACCACTTGGCCATTTATGCTCAACCTTCACCTAGTGACAATTGTAGCATCATGTCACAAACCGTAATATTACATTTTTCATACTTGGAAACCAAAACTATTTTCATGGGTCTTGGTACATGTTAGTCACACCTAGATACACTAACAACATTGAGGCATGGGAATCATGCATCATTTCCTCCAACATACCTGTAGGCATAATAACCAGATTATTGACATAGATGATCTCCTCCTCATCTATGATCCAATATGAAGGTGACTCCCCACCTTCCAGACTTTCCCTTATGGTCAAAAATTCCATATCCTCATAATTCATTCACAGATATGTCTCAAAAGTGTATATAGTAGAGACAATGAAACCAGATTCATCTACAATTGACTATCCCGAACCACAACATGCATATTAGCTAGAAATTTCATCATCTACCACCCATCACTAAACTATAGAACTTTTTGAGTTTTATTTTTCCATCTCAATTCATCAACAACATTGTCCCCCCTTCTGAGAATATATTCTAGATCAATATTTAAAGGTTTCATATACTAACCTAATTTCCACTGGAGGAGATTCAAGTATCCTTTTGGGACGATATACCTTAAGATCTTATGATCAGTAAACATTATAAAATTCAAACCCTATAGATAATACCTCCAAAACAATAAAGCATAAAACACTATTTTACACATGAGTTTCTACCTATGGTAATTTAATTCATGTTTCCTTAACTACTGAGTCCCATAAATCCAACTCGATCTCATGGCATTAGCAAAACTCAATGTCCAATACTAGAAGAATAAAAATACATAGTATACTCCTCTCTTGGAATAGGTAGAAGAAATATGGGTTCTAATGTAAAATGCCTCTTTAGATCCTAAAAATCATTCTAAAAATCATCGAACCATTCAAAATTTATTACCTTTTTGGTCAATACACAAAGCATCACTACATAATGGGAAATGTCTTAGATGAACCTACTATAATATTCATCTGACCCCACAAATCTATGGATATCGAACATGTTCTTTGGATGAACCCATGAAACCACTGCGCACACATTCACTACATCCAATGAAACACCTTCATCCAAGATTATGTGGCCCAATAAATTTAACTAATAAATCCAAAACATGAATATAGATAGCTTGGTGGATAGACGATTATTTTTTAGTGTACTCAAGACAATGTTATGATATTGGTCATGATTGTCAAGTGTATTGGAGTAAACCAATATGTCATCCACAAACACCACCACAAACTGATCTAGGTATATTTTGAAGATCAATTTCATAATGGGAGAAAAATCAGGGTAGTTCGTTATCCCCAAAGACGTTATGAAGAACTCATAATGTCCATAACTACTTATAAAATAAGTCTTTATTATATCAGAAGTATGAAAACTATGTTGATAACACCTCGACATAAAATTAACATTATTTATAATACAATATCCTCTCATATTTTCAAAAATATCATTAATGAGTGGAAGATGATACATGATATTGACAGTCATTTGGTAAAACTTTTGGTAATCCACATATAAGAACAAACTCAAATCATCCTTATTTGTTAGAAATATATGCGAAACCTAAGGTGACATACTTGGTCGAATAAACCCCATATTATCCAACTCCTCCAACTGAGTATTGAGATATTGTAGATCTATCGGTTCAATTCTATATAGTGGAAATGGAACTAGATCTTCCCCTTAAAGACCTCAACAGCGAATTCAACATCTCTATCAGGTGGAAACCCTAATAAGTATTCAAGAAACTTATCCTAAAACTGATCCACTACTGTTGGGGAGAAACCATGATTTACATCTCCATCATCCAGTTATTAGAGTTTCAACCATACCTGTGATATCTCTCTATTATAGAGTAATTGGACATGCTCATCCTACCTAGATATCATATTCTCCATATTGTATATTATTTTCACATTTAGGAGACATAAAAGTCACTCTTAATTGGTAATAATAGATATGGGCTCAATATGCGACTTACCAATCCATAATTAGAATTAGGTCAAAGTCCAACATGTCAAGGATAGAGAGATCCAATAGAAAATAAAATTATCTAACATCAAGATAAAATACCTTGCATAAAAATATTTCTCTAAACTGTACTCCCAATATTGTATCAATATTCATAACACCACTCAAAAACTCCACATACATTGTAGCACACCAATCTTCCATCGTACGCTTCTCTTTGAATAATACAATAGCGTGTGTTGTATGCAACATCGAGTTCTCACACACCTCAACCAATCAAAATAGCCGTTATGAATAGTAATACCCACTTTTTGAAATTTTATAAATTTTATTTTTCAAATGGGAATTCATTTTTGGATTCGGAATATCGAAATTAGCCTAGGCTGATCTTTTTGTAATTTGTTGAATACATTCAATTTTTGATTAATAGTGAAAAACGCTGAGTTATTAGGTAAAACTGACTTTTTATTTAAATAAATATTTATTTAAATTTATTTTCGGTAAAAATAGATACATAATACATATATAAGTTCAATGTAATTCATTGGAGTCATTTTATATTAATTTTAGATATATAAAATTTTATTGAACTTTTCACCGTCTTTTACCCACCTCCTAGGAGCTTTTGCAAATTTTCACAAAACATAATTTTACCGCTTCTATGAGTGGAATTTCAAAACCTCAAGTGAAACGGTTGATATCAGTAAGTAAGATGTTGTTCAATGAGATGAAAATAATTTTTGTTGAATAGTAACTTTTTATTTTTATTTAACGCGGTTAAAAGTAAATAGGGTAATTAATGGTAAAAATGATATTATTTTTACACTGACACATGTCCTAATTCTTTTGGATAAGTATAATTCGATCAAAAACAACATTAGTAATAAAATATGAACCTATTTGGTTCACTTGTATTAGATTAGGACATTTATTATTATTTAATTTAGAGAAGAGTTAAAAGAGTTAAAATCAACGTTTAATAACTATAACATTTTTAATATAAGGTTATATATATGATAAGTTCTATTATAAATATTCATTTTAATGATAAAAATATTTCCTACATAATGATAGTTTATTTATAAATTTTAGACATTAAATAATTTAATTTATTTATGACACAATAGTGATGCAATAATTACCTTTTTAATGAAATATTAAAATAATTGATATTATAAAAACCCAAATAAATATAATTTGAGATCTTTTATGAATTACACTAATTTAATAGGTTAATATGACTTGTTAGGATTGATTTAATTAACTTTGTTCGTAGTAATCATTCTTTTATGATTTTCACAAAAATCAATTTCCAAATAGTGTCAAAATTGACATAAAAGTGTTTTTGAAACAAATATTATATTTTTAATTGATATTATATTCCAAAAAAATATATGGATCAGCCAAGAGACCTATATAATTATATTTGTATCATTAATTATCCACTTGGGGTTCTCTTGGAAGTTTATAGTAATTTTATTTTCCATATAATATAAAAATACAAAGTGACATGGTAAATGTGAAACTAATTAACTAACAGTTAAAACTAAAAGATAAGGTTAATATAATGACCCAAACCTTTATATAACCTTATTTTTGGTGGTTTTAGACCCATATCCACCTTAGACTCAGAATAAATATGTTTGGAACCATTAGAAACCTAAAATGATTTTATTATAAAATAATATTTCACTCTTTTCCTACGGTGCCCCTCACCCATCTTATAAAAGGGCACTCCCCCTTCTCTTTAATTCAAACTATAAAAGCCATTTGGATCAGCCAAACTCGGCCCAAATAATCTCTCAACTTCCCTCACATAATCCTTGAGGCCTTATTTTGATTAGAAATCCAACCTAAGGAGCCCTTTTGATCAAATCAAAAGGAAGAACCTGAAGAAGAGGTAATGATTTCACCACCCTCTTTCATGTTCCTTTCTTCTTCCACTTATTCTTTCTTTGTTATTTCCATTATAAAATAATAACACAAGTATCTTCTATATAATATGATGTTATTATAAATATGGTACAACCATATTCACTATTCTATCCATCATTTGAATGACATGTCACCATACGTGCGTACGTACGACTTACCGTCTCCACGTCATGGTGTAATTGTCATTCAAAACATTATTATTTGGATGGGTATGATAATGATATTTATTTGAAGTAAATAATAAATATAACATTATAATTATTCTTAATATATGATATACCATCCAATTATATACGATTTTAATATCAAAAGAATGATATTGTCTCTCGTCCGTACGTACGAAATACCGTCTCCACAAACTCGATGAGATTCATTCCGCATCGTATCCATTCAAGAATAATTTTCATTTGATGATTAAAAATAATGATTAAGGACTTGATATAATTCTGTATATGAATATGATACAACCTATCAATAACAAACATGGCTTACATAACAAATCATATAAAGGAAAACAAATCATTTAACACATGAAACGACGATAATACTAAGATATTATTAACAAAGAAATGTTAAAAGATCATATAAGTTATCATATTAATGTATATGATTCTTGTATAATTTAATAAAAATAATTTCACCATTATACAGGAGGCTAACCTACCTTCAACCATGGAAAAGTACAAGGTATGGTTTAATTTCACAATCTCTTTATTATCCAAGGTTGTTTTTATGTATGTATCTACTGGGACCTCTTTATCATCCATATCCATGTTTCTTAAAAATTTATTTCAAAAAATCTTTAATATTTAATAGAAAATTGGTTAAAGTCATTTATACCCTTTTTTGATTTTTTATAAGATGTGTATAAAGGATTCTTTCTGTCGTTTTCCAAACAAGGTCCTTTTTAACATTTTCGACAAAATTAAGGTAAGAATGAATTTTTTTTATAATATACGGTGGGTGCGGTTATTTTCTGCCATTATAAAATCTTAGAAGAATCCCTTAAAATCTAATAAGAGTGTTTTCAAAATAATGGTTTTATTTTATAATTATTTGACTTTTAAATGATTTCAAAAAGGAGATATTTCTCTCAAATAGTTTTGATTTAATCTATGTCAACATCCTTTGATAGATTTTAATCTTTTTTGAAGTTGATTTATTATGATACAAATATTCAATATTATATTGAAGGTTTTGTGATATTTTTGAGTGAGGATGAGTTATTTTTATACCATTCATGGTTTATGGATGAAGTATTGAGATTTTGTATGCTAGTTTTAATACGAATGTTTATGTTATTTTTAAACCTGTTCATATGAGGAATGCATTGAACTTAGTAAGTGACGGGTGGAGCCCTCTATAGCTCCTCGATGCATCGGTAGGTCTCATGAGATAAATTAGTGTCTTGGAACATGTCCATGAAAAAATCTTATTTTTAGTCTTGACACAAGGTCTTAACTATGTGGTTATGATAGTCTGGCATTATGCATTCCACAATTATAAATGTCGTTATTGGTATTGCATGTGATTATTATATTAGTATAATATCCATGTGAATAAGTAAATGGAATTATTTCATTTTATATTTTCCATATTATGCTGAAGTTTGAGTTTAAAAGGCTTTTGTTTTAGTTATACAGTGCCTTAAATGTTTGGGTTTATTTGTGAAAGTATCCGCTATATTGTTATCCTTACTGAGCATCTGAGATCACCAATTTCAATGTTTTATTTTTCCCAGGATGTGTAGAAGTATTTTATGAATGGCCTGAAGGGATAGTATGAGGTGATATGAAGAATATATGTGTTTTAGTTTTTCAATTTATGATGTAATGTAAGACTTATGAATATATCTACTGTTTTCAAGTCTACTAAACTGATCGGTCTTTCGGGATTTGATACCTTGTGATCATTCCAATGTTATGTAATAATGCACTGACTCTGGGTAACTAGGGTTGGAGAATTACAATTGGTATTAGAGGATGTTTAGTAATAAACCTTGGATGCTAGATTTAGGTAAACTCTGATTAGAACACATATCCCTAAGATAGACTTTGAGGATTAGTATATAAGAACTTCCTAGAAATTTGGTATTGTAGAGATTTTGTGAGTTTTCCGAGCAATACATCCCTGCCTGGATACGACCAGGTAGAGGCGGTTCTGGCATAGAAGTAACTAGGGTTAAAACTCGAAAACACCACTTTGATAAAGACTCGAACTGGAACTGGTGCACGACAACGGGCATTACTGCACTCTTGGTTACGACACTCCCGGGGGATATGCATAGGATAATTCAAATTTACTTTACAAACAATTATGAATGGTTTATGAGTATATAGTTCCTCAAAGAAATGTTTTTTTTATGATTATGGATTATATTCATAAACTGTTCAATTTATGTTAAGTGTTTTACAAGTTTTGAATTATGTATTTCGATTCATAAACTAATCAGTTTATGCCATTGTTTAGAAATGGTACCTAGTGGAAGGAATGGAAGCTGTATCAATGCATGGACTCCATATAAGGATTGCCCTCCTGCTCAAGATAATTATAGTGGAGATGGTGATACAACTGGTGCTGATTAGCTTATCACTATATGGGGACAACTCACTCAGGTTATGAATAATAACCTTACCCATATGGTGCACCCTGATCCGCAACGTGGATTATCATTGTTAGAATGCTTCATGAGGCAAAATCCACCAAAAGATTAATGGGGGTAAAAATCCACTAGTAGCTGAGAAATGGATCAATTCCTTAGAGAAAATATTCCACACCTTGGGGAGTAGCGAAAGGGAAAAAGTTGTCTTGGCAGTTTGCTGCCTCCCTAGAGATGCTGATAAATTGTGTTCCTTGATTCAAAATACAATGGAAGATGAATAAGTATAAAGTATTGAATGGAGGGAGTTTAAAGAAATTTTCTTAGAAAAATACTTTCCTCATGACCATCGAGCATATATGGAAAGGCAATTTATCAGTCTGAGTCAAAAGGAAGATGAGAATGTCACAAAGTATGAAGCTAACCTTACCAGGTTAGTAAGGAATGAAGCATATTATATACATAACTCTAGGAGTACGATTGATCATTTCATTGATGGGTTAAAACCATTTCTCTGTTGAGAATTAGTATCAAAATATTTTTCGACATACGAAGACATTGTCTCATGTTCTATCAAGATGGAAAAGGAATTCTCTATGTCTTATGACTTTAAAGCAAAGTAGGAGAAGAAGAGATCTGATGATCACTCTGGAAAAGGAAATAAGGGGATGAAGGGAAAAGTTGAATATCCATCCTGCAGTAAATGTGGGAAGAAACACCCTGGTACTTGTCTGAAGGGTATGAGAGTTTGTTACAAGTGTGGTGAAAAAGTCCACCAAGATTGTGATTGTAAGGGGAAGAAAGAAGATACTGATGTTCAGTGCTACAATTACAGGGAGATGGGAAATTATGAAAATGAATGTCCTAAGCATCAGGGAAACATACCACAGAAGAGGCCAAGTAATCAAGGACAAGCTTATGCTATAACTACTACTGATGTAGAAGCTCCTAAAGACGTAGTGGCAGGTAACATAAAGGTTCATCAAGTTTAGCCAATACGTTATTTGATTCTGGATCATCGCATTATTTCATTTCTTCATAGTTTGATAAGAAAATCAGATATTTCCAATTTTATTTAACAAGGGAGTTGTGAGTCAAACTCCTAAAGGAAGTGTCGTTGCAACAAAGTTGTGTGAATTAGTTCCCATTAGTTCATATAAATGTTTTTTATCTACTGATCTCATCGTTATAACCATGATTGAATTTGATATAATCCTTGGTATGGATTGGATTTCAGACCATGATGCAAAAATTTATTATAAGAAGAATGAGGTAACAATTTTTGATGATGATAAAGAGTACTTTATATTTAGAGAAGAAATTTCACCACCTAATTCTTATCTAGATCGACCCCCAGTTGCTCAACTAAATTCAATTATTGGGGAGGAAGAGAATGAAATTACTTTGGATGAGGAAATGAATGTTTGAATAGAGGATGTACCAATTGTGCGAGAATATGTTGATGTTTTTCCAAATGATTTACCTGGACATCCTCTAGAATGAGAAATTGAGTTTTCCATTGACTTAATTCCTAGTTCAAGGCCCATATCGAAGACCCCTTATAGAATGGACACTGTGGAATTAGTGGAACTAAAGAAACAACTAGAGTAATTGAGTAACAAGGGATTTATTCTCTCTAGTGTTTCTCCATGGGGAGCCCCTATTCTTTTTTAAGAAGAAAGATGGATCTATGAGGTTGTGAATTGACTACAGGGAGATCAATGCTATAACAATAAAGAAAAAGTATCCCCTTCCTCTCATTGATGATTTATTCAACCAACTTCATGGATCTCAATAATTTTCAAAGATTGACCTTTGATCTAGATATCATCAGTTGTGTGTGAAGAAAGAAAACATTTTGAAAACAGCATTTTGAACCAGGTACGAGCATTATGAGTTTACAGTAATGCCTTTTGGTTTGACTAATGCACCCTCTGTCTTCATGGATCAAAAGATCAAAGTTTTCAAGGAATATCTTGATGAATTTATAGTGGTATTTATTGATGATATCTTGGTATACTCCAAAATCTACGATGATCATGAAAATCATTTATGCATCATTATGAAAACCCTCATATGAAATGAATAATACGGGATGTTTAGCAAGAATGAATTCTAGCTTTAGGAGATTTCTTTTCTTGGCCCTATTGTCTCTAAAGATGGAATCTCTGTTGATATTTCCAAGAAAAGAGAAATCCAAGAATGACAAACACCAATGAGTATAACCGAGGTATGAAGTTTTATTGGTTTAGCAGGTTATTATCAACGTTTCACCCAGAATTTTTCCCGATTGGTTAACCCATTAATGAAGCTCACACGTAAAGGGGTTAAATTTATTTGGACAAAAGAGTGTGAAGAATTTTTTGAAGAACTGAATATAAGATTAGTCAATGCACCTATCTTGACTCTACCATTGGGGAATGATGGGTTTTTATTTATAGTGATACATCAATGAAAGGACTTGGTTGTGTCCTTATGCAAAATGATAGGGTTATTGCCTATGCATCACGAAAGCTAAAAATTCATGAGCAAAACTATCCTACTAATGATCTTGAGTTAGCAGCTATAATAATTTCTTTTAGGATTTAGAGACACTATCACTATGGTGAAAAATGTGATATATACACCGATCACAAGTGTTTGAAGTATATTTTAGCACAGAAGGAACTCAACATAAGGCAACTGTGATTGCTCGAGTTACTCAAGGATTATGATTTCACTATAAAATACCACCCGGGGAAGGAAAATAAGCTGAAAGATGCTTTGAGTAGAAAGTATCATGGAGTTTTGAACATGATGAGAGTTGAAAGGGATCCTATTTTCATGGATCTAGTAAATATGGATATGGGAATAACAATAGAAGTGAAACATCAATGCTTTTTCAAATGGTTTCCAAACCATATTTACTCGAATGGAAAAAGAGTTCTCAGGCTGATGACTAAGAGTTTCAAAAGAATATTAAAGCTGCGAATGATGGTAGATTGAGTGAATTTGTGTTTGAATAAGGAATTTTGAAATTTGGGACGAGACTATGGGTTCCCGACATAACTGATCTGAATAGAGAATCATTAGACAGTGCCCATAGTTCCAATTTCTCTACGCACCATGGTAGCACTAAGATGTATAGAGATTTGAAAGAACGTTTTTGGTGGGACAACATGAAGAGGGGGTTTGCTTATTTTGTGTCAAGATGTATGGTTTGTCAACAAGTGAAAGCTGTAAGGAAACAACCTGGAGGAGTCATGAAACAACTTCCCATACTTGAGTGGAAATGGGATAATATTATGATGGACTTTGTAATGGGACTACCAAAGACTCCTAGATGTAATGATTCAATATGGGTCATTGTTGATCGTCTTACCAAGTTAGAACATTTTCTTTCTATAAGAGAAGATCTACCACTTGAACATCTAGCAAGACTATATGTTAATGATGTTGTGAGACTTCATGGAGTACCTCTATCGATTGTTTCTGATCGTGATCCGTGTTTTACATCAAGATTATGAAAAATTATTCAAAAGGCCTTGGAAACTGAACTTCGTTTGAGCACTGCCTTCCACCCTCAAACTGATGGACAATCAGAAAGAACTATTCAAACCATAGAAGACATTTTGAGATCCTGCTCACTTGACTTTCAGGGTATGTGGGATCAATATTTACCTCTGGTATAATTTTCCTATAATAATAGAATCCATTCAAATATTCATATGGAACCATATGAAGTGTTATATGGAAAGAGATGTTTCACACCAACCCATTGGGATGATGTTGGTGAAAGAAAACTCGTAGGCCCAGAACATGTTGAGGAAACGATGGAAAAGGTAAAGGTAATCCAAATTCACATCAAAGAAGATCAAAGTAGGTAGAAGAGTTATGCTGACAATCGAAGGAAGGATTTGGAACTTCATGTTGGTGATCATGTTTTCTTGAAGGTATCTTCATGGAAGGAATTATACGTTTTGGTAACAAAGGTAAATTGAGTCCCAGGTACATCAGATCATTCGAAATTCTTGAACGAATTGGGGTCGTAGCTTACTATTTTGCAATGCCTCTAAGTCTCTAAAATGTTCACGATGTTTTCCACGTATCACTGTTGAGAAAATACATTCCTGACCCAACGCATGTACTCACCTATGAGGAATTAGAACTATAACCTGATCTATCTTATTGCGAAGAGCCTGTTAGGATTCTAGATACAAGAGAACAAGTGCTAAGAAACCTGATGACTCGTCTAGTGAAAGTTCTATTGAGAAATCATAAGATGGAAGAGGCAACGTGGGAACCTGAGGAACTTATGATGAAGAACCACACAAGTCTTTTTGTTTAGTAATATTCTTGAAATTTCTAGGATGTAATTATTTGATGGAGGGGAGAATGTAACACCCCAAGCTTCCACGGTATGCTTCTCTATGAATAATACAATAGTGTGTGTTGTATGCAACTTCATGTTCTAACACACCTAAACCAATCAAACAAGCCGTTATGAATAGAAATACCAACTTTTTGAAGTTTTATAAATATTATTTTTCAAAATGGAATTCAATTTTGGATTCGGAATATCGAAATTATCCTAGGGTGAATTTTTGGTATCTTTCTGAAAACATTCAATTTTTTATTAATATTGAAAAACACAGAGTTATTAGTTAAAACCGACTTTTTATTAAAATAATTATTTATTTAAATTTAATTAAGGTCAAAATAGATACATAATACCTATATAAGTTCAATTTAATTCATTGGAGTCATTTTATATTAAATAAATATATATATATATATATATAATTTTATTGAACTTTTCACCTTCTTTTACCCACCTCCTAGGAGCTTTTTCAAATTTTCACAGAAATTAATTTTACCACTTCTATGAGTGGAATTTCAAAAATCTGAGAGACACGGTTGATATCAGTAAGTAAAATGTGGTTCAATGAGATAAAAATAATTTTTTTGTGAATAGTAACTTTTTACTTTTTTTTACCACGGTTAAAAGTAAATAGGGTAATTAAAGATAAAAATGATATTATTTTTACACTCACACATGTTCTAATTCTATTTGATAAGTATAATTCGACCAAAACAACCTTAGGAATAAAATATGAACCTCTTTGGTCCACTTGGATTAGATTAGGGCATTTATTATTATTTAATTCAAAGAAGTGTTAAAAGAGTTAAAATCAAAGTTTAATAACTAAATTTTTTTTAATATAGGGTTATACATAAGATAAATTCGATTATAAATATTTATTATAAAGCTAAAACTATTTCCTACATAATTATATTTTCTTTATAATTTTTAGACATTAAATAATTTAATTTATTTATGACACAATGGTGATGTAGTAATTACCATTTTAAAGAAATATTAAAATAATTGATAATATAAATACCGAAATAATTATAATTTGAGACTTTTTATGAATTACTATAATTTTATATGTTAATATGACATGTTAGGATTGATTTAATTAACTTTTTTCGAAGTAATAATTCTGTTATGAGTTTCACCACATTAAATTTCCAAATAGTGTCAAAATTGACATAAAAGAGTTTTTAAAACAAATATTATATTATTAATATTTATTCTATTCCAAAAAATCTAATGATCAGCCAAAAGACTTA
This sequence comes from Viscum album, assembly GCA_963277665.1. NCBI lineage: Eukaryota > Viridiplantae > Streptophyta > Magnoliopsida > Santalales > Viscaceae > Viscum > Viscum album. The sequence goes on along the minus strand of OY728167.1, from coordinate 460,180,497 downwards.
TATAATGATTAGTGTATCATTAATGAACCACTTGGGGTTATCTTGGAAGTTTATAGTATATTAATTAACCAAATAATATAAAAATACAATGAGACATGGTAAATGCGAAACTAATTAACTAGGAGTTAAAACTAAAAGGTAAGGTTGATATAATGACCCAAACCAGTCTAAAACCTATTGGTTTGGTTTTTTTATACCCATACCCACCTTATAATCTGAATAAATCAGTTATAGAGCCATTATAAACCTAAAATGATTTTATTATAATATAATATTTCACTCTTTTCCTAAGGTGCCCCTCACCCCTCTTATAAAAGGGAACCCCCCCTTCTCTTTACTTAACACCTTCACAGCCATTTGGCTCAGCCAACCCTACCAAAATACTCTCTCAAATTCCATCACTTAAACCTTGAGGCCTTAGTATGACCATAAATCCAACCTAAGGAGCCTTTTTTATCAAATCAAACGGAAGAACCCAAAGAAGAGGTAATGATTTCACCACCCTCTTTCAAGTTCTTTTTTTCTTCCACTTCTTCTTTCTTTGTTATTTCCATTCAAAAATAATGAATCAAGTATCTTCTATATAATGTGATGTAATTATAAATATGGTACAACCATATTCACTATTCTATCCATCCTTTGAATGACATGTCACCATACATGTGTACGTACAGCTTACCGTCTCCACATCATGGTGTAATTGTTATTTAAAGCTTTATTATTTGGATGGGTATGATAATGATGTTTAATTGAAGTAAATAATTAATATAAAATTATAATGATTATTTATATATGATATACCATCCAATTATATATGATTTTAATATCAAAAGACTGATATTGTCCCTCGTACGTACGTACGGAATACCCTCTCCACGAACGCGAGGAGATTCATTCCCCATTGTATCCATTCAAGAATAATTTTTATTTTATGATTAGAAATAATATTTATGGACTTAATATCATTAAGTATATGCATAATATAAAACCTATCCATAATAATCACGGCTTACATAACAAAGCATATAAAGGAAAACGAATCAGTTAACACCTGAAACGATGATAATACTAAGATATTATTAACAAAGAAATGTTAAAAGATCATATATGATATCATATTAATGTATATGATTCTTGTATAATTTAATAACAATTATTTCACCATTATAATGGAGTTTAACCTACCCTCTACCAAGGAAATGTAAAAGGTAAGCGTTAATTTCACAATCTCTTTATTATCCGAGGATGTTTGTACGTAAGTTTCTACTGGGACCACTTTATCTTCCACAACCATGTTTCTTAAAAATGTATTTCAAAACATCTTTACTATTTAATAGAAAATGGTTTAAAGTAATTTATACTGTTGTTTAACTTTTTATAAGATGTGTATAAAGGAATCTTTCTATCATTTTCCAAACAAGGTCCTTTTTAACCTTTTCGAAAAAATTAAGGTAAGAATGTTTTTTTAACTTATACGGTAGGTGCGGTAATTTTTTTCCATTATAAAATCGTCGAATCTTCGCTTAAAATATTATAAGAGTATTTTCAAGATAATGGTTTTATTTTATAATTATGTGACTTTTAAATGATTTTAAAAATGAGATATTTCTCTCAATTTGTTTTGATTTCATCTATGTCAACATACATTGATAGATTTTAAGCTTATTTGAAGTTGATTTATTATGATACACATCTTCCATATTGTATTGAAGGTTCTATGATATGTTTGACTGTGAATGTGTTATTTTTATACCATTCATGGTTTATGGATAAATTATTGACATTTCATATGCTAGTTTTAATAAGAAGGATTATGTTATTTTTAAACCTGTTCATATAAGGAATGCATTGGACATAGTATGTGTCGGGTGGAGGCCGCTATAGCTCATTGATGCATCGGTAGGTCTCATGAGACAAATTAGTGTCATGGAATAAGGCCTTGACAAAATCTTATTTGTAGTCTTGGCAGAAGGCCTTGACTATGTGGTTATGATAGTCTGGAATTATGCATTCCATAATTATGAAAGTGGTTATTGTCATTACATGTGATTATTTGATTAGTTGAATATACATGTGAATATGTAAATGGAATTATTTCATTTTATCTTTTCCATATTATGTTTCTGTTCATGTTTAAAATGATTATGTTTTAGTTTTACATTTCCTTAAATGTTTATGTTTATTTGTGAAAGTTTTCGCTATATTGTTGTCCTTAATGAGCATCTGAGATCACCCCTTTAAATGTTTTATTTTTCCCAGGATGTGAAGAATTATTTTACGAATGACCTACAGGGATAGTATGAGGGGATTTGAAGAAAAGATGTGTTGTATTTCTTCAATTTATGATGTAATGTAAGACTTATGAATATATCTAGTGTTTCCAAGGCTACTAAACTGATCAGTATTTTGGGATTTGATCCCTTGTGGTCATTCTAATATTAAGTAATGATTCACCGACTCTGGGTAACTAGGGTCAGGGAATTACATACATGCTCAAAAAAATTACATTTTTAGCATAAATAACATAAATTATAGGTACCAGTATCAAATATGGAACTGGATAAAGTAGAATCTATAGTAATAGTACCTCTCACTATAAATGGTACATCCATTATATCCACAACTGTAGGATGTAACTCATGAAAATGTCCTGCCTCTATTCCCTACCAGGAAGTGTGACTCCCCTATGCTACATAACTCTACTAATATGGGATATCGTTCCATGAAGATCCTCTTCCACTTCCTCTACCTTATCGTCTAATATAAATCCATCTTCTATAATGGTATGGTCTAGACGAACCCCTTACCAAACTATGACACTATCTAGGTGAACCATCACTACGTGATTATTGCTGGGTCCAAAAGAACATCTGTATATGACCTATCTTGACACTATACTGGCACTCTACTCTTGGATGAGGGAACTGTCTTCAAATGTGTCTAGGACTACCATACTGGTAAAAGATCACTTGAGTAAGGTTATATGAAATAGATCCCTCTTTCTGGGTGCTCTATTTCACACTTCCCTGGATAATACTATCATAGAAATGCTTCTTACTCTAGGTATCTCTACGTACCAATCATCTATATGGAACCACTTGAACTACATTGGAATATTGATTTACGTTATACTCAGCTATGAGAGACTAATACACCACCTCTTCAAATATCGTTAATTGAAAAAGTTTATCCATGTACTTAATTTCACATTAAACATGTCCTAGAAATGTCTCGATGTAGTTTTATTAGCCCCTATCGATGCTAGAGAAAACCACTAATAGTATGTAATGAATTTGGCCTAGTCAATTACGAATATACTACCTGAGTAAACCTCATTAACATAGCTTCTTTTTCCTACCTAGTATTCTATGGATATATGTGAACCAACACACATCCCAAAAATTCCTTCCTTAACATACCATCAGCATGTCCAGTCCATGATAGAAGATCCCACTAGTGCTTTTATAATCCTCATAGCATATAATCATAAATCATTACCCTACCCTATGGAAGAGACTCTAAGTGGCCATATATAGTCTATATGAAATCAACCCAAAACTCAGGTCTCTCATGCCCACAATCTCCAATAATAGTTAGAGGGTTCTACAACTGGAATTCCCTCATCTGATCAGGAAAAATCTTGTCAACACACCCTGGGTCTCTTCCCATAAACTGCATTAAATGAGATATGTTCTCCCATAAATATTATCTTACTCCCTCACTTGGCCCGATTGGTTCCTCAGGCCCACTAAGGGTGGGGAATCTCTATCCATGTACTCTTGTAGTCCTCTCAATAAGAGTCATTGTTGAGGAATATCCCTTAAATTTCAAACACTCTCTTTATGACATAGTTTGAAAAACATTAACATGCTTACCTAAAAGCGGAAAAAATAAGAAAGAACAAGTCATTTCCCCAAACCCCACCTCACAGTCATGACCAAGTAACTATCAATACTATTTAACGTCCTATACATAGGTCATGGTTCATAGAGGGAAACTCAAACTAATTATTTATGTTTTTTATTTAGACACACAATTATTCTCATCTATCATTATTTTAAATTTCAAAATTTCTCATTAGGAACCTATTTCATTTCAATTTTACAAGGAATTAAAAATAGTTCAAGATTAACAACATACATGTAGCCCACTTATCCCAGTACTTGCCAAAAAATGATGCGTGTCCCAAAATAATCCTGACTACCTAGAATGATACTTGTAAACTCGACTGTCATGCCATACCAGGCCACAAATAAAATTGTAACAAGTCTCAGAAAAAATAATCAAATGACACAATAAGTGCACCACCCAAGGTTAAATAATATTCAACTATAATAGAAAACAAAAATTTAACAATTCAAACATTAGGTACATGGATTGTCCCCTAAATTTGGGATAGCTACTCCCATGAACGAGCTCATAACCATGAACCGAGTCATCATAGTATCCTTTATACCTTTACCAAATAGTAAGAAAAAAGAAAAATAAAATAAAATTGGGCTTTGATGCCACTTTGTAGCATCCTGGCCCAGGTGCCACACACTGGTACCCTATGTTGGTTGGTCACATGACCTTAAACGCACCTCCCCGTATTCTAGAGGCTACCAACTAGAATGAGGGCCAAATAATTCAATCATGGGGATAATAAAACCATTTTTATTAGAGTAATACAATAGATAAATTATATAAACAGCTATGGAATAACATATAACTGTAAAAGATATCATTATCTCATGAGTATCAAAGAAGGAAATTCATTATCCAAACTAATGTATAAAAAAATGTCTTGCTAATGTACGTGTCCAATGTCTAAAATGAAAAATAAAAATAAAGACACTGAAGACTCCCAATAAGGTCCTGAACCATGTCTGATTCCCTCATCCATGCTACTTACCCATGTCATCCATCCAAACCTTGGTCCTTTTCCCTTATCCTTTACTGTAAACACAAAGTCTATTTAGGTACCAATGAGGATGCCCAAGTACGGTGTGAGTATAAATTTGTATACCACCACGAATGATGTCTAAAAAATATCCAGTCAAGTAGTGTATCCAGTTTTATAAATCAACAAATATAATGATTAAGTAAATAGTTATTATATTATCAAAGTATAATTAATTTGACCACCCAAACACCAAGGTTTCTGTTGACACCCATACCTCAATACCAACGTCGGTTAATTCTTGTGCCTGGAGTATCCCTATTTGTCCTTATATCTCAAAAGGCCATTGTTACCATTATTCAATATATTATCGAAGTCCCATGTTACCATCCACACATCACACTATCGAATGAACATGTTCCCATTCATTAATTCACAACTAAATGACCATATTACCATTCATTCCATTACACATCAGAATGACCATGTTACCATTAATATCTGAATTTACATGTTACCATTCACACATCACATATTAGAATGACCATGATTTTATTCTACAACTCATAGCTAAATGACTATGTTTCTATTCATCAGATAATTAAATAAAAAATTATTTATTCACAAAAATATGATTACTAATGTAACATTTAGTTTATCACAAAATTTCCATTAATTAATTCATCAATTAAAATAATAAATTTCCACAAATCAAAATCCCATAATTAATTCGATAATTAATTTTCTTAATTATCAATCTTAATACCTCATAATTAATTACATCATTAATTATCAAAATTCCCCAATATCAATATCTCATAACAAATTCATCAATTAATTATCTCCCATCAACAATCTCTATGCCTCATAATTAACATTAAAATCCTTTATCTAGCTCAAAACACAATATATTATAATAAATTTCACAATTAATAATCTAAATACAAAATTCCCAAAATCCCAAATTCCCATCCACTTAATTAATTAATTCATCAATTAAATAATTAAATCATGAAATCAATTTCCAAACAACTAATATAAGTTCTTCAATTACATCCAAATTAATGAAATAACAACTATGGGATTGGAATAATAGAATACCTACCTAATGTTTCATGAAGAATGCTCACCAATGGAAGTCCCCAAAAAATTGAGTGGCATAACGAGATAGATCTACATTAAAATCTAGAAGACTAAATAAAGAAATAATTATTCAATATTATATAAATATTGATTTATTTTTACAAAACTCTATTTAGATTTATCAAATTTGAATCCAAATATAAATAAATATATGATATACATGACCAAAATAAAGGGAGAAGAAAGGTGGTGGAATGAGAAAATAACAAGATAGCATCCACTTATGAGGAGTAGTGTAGATATTCAATCTTGGAATCAAATTAAAATGAAAGAAGGTCAACAATTCTTGTAATTTGTCTAGAGAGATCTAAAATCATGAAATAAATCCTAGGGTCTAATGTGGGTCAATTTGGGATTAATTTTCTTGCTTCAGAAATTTAAAAACATATTTTTGGGTTACAATAAATCACATACATTGTTGCATGGAAGAGGTGCATAGTTTACCCTAATCGGGCACCTAAATTATGTGCATATTATATTGGGGGTTAATGGTTACTTCTATTAGGGAAAATGGGTTTTCAAACCATTCTCCAACCGTAAAAATTCCTATTTTCTTGGGATTTACTTTTTTTGGTCTTGGTTCATGGTTTTCCCTATCCTTGTGCCACACATGCACAACCACCATTCTCTTCCATGTTTCTGAATTTTCACCCAATCATACCACAAGGTGAGGAAAAATGAACATTAATGAACACAAGTCAAAAGTGTATTTGTATCTAGGGTTATGAAATTTCCCTAAATAGTCAGGATCATACAATATACACCTTTATAATATCTCATCCTCGAGATTTAGTCCCAACCCTATCTATGATTCTGAGTGGAAATGATTTCACCACAGATCCCTTATATCTGTATCCATTTTCAGAGTTTCCTCTTTCACATGTGAATTCTTCCAGAATAAATGATCTATCGAGAAGGTCTTTCCCGACAACACATTATCATGGTGATCCAACACACATATCAGATGCTCCACAAAGTAAGTTTCTATCTTTTACTCAACATCATCCACATCAATCACATGAGAAATGTATGAAAAAAACTATCATATTTGTGAGACATCTAGAACATAATTCATAGCACTATATTTCATTGGAAGATTCAATTAGTATTCCATCAGCTAAATTATTTCAACAACTTCAAAATGTCCAATGAGCCTAGGTTCCAGCTTCCCGTATCACCATATCATATGGTTCTCTAACCCAGGTGACACCTGATTTAATACATGATCACCATATATAAAATCTAGGGGTTTTTATGTCTATCAACATATGTGTTCTATTTACTCTGATTGGTTTCCATATGTTTTCATACTAACTAAACCTGCTCCGATGTATCTTATATGAGACTCAATTCCAAAAATTCTAACTCACCTGCCTCCATCTTGCATAGAGGTGATATGCAAGAACACCATAACGAGACTCAAATGATGGAATCTGTATTGTAACCTGATAGAAGTTATTATAGGAAAAATCCACTAGTTCTATTTGCTTCTCCTATGAACCACTCAATTCCAGAACAGAATCTCACACCATATCCTCAAATATCTGTATAGTACTTTCCAACTACACATGTGTTTGTGGGTGGAAATATGTACTCAAAAAAACCATCATATCAAGGGCCTTCAGTAATTCTTTCCATAAGCTTAAAATGATGTGGGAGTCACGATCTGAAAAAATAGTCCGTGGTACCGCATGTAAATGGGATGTCTCCTGAACCTATAAAAAACAGAGCTGCTCCTCTGATAAAGTCTCCCACATATGAAAAAATTTGCCCCATTCATCAATCAATACACTAACAAACAAATAAAATCACTTATGCAAGGTTTCCTTGGGGGACCCACCACAAATTCCATGGTCACATCATCCCACTTCCATTATAGAATGGTAAAAAATTATAAAAAAACATAGGGTCATCGTTGATGGGACATCAAATGCATACATGTGTAGAATCATATCATGAACAATGTAATATACTTTTTCATACCCATCCACCAAAAACTATTGTTTTAGGTATTAGTAAATTTTAGTCACACCTGGATGCACTAAACACATCAAGTCTTGGAACTCACAAATCAGTTCCTCTGGTAAAACTGTAGGCACAACAACCTGATTCCTGACATAGGTGATCTCATCCTCATTTATGATCCATTATGAATGTAAATATCCAATATAAAGTCTTTCATTAAATGACAAAAATTCCAAATCCTCACACTGCCTATCTGTAATATGTCTCAAAAGTGTAGAATCTACTAAAACTAAAACCATAGTAATATACTTCTGACTCTATTGAATTAGAACATACATCTCAGCTTGAAATTTCAGCATCATCCACTCAATACGAGACTCAAGAACCATCCATTCTGATTTATCATACTCAATGCATCACCAACATTTTCCCCCTTCTGAGCATATACTCTAGATCAAAATAGAAAGAGTTAATATACTCAACCCGTATCCACTGTAGGAGATTCAAGTCTCATTGTGATAAGATATACCTTAGTCTATTTTAATCGATAAACTCTATAAAATTGTTTCACAAAAAATAATACCTCCAACACATTAAAAACAAACCACTACATCCACCTCAAGGTCTTCTGTATCATAATTTTATTCATGGGGCCTCATCTATCGTGACCCATATACCACAATTCAATCTCTTTACATCAACACATCTCTATGTCAAATCTTGAAAGCTTCATAATATGCCATATACTCCTCACCTATATTATGTTGGTTCAATATTGCTACCAAGGTCAAATGATTCATTGGCACTTGGAAAACTTTCTCATAAGAATAAAACCATTAAAACATTATTCCCTTTTTTCGAAGGCCCAAAAACAACACTTTCAAATTGGAAATGTCTAGTATGAACCTCATTTATTATCTAGATAACCCCACAAAGCTACAGATATTGAACACATTCTTGAGATTCTACCAAGAATCCACTCCAAGAAATTTATATTCCTCTACTGAGACACCTACATTTAAAATAATGTGACCCAAGAAATGTACTTGATCAATCCAAAACTAGAACATTGAGAGCTTAGTGTTTGTTCAATGATCTCTTAGTGTACTCTTAACGATGTCAATATATTGGGCATGACTGTCAGGAATCTTAGAGTACACCAAAATTTCATTCACAAACCCCACCACAATATTATCAAGGTATGCATGGAATACCTAATTTAAAAATTCCATCAACATCTTTGGCATGTTCATCAACCTAAAAAAACATCACAACGAACACATAAAATCCATACCAACTTCTAAAAGTAGTACATGTTATATCATATTTTATAACATTATGATTATGATACACTGAAGCCAAATCAATCTAGATAAATATACAAGCTCCCCTAAATTGGTCAAAAAGACCATCAATAATTGGATGACGATTTCGATTCTTCCCAGGCATCTGGTTCAACTTTCAGTAATCAACAGAGAAGTGAAAAATACCATCATCCTTATTTTTTTGACAATAGGGTTAAACCCCAAAGAGATATACTTGGTTAGATAAACCCTTTATACCCTAACTCCCCAAATGATTCTTGAGCTATTTTTTCTCAATCGGTTCGATTCTGTAGGGCGGAATAGAAACTGAATTAGGCACTGAAATATGTTAAATAGTGAATTCAACATCACAATTAGGTGGAATCCCTAATAATTATTTAGGAAACAAATTCTAAATCCAATCTACTTATAGTGTAAATACATCATGATTTACACCTATTTCAACCAGAAAGAGAGTTGAAACCTGGGTTGTGAGCTCTCCTAGTTTCTTAGTCATCAGCACGGGTCGACCATCCTAGATATCCCATTCTCCATGAGTAATATAGTGTTCACCCATAGGATATGTAACAGTCACTCTCCCGCTATAATAATCAATATGGGATCAATATGAAACTTACCACTCGATACTCAAAATTTGTTTGAATCCTAACATGAAAATAATATAAGGATCCCACAGAATATGATGCTCTCTAACTTTGAGAGAACACCCATTGCATAAACAGATGCCTCTAGACTATACCCCCAATGGTGTATCTATAGTCCGGACCCCTCTCATAATATCTACCATTAAGCTCAAACTATTCACATGATTAGAATAAATAATGGAATGGTATAAAATAGTATCAAATAAAGAACTAGATAATGAAGAATCTACAAGAATAGTACATCTCAATGCCAATGGGCTAACCTCAATGTCCCCAAGATTAGGATGAACCACATGAAATTGTCCTACCCCTCTTCTCTATGATGAAGTGTGAATCCCTAGTGATGCAATGCTCTAATGATATGTGATTTATTTCCATGGATCTCCTCATACATTTCATCTACCTACTTTAACAATATAAGTGCACATCTAAGACTGATATGATGTGGATGATCTCGTTCCCATACTCTGGCTTGGTCTAGGTGCACCCTCACTAAATTTTTTTTGGAGGGTCCTCCAGAACATCTATTTATGCCCCATCATTCAGTTGGACCAGCATTCTACTAGTGGTCAAGGTCATATTATCTGGACTTGTCCAGTCCTACCTCACTTATGATAGATCATAAGAGAAAGGTTCTATGAAACTGATCCCTCTTTTGGGTACTTCATTTCACAATACCCTAGCTAACACTAACACAGCGAAATTTCCTACTCTCAAGAGACATAACTCCTGATCATATTGTTGGAACCAATTTTATAGAATTGAAATCCTCCTCCATGTTCCCCTCACCTATGAGATCCTGATGAACCAACTCAGAAAACATATTTAACTGGAAAAAGTTATCCAAGGACTTAATATTTCATTTAATCCAATCCTAGAATGGTCTCTCCATAGATATCCCTTCCCCTATCAATGAAAAATAAAAGCACTTCATGTCTATAAAGAATACAGCATAGTCCATTATGGAAATATTTTCTTGAGTCAAACTCAACAAGTCATCTTATTTCTTCTTCCTCAGAGTATTTAGATTGAAGTTCTCCAAGAACCTTCCCAAAATTCCCTCTTATAACTTACTATGAACCTATCTTGTCCATGCCTAAATGTACCACCAATGCTTTTCTGATCCTCATAGAATATAAGTATCCAACATGAACATCATCTCTGCATTAGTCTCAATTTGGTAAAGTATATTCTCGATGGACTCAACCCATAACTCAGTTCCCTTAGGTCAACTCTCTCCAGTAAATGTTGGAGGGTTTTGCAATTAGAACTCTGTCATTAGAACAAACGTAATGCTCTCATAACACCTTAGGTATCTCCCCATGAATTTAATGAACCTAGAAATGTTTCCTTAAAATGTTCTCCTGCACCCTCGCCTGGAAATATCGGTTCCTCAGGCCCCACTTTTATTGCAGTATCTCCCAGAATGACCTCCTTCCATCCCCTCAACAAGTGTTGTTAAGGAGGAATATATCTACAATTAGAAACACACTCTTTAGGAAATAGTTTTCAGAACATTAACACATTTACGTAAGAGGGAAAAGACAATATGACATAAAAATTCAATTCAAAAAACCCAGCCACATAGTCATAACTGATGCACTACCACTACCCTTGGCCATCCTATACCTAGGTATGGTTCACAAGAGGAAACTCATTGTCATTATCAAAGTTTCTAATTTACCCACCAAATTAATCTCATCATACATAATTCAAAAATTATAAAATTTACATTATTCAACTATTTAAATTCCGTTTCCCAAGGAAAGAAAAATAGTTCATGTTCTTTAGCTTACCCCTAACCTATTTTCCCCATTCCTTCCTAAAAATGATGAATGTCACAAAATAATAATCAGTTCCCCTAATGATGCATGTAAAATTATCTTCTATGTGATATCGTGCCATGATTATATTGTAATCAAGTCTCAAAGACAATATTCGCATCACAAAACCAGTGAATCACCCAAGGTGAAAAATTATTCAACTATAATGACAAAAAATATAACACCAATTCACATCTTCGGTACTTGGGTTCTCTTTTATACATGGGTCAGATACTCCCTTGAACAAGATCATAACTAAGAATTGATTAATACTTGTAGACTTTCTAACATTCCATAATATTAAGTCAAAATAAAAATAAATGAAGACTGGGATCTGATACTAGTTTTTTAAGATCCCGACTCGGGTGCCAATATCGGGGCCCTGAAACAGTCCGTCACATGGACTCAAGCACACCTCCCCATACACGAGAGGCTGCCAACTAGAATTGAGGTTCTAATAAGTCAATTCAGGAGACACTCTCTCATATTTTTTAAAATTAATACACCATAATAAATAAATAATCAACATCAAAATATCATTTAACTATAAACAATATGAATATATAATAAAATTCATAGAAGGAAATAAAATATCCAAATTAATTCCAAAAATAATACCATGATATTTTTCATGTCAAGTGTATAAAATTAAAACTATAACCAAATACATTGATGACTCCAGAGAGGGTCCCAAACCAGATCTGGTTCCCTCATTCAAGCTTCTCCCCTAATTCAACCATCCACCCAAGGGCTTTTTACCTCATCCTATCCAAAAAACACAATTTCTATTCAGGTACTAAATAAGAATCCCAAGTAGGCTGTTATTATAACTCATTAGTCCACCACCAATGCTTTTTAATACTATATACATTCAAAAAGATTATGTAGTTTTTTGAAACAATAAATATACTTCATAAGTAAGCATTTATCACATTATCAAAGTAATCTTTATTTATACTCACAAACCCCTAGGTTTAGATAGACACATATACCTCAATACCAACTCCGTCTAATGTAGGAGACCAAAGTATTCACATGTGTTTATATATCTCAAAATTCCATTATTATGTATGTTGAATTTATACATGAATTACTATGTTAACATCCACACATTAAATTTTATATTTAAAATTATACCATTATTTAATTCCTAAATATATAACCATGATACCACTCATACCATTGCACAATAGAATAACCATATTATAATTCCTTAATACACTACTAAATGACAATGTTACCATTCATTCCAAAATGGCCGTGTTACCATTCACACATTAGACATTATAATGAACAGGTTTCCATTATATAATTCATAACAATATGACCATGTTACAATTCATCACATAAATAATTAAATAATTAATGATCAACATCAATACCACTACTAATGAAACAATTATTTTATCAACTAATTTCTATTAATTAGTTCATCAATTCATGAATCAAATTACACAACTCAAAATCCCATAAATAATTCTACAATTAATTACCCTAACTATAAATCTCAATAACCCATAATTAATTCTAGCATTAATTATCTCAATTCTTGAATCTCAATATCTGATAATAAAGTCATTCAATTAATTATCTCTAATCGAGAATTTATAAATATAATAATTAATTATAAAATTAATTATCTATATCAACAACTCAATATCTATTAATAAAGTGTATAATTAATTTACTAAATACATAATTCCCAAAATCGCAAATTCACATCTCCTTAGTTAATTAATTCATCAATTAATTAATTACTTCATGAATGAAATTTATAATTATTAAATAGAAATTATACAATTAGATACACATAAATGAAATCATGATTGTGGGATACGAATTATAGACCACCCACATCATGTTTGACAAAGAACATCATCCTATGTAAATCCCCTAAAATTGAGTTTCATAACGACATGGATCCAATATGAATCTATAACCCTAATTGATGACAGAATAATTTATAATCTCTTAAATCTATATTCAAACCCACAAGACTAGATGTAGATTTATAAAAAATAGATATATATCTATGAAAATAGAGTATAAACACCCCCAAAAAAAGGGATAACAACGGAGGGGGAACTAGAAAGTAATGGGATGTGATCCTATTATAGTAGGGGTGAAGATCATCAATCTGAGCATCAAAATGTAAAAACTGATGGTCAAGAAGGATTTTAATTTGTTTGAAGAGCTCCAAAATCATGAAATATCACAGAGGGTTAAATGAGGGTTGATTTGGGATTAATTTGATGCTTTGTGTAATTTAAAAACTAATTATTGGTTCAACTGAAATCCCACACATGGTTAGCCGAGAATAGGTTCATGGTTTTCCATAAACATACAGCTAAACCGTACACCTATTATTTTAGGGTTGCACTGTAACTTCTATGAGGGAGAATGGTCTGAAAAAATATGTGTCAACCATTTATTTACCCAATGTATAGTGTTGAATAATATTTTGGGCTAGGGAACATAGTGTCCCCAAACCATGCGCCAACCATGAACATCCCCCCTTTCTTTCATTTTAATCAATTTTCTTCCAAAATACACCAAACTGAATCCCAAATAAAAATCACTCAACCCAAGTCAAAATAGTACATGAAAATAGGCTCGAGAAATCTCCATAAAAGTTTACGATCATTCACTACACTAGGGATATATGTTAATAATTTCATCATTATTATTTCTATGAATTCATTGAAATTATTAAAAATAGATTATCTTAGAATGCATTTCATTTCAATGGGAATATAATGATATAAAAGAACAATGGTTATTGTTATGTCAAAAAGTGGAGTCTTCTATTTTTTTTATTATGGATATTGTACATGGACATTATTTATAAATGTGGGATTGGGGACTGATCCCAAATTCATAAGAGACCGTATCCAATATATTATGGGTCGGTGAGTTATAACCCTTAAATTCATTGGATAATTATAATGGATTTGACTAAATATAAGTAATTTTTATAGATGGTGGACTTAACTGGTTAATATGTTATTTCTAAGATATTATAGGTATTAAATAGGTATGGTTATCCCAAATATCAGCGTTCATGTAAGGGTGATATAAATATAATGTTTCAAGATAATAACATTTATTATCTATCCTTGATATGAGTTTATAATAGATACTTTTCTCAATGATTATTTCCAAAAGGATCATGAATTTTGTCTTATATTCCACTTGTATTATATTATTTCATTTGGCCATGTTTTATGAATTATGATCCATGTTTTTTATGTATGAACTGTCTTATTTTATTCTCATAATTTCATTTTTTGTCATCATACGTGTATAGTATTCTTAGGATCGCTGATGATATTCAATTGTTAATTCTACCTTTACCCTTACTATGATTTTGATCTCATCCATCTTATGTTTTCTTTTCCCCAGGTTTCAAAGAAATTTTTTATGTTTGTTATACCTAATAAGGAAATTATATATGAATTCAATAATTGGAGAATATTTATATTTTTATGAACTTGTTATTTATGTTTCAAAGATTCTATGTAATAGTTAGTCCTAATTCTATATATATCTAATACTAAAAGGCCATTGGGTATGTATGTGATCCAGTATTTTAGTCCAATATTATATGTTTGGATGGGTAAAGTATGTTTCATTTTTATCAGGATCAAATTCAAACATGTATACATATTTTTTAGGACAGGATATGGGTATATGGGTTTGGCATTATTGTTGTTGGTTTCATGGGAGAGTTTAGATTAATTTTTAAATTAGGATACAATCATGCGATGATAAATAATGAATTATGGATTCCATCATGGTTTTATATGTTTATGGTTTATCATTACTTCAAAATATTATAAAAACTTTTGAATATTTTTTGAAGTAATTTTTATGTAATTAAAGATAATTCAATAAAAGTTTAACTGGGTTTGGGTATATATAACACTTAGATTTGACATGAAGTATTTTTTAGGAGAATGATATTTATTTTTTTTGGGTTTAAGATGAAATGTATGAGATAAAATTTGTACAAAAAATAATTAATGCTTATTTTTTTGAGGTAATTTGGGATATAGGGTTATTTATTAATGGAATGATCTACATTGAACATGTTTTGATATTAATATGTTTTGGAGATTATTGTAATATTTCTTCATTTAAAGGTTTATAAATTATTTATATTACCTTACCTTAAGATAAAAATTTCTATATTAGTCAATATTTATAGATAGTAGGAATTGCATGTTATTTTTTTAGATTAGATGATTGATCATAAGTTATTTTGGATCTTCAATCATATAAAATAGATCTTGAATACTCATTATTTGGAAAAAAAACTGAGATTGTGGGGGGGGGGAATTTATTAAATAATGAAATTATAATTTTTTAGGTATGTATATTTACTTATTATTATAGTCTAGAAGGTATATTAATTTCTAAACTCTTGGAAAAAATAATGAATCAATAAGTTATGTTATTATCTTTATTTATAATTAATTGATGGACTTTTTTACACATCATTTATTTATGGTTTTGTGGTCATTTACTTTATCATGATCATTCAATTTATTTATCAATGTTCTCTACCACTCTTCATCATTATTTGGACATTAGGTTTTCCACTAAGTCATATTTTCACATTCCACCAATGTTCTCTTATTTTGAAACTGAGATATGTTTTAATCAAGAAGTCCTTCATATTTCGCTTTTCCAAATTTTGAGAGGAAGTTTCATGAACCCTTTATATAATGTTTGTTTTCATCAATGGTGTTTTAAAATTTCAAAAAAATTATTACCAACAGAATGATCAAATTTTGATGATGAAAATTATAAGAGGGGGATAATGTAACACCCAATTAATTGAAAAGAACATTATTTTTGAAAGTGTATATGACACTCAAAACTGAACAAAAACGACACATGAAATATTATTATTTAAATGTTATAGCCATATAAAAGATTCTGAATTGGTGGATATGAAAGTAATTAATTGAAATATGAAATATATATAAATTACCTACTCAATAAATATGTATTTTCTATTGATTATTAAATATTCACTATGTTTTTAGTAAATTAATTTCAAACTTCAAAAATATATTTTCTTCAAAAATGATATATATTTATTATTTTGAGATTCCATTATAATTTATTTCTGAATTTTTTTAAATTGAATTTAGAAAAATAATATCAATTTAATAATTAGTATATTTTTTTTAAATTGTGGGATAATTTTGAAAAAATTTATTTCCTAGTGAATAGTGAATACGATTGATTTATTTGTAAAATTTACATTTCCATTAATTAATTAGTTTCCCTATTAATTGAATTTTATCTTATATAAATATAAGTATACATTAGTTAGAAATAATATAATTAATTTCACAGTAATATGTTTTATTCTTTATTTGGGTATAAGCCTATTTTTTAGATTAAGAACACATATTTATAAAATCTGTTTTAATTAAATTTTACACATATTTATGAAAAATTATTTTTGAAAATTATAGGAATTTATTCATATAAAATTGATGGATCATTTGGAGTCATTATGAGCAAATATTTTTATTGTTCCTTTTTAGTTTTGGGCACTATGAATAGTAATAGTAGTTAATAATTGTCACATCCTTAAGAGTATATCTTGTATTTATGGTTAAAAACTATATGATATGGCATAATAATAACCATAATACACTCCTTTAATCTATTTTATAAATGGGTTTTAAACATTACTATACATATTTCTACGTTATGGAAATTTATTTTTCATTAAAAATGACTTATAAATTAGTTTTAGTAAAAAAAATAAAAACTAACATAATCATGCCTCTAATTTTATCTTATATGTTCACAATGGTTTAAAAATAATTTTTGAATGAATAGTAATGGTTATTTTTAAATTAATTAAATTATATTTCTTATAGAATCATATTTATAATTTTTTTAATTATATAATTTCGTTAAAATCTTATAAACAATGACTCAATTCTTATTCTAACTATATAAAATTAATGTAAATAATTATAAAAAAGTGAAAAGAAATATAATTTTGGATAAATATTAAGGTAATAAAAATTTATTGGTGAATATTAATATATAATGGATGGTTATGGGGTTTATAATCTCATTCCATGCATTTATCTCTTTTTTAAAGTCAAAATATGTTAACATATGATGAAATTCCATTAATGATATTTTATAACAACAAATATTTTTTTAAATGATTTAAAATTCATAAAATTTTATATTTGTCCACGTGAATTGGACCTACTTTAGTGTGACATCTAGGGTTTATTTATTGGTCTATTTTAATTTTATAGAAACAATCTTGAAGCCTAAAGAGTAATAAACATTGATATCATGGTAATCATTAAAGGGTTAATGGGAGTTAAAACAAAGAGATAAGTCTTAAAAAGTAATATAAACATTAAAAAATATTAATTATAGAGTTCATTTATAATCATAAACATAAAATATTTTAAATAAATGATTTTTTTTGGAAATTTTCTTGGAAAATTAAATTTTATTAATTTTATAATTTAAGTAATTCCAATTGTGCACCTCCCTTTACATCTAAAAAGGAACATTCGCTCCTCTCTTCCTCACAAATTTTGAACACTATTTATCAGCCAAGACATACTAAAAATTCTTATAAAAATAAATCAACACATACTATAAGTATTATTTTTCTCATAATACTAACCATATATTGATTAATGTATAGAGAAAAGGTGGTTTTCTGAATAAGAGGTCTAAATTTTAGCAGAATGTATTAGATTTATTACTTCTTCTAAATATTTTTAAACACTTGTAAAAATTGTGATATAATAACATAATTATATATAATATATAATATTTTTTTTGTTAATTGTTTATCCTAAATCCTTATCTTTTTACATCATATATGAAACGAATACATCATTGCTATGTATGAAAGATTACCACCTTGAGAAAAAATGTACAACATTTTCCATCACCACATCTCATAGATTATTATAATAATGAATTAAATGAACATATATACATTATACTATAAAAATAATTATCATTCTATTAATATAATATATCAAAAAATTTATTACATTTCCATACATTGAGAAATGATAACATTATTCATGCATGCCTGTGGATTACCCACTCCACTAAGTGATGTGATTCATTTTTCATCACCAGAATTCAACAGATTCATCATTTAACATCACTAGGTTTTCATAGAGATGTTTAAAACTATTGATAATGATACACATTATCATCACATGAAATTTTGTTGATAAAGGGGGCCTTCATCAGTTCTAATAAAAAATGCTGATTAAGGGGGGTCTTTATCTGCATTAAAAAATTGCTAATAATGAATCCATTTATCAGTTCTTTGAAAAAATATCCAATAAAGGACCCCTTTTTATAAAAACTAATAAAAAATAACTAATAACCTGGACTCCATTACCAGTGAATATGAAAAATGGTTTTAAATGGGGGACTTTATCAGTTCTTTTTTCTACCATTGATAAAGGATGTATTTTAATAAAAAATAATATTTCATAAAAAATATTATAATAATATATAAATATATTAATATTGATATTAATATAATATATGTATATATATTTTTAAATATGTTTTAGATAATGATAAATATGAATTTACACTTAATATATAAGATATTTATTAAAGATGGATTATAAAATAATAAAAAAATTATTATTTAATAATTTGAAAATTATTATTCAGTAATAGTCATTTGTTAACAGTTAGAATAAATAAAATTTTAATGAATTACTGAAGAGTCAAAGATAAGTTGAAAACATGGCTTTAACATCAAACGACCATAGCTTTTGTCTTGGGTGTCTATTTGAGCTCTACCACATATCGAATTGAATCTTATGACAATCTATACACCCTTGTTCTCAAGTGGAACCCTGTTAACATATATCGAGTTCAATAAAGTCCCATAAGTCCTCCAAAACTGAGTTTTTTATCATGATATATCAACTTATTAATAATCGATGAAATTTAATCATAGTTTAAGTGGTTCGTATTTTTTTTAATGGAGAATAAATTTAATGGATATTACTACATTCATATTGATATTATGGCTTTTATTTTTTTATCATTTCATGTGACATAGTTTTATTTATAATTAAATATATGAAAATTTTCTTATATTTATAATAAATTTCTTTTATAAATTTATTAATTAACATATTTTACGTAAAAATGTATTTATTATTAAATATAATAAATATTTATTATTAATTTTATTTAATTCAAGTAATTATCCATTTATTAACCCTATAAAAATGAATTAATACATATACATATACCTGTATAAGTAATGTTAATATATAAACATGTATGTGTAAATAAAAAATATGTATATGTTTATTCTAATTTATGTAAATAAACAAATATTATATAAATATATGTTTGTGTGTGAGGGAAATATAAATCTATACTCGTGTTTGTTAGTATGTTTATGTGTATAAGTATTTAGTATATATATCCTATATAATATGTTTATAAATAAATCATTATCACTACCATTATCATGGTCATTATCATTATATGTAGTATATAAACATATTTTGTAATAAATATTTAGAAATAAATGATAAAAAATTTAAATATATATATATATAACAATATGTGAAAATGTAAATATATAGACCTATAAATATATATGTAATATATAAAATTTAACTCTAAATATAAAATATATATTTTCATAATCAAAAAATTTATTTAAAACATTATCTAACCATTTATTATTAAAATATATGAATATATATATATATATATACTTATACAATATATATATATATATTATTTATGTATATGTGTGTGAGTCTGCATGTTTGAGCCTATTAAAAAACTGATATATATTTATATTATATTCTTGTATATGTAAATTAATATTAGAATATAATAAATTTAAATATATATATATATATATATATCTAAAACATAATCCTATATTAAGTAAATTCCTTTAAAAATATATAAATAAATATATGAATAATAAATCTGCCTTTAAATATATATAAATAAGTAGAAATATTTAAAAAAGATATAATAAATCAAGATGGTGTAGTGGTAAAGGCGTTCAAACCCTAAAGGGGAGGCCTAAATATCAAATCCTTGTGCATGCATGAGGGATGAAATTTCCAAAAACACTACTAACGGGCACGAGGGAAGAAATGGGAAAGGGGGAACAAATGTTCAAGAAAAGTGATGATAGGGGGAGCGCTAATAAGCTATGGGGTGAGAACTATTGATTCTGATAGGAAATAAAAATTCCTCATCTTTTAACAATTCTCAAAAAATCGCTGATAAATGTCGGATTTTAGCCTTTCTTTTGCAGACAGTGCTATTCAAATTATTTTAAGCCCAAAACGAGTTGTATTAAAAGTGTGTTTTCTAATTGTTCCACAACAAATGGATGATATATATATGTTTATTTAATGATATAATTTTTTATTTATGTTATGATCCTCATTCTTGGTAGAGAATATTATATATACATTCATTATATCAGTTTTTTGAAAATAATTTAATATTATTCATGTGTATAAACGACTTACCATCTCCTTTATAATAAAAAAATTCATTTTTTCATAAAATTATTTTACTATGGGTTCTAATAGTATAATTTATGTATAAAAATGAAAATTATGTCATGGTTATTATTATGCAGATTATGTAATAATGATCTCTTTTTTCATTTCCAACATATGAAATTAATTTTGAAGTTATTAATTTAACATCCTAAAAACACTCGATGTGGACATAACTATTTATTTAATTAAATATTACCTTAAAATAAATTAACAAATTGACAATTTATAATTTAGTAAAAATATAAAATCTTTATAAATATATTTCTTATTGATATAATTTTACTTTATTGGTGTTAAAGGATATACATAGAATGTATGGACTCGAGTTAGGGGATTTCTTCAAAACATCCCATCATTCAGGCATGATTAAATTTTTTACACCTAATTTATCTTTATGGTATATGTACATACTTTTACATTGTATATGTTCAATAATTCACACATCCTATTATTTAATGTTAAAAATTAAAATTATTTCATACAATGGGATTTGACTTGAATGTTACCATGTTGTAAGGGGTTTCTCATCACACATTACTTTTATTTGGTTATATCAGTTCACCATTGATTATTTAATGGTAATATTATACATTAAATTAAATATTATTGATTTGTTATTTATTTACACTTGTTTTGGATTTATATTTTTTATGTATAATATTTTCCTTGATTATTTCTCGTTTAAATGTTATGTAGTAAGGGTTATTTATCTCAATTTTTTTTTTCATTAGGACATATTTCTACGTTATAAACCTAACATCACTTATGAGGTGTATATAATACACTAATTTAAATTTAATATCATGAATATTATTTTGTTCTTGATATTTAAGGTTTTATATAATGTTATTCTTCCATTAGGATTATAATTCAATAGTTGTGGATGTGGTGAGGGGATTAAATTTCAATTCCACATTTCATCAAGTAGTTTATGATTTAATTTCATTGAGAAATTATATAATACTTATTTGATTAAATAATTTTAAATTTCATCTCCTGAATATATTTCTAGAATATATTTTTTTATTTTAAAAATTTCCTTCTTAAGTGATGAACAAGTTATATAACTTTTTTACAAGAAAATTGGACTTTATTTCTCTTATTCCAGGGAGAAATTTTTTTTATTCTGTATACATGTTGCTTATATTTTTTTAAAGAATGTTTTTTTGAAAATTCATCATTGATTTATTACTTTAAGATTTACCAATGGAACATGTTTGACAAAGATCATTAAATATAATCTTCTTTCCATTTTCTGAACATGGTACATTTATCAGAAGGTGTAATGAGAATATTTGTTTAATCATTTACAATATGAATAGAATTTTACCCCATCACGAATTCATAACTATTTTATGATTACTTGATAAGTTTCCATGTTATACTATCAAATAAAATGGTATCCGAATATTCTATTATTTTAGTTTTTTAGAACACATTTTCAAATAGAAATTGTATTTCCCTAAATAATGTTTTTAATGATCTTTTAATGGTATTTCTATTAATCAAAGACAATAACCATGGATTTTAATTATTATACACTATGAATATATTGTAATTATTACATATTTATTCATAATTTTGATAAATAATGATTATTTCATTGAGTTTATCCTTGAACCCATTTCTTTTCCTTGGGTAAAACAAGCTATAAAAGGAGAGTGGTTATTGTTATTTATAAAAGTGATATAATATATTTTTTCCCTGATATGGTACATAGAAATTATTAATGAAAATAGTATTGGTGATTGAACCCAAATACTTACGGTACATTTTCTGTTATTTTAGGGGAGGGTTATTTATATCCCTATAATGCATTGTGAAATGATAGCTATGTTGATTCAATATAAGTTACTCTTAAAAGAGGATGAAGTTGGATAGTTAAAATGTTAATCCTAATAGATTATGGGTATTAAATAAGGATGGTTATGCTATATATAATGATCCTTGTAAGAGTTTTATTATGACACTCTTTTTAGATACCAACATGTTTTATCTATATTTTCTATGAGTTTATAATGGACCCATTGCTCTTGGATTACATTGACATGTCTCATGATTTTTTTCTTATATTATTCAGTAATATGTAAAATCATTATTCCATGTTAGATTATTTAGGATAATTGTTTTTATGTGTATTAATTCTCTGATTTTATAATCGTACACATTTATTATATCATTATACCCTTAATTCCAAATAATGGTTTCTAATGAAATTTAATTATTAAACCTTTTTTTAACCTAAATGAACATTTTATATCAGCCTTATTGTTTTCATTTTCCCTTGATTTTTAAGAAAATTATTACGTATGGTATGCCTAATAATGTTAATATATGTGAAGAACATAATGGGATATATCATATATTTTTAAGAACATGTAGTTTTTATATAGAAGATTTTGTGTAAGAGTTTCTCAAAATTCATTGAAACATTAAACCTAAAAGTACCTCAGGTATGTATGTGATCTAATATTTCTATTTTATGTTATATATTTTGAAGTGTTAAATTAAGGTCACATTTATTATTATAAATGACCAAAATTTAATAGTTATATTATAAAACCAAATTTTGTGTGTGCGTATAAAGGGATATTATAGGATAATCTATGGAGTATGAACATGAATTTTTTAGTGTGTACTAAGAGCTACTATGCACACTTTCAATGGATATGTGTTTTTGGGTCACAATCACATTGTTACACGGTGAAAACCCAAAAAATATTCTTGAAAGGCTCACATATTATCCAAGGGACACTCCCTCTTCATCTCTAATATGAAAAAAATTTAGTGATGGTTTGGTGTGTTCGTGTACATGAGTTTCTCTTCAATAGTTTAAAGACATGATGATCTATAATGGTTCAATAGGAGACACCTCATGCATCATATAAATATTTTAGATGTTCCTTTGAACTTTTCTATACAATTCTTTTATTCATCAATGCCTAATTATATCTA
Source organism: Viscum album (assembly GCA_963277665.1). NCBI lineage: Eukaryota > Viridiplantae > Streptophyta > Magnoliopsida > Santalales > Viscaceae > Viscum > Viscum album. Next base: position 460,156,167 of record OY728167.1, on the reverse strand, counting down.
TACATCGACGTGAGGGTTAGTTATATTTTCTATAAAATATCTCATTGGTAGAATATTCTTCCAGATGATGATAATTACCAACTAGAAATAACATATTTGTTATCCTTCTCTTCCAAAACTATATATTAATAAAGTTCTAAATTCTTCTTCCTCAACTGTTCACTATCAATATAAATAGAATATTGAGACAGAATCCTTGGGAATATTGTTTTCCAATTCATATAAAAATATATATGTTAGTATTATTATCCTCTTATCCTTTATTATCTCTCATGAATTAAAATATATAATTTTTTTCTCCTTTTTCTCGAATTTCTACATGTATTTTTTTAAGAATTCCATGTAACCTTTAGTCACATAAATGATATTACTTATACTTTCTTTAATACACTTTGAACATTCCTGTTGTAAAAAATATTTTATGGTGTTCATTATATTTTATTTATATTGTGTTCAATGTCGAGATATTGGTTTCCAAATACACATGTTAAAATATTTCTAAAACTACTCGGTAATATAGAAACTGCCTTTTCACTGTGTGACATCCTACATTATAGTGTGAAATTCCCAATTATATCTATTTTTTATTTTGGACTTATTCATTTTTATGTGCTATGATTCAAAAATAATTTAAACTATTATAATAAAAATATAATTCATTTAATTCAATATATATTATGAGGCATTTATTCAATTCATTTAAATATCAGGGCGTAAAACTTCAAATTTCAACTAAATTTAAAAAACAGTAAAGGGATAAGGTTATTATTCATTTTTAATACTCTAATTCCTATCATAAAAATGATGGTATCAAAATTCATGACTCTAAATACATTTTTATTTCCTATCTCTTGGTGTGATTTTCTGTAACTTCAAACATGTTTCGACATGCAACATGAACCACAATATGACCATTTATTACTCTAAAATAGTTTCTTCATGGAACATATATCATGACATAGTCAATATGAAATATGAAATATGATTTAAATATATCAATGTCCCTTTGTGAAACATTTACATTCATTTTATTATTTAGAAAACTCTAACATATTTGGTAAAATAAAAAACCTTATTTATGGGTAATTTCATTAGTCTACTCCCAGTTAAAATATTATTTAATTTCGTGTATCACAATATAGATTATCACCATACCGATTTTTCAAGTTATTAATTCAATGAATGGATGTAAATTCAATAGAACAGACTCATCTTCCAAAAAAGGATAAAACCTCATGTATCCTAAACTAAATCATTACACATTAAGGTACTTATATTTTCATACTGAATTGTCATTTATGAAATAAACTACTATAGAACTTATTATTGTGCATATATGTAGTTTCTTTGGGCCTTTTAATTTTTGAAATTTATAAAACATATTACTTTTATATATATTAGTAACTTCTAACACATATCCCTGCATTTTTGAACTCCAATAATTGTGTTATTCTTATACTCATGCCATGGTTTTTCCACAATTTCAAGAATGATTCTCAATCTTATCATTTTATCTTTAACTATCGTTAAATATACGAAAAAGAAATATAACAATATAGATGTCTATCTTTTAATTTCTCCAAAATTGAATTCATCCACACCTATAATCCATATCATTTGTAAAATTACATTGCCATCATCTCTTGATAATTTCTCCAATAGTTATTAATAAAAAATTCAACTCACAACATCTAGTTGAAATAGAAACACAAAATCATCCAATTTATGATTTTTCATTTTATCTATATTATAATATCAAGAACATGAGTATGAAACTATAAAAAATATCAATTAAATATGAAACATATTCAATGTTTTAAACTAAATATGATATTTACAATTTTAAAATCAGATGTGAAAATGTTAAAATAATCTGGGTGAATTGAATTTAGAAGTAGTTATGAATATCTAAATTTTCAGGTAATGTATATAGATTAATTATTAGTATATGGAGAGGTAGTAGATTTTGTTATCCAAGGGAATACAAAACAATAAATGTAAAATTGATCAATATAATCTAGTATTATAGTTAGAATAATGAAATGGGTATATGAAGGCTCACTGTATGAATTTGTTTCTAATTATATAAAATTAGATAATGTTGCAGCTTCTGATATAGCTAAAATAGTAGTATAAATATGAAATAATTTTATGATATCATTGAATTATACCATGAATGTATTATATAATCACAGGGTATGTTCTGATAATATTACAATAATGTTACTACCTAGTACGTACATGTTATATTAGTGAAATAAAGGCATATACATTAGAAATATCGTGTATTGAGAAATTATACATGATGTGGTGAACTTATAATTAGAAAAATAAAAAAAGATGAAAATATGGTAGGTTCAATTCATATAGAAATAAATCAATAGATCTATTATTTTTATATTATTTTAAAATGAGTTGTGAAAAGTTAGCAAGTTGACACTTGTGAAAGTTAGGGTTTCTGAGAGTGGGTTCCTTTGACCTAACTCGAACATGTACTACCTGATTAAGAAATTGTTTAAATATTTAATATATCTATGATTCATATATAAAATGATGTTAAAACACATATAAATATACTATAAATTATAATATAAATAGATAACATTACATAATGAAAGGTTATAATGGTTCCAAATTATAATGAGAATGTCATTGTAATTTAAAAATAAACATAATCATATTTCCCTAGTCAGATTATGTTAATTTGATAGGACACATATTATAATATTATATTAGGTGTGGAGGCTGAAAAGAATTAATAATTAATTTTATGATGTTCACACATGGTGTAATAAATTATAAGTGATTATGTGGACAATCCGACAAATAGAAACAACTCATGTTGTAGGTTCCATTGACATTTCCAATTTACAAAACTGTATTTTAGGTTCTTGAATGATAATATTATCAATTTTTATCATTCTATCATGAAATATAATATGTGTTAAATGTAAGGATAGTTTATATATGTGTTAATGTGTTTTTCTTCCGGTGTTTTATTAATGAAATATCATTAATTCAATGATAATGATTGGGATTGTTTCTTTTAAGGGTTCGAAAAATACACCTTGTGCTATTTGACTACAATTTCAATGACTTATGAAAATCCATGTCCATTGTTAAATAAATAAATTGAAAAAAATTGGTAAAAAAAATAAAGAATATAAGGATGAAGACAAAATGTAGGTATCGTGTTTAATGATATATCACATGAAAAAGACATTATATTGCATAATAATTGTTTATACAAGGTTTTTGTATGTATAAATTATCCATATATATTTAGTGTCCATGATGTATTAATATATACTATATTCAGTCTCTTAGAATGGAAAACTTATATCTAGATAAGAACCTAGAGGTCTATACCAAAAGTGAATCAACAAGTTCTACCAATTTGAATGATTTAGAATTTATGATATTTCCAGACCCACATCCATGGGCTGGGTGAATATTTAAATTTAAATGATTACATATAAATGAATAAATAGAATTAATTTTAAATTATTTGAGTTTATAATAATATCAATTTAATTTATATCTCATGGTATTTTCAAGTTATTAAAGTACAAAAAAAGGTATACCTAAATTTTATCAAATAAATATTATTCATTGGACCTTCATTAATTTTTTTTATTATGATGGATTTCATTTTATGGATTTCATTTTATTAAACTACATTCATGATTATTTCACGTGGTTATTAAAATTTATATGACATTTATAATATGTTAATCAGTTTATAAATAATATTTGGGATAGATTTTATGTTTTAGGATTCTTAAGGTATTACTGGGAAATTTAAAAATATTATAACCAAACTATAAATATGTAACACCCTAGAAATATATGTAATTAATAAATGAATAGAATTTTAAATAAATAATGTTATAAAATAATTTAAATAAACTATATGAATTCATTTTTTTACTTTAATTTGTATTATTTTTTTATCATGTCACTTTTTAAATAGATTATGGAATAATTAAAAAAATCTTAATAAATAAAAATAATTAAAGGGGATATTAAGAATAATATATTACTATAAATATTATTTAATTATAATGTTTTGAATCAAAATATTACATATTAATTTATATTTTTAATACATTAATAAATTAATATTTTTAATATATGTATATAATTTATAAATCATATAAATTTATTTTCAAGGATAAATTTATGTGAGAATTATTTTGAATAATAATTGGTTAATTTTGTATAACAGATGAATATTTAATAAAATTTTTATAAAAAATAATATTACATTAAAAACAATTGAAACTCAAACATTAAAATTTAAAATATTTTTTTGTTAAATTATAAAATAAATATGAAAATCATACATTTATGTTTCGATATTATAACTATGTTAATTATGAATTAATCAAAATATGACTTTAGTATTACGAATAATCAATAACCATATTTTAATATTAAATTAATGAATGAAATAATAAACCATGTAATATAATAAATTATCAATATTTTAGCATACTAGTAACAAGATAATTTGTCTATAAATTATGATTTGAATTTTATTTAACTCAAATAGAAATTTATGATTTATAAAACAAATAAAATTAGAATAATAAATAAAATAATAATAAAAACAAGAATTTTTTTTAATAATTGAATAAAAAATGAAGGTAAGATGATTATGGGAGTCGTGTTGGGGTTCCACTTCAAGTAGAGAGGGTGTCCGACCCAGGCTGTGAGTCGCGCAAGCAGAGAGAAGAGAGCTTCACTTTAGGTAGAGGTTAAATCCAATCGTGATATGACACCATGGGAGAGGCCAAGACCAAGTGAGATAAAGTACAACAAAGGTGGAGCTCAAAGCTGAGAAATAGTCCAGATATGGATCTGGATCTGAGTTCGAGCGCGTATAAAGTGGTTTCGAGTGTAGGTCCTTGTGTTTGAGATGGAGACCAATGATGAGTAGTTAGATATGATTTTCATGGATATCCAGTCATATCTTTTTTAGATCCACAAGTAATTCATATTTAATTTCTATGTATCTAAATCTTTACCCTATCTCTCATATTTTCATAGATTTTTGTGTATTGATTTATTGATTTCTTTCATTTTCTCCATCTGTCGACATTTGATGTACCATGTCGGTGTATCATTCTCCCTATGTCAATTTGATCCACTCAGTTCCTCCATAAAAAACTACATGATTTGAATTTTATTTCTTTTATTTCAATGTTAAACACACGTTTTAAACATGAAATTTTACTTTATTTCAACATATGTGGTTTAGTTTTCCTAGATTCAAAGAAGTTGCACGATGAAGCTCTTAGTAACCAGATTTTATTTTCATCATCTATCTAGATGTTCCATTCTTGCAAATCAAATATTTTTTATTAAATATAGTATTTAAGTATAAAATATATATGCATTCATCTTTCAAAAAAAGAGATACTCTTGAACCACAAAATTCGTTCTATCCATAATAATTTTGAACATCATTTATCTAAATTTCTTAAATAACTTTTGTGTTCTCTTCTTTATGTCGACCACATTTATTTAAATTTCTTCATTAATATATATTGAATAATTATAACTATACTATTCAATTGAGGTTATATATAGATAGGGCACTACATACCCATTTTCATGCATTGCATGTATCCTACACATATATTGAACGCTTCTTAAATCGAGAAGAAGATGATATTTTGTGAAAAAAATGGTAAGGGAAATTTATATATATAGGTTTATTTATTCTTGATTGAAATTAATTAATTTTTTTGTGGGTTGTTTTATTTATTTATTTAATTCATTTTATAATCTCTATTTTCTATTTTTTTCATAAAGGAAAATTACGTTCCAAGAATTTGATTGTTTGCTTCATGAAATAAAAAAACATGTTTTGACGTTTTAAAAATTCTGATACTTTTTTAACTTTCTGCTATTCTGAATCTTTTAGAAATTCTATTTAATTATTTTAATAGTTAAAAAATGATTTTAAAAAATATTATATTTTATTTCTATATATATCAATATTTATGTTTAATTTGTTTTCATGTTAATTCTATAATGTAATATTTCTATTTATCGACATTTCATATAAACAAGAATTTATTATGTTATTATATGATATCTATATATATATATATACTTGTATAATATACAAGTGTATAAGTATTTTAAATAAATTATGATTAATCAAATATTATTCACTTTATGAATTTATAAAAGTAATATTATTATTATTTTAACATATACATGCACACATATATATATATTTATATAAATATATGCATGAACATTGAATAAACATTACGAAAAAATGGATGTTTATAGGAATTGGATGAAATGTTCATAGACATGTTATAATTGCCATGTTTCTAAAACAATACACATCACATGACATCATGATATATTAGGGATGTCACATCTACATAAAAACATGGTCATGTGTTTATGCATTACATTGACATCGATTGCATTTATACTAAGTTCATTTTTTAATTTAAATTGTATTGTTAGTTTTCAAATTAATATGTACATGGGTAATATTGAATGTTTTTTTATTTTAAATGTATCCTATAAATTTTTATGTGCACAATTGAATTGATTATTTTGATTAATTTTGTGGTCACTTAAGTACTCATATGAGCAACAACGATGATTGATGAATGGAAGGAGGAGAACACAAATAGTCCATGAATCGTAAATGTGGTAGATGTAATGGTTGTAACCAAACTTGAAATGATGAAATTGAAGTTCATATATTTTATACCAACTTATATATTTACATGTATGAATGTGTAATTTAATACATTGATGTGTTATACAATAAAAAACTCTAGTGCAAAACACATATATATGTAAAGCATGCTTATAACTATATTCATTAAACCCGACACTTGAACATTCTAAATATGGTAGGGAATTGGGGAGTGAAACCAATCTATCAACAAGTGGGTAGAAACAAGATAGACATTAATGTTTCATGTTTCCACAATCGTTAATTTTTTGGTTTTTATAGCCTTCCATATTTTGGTCTAAAAATCACCAAATTATATTTAATGCACTTTCTTCACGTATGTAATTTCAAAATTTGTATATTATTTTAAACATATGTAATTTCAATTTAGTTTTTCATATGGTATTTTGAAAAGTATTTATTTTTTATTCTTAAAATATGTTCTTAATGTTATTTTAAATCAATTAATTTCAAAAAAGCATGTCAAATATTTTAAAACCCCCTATTAAGAAATTTATTATTAAAACCATTATTTTAAAATAGTTTTCACAAGTATTTTAAAAGTTAAATTATAGTAAACATCAATTTTAGAGTTAGAACACAAAATAGTATTAGGAATATGATCCTTTTTGTTTCAACTCTGATAAATGTAAGGTGTTGTATAATCCCCTATAACCTAGATCGGTAAAAGGTCATCATTTTTGTAATATTTTGTGTAATTATTCAGTTTATTTTTATAAAAAAATACTACACAACAATTTTAAGCACTATGTCGGGAAGAGCGAGATCGAGAAATTATAACTGATATCTGATGAATAGTCTATAAATCATTGGATATTAGATATTCTTTTTCTAGGAAAAAATCATCACCTAAGAATTTTCCTTTCATAGTTAAGTCCACTTAGAAATTCATTAACTCTAAAGATGGAAAGTCTGAATTTTTTTAATCCTGACTAGAGAATTGTGAGGCGCAATTCATTTAGGGGGATGGAGAATGTAAACCACTATAAATATTAAGTAATTATGAAATAAATTATATATTAATTAAATAATGTTATGAAATAGTATTATAAAACTATGTGATTTCATTTGTTTGCTTTAATTTGTATTATTATTTTTTATAATGGAACTTTCTAAATACATGATGACATATTGAAATAATATTTTCTCAATAAATAAAAACAGTTAAAGTAAATAAAAAGAATAATATATTAATAGAACTATTATAGAGTTATAATGTTTTAATCAAAATATTTTATATTACTTTATATTTTTTTATATCATAATAAATTAATATTTTTAACATATATAAGTAATTTATAATTCAATATAAATTGAATTTCAAGGAAACATGTATATGAGAATTATTTTTAATAATAATTTTTTATTTTCGTATAATGGAAGAATATTTATTAAAATTATTGTAAATATTTATATTAAATTAAAACAATGGGAAATAAATTTTTAAAATTTAAAATAATGTTAGGATAACATATAAAAAAATTCTAAAATTCATATATTTATATTTTGATATTATTAATATGTTAATTATGAATTAATCAAATTATGAACTAAATATTACAAAAAAAATCAGATTTTAATATGAAAATTAATTAATTAAATAATACAACACGTAAGATAAGTAATTGTTAAAATTTTAATATTCGTATTTCGATAATTTGTCTATAAATTATGATTTTAATTTTATTTAACTAAAATATAAATTTAGTTTATTATAAAATAAAACCAATTAAAATAATAAATGTAACAAAAATAAAACTGAGAATAAAAATTAAAAAATTTGAGTAAAAAATGAAGGTAGGATTATTAGAAGTGTCGATTAGGGTTCCTTTTCGAGGAGAGAGGGTGTCCGAGCGAGGTTCCAAGGCACCCAGGTGGGGAGCCAAGAGATTCACATTGGGTGGAGGTTGGAGCCGATCGTGAACCGACAATGAGGGATAAGCCAAGACCATGTGAGGTCAAAAGCAGCGTAGGTGCATCTCGAAACAGAGAAAGAGTCCAGATATATATATTGACATACGTTAAAGTGTGTAGAAAGTGGTTTCGAGTATAAAGGCCTTTTTGTTTTAGATGGAAAAAACCAATGAGGGGTAAGGTATGATTTACGTGGAGATGTAGTCATATATTATTTAGATCCTTAAGTATTTCATGTTTAATTTATTTTTATCAAAATCGTTACTATGTGTCTTGAATTGTCTTAGATTATTGTGTATTGATTTGTCAGTTTCCATCCATTTCTAAATCTTTTTACATCTGATGTTATCTATCAGTGTATTATTTTCCCTCTCCCAATATACTCCACATTGTTCTACTATGAACAACCGCTTAATTTAAATTTTATATCTCTGATTTCAGTGTTAAACACCCATTTAAAATTTTAATTTTAATTGTATTTCAATATTTTCGGCTCATTTTGTCAGGATTCAAAAAATCATCACAATGAATTGTTGAGTAACCAAATTTCATTTTCATCATTGATCTAGATGTTTTTTTCATGAGAATTTAAACTGCTATATTTTCTATCTGATTTACATATAAAATATGTATACATTCATCTTTCCCAACAAGCGATACTCCTGGACCACATCTTTCTGTCTATCCGTAATGATTTTGTGAATCATTTTTCCAAATTTCTTTATCATTCATTGTGTTCTAATCTTTATATCGACATAATTTATCTAAATTGATTCATTTAACTAAATTAATTCATTATATCTTTACTGTTTGTTTGAGCTTATAAATAGACAAGGTACTTCATGCCCATTTTAAGGCATTGCACATTTCATACACATAGAGTGAATGATTCTTCAATCAAGAAGAAGGGATTTTGTGCACAAAATTAGGTTAGAGAAATTTATATCTTTATGTTTATTTAATCTTGAGGGAAATTAAATAATTATTTTTGTAACACCCCATGCTTCCACTGTACATTTCACTTTGAATAATTCAAATATTTGCATTGTACGCAATTTCAAGATTCCAACACACCGCGATCAATCAAACTAGCCATTTTGAATAGTAATATCCTCTTTTTAAAATTTTATAAATTTTATTTTTCAAAATGGAATTCATTTTTGAATTTAGACAATCTAAATTAGCTTAGGGTAAATTTTTGGTATTTTTCTGAAAACATTCAATTTTTGATGAATAGTGAAAAACACTACGTTATTGTTTAAAACCAAATTTTTATTTAAATAATTATTTATTTTATATAAATTAATTTTATGTCAAAATATATATATAATACCTATATAATTTCAATGTAATTCATTGGAGTCATTTTTATAATAGAAATAGATGTATAAAATTGTACTGATCTTTTTACCGTCTTTTACCCACTTCATAGGAGCATTTGCAAATTTTCATAAAACATAATTTTACCACTTCTATGAATTGAATTTCAAAAATATGAGAGACATATTTGATATTTTTATGTAAAATTTGGTTCAGTTAGATGACAATAATTTTTTCTGAATAGTAACTTTTAACTTTTATTTACGACGGTTAAAAGTAAATAGGGTAATTAAAGTTAAAAATGATATTATTATTACCCTCAAACATATCATAATTATATTGGATAAGTTTAATTCGACAAAAAACAACCTTATAAATAAAATATGATCCTTTAGGTCTACTTATATTAGATTATGTCATTTATTATTATTTTATTTAAAGAAGAGTTTAAAATGATAAATTCAACGTTTAATAACTAATCCATTATTATTACAGAGTTATACATAAGGTAAATTTGACTATAAATATTAATTATAAAGATAAAAATATTTCATACATAATAGTATTTTATTTATAAATTTTAGATATCAAACAATTTAATTAATTTATGACACAATGATGATTTAGTAATTACCTTATTAATGAAATATAAAAATAATTGACATTATAAATACCCAAATAAATTTAATTTTAGAATTTTTATGAATTATAATAATTTTATAGGTTAATATGAAATTTTATGGTTGATTGAATAATTTTTTTTCTAAGTAATCATTCTGTTATGACTTTAACAAAAATCAATTACTAAATAGTTTCAAAATTGACATAAAAGAGTTTTTAAAACAAATATTATATTATTAATTGATATTATATTCCTAAATATATATGGTTCGGCAAAAGGACTAATATAAGTTTATATATATTAATGAATAACTACTTGGGGTTCTTTTAGAAGTTTATAGTATGTTTGTTAACCATATAATATAAAAATACCAAGGGACGTGGTAAATGTCAAACTATTTTACTAAGAGTTAAATCTCAATGATACGGTTAATTTGGTGTCCTAGACCACTCTAAAACCTATTGGTGGAGATTTTTTCTACCCATACCCACATTATCCTAGAAATTAATCATTTTAGAGAAATTATAAACCGAAAATGATTTTATTATAAAATAATATTTCAAGGTTTTCCAAAAGTGACCCTAACCCCCCTTATAAAAGGGCACTTCCCATTCCCAAATATTTACACATTCAGAGCCATTTGGATCGGCCAAATCCTACCCAAATATCCTATCAATTATCCTACCTTCATCCTAAAGGCCTTATTTTGTTTAGAAAGCCAAACTAAGGTGCCTTTTTGATCAAATCAAAAGGAAGAACCTGATGAAGAGGTAAATATTTCATCACATCTTTCAAGTTATTTTCTTCTTCAACTTCCTCTTTCATTGTTGTTTCCAATCTAAAATAATAACTCCAGTATCTTCTATATAGTATGAAGTTTTTATAAAAATGTTCCAACCATATTTGTTATTTTATCCATCCTATAAATGAAAAAGTCACCATACGTGCTTACGTATGGATTATCGTCTCCACGTTGTGGTGAAGTTTGTTATTCAAACACTTAATTATTTGGATGGGTATAATAATTAGTATAACATAAGTAAATAATAAATATAACATGATAATTATTATTTATATATGATATACCATCCAATTATATATTATTTTAATATCAAAATAATGACATTGTTGCTCATGCGTATGTACGGATTACCATCTCCACAAACGTGATGAGATTCATTTCCCCATCATAACCATCCAAGAATAATTTTCATTTGATGGTTAAAAATAATTTTTATGAACATAATAACTTTCTAGATATAAATCAAATACATTCTATCCGTAACAAACATGGCTTATATAATAAGACATATAAAGGAAAATGAATCAGTTAACACGCAAATCGACGATAATACAAAAATATTATTAAAAAATAAATATTAAAAAATCATATATGATATCATATTTATGAATATGGTTCTTATATAATTTAATAACAATGATTTAAATATTATACAGGGGGTTAACGTACCCTCAACAAAGGAAAAGTACAAGGTAAGTGTCAACTCAATAATCTCTTCATTATCCGGGGTTGTTTATATGTAACTATCTACTGAGACCTCTTTATCATCCACATCTATGTTTCTTATAAATGTGTTTTAAAACATTTTTAATATTTACTAGAAAAAGAGTTAAAGTCATTTATACCCTTATTTGACCATATATGTTTTGAAATTATTCTTTCTGTCGTTTTCCAAACAAGGTGCTTTATGATCTTTTCGACAAAATTAAGGTAAGAATGTTTTTTTAACTTATACGGAGGGTGTGGCTATTTTCCACCATTATAACACCTTAAAAGCATCCCATACAATCTTATAATAATATTTTAAAAAGAAATATTTTCTTATAATATTATGTGACTTTGAAATAATTTCAATATAGAAATAGATGTTTCTCTAAAATAGTTTTGATTACATTTATGTCAACATCCATTGATGGATTTTAAACTTGATTGAAGTTGATTTACTATGACAAAAATATTCTATATTGTATTGAATGTTTTTCAATATATTTGAATTTGGATGTGTTATTTTTAATCCATTCATGGTTTATGGTTAAAGTATTAACATTACGTATGCGAGTTTTAGTACGAATGTTTATGTTATGTTTAAACCTTCTCATATGAGGAATGCATTAGACTTAGTAAGTGATAGGTGGAGACCATAATAGTTTCTCGATGCATCAGTAGGTCTCATGAGACAAACAAGTGTCTTGTCATAGGGCCTTGACAAAATCTTATTTGTATTCTTGGAACAAGGCCTTGACAATGTGGTTATAAAGTCTGGCATTACGCATTCCATTATAATAAAATTGTCTATTGATATTGCATGTGACAATTCGACTAGAATAATATCCATGTGAGTATGTAAATGGCATTAATTAATATATCATTTCCATATTGTGCTGAATTTTATGTTTAAAAGTCTTATTGTTTAGTCTTATACATTTCCTTAATATGTTTAAGCTTATTTATGAAATTTTCCACTATATTGTTATCCTTACTGAGCATCTGAGCTCACCCCTTTCTATGTTTTATTTTTCCTAGGATGAAAAGTAGTACATTATGACTAACCTATAGGGATAGTCTAAGGGATATGAGTTTTCTCTATAGAGAAAATTTTGTATTAGTTTTATATTGTTTAATTTAATGTAAAACTTATGAATGTATCTAGTGCTTCCAAGGATACTAAACTAATTGGTATTTTAGGACATTATTCCTTCTATCATTCCAATGTTATATAATAATGCACTGACTCTAGGTAACTAGGGTCGGGGCATTACAGTTGGTATCAGAGGAAGTTTAGTACAACCCTTGGAAACTATTTTTATAAAAGATTCGACTATAGAACACTACCCTAAGATAGAATTTGAGGATTAGTATAGAATATATTCCCAGAATTTTGGTAAAATAGATATTTTGTGAGTTTTCTATGAAATAAATACATGTTTGCATACGAGAAGGTATTGGTGGCTCTAGCACAGATTTACCTAGGAGTGAAAACTCATACATGGATTTTCAGGCTTGACCCGGGGTATCCTAGTCCACGACAACGGGCCTTGCTGCACTCTTGGTTACGACACTCCTGAGATATATTCTTATGATAATTCTCATTTTTATTACAAAACAATATGAAGGATTTATGAGTATATACCTCCTCAAAGATAATATTTTTATGATTGTGGATTATATCCATTAATTATCCAGTTTATGTTAAGTGTTTTACATGTTTGGAATTATGTATTGTGATTCATAAACTAGTCTAGTTTATGCCATTATTTAGAAATAGTGTCTAGTTGAAACAATAGAAATTGTATCAATGCATGAAATCCAAGTATGGATTTCTCTCCTACTCAAGATATTTATAGTGCAGCTGGTGATGCAACTATTGCTGATAAGATTATCACCATACTAGGGCTACTCACTCAGGTTATGAATAATAACCTTACCCGTATGGAGCACCCTGATCCACAACACAGAGGATCAATGTTACAACTCTTCCTGAGGCAACAACCACCAACATTCAATGGGACTAAAAATCAATTTTTATCTGAGAAATGGATATGTTCTTAGAGAAAATATTTCATATTTGGGGAGTAACGAAAGGGATAAATTTGTTAGGGTAGTTTATTGCCTCACTGGAGATGTTGATCGATGGTGGTCATTGATTCAAAACACAAAGAATGATGAAGAAGTATCAATTATGGAATGGATGGAGTTTAAATATTTTTTCATAGAAAAATACTTTCCTCGTGACAATCAAGCGGATATGGAAAGACAATTTCTAAGACTAAGGCAATGGAGGATGAGAATGACCCAAAGTATGAGGCTAACTTTACAAGGTTAGAAAGACATGAAGAAAATTATATACGTAACCCAAGAAGTTATATTGATCATTTCATTGATGGGTTAAAAAAATTTCTCCATCGAGCATTAGTCTCACAGTACTTATCGTCGTACGAAGTTATTGTCTCATGCGCTATGAAGACAGAAAAGGAATTTTCTAAGGCTTACAACTTCAAAGTAAAGAAATAGAAGAAGAGATCTGCTGAACACTCTAGAAATGGAAATAAGGGGAAGAAGGAAAAATTGGAATATCTATCCTGTAGTAAATGTGGGATGAAACACCCCGGTACTTTCCTGAAGGTAATGGGAGTATGTTACAAGTTTGGTGAAAACTTCCACAAAGCTGGAGATTGAAAGGGGAAGAAAAAGGCTGTCAATGTTGAATCATACAATTGTATAGAAAGGTGGAATTATGAAAATGAATTTCCTAAGCTCCAAAGAAAATTATCTCAAAAAAGGACAAGGGATCAAGGCCAAGATTGTGCAATCACTAATGCTGAGGTTGAAGCTCTGAAAGACGTGGTGGAAGGTATTTTAATGGATCCCTCAAGTTTAGTCAATGATTTATTTGATTATGGATCATCGCGTTGTTTCATATATTCCATGTTTTCTAAAAAATTAGATATTTCCAATTTTATTTAACAAGGTAGTTGTCAGTCAAAACTCTTAAGGGAAGTATCATTGCAACAATGTTTTGTGAATCATTTCCCATTAAGGCATATAAACGTTATTTATCTATTGACCTCATCGTCATACCTATGATTGAATTTGATATAATCCTCGGTATGGATTGACTTTTGGACTATGATGTGAGTTTATTTGTAGGAATATAGAGGTTAAAATTTTCGATGATAATGAAGAGTACCATATCTTTAGAGTAGAAATGTCACCATCTGATTCTTATTTAGATCCACCCCCAGTAGGTCAACTAAATTCAGTTATTGGGGAGGAAGAGATTGAAAAGGAAATGAATGTTAATATAGAGGACGTACCTATTGTGAAATAATATGTTGATATGTTTCAATAGGATTTACATGGACATCCTCCAGAATGAGAATTTGATTTTTCCATTGACTTAATTCCTGGTTCAAGGCCCATATCGAAGACCCCTTCTAGAATTTCCACTATGGAATTAGTGGAACTAAAGAAACAACTTGAGTAATTGAGTAATAATGTATTTATTCTCCCTAGTTTTTCTCCATGGGGAGTCCCTATTATTTTTGATTAGAAGAATGATGGATCTATAAGGTTGTGCATTACTACAAGGAGATCAATGCTATAACAATGAAGAACAAGTATCCCCTTTCTCACATTGATTATTTATTCGACCAACTTCACAGAGTTCAATATTTTTCAAAGATTGACCACCGATATGGATATCATCAGTTTTTTGTGAAGAAGGAAGACATTGAAAAAATATCATTTTAAACCAGGTATGGGAATTACAAGTTTACAATAATGCCTTTTGGGCTGACTAATGCCCCCTCTATTTTCATGGATCTAATGAACATAGTTTTTATGGAACATCTTTATGAATTTTTAGTGGTATTTATTGATTATATAGTGGTATACATCAAATGCTACAAATATCATGAAAATTACTTGCGAATTATCCTAAGGAATCTTAGAAAAAATAAATTATATAGGAAATTTAGAAATTGTGAATTCTGGCTTCAGGATATTTCTTTTCTTTTCCATATTGTCTCTAAGGATGGAATATATGTTGACCCTTCAAAGACAAAGGCAATCCAAGAATTTCCAGCATCAAAAAGTATAATCGAGGTACACAGTTTTAATGGTTTATCAAGTTATTATCAGTGTTTCATCCAGAATTTTTCCCGATTGGCTAACCCATTAACCAAGATTACACATAAAGGGGTTAAATTTGTTTTTAAAAAAGAGTGTCAAAAATGTTTTGATGAACTGAATAGATGATTATTCAATGATCCTATCTTGAATCTACCATCGGGGGATGATTGGTTTGTTCTTTATAGCAATGCTTCAAATAAAGGTCTTGGTTGTGTCTTCATATAGAATGATAGAGTTATTCCATATGCATCACACCAGCTAAAAATTCTTGAACAAAACTATCCCACTAATGATCTTGAGTTAGCAGATGTAATCTTTGCTTTGACGATATAAAGACACTATCTCTATGGAAATTTTTTTGAGATAAATACCAATCACAAGAGTTTGAATTATATTTTGTCACAGATAGAACATAACATGAGGTAAAAGAGATGGATTGAACTAATCAAGGACTATTATTTCACTATACTCTACCACCCAAGGAAGGAAAATATGGTGGAAGATGCTTTGAGAAGAAAGGAACATGGAGTTTTGAACATGATGAGCGTTGAAAAGGATCCTATGTACATGTATATATTAAATATGGATATGGGAATAACCATGGAAAGTTAAACATCAATGCTTTTTCAAATGGTTTCCAACCCATATTTACTAGAAAGGATAAGAAGTTATCATACTATTTATGTGGAATTTCAAAAGAATATTAAAGCTGTGAATGATGGGAGATTGATCGACTTCATATATGAAGATGTGATTTGGAAATTTGGGAAGATATTTTGTGATTTCGATATACCTGATCTAAAAAGGGAATCGTTGGATGATACACATAGCTCAGATTTCTCTATACAGACTTGTAGCAACATGATTTATTGACATTTGAAGGAACGTTTTAGGTGGGACAACATAAAGAGAGAGATTTATGATTTTGTGTCGAGATGTATGGTTTTCCAAAAAGTGAATGCTGAAAGACAAAATCCTAGAGGAGTCATGAAACCTATTCCCATACCAAAGTGAAAATGGGATGATATTGCAATGGACTTTGTCATGGGGATACTAAAGACTCATAGAAAAAATGACGCAATATGGTTCATTTTTGATCGTCTTACCATGTCAGCACATCTTCTTGCTATAAGATTAGATTTACCACTTGAATGTCTGGAAAGACTATATATTAATGAAGTTGTAAGACTTCATGGTGTACCGCTATCGATTTTTTCTGATCGTGATCCTCGTTTTACATCATGATTCTGGAAAAGTCTTCAGAAATCCCTGGATACTGAACTTCATTTGAGAACCGTCTACCACCCTCAAACTTATGGACAATCAGAATAGACTATTCAAACCATTGAAGACATTTTGAGATCCTTCTTACATGACTTTCAAGGTATGTGGGATCAATATTTATCTATGGTAGAATTTTTCTATAACAATATCTTCCATTGAAGTATTCAGATGGCACCATATGAAGCGTTATATGGAAAGAGATGTCGCACACCAACTTGTTGTGATGATGTTAGTGAAAGAAAACTTGTAGGCCTAGGACTTGTTGAGGAAACGATGGAAAAGGAAAAGATTATCCAAACCCATATCAAAGAAGCTCAAAGTAGGAAAAAGAGCTATGAAGATAAACAAAGAAAGGATTTAGAATTTTAGGTAGGAGATAATGTTTTCTTGGAAGTATCTCCATGGAAAGGAGTTATACAATTCCGTATGAAGGGTAAATTGAGTCCCAGGTACATCAGACCTTTCGAAATTCTAGAACGAATTGGGGATGTAGCTTACCGTTTGGCAATGCCGCCAAGTCTCTCCAAATTTCATGATGTCTTCCATGTATCACTGTTGATAAAATACATGCCTGACCCAATGCATGTACTCACCTATGATAAAATAGAACGGGAACCTGATCTGTCTTATTGCGAAGAGCCTATCAGAATTCCTGATACCAGTGAACAAGTGTTGAGAAACCGGACGACTCGTCTGGTAAAAGTTCTATGGAGAAACCATAAGATGGAAGAGGCAATGTGGGAACCTGAGGAACTTATGATGATAAACCACCCGAATCCTTTTATGTAGTAATATTTTAGAAATTTTGAGGATGACATTGTTTGATGTAGGGGATAATGTAACTCCCTAAGCTTCCACGCTATGTTTCTTTTTGAATAATGCAATAAGTTTCATTGTATGCAACTTTGAGGTTCTAACACACCTCGACCAATCAAAATAGACGTTATGAATATTAATACACACTTTTTGAAATTTTAAAAATTTTATTTTTTAAAATGGACTTCATTTTTGAATTTGGAATATCGATATTATCTTAGTTTGAATTTTTGGTATTTTTCTAAAAGCATTCAATTTTTGATGAATAGTGAGAAACACTGCATTATTGTTTAAAACCGACTTTTTATTTAAATAATTATTTATTGTATTTAAATTTATTTTAAGTCATAATAGATATATAGTACCTATATAAGTTCAATGTAATTCATTGGAGTCATTTTTATAATAAAATTAGATGTATAAAATTTTATTGAACTGTTTACCGTCTCTTACCAGCCTCCTATGAGCATTTACAAATTTTTATAAAACATAATTTTACCACTTCTATGAAATGAATTTCAAAACTCTGAAATAAACAGTTGATATCAGTATGTAAAATGTCATTCAATAATATGAAAATAATTTTTGGTGAATTTTAACTTTTAACTTTTATTTACCACGGTTAAAAGAAAATAGGATAATTAAGGGTAAAATGATATTATTATTACCCTCACAAAAATCCTAATTATATCATATAAGTGTAATTCTACCAAAAACAATTGTAATAAAATATTATCCTTTAGGTCCAATTAGATTAGATTAAGACATTTATTATTATTTTATTTAAAGAAGAGTTAAAAATGTTAAATTCAATGTTTAATAACTAATCCATTTTTAATATAGGGTTATTCATAAGATAAATTGGACTATAAATATTTTTTAGAAATATTACAATATTTACTACATAATGGTATTTTTTTATAATTTTTAGGCATTAAATAATTTAATTTATTTATGATACAATGATGATGCATTAATTACATTATTAATGAAATATTAAAATAATTGATATTATAAATACCCAAATAATTGTATTTTTAGAATTTTGATGAATTAAAAGAATTTTATAGCTTAATATGACATTTTAGGGTTTATTTAATAATTTATTTCTATGTAATCATGATTTTATGACTTTAAAAAAAATAAATTACTAAATTGTGTCAAAATTGACATAAAAGAGTTTTTAAAAAAATGTTATATTATTTGTTGATATTATATTCCTAAAAATATACGGATTAGAAAAATGACTTATATAAGATTATATATATTAATAATGAACCACTTGGGGTTCTTTTGGAAGTTAAAAGTATGTTTATTAACAATATACTATAAAAATACAAAGAGACATGGAAAATGTCAAATAATTTAACTAAGAGTAAAATCTAAATGAGAAGATTAATTTGGTGATTTAAACCTGTATAAAAACTATTGGTTGAGAGTTTTTAGATCCATACACACATTATCCTGTAAATTAATCATTTTGGATCCAATTATAAACTGAAAATTATTTTATTATAAAATAATATTTCAAGGTTTTCCTAAAGTTACCTCACCCCTCTTATAAAAGGTAACTTACCCTTATCTCATATTTACATCATAAAAGCCATTTGGATCTGCCAAACCCTACCAAAATATCTTCTCAACAACACTAAATTCAACCTAGAGGCCTTAATTTGGTCAGAAACCGAACCTAATGAGTTATTTTGAACAAATCAAAAGGAAGAACCTGAAGAAGAGGTACAAATTTCATCACCTCTTTCAACTTATTTTCTTCTCCCACGTCCTCTATCTTTGTTGTTTCCATTCTGAAATAATAACTCCAATATATTCTATATAATATGAAGTTATTATAGAAATGGTACAACCATATTCGTTTTCTATCCATCCTATAAATGAAAAAGTCACCATACGTGTGTATGTACGACTTACCGTCTCCATGTCGTGTTAATGTTTGTTATTCAAACAAATCATTATTTGGAAGGGTATAATATTGTGTATAAATAATTTAAAAATAAATATAACCTGATAATGATTCTGTATATATGATATACCATCCCATTATATACGATTTTAATATACAAAGAATTATATTGTCATTCGTGCGTACATACAGATTACCGTCTCCAAGAACGCGATAAGATTTATTTGCCCATCGTAACCATTCAATAATATTTCTCATATGATGATTAAAAATAATGTTTCATGACATAATATCATTCTGGATATAAATAAAATAAATTATATCCATAAAAAATGTGTCTTATGTAACAAAACATATAAAGTAACATGAATTACTTACCACCCAAAACGACGATAATACTAAAATATTATTAACATTGAAATATTAAAAGATCATATATGATATATTATTTATTTATATGGTTCTTGTATAATTTAGTAAAAATTATTTAACTATTATATAGGAGGTTAACGTACCCTCGGCCAAGGAAAAGTACATGGTAAGGGTTAATTCTATAATCTCTTTATTATCCGAGGTTGTTTATACGTAAATATCTACTGGGACCTCTTTATCGTTCACATCCGTGTTTCTTAAAAATGTATTTCAAAACATTTATACTATTTACTAGAAAATGGGTTAGAGTAATTTATAACCTTATTTGACCTTATATGTTTTGAAAGGAATCTTCCCATCGTTTTCCAAACAAGGTACTTTATGACCTTTTCGCAAAATTAATATAGGAGTGTTTTTTAACTTATACGGTGGTTGTGGATATTTTACGCCATTATAACACCTTTGAAGATTCCCTTAAACTCCTATAAGAATATTTTCAAAATAAATGTTTTATTATATTATTATGTGACTTTTAAAAGATTTCAAAATAGAAAGAGATATTTCTCTCAAATAGGTTTTTCATCTATGTCAACATCCTTTGATGGATTTTACACTTGTTTGAAATTGATTTACTATGATAAAAATATTCCATACTGTGTTGAATGTTTTGTGATATGTTTGAATTTGGATGTGTTATTTTTATACCATTCACGGTTTACAGTTAAAGTATTAACATTTTATATGCTAGTTTTAATACGAATGTTTATATTATGTTTAAACATTTTTATATGATGAATGCATTGGACATAGTATGTGATGGGTGGAGCCCGCTATAGCTCCTCGATGTATCGGTAGGTCTCATGTGAAAAACTAGTGTCTTGGCACAAGGCCTTTAAAAAATATTATTTGGAGTCTTGGAACAATGCCTTGATTATGTGGTTATGATGTTTGGCATTATGCATTCCATCAATATGAAGTTGACTATTGATATTGCATGTGATTATCCGACAGGTAGAATATCCATGTGAGTAAGGAAATGGAATTATTTGATTTATCATTTCCATGTTATTCTGAATTTTAGTTTTAAAAGGATAATGATTTATTCTTATACATTACATTAATATGTTTATGCTTATTTATGAATGTTTTTCTATATTGTTATCCTTACTGAGTGTCTGATCTCACCCCTTTTGTAACGCCCCGACCCTAGTTACCCAGAGTCAGTGCATTATTACATAACATTGGCATGATCACAATAAAGATCAAATCTCGAAAGACCGATTGGTTTAGTAGCCTTGGAAACACTAGATATATTCATAAGTCTTACATTACATCATAAAATGAAAAACTACTACAACAACATATTTTCTCCATAAACCACAGTCATATCACCATATAATATCCCTGCAGGTCATTCATAATTTACTTCTTCACTTCCTGGGAAAAATAAAACATAGAAAAGGGGTGACATAGAAAAGGGGTGAGCTCAAATGCCCAGTAAGGATAACAATATACCGGAAACTTTCATAAATAAGAATAAACATTTAAGGATATGTATAACTAAAACAAAAGCCTTTTAAACTTGAACTTCAACATAGTATGGAAAAAGTAAAATGAAATAATGCCATTTACTTGTTCACATGGATATTCTACTAATCGAATAATCACATGCAATATCAATAACCACTTTCATAATGTTGGAATGCATAATGCCAGACTATCATAACCACATAGCCAAGGCCTCGTGCCAAGACTACAAATAAGATTTTTCCAAGGCCTTGTTCCAAGACACTAGTTTGTCTCATGAGACCTACCAATGCAATTTTTTTAGAAGACACTTACGTTTAAAATTGCTTAAATATATTCCAGTGTTTTTTAGAAAACATTATGCAAGCTTCTAAAAACAAAATAACTAATTCTGAGACTGCTCGACTAATTACAGGTCATGATGGGTCCACGCCCAATCCCTTCCTGTTTACCACACTCGAGAGTCGG
Source organism: Viscum album (assembly GCA_963277665.1). NCBI lineage: Eukaryota > Viridiplantae > Streptophyta > Magnoliopsida > Santalales > Viscaceae > Viscum > Viscum album. Next base: position 460,133,534 of record OY728167.1, on the reverse strand, counting down.
GTTTTCTGAAAACATTTTTAAGCTTGCGTTAAATATGTATACATTTGCAATGGATTTTCATATATTTGAGAGAAATATCTCTTTTTTGAAATCATTTATAAATCACATAATTATAAAGAAAACCTTTATTTTAAAAATATCTTTATAATCTTTTGAGGGAATCTTCAACGATTTTATAACGGCAGAAAATAGCTGCACCCGCCGTATAAGTTAAAAAAACATTCTTACCTTAATTCTGTCGAAAATGTTAAAAAGGACCTTGTTTGAAAAAAGATGGAAATATTCCTTTATAAACCACTTATAAAAGTCAACAAGGGTATAAATGACTTTAACCCATATTCTAGTAAATAGTAAAAATGTTTTAAAATACATTTTTAAGAAACATGGATGTGGATGATAAAGAGATCCCAGTATATTATTACGTATAAACAACCTCGGATAATGAAGAGATTGTGAAATAACCCTTACCTTGTACTTTTCCTTGGTTGGGGTAGGTTAACCTCCTGTATAATGGTGAAATAATTGTTATTAAATTATACAGGAATCATATACATTAATATGATATCATATATGATCTTTTAATATTGATTTGATAATAATATCTTAGTATTATCGTTGTTTCGGGTGTTAACTTACTTGTTTTATTTTATATGTTTTGTTACGTAAGACATGTTTATAAAGGATAGGTTGTATATTATTCATATCCATAATGATATAAATTCCTTAAACATTATTTTTTAAATCATCAAATGATAATTATACTTGAATGGATACGATAGAGAATGAATGTCATCTCGTTCGTGGAGACGGTAGTCCGTACGTACGCACGAGCGACAATATCATTATTTTAAAATAATATATAAATGGATGGTATATCATATATAAAGAATCATTAACATGTTATATTTATTATTTACATGAGTTACATATCATTATTATACCCATCCAAATAATAATATATTGAATAACAATTACACCACGACGTGGAGACGGTAAGCCGTACGTACGCACGTATGGTGACATGTTATTCAAAGGGTGGATAGAATACTGAATATGGTTGTACCATATTTATAATAACATCACAGTATATATATGATACTGGAGTCATTATTTTAGAATGGTAACAACAAAGGAAGAAGAAGTGGAAGAAGAAATGAACTTGGAAAAGGGTGGTGAAATCATTACCTCTTCTTCGGGTTCTTCCTTTTGATTTGATCAAAAGGGCTCCTTAGGTTGTCTTTCTGATCAAACTAAGGCCTATAGGTTGTAGTGATGGAAGTTGGGAGAGTATTTGGGCAGAGTTTGGCCGAACCAAAAGGCTTTGAAGGTGTGAAGAAATGAGAAGGAGGAGTGCCCTTTTATAAGAGGGGTGATGGGCACCTTTGGAAAAGCTAGAAATATTAATTTATAATAAATTAATATTCGGTTTCTAATGGCTCCAAAGTTTATTATTTAAATTTTAAGGTGGGGATAGGTCGAAAAAAACTCAACCAATAGAATTTAGACAGGTTTGGGTACTTATATTAACCTTATCTTTAAGTATTAACTCTAAGCTAATTAGTTTCACTTTTACAATGTCTCTTTGTATTTTTATATAATATGGTTAATAAACTTACTATATACATCCAAGTGCCCCCCAAGTGGTCCATTAATGATGAAACTATCATGATATAAGTCTCTTGGCCGAACATTAGATTTTTAGGAATTTAATATCAATTAATAATATAATATTTGTTTTAAGAACTCTTTTATGTCAATTTTGACACTATTCAATAGTTGATTTTTTTGAAACTCATAACAGATTGATTACTTCGAACAAAGTAAATTAAATCAATCCTAATATATCATATTATCCTATAAAATTAGTTTAATTCATTAAAAGTTTCATATTATATTTATTTGGGTATTTATAATATCAATTAATTTAATTTTTCACTATTTTAGTAATTACTGCATCATCATTGTGTCATAAATAAAATAAATTATTTAATGTCTAAAAATTATAAATAAAAACTGGTTATGTAGGAAATGTTTTTATATTTATAATGAATATTTATAATCTAAAATCCAACTTATATAAACCTATGTAATAATTGTTTTTCTAAAAGATATATGCTTGTGTCATTTTTGTATTCATTTTAACTTAATTAAAATAAAGTGTCCCTATCACCTACAAGTGGCACCATGGGGTCCCCAAATCGACCCAAAGATGCCTATGGTAGAACATGTATCAAAAAATAAGTCTAGGACACGTTTTAGGGTAATTTAGTATTATTATAATATTATTTTTTAACTCTTATTTACCAGATTTACCCTTAACCATGGTAAATAAAATATTTACCACATTAATTATTCAAAATGTATAAAAATAAAAGTTACCTATTTACACAATTTGGAAATCCTGATTCCAAATATGGAATCCATTTTTCTAAATTCAAAACACAGAAGTGTCAGAAATTAATTTAAAATTAATTTCCACTGTCAAAACAAAAAGCGTGTTTTTAAGAGATAATAACTATCAAAAGATTGACACTTGTTTATGTTCGGTTTAATTGTAAAATTTTGTCCAATGACCAACATTATATTAAATGGTAAAAATATATTCTAAATATACTTTAAAACCACTCAAATTCCTAATTTATCACTATTAATTATTTTGATTAAAAAAGTTGTTTTTAATTAAAATTTAGTAATTTTCACTATTCATCAAAATATGAAAGTTATCCGAAAAGTACCAAAATTTCACCTTAGGCTAAATTCGATATTCCGAATCCATAAATGAAGTCCATTTTAAAATATAAAATATATATAATTTCGAAAAGTAGGTATTACTATTCATAACGGCTAGTTTGATTGGTTATGGTGTGTTAGAACTCGGTGTTGCGTACAACACACGCTATCACATTATTCAAAGAGAAGCGTACCGTAGAAGCTTGGGGTGTTACACCTTTATATGTTTTATTTTTCCCACGATGTGAAGAAGTATATTATGACTGACATGCATGGATATTCTAAAGGCTATGAGTGTGGTATATAGAGAAAATGTTGTTGTATTTTTTCATTTTCCAATTTATTGTAAAACATATGATTTTATCTAGTGCTTTCAATGATACTAAACTGATCAGTATTTAGGGACATGATTCGTTTTATCATTCCATTGTTATGTAATAATGCACCGAATCTAGGTAACTAGGGTCGAGGTGTTACAAATTTTTGTAAGGGAAATTTTATTTATTTATTTAATTCTTGTTATAATCTTTCTTTTCTGGTTTTGCATAAGGGAAATTTATTTTCCAACCATTTGACGGTTTTTTATTGAAATCTAAATCAAACATGTTTTGAGGTGTCCAAAATTTTGATATTTTTTTGATAAGCTGCTCTTCTGAATATTTTAGACTGCCTATTTAATTATTTTTATAGTTCAAAACTTATTTCAGATGGAATAATATATATAAGTGATATATATATATATACATGTCATAGATTATGTTTTCATTTTAATTGATGTTAATGCTATAACGAAATATTTCTATTTATTGATGTTTCATATATACATGAATTTATTATTTTATTAATTCATATATATATATACATGTATAATTTCCAAGTATATAACTAATTTAAATAAATTATGATTAACCAAATACCATTCAATGTATGAAATTATAAATGTAAGAATATCATAATTTTATCGTACACATGCATATATATATATGTATGTATATATATATAAAAATGAACATTGAATAAAAATTTAAAAAAATGGATTTTAATGTGAATTGGATAAAATGTTTATAGACATGTTATAATCACTATGTTCCTAAAACAAAATTCACATCGCATGTCATCATGATATATTAGATACTTCGTATCTTCATATAAACATGACCATGAATTTATGAGTTACATTAACATCTTTTTTTATTTATAATTAGTTTATTTTTAAATTTAAATTTAAAGGTTAGTTCCAAAATTAATTGGTACATGGGAATTTTTGAAAGTGTTTTTATTTTAAATGTTTCCCTGAAATTTTTTTGTGCGGAACTAAATTAATTATTATTGTTAATTTAAGAAGACCAAACTACTCTTATGTGCAAAAAATGTTATTCATGAAAGTATGGTGGAATACACGGATAGTCCATGAAAAGTATATGTGGTATAAGTAATGGTTATAACCAAACATGAAATGATGAAATTTAAGTTCATATATTTATGTACCTACTTATATATATAAGTATGAATTTGTAATTTAATTATTTTATGTGTTTTGAAATAAAAAAAATCTAGTGGAAGATGCATATATATGTAATCCAAGCTTAAAAATGTTTTAATTAAACCAACCACATAAATGTTTTAAATATGGTAGTGAATTGGGGAGTGAACCCAATATCTCAATAAGAGGGTTGGCCCAAGATAGCCTTCAATGTTTCAGGTTTCCACAAGGCTTAATTTTTTGTTTCCAAAAGCATTATTAGTGTTTTCTAAAAATCATTGGATTATATATAGAGAACATTTTGTATATATGTAATTTCAAAAGTGGTATATTATTATAAACCTATTTAATTTCAATAAATTTTTTCAGTGGATATTTTGAAATGTATTATTATTTTATTCTTGAAATAATTTCTGAAAGTTATTTTCAAGGAATGAATTTCTAAAAATTATTTAAGTGATCATAAAACCCCTTACTTGGAATTTGAAATCTCACACCTTTGTTTTTAAATATTTTCCACATGTATCATAGAAGTACTATTCCAGACATATTCACTTTCAGTGTTTGTGTACAAAAGAGTAGTATAAATATGTTTGTTTTTTTGTTTCATATATAATAAATGCATGGTATTTTCTAATCCTCCAGAACCTAGACTAGTAAAAGGTCCTCATTTTTGAAATATGTTGAGTAATTATTCATTTTCTTTTGATAAAAAAAATTATAACAAAACATTTTTATGAACTTAGTCTAGAAGAGTGGTCTGGGGCTGTTATAATTCTTATTTGACGAATAGACTAGTCAAATATAGAGATTAGATTTTGTTTTTTGGGGAAACAAATCATCACATTAGAATTTTCCTTTGATAGTTATGTCCCCTTAGAAATTATTTAATTTTAATGATGGAAATTTGTAATTTTCTTATGTCCGATAAACAAATTGTGGGGGTGAAATTAATTTATTTGGGGGAGAATGTAACACCCCATAAATATTAAGTAATTAATAAATGAAATATATTTTAAATAAATAATGTTATGATATAGTTTTATAAAACTATTTGATTTCATTTGTTTACTTTAATTTGAATTATTTTCTTATCTTGTGACTTTTTAAATAAATGATGACATATTGAAATTATTTTTTCATAATAAATAAAAATAATTAAAGATGATATTAATTATAATATATTAATATAACTATTATAGAATTATAATGTTTTGAATCCAAGTATATCATATTACATTATATTTTTTTATATCATAATAAATTATTATTTTTAATATATGAATTTAATTTATAATTTATATAAAATGATTTTCAAAGATATATGTATATGTGGATTATTTTTAATAATTGGTTATTTATTTATAACATATAAATATTTAATAAAATTATTATAAATAATTATATTAAATTGAAAAAATAGAAAATAATTTTTTAAAATTTAAAATAATTCTATGTTAATATATAAAATAATTATGAAAATCATACCTTTATTTTTGGATATTATAACTATGTTAATTATGAATTAATAAAATTATGAACTAAATATTAAAAATAAAAAATAATAATATTGTAATATTAAAATTAATGAATGAAATAATACACCATGTAAGGTAAGTAATTATTAAAATTTCATCATAATAGTATTTAGATAATTTCTCAATAAATTATGATTTAAATTTTGTTTAACAAAAATTGGAATTTATATCTTCGAAAATATATAAAGATAAAAAAATAAATGAAATAAAAAGTAAACAGGGAATAAAAATTGAATAATCAAATAAAAATATGAAGGTAAGATTATTAAGGGTGTCTAGTTAGGGTTCCACTTTGAGCAGAGAGTGTGTCTGAGAGATATCATGAGTCACGTAGGTAGGGAGCCAAGAGCATCACTTTGGGTGGCGGTTGAAGCCAATCGCAATCTGACACCGAGGGAGAGGTCAAGACCAAGTGAGGTTGAATGCAGTGTACGCTGAGCTCGAAGACAATCAAGAGTCCATATATGGATCTGAACCTGAGTTCTAGTGCGTAGGAAGTGGTTTCAAGTCCAAAGGTAATTGTGTTTGAGATTAAGACAATTGATGAGCAATTATATCTTATTTTCATGGAGATCTAGTCGTATCTTCTTTATATCCACAAGTATTTCATATTTAATTTTTTTGTATCTAAATATTTTCCCAATCTCTCATATTGCATTGGATTTTTGTGTATTGATTAATTGATTTCCATCTTTCTCTCTATCCATAGATGTCTATTGTTCCCTGTCGGTGTATTGTTTCATTTTGTCAATTTTTCAACTTGGTTCTTCCATAAAAAACTGTTTGATTTGAATTTTGTTTCTCTGATTTATGTTTTAAAAACCCATTTCATATTTGAAATTTTACTATATGTAAAACGTTTCGGCTCATTTTTTCGGGATTCAACGATGATTCACAATGATACTCTAATAAACCAGATTTCATTTTCATTGTTGATCATGATGTTTCCTTCTTGAAAATATGATATCTTTTTTTTCAATCCAATTTATGTACAAAATATGTATACATTCACCTTTCACAATAAGATATACTCCTAAAACATAGATTTCAGTCTATCCGTAATTATTTTATGAACAATTTATCTAATTTGTTTCATTATCATTTGTGTTCTCATCATTATATTGGCATGATTTATCTAAATTACTTCATTTATCTCTGTTGATTCATTATATCTATATCGTTCATTTAAGGTTATAAATTGGGAGGGTACTACATTCCCATTTTAAGTCATTTCACGTTTCCTGCATATAGAGTAAACGTTTCTTCATTCAATAAGAAGAATAGATTTTTTGGAAAAGAAATGTTAAGGGAAACATAAAGATTTTTGTTTATGTATTCTTCATAGAAATTAATTAATTATGTTTTTATATGGGAAGTTTTATTTATTTAATTCAACTTATAATCTCAATTTTTGGGTTTTACGTAAGGGAAAATTATTTTCCAAGCGTTCGATTGTTGGTTCCATGAAATCAAAATCACACACGTTTTGAGGTTTTGAAAATTTTGACATGTTTTCAATAAGTGTATATATAGAATATTTTAGACAATTTGTTTAATTATTTTTATTTTTCAAAACTTATTTTAGAATGAATATTATATGTGAGTGGTATATATATATATATATATCAATGTTTATGTTATAATTTTATTTCATGTTTATGCTGCCAAGGAATATTTCAATTTAATGAAGTTTCATATAAACATGAATTATTCTATTAATATGTGATATATATATATATATATTCATAATTTCTATTTATTTAACTATATTAAATAAATTATGATTAACCAAATATTAATCGATGTATGAATTTATAAAAGTAATAATATCATAATATTATCACATATATGTATATATATATATGTATATAGATATATGCATGAACATTGAATACACTTTACCAAAAAATGGATTTTTATTGGAATTTGATGAAATGTTTATAGACATGGTATAATCGCCATGTTTCAAAAAAACACATCACATGTCATCAGGATATATTAGGGACGTCAAATCATCATATAACCATTTCCATATGTTTAGGCATTACATTAACATCTGTTGAAATTATTATAAGGTAATGTTTTAATTTGAAATTTAAGGATAGTTCCAAAATTAATAAGTACATGGTTATTGTTGAAATTGTTATTATTTCAATTGTTTCCATTAAAATGTTATGTGCCGAACTGAATTAATTATTATGTGCGGATATAAAAAACTCTTGTGGTAAACATATATATATGTAATGAAATCTTAAAAATATTTTCATTAAACCCAGCACTTGGACTTTGTAAATATTTTAGGGAATTGGGGACCGAACTCAATCACTGAACAAGTGGTTAGGCCCAAGATAGATTTCAATATTACCAGTTTCCACAAGATAAAATTTTTTGTTTTCAAAATCTTGGGCATTGTTTACTAAAAATAAATGTATTATATTTCAAGAACCTTTTGTAAGTAAGTAATTTCAAAAGTGGTATAATATTTTAATCCTATGAAATTTAAATTATCATTTTCAAATAGAATTTTGAAAATTATTTTTATGTTACTTTTGTAAAAATTTCTCAAAGTTATTTTAAATTAATGAATTTTTAAAATGTGTGTCAATGATTTTCAAACCCCCTACCGGGAAATTGAATTCTCACCACTTTGTTTTTAAATATTTTTTACAGGGATCTTAGAAGTTCTATTCCAAAAAGCTTCACATTTAGAGTTAGCATGCAGACGGGTATCCGTAATATGTTTTTTTTGTTTCAACTCTAATAAATTTAAGGTGTTGTCTAATCCTCTAGATCCTAGACCAGTAAAAGGACCTTTTTGTGTAATATGTTGTGTAATTATTTAGTTTCGTTTTATAAAGAAATTATTACAGAAAATTTTTAATCACTGAGTCTGGAAGAGTGGGCTCGGCCATATATAATCAATATCAGAGGAACAGTCTTTATAACTTTTGGTATTAGATGTTGTATTTTGATTAAAAAAATAATCACATAATAATTTTCCTTTTATAGTAAATTCCCCTTAGAAATTCGTTAATTCTGATGAAGGAAATTCAGAGTTTTCTTAGGCCCAAAGAACTAATTGTGAGGGCACCATTCCTTTAAGGGAGATAATGTAACACCTTAGAAATATTATATAATTAATAAATTAATTATATTTCAAATAAATAATGTTATGATATAGTTTTATAAAACTATGTGATTTATTTTTTTACTTTAACTTTTATTTTTCTATCATGTATGTTTTTAAATACATGATGACACATTGAAAAAAAAATTCTTAATAAATAAAAATAATTAAAGGGGTTTATTAAGAATAATATATTACTATAAGTGTTATAGAGTTATAATGTTTTGAATCAAAATATAACATATTACATTATATATTTCTTTATCTAAATATATTAATATTTTCAAAATATGTATATATTTTATAATTAATATAAATTTATTTGAAAAGATATATGTATATGAGTATTATTTTTAACAAGTATTGGTTATTTTTTTATAAAAGAATAATATTAAATAAAATTATCATAAATAATTATATTACCTTAAAGGAAATAAAAAATTATATTTTAAAATTTAAAATAATTTTACTTTAACATATAAAATAAATACGAATATCATACATTTAGGTTTTGATATTATAAATATGTTAATTATGAATTAATCAAATTATGAACTAAATATTATATATAAAAAGTAATCATATTTTAATATTAAAATTTATTAATGAAATAATACCACATATAAGATAAGAAATTATTAAAAACTTATCATATTAGTATTTAGATAATTTTTCTATAAATTATCATTTGAATTAATTTGAATAAATTAGAAATTTAGTTTTATAAAGGAAATATTATTAAAATAATAATTGAAATAAAAATAAAACCAAGAATAAAATTAAATAATCAAATGAAAATTCAAGGTAAGATGATTAGGGGTGTGGGGGTAGTGTTCCACATTGACCAGATAGGGTTTTTGAATGAGGTCATGAGTCACGCATGTAGGGAGCCAAGAGCTTCAATTATGGAGGAGGTTGAAGCCGACCGTGAGCTGACGTTGAGGGAGAGGTCAAGACCAAGCAGGTTTTAACGCAATGTAGGAAGATCTTGAAACTGATCAAGAGTCCAAATATGAATCTGGATCTTATTTCGAGTGTGTATGAAGTGTTTTGTAGTCTAAAGGTCTTTTTGATTGAGATAAAGACCACTAATGAGTGGTTCGATATTATTTTCCTGGAAATCTAGTCATATCTTCTTTAGACCCACAAGTAGGTCATATTTAATATCTATGTATCCAAATATTTACCCTATCTCTCATATTGTCTTAGATTACATTGTATTGATTTTTTTATTTCCTTCTTTTTGTTCATATGACGACGTTTGATGTTCACTTTTGGTGTATTATTTTCATTATTCCAATTTATTACACTGGGTTATACCATAAAAAATGCATGATTTGAATTTTATTTCACTGATGTCAATGTTAAACAATCATTTTAAATTATAAATTTAACTGTATGTCATCATTTTCGGCTCTTTATGTCTGGATTCAATAAAGTTTTATTATAAAGCTCTAAGTAACCAGATTTCATTTTGATCGTCGATCTGGATGTTTGCTTCTTGAAAATAAACATTGTTTCATTGTATCTGATTTACATATAAAATATGTATATAATCTTCTTTCACAACAAGCAATACTCCTAAACCATAGATTTTGATCTATCCATAACAATTTTTCTATTCAATTATCTAAATTATATTATTATCATTTGTGTTCTTATTTTTATGTCGACATCATTTATCTAAATTTCTTCATTTATCTAAATTACATAATTATACACATTTTGATTCATTATGTTTATAAAAAGATAGGGTACTACATGCCCATTTTAGGGCATTTAACATGACTTACGCATACAGTAAAAGATTATTTAATCAAGATTAAAAATGTATTTTTTTTGCAAAAAAAATATTAATGGAGATTTAGATCCTCTTGTTTATTTATTAATGATAGAAATTAATTAATTAAGTTCTTGTAAGGGATGTTTTATTTAATTATTTAGTTTTAGTTATAATCCTTATTTTGGGTTTTTCATAAGGGAAAATTATTTTCCAAGAATTCGACTGTTGGTTTCATTAAATTAAAATTAACCATGTTTTGAGGTTTAAAAAATTTTCATTTTTTTAATAAGGCGTTATTTTAAAACATTTAGATAGTCTGTTTAAATATTTTTATAGTTCAAAACATTTTTCAGGTGGAATATTATATGTTATTACTATATATATATATCAATGTTTATGGTTTCATTTTATTTCATTTAAAAACTTCCAGTGAATATTTCTATCTATCTACATTTTATATAAACCTGAATTTATTCTATTATTAGGATATATATATATATATATACTTCTATAATTTCCAAGTAAGTAACTATTTTAAAAAATTTATTATTAACAAAATATTAGTCAATATATGAATTTATAAAAGTAATAATATCACAATTTTATCATATACATTTATATATATGTATTTATGTATATAGATTTATGAGGGAACATTGAATAAACTTTATAAAAAAATGGATTTTTTATGCGAATTGGATGAAATGTATATAGACAAGTTATAATGCCCATGTTTCTAAAATATGCACATCCCATGTCATCATGATATATTTGGGATTTTACATCTGCGTATAAACATGGCCATGCATTTATAAATTACATTAACATCTATTTCATTTATAATAAGTTCATGTTTTCATTTAAATTTTAAGGTTACTTCAAAAAATAATAGGTACATGGGTATTATTGAAAGTGTTTTTATTTTAAATGTTTTGATTAAAATTTTCTGTGCAGAACTAAATTAGTTATTATGATTAATTTAAGAAGAAAAAATTAATCATATGAGCAAGAAATGTGATTTATGCATGGAATGAGGAATACATGGATAGTCAATGAAAAGTATATGAGGTACAGGTAATGGTTTTAACAAAACATGAAATGATGAAATGGAAGTTCATACATTTATATACCTACTTATACATAAATATAAGTATGAATGAGTAAATTAATACATTCACGTGTTTTAAAATAAAAATCATCCAGTGGAAAACACATATATGTATGTAAAGCAAGATTAAAACTATTTTCATTAAACCCAACACTTGAACATTATAAAAATGGTATGGAATTAGGGAGTAAACCCAATATTTCAACAAGTGGGTAGGCCCAAGATAGCCTTTAATGATTCAGGTTTCCACATGACACAATGTTTTGTTTTTAAAAATATCTGTTGTGTTTTCTAAAAATCATTGGATTATATTTAAATCACTTATTCTAAGTAAGTAATTTTAAAAGTGGTATATTATTTTAAACTGACGTAATTTCAATTATTTTTTTCAATGGGTATTTTTAAAAGTATTATAATTATATTCTTGATTAAATTTCACAAAGTTATTTTAAGGAATGAATTTCTAAAAAGTAAGTCACCGATTTTCAAACCCCTTACTAGGAAATTGAAATATCACCTATTTGTTTTTAAATATTTTTCACAGGTATCTTAGAATTTCTGTTCTAGAAACTTCTCCTTCAGAGTTAGATCATGGAAGAGTAATAGGAATATGTTTATTTTTTGTTTAAACTCTGAAACATTCATGGTGTTGTCTAATCCTTCTGCTCCTAGACTAGTAAAAGGTCCTCTTTTCTGTAATATGTTGTGTAATTATTCAGTTTATTTTTATATAAAAAATTATAACACTACATTTTTAAGCATTGAGTCCAGAAGACCAGGCTATGGGAGTTATAACTATTAACAGATGATTGGTCTATATAATTTATGATATTATATGTTTTCTTTTGAGGAAAAAATCAGCGTGTTATAATATTCCTTTGATAATTATCTTCCCTTATAAATTCATTTATTTTGATAATGAAAATTCATAACTTTCTTACGTCCGGCGAATTAATTTCCAGGGAGAAACTCATTTAGGGGGGTTGTAAATTTCATAAATATTATGAAATTAATAAATGAATTATATTTTTAATAAATTAAACTATTAAATAGTTTTATATAACTATGTTATTTCACTTGTTTACATTAATTCATATTATTGTTTTTATCACGTCACGTATTAAATTCATGATGACATATTGAAGTAATATTTTATTAATAAATAAAGATAATTATAGGGGATATTAAGATATATATATATCTATAACTATTACAGAGTTATAATGTTTTGAATAAAAATAAAACATATAATTTATATTTTTTTATATCATAATAAATTAATATTTTAAATATATGAATATAATTTATAATTTGTATAAATTTATTTGCAAAGATTTATGTATATGAGAATTATTTTTAATAATAATTGTTTATTTTATTTTAAAAGATAAGTATTTAAAATAATTATTATAAATAATTAAAGTACATAAAAAACATTAGAAAATTATTTTTTAAATTTTGAAATAATGTTATGATAACATATAAAATAATCATGATAATAAAAAATTTATCTATTGATATTAAAACTATATTAATTATGAATTAATCAAATTATGAACAAAATATTACAAATAAAAAATTATCAAATTTTAATATTTAAATTAATGAATGAAACAATACACCATGTAAGATAAGTAATAATTAAAATTTTATCAAATTATTATTTAGATAATTTTTCAATAAATTTTTATTTGTAATTTATTTATCTAAAATAGAAATTTAGTTTTTATAATAGAAATCAAATTGAAATAATATTTGAAATAAAAAGAAAAGTGAGAATAATCATTGAATAATCAAATACAAAATGAAGGTAAGTTGAATAGGGGAGTTAGTTTGGGGTTCAATTTCGAGCAGAGAGGGTGTCTGAGAGAGGTCATGAGTCACACAGGAACAGAACCAAGAGCATCATTTTTGGTGGAGGTTGAACACGATCATCTGTTGACTCCGAGGGAGAGGTCGACACCAAGTGAGGCTGAATACATCGTAGGTAGAGGTCGAAGCCTAGCAAGAGTCCATATCTGGATTTGGATCTAAGTTCAAGCACATAGTAAGTGGGTTTCATTCCGAAGGTCTTCGTGTTTGAGATGGAGACCATTGATGAGTGGTTATATACGATTTTCATAGAGACATAGTTATATCTTCCTTAGATCCACAAGTAGGTCATATTTAATTTTTTTGTATCCAAATATTTACCCTATATCCTTGATTTTCATGGGTTTTTGTGTATTGATTTTTTGATTTTCTTCATTTTGTGCATCTATCTATGTCTTATGTTCCCTTTCGGTGTATTATGTTTCCTCTGTCAATTTATTCCACATGGTTCTTCCATCAACTACCCATTGATTTTAATTTTATTTCTCTGATGCTAGTGATAAACTCCCATTTTAAATTTAAAATTTAACTATATGTCAACATTTACGGCTCATTTTGTCTAGATTTAATGAAGATGAACAATGAACCTCTATGTAACCAGATTTTATTTTCATCGTCTATTTAGATGTTTCATTCTTGAAAACCAACTCTACTATTTTTTCTATCCAATTTAAATATAAAATATGTATACACCCATCTTGTACAACAATAAATACTCATGAACCACAACTTTTGGTCTATCCATAATGATTATGCGAATCATTTATCAAAATTACATCATTATTTTTTGTCTTCTTATCTTTATGTAGACATCATTTATCTAAATTGGGACACTTATCTAAATTTCGTCATTATATCTATACAATTATTTTAAAGATATAAATTTATAGTGTACTACATTCCCATTTTAAGGCGTCGTATGTTTCTTGCATACAGAGTGAAATATTCTTCAATTAGGAAGAAGAATGGATTTTGTGAACAAAAAAAATAGTAAGGGAAATTTATATCTAGTTTTTTATTTATTCTTGATAAAAATTAATTAATTATGATTTTGTAAGGGAATTTTTATTCCTTTATTTAATTCATGTTATAATATCTATTTTTCAGTTTTTCATAACATAAAATATATTCCAAGAGTTTGATTATTGGTTTCTTGAAATCAAAATTAAACATTTTTTGAGGTTTATAAAACATTTTTTTTGTTTTTAATAAGAGGTTTCCCTGAATATTTTAGATAGTCTGATTAATAAATTTTATAGTTAAAAAAATATTTCATAAGGAATATTATATGTGATTTTATATATATATATATATATCAATTATTATGTTTTAATTTTCTTTCATGTTAATGATTCTAAAGAATATTTCTATTTTGCTACATTTCATATAAATGTGAATTTATTCTGTTATTATTTGCTATCTATATATATATACATGTATAATTTCTATGTTTATAACTATTTTAAATAGATTATCATTAAAAAAATATTAGTCATTGTATTAATATATAAAAGTAATAATATCATTATTTTATCATATACATGCATTTATATATATATGTATATATATATGAATGAACATTGAATGAACTTTACAAAAAATGAATTTTTATGGGAATTGGATGAAATGTTTATAGAGCTGTTATAATATCCCTGTTTCATAAACAATACACATCACATTTCATCATGATATATTAGAGATGTCATATCTACTTATAAACATGGCCATGAATTTATGCATTGCATTGACATCCATTGAATTTATAGACAGTTCATGTTTTAATTTATATTTTAAGGTTTGTTCCAAAAGAAATAATTACATGGGTATTGTTGAATGTGTTTTTATCTTAAATGTTTCATTTAAAATTTTATGTGTGGAACTAAATTAATTAATATTATTAATTTATTAAAACAAAACTACTCATGTGATCAAAAAAGGTGATTCATGAAAGGATGGAGGAATACATGGATAGTCCATGAAAAGTCCATTTGGTAGAAGTTATTGTTTTAACCAAACTTTGATGAAATGGAAGGTCATATATCTATATACCTATATATATTTATATGAATGTGTAATTCAATACTTTGACATGTTTTAAAATAAAAAACAATTTATAGTGGAAAACACATATATATTTCAAGAAAGATTAAAACTATTTTCTTTAAAACTGACACTTGAACGTTGTAAATATGGTGGGGAATTGGGGAGTGAACCTAATCTCTCAAAAATTGTGTAAGTCCATGAAAGAATTTAATGTTTCTTGTTTCCATAATCTATAATATTTTGTTTTCAAAATCATGCATAGTGTTTTCTAAAAATCACTGAATTATATTTAATGCACTGTTTATATGTAAGTAATTACCATAGTGGTATATTATTTAAATCGCATGAAATTTATATTAAGTTTTTAAAAGGGTATTTTGAAAAGTAATTTTATGTTATTCATGAAAGAGTTTTTCAATTTTCATTGAAAGTAATGAATTTCTAAAAATTATGACAATGATTTTCAAACCCCTTACATGGAAATTGAATGCTCACCCCTTTGTTTTCAAATATTTTTCAAATGTATCTTAGAAGTTCTATTACAAATAGCTTCGCTTTCAGAGTTATCACATGTAAGAGTTGTAGGCATATGTACCTTTTTTGATTAAAATAAGATAAATGTAAGGTGTTGTCTAATCCTTCATAACCTAGACCAGTAAAAGTTCATAGTTTGGGTAATATTTTATGTAATTATTCATTTTATTTTTATAAAACGATTATTCCACAAAATATTTAAGCACAGTGTCCAGAAGATCATGCTCGAGATGTTATTAAAACCATATTTTAATCCCCTAAATAAGGAAATGTATCATTTTTATTAATATTTGTTCATTAATGTAATATATAAATGTTCCTAGATATATAATAGAGAAAAAAATGAATTCATATTTGTTTCTCCTCATTATATCCACATTGTATTCTTCTATCATTTATATGGACATCATGTAGCACATAAATCTCAAATTAATTATCAAAACTGCAGTTGAATGGTGAAAAAAGTTTTACTACACATATGGCGGAACTATTTTTTTCTGGGTGAATCCATCAAGCTATGATGATTTGGTGATGACTAGAGCATTATAGGATCACATCGTACCACATAAGTATCATTTTTTTATTCATTAATTATCATCATACCTAAATTTTTTCAAAATTTATTTAGTGAAGAATTTAATGATTATAATTATAGATCTAGTGTTATTCCATGTATTTGGTATTTTTTAAAAATATCTATATTGATCCATTTTTAAATTTCTGGATTCCTTCAAATTTGTGGTTGTAATGATAACATATTTCTAATTTGTGGAATATATCTTAGAAAACATGAATATGATATATAATTTTATCCATTTTCATATCTATTTTTGAATAATATTCTTATTAAATGAGAACCTTTGATATCAAAAATTTTATCCTTAATGTTTCTATTTAAGAAAATTTTATATTTGTAATGTCTATCACATTTTTTCCCATATAATACAAATTTCTAGAGGGGTTTTTTCAATTATTCCACTGGTCTCTTAAAAATAATAACTATTATTTTCAATGATAATTAATTATTCACATCCATATATACTAAAATTCACCTATCCTATTGCACCATTATCCTTCCTTTAGTAATGTTACTTTCCATTTCATTGTATATCCTGTTAGTTTTTAATTTAATGAATTCATATTCACCTAGATAGCCATATTATTCCATTAACCAATAAAAAATATGCAATAAATATATCAATTATTTAAAAATAGATACTGGTATATTTTTTATACTTTTCAATGTAAGAAGTCCCCTTTTAATAAATTGGATATGTATTATTTATCCATTCATTTCAACTGATGGATTTATTGGATTTATTGGGTGATGAGCGGGGATATGAATTATATATACCCTTGACGTATTGGTGAGACTAATGAGACAAACATGTATAGGGTAATGGGAGTAACCATACCCTTTATTTATGATGTCGTTGCAAAAGGTTTCTTTGATAGGGTTATAATTCTAAAAATTATACATTCAATCATTATCAGATCAATTAGTGTTTTCTAACTGATTATTTATTTCCATTTTTCTTCCATCAATGGATTTGATATAATTATTAATTAATTTATATAAAAATGAATGAATATTTTATCAATCAATATTATTTACCCTATAACAATTCCATGTCATCTTCATCTATATACTATCCCTAATAGAGAAATTATTATCACCCTTTATATTATTTCCACATTTCCCTATAAAACCATGAATAATACTAAATATGAAATAAGGATAATAGTAATGTAATATTAACAGTTCATATATTTTTATGATTTACATTATGTTTTCAATGTAATTTCATTATCATGATTGTATTTATTTTTAAAAAACTACTAAATATTGATTCATATTTCTTTTTTATCATATATTTTTTCCACTGTAATAAATGACCTATTACCAGGGTTATCAAAATTAATTTTATTACAGACCCCCAAAAAAATTCACTTCTAATTGATGAAAAAATCAAGACTCACACTCCATGATCTATTTTTATAAATTATAGTTGACTGACTTGCATTGTGGGTATAAATAGCTCAAACGGGATGTACATATATAAAAATGTATCATGAAACAACATAAAATGACTAAAATAAATATGAAAATGTATGAAAACAATAAAATATATATAATCTACAATATTTGATAACATTAACTAACTATTTTTATACCTAATTTGAAATAAGATACCTTTAGATAGGACATTCCATCCTCACACCTGTTAATTAAATAACCCTTTAATCATGACCTGATATCATCAAAAAAATCATTATAAACAGATATTGAAGACCGGAAAATAATGTGTGTAAATAAGTGTGAGTATAAGCATTCCCACCAGGGAAATCCATTGGAAACCCAATTTATCTAATATAAAATGTTTATAATAATGAATCCAATACTATAAATGATATGATAAAAGTCTAAAATAGATTCTAAACCATTCAAACGAAGTTATTAGATGGACTACAATCCCAACATCACTAGTCAATTTAACTAAATACATAACATCAAACATCTAATTTGTAAAATCTATCATTAATACTTATAATCCATAAAATTAGTATTTATTTGTTCACTTTAGATCACCCTTCTCAACATATGTATATCCTTTTAGGTATGTACCATACTCTAACATCAGATTTCTTACTTTATATACCTACTAGGATGGACGAAATACATACTAGAAATGTGTAAGACCCTACATCACCATTATACAATCATTATAACATTACACAGTACCATAATGGAATATTTTATGCCTCCCTAGTATATTTAGAGAAAATAATTTTTTTCCATTACATAAAATCATGCCACAACATTCTAGTAAGTCCCACCCATCCCAACATCAAATATTTAGTGTCCATGAAATGATGAAATATAATAGAGTTCCTTAACTAATTTACGTCATTTATAGATTCCTAGAGATAATATTTATATAGAGAAACCAATAAAATACATGAATTCATCAATTTTTTTTATCCAGCATTCTTGAATATATAATAAAATTACTAACTTATGTTCAATAATTAAGAAAATATAACATAATGAAACTATATTAATATATTAGCATCTAAACTACTATTTAACTTCCTTCAAAAGTCAAATAAAAACCCTCCATCATACCAATACATCCCAAGAATCATCAGCTATAAGTCAAACCATCATAATATAATATAATATTTTGATGAAAAAACCAGGTTTCATGAACCACATTCTATCCCTCCATGTTCCCACATTGAAGATCTATTGGTACTTTTTTTAGTATTAGGGTGAATGTTTGAACCATGTGTGAGTGTTTTTGAATTACATTCTTCATTATTGTTGATGAATTTAATTGGTTTTATTATTATAATTTTATTGGAATTTATCAATCCCAATAAATATTGTTGTTATTTTAAATTGAATGAAATAAACATGGAGAGAGTATAAATCTTAAAGAATCCTTTTTTATGAAATAAGGAAAATCAATATATATAATTATACAATTATTAAAATCCATGGTTGATGTGTGCTAATAGTTGTGGGTGTTGATTTAAAATAGTAAGGAAAACAATGTAATAGTGTATGCGACCACATCATGGTGAAAAGAGTAATCTCATAGATTTAGATGTTTTAATAATGTTTTCTTCCACAATTACAATACAAACCAGCTTCATTGTAAAACAATGTAAGTGATATATGAGTACTGGATGATAACTATTATTATAATCTACTAAAAATGTAAATAATGGAGGAACATTTAATAGTCAAATGTATTTTCAAAAATATTTGTTCATATAATATTTTACAATTATGGTATCACCACACCATGATGTAAGGAATTTGGAAGATAAAGTTACCTTCATTCCATATGGAGGTGAGGAACCATGTCATGGATCCTTAAAAATAAACTTGTAACATTAGACTAGATGATAATATTTAAAAATACAAGTCATGTGTAACCTAATCCATGTAATGAATAGAATATATTTACTAATTCTAGAATATTTAAAATGATAAAGACTCATTGAGTAGTAGGTTTATATACTGTGGAATGAGGATTAAATTATTTTACATGTGGAAAATACTAATGGTTGTATTCAAACATATAATTCATTTTCAATTATAGAAAAATAGAAATTTATTTGTTGTTAAATTTTGGAATCAATAAAGATTTTAATTAGAGGAATTGCTCTAAAGAATTCTATTTTAAATTGTACGCTTTAATATGTGTGGTATGAAGTTAAATTTTGAGAATATATTAATGTTATATCAAGGAATATTTAAGATGATCTAAGGAATATAATGTTTATATTTGGGATTAAAAATAAGAAGATATCAGTAGGAAAGAATATAAATAGAGAAACTAAATATATGAATACAAAAACAATGTGATCTTTAAGAATACTTTATATAATATTCAAAATTAAATTCATAGAGAACATGAGGATATAAACACAATGATCATGGAGTCAATGAGAGAAAGTAATTCTACTTTATTGTATTAATCAATTTGATAAACCCATTTTATTGGAATGATAGAAAAAATAAATTGTAATCATTATATAAAAGTAGTGAATGGGGAGATAATAAGAGAGATCCAACATAGATCTCTATAGTGAACAATTACTAGACATTTTAATTACCTAATAGTGGATTAGTGATTGACTAGTTCATTCTGTTTTGTGTAATCTCTGTAGAAATAGATGAGTGTGTGGACCAGTAAAAAATTATTTCATTATAGATTATATAACAAAAAATTGAGAATATGATTGTTACATTTGAACAATAGACTCACACTTTACCATGACGTCTATAATGAATTCGAATAGGGAAATGGTGTTTACACCATGAATCTCCTCCTCTTTGGGTGTTTCGGATATTGAGTTTTAAAAATTTCTATTGAAGTTGAAATTTACCTTATATGATAATATATCATTGAAAGATTTTAATTATATATAATTTATCAATTAAAAAAATGTGTTATAATATTTTTGGTAAAATTTAAATAATATCAATGAACAAAATGAGGTAACATCAATGATCACTTAAAAATGGATTGTTCTATTAAATAATTAATAGAATCCATATTATCAATCAGATAAAGATGCTATTAAATGAATCAGAATAATAAAATTATAAATATATAATAAAATGATAATATTTTATTATTCATATAACTTTAAAGTAATATAATTTAATAATATCATTTTCACCATTTCAAAATCCATACAAAATAAATTGATAAATATAAATGAATGAGATAGTAAACAAAAAGTGAACAAACATTATATTTTAAATAATAATTTTGAAGATTTTACCTTGTACCCCAATGAAGTAATTGATTTGTTATTTATTATGTATTTTTCTTTGTTGTCTCTATAAGATGGAAAGTTTAAAAATTTTAGGATTTTAAAATTTTGAATATGATTATAAGGGGAATACTAATTTTTATAATGAAAATTCATCATTGTTGGGTAAAATTATTTCACTCAATTATCATGGGATGATATAAAAATTATCACTATGACATAAAAGATTATGGTGAAGTCAGAAGGAATGAAAAAAACTAATTAAAATGCTTTACATTATTGAATATAGGGAACCTGGAGGAAATATTTGATATACATGTTGACGATGTCAATGATTAAATCATTAAACTGGTGATTAGTGTAACACCCCATTGAATTATGTACTTGTGGGTCCCTTCATTATCTCTAATGAATTTTACATCCTTAACTTTGGATAGATGCTCTGCTGACATCCAACTTTCACCCACAGATGAATCTCACTTTTCAATAGGTGTACCCAGAAATCCTATAACATAAACGGAACCCTAGAATGACTGGAGCGCTTTTCTATGCATAGAGAGCTTCTCCAATTCTTGGCACACTTCTCTATGTTTGGCGCACTTCTCCAAGCATGGAACACAATTGTCACGAAAATTATTGTGTGAAACTCTATTATTCAACTCCAAACTTAGGAGACTCAGATCCTTTTATGCCCAAAACAATATTTGCACACAACTATCAACCGGGGTGCAACTTTTGAATAACTTTATAATTGTGCTCCCAAACCACCACATGCACTCCCAAACCTAATTGCAGGACTTGAGCTCAAATTTTATCAATGTTTTGAGCTCTATATAAAATCAGGAGGGGAAGCCCTATATTTATAGGCATTTTGGGTACTAGGAGTGTCGCACACAAGTCTCCACATAGTGTGCAAGTCCAACCGCCATAGCTTCTATCACCCTTGTCACCCTGCACACCCAAACTGAAACTTGGGCTCCACTAATTCATTTAAAAATAATTTGATATTATGATCCTGAAAAAAAATATGGTGCACCACATTACATGTCTTCAAGACACTGGTTCTCAAGACCTTTTTTCCAAAACTACTTTTCTCCATTTACTGATTTTGAGGCCCAAAAATTTGGGAAACACTGGAATACGACACCCCATTTTATCTACTCTTTTTGTACTACCTCCAGTTCTTCTATTCCTTGGTCTAGCTTCTTCTATCAATCATATATTATCAACAACATCTCTTGAACTCAACAACTCACCATGTAACATATTGAACTTCGTGGTATGCTTTGTCAACAAACACAACATGGAGGGCCGCTTTGTTAACAAACACAACCATCTCAAAAATGATAAAATGATACCTTGAGGGATTTTTTTATAGCATTGTGAATATGAATATTTTTAATGCCTTACGGGGACAATATATGATTAAAATATGTTTCCTATGGAATTTCTATTATGTATTTAATTTCAAGTTGTAATGTTGAACTTATGTTTCCATATTTTTTTCCAGAACTAATAAAATATTTGTTCCATTAAGATACCAATTTATTGTAATCATGCCATTGTAATAAAATAATAAACTAGCCCAATGCAACTGTGGTCAGGGTATTACAGTAGGAATCAATTTAATTTTAGTATAACACATGTAAACTATATTTAGAATACATAAAAAACAAAAAACCCCTAAGATAAACATTGAGGATATGTATACAAAAACAACATAAATTTATGGAATGTTATTGATTAGAAAGATCATTCTAGAAGATGATTCTATGTATGGATACTAAAATCGGATGTGGTTACGGAAAATTTTTACCTAGGATTAACAACTCCAACAAGGTGTTCTGGGCTTGACTAAAGGTAAGCTAGTACATGAAAAGGATCCTTACTATGAACCTGGTTTGACACTCCTAGGAGATATTCATAGATAATTTATATCTTATTTATAAACCATTAATAAGGATTTAAATGTTATTATGTCCTCAAATAAACCATGTTTATGATTATATAATTAGACAAGTATAAAAATATGAATTTATGTTAAGTGTTTTTCCTGTTCGACGTTATACAATATGATTCATAACCAAATTATGTGTTTTCCATTATTTAGAAATAGTGAATACTGTAAGGAATGTAAACCACTTTAATGCCCATATCCTATGTAGGGAATTTCCTCCTATGTAAGATAATGACACTGTTACTAAATTTGTGACTGGTGCCGACCAGCTTATAACTATACTGGGATAACTTACTCAGGTTATGAACAAAAACCATACATGTATGGAGTATTCTGATCCACAATGTGGAGAGGAAACATGAGATTTCTTTTTGAAATAACATCCTCCATCATTTAATGGGTCTATGAACCGTTTCGAAGAAGAGCAGTGGACAATTTCCCTAGAGAATATATTTACCTATTTGGGAATAAATGAATGGGAGATTTTTTTCATGGAAGTTTATCATCTATCAGGAGATGAAGATCAATGGTGGTCATTGATTCAAAAAAATTATTAGGAAGAGATTGAAAATATGGAATAAGAGGATTTTCATAAAATCTTCTTAGAAAAATACTTTCCACGTGAATGGAGAGATGATATGGAAAGGCAATTTCTAAATATGAGGAAAAATAAGGATGATAATGTTCCACTGTATAAAGCTAATTTCAAATGATTAGAAAGGAATTCCACAAACCACATATGTAATCCAATGAGAAATATTGATATATTCATTTATTGTTTAAAACCATTCCTCTAAAGGGAACTAGTCTCCCAATGTTTCTTCATACAACGATATATATTCTCATGTGCTATCAAGAGAGAGAATGAATTCTCTATGTCTTATGATTTTAAGGGATTGAAAGAGATGAAGAGAGTGGCAGGGGAAAGAATGGATAAGAGGAATAATAAAAAGGGAAGTTTTTCAACATATGATACTTATGTAATGAAACACATAGGATATTTCTTGAAAGGAAAAGGTGTATATTAGAAATGTAGAGAAAGAGGCCACCAATATTGAGATTGTAAGGGAATGAATGAAGCTACCAATGTTTACTGATACTATTTTAAAGAAATGGGACATTATTCCACTAATTTTATGAAGTATCAGGGAAACATTCCCTAGTGAAGGCCATAGTTGAAAGGATAACCCTTTATGATCAAAACTACTAAATTCGAAGTTCCTGATGATGTGGTGGTAGGTACTTTAATCATTCACTCAAACCTAGGAAATGATTTATTTGACACTATATCATCCAATTCATTTATATGTTCCCAGTTTTCCACGAATGTTAGAATTTTAAAATTTGATTTAACAAATGAGTTTTCTGTAAAAAATATCAAGGGATGTATCATTGAAACAATGATGTGCCGATCAGTCCCCCTTATGAAACATAAACATACATTAGTTGATGGAATTATAATCACACCTTTGATTTACTTTGATAAAATTCTTTGTGTGAACTGGCATTCAATTTTTGATGCATAAATCTATTGTAATAAGAAGGAAGTTAAATTTTTTGAGATTGATGTAGAATCCCTTATATTTAGATAAGAAATATTTTCATTTAATTCTTATCTAGATCCACCCCCAATAGCTCTACTGAAATAAATTCTTGGGGAGGATGATAAAACAATATATGAGGATGAGGAAAGAAATAATCAAATTGAATATGTTCCTATTGAAAAAGAAATCATTGATGTATTTCCAGAGGATATATCTGGAAATCCTCTTGAGTAGGAAATTGAGTTTTCTATTGATTTAAATCCCAGTGAAATACCCGTATCAAATAATCCTTTTGGAATGACCATAGTGGAATTAGCAGAACTGAAAAATCAACTAGAGGAACTGAGTGATAAGGGATTTATCCTTCATATTGTTTCTCCATAGGGAGCTCGTGTTCTCTTGTTTATTAATAATGATGGATCTATGAGGTTGTGAATTGTATATATGTAGATCAATGCAATTATGTTAAACAAAAAGTATCATCTTCCACGAATTGATGATTTATTTGGTCAACTTCTTGGAGCTGAATATTTTTTGATGATTGACCTTCAATATTGATATAATTAGTTCTGTGTGAGGAAGTATGATATTCCAAAGACAATATTTCGAACAATTAATGTCGATTATGAGTTTATAGTAATGCATTTTGGACTGACTAATGCACCCTCTATATTCATGGATCAACTTAATAGAGTTTTCATGGAATATATTGACGAATTTTTTTTGGCTTTTATAAATGATATTTTTGAATAATCTAAAATATATGCATATCATGAGAAAAACTTGTGCATTATTATAGGGAATCATAGAAGAAACAAGTTTTATGGAAGGTTATAATGTGTTAATTCTGAATTCAAATTGTTTCTTTTCATGGATTTATTGTCTTTAGGGATGGGATCTTCATTGATCCGGTAATGGAAAAGGTAGTTCAGGAGTGGCCTACTCTAATGAACATAACAAAGGAATATAGTTTTATTGGTTTAGATGGTTATTTTCGGAATTTCTTTTAAGAAAATCACTTTATTAACTAACCAGTTTACCAAGATTACTCATAAAGGGGTTAATTATGTATGTAAACAATAATGTGAAAAATGTTATTGAATAATTCACGAAGAGGATAATGAATTATCCAATCCTGTCTATATTATCAGGTAATAGTGTTTTAGTGATTTATAGTGATGCTTCAAAGAAAGGACATGATTGTATCCTTATATAGAATGATAGATTTATTTCTTATCTATCAAAGTAGTAAAAAATTAATGAACATATCTATCCAACTCATTCTCTTGAGTTAGGAACTATACTATTCTCACTAAAGATATGTAGAAATTATCGATATGGTGAAATATGTCAGATATATACTGGTCACAAGAGCGTAAAATATATCTTCTCATATAATGGAATCAACATGAAGAAAATGTGATGGATCAATCTACTAAATTATTATTATTGTCCCATACACTACTATATATGGAAGGAAAATAACTTGGAAGATGAATTGAGTAGGAAATATTATGGAGTTCTGAACAAAATGAGGATTGACAAGGATCCTATGTATATGGATATAGTAATATGGATATGATAAATATCAGTGAAGGTGACAGATCATTAATTTCTCAATTGGTTTCCCAACTACCTTTATTGTAAACAATTAAAAGTCCATAATCTAATGATGATAATATTAAAAAGAAAATTAAAACTGTGAATGATGGGAAGTTTCCAGACATCGTGTATGTGGTTGAAATTATGAAATTTGAGGGAAAGATATGTGTTACCTCTGTCACGACCCGTCCTCGGGGCCCGTGCCGTGACTAACCCAAGCTCACCTTCCATAGGCCAGGGGCTTGCGACTAGCACCAAAGGCGTAAATCCCAATAACAGGGAAGGTATTGCCTTTATAAAAGTAAACATACACCACAGAGTACAAGCGGAAGTAAAACACTAAGTAATACTGAAACAAGCTGTGCTGAAAGTAAAGGGGGCTGGAAATACAAGCCCAACTGTAAAGTACAACTGGAAAGGAAAAAACAACAACTGAAAAGTAAAACTGCAGCCTCGAGCCATCCACTGGAAGTCCCACCTGAAGGGTGGGTACAGATAGCCTCCATAGCTCCTCGGGTCCAGCCATCTGCTCCGAGTATGTCCTGTCCAGTGGTCCACCTCCAGGTACCGTCCTGCTCCGCAAGCCCTAACCAAGGTCAGCGGTGTCCGTCGTCTCCAACCAACACAACGAAGTGCGGGAAAAGCCCGTGCAGGGGTGAGTATAAGCTACTCAGTAGGGACCCTGAGACCCCCGATGGTCTCCCAAAATACACAAAGGATAAACCACAAAGGGATGATACAATCACAAAGTAACATCCGAAACTACTTAGGTATATTCCCACACATATACCTAAGTCACCCTTTCCAGT
Source organism: Viscum album (assembly GCA_963277665.1). Lineage (NCBI taxonomy): Eukaryota > Viridiplantae > Streptophyta > Magnoliopsida > Santalales > Viscaceae > Viscum > Viscum album. The sequence continues at coordinate 460,106,109 of OY728167.1, read as the reverse complement.
ACGCTCCAACCTTCGAGCTCAAGCACAAACTAGTCCACACAGGAAATCAATACAATCCACACAGGATAGCAATCAAGATTCAGCTCACACAGGTATACTTCTTCGAATGACGATAGAGATGATCACTGATCCATCTAAGTCATCGGAACCACAAAGGATCGATAGGTACTAACCCCCGCAATGACCCACAAAGGATCGATAGAAAACTAACCCTCGCAATGACCCACACAGGATCGGACCCACACAGGTTTTGTAGGCGCTGGCTCACACAGAACTGCGAAGCGCTGACCCACACAGGATCGGACCCACACATGATCAGTAGCACTAATCCACGTAGGATCGCTGAGTGCTGTAGTCGTCGCTGTCGAATCCACTTAGGATCTCTGTACAGTCATCGTAGTAGTAGCAGTCGCAACCAGCTCTAGGGTTCCCGCACACAACAAGCTCATTTGGGAGGGTCCGCTCCACGATCTGAGAGGCTGATACATCAACTGACACATTGTCCAGAGTTTATGTATCCAAAAGTTCCGTATCGTCAACAGGAACTCAACGTCGCAGACGACACGTCAATCGGACGCCCGGTCTGAGTGTTATTGGCCTTTTCGTCCCAGGGGCCCAATTGGGTTTTAAGGCAAAACCAACCTGACCGTACACCACATGCATCCAATCCTCAGGAAAAGTAATCCAAAAGATCCGTCTCACTAAGAGTAATCCAACAAAGTCGACGACACGTCAATCGGACGTCCGGAGCTTAAGATATGAGCATTTCCGCTCCGAGGGCCCAGTTGGTTTCGTGTATGAACCAACTCGGCCAAACCCAAAGTATTCCGAAACCTTGAGTGCGATATACCAAAACGACCATCTCGTTCCAAGGATCACATCTCCGCAGACGACGTGTCGATCGGAGGTCCGTAGCCCGAGATATGGGCAAAAGAACCAAAAGGGTCCGAAAACAGGGGTTTCGGGCACGGACCAACCCGGCCCGAGACCCCCTGGGTCGGCCCGAACCGGGTCGACCCGGCCTGGGTCCGGGTCGTCTGGCCCGACAGCCCAGCCTGGTCGGTGACCCGGCACGCTGGCGCCAGCTGGCTCGGCGACCCGGCCGGCCGGTTCTGCCAATAAGGACCGGCGACGGCCGGTCCTTCTTCCTTCGCCGACACCGGCGGCCCGGAACCGGCCGCCGTTCACCCTGCTCCGCCGCGGCCCGGAACCGGCCGCGGCCTGGTTCGTCCGGCGTGGCATGATGGAACTGCGCCCCTCCACTGCAGCCTCGCTCCGGCCGCGGTATCTTCGGTTCTCTTCGACACGGCGCGGCGCGACAGCGCCACACATTACTTTCCATACGATTCCCGCGTGGTGCGATGGCACCACGCCATTCCGTTCCAACCATATTAGAAACAAAATCAATAATGGAGGAGGGTCGGCCGTGTTTGTGCGGTCCGGCCCCCTCTCATTAATTGATAGCAACTGGTCGTAAATTCACGAAGGACGACAAAGTAGAATTCACAAACAAAAATAAATAAATAACCCCTACCCTGAGCATAGCTAGAACGGGGTTCGCCGCGGAAAACGACGTTGCGAGGTGAAGCTCTGTATGTTGACGGTGAACGTCCGAGGAGGAAGTGGCGTCTCCCTTTATTTGACACGGGAAGAAGATCGAAGGAGGGTGCGTCGTCGATCCTCGAAAAAAGGGGTCACACACTGGCTGCGGAGAGGAGAATAGACAACACGTCAATCTCTTCTATGGTGACGGCGTTCTTCGTCGAAGTCTTGGTGTTCTTCGTCATGTCTTGGTGTTCTTCATGATGAAGATGAAATCACCCAAGAGCTCTCTCCTCAATTGTCCACACACAACATCCAACCAAAATAAAATAAGGCTTACCCTTATTTTATTAGCTCATGCCACAATTCAAAAAAAATTCAAAACATAAATTAATAAATTGAATTGGTATGTTGGCATGAGTTAAAGAGAGGAGAGGAAAAGTCAAAAGAGTTACACAACTTAAGTGGGAGTTAAGATGAGTTAGAGAGTTAAGGAAATTGAATTGGTGGGGGCTCGTGTGGGCCCCACCACACCTTTAATCCACACAAGAGAAACTAACAAACAGTGGGTCCCATCCTAACTCCTACACTTAGGTTCTAAATCATGGAGAAGGGAAAATAAAATTCTTAATGAAAATTTTATTTCACTAACACTTAATCCACAAATTTAAACAACTCATAACGAGCAAATGCAACTCCCGAAAAGGTGTTCCTAAGCAATTACCGGTGCTACGGTCCCATCAGTGCCCTCAGAATTCGATTCCGAGCACCGGTTCAAAGGATAGTAATTCCCGCTCGTTCGTTCACTGAACGTACCCGAGCTAAACTTCGGATAGAAATTCCGGGCACACCGGGCCTCAGAATCAAGTGCCGTCTGAAACTGTGTTTTTGTAAAATCCCAAAGAAAATTAAGAAAAAAATTTCCTTTAATTTTACGGGTCTTTACATTACTCCCACCTCAGGGCTTTATGTCCCCATAAAGATACATCATAAGCTAGGGAAACAAATGTGTGTACTGATCACGCATCTGAGCCTCCCGCTCCCAAGTGCTCTCCTGGAGGTTCCCGTGCAGCCATCTAATGCGCACTAGAGGAATCGACCATCCACGCAGGACCCTCTCCTTTTGATCCTCGATCTCCACTGGGACCTCTGTAATAGTCACCCCATCATCAACGTCAAGCTCCCCAAGGTCAATGATATGCGTTAGGTTGTGCACGTATCTCCTCAGCTGAGATACGTGGAAGACTTCATGCACCCGGTGCAACTGAGGTGGTAGATCCAGGCGATAAGCCACCTCGCCAATCCTGCTGAGGACCTGGAACGGTCCGATGAAGTGTGGAGACAACTTGCTGCCTCAGCCAAATATCCGTAATCCACGTCGAGGTGAGACACGCAAAAAGACGTGGTCGCCATCCTCGAACTCTAGTGGCCTCCGCCTCCTATCAGCATAAGACTTTTGCTAGCTCTGAGCCATCCTCAACTGCTCCTGGATGACCTAGACCGTCTCTGTCGTGGCCTGGACCATCTCCGGTCCCACAAGTGCTGACTCCCCAGGGTCTGTCCAGCACAAAGGAGATCTACAAGGTCAGCCGTACAACGCCTCGTATGGTGCCATCCCGATGGTGGAGTGGTAGCTGTTGTTGTACGCGAATTACACCAAGGGTAGGTGGTCCTCCCAACTGCGACCAAAGTCGAGGACACATGCGCAGAGCATGTCCTTGAAAGTCTAAATGGTCCTCTCTGTCTGACCATCCATCTGAGGGTGAAAGGCGGTGCTCAGACATAGCTGCGTCCCGAACGCCTCCTACAACCCCTTCCAAAGCCGGGAAGTAAAGCGAGCATCCCGATCGGAGACGGTAGATGATGGCATACCGTGAAGCCGTACAATCTCCTGAACGTAGAGACGTCCCTTTCTCTCCACTGAGCCCCGCTCTCTGATGGGTAAGAACTGTGCCGACTTGGTGAGTCAGTCGACAATCACCCAAATGGAGTCATGACCTCTGGAAGTGCGTGAAAGTCCAGTCATGAAGTCCATAGATATGCCGTCCCACTTCCACTCTGGGACCTCCAAAGGATGTACCAAGCCTACTGGTACCTGATGCTCTGCCTTCACCTGCTGGCAGGTGAGGCATCGAGAAACGAACTCTGCCACAGCCTTCTTCATGCCTGACCACCAGTGCTGTCGTCTGAGATCCTGGTACATCTTCGCCACTCCAGGATGTACTGTCAAAGGAGAAGTGTGAAACTCTCTCAGCACCTCCTCCCATAAAGAAACTGGTACCAAGGTACGTCCTCTAAAAATAATGTCGTGCTCTGCTCCAAAAGAGAAACCATCAGGTGCTTGTCCTAAGGATATCTGCGCACGCCGCGTCTCACAGTCTGTATCCCCACGTTGTGCCTCTCTGACCTACTGCAGTAGTGGAGGGGTGACTATGATAGACTGATGGAAAGCTACCCCATCTCCGTCCACGAAGGATATCGGAAAAGCGGATAGCTGCTCTGTCACCTCCTCAAGTTGCTGAATGCCCATCCTCCTTTTTGGAGCATCGGCTACTACCTTCCCCTTCCCAGGAGTATAGACTATCTCAATGTCATAGTCCTGGAGGAACTCGAACCATCACCAATATCTCAGGTTCAGGTCCTTCTGAGAGAAGATGTACCTAAGAATCTAATGGTCAGAAAAGAATGTAAAGCGCTCGCCCATCAGATAGTGTCTCCATGTCTTCAGAGCGAAGACCACTGCTGCTAACTCTAGGTCATGGGTAGAGTATTTCTACTCATGCGGCCTCAACTAACCTGATCCATAGGCGATCACTACCCACTCCCGCATCAGGACACATCCGAGTCCGGTCCCTGATGCATCGTAGTAGACTACGTACCCTACTCCCTCCTCTGGCAACCTCAAGATAGGGGCGCTGGTCAATCTCTATCTCAGCTCCTGGAAGCTCTGCTGACATCTGTCTGACCACACTAAGGGTTTCCCTTTCCTCCTTAACGTTCTGCAAAGCTGCAAAGATTTCTCCTTTTTCGAAAAGGGAAATCCTGTCAAATCCCCTGGATGAACCATGTTCCTTTCCTAATACAGTCAATCCCATCATGATTAGTTAATTCATGGCATGGATGACGTTGTAAGGCCTCAACGCTTCTACCAAGAGATCCAACCGTTACTCTCACCTCCAAGGGTTGAGTCACACTGTCGGCATCAGTGTGTGGTCACTGGGTCTCCTCCAATAAGAATCTCGCAAGTGAGGGTCAAGTCATCAGTTTTTAACCGTCACCTCTTATTAATAACAAACAAAAGACAAGTAAGAAAACGTCACCAATGAAAGTGTATTTTATTACTTCAACTCAAAGTACAAGGACACAAGGAAACACAAACTACGAAGCTAGAGGCATTATGGGAAAAGGACTCTATTTCTGGAGCTAGTCCCGCTCTAGTCCACCCGCTTCTGGAGCTCCATGATCGTAAGCTTCAGCTGCCTGAAGCTGTGCTCTCCCCTGAGGTCGGGGTGGACCTCCTGGTGGTGGTGGTGGTAGAGCCTCAAAACGTCGTCCACCACCTCATGCTCGGGTAGCTCCTCTGCCTCAACTGCCTGCTCCCTGCGGACCGCCACGGTCAAACCTCTGCCTCTGCCTAGGTGTTTCCTCAACCTTCCACTGCTCCTCTGCATGGCGGGTCGGGCAGTCACGAGCCATGTGGACCTGCCCGCCGCATGAGTAGCACTGCCTGCCTCTCGAAAGACTAGCTTCATGCTGTGTGCCCCACACTACTGAGCCAGTGTCCTGAGGTCGTCTTCCTGAGGGTCTGGTATACCTGGACACATGAGTCATCCGTCGACTGCCTACTGCAGAAGACTCTGTTACGTGCCGCCCTGCGGTGGGTCTCGGCGCTGGTGGAGACTTAGCAAGAAAGATCTCGATCAAAAGGGCTCTCTCCAGTACTCCTTCCTGGGTCAGAATGCTGAGGGAGATCAGCGATGCCCTGATCTCGTGTCTCAATCCCTGCTCAAAGGTCTGAGCCCAGAATAATGGGTTGCGTACCATGTCTGTAGAGTAGCGCGAGAGATCAGTAAATCTCCCCGAGTACTGGGCGACCGTCAAGCTGCCCTGCCGCAGCTGAAGAAGCTCCTAGATGCGCACCGCACGGAGGGTGGATGGGACGAACTCCGAGCGGAAGAGGCTCTCAAATTCCATCCATAGAAGAGATACCTCATCGTGCACCTAGAGCATCAAGCTCCACCATCGGCCTACTGCTGCGTGCAGTAGGCTCGCTGCGAGGATCACCATGTGGTCTGCTGGTGTCCTCACTAACCGGAAAACTCTCACCACTGCCTCCAGCCAGTCCTCGGCTGCTTGGGGGTCCTTCTCCCCATGGAACCTGGGCGGTCTCTGGCGCTGGAACTCATGCAGTGCACTAAGGCGACATGCATCGTCAGCGGCTGGGGCTGGAAGTATCGGTGGCTCGGCAAGTAGAGCTACCGCCGGTGCCTCAGCTGAAAAAGGGCCATGCACTGAGGCCTTGTCACTCGGTGGGCTGTCGTCATGCACAACTCTCGGAACCCTAGATGGTTGTCGTCGTGGGGACATCCTGAAAAGGAAAAAAGTGCGCCACAGTGAGAATAGTATACCTGGTGAACTAATACAAAGTAATCACAAAGAAAACTTGAAACACTCATTCAATCAATGTTTTCGTGCATTAAGTCAGAAATCAGAAGTCAGGGTCCTGGTGTACGGATACGTCGGCCGCCGCATCAACACTGGACTCCCTGGACTGATAACCACACCCAATACGCTAAACACTATGGATTCACATAGAAAAGATCAGAGTCCCAAGTTCTGTGGTAGAACCAAACTCCTTTGATACCAATTTTTCACGACCCGTCCTCGGGGCCCGTGCCGTGACTACCCCCAAGCCCACCTTCCATAGGCCAGGGGCTGGCGACTAGAACCAAAGGCGTAAATCCCGATAATAGGGAAGGCATTGCCTTTATAAAAGTAAACATACACCACAAAGTAAAAGAGGAAGTAAAACACTAAGTAAAACTGAAACAAGCTGTGATGAAAGTAAAGGGGCCGGAAATACAAGACCAACTGTAAAGTAAAACTGGAAAGGAAAAAACAACAACTAAAAAGTAAAACTGCAGCCTCGAGCGGTCCACTGGAAGTCCCACCTGAATGGTGGGTACAGATAGCCTCCACAGCTACTCGGGTCCAGCCATCTGCTCTGAGTATGTCCCATCCAGTGGTCCACCTCTAGGTACCGTCCTGCTCCACAAGCCCCAACCAAGGTCCGCGTTGTCCATCGTCTGCAACCAACGCAACAATGTGTGGGAAAATCTCGTGCAGGGGTGAGTATAATCTACTCAGTACGGACCCCGAGACCCCCGATAGTCTCACAAAATCGACAAAGGATAAACCACAAAGGAAAGATACAATCACGAAGTAACATCCGACACTACTTAGGTATATGTCCATACATATACCTAAGTCAACATTTCCAGTACGCTCCAACCTCTGAGCTCAAGAACAAACTAGTCGAAACGGGAAATCAATACAATCCACACAGGATAGCAATCAAGATTCAGCTAACACAGGTATACTTCTTCGAATGACGATAGAGATGATCACTGATCCATCTAAGTTGTCGGACCCACAAAGGATCGATAGGTACTAACCCCCGCAATGACCCACAAAGGATCGATAGGAAACTAACCCCCGCAATGACCCACACAGGATCAGACCCACACAGGATCTGTAGGCGCTGGCTCACACAGAACCACTGAGCACTGACCCACACAGGATCAGACCCACACAGGATCAGTAGCACTGATCCACGTAGGATCGCTGAGTGTTGTAGTCGTCGCCGTCGAATCCACTGAGGATCTTTGTACAGTCTTCGTAGTAGTAGCAGTCGCAACCAACTCTAGGGTTCCCGCACACAGCAAGCTCATTCGGGAGGGTCCACTCCACGAGCCGAGAGGCTGATACATCAACTGAAACATAGTCCAGAGTTGATTTATCGAGAATTTTCGTATCGTTAACAGGAACTCAACGTCGCAGACGGCGCATCAATCGGACGCCCGGTCTGAGAGCTATTGGCTTTTTCATCCCTGGGGCCCGGTTGGTTTTTAATGAAAAACCAACCCGACCGTACTCCACCTGCGTCCAAACCTCAGGTGGAGTATTCTAAAATATACGTCTCACTAAGAGGAATCCAACAAAGTCGACGACACGTCAATTGAACGTCCGGAGCTTAAGATATGAGTGTTTCCGCTCCGAGGGCTCGGTTTGTTTCATGTACGAACCAATGCGGCCGAACACAAAGTATTTCCAAACCTTGAGTGGAATATATCAAAACTACCGTCTCGTTCCAAGGATCGCATAGCCACTGACGGCGCGTCGATCGGAGGTCCATAGCCCGAGATATGGGCAAAAAAACCAAAAGGGTCCGAAAACGGGGGTTTCGGGCCCAGACCGACCCGGCCCGAGACCCCCTGGGTCGGCCCGGCCCGGCCGGCCGGGGGAATTAATTCCCCTGGTTTTCCCTATGTTTGGCCGTCTCGCACCGGCTGGCCGGTTCTGCCAACAAGGACCGGCGACGGCCAGTCCTTCTTCCTTCACCGACACCGGCGGCCCGGAATCGGCCGCCGGTCACCCTGCTCCGTTGCGGCCCAGAACTGACCGCGACCTGGTTCGTCCGGCGCGGCACGATGGCACCGCGACCCTCCGCCGCGGCCCCGATCTGGCCGCGGTATCTTTGGTTCTCTTAGATGCGGCACGACGACATCACTTCCTTGTTCAACTTCACAGCGCGGTGCGATGGTGCCGCACATTACTTGCCGTACGATTCCCGCGTGGTGCGACGGCACCACGCCATTCCATTCCAACCATATTAGAAACAAAATCAATAATGGAGGAGGGTCGGACGTGTTTGTGCGGTCCGGACCCCTCTCGTTAATCGATAGCAACTGGTCGTAAATTCACGAAGGGCGACAAAGTAGAATTCACGAACGAAAATAAATAAATAACCCCTACCTTGAGCGTAGCTAGAACGGGGTTCGCCGCGGAAAATGACGTCACGAGGTGAAGCTCCGTATGTTGACGGTGAACGTCTGAGGAGGAAGTGGCATCTCCTTTTCATTGACATGGGAAGAATATCGAAAGAGGGTGCGTCGTTGATCCTCAGAAAAAGGGGTCACAGACCGGCTGCGGAGAGGAGAAGAGACGGCACGTCAATCTCTTCTATGGTGACAACGTTCTTCGTCGAAGTCTTGATGTTCTTTGCCGTGTCTTGGTGTTCTTCATGATGCAGATGAAATCACCCAAGAGCTCTCTCCTCAATTTTCCACACAAAACATCCAACCAAAATAAAATAAGGATTACCCTTATTTTATTAACTCATGCCAAAATTCAAAAAAAATTCAAAACTTAAATTAATAAATTGAATTGGTGTGGTGGCATGAGTTAATGAGAGGAGAGGAAAAGTCAAAAGAGTTACACAACTTAAGTGGGGGGTTAAGAGGAGTTAGAGAGTAAAAGAAATTGAATAGGTGGGGGCTCGTGTGGGCCCCACCTCACCTTTAATCCACACAAGAGAAACTAACAAACAGTGGGTCCCACCCAAACTCCTACACTTAGGTTCTAACTCATGGAGAAGATAAAATAAAATTCTTAATGAAAATTTTATTTCACTATCACATAATCCACAAATTTAAACAACTCATAATGAGAAAACACAACTCTAGAAAGCGCGTTCCTAAGCAATTACCGGTGCTGTGGTCCCATCGGTGCCCTCAGAATTTGATTCCGAGCACCGGTTCAAAAGATAGGAATTCCCGCTCGTTCGTTCACTGAACGTACCCGAGCTAAACTTCGGATAGAAATTTCGGGCACACCGGGCCTCAGAATCAAGTGCCGTCAGAAACTGCGTTCTTGTAAAATCCCAAAGAAAATTAAGAAAAAATTTTCCTTGAATTTTACGAGTCTTTACAACCTCTACACTTGAGCTAATAATGTAGTTAATGGATGATTCACATAGTTTGAATTTATTTATAAATTATGGTAGAACTAATATGTATCGATATTTAAAAGAACATTTCTAGTGGGACAACATGAAGTGTGAAATTTATGATCATGTATCAAGATGTTTTTTCTGTCAACAGGTGAGGGAAGAAAGAAAACGTCTTAGAGGAGTTATAACACCTCTAACTATTACTACATCGAAATGGGATGACAAAAGCATGGTTTTTTCACTATATTACACAAAACTCCATGAAATAATGATGAAATATGGGTAATTATTTATCTACTTTCCAAATATTTACTTTTCCTTGCTATAAGGGAGGATTTTCCACTAGAGACCCTTGTACGATTCTATAGCAATGAATTTGTAAGACTTAATGGAGAACCTATAACAATTGTGTGTGGTCATGATCTATGATTTGAAATAAAAAAATTATAAAATTTTCTATAAATATATGGATACTGATCTTCATTTGAGTTCTTCCTATCAACCTCAAACTACCGGGCAATCATAAAGGATGATTCAAACTATAGAATGAATGTTGAGATCATGATCACTTTATTTTGAAGGTATGTTTGATTAGTATTTACCTTTGGTATATTTTTCATACAATAATAGTTTCAATTCATGTATTCAAATGGAACCAAATGAGGCATTGTATGGTGGGAGATGTCGTACACCAACTTGTTAGGATGAAATTGGTGAATGAAATAATGTAGATGCATAGATTGTGGAGGAAACAACAGTGATGTTAAATTCTATTCAAACCCATATCAAAGAAGTGAAAAGTAGGAACAAGATACATGATTATAATTGATGGAAGGATTTGGAATTTAAAGTGGGAAATCACATTTTTTAAAGTATCTCCATAGATGGGTATTATAAGATTTGGGAAGAATGGGAAAATAAACCCCATGTACATTAGTCCTTTTCAAATTTTAGATAGAATTAGAGACGTGCATTATGATTTTCAAATGACTCCTAGGATTTCTATGTTATACAATGTGTTCCATGTCTCATTTTTGAGAATTGCATGCTAGACCCAAAACATGTACTCACTTATAAATGTATAGAATTGGAACCCGACTTATCTTACTATGAAGAGCCTATTTAGATTCTAATCCCTAAATATCAGTTGTTTTGGAATGGGATTACTAGTCTAGTAAACTGACATTTTAAAAGTCATAGAATTTAATAGGTAGCATTGGAACACGAGGAAATTATGATGAAGAACTATCCAAATATTTTAATGTGGTATCATTCCGGTAATGTTGAGAAAGAAATTTCTCAACGGGGGGAAGAATGTAATACCCCAAGGATTTACAAATAAATTTAATATGTAATTAATGAAACATTAAGTCTCTAAAAGAAATAAATTTTTTGTTTAAAGGATAATCTTATAACCTAGATGTTATACATAATTTTTCCACTTATGTGTTTTGAATTTTAAAAATCATACATACACAGTTTCAATCAGTAAGACATTTAGAGTCTGATAGGATCAACATACATTTTTGGTGAATAGTAAGTTGACCCATTTGAATAATAATGTACCATTGTGAAAATTAATATGACCCTGATGAATAGTAACCTCACCCATATAAGTATAAATAAAATTTTTCCAACTTATATATGATAGTTAATATTTTAGAAATTAATAATTAATTGTTGGTATTGTTGTGAGTAATAAATATTTATTAATAGAAATCTTTCCAAAACAATCTAAATGATTATCACTATTGATCTATATATTAACTCATACTCATACCATATAAACAAATAAATTGTATCACCATTTAATCATATATATTTTCATTAGTATTATATAAATTTATTTATGGATAATTATACCCATTCCACATGAACTTTCATACTCTTATACAATTATACGGACCATGAAAACCAAGGAATCAAAAACTTCTTAGCAGTAAAATTTTATCTTTTAACTCATCCAAAATTCCATAAATGAAATTAATAAAATTATAATAAATCAACTACATGTAGATAAGGTTATTTGTTAATTAATTAATGTATTTAACTTGATTATCCATGACGTTAAGGTCAAGTGAAGAATTTGTTCAGACATAAAGTAAGGGTTTTCTACCCGAACCTCATTTTTCATTTAGGATACTCTTTTTTTCTAATAATCCCAATGAAATACATAATTATTTTTAAGTCATCATAATAAATTATGTTTAAATGTTCTATAATTGTCTAACCATCAGAATACAAATTTATTATATGGGTAGTTAAATTTTTTATAATACCCATTCTCAATTCATCTCGATAAACTACCCGCTTTGAGGGAATTTCTCAAATTCTTACCTATTTTAAAGTGCACTCTATATTCTACTTTAATCCACCATTTTTTATCTAAAACAAATAATTTAATATTTGAAAAACTACTTTATTTATTTTCTATTTTTATGAAATGAATATTCCAGTATAACTATTCTTTTCAAAGTGAAAGTGTATTCTATCAAAAATTCCACGATTATTTTATTAGATTATTGTAGTCTATTTTAACATATCTAATGAATGTTATCTCTTATTGGTGTTAATATATAATTAATATCATCTAACATATTTTATTTAATGTTTTATGATCAGTTTGACTATGGATGTGCTATCTTGATATCATTCACCATACGACTTAGAATGGTTAGTGTTTATGGGTACAGACTGGGGAAAGTTATTTCATATGTTTATGTTGTTTATATTTATACTCATTAATATGTGAGATTAATTGGACATTGAATGTGATGTGTGGGGGTCTCTATAGCCCCTTGATTCATCAGTAGGTATAATGTGAGAAAACAATTGAGTTTTGTCCGAGACCATACAGTAGTATTTTCATACGTCATTCTAAGGCCTTGAAAATATGTTTCTATTATTTACCATTATGCATTCCTTAATTATGGTATTAGTAATTTATTTACCATGGGATTATTTAACTAGTATAATATTAAGGTTTATGTTTCATTCTCTTATGATCATTTCTTTGTCCTTATTTAATCTGTTTTCATTCATACCATATTATTCTCAAGTATATTTTTAATGGAATGCGTTTTTAGTTGTTCACCGTGCCTACTATTTATTTTCACGATAACTTCCAATGTGTTACTTTCCCTTTCTGATCATATGATCTCACCCCTTTATTATGTTTTATTTTCCCAAGGTAGTTAAGATAAATATTATGAATGACTTGAAGGGATAATCTATTAGTCATAGATGTTTCCAATAGAATTGCTATTATGTATATGATTTTAAGTTGTAATGTTAAAATTATGTTTGTATATTGTATTCCAAAACTAATAATCATTTCATTCCCTTAGGATAAAACATTCTTTAAATCATGATAATTTAATAATATAATGCACCAGTTCTAGGAAAATGGGGTTGGGGCATTATTACTAGTATATTAAAAAGTAAAAAACATGTATTTAAGAGGAAAATACCACTATAATTATTTTAGTTTGAACAATTTTTTAATATAATTCAAAGGATACTATGATTTTATGAATAAGAATATGGTGAGATTGATATATCATAAATAATAAAAAATAATATTCCCCTAGAATAAACTCTACATTTATATTTTATGCGAGATATGGAAGGAATAATAATACAAGAATATAAAATAGGGAAGAGAAAGATGAAATTGAATCTGTACATAAAAAAGTATAAAATGAATTAAATATGATTAAACATTTGTGATGATGAAAATGAATGAAGTGTCTCAAAATAAAATCGTTGATGAAGATCATATGGAGTCTTATTTTTACCACAATGTTGATTGTCAAGGAGGTCTTATTGAGATGACTGTATAGAGGAAGAAGTAATATGGGTATAAAATAAAAGGATTACCATGTCTGTGTTAACAATATTGAAACTATAGTCACTCTAGTAGAATAAGTTGACAAAGAACGTTTTTTTAATCAATATTGTTATAAAAACATAGAAAAAATAAATATAAAATTTAATTAATAACATATAATAATTATTTATTACATTATTTTGTTGATGAATGAAAAAACACTATTGAATCCTATAAATAATTGGTGACCAATTTTATTTTGAAATGTAAGTCTATATAATATATAAAAATAAATAAAATAATAAAATTTTTAGTATTTAATAGTGATATCAACCAAAAAAATAATCCTCAAAATAAATATATTAATATTTATTTTGAAAAATAACATTACAGTTGGTGAGAGAAGATTTGGTTATGAATGTGGGATATCCAAGGCTAGATATATAAATATTATTATAGTACGCTCAATTATTAAATTAAATTAATTTTGTATATGATATGATTAATAAATATTTATGAGATAATTCAAATAAAAAATATTTTCATATATATGGGATAAGGGGATCTTTTTCAATTTATAATATATCATTTTTTTACTATTTGGGAAACTTGATGACATATCAAAAAGTAACAATAAGTTCTATTAAAGGATAAGAAACAGGTTGTATAAAAAAGAGAGAAAACCACTTCATACACAATAGAGGATAAAATAATTAAATAAGAAAAATTTACATTATTCTTATTATTTATATAAATCATTTAATTACATAATAAATAAAACATAAATAAAATTATAAAAATCAATAAAAATTTCATGATATAGGTCATGGAACCTATTTCATTGAATAAAAATTCTTATGTACTAAAATAAAAGGATTATTTTTATTAACATGTAGTGGGAAATGAGTTGATATATAAACATGATTGAAATAACTAGGGATTTCAATAAATGTAATATAATTTAGAAGAAATAGTGATTTTTTGTTGAATTTGAACTGTTGTAAGTTCTGAATAGTAGCATATGGTTACTCAATAGTTGATATTTACCCTAGATGATAAAAAATATGGTCATATTGAAAAAATATTAAGAATAATGTGGATAAAATTTATTATTTATATTAACATAAATTAACCTACCTAGGACCCACATAGGACTGTGGTAAACCAAAATTTCCATACTTAGTTCAACTCTAATAGGATGTGGATAGTGAGAAGCTGTAAGTGGGAATATCTCACAATATGTGAGGCATTATCTAATATCAACATGAAATAAATTGAATCATCTAGTTCATGAAATAGAAACAAAAAGAATGATGTATATATATTATTAATTGAACTCTATAAAACACATGTATAATAAATAAAGTAGTAATAAATTAATATAAAGACAATTACAAAAGAACTGTACATATATAAGTTAATGAATCTGATAGATACAAGACATTGAGATGAAAGTACCTCCTACGTGTAGTCCTGGAATGATCTCCACCCACAATGGTCACCACCACTATCAATGATCACTATGATCAATCATGAATCACCAAGAATCAATATTTTTCTTCTTCAAAAAAGACAAAAAATATCCACATAATCCAAGAATAAATTTGAACATATGACCTGACCACAAGAATAATACATGGTAGAATAAATCATGTGTTGGTGTGAGTATATACGTACAATATATGATTCCTATAAAACCATAAGGAAAATATATAATAACATATCAGAACAAATTTCATAGAACTAAAATGTTGTGAAGAACTGGAATTTCGATGTAATGTTTTTAAATATATGGGAATTTTATGAGTCCTTGAAAATTGGTGGCGCGTGATTCCGAGTTACGGTGTGCCCAGAATGAATTTCCGAACTTTTATTTAGGTCTGTTTAGTAAACGTGTGAGAGGGTTTTTTTAACTTTTGAATCGGTGCATGGAATTGAAAATTGAGGACACCGATGAACTCACAGTGATAGTATTCGCTTAAAGATACTTTCACCTCAACCATAGCAGGTCAAGGGTGGAAGTTAGTTTTTCACCAATTCGTGAAAAAATAAAATAAAATAAAATGGTGTAACATTTTATTTTTCTTTTCTTTTGAAACTCCATTTTGGATGTTTCATAGGTGGGGACCATCTGATCTAAAACCTCCCATGAGGGGTTACGGAGGGTGGGACCACCTAGCCTAAACCTCCCATGAGAGGTTATGGTGGAGGGGATAACACGAGGCTAAAACCCCCTTGAACTCCTTCTTAAGTGTGGGGAAGAGTCTTAAACTTCCCTCACTTTAATGGTTCCACCCCCTTTAATTAATTTGGTGGCAACATCATCAATTAATTAAGTGGAGCCAAATTAAATTATGTCAACAACTAAATTGGTGAAACATATCATAAGTTGGCTATTCCTCATTTTGGTGAAATTGGGGAAACTTTTGGAAAATGGAGGAGATTTGGAGAATCATGGAGAAACTCATCCTTCAATGAAGAACCCTCCTCCAATGAAGAATGCCAACTTCATCTTCTTCCTCGGGACATCCTACAATGTAGGATGGCTTCGACGATTGTCCTTCCCTCCTCATCGACGTCAACAGACAAACGAGGTAGGGGTTTATTTGTGAATGAATATATATTACCATGTTCTTCCCATCTAAAAATAGTAACGCAGATAAACATTCTAACTAGTTGATCGGAAGATGTATTCTTTTGAGGGCTTAGGGAATAATCATTGAGGGAGAGTTTGAAATTCTTCCTTCAAGTTTTTGTGAAGCCGTATGTTATCTCCCTAACACAGAGGGTATGTTCCAAACAAACATGGCTCGAACCCTTCGAAAATTATTCAGATCTTTTGGGTGATCATTGTTATGGTGACGGAGACCAGTGCCGGTGGTTGGAACTAATGGAACATGAGAACCGTGGAGAATGTGATAGATGAAGGGCGGCTGGTCAAGCTGGCCACAGGTGATGGCACAACACTCGTGGCCTCCGCCCCCCGCGGCTTCTTCGTCCATGGCCCCACAGTCCCATGCCCTCGTGCCTCCCATGCCCTCCCCGCCCCTACGGCTTCACGCTGCCTGTGGACTCACGCCACCCCACCACCTCCACACCGCCGCACCGCGACCCCCATGGCCTCACGCCACCCTAGAGACCCCTCATGAACCTCCTCCTCCCTCCTCCCCCCCTCGTGGCCATGCCGACTTGCAGCCCTCCGTGGCTTTGCCGCCTCATAGCCCTCTGCCCCCCCTGCGGCCTCCGCCATCAACGACCACGCCACCCCGAGGCCTCCACCATCTGAGGCTCTACCATCCACAGCCATGATGCCTGGAACCCCCCCACGGCCTCACCGACTCGCGACCCTCCATACCACCCTCACGGTTCTCTTGCCCTCACATCCTCCCATGGCCCCTAGCGACCCTCGTGGCCCTCCCCAGCCCCCTGCGGTCCTCGCAGCCGGGTCGACTACCCAGCGGCCTGCCAAACCACCCAGTGGGCTGGGTCAGCCTGATCAGGTCAGACCGGACCTGGACCAGTTTTGATCCTATATGCTCTCATGGCCATAACATTGGCACCAGGTGACTATTTGACGAACCATCTACGACGCGGGAAACCATGGAGAGAGACAGTCCCTTTTGAATACCCTAGTAGAGATTTGGATAATGATGGGGTACTGTCGGGTTGGATCATGCACGAATCCAACCGGGCCCCCGGGTCTAAAAGACTAATAACTCATAGACCGAATGTCCGGTTGACACACCGTCTGATGCGTTGATACCCCTTTGATGTGGCTGTCCTTTGAGATACTTATTTGTGTGACTTCATGGTAGTTGGAGTATCGACAAGTGTCATGGGATGAGGACCCTCTCAGAGACAAGAGATCATAGTGCGGGAACCTAGAAGCTGGCACTGACGTGATGAATGAATAGAGATCTTGTGTGGGTCAGCATCGAGAGATCATGTGTGGGTCGGCACCAAGAGATCCCTTGCAAGTCAGCACCTAGTGATCCTGTGTGAGTCAGAAAATAGCGATCATGTGTGGGTCAGCACCTAGAGATCCTTTGTGGGTTTTCCTCATAACGGAGTAAGATGATTCAGTAGTTATAACTAATCATCTTTACTACCGTACATAAGTAAAACCTAGTGTGAGCTGAGACTGTACCCGTGTGGTACTTTCCTTACTGGTAATACCATGGGGGTAATCTTATGTGTGGCGTACCTATGTGGTACATTCCTTCGTGGTATTTCTTCCTTCGCAGAACAGTTGAGCTTGGGGCTTTGGAGTTGAACTCTGTGTTTTCCTTCTGATTGAGATGGGTTTACATGATAACTTAGGTATATGTATGGGCATATACCAAAGTAGGGTTGTCAGTAGGTTTCATGATTTTTGGTTAATCCATTGTGGATTTTTTGAGACCATGACAGTATCAGGGTCCCTAATGAGTATCCTTATACTCACCCTTGCACGGGCTATGCCCTCACCTCGTTGTGTTTGGTGCAGACAACAGACAACACTGATTGACGCTGAGAGTACCAGGACTGGACGGTGCCCGGAGGTGGACCATACGGCATGTCGGTACGCATATGACATCGGTGGATGTGGAGTGCTATGGAAGAAATCTGTAACTATCATTCAGGTAGGAACCTCAGAGGACAACCCAATAGTTGTCTTTCTCTTTCTTTAATTGTATTGTATTTTAGTTGTACTTGTATCTTTACAATTGGGCTTGTATTCCGGCCCCTTTTTACTTTCAACAGTCTTTCTGCAATACATTTGACTTGTGTTCATATCTTGATATTTGCTTGGTTGTGTATGTTTACAGGTTATAAAGGCAATGCCTTCCTTGTTATTGGGAATATTCCTTTTAGTGCTTGTCGCCAGCCCCTAGCCTATGAATGACGGGCTTCGGGTAGTCACGAGACGGGCCCCGGGGGACGGGTAGTGAAAAATTGGTATCAGAGGAGTCAGTTCAACTGTAGAACATATGACTCTTATCTTTTAATGGTAATAGTGTTATGTACTGTGAGTGTGGTTTTCAGTTTAGGGAATCTGGTGTTGGTGTGAAGACTGACGTATCCATACACCAGGACCCTGACTTCTGATTTCTGACTCATTAAACGAAATCACTGATTAAATTGTGTTTACAAGAGTTTTATTTGTGATCTCATGAGTCAGCTCACCAGTTATAATATATTGACCGTGGAACACCTCTTTCTTTTTAGGATTCCTCCACGAAGACAGCCAGCTAGGGTTACAAGAGTAGTACGCACTGATAGCCCACCGAGCGACGAGGCCTCGGTGTAGGGCCCTCATCTAGTAGAGGTACCAGTGGAGGAACCAGTGCTACCATTACCCATTGGGCCATTGATGCCACTGGCCCCAGAAGTAAAAGGGTGCACGCTGCTTGAGCACGTTGCATGAGTTCAAGCACCATAGGCCGCCCAGTTTCAGGGGAGAGACGGACCCACATGCAGTTGAGGATTGGCTGGAGGCCGTGGTGATTGCTTTTTTCTAGTAGGGACACCATCTGATCTCATGGTGATCCTTGCTACCAGAATTCTACAGGAAGAAACATGAAGATAGTGGAGCATGAGGCTCCAAGTTCACAATGAGGTGACACTTATTTGGGAAGAATTAGAGATCTTGTTTCTGGCATATTTTGTCACAGTGACTCTTCGCACAGTGCGCATACATGAGATGCTTCATCTAAAGTAGGGAGGCATGACTGTAGCTCAGTACTCAGTGATGTTCACAGACCTCTCACGCTACTACATTGATATGGTGTGAGACCCATTATTCAGGGACCAGACCTTCGAGTAGGGGCTCATGTGAGATATTAGGGATTTGATGGTTTCTCTTAGCATCCCGACGTAGATGAGGTGTTAGAGAGAGCCCTCTTAGTGGATAGTTTCCTTGCTGAGCAGTCACCAGCAGCGAGATCCACCACTGGACGTCATATAGCAGAGTCTTCTGGAGATGGGAATAGACAGAAGTCAAAGAAGATCAAGAGGACCATACCTATAGGGGGACGATCGTAGGATTCAGAGTCAGTTGTGCGGGGCAACTAAGGCAGAGCCAGTCAAACCAGGATCAGGTAGTGTTATGCATGCTGCGGGCACGGTCACATGCCTCGTGACTATCTGACCCACTATATATATGATCAGAAGACGGTCTAAGGACCGCCCAACCAGAGACAGAGGTTCGACCAAGGAGGTTTTAAGGGAGGAGGTGAACGTTGTAGAGGTGCATGTAGTGCAGCTGTCGGTGGTCGAGGATTCGAGATGTTACTGCCACCACCACAAGGTTGTCCACTCTGACTACAGGGAGTAGGTGGACAGGGGAAAGCTCAGATCTAGGTAGTTGAGCCCTACGACCATGGTGGTCCGGAGATGATATGAGGTACAATCTTTGTCTATTCCACCTTTGCTATAGTACATATAGGCACAACCAGCTTACTCTTGGATGCGAGGGCTTTGGTTGGGATCTACTAGTAGCAGCATCAAGGCCTTACGACATCATCTTTGGTATGGACTAGTTATCTACATTCCATGCTGAGATTGACTGTATTAGGTGCAAAGTGCGGTGTGTCCTAACGGTTGGGACCAGGTTTACCTTCACTGGCGATTAAAGAGCCTTTGCAGCATAAGATAGACTTACCCAGAGGAGAGTGAAGCCAATCACTCATTAGTTGGCTAGCCTTTCCCTGGGAGAGGTTGATGTGGGGAGTCCGAGTTATCTTGTAGTGCTGGACCAGTATGCAGATGTTTTCCATAACGATGATCCGGGTTTACCTCCTCACATAGAGGTGGAATTTTACATTGATTTATACTTCTTGATGAAACTGATATCTATACTAGAATATCTGATGGCTCCCACAGAGCATTTTAAACTGTGGGAACATCTAGAGGACTTGCGGGGGAAGGGATTCATTCAGCCTAGTGTATCTCCTTTGGAAGCCCCGATTTTGTTCTCCAAGTAGGTGGATGGGAGCTTGAGGCTTTGTGTTGACTATCGGTGCCTGAACTAGGTGACCGTGAAGAACAAGTTCCCACATCCGATGATTGAGGACCTCTTTGATCAACTGAATGGAGCATGATGGTTCTCGATGATAAACCTCAGATCAGGCTATCATCAACTCAAAGTACGGGACGAGGATGTGCATAAGGCGACATTCAGATGTCTGTACGACCATTACATGTTCTTGGTTATTCCATTCAACATAACCAACTCTCCATCAGTGTTCATGGGACTCATGAACATGATCTTTCGGCCATAACATGATCACTTTGTAGTATTCTTCATCAACGAAATTATGATCTACTCGACTACAGAGGAGGAGCAAGCCTTTCCTTTGTAGATAGTTCTGGACACACTCCGAGAGAACCAGCATTATGTTAAGCTCTCAAAGTGCCAGTTCTGGATCCAAGAGGGTCACATTCTGGGACATTTCATATCGGAGACTGGGGTTTCATTGGATCCATCAATGATTGGGGAAATACATTATTGGGAGAAACCCAGGATTCTGACGAAGGTATGGAGTTTTCGGGGGTTGGATGGATACTACCATAGTTTTATACCAGATTTCTCCAAAGTTGCATCACCACTATCATCATTGATGAAAAATGGGAAACCATTCGTGTGGTCGGATAGTTTCTAGCAGAGTTTTCAAGAGTTGAGGCAAATTCTGACTAGTGCACCATATCTTGAGGCTACCAGAGGAGGGAATGCATAGTCTACTGCGACGCATCAAGGACCGAGCTCTGATATGTCCTGATGTAGGAGTGAGCAGCGATCACCTATAGTTCTCAACATCTCAGACAACGTGAGAAGAACTATGCTACCCATGAACTTAATTAAGCAGTAGTGGTATTCAACTTGAAGATTTTGTGACACGATCTAATTGGATAATGTGTTAAAGTTTATTCTGATCATATGATTCTCAGGTATATCTTCTCTCAGAAGGACTTGAACATGAGACAATGACGTTGGCTTGAGTTCTTCCAGGAATATGACATGGAAATAGTCTATACTCTTGGGAAGGGGAACGTTGTAGCAGATGCACTCAGTAGGAGATCTGGAATATAGCTGCTAGGCGAGGCAATAGAGCCGCTGGCCACTTTACAGATATCCTTTGTGGATCAACATAGAGAATCTTTTCTTCAGTCTCTTACAGTCACTCCCCCACTTCTTCAGTGAGTTGGGGAGGCGCAACTTGGGGACGCTGACTGTGAGACTCGACATGCTCATATATAAACAAGATATGCACCTGATGGATTCTTTGAAGGCGGGGAGCACGTGATTCTATTCAGAGGATGTACCATGTTACCAGTGTCACGTCAGGAGGAAGTGTTGAGGGAGTTCCACACTTCCCCTCTAGCGGTACATCCAGGAGTGGAAATTATGTACCAGGATTTAATATGACATCACATGTGGCCAGAAATGAAGAAATCAATAGCAGAGTTTGTCTCACGATTCCTCACTTTCCAGCAAGTGAAGGCGGAGCATCAGGTACCAACAGGATTGGTTCAGGCTTTAGTGGTCCTAGAGTGGAAGTGGGATGGGATATCCATGGACGTAGTGAAAGGACTTCCACATATATCCAGGGGTCATGACTCGACTTGGGTGATCTTCAACTGACTCACCATGTCGACCTACATCCTACTGATCAAAGAGAAGGGTTCAGTAGAGAGTTTGGGACGCCTCTATGTGCATGAGATTGTGAGGTTACATAGAGTACCCTCGACGATTGTCTTTGATCATGATTCCTGATTTACGACCCAATGATGGAAGGGGTTGCAGGAGGCTTTAGAGATGCATCTTCATTTGATCACCACCTTCCATCCTCAGACAGATGGCCAAACTGAGTGGACCATTCAGACCCTCAAGGACATGCTACGTGATCATTTCCTTGACTTCAGTCATAGTTGGGAGGATCACATTCCATTGGCGGAGTTTGCATACAACAATTTCTATCTCTCCACCATTGGGATGTCACCTTTTAAGGTGTTGTAATAAAGACCTTGCAGATCACCTTTCAGCTGGACTTACCCAGGGGAGTCAGTAATCATAGGACCAAAGATAGTTCAAGATACCACAATGATAGTGCAGATCATCTAGGAGTGGATGAAGACATCATAGAGCAGGAAGAAGTCTTATGACGACAAGAGACGGAGACCTCTAGAGTTTAAGGATGGTGACCATGTCTTTCTACAGGTCTCACGCCAACAGTGTTTACGGAGATTTCCCCAAGGTGACAATTTATCTCTAAGGTTCATTGTACCTTTTCAGGTCCTTAGTAGAGTTGGCGAGGTGGCTTACCTCCTAGCTCTTCCACCTTTGTTGCACCGAGTGCACGACATCTTCCAAAAATCCTAGCTGAGGAGATATGTGCATGACACTTCTCACATCATTGAACATGACGAGTTGGACTTCGACGATGGGGTGATGTTTTCAGTGGTTCCATTTGAGATTGAGGATTGATAGTAGTGGGTCCTTTGTGGGTAGTCGATACCTCTGGTGCATGATTTATGGCAGCACATGAACCTCCAGGATAGCACATGGGAGAAGGAGGCTCAGATGCATGCTCAGTACCCCTACTTGTTTCTTTAGTTTGAGTTGTGGCTTACGGGGATGTAAATCTCTAAAGTGGGGAGAATGTAAAGACACAAAATTTCCATCGACTTTTTTAAATATATGGGAATTTTACAAGTCCAAGAAAATTGACTACGCATTATTCTGAGGCCTGGTGTGCCCGGAATGAATTTCTATACTTTTATTCGGGTACGTTCAGTAAACGTGCAAGAGGGTATTTATAACTTTAGAACCGGTGCTCGAAATTGAAAAGAGAGGACACTGTTGAACTCATAGCACTGGTATTTGCATAAGGAAACCTTCACCTCGACCACAGTAGGTCGAGGGTGGAAGTTAGTTTTTCACTTATTCATGAAAGAATAAAATAAAATAAAATGGTGTAACATTTTATTTTTCTTTTCTTTTGAAACACCCATGTGGAGGATTCATAGGTGGGGACCACATGAACTAAAACCTCCCATGAGAGGTTATGGACATGGGGACCACTGAGCCTAAACCTCCCATGAGAGGTTATGGTGGTGGGGACCACCTGAGGAAAAAAACCCCTTGAAGTCCCTCTTAAGTGTGGGGAAGCCTCTTAATATTCCCCCACTTTAATGATTCCACTCCCTTTAATTAATTTTGTTCCAACCTCATCAATTAATTAAGTGGAGCCAACAAAAATTATGTCAACAATTAAATTGGGTAAACATATCAGATGTTGGCTATTCCTCATTTTGGAGGAATTTGGGAAACTGTTGGCAAAGGGAGGAGCTTTGGAGAATCATGGAGAAACTCATAATCCAAAGACGAATGCTCCTCCAATGAAGAAATCCGACTCCGACTTCTTCCTTGGGACATCCTCTAACGTAGGATGACTTCAACGACTTTCCTTCCCTCCTCATCAACATCAAAAAAATGAGGTATGGGTTTATTTGTTGATGATTATATATTACCATGTTCTTCCCATCTAAACCAGGAAACACTGGTCAACTTTCTAACTAGTTGATCCACAGATTTTTTTTATTTTGTGGGTTTGGAGAATAATCAATGCGGGAGGGTTAACATTGTTCCTTCAAGTTTTTGTTGAGCCGTATGCTATCTCCCTAACACAGAGGGTACGGGACAAACAAACATGGACCGACCCCTCCACAACTCTTGTGGATCTTTTGTGTGATATTCACGTTGGTGATGAAAACCGGTGCTGGTGGTT
This sequence comes from Viscum album, assembly GCA_963277665.1. Taxonomy (NCBI): domain Eukaryota; kingdom Viridiplantae; phylum Streptophyta; class Magnoliopsida; order Santalales; family Viscaceae; genus Viscum; species Viscum album. Next base: position 460,081,958 of record OY728167.1, on the reverse strand, counting down.
GGAACCAGTGGAACTTGAGAACTATGATGAAGGAAACGAATGAAGGGAAGCCGGTCAAGCATGCCACCAGTGAAGGCACGACACCTGCGGCCTCTGCCGCCCTATGGCTCGGCCGACCGTAGCATCATCTCCCCACGGCCTAGTGTCGTCCACGGCCTCACCGCCCTGCATCCTCACGATGCCCAAGGCCTCACGCTGCCCTGTGGTTTCCCGCCCCCATGGCATTCTGGCTGTCACTCTACATCCCCCATGGACTCACACCACCATCACGACCCATCATGGCCCTATACGGCCACCCGTGACCACGCTGTCTCGCGGCCATTCACGACCCTCTGTGGCCTCACCGCCCTCTGCGGCCCTCTGTGGCCTCGCAGCCTCATAGCCCTCTGCAAACACCCTGTGGCCTCCACCGTCTATGGCCCCACTACTCCATGGCCTCCGCTGTCCACGGCTCCGCTGCCCCACGACTCCACTGTCTGCTGCCACAACACCCCGCTGCCCCTGCTACCCAACCATCTCGCGGCCCTCCATGCCGCCCTCGTGACTCCCACGGCCTCACGGACCTCTGCGCCTCCCCGTGGCCCTCGCGGCCTGCCAGACCCAGCGAGTTAGGCTGGTTCGACCCAAACAGGGTCGACCTCGGCCGGGTCGGACTGGACCCGGACCAGTTTTGATCCTATATGCTCTCATGGCCATAACTTTGACACCGGGTGACCGTTTGACGAACCACCTATGGCACTGGAAACCTTGGAGAGATCCGATCCCTTTATTATACCCCACTGGAGAATTCGATAAATATGGGGTATGGTCAGTATGGATCGATCAAGAATCCAACCGGGTCTCCGAGACTAAAAGTCTAATAACTCACAGACCGAGCGTCCGATTGACACACCGTCTATTGCGTTGAGACCCCAATGACTTGGCAGAACATTGATATTTTTCTTCATGGGACTTTATAGTAGTTGGAGTATCGACCAGTGGCTTGTGGAGTGGACCCTCCCAAAGACAATCGATCATAATGAGGGAACCTAGTAGTTGGCTGTGACGTGAAGAATGAATATCGATACTATGTGGGTCAGCACCGAGCGATCCAAAGTGGGTAAGCACCGAGCGATCCTGTGTGGGTCAGCACCTTGCGATCCAGTGTGGGTCAGCACCGACCGATCATGTGTGGGTCAGCACCGAGCTATCCTATGTGGGTCAGCACCGACCGATCTTGTGTGGGTCAGCACCTAGAGATCATTTGTGGGTCTACCTCTTAATAGAGTAAGATGACCCAAAAGTTATAACTAATCATCTTCACTACCGTACCTATGTAAAACCTGGTGTGAGCTGAGTCTGTACCTGTGTGGTACATTCCTTCATGGTAATACCATGGTGGTATTCTTCTATGTGGAATACCTGTGTGGTACTTTACTTCGGGGTATTTCTTCCTTCGTTGAACAGTCGTGCTTGGGGATTTAGAGTTAGACTCTGTGTTTTCCTTACTATTGAGATGGGTTTATGTGATAACTTAGGTATATGTATGGGAATATACCTAAGTAGGTTGGTCAGTTGTTTTCATGATTTGTGGTTTATCCTTTGTGGATTTGGTGAGACCTTGAGGGTCTCGTGGACCCTACTGAGTATCGTTATACTCACCCCTGCATGGGCTATGCCCACACCTCATTTTGTTTGGTGTATACGACGAACAACACTGATTGAGGCTGAGAGTACCAAGACTGGATGGTGCCCAGAGGTGGAGCATACAGATTATTGGTATGCAGAGGAGACGGGAGGACGTGGAGTGTTGAGGAGGCAATATGTACCTACCCTTCAGGTGGGAACCTCAGAGGATGACCCAATAGCTGTCTTTCTCTTTCTTCAGTTGTATTGTATTTCAGTGGTACATGTATCTTTAAATTTGGGCTTTTATTCCAGCACCTTTTTACTTTCAGCACTCATTCTGTTATACAGTTTAATTGTGTTCATATCTTGTTCTATGCTTGGTTGTGTTTTTTTACAGGTTATAAAGAAAATGCCTTCTTGGTTATAGGTAATATGCCTTTTGGTGCTAGTTGCCAGCCCTTGGCCTATGGAAGGAGGGATTGGGGTAGTCAAGGAATGTGCCTTGGGGAATGGGTTGTTACATGTGTGTCTGGGAGGAAGATAGAAAAATATAGATATTCTCAATCACTAGGAGTCTGAGGTACACAGATATTTCTTTTTCAACATAGATCAAATCCTCTAATGTCATATCAAACTATAGAATGGAAGTGGTAAGAATATTTAATATTACATTAATACTGATGTATATAGCTATATATTTACAACATCTCAAATGAGATCCCTATATAGTGTATGATCCACACGTCTCAAAGAAGTATGAACCACTCAATCCATCTAATTACTACAATGGGGAAAAAATCCATGATGGGGAATCCAATTATTTTTTTAAGTGCACTCATCAGTTGAGGTAGTACCACATCCTCTCTTCTATCAATACCATACCACCTATTAATAAATCAAACTAGTAATGCCAATAAACCATCAGAAACTCATAGAAGCTATGGTAGATGATACTATTTCCTTGGTAATTGGTGGGGGGTTTCTAAATCTAGGGAATGATATTATATCATATCCAATATTTTTAGAAATAAGTATACTAACATCACAAATAGAGGATAATATTCGTTGAGTATATAGGGTGGAGGGGATAGTGACCCTATCAGTTCTATAGGATGGGAATCCAACCATCTGAGTATACAAGCAGGTGGGGGGGGGGGAATGTCTATAATAGTGGATGGTTGCAGAATCTCCCACCTTAACACACCCATGATGTAATCGCAAATTTAAAACCCCATTAACACATCGATCATCATGCATGAACCTAGTGATTAGCCCAATTATGTCACATGAAATAGTCCTATCATGCCTTTTGAACCACCTCTTATGGAAAAAAATACAACAACATTGTTTTATATATGAAAAAATACTTCAGTTAAGATATTTTTTTATTCAAAATGTACATCAAATAAGAATGTTGAACCTCTTTATATCATAGATGAGAGGTTCTACATGATGAGATCAAGGCTCTTGTGAGGAGATATAATTATGATTCACATATTGGTCTTGAACCATCTATATATATTCTATGAACGTTACTCCAATGATGGATTCTCAATATGATATCACAGTGAAATGATATTATTAAGATAAGAATATATAATGATAATAATAATATACATAAATATTATTATAGAATTGGTAATTTCAATAAAATCCCCTATTAAATCAAGCCACCGCGCTATGATTAACTTTATTAATATTATAAATTTCATCGTATTCTCTTGTCATTTCCTAGAGCTTCATGAGAAACTACCCTTTCACACCGAGTATAGTTGAGGCCACTGTCCTCGATTCCACCACCCTACACCTGGATTCCATTCATTCGACCACCTGGAATCCATGCCAAGGACCACCATACAATTCACTACGCACCATCATGACTTAGGTCCACCTATGCCTCGTGTTTTACTATATTTAACCCATTCCTATGGTGGTGTCTACCTTTAAAAAGTTATTAAAAATGACACACATATCCCTTCTCATTGAATCATAACAATGCATCATCCTTCCTTGATGATCCAAGATTTAAATTCATCCACACATGATTCTCTATTTATGGAAATAATTTCCCATGTAAAGATTAACTAAGATTTTAGGAATTCATATTTGAACGAGAATAAGAATTAAAATAGAAATATTCATAGGAATGAGTGACTAATTATTCATGGTCAAATTTTGAACAACTTATTATGAAATCGGGATGGAATATCTTAATTAATGAATAACAGGGATTGGTATAGAGTATGGGTAAAGAGGGAAAATATCAAATTAGAAAACCACAATAATAATAAGGAAAATTATACATTACATGAAACCATTGACATAGATATAATAATCAATTTACTCCATCACTAATGAAAAAAATAAATTTTGCCATGAAATATTTAATTAATTATTATAATGATAATACTAGTGATCACTCAATATTTAATAAATTATACAAATAAAAGATTATTTTCTTATTAAATTTATTAAACATGTGACATAATTATATATTTTTAAAAAATTAAATTTAATTTTTTATGTATTAAAAAATAATTAATAATGTGGAAGGTTAAACAATTAAAATTGTCTAAACTCCCAAAAGATTGATCACTAATAAAGAATATATCTATATCAGTTGACATAGACAACTACAACGATTAATTCTATTGAAGGATTAGTTTATTTTATATTTTTTAAAACTTATATGATCTATCTCAATATTAGGGATATATTTTATCAAAAATATCAAATTTTGAATTTACAAAACCATGTGGTGCCATGACATCTTGATTAGAGTACATCTGTTAGGTCTATAGATTATCAATATAAAAATGATTTAATTAATAAATTAATAATTTATATTTTTAATAAAATTTTATTTATATAAAAGGACCCAAATATTAGAACATATATTAAAATATAAGTTATTCAAATCCAAGGGTAAAAATTAATATTTGGACTCCAACATGGTATTATTTTTCCCATATGAGGCTTTGTGAATAAGGAAAATAATAATTCGTCAAAATGAAGAATGTGGGATAAATATATACTTTTATAGTCAATATATTTTTATTTATCCACCACAAAATTGAAATTATTCATTGATATAACATAGTGGTATACATGAAATCCTAGAATCAATATAACCACCAAATAACATTTCCAGGTTCAACTACTAGGGTAAATTTACCATTTATCATCAAGAATATCCCAGGAGTCTGAAACTCAATTTCAATCAATGTCTTGATTGGGTAAAAATTTGGTCATTATATCATCCCCAACATAAAAAAATTATACCATAATAAAATAATTAACAAGAGGTGATAACCAAGAAAACGTATCATACCATGTGTGGAAGACAATACACCCTAAAAAATAGTTCCTTCAACTTCATGGATCTTCCCTCAAGAAAAGTTGTTACACCACATAATAACAAGGACACCTCATATATCTTCATCAATATCACATAATCCATAAAATATATTGTTATAACATAATATAAAAATCCCATTAGCCTACATGATTCTTTCAATGACTCACCACCTAATTTTGTTTTCATCAAAAGGTCACACTTCGACATGTAACAATACAAAATCATGAACCACCAATAAAAATAAATAAAATGTTTCTAGGGAAAGGATATATTTATTTTAAATGCCTCACTCAACAATATTTAAGAGTGTTAATTATGGATTACTTCAAATAATAACACATTCACATTGTAAACAAAATTTGGTGTTTCAAAAAATTCCACAAGGGCACCTGAATGGTTACTAAGTATTAAACTCCCCTAGTTTGGGATCAATTCATACATCATCACATCCAAAAAAGTGACATATACCTATTATGATAATTCATGACATAATGGTGATCTTATACTTCATATCTAAAAATAAAATTTGGGATAGTCATCCACCCATACCCTAAACTGAAAAGGTTTCAAATACACTTTTGAATAATATCTTGATTTGATTTCATTTCACTTTTGGGAAAGATATTGTTATGAACCATAGGTACCACACTAACATCATTCCACTGAATACCACACACCTAAACATCAGGTGGCTCAATCCACTAAAATCCAATGTGTATGATTCTAAACATTCTTATAACCCATATTTTTCGGCTCCAACCATAGGATAACACCTACCTAGGTATTCAAAATTCACATCCTCTAAATAAAACAACATAATCCACTATTAAAAATTGTTCCCATTTGATGGGTATAAACCATATTTTCCACTAGAACTAGAAAAAATGAGGCCCAATACCAATTAGGGAAGTAGTAACTCTTTTTTTCTATCTCAGTGTTCTCCAAAAACTCTTAGAAATAATAACTATCCACATATGAAGGTATATTATGTGGTCCCAAACATTATCTAAACCATTTATGTCCATCACATGTGAACACCCAGTCACATAGGGCTACTAAATCAACAAAACTACCATATACCTCTAACAAAGTGGAATAGTGATGGACCAGTTATCACTGATCAATGGTGAGAAACATATCCATATCCCCACCTAAAACAATACTTGTACAAAAATTATCAAGAATTTCTTCCACAGTTCATTCATAGAGTCCCTTGTAAGGAGTGTAAACTACCATATACCTACTATAACACTACTATTTTATTAACCCCCATGACCTCAACTATGTTAATGAAAATACTACCCTATAAATCATGAACCCGTATTTTTATGTCTTTCTTCACAACTAACACTCTATTGGAAATGTATAGGAAAATATTTTAATGATAATCATTTTCCTCTATGAACTAATACCTTGAATGGTTCATTCCACATGAACCATAAACACCATAGGGTTGCCAATAATTCCACTTAGAGACTCATAATTTATTTACATAGAATATAATCTAATTCATATGATAGTCCCCCTTTAAGGTAATACACTAGGTAACCCTTTATAATTATTCCTGCATTCCTCTATAATCATAACAAGTGGTTCCTCGCTAAGAACTTTGATGCCCACTTCTCATGGGGTAACCCAAATGCTTCTATTATTTTATCAAATTTGAATGTTAGAAAATAAATAATACAAAATTTACCAACATAATAATAGAATATGGTGATATCACTTCATTGAAGGGGTAAGTGAAAGTTATTTTCCATAAGGGGAGCCTAATTTGATAATAGTATGTATAGGGGTTCCATTAGAATTCAAAACACATGAAATAATTATGAAAAAATAACTCACCCCTACAAAAACTAGTGTTAAGGTCCAATGAATAAGGAAACAGATCATACTGAAAACAACATCTATTTTCACCAAATTATATAAATCCATCATCCACATTATATTATAGAATTTACTATCTTAACTACATGAAATTATAGAACAATCCAATTGTTGTGAATAATGTGGTTGGACCAATGAAACATCATTCTATGAATTCTCATACACCACCCAAACTTCCACAAAATATCACACTAATAAGGAACTAGGCCTACAAAGTATAGGTTTCTAATATCATTGATAGATTCAATATGGTTGTCTATCCATATAACCGCTTCATCAATTAATATGTCAAAATATAACTTTACAGCATAGCTGGGGTTACCCTCTGTCAATAATTTATATATTTGACAATTATCACACAAGGGGATTAAATATAGGTGGTATATCATGATAATAAGAGAATAAATCTATAATCTCATCCAGTAGTTTTTATTTTATAGTACGTAAGATGAAACAACATCCAACATAATGTGTGCCCATGAAATACGAAATTAATTTTCTATGACATGAAGATAAACCAAACATTATTAAAACACAATATAAAGGGTTTCATCATCATAAGATAAATAAAATATGATAGTAAGGGGAAAAATTAACCATGATAGTGTAGTCCTATAGTGAGTTTGAGAAAACATTTTCAACTATCAAATCATTTCATCATAAGGGGATGTCTTTATGGGAATATTTTATGGTAAATAGAATCTTGTTCCATATGAAAATTTGATTATTTCAATCCTTCAAAACAAATGCCACCTCAGGTTCTGGATCACCATGAATTTCCATGAGGTCCAAGTCATCATAACACACATTGAGTATCCAATCTACCTGTAGTCTTTTCTAACAAAAAGAAACTACCATATTAATTATTTATCCATAAAAATAACAATTGGGAGAGAATTTTACTTTGATCATGGGAAAATTATGTCTCTCCACCAAGACTTAGAAAAATATTACGTCATAACTCACTATCCAATGGTGAGGGTCTCAACATTTGGAATCAAATTTTCCTAACCCTACATCAGTTCACATGATGGATACCCATTGGAAATATTATTAATTTGGAGATAATGAACCCACAAAAAGATGAGAATAAGTTGATATGTTGACATAAAAAATTATGATAGATCATAAATGACCCCTACATGATGCATGTACCAAATTACTTGTACCCCAGATCAATGTGTCTGTGCTATGGATTGATTAATAAGTAATGAGATTCATGGAGATTGGATACATTGTACTCTACATCAATGATAGACTACCATGTTTTAAAACCGAATTAAATACCATTTAAAATTTTTTCTATATGTTACCTAACAAGTCAATGCATGAGTACTAATTCCAAACTCCATAACTAAGGAAAACCCACATTGATACCACTCTAACATGTCATGAATCACCATGGGTATTCTTGGTCAAGAGTATGCCGAGAGTTCCACCATAATCCCACCTACAATATACAATAAGACGGTGACTAACATGGAGTAGAAATTTTTCATTATATGGGATACATAGAATATATCAACATAGAATAGATATATACCTAAAATTTTGAAAATAAACAATAAGAACAGTATAATTTATATATATATTTAACTAACCTTACACAATATATACATGGAACATAAGGTAAAAATACATGAAAAGGTATATAAAGAGGACACAAATATTTAAAAGCCTTTTAGTTTGATATATAAAGTGAAAATACAATCTTCTCCCTTATATGTGTGATTTTTGGAATGATTTCTATCCAATATGGTAACCATCACCACCACAGATCGCCAAGAGACTTAAGGAATCGTATCAAAAGAAATAACAATGGATCCATGTCTACCAAGAACATATCTAATCCTATGAATCGATTTCATAAAAAAATTGAATAATGACTGTGCCAATGTGAGAAAAAAATACTCAGTAAGAAACCATATAATCCATAGAGAAAGTACTGAACATTTTGTAAATACAATGATTTAAGTAATAAAGAGTGTCAAGGAATAAGAAAATAATGATTCATGAAATGATTTATCACTAGGAGTCTCTGGGAAATATATATTTCCTAGTCAACATGGAATCAATCAATGAATTTCATAGAATATAACTAAACATTAGTGCTTGAAACACTGAAGAGTCCACAAATACTGAAGTCGATAACCAACTATATACCGCATCCCAAAATTTATATATAAGATGTTTAGACTTATAAGTCTCTTGGAAGTCTAAACTACATCACCCTATACACATCTACACCATTTCTAAATTTAATAATAGGGATCTAGATCAATACTTAAGACAACCCAAAAATTGAGCATGAACCCTTCCCTCCAATCCATCAACACCATACCACTAACTATGAATCCAAAATATTAATTCCATTTAACCCTTGTAACCTAATAGAAAATATTTTAGAGGAATGTGAGCCTTATGTATGTGGTTGGGGAGTTTAGGAATCTAGTATATATTTTCATGCTTGTTCCATGCTCTTTATATTGGGGATACCAACACCAAAAATAGAGGATCTCAGTCCCTGAGTAACTGTGGGGATATAAATGTAATCTTATTTAATGGTTTAATACCATGGTCCTCAAGTATATGAGGGGTATTAAAAAACCTATCTGAGGATAGTAGAGGAAACATTCACCTCAACACAACCATGTTTCCATTATTGGTGGAAAACCCCAAGAAAACTCTAATCATTATGTGTGAACATAATCACTCACCTTATGGATATAAAATAGAAAATTACCTATCTCACCTTCAATATACCAGAGATGGTGTAAGAAAACAAACCATGTATATCTATATAGAAAAATACTCATGATATGATATTTATTATTATTATACTATAGGTGAGAGGCAGTACATGACGGGAAAAAGGAGCATGCCGCAATTTAAAATTATGCATAACATATTAGTCTCGAATCATCCATATACATTCCATGAACATTATTTTTATGATATATCAACAAATCATTGTCACAGTAAAAAATATATGATCTATAAGAAACTATATTTACAATAATAACGAAAATAATTATAATAATAATATTATTATTTTTATTATAAATATATGATAATCATGGGGGAGGAATTAATGCATCCACCTCTCTTAAATCAACCAATTCCCTCTATTCTAATGTATTATTATTATTATTATTATTATTATTATTATTAATATTTTTTTCTACCATTTCACCTCTAGTGTGACTCCACATTCATACCAAACATAATATAATTCAATTCCGTTGGTGATTCTATTATCTACTTAGAGGCCGCACAACGATCTACCTAGAACCTATATTCCCAATCGCTTCACATGACACCACACTTGTCCTTAGAAAGAGGCCACATCCACATCTAATGATTAGCCACATGCCCCAACTCACTACCCATTTCAGTCAATAAAATCCCTTCCTCCCCTACCTAGAGAATCTAATATTCAAATACCATTTTTCATGATTCCCATGGATTGTCCAGTGATACACCTTTGAAGATAAACTAAAATTTGGGGATTTTTTTCATCGAACCAGAATAATAATGAAAGGAGATATACTTGAAGGAATGGGTGAAGGAAATTGGTTAGGATAAATCCTATTAAAATATAAAATAATCATTGTAATTTAAGTTGAGTAAGGTAAAATAAGTATCAAATGTAGGTTTTCAGATTAAGGGGATATATCAATTGATAATATTCCAATAATTTTAGGTGAAAATAAATTTCAAATTAAAATAGTTATAGAATAAATAACTATGTCAATTAATTAACAATAAAGGATGGAATTTGTGTTAGAATTATTTTATCAACTATTATAATGAGAATATTTACAATCATTAAACATTAAATAACTTCGACAAGTTAAATATTTTCTGTAAATTTTATTTAATCATGTTTCAAATCAATTCTATATTCACACCACCAACAAGGGAAATGTTTATGACGAAATAAAAATAATTTTTTTATACTAGATATATTTTTAGAAAGTCCAAACCATGCTCACAAAGCCTTACTAGCTATGACCAGTGGTAAACACCACTCCCCAAAATCAGAGTAAACATCATTTTTTTAATATGTCATATACTCAGGTAAATTTACCATTTCACTCTAAATAAGGATTCAAGACTCAAAAAAACCAAAATTGGGATATTTTTAGATTTTTGAAAACCTATATATCTATAGAAACAATGGATAATTAAAAAAATATTATTACACCATGATATTTTAGAATATATTTCTTTTGAAATAAATTTAATTTCTTCTATATCTTCCTTAAAAAACAATAAATAGTTTTAAGGAATCATGATACATTATTTAAATATTATTACTTAAACATTAACATTGTTACCTAGATACTAACATTAAGGTATGAATAATAATTAAAAAATAATGAAAATTATGTTATTACACATTTATAAATAAATTCATTGGTTATAAATTAATTAGAAATTTAAATAACATCTAATTGAAAAGAAATAAAATGTTTTAATGAATAACTAATTTTATGAGACCAATGGGTTTTTATCATAAATTAATCATCATAGGTGAATAAATTTTATGATATATATATATATATTCAATATTAAATAAATTTATAGTCATATATATAATATTATTTCTATGAATAAGAAAAAAATTAATATAGTTTTATACTTATGAAATGTATTTTTTCTAGATAGCGGTTTTATCAACTTATGATAAAAATTTTCTAAAAAAAACATCTAAAAATTTAAGATATTTTTATGAAAATAGTAAATTCAGAACGAAATTAAAATATGAAAATTTTACAGGCATTGATTTCTTAATTTTTTTTGGTAATTTTCATTTTTTGATAAATAGTAAAAAATAATATTTTTTATTGATAATTTACTTTTTTGTTTCAGGTATTTATAGAGTTTTATATTGTTTTTAAATGTGAATGAAAGTAAAATTATTCCAATTATCTTATAAATGGTCCAATTTACACCATTTTAATAATATTTATGATAAATTTTGATATAAAGCCTTATCATAATTATGAAAACTTCTTCTTGGGGAAAAACGATTTGTGTCTTGTGGGTTTAATTTTAAAATAAATTCTTACACTTATTTGATTTTAATTTGATAAAATGTATTCCATATATTGAATAATCATAATTAATAAAATTTAATAATTTTATCTTAATTTTTTTACCATAATTAAAAGTGAAATCTATAATAATTAATTACCACGGTTAAGGTGAAAACAGGTTTTTTGGGGGATAAATTAAGAAGATATGGTTAAAAATGGATGTAATATTGAATTTTTTTTATTATATGAAAATATATTTATCCTATTTAATATAAGGTCGAGTAATGTAAATTTTTTCCCTTTTGGATTGATAAAAACATGGGTATTTTTTTATAATTCCATGTTTGTCCTCACCCACACTTATAAAATACCACTAATAACCTCTCACCTACACACTTCTAGAAGCCATTATATTTGATAATACCAATTAAAATTACTTCTTTAATTCCATATTATTATTTTCGGGTACATGGTTTAATTATAATGATTTTTATAAGGTTTTTGGTGTAATCCTATAGAGGTTTTCTAAATAATATTTATCATTCATTACATAGTGTTTCTTTTTTATTTCTTATTCCAGCTCATTAAAATGTTATTAAACCATGATTAAAAAACCCTAGATTATTTCATATTTTTATTTTTTATTATTTTTCAAAAGATACTTATATCCCTCTCATTCTACTTTAAATTGGAAAATGGAATCATCGATCATGTGTGTGAGGGACTACGACCATACATACCGATGTAACGAATTTTCTATCAACAAATCTCATTGTTGTATATAATAAAATATTTAATATGAATATATATATAATATTTTTTTTAATTATCAATATGGAATTATTAAATCACATATTCATTCTCCCTTTCCTGTCTATGGGGGATATGATAACTTCACTTTAGTGTACCGTGGACTACCACCTCACAAAGCAATACAACTCGTTTTCGACTTCTGATTTACATGGATTATATTATGGTTAAATTTAATTAATATATGTGATATAAATTAAATCATAATTATTCAATAAATTTGAACTATTATTTACCTTTATTTCAATGTATATGTTGAAATATGGAAGCAACATTCATGCGTAGGTACAACCTTCATCCCTTTGAACGATGCATTTCAATTTTAAACTTATATATTTATATATGAATATAAATAATTAAATAAGTAATATATATGATCTTATTATAGTGAATAAAATTATGAAGGTCATGTAACTATGATAAATGTACAAGGGACCAAATTATAGAACTTAAACATACATGAAAATGAAGCAGTTACCACCAAGAAAATTGAATTTGACAAGGAATTGATAACAAATGGGTGATAAAAGAATATAAGTAAACCATATAGGATATGATATATATGTTTATGCTTCTATAATAATTCTATAATAAATCTAAATTTATTATATTAGATTCTAGATATCTTTCAAGGAATGAAAACATTGATATATTCTTTTTCATCCCAAGGCATCCTTCGTTGAGAATGAAGTTCTATTATGATGCTAAATTACATTAAATGGTGTATATACTACCAATTAAATACTAAAGATCAAGTATTATTTTTATTATTATTATTTTAACTTAAAATTCATGATTTCACCATCTAAGTCTAATTTTAGTTAGGTGATTCAAATTCTATAAAGGATTTTATCCAATGTTTCATTCAATTGGGAAATATTTATGTTATGAACCAATTTTTTGTGTGTATATACTCCCAAATTGAAATGTAATATCATGAAAATCCATAATTTAATGATATTGAAAGTTTCATTTTTTTGTAACTCATTCAAGTGGTTTACGAATCAAAATATACCAAAGTGGTCAGGGACTTTCTTTTAAAAAAATTCATGTTAAAAATTTTCCCTTAATTTTTTTTTTCATCCATGTCCATATTTATAATATAATTCTTTTTTAGTTTTATTTATATGGAAATAATATAATATAAATGAAATTATACATCTCTATTTTCTTCATAGATTTTTTTTTAAAATAGCTTCTTTTTCACACAATGTATAGAGAACATTTTGACAATATTTATAAAATACAAAAGGAATGGTTTACTTGAACTTATACGCAGAAAAAAATTCCACGACTATAATAATTATCAAATACCTAATTTACTATATATGTTTAAATATTTTATTTAGATAAAACCATATTTCCCATTATTTATTTTCTCAAGATGTTTTTAAATGGATTGGATATTTGGATATGTGGAAAATATTTTTCTTTTGAGGGTATGACATAAATCATAACCATCCTTTTATTCAAGTTATAACATTTCCCTATATAGCTCACTATTTGTCTCTATTTAATGTTATATAATTATTTCAATATATATATATATATATATATATATATATGTATGTCTCTCATATATATAACATTCATATTCTTCAATTAATTTTTTGTGCTATTACATGCAATTTATTTTTGAACCAAATGAATTTCTTATGAAATTTCTATTGATTATGATAGGAGTAATGATTATGAAACCCATTTCGTTCAATGAGTAATTAATATGTTTATTACTTATAAATGATTCCATTATTAAAACACATAATCATGTATATGTTACGATATGTTCTCATAGATAGTGGTTAAATTAATTAGGTAATGATTTAGTCTCATGAGCAGCCATGTTTCAAATTAGTGAGTGAACCTAAACTTTTATGGGATATTATTCACCATTTTGTATAATATATGTAATTAGCATTGAATTATATTTATTTAATGTTATGTGTCATTACAACATTTCCTATTATTCCTGGATATTTTGATACCATGGTCATTATGTTATACTCCCATGTCATTACTCATGAGACTTCTCATTGATGTTATAATGTTATTACATTGACTCACATGTCATTTTTCTTTAGCACATTTATTCCCTAACTAGGATTTATAGATCACCCCTTTTTTATTTATTCTCAAAATTAAACCATTAATTTTTAAGATATCAATGTTATTTAGTATCTCAACATTATGATTAAAATAAATATGTATTATTTATGTCTCACTATGATGTACTATGAAATTAGTATTCAAATGACACTTAGACTCATGATCATTGGACTATAATAATTGGATATTTATATTCAATATCAAGTTATAATATGTGTTGACATTGTGGGTTTATTTATATATGGAATTAAATATATGATCAAAATAAAAAATCAATTAAAAAATATGAATGTACTATTTATGAATATACAAAATCATAACCTATTAAGTGTCAGTGAAATGTGAGACTCCAAAAATGAGGTTTCATTCAATAAAAAAGATACTTGATCAAATTTCATAATATAAACACTTTAAACTAATAGATAATAAACAATAAAAAATTATATCAAGTGGATAGTTATTAAAAAACACATTTACACATTATTGAATATGAAAATTGGTTCTAGTATATATGGTTCAACCACTAATAATATAAAATATTACAAAATATATTAGTGAAAAAATAAATTATTTACATAACCAATGAGAAAATGAAAAGGGATAATACATGTGATACCTTAATGAAGCAAAATATTTTAATAAATCTATATAATCTAAATTAATTGAGATCATAAAAATTGACTCACATTGTGAAATCTAATTTTTATGGTCCCATGACAAAAAAATAGAATAAAGGTGGAAGGTATTACATCATATGTATTAATAATCATAGTAATATGTCATTTTTAATTTTTATAAATATGGACAAGGAGGTGATTAATTTTATTAAGGGATGTTTGATATTAACATTAAATCAATGTATAACGTTGATCAAAACCATACAATAGTACAATGTAATGTAATTTCCCTCAATTAAAATTGTGATATACTTATAATAAAATGCTATGAATCATAATTTTTTATCTGTAAGATATTGAAAGCAAAATATAATTTTGAAATGAAGGAATTTCATAATTAAAAAGTCCAATAAAAACATTCAGTTTGATAGAGGGAATTATAGTAATTATTAGAAGTAATAAGTGAATGAGATGGTCTATGTTAAAAATAATTCTTCACTTATCCTACGAGAAACGATGATTCCCTAAGAGACAAAAAATGGAATGAATCCAAATAAAAACTCATTTTAATATTTTTGGAAGAAAATGTTTCACCATGAACAATCCATCCTAAAATGGAATGTATAGAGATGTGAAAAATCAATGGAATAGAGGTAGTTACTCTACCATTACTAAATCAAACAAGTAAATTTTCAAAAGGATCAAAAAAATAACAGGGATTAGTGACTTGAGTGTAATCAACGGTAAAAACTGAATCCAAAAATAACCCTCAAATATTTAATTTTTTTTAAAATTTAGAAATATCACAAATATATCCAAGGGTAAAATAATTGTACATCACTTGAGGAAGATACTATGATTAAGTAAAAATATTCAATTGAAGATGAGGGGATTCATTTACCAAATAATTTTTCAAGGAAACAATAATGGTTGAAGACAATGAATCTAAAATTCTAGGTGAAAAAAGAACACAATAAAAAACCCTTATGATGAGAAATGTGGACATTGTATCTTTTTTAATCATAGATGGAACCTATATAATTTGGAGAATTAATGAATTATAAATCATGGACCGAGTACGTAAATAAATTACATGATGAAATTGAATATAACAACCCATGGAATCTTTTAAATATAAAAATTGTTCATAATTATAGTGTAAGATTATGTTTATTAGAAAATTTTTGAAATGAAATTTTATACATAGAATGGATTTTAAAAAGGATTTGCAAAATTAAGTGTATTTAAGAGGATGAGAAATTCTCACCACAGAAAATAATTGAATCAGACTTATTATTTGTGGAAGTGGAAATCCCAATAACATATATTATATACCAAATGAATGTATAGATAATAATTTTGAATAGTTTTAAAAAGAAATATGTATATATAAAAACATTCACCATTTTTCAATTTGATTATGATGAAACCAAATAATATTATATAAAAAAGTTTTTATATATATTAAAATAATATCAATGAGGATGGTATTATCAATGAAAAATATATTTGAAGATAATGGGGTTCAAGAGTCATAATGTTGACCATAATTTCTATGAGAAGAGAATAATGGAAGAACAATTTTGATTATTTTTCTACAAGGATAATTAATATTTGGTAGAATCATGGTGGAAACACGTTGGTAATTTTAGGAAATGTTAATATTAGTGTTTTAAATGTCCACGATAAGAGATTTTATTTACTTTATTAGGTTTTTATTGACTCAAAAATGTGAATACACATTTAAATTTTAGATGTAGTATGAAAATGATAATTTCAATAGGTTCTAGTGCTTGAATACAATCTAGATTCGACTCCTAATATGGATTGAAATAATATTTGAATTTATGAGAAATTAAAAAATATTGATAATTTTTATCAAGTAATAATTTTATATGTCATTTACATTATAATTAAAATTTTTATGTGATATATATTCTAGGAATATTTAAATAGATTCAAATACATATGAAAGTGTAATATCTTATGGAAGTGAAATGAATCTTGATGTATGATAAACAAAAATAGGAATAAATATTGATATAGATAACATTGAGTAATCATTATTTAATGAAATATGGAGAAATAAATGTTGTCATAAATGTTTTGAAAATAATATAGACTTGTGAATGATCATTATAAATTGAAATTAAACTCATTATATATTTGAGAAAAAATATAGAGTCAACATACAATAGAATAACTATGATTAAGTATATTTCATTGATGATTGATTATTTCAATTTTAGTTAGAGGAAGGAAAAATTGAAATATCTTGGTATAAAAGTGATGATTCCCCTGAATATATTATATGAAAAAGGATGAAATTGATCATATAAATAACCATGTATGATATTTATATATTAACTTTTTATATTTGGTGTCATTTTGTAATTAAAAATTTGTGAAATAAGTTTTAATGATATAGAACATTAGAATTAGTGAACAACTTGTGAATATTTTTACAAAACCACATGGTACACTAAAATTTGGTTATAATTTATAAAATTGTATTTCAAAAAATACTCCCTCAACATTAAGAAGTTTGAAAATGGAACAACTCTATCCACTCCGTCCCCACTTGGGCTTATTATAATCAAAGTGCTCCATCCAAATCCCACCACCAACAGGATGTGGATTGGTGAATAAGACCATTATGACTAATAAAACATGAGACGCCTTAGATTAAATGATACATGGGACTAGAAAGTTTCCATCATAAACAATTTCTAATAAATATATAATGTTTACAGTTGATGTTATTGAATAAAAATATCATGTAAAGTATAAAATAAAAATAGAATAACCCCATAACAAAGAGAATTAAAAAAATCATGATCCTATCATCCCAATGTATGTCTAATGTAATAAATGTGAAAATCACATATTTCCTTATCTTATAAGATGATCACAAATAATAAAAACCTTAATAATACTACCAGACATTATTAGGAATGATTTTCAACTATATTAATTGTTATCCAACAGTGGTGGTTACCACTATACATCGTAATTGTATATATCATTCCATCTAAAAATCCACCTTTTTTATCATTGACATATAAATTGTATTAAAAAGAAAAATATTTGGGAAAAATGCCCACATAAGGTTGAGAATAAAAAATTCAAAGTGGGAATCCAAAAATAAATGATGAAAAAACCATGACGAGTCTTATCAAAACCCAATACCATGAATAATAATAGATAATACATTAAATGAAAACCCAAATAATTATTATATATTATAAACCAATGGAAATAAGGTATATCCTAATAATTTATGGTGAACTAATAAAAGAAATTAATCTTATAAATAATCAGTTATCCTAGATTACATGATCCATATATTCCAAAATATATAGACATACTATATATCATATCTCATAGGAAACCAACCATTCCTACTAAACCACAAGGTATATAACACATGGACCCCAGAACCACTTTGACTCAAAATCCACTCTTCTATAATTAGAGTGGGGAAACACACATCCTAAAGGGTAAGAACATTGAGTGATGATATAAATAATAACATATATAAACATTTAAAAAATCTCTTTTGACCAATATTGTGGTCTGATTCTCATTGAATATAATAGTATTAACTATGGGATCACAAGAACTCCATAGATGTAAAACCATTCCCCACCACATGAGGATGTACCGTGACTCATTTCACTAAGACATCATGTATTCATTTGAATAATAGTTAGGAACTCATGCATCACTAGAGATATTTAAGATACTTGAGGGAGTAACATTCCATCAATGATTTCTTGTAATACTATACTCATGTTTTAATTTTATTTCTATCTTTTATTGTTCTGGATTATATCCATGTGTTGATATTGGGATTTAATGGAAGAAGGGGACATTTATGGATTTTTTCTTATCATATGTTCATACTAAAACCCATATATTTGAGAACTATATATAGTAAAATATATAGCCATTGAGATCCACTATCCAACCGATGAAAGGATAACGATAAGGGTTTCCTATTAGAAATGAACAAGATAAATAGTGGAGCACCATAGACAATAAAAATGAGTGTCATTAGATTATGGAATTATCACCACAACATCATCAAGATCGTTGAAGCCCAAAGGAAATATGAGAGGCTAACCAATAGCTTGTGAACATTTGTAGGAGCCACCTACCAACTGGTGGCCTCTAATGGCTCACCAAAAGTTCCATTCTGTGCCGATGAAGTAAAGTAATATTTATTATTTCTTTCACCCAAAATATTTTTTAATTATTAATTTATCTCCATCAACCCTAATTTGGTTTTTTAGACTTTTTGAGTCTATTGATGTCTTATAGGCTCTCTCACCATAACGTCTTGATGAATCAAGCAACCCATCGAAGCCATAGAACCCCCATGGTATGTTGATCACTATTTTAATCATGGATTTTCTTATGTTTCCTATTAAAATTATTTAACTATAGGGATTGACTTCAACAACAATGAGATTTTTTCATTTCAAGATAAAATTCTTGTTCTATAAAGAATAATTTAAAATTTGAGGGTTTGTTATCTTATCATCAATCCTTATTGTGTGTTGTGGTGGTAATTTATCCCTTTGGGTTTTAACCATTCTAGATCATGTCAATTTGGAGATATATTATTTTTAATTTCTATTCTAGGCCCCCTGTCAATTCCAATGGACCTTGTGTCCTCTTAGATTATTGTTTACCGTAGGAATTGTTAATTCAAATTGTTTCAAGTTAGGTTGTTTTATATTAATATTTATTCTATGAACATTTATTTCATTCCCTTATAAATTGATTTCAAAATTTTATTAAAGCTATGAAAATTTGTTTTATGAAAGACATTGGATTTAAATATATTTTAGAAAATTGATGCTCCCCTCTATATTTTTATTGGAAATTTTTTTAATGCTTTATATGAATTGTTTCTATGAAAAAATGACATTTAATGACATTGTAGTGGTAATATTGATTTTTAATGATGATTAACAATGTATATATCAATAGGGATGAAATATTAACTGATATACCTATTCATATGGATTTATGTGTTAGCCATGTTGCCTATGTTATTGAATGGAGCCTCTATCGGGAGTTTTGTCTTGATCCTTATACATTTTCTGCTAAAGTTATGTGCATACAAGGTGGACTAATAATCATGATAATTGAATTAGTGTCCCCTTTAACCATTAATATTTATACTTATGATATTTTTTTTTTCTATAAGTTATCTTTGAAATAAATTATTGGTTTATATGCTAAAATTATTTGGAACCCTATTTATTAACATGTATTTCACATTTATGAAAGGTTGTATTTGACCATGATTTATATTAAACTATAACTCATGCCTTATTTTATATCATCTGAGAATTTTTGGTTTGTATTATAATGTATAATTATGAAACAAATTTGTAAAATTCTACAGGGATCATTTGATGACACATTACATACACCATTAGGGCTGTGTTGATCGTGCTATTTCTGATGAAGGTGAAAGGGGTCATATGAATCTATTTTGTTTGTTAATTAGTATAGTGTGAGATTATGTATTTTAATCCTTGTAAAATGGTTTTTTAGATTCATTATTTTTTTAATTTTTATTTATTTATATATCTTGGAACTTTTTTTCCCTGATCATTGTATCTATCTACGGTCATCAAATTTTTCGAATAAAGGCAAATTATGTATATCTACCACCTTGTTTTTAGCTTCAATGTGGGAAAATAATTCCCAGAGCTATTTGATTATTATTAAGTTCTTTTTTCTAGATCGTGGCGATCAGGAATTATCTTGATATAGTTTTTGGATAGATATGGTTTACAAATGGTTATGGTAATCCATGTTGGTTCATGATAGAGGGATTACCTCTCCTATAAGGGAATCCAACACCATATATAATGAAAAATATATATCTATATATGTGGACAACCCTAACCCCATCATACTGGGGAGTATCATATATGAATGGAGTGTAGATGACCTACACCTCCTAGAGATCATGTGGTCTTCCAATTCTATGCCCAAAATTCTCATAATATGTTGATAGATAACTTGTATAATTGAATAAAAAGTGAGTCCCAAATCAATCACATATTGTAAAGACCCACACCATGATATTAAAAAGTCATCATTCAGGTATTTTAGTTCATGAAAACTCTAAAGAACCACCAAAAACCTTGAATTTCTGATTCGCAAGAGAATCAAACTATTGGGATCTGTGTGGAAAATTTCTCAGAATAGAATACCTTCATTCTCATTTCAGATACCTGGTGAAATTATATGAAAAATAATAAAATAAATAAAGTAAATTTCATATACATTATTTCATATGAAAATTGGTTCTTATTAGAAGTTAGGAATATACAAAAACCATTCTTTCTCATCAAGGAGACATTAAAGGAATTTCATATAGTAGTTCATAGCATGTGGGTCTTTCTATACATTTGGGTGTGTATCTAATTTACAATATGAGTCATATTATTTATTTATATGTAGAGTTTTTTCCATATATAATTTTTTTGAAATGAACAAGAATTCATTTATGTGTACCACTGAGGCCTTGAGTCATGTGACCACAAAATATATGGAGTATAACCCTAGTAACATGATGTGTTAACCTAAGGTTTTCTGTTTCCATGTTTTATATCACACTTCATGTCATGTAATACGACATGTTTTATAACTATATATAATGAATTAATTTTTATTAATTAAATAATTTAATTAATTTACTTTTCAATTAAATTATTTTTTGGTTTATTTATTTTTTAAATGGAAGGATTTAATTCAAATATAAAATATAATGAAAAAATATTCCATGATTTTATAAAAATAAAAAATATCATTTGGTTGAATGATAACAATGGAATCCTTTCTCACATAGCTGAAGCTCTGAATCCAGCTAGGCTAAGCCATACATTGGGTGAAAACATTTATCATAACATATACAATAAGGCCATATGCAGGGATGCGATGGTAATGAGGAAAGAGGTTCATGTCCATAGTGCAAAGTTGCTTTTTCGTGCTAATTGAGTTACCCATGTTGATTTGTAATTAATATCGAAGATCCCAAATAAATGAAATGTTGATGTGGGATCAAAAAAATATATTTCAATAAAAAAATTATGTGGACTGAGAATGGGACTTCAAAAAGTGATGTCACCCAATCCTTAGAAATTACACTATTAAGATTTCAACATCATTTCATGTTTCACCTAGTTCACAATATATGAATTTCAATTTCTTCAATATTCTACTTCCTTGGATGAGGGATGTCGACCATGTACCTTAATCAATAGATGGAACCAATTTATCATTGTAGGTTAAGGCTTGTTTCACAAACATCTAGATCACCTAAATGATCTGATACAAGGGAAGAACTTGTGTAATATATTGTAGGTGGTCATGCCATGACATGTATGAAATTGATAAATTTAATTATATGTTTTTGATGTTTACTTTCCCTATGGCCCAATAGTTTATTCCATGATGATGCTGCATGAATAGTGTGTTGATGCATATGATATTATCATGTGGTGAATGAAATGGTCCTGACACAAGTTCATCAGTGAGTTTTTTTGGTAGATGAGAAACTTTTTAATTACTTACACACCATGTGGAATGGAGATAAGAAGAAAATTATTCTCAAAAAATTAAAAGGATTTCAAGGGAGTTGAAGAATGCTGGGAGGGATCTTATTCACATATTATTAGAAGAGACAATGAATATGCGATTATATGGTTATTTGATAGAGGTGACTTCTGAAGTGAGGGCTTATTATCATGACATAGGCTATGTAGGTACATAAAATATAATATGTGAAATTTCGGAGTTTTTCACTACAATTCACTGTTGCCACTATTATTGAAAAATATAAAAAAATTCAGTTCAGAAACTACCACCCTCATAAAATTTAATAGATATATTTTAAGGGATATATAAGTGATATTATATTACATTATATATATATATTAGGATTTATAGGATTACAAAATTTATGATAGGTAGTGAAGAATCATATTTTGATATAATGATAGATAATGGAAAATAGTTTCCTATAAATATAAGAAAGATACTACACACCAAAAAACGGGGAATTCTAGGATGGTGTTCTACTTCCATCGTAATAGTGGAGTCTACTAGAGTTTCATAGGGATTTTTTATTGTGTTTATTACTCTCCCACTATTAGAATATATAATAGGATTAGTCTTGTGTCATGGTTTTTTAGTGAAGTGTAATTGATATAATTGATGTAGTTTCACTATTTTTTGATATTTCATGTCATCTTTTTTGATCATTATTTTTTTCTTAAATACATATTATATTTATTTGACAATAACCCTTAAATTTTATTTAAGGAGTTTCTTTTTAAAGTAATTAATTTTAATTAGATACCATCATGAACGTGTGTTCATTATAATTAATATTTAAACATGGTTTCAGGTTACCCAATCTCTAAGTAAAACTTTTACATAATCATGAGAAATTAAAAGATTAGTTATTGGAGAGTGTATAACTAGAGCATGGGATTCAAATATATTTGAATCCAACTACTTCATGTTTGACACCATTCAATTTTATGCTTTATTCTTTCAGGAACATGGATTTATGATTTCATGGTAACTTCATCATTCATTGTTCATTACAAAATAAAAGTTAATGTATTTTTTAATTATGTTTTAATAAATAATAGTAAAATATCTTTCCACTTTGTCTCAATTGGTTTAACATCAGTACTGATACTATGATACTACAACTTATTAGTTTTAGTGATTTATCCTTAAAAATATATAAACCTGTTACCATTTATGAAATCATGATAGCTTATGGTTGTCAAAATTTTTGGAACCATTTTTTGGGGACATGATATAGGAGAACTTTAGTTCAATATTTTAGGAAGATTTTTATCCTCTATTTTTATCAATTTTTAGGTTTTTTTAATATTATGTTTTTTTACATGCTTGGGTGTTTTAATATTATGGTGGAAGGTAGATATTCTATTATTTTGAACATACTGTATTTTCAATTTAAGTGGTTGATCTAACACACAAAATATATCAATTCAAATAGAAGATCTAATTTTATGAGGTGTGTGTCCCAAAATTAATACCAAAGGGATGATTTGGAACATGATAGATTTTTTTTCTATAGAGGCTTGTTGTGACACCGAAATTCTAGCATAATAAGATGGAGATTTCATGATGGAAACTAATGAAAGATCCTGACCTTATCTGGAATTTTCTCAGGAACTATTTTTATGTAATTTTTTTTACATATGTACCTTTGGTGGGAGCTATTACTTGGGGTGCGTTTGGGTGGAGTCTTATAAATTTTAGTAGAAAAAGGGGATGTGTATGGAAAGAACACGATTTGTACAAACCGTTCAGATATCTAGGAAAAACCGTGAACCTTATTGTCTTTTGAGGTTATGGATTTGGCAAGGTTAAAGCATGGTTAGGGAGGCTATGAAAAGAATTCATGCATGGTACCCCTTGAGGTAGTGGCCAACACATGGTTAGAATACAATTTTTCTAACACTTTGACTAAACAATGCGTGAGTCCGTAGTGAGATCCTAAAATTGTGGATCTCACTCATCTGTACATTTTGGTGACCTGTTTCTTCTCCTATGAGGCCTTAACATGAGAGTTTACTTTATATGATAATGTAATATTATCCAATTGACCTAGTGGGATTCCAAGTCCATTGGAAATCCGCTCTTTGAGAAAGAAAGCTCAAATCCAATATACACTCTTATCCAGGTATTTGGATCTCATCACAATTCATTTCCCGTTCATTATCCTCTATTTAATTGATCTTTTGATGGAAGATATCCTATGTTTATTTAGATATAAAACTATTTTGGGAGATCTAGATCTCGATTTAATAGATTTTGATATCTTGGTTTTGGTTTAGGGATTTATATCTGGAACTCATATCTACGTCGTTGCGTAGCACATATCTTGGGGATTTACATTAAGCGAACATCCATCAATGAATAAAGGAAGGTTGTCTAAAATATAATTCCCATAGTCATGGATTGATACATATATGAAAAAGTGTTGAATTACTAGCATCCCTTAGCAATTGATTTTTTAAAGTTGGTTAATTAGGTTGACCAATTAATTTATCGAATCATCATAGAAGTATAATATTACTTGAGGAATTAACCATGAGACTACACAGTTTCTCTATTAGATAATGAAGTTTGGAAATTTATTATTATATTAATGGATTTTAAATTGTATAATTAATCCTCGGATTAATTATAAGATATTGAATTGTTTAAATTGAGATAATTAATTGTGAAATAAGTATGAAGAGTTGAGTTTTATAATGAGATAATTAATTATGGAAAATTTGTTATGGGATAAGAATTATGATATTGGTTAATTAATTATTGAATAAATTAATGGGATTTAGGCATTTTTTAATTGTTGTGTTAACTAGTGGATTTGATGTATTTAACTAATTTTTGGATTTGTATTGGAATTGATGAGGATAATTAATTATGAATTAATTATGTCCATATGAATAGGAATATGATCATTTTAAATTGAGATGTATTCACGGTAACATTGTCATTATACTTACGAGTAAAGAGACTAGGAACATGGTCATTCTATTGAGGAGTAAGAATGGTAACATTGTCATCTTACTTATGTTTTTGATATTGGTAATTTAAAAATGTGGCTTATAAATGTGAAATTATAGAATGTAAATAATGGAAATTTGAGTTATGGCCTCACACGAGAATATTTGAAACTCTGACATGAGTCAAATCAGGTACTGATATATCATAAAACTTTTGTATAATTCATTTACTTGGAAGAAGAATTTATTAAGATATGATATTACATACTAAAAAATTCAGGATCCGACACGATATGAAGCTAGTATTGGGGTATGGGACTCCATGAGAACCCTAGAGTAATTTTAGTTAAATAAGAATAAATGATAAAGTAATAACACTTTATTTATGAATGTGAATTATTTATTATAGAACTATATACACAATATTTTGCCTATAATTGTTTTATACACCATTGGTGATGGCCTAAAAATTTGTACTCACACCATATTCAGGATACTTGATTCGTACCCGAATATATTATGTTGTTGTAGGACTCGATAAGAGAAAAGGCCCTGGAACGGATTTTTAATTTGGTATGGATCTTAGAAGAGGGTACCATACATGATCTCGAACCCTCTTGGTAATTCTTAGTGTGTTTACATTCAGTTTCATTATATAAACTTGTTAATTATATTGGATTAGCATGTTTTCTATTTCAGTTGAGTATTGTATTTCTAATTTGGTAATCTAGGTACATGAGTATTTTTCTTTTTTTATATGCTTATGAATTTCTATATTTATTTCCATTTGTGTTTAACTATAATAAATTGTGGTATAGTCTCCCCATGAATTAATTACTAGACCATCACTTCGAGTAGATATCCACTAGCATACGAGGATTCCCGCTTGAGGTCATGTAGAAATTCGGCTCGAGGCACGGTTGCATGGTTACCGAGTCGAGATGTTACAAAGTGGTATCATAAGTCCAATTTTATTTCTTCTTCAATTGTACTATTATATTGTTAATGGTATACATGATACTAGGAAAAATCAGGGCCTGGTAATGATCTCGTGCATGTGAGTTGCAAACTCATGTTTGGGGGAAAACCTGAGTACTAATTCTGGGATTGTTGTTATTGTTGTTTGATATTATAGTTGAATATTATTTCACCTTGGGTTAAGAACCTGTGGTGTTATGTGATTATTTTTTCTGAAAATTGTTAAATATTGATTCTCGACTAGGAATGGAATGATTTTTGAGTCTGAATTCACCATTCTAGGCACTCTAGATAATTTTTGGCATGCATCATCTTAGGCACACACGAGAAAATAGGTTATGAGTATGTTGTTGAACATGAAAAATTATCATAGTTGAGAAATGGAAATGAAAATGGTTCCTAACGTGAATTGAGTAGGATTTTAAAATGATACAAAATGATAATAATTGGTATTATTAATGATAATATTGACTATGATAATGTGTTTACTCTTATTAACATAATCCTGGGTGTAGAATGGTTAAGGGTAGTGATAGTCCCATAGTTTTGATCGTGTGAAGAGGTAGAATATAAAGACTTATTGTGATTATTACAATTATGTATTCATTATAAGGTTGTGTTATGAGACTTAAGAAGTGTGTTTGTCATTGTATATAATATGCATCTATGATGCTTGTTGAGGGAATTATTATGGGGAATTGATTGGAATGGTCCTCAAAGGATGGAACTTGAGGCACAAATTGTTCCGGATAAATAGGAAGAGGAGTGGTTTTGGGAGAAATCTTATCGCTTTATTTAATTTATGGAAATAGACCTAGAGCGTGTTGGGAAAATCATGTCTTAATTTAAAAAGGAGATTCAGTTACAATACCCTTCAACTATTACTTGAGATAGTGGAACTAAGGGAGTTGAATTTTGGGTTGAGTCTATAGAGATGATACTTGACCATTTAGAGACTTCGGATGAGAGCAGGGTCAAGTTAACTTCTTATATTCAATGGGGATCAACAAAACTCTGATTGGACAATCAAGCATGAATTGGATAGATTGATAGTATGTTATGGAATGACATCTGGGATTGGTTATTGGAGCACTTTTATCTAGAGACATCATGACAAGAGAGGTATTATGAGTTCATGGATCTGACCCATGGGATTATGTTGGTGATGTTATATTTTGGACTCTACAAAGATCTTAAATACTTTTCTTCAATGTTAGAAGGAGACGAGGAAACTACATTGAAGTGTTTTTTGAATGGACTTAAGTGTGAGATTACGTCTCATGTGAGTATATTTAGGTTGAAGAAGTTTACGGAAGTGGTGGATCAGACTATCAAAGTATAAGTGACCCTTGGGGAGGCATCTTGTTCTATAAAAGAAGTTGTTACTATATGATCAGGTGGTGGGAAATCTAAGAGCAGGAAGCACCATTAAGAAAACATTATCTAAGACAGTGGGAAGAAGAGTACGTAAACATGAGGGTCGGTTACATAGGACCTTAATGGGGTGATCTTTCATCAGTTTGGTAGATTGGGACACTATCATCAACATTATTACTGACCACCAGAAGTGTGTTGATATAATGAAAAGATGTGAGATCTACAGAAGTCCTATAGGTCACAATGATAGACTGGTACTAATGGAGTAGCTAGGAAGAGTCAATATATGGGAAGATGATCTTCTACACCATATTGGGATGGAAGATGGTGTTGTACTAGTCCAGGTGGTAGAGTTAGGGGATATGGTGATTCTAGGAAGGAGTTCCTACATAAGCAGTGTGGTTCTACACAGGGGATTCATAGAATATCACATGGAAGAGGGGAAGCATATTTACATTCAATACAACCTACACTTATGGATAGCGAGGCTGGACCATCGACAATGAGAGGTAGTATTCTATTTGATTCTACTTTATCTAGTTCCTTGTTTGATACTAGTTCCTCTCATTCATTTATATCATCGAAATTTGTTGATTTTTTGAGCCTAGTGGTGGAGTAATTGAGCTTGTTAATGACTATAGATAAACTGTTGGGAGTGCGGTATAGAGATATCTGTCTATGCAAGGTATGTTCACTAGTGATTGAAGAATATCATTTTCTATCAGATATTTATGTTCTTTATATTACATGACTTGAACTAATCATACGGATAGACTAGCTAGTAACCTACCAATCCCATATTGATTCTTACCGTAGGAGAAAATCCACTGCATCTCTTATTGGTGACCACTATATTCATTATAGAGAGTGGGATATATACAATGGATGTGAAGGGCCAATTACTCAACAACATGTGGAGCTCAAATCCCATGTCTCTTGTATATTATTGGATTATTGGGGTATTTGGAAATATTTCCTTACACTAGTAGGGGAACTGTTTTAGGATGTCTTTCCTGAAGTCTTCTCAGGGATATAACCTAATACAAATGTAGATTTCACTGTGGATCTCATATCAAGGGACGAGCCAGTATGTATTCCACCATTTAGAATATATCTAATTGAGATTAAATTTCTTGAGATTCTGTTGATTGGGTTTTAGGAAAATGGATTTATTCGTCCCAGTATGTCACTTTCGGGATCACTTGTATTTTTCACAAATAAGGATGATGAGTGTTTTTGTTTGCGTGTCAGTTACCAACGGTTGAAAAAAATGAATGTGATGAACTGATATCCTCTTCTACGTATTGATGATCTATTTGAATTGTTAAAGGGAACTTATGTGTTCTTATAGATATACATGAGATTGAGGTATCATCATTTGGGAGTTTTCAATTCACATATATGAAGGACTTATTTCTAGAGCAGGTATGGACTTTATGAGTTTGTCTTAATTCTATTTAGGTTAAAAAATGAACCAGTTGTGTTTATGGACATGATGAACAAGATATTCCATGCATATAAAGATGTTTGTGGTGGTGTTTATGGATTAAATCATGGTGTACTCCGAGGCTCATGACGATGATGCCAAATATCATGACATCGTCCTAGGTACACAGAGAGGGAATCAGTTATACTCGAAGATATATAAGTGTTATTTTTGGGTTGACCATGAACACTTCTTGGGGAAAAAAATCTAAATGAAATGCATGTTAGTGGAACCATATATTGTTCAGGTAGTGGTTTCTTGGAAAAATACCAAGAATTATTTTGATATTTGAAGCTTTCAAGGATTAGCTGGATATTATAAGAAATGCATCCAAGAAATTTCCAATTTGGATGTGCCTCTATTAGGCTTAAAAAAAGGGGTAATGTTTGAATGTACTGAGGCATGTGAGAGATATTTATAGGAGTTGATTAATCTCCAAACATTGGCACCTATTTTGATCCTAACTAATTCAGGTGTGGCGTATACAGTTTATTGTGACACTTCCGGGATCAGACATGGAGATGTATTGATGTAGGGTGATTGAGATGTGGTGTATGGGTATCGGTAGTTGAGGCCTTCAGAAAAGAATTACCCTATGCACGTCCTCAAGTTGTAAGTAGTGTTTTTTGATCTTAAATGTTGGAGACACTATCTTTTGGGAGAAAATTTTATATTTTATACAGATCACAAGAGCTCGACAAAAATATTTTCAGAACATTATTAAAATATTCTACAATGGAGATGGGTTGAGTATATGTAGTCTTGTTATTTTGAACTTGCATATATAATCGGGAATGGAAATAGTGTGGCTGATGGATCAAGTAAGAATACTCAGACTCAGATGGTCCAGGAGTTGAGTGTAAAGTGGAAGATGATGACCTTGGTGACTAAAATGAATGTGGTGGTTTAGGAGAGTCAGGATCAGATGAATATGGTTTCAGTTTTAGTGGAATCTACACTTTTGAGATGGATTATGGATACAAAGAATGAATATATATAATTTGTATCCTTGAGGGAATGATTTTATGTTGGGTAGACATATTCAGATGGTTGATAGATTATGATGAGATCATCTATGTGAAGAATCGAGTTGTGGTACCTACAAGCATGCGAGTGGAGATCATGAGGGAATTTCTTGCCCCAAAATGGGATGTTTATGCAATTGTAACCAAAATGTACCATGAACTATGATTATAGTTTTAGTGTCTATGCATAAAGAAGTTTATAGTTGGGTTTGTGAAAAGATGCTTCACCTATCAACAGGTGAAGATGGATCCTTAATGACTTGGTGGTTTTCTACTGTCGTTTCTAATCCCGAAATGGAATTGGGATGACATGACTATAGATTTTGTGGTGGGTAACCCAAACACACTTAGGAAGAATGTTACTATTTGTTTCATTGTTGATCAACTGAAAAATGTAGTGAATTTCCTAACTATAAGGGAATCATTTACAGTACAATAGTTGAGAGAACTATACATTTAGGTGATAATATGTATACATTGAGTGCTAAAGACTATTATTTTAGATCTGGATTCACACTTCAGTTCAAGCTTCTGGCAGGACTTGTAGAAAGCGCTTGAAACATAGTTATTATTGAGTATGGATTCCCACCCACAGAATGATGGGCTGTCAGAACATACTATATATGTGCTTGAAGATATGCTAAGAGCCTGTGTTCTTGACTTCGGTGGATCTTGGAAAAAGAACTTGAATTTATTGGTGTTTTTCTATATCAAAATTTATCATGAAACTATATAGATTGAACAATATGAGAAAAATTATGTTAGGAATTCTAGATCACCTCTATGTTGGATGGATACTGGTCAGTCAGGGTTATTGGGACTTAATCTCATGCGGGAGACATTAGAGGAGGTATAGTTGATTTTAAAATTTATTTACATGACTTAGAGTAGATGAAAGATGTATGTTGGAAGATGGAGATGACCAATAGTGTTTACATAGGGTGATTGTTTATTCTTTCAGGTGTCGTGTATGTTGATTCATCGTAGGATATAGAGGCATGTCATGTTGGAAACCAGGTTTGATGTACATTTTGAGGTAGTGGAGAGAATTGGGTAGGGGGCGGGCTGATTGGATCTCACACAGAAATACAAAATTAGGCATGATGTTTTAATTATATAAAAAATATAGTGGTATCACCCCCACCCTTTTCATGTGATCGATGTGGATGTGGTTAACCTTCAGATAGATGCATCCTTTGAGGAGCATCTTATACATCTGTTGGATCATAGTGAGAAAGTGTTCCTGGGAAAGACCATGATAATAGTTCACGTGTTGTGGAAACATGGACATGTACAGTGTAACCAATGGAAGTATAAGAGGAAATGAGGTCTTAATGACCAAATCGTTTTGGCTCGAAGTCTTATACAATCTTCGAAGTGCAGATCGAAAATGAGATGATATACAGTGGGGAGATTATAATATCCCTACATTTTTTGGAGTTATCCAGTTCACTATTTCATGTATGTTTTTTTACATACGTTCCATTTATGGGATTTATGACTTTGGGTGCATTTTAGTGGAGACAAAGAAAATTTTGGACAAAATGGGTTGTGAAAGGTTTGTACATTGATTCTGAAAATTATGTGGCTGTCTAGGATAAATTTTGTTCTCTATAGTCTTCTGAGGCAGTGGATTCAGTACGGTTAAAACATTTTTTGGGAGGCCTTGTGAGGGAACCATTCAAGTTCCCCCTTGAATCAGTGGATAAAACATTGTTAGCACATAGTTTTTATAATCATGTGACTAAACTGTGCGTGAGTCAGTAATGAGATCCTAAAATTGTGTACCTCACTCGGTTTTACCTTTTTGTGGTTTTTTTCTTCTCCTATGTAGATCTAAATCGGTATTTTACATTCCTAAGGGTAATGGAATGTTCTCCCATCGATCCTAATGGATTCCAAGGCCATATGACTTCTTTTAATCGATATTGAAAGCCCGAATAGAAGATCCACTCTTCTCAAGATATATGGATCTCATCCTAATTCCTCTCCTATTTGTTCCCATATATTTCCTTCATCTTTTGTTGGAAGATATCCTATTTTTATTTAGATATAAATTTATTTTTTGAGATGATGATCCATGATAATATATCTAAATCTAGACTGAATATATCATTATATCGTGGTTTTGGTTTAGGGATTTAGATCTGGAACTCATATCTACGTCCTTGCGCTGCTCGGATTTTGGGGATTTCCATTGAGTGAAAGAATGTCAACGAATCATGGTAGGTGGTCTAAATTTTAATTCTAATAGTTATTTATTAGATAACTATATGAAAAATTGTAAAATTTTTATCATCCTTTAGAAATTGATTTCTTAAATTGGGTTAATTAGGTTGACCAATTGATTTATCAAAGCATTGTTTAAATAAATAATTAGTTTAGGAATTAATCATGAGGCTGAGGGGATAGCCTATTATATAATTAATTTGGAAAATTGATTACATGATTTATGGAATGTAATCAATATAATTAATCATGGGATTAATTAGGAGATATTGACATGGTTAAATTGAGATAATTAATTGTGAATAAATTATTTTCTTTAATATGGTGATCTAGATAATTAATTTTTGGATTAATTATGAAGTGTTGAGATTTATAATGAGATAATTAACTAGGGAAAATTAATTTTGGCACACGAATTTTGATATTAGATAATTAATTATTGAATTATTTAATGGGATTGAGGAATTTAGATCATTGTTGTGTTCACTAATGGATTTGAATTTTCTATATAATTGTGGTATTAATAATTGAATTGACGTGGAAAAGAAATTATGAATTAATTATGTGTGAATGAATTGGTCCATGGTGATTCTATGTTGAGTTGTATACGTGGTAACATGGTCATTATACTTATTAGTAAAGAGAATTGGAACATGGTCATTCAATTGTGGAGTCATCCTGGTAACTTGGTCATCTTACTTATGAGTAAGGAGAATGGGAACATGGTCATTATATTGAGGAGTAAGAATGGTATCCCTGTCATCTTATTAATGTTTGTGATATTGGTAACTCTAGAAATGTGGCTTATAAATATGAAATTAAATAATGGAAATAATGGCACTCCAATTTATGGACTCACACAAGAATATTTCAAACACCGGCATGAGTCAGATAAAGTATTGTGAAATCATATAACCATTGAATACGTAGAACTTAAGTGAGAATTCGGTATTAAGATATTATATTATATAAGGAAAAATTCATGTTTGGGCCTGAGACGATGCTAGTATTGGGGTACGAGTATCCAATGTAACCTTGGTGTTAATGTAGTTAGATAAGAATATATGATAATATAATAAATTTTTATTTATGCATTGAACTTATTTCTTATAGAACTGCGTACACTACCTTTTTACTGTACTTGTATTTAACACCATTGGTGGTGGCCAACTGAGTTGTACTAACATCCAATTCGGGCTTCCATATCAGTACGTGAATAGATTATATTGTTGTAGGATAAGATAACGGAAAAGGCCATGAGATAGATTGATGATTATAGATGGAGTTTGGATGAGGGTACCAGATGTGGTTCAAAACCTACTTGGGGAGTCATAGTGTCTTTACTTTTACATGCATTATAGACACATGAAACTTATATTGGAAAAGCATGTTTTCCATTTCAGTTGAGTATTGTATTTCTTATTTTTTTTCTTGTGACATGGGTGTTGTTCTTGTAATATATGCTTCCACATTTGTTTATTTATTTCAGTTGGTGTTTTACTATGAGAAATTAGGGTATATTGTCCCCATGAATGACCTACCAGACCCACACATCTTTTCAGAAACCTCTATAATATGGGGAAACAAAATTCAAGTCACGTAGAGATATGAATTAGTGCACTGTCATGTTATTCATGGGTCATGATGTTACAACCAAATTGGAATCCAGCATCATGGATAAATATAACGTGACTTCCACAAATTAAGAGTAATATGAAATTACATAGGAATATAGAATCGTTACTATTGTCCAAGATGTAGAAGAAGAAAAAATTTAATTATGCTGAACGAAATAAATAAAAGGAAAAGGTATAGGATTTAACAATTTCTAAAAAAATACACAAGAATATAAAGATGAGAAAAAATGAAGTATAAGAGGAGGAGTTTTATTATTTTTGTACATAACAAGTGATTTATCTATAATATCATTGTCTATAAAATATTTTGTTTACTTATATAAAAATAATATATATTTTTCATGGGGGAAGGGAAGAAGTGGTAAACCATGTGAGTTGTAATGTCAATCTCTCATCAATATATATTTTTTAACATTAATAATCATTCCTATTACATGATTTGAGATGTATGGTTTAAGTAAATTAACATAATGATAAAGATATGTGGGAGGCAAACCATGATTTTTTATTAATGTCTAGGAACATAGAAGTTATATTTTAGGACTTATATATGGAATGCATTTTTGGTTGTAGATTTAATTATCATTAATAATTTTGATGTCAAAGTACAAAGATGTTTTACTTTAATGTTTTTTTTGTTTTTTTGGTTTATAATTGATAGTGAAATAAGAAAATAGGGATATATGTAATAATGGAAAGGAAATGTACTTAAAATTTAATTGGGAGTAATAATTTTAATTGAGTAGCTTCTTTTAATCACCCATATTGTTTTGACTTATTATTTTTATGGATAATTCATGCCACAATCGGACTACATATTTATTTCCAAATCTAGGAATAAAATTTACAATGACACCCCATCATTACATGTTTTATATGTCACATATAAGAATATTTTTTTTAAATGGGTTATTAATGTATAGAGATATAAAATAAGCTTTTTAAATAATGAATCATGATTTAGGGGAACAACATGACATATATTGATAAAATTTCAATAAAATGTGTGCTTATTTTATATTTTTATATTTTTATTGATTGGTTTTCATATTTATTAATTCCATGATTGATTGTACAAAATATAAAATGTTTTAAATTAATCAGAGTGTTTAAATAAAAATTTAGGTATTCATTCTAATACCAATTTATTTAGAGATACATGTGTTATTCATATGTAGAAGAACATAAATTTATATCTTATCAATTTTAAAAACTATTAAATTCCAATTAATTTGGATGAGGAATTTTTTATTTGATCCATTATATTTTGTCGATAATTATATTTACATTTAATAATTCTTTTAGGACTAATGAATCCATGAATTACATTGAACGAGAAGAATATTATATTCTAATTATTTCCACCTTTCCTTGCTATTTTTTTTTATGAATTTATAATGTGATATGTGTTCAAGGGGTGGTTGAACATGAGGAAAGGGGATTGACTGTATTATAGTTATGATTTATGGTATTTTCAGTGGGTGTTGTGTATATTATTATATATTACATTGAATGTATCTTATTATGTACCCTCTAAAAAATCCATTGAAAAAAAGGAAAAATGAAATATTTTTTTTGTAAAAATTTTAGAAAACCAATATTTATAAATAATAATGGTTTAAGAGATGATATATTCATTGTGAATCCTACTTGTCATTATTCTTGAGCCTTATCATTGAGTTGGAGTTTTGGGTGATGTTATTATTTGGGAAGGAGTTATCATTGGTATTTTTTATTCTTTATTATTCAATGTCATTTAGAGTGAACCTCTATTTAGAGTTTATTATTTTTTACATAAATTACTAATCAACCCTCAACCCTATAATTATTTGAACCTTTTTTTTGAAGAAATTAGGATTATTCTTGGCATTTGTATTTATAACCATAATATTTAAATTATTTTCAAGACTATGGTCAGGATAAATTTAATTGAGGTATGAGCATAATTCTAGTAAATATTTTTACAAATTATTAACATTGTTGAATGAGGGAAAATATTTTCATGGTGATATGGACCACAATGGTAATTTAGGATAATAAATAACTAATACATTATAATAAATGTTATGTGTAGAATTATCATTTCAAGGTGAAGAGTAAAATATATGATTGATTAGTTTTCATGAATAATAGGGATATGAGGAGATATATTTTTTCTCTAGCTTTATGATTTAATATTTTTTGATAATTGTATCATATTGATGATCATGATATATATATATATTTGTATGATGGGTATCCGTTGGGACTATATTGATATATTATTCTTTCATAAATGAATTATTATAAGTGTTGGTGGATTTGATATCTATATATGATTCGTTATTTTTTATTAAATTCATTAATTGGATTTATTAATTAAACATTTATTTCCTAATCATTATTTGTTTTATTTATTTTATGACATGGTAGGACTGATTTCAAATTTTCAAGAAAAGGTAAAAATTAAAAAATTTAATGAATTTGGAGATGGAAAAATATCATTTGGATGAAATAGAAAAATAACTCGCATGTTTCACTCATCCAAGTTCACACATAAATCATCGTTGGGATAATTATAGAGTGGAAACATGGCTAGGTAGAGAAAAATGATGTAACAACACATGATTGAAATAGACAAGAGGACAAAGGTATATATCCATGGAGGATGGTTTCTCTACAGTGCTAATCAAGTTTTCATTAACATGTTGATTTCAATATATAAGCATATAGATAAATGAAATGTAAATTTGCGATTAAAAAAATATAGTTCCCTATAAAATTTATGTGGGGAATGAATGGGACCTGGGAGAATTAAATATATATTCATCCTTTATCCTTGAACTAATAGATTTTCAACTACACATTATGATTCAACTCATTCACCATGCATTATTTTATATTTATATGATTCAAACAATCTATAATGAGGGAGATGGTTATCATCCCCACATCCATAGAAGGAAATAATAGTCCACTTTCATTTCTGTTACAAGTTCGAAGAGACTAAAATAAACAGAATAAATAGCTATGAAGGAAGAATGTATACACCACATTTGAGGGGTGAGTAGCATTGATTAAATGAAAATGATACATTTAATGATAAAAAATGTAATTTGACTCACATAGTGACCCACTAGTTTATTCTATGATGATGAAACATTCTTATATTTCTTGAACATATGCTGTTATTTCATCACGAAATATGAATTCATCATATAAGAACATTATTGATATTATAAGATAAATGGGATATGTATTAAAGTATTTTCATGATATTTGGGTTATAAAATGTCACTGATTGAATGTAATCTTCCTGAAAACGTTTCTAATGGAATTTATCCATACAATGAGGGGTCCTATTTATTCATATTGGACGGTACATTAGAGATGAGACTATTTTATGACAATTATGGAATCGATTCACACTATTACTTGTTTTTATTGCGTTGTGATCCATATATATACATGAAATAATATATGTTGGATTATCTAGGTTCATGCATTGAGTCACTATACACACCATTAGTGAAAGATATAAAACATATATAGTTGAAACAGTTTCTCTCTGTATACATATACTTGAAAAGAATTTTTTTGAGGATATATAATTGATATTCCTAGTGGTTTTAAACATATATATGATGATTTAGAGAAAAAAATAATGAATAGAATATAGATAAATATAATATGGAGAATAAATTATATATTTTGTAGAATGGTTTCTTACAAATAGATGGTAACTCATATATATAATCATCGAATTCTTGGTGCGTATTTATCTTCAGTTCTCTAACATGAGTATCCTAGAGTATCTCGTGGTTTTTTGGTCTCTTCTAATAATAGATATCATGATTGAATAAATCCATGGGAATAGTTTTCAAATTAATAGTAATTGATTTAATGAATTAGTTTTACTAATATGTGATATTTAATTTTTATTTTATAACTAAATTTTTCCCTAAATATCACATTAATTTATTTGAATATGGCCATTGAATTTGAATGTGATTTATTCTTTTTAGTTCTATTACTAGTGTTTATATTCTTCCATGACTATTTGTTTGATAATATTATTATATTAATCATTATATTGGGTTACCAAATTTCAATGAAATATGAGTTACTAGACTACAAAATAAATTGAATGTTTAGTGAGTAAAGAGTGTTTACCCAAACTAAGGGGCTAACTTAGATTGTATTCCATCAACATGGTGTTAATAAATTTTATACATTATGCTTATATTTTTTTAATGATTATATATTTAATGTTTTTTAAAACCATCATCATTATTTCATTATCTAAAATTAAAAGTAGTTTTCTTAAATATTCATTATAGAGTTTTCACCTATGTCTATATGGGTCCGAGCTCGATACTTGTATTCATATGATGCATTATAGTAGTTTTAGAGTTTTGAAAACTATTACATATAAATTTATAAATTTGTTACCCCTCAGGATCTTGAAATACCATGTGGGTGACTAATGGAATACAAATATTACCACACACCATGTATATGAAATAGTGTTTCAAGGAGTGTACCAAGCTACATATTAATACGCTCACCTGATTACAGCACATAGTGTATGTATTTCAAATACACACCACATGATTTTATTCACCTCTATATATATTATATACACAATTATTAACAAAATAGAATTTATTTCAAATAAAATATTCCACATGATTGAAAATTTAAGATGTAAAAACCTAGGGATCATGCTCGATCTTCTTATTAATATGTATGTCATGCCACTATTTATAAAAAAATATAAATCCATCATAAATCCTAGAGAAAAATATCCTTAGGAGGATAAAATCATAATATGTAGTAATCAACATAATAGACCATTACCTCATAGTTAATGTAAAAATATTTGGGAATACACACCAACAATACATGAACAAGTTCCATTTTCCTCTAATCCACAATGTCAAAATCATATTATGGTGATCTATAACATTGATTCACCCTCTATAAAATGGTTTTAATCGAAAAATGTACAAACCAACCCCATCCCATGTCTACAGATGAGGACATGTAAAATAATAAATCAATTAAATTTTATGAGTTCCCCCCAATGAAAACTCATTTTGGGGCCTATGAACCACCCAAAGAACACATATACAATGAAACCCCCACACTCCAAGAACAACCTCTATTTCATAATTTCAACATGGGGACCTTATTTTGATATAGTTAAATTTTTACATGATGGAAAATTTATTAAAAAAAATATATAACATTTTTAATAAAATAAAATCAACCAAAACATTGAAAAAACATTTCCTAGGGATGAAAAACACATCGCAATCCCAAAAAAACCTTCGAAAAAATGTTTATAGGTTTTTTATTAGTTTAAAAATTAATTTTACCCTCTATAATAGAATATGGTATCAAAAAATCTTGAATGATTTATGTAATACTCATAGATTTACCTAGGACACTTTGTTCTCTTTAAACATAAAAAAATTTATTTTAAAAATGTATGTAATTAGGCATGTTAATCCTTAATTCTAAAAAAAATCCTACACTAGAAGGCATGTTGAAACAATGACCATGAATTAACTCCACGTGTGTTTATGAACATCATAAGGACTCAAATCCCATATAACGCATCCACCACATCTACCTATCAAATCATTAAGATTTCCATGCTCCCAAAGGTAATGATTAGATCATGCATTTCACAAAAATACACCTTATCACAAAAGTTTCATCCATGGATTTTATTTTTTGAATATTTTTTATAACATTTGATACACGCAACACATAGATTAAAAGGACCAAAAAATAGTATTAAAATATTATTATTTAAATATTACAATTATAACCTTGCTATGGATTTGGAGAGTATAAAGAAGAATAACAATATTAGGGATTATATGAAGAAAAAAATTTATTTGTAGAAAATTAATTCTTATTTTCTATGAAATAAATACCAATCATTTTATAATATCAAATTAGATTAAATAAAATAATTTAAAGAAAACTAATTGATATGGGAAATGTTTTTTTTATTAAATTAAATTAAATTAATCACAATATTTGAGTGATTTAAATGAAATTTATATGTAATATATTAAATTAATTAATTATTACTTATATAATGGTGGTTAATAGATAAAAAATTATTATAACCTCATTTCATAGTTAAAAAATATAGTTTATTTTAATAAAATTATTTTATTTGATGAGATGATATTATAATTAATTTATATAAATTTTAGAACTTTTATTTGATATTTTTTTAATATTACAAATCATCATTTTAATGATAATCATAATATAAAATTTTTGTATTTTTATGAATTGTAAGATTTTTGAGTAAATAGTAAATAAACCAATTTTACAAAAAAACTAATTTATTTATATAATGTAAATTACTATTCCATTATATTTTTTTGTCTTAATGTAACATATTTTTAATTTTATTAAAAAAAATTTAAATAATTTAATAAGAATCAAAATTATACATGATTTTGGTATAAAATCATTTTTATGATTAAAAAATCTTTTTTTGAAATCTTTTTTTTTTCATAGTGTTCCACATGATTGTATTAACATTTATTTTTACCATTTATGATAATTAATTAATAAAATATATATTCTATATTAGGAATTAGAATAATTAATTTATTTAATAATTCCTATTACATTTTTAGTCGTAAGGAATAGTAACGATAGTAAAATGATATCACTGTAGAAAAGGGTAATGTCTGTTAAT
Source organism: Viscum album (assembly GCA_963277665.1). Taxonomy (NCBI): domain Eukaryota; kingdom Viridiplantae; phylum Streptophyta; class Magnoliopsida; order Santalales; family Viscaceae; genus Viscum; species Viscum album. The sequence continues at coordinate 460,040,500 of OY728167.1, read as the reverse complement.
CGATGATTAAATTGTTCTATAAGTGTTAAAATTTCTCAAAAACATTATATCAAGTCATTTGATGTCAATGTTTCTTCTATAATATTTATAAATTTGGAAATATAGAAAACCTTCATCTTGTTTAAGATTACGATGATTGTGTTATTTTAAGAAGAATAAATAGAAAATGTCACCCTCACACACTTAATATATTGTCACGATAATGATATATATAAAAAATTAAAATTAAAGAATCTAGATGTTAACAATTATGAATAATAAAAAATATTTATTTTACAAATTGATTTTTAATTTTTAATTATTAAATAATAACCAATAATATTTACACAACACTGACATAGTGTTTGTGCTAGTAGTTGAAAATTAAAGGATATGACATTAAAACCTTAAAAGTAATATTTTTTGTTAATTTGACATACTAAAAAATAATTTTATAATAATAAATGTTAATTGTTTTATAAATTTATTAACTCTGAATTATATTTTTATATTGATGTCATTAAAGACTAATTTTTGGGAATATTACCCAAAATGATTTTAATTTTTTTAATGGTTGGGGTCAAGCCTCATTTTATTAATAATGAAAAGGCCACTTTTGACTAGGTAGAGGGAGACCCATTACATAGACCGAAGGACGAAGGCCATGTGGCCTGAATAATATGATTCAAAGCTCATTTTTTTGGAACAATGGGCACATCGGTGAATATTACTTCTACAGTACCCCCTCTATTACAGTACCACCGCCGATATAGTAACAGCTACAATGCCTCCACCACTACCATCCCACGTATTCTACAATGATCTGCTACAGTGCTTTGATATAGTACCTGGAAATTCTTCCTTACTCAGATTCAATCCTGGGTATTTTTTATGCCAGGAAAGAGCTTGTACCACTTGGGTACATACTCTTTTTCACCCAAAATGACTTTAAATACTAATAAATATTATAAAAGTATGTTTAAATCAATTTTATAAAACCAATATTAACTTCATTAGATGGTAAATTATTGAATATATCCTTAATTATCTATTTATGTTACTCTTTTAATTATTAATATTACATTCATGAAACTATGACATTGATTAATTTTTACCATAGATATGGTTAAAAAGAATAACAAGGGAGTTAAAGTCAAATAAAAGTTTCAATATCTACTTAAACATATATAATTTTCTTTTCTAATTTTTTTAACTTATTATATAAGATATATTCAAATATATGGAACATTGGAACTATTTTACATGAGTTAAAAAATATTATATATTAATATTATATATATATATATATAATTTCTACCTACCTCACATATAAAATGGATCCCCTATTATATATTCTCCACACTTCTTGATCCAATTACCTCATCTAATACCAACCCAAATTCCTTCTCGAAATTTTTATTCTCAATATAGCCTCTTTTCCTTTCAAATAACATCTTCATGAATTTTTAAGGTGTAATTAAATTCATGTTACTAAAAGATGATATATATGTTATTATCAATAATTTTTAATTAACATTCCTCTGATACCCCATCTATATACTAAATAACTACACTACCATAATTAAATAATTATATACACCATACTAAGATTATGTTAAGTAATAGATAAAACCAAGTTCTATCTCATTTCCATCCTATGGAAAATGAAACTTCCTCTCTTGAATATTGGTATATATTCACCTCCATAAAGTTTCATGTATCATTTTTCATCATTGGATCACATAAATGTTTATAAATATGTAATTTAAAGATATATGTGAAAAAATAATGATTCAATACATATAATATATCATCTACATTCTTACCCTTCCATCCACTAGAATATGATAATGTTTCTCTTGTGTATGTCTTTTCTACCACCTTCAAAAAGTGATGTGATTAGTTTTTATACTACCACATTTTGTGTATTCTTATAAAATTTTTTATAATGACTAAAAAATATATTGATGAAAAATTTAAAATTATTTTGATCAGTAAACATGAAACATCCTGAGATTTTATGAAATAAATTCTTTCAAAATAAATAAAATTCTATAATTGATTCTTTCAAATGATATACATATTTTAACATTCATCACATGAACGACCAAGTTTATCTTTCATTGCACGCAAAACTGAGTTATACCAAAAAATAATTTTTTTTTGATATAGATAATATAAATGTTATGTTCTGGACATTGTTTGAGTGGGAATGAATATGGATAAATATATTATGATTACATGTTCTTATAAAATGTTTTGACTCTCATTAATAAATATTATATTCTTAAAAGAATAATAAATCCAATTTTTCATATAAAATGATTTGTATTTACAAAATTATTTTTACTACCATTTAATGCAAACCTATTTGAAAACTAAATTTTGATACATTTAAAATTTTTATATGAAAAATGTAATGTCATTTTTGAGGTATAAATACAAAAATTTAATATTGTTTTTGAATTTTAGGTATTTTTAGGAGAACATTCCTATTTTGAAGAGTAGTGATTGATACTGGATTTTACATCAAAACTATATTTTTTCCCAATTTATTTATATAGTAAAACTATATTATTAATTGTTTATAAGGTATAATTATATCAATTTTATACTAGTTAAACCAATTAAGTTCATTGGCATCAATTTCAAATTAAACTTGGATATAAAATCATATGATACTATTGAAATTTTACTTTAAAAAACCCCACATTGTCATCCCATGTATGGGATTAATATTAAATTAATTTAAACTATAACTCTGATTGGAATTTGGAAGATCATATTGAATATTTGGAATAATAATAATTTATAATTTCAGTTAAAATGACTATGTTTTTTTACCAAAAAAAATTATGGAATGTAATTAAAACAAATTATTGTGATTGTTTAAAAAAATATGTTTACATAGTGGTTAAACATTAATCATAAGAGTCTAAATTACCCAAAACATTAAAAAAATTGAAATATTTGGTCCCTCACCACATTATTCACTAATTTGATGTGTTATTGTGATATTATTCCATGTAAGTGAACAATAATATAAGTTATGTAAGTATAAGAGACAAAAAAGGAACCTACATTACCTTTAACATTTATAAAGCCCTCGGATATTGGAAAAATAATATTAGTTTTCTTTTACACATTATTTTTAAGGTTAACAGAGTTTTTTGTAATCATATAAATTTATATTTAAATTTTAGAGGCAAATTATTTAGATTAACTGCATAAGGAATTCTAAATATGGTAATTATTTAGTTAATAAATAAATAAAATATATGACACTAATATTATTACACATGAAGTAAATTGACAGAATTATTATCCCCAAATTTTAAAATAAAAATAGATACTTTTACACAAGTTTGAAAATATTAAAGTCAAATTCCAAATTTTTATTGATTCTTTTAATTTTAAATTATGATAATAATTTTAAAATTGAAATTAATGTAAGATAATATTATTTTTCATTTTACTAAAAAGATTTAAAATTTCATAAAACCCTATTCTTTGAAAAATAAATTTTAAATGATAATAAATAACCAATATGTTATTTTTCATGGATAAATTTTTATTTTATAATGAACATATTGAATCATAAATATTAAAATCCTTGTCACTATAGTTAGGGCTGAATAAGTGATTTTCTAGGTTACATACGTTTTTGATGACATTAATTTCCAACACATATGAAATTTTTAATTTTTAAAATAGTTGTAATATTTTATAATCATTGTGTGTAAATTATATAATAAGTATCACTTTATAATTGAATTAATGTGTAAATTGCACAGGTTAGAGAAATAGTAAGCTAAATTAAAAACCATAATGAAAAATATAATGAAATAAAAAGTCTAAGTAAAAAAATAACAAAATTCATTATTGTATGTTGTGATTGTAGATTGAACAAAAATCTCCTTCAATACTATATTTTTTAAGAGGGATTCCTTGGCCTAGTGTCCAAGATAAATGTATTAAAAAAAAGTAAGGATTACATGAGACTAAAAGAAGAACTTTTATTAAAATATTTCTCATAAAGAGGGATCAAATCAAAAAATGATCATTGAGCCAAGTGATGTCCATGTTGATCCCTTTGATGGAGAGCCCATCCTCCATCTTATTAGATTCTTGATAGACCTGATTGATGAAGTAGTTGAAGTTTGAATGGTAGGAAGGATAAGTTATCTATTTAGAAGAGAGTTACCAAACCAAATGTATGTCTCCATCATGTATTTCACTCACCACCATGGTGAATTCACTATCCAAATAGAGAATATTCATTCCTTTTAGGTGGGAAAAGTGAACATCATGAATGATACTTAGCATTTTTTACTTCAAGGGAGAGATAAATATCACATTTTCTAGAGAAACATATGAGGACATTTCTAGGGTGGTCTCTATAAATAGTTCCACGACCAGTATGAAATAGCCAACCCTTTTAAGAACCATCAACATTTATTTTTATCCATCATGGAAGGGGTACCTTCTTGAAACCATGAATGAATCCCTGTTAAATTCTGAATTTTCTTGGCTCGACAAGATTTATAAGGATCATGAAATCATTCATAAAGTTAAAACAATGTTCTGGATATATCTTATTAGCATCCTTAATAGCATTGATGACTCACGTGAGGGATATTTGAATCAGGAACCAAGACCACCAGTGACTAATAATATTTCGTCCAGACCACAACATGTGTACCAGCTCAGCTACAACAGTAACAAAGAGGTGCTCCAGTTTAGGAGCGAGTGGAATTGTTGTATATTGTTGGAGCTGAGAATTAGCATCGATGGTTGTGGGAAAGTAGACCTCAAATATGTCCAGTAGATAATTCCATAAAGCTGAGGCTATGGAACATGAGAGGAAAATATGTACAATATCGTATCAGTTCTAGTTGCAGAACATGATCCTTGAACATAAAACAATACCATGTGATTTTCAGTATCCATTAGTAGGTAATGTATAATGCATAATTCTCCAAATATGTGTCAACCTGTAAGGCATAATCCAGGGAATATCATAAGATTTAGGCTATGAAAATTCACTAAAAGGAGAAAATTTGGAGCTGTAAAATCCTTTAATCCATTATATTTAAAATTTGAATTAAATGATTTAATGGAGACCCTGAAAATAGTGTTTATATTTTTTTACAAGAATACCACCCTACCTCCTCTAAAAAATGGAATTCCATCTTCCACTTTATTTAAAACTCTCATGAAATTTGGATCATTTAAACCTTGCCCAATTTATCTCCAAAAATACCCCATATCACCCTACAACCCTCAAATGTTTTTAGAAATAAAACCAAGGAATACCTATGGTGAAAATCATAATAAGTTACCTGAATAAGTTGTAACATTCTTCTACATCCATTTATTATTTTATTTAATTATCCATGATTTAAAATATTATTTTTTAAGATTATATTATAACATAAGTATATTAAATACACTGATCTGTTGTTATTTTAATGGTTCAACCTACACCTACATAGACTTCCATCAAATGGGTAACGAAATTACTATTCCCATACTGCGAACCACCCCTCGTGAAACAATTTCATTCATTTTTACTCTACAACCACTCAAGGTTTGGAATAAAGATGGAAATAGTAATTTTAAATTAAATTTACGATATTTATGTTTTCATATATAATTTTTATATAACACATTCCTTATTTATTTCTATTTTTTATAACATATGATAACAACGTCTACAAAAGTGTGGACTATTGAATCCTTAAAGCGACGTGATATGTTAAAATAATATATAAAAATTATTATGAATGATATTAATTAAAGATATGTTTCATAAATTAAATTTATAGGATATTCAAGAAATAAACAACATTCTAGAAACATAATGTATCATTTTCTATTTTATATTATTCATGCATAGAGAAAGTAATAATTTCGTTCCTGGAATTATAGACTACTACATTCTTGATGTGATATGATTCATTTTTCATCACAATAATTCCATATATAAGTATATATGATTATATTAAATATAATTTATGCTATAATTTTCATTATGGAATGATAATTTTTTACTTTACTTTTTTCTATAATGGTCAATGAATAATGAGAAAGTTACTCATCCGTATGTACAACCTTCCATATCCATGATTTTATCATTGGTTAATATTTCATAACCATTAATAATGATTTGATTTGAAAGTATAATTTATTTATAAATATTATAAAATTTTTAAGAGAATTCTTTTTATGATTATTAGTATGTATATGTTTATATAGTGAACCCTTTGACAGTAGTTGGCCTACCAATGACATTTTTGACACATATACTGAATATGGTCAAAACAACTTACATAAACATAAATGGTTATGTAGTGTATATAAAAATGAATTAATTGTAATTAAAATAATTATAAACCTTAAAGAGATTATGATGAAATTAAATAATTATAGTATGGTTATAATTCAGAAGATAGATTAAAAGAATCACGAAGCACATTCAATGTATGTGATTCTTGTCTCACATTTAATTTCGTGAGGTATACATCATAGTCACTACTTATTTAATTTTTTTGGTGTATATACTATAACTTTTGATATTTTAAATCATTATCTAGTTTATGTTAATAATAATTCAATTTTTATTTTTATGATTATCAAAATTGTGGTTTCCAATTCAAATGTTTCAACAATTATAAGGTCTTTTCCCACAATTTAGATTCCATTAAGACATATTTTATTTTTAAAGACCTAGTTACATTTATATGGTATATATACTGACATATGAATTGATATATCATTAGTTTCATCTATTTCATGAAATTAAATATTTCAATTATCATTATTTGTTCAAAGATCTGTTGATTCAAAAGTTACTCAAGTAGTAATGGATTTCTTAACTCAATTTCAATTCATTGGGTTAAACATCAATTTCATTTTTTATGTTATTACAATATTATGTTTGGAATTACATGAGATTTTATTACTCTGTATTTGATATTTTTTTTGGTGGATTTAAAATTTTCACAAATAATTATTTCATTAATTTATTCTCACTCCAAATATACTATCAATGTAATGGTTTTTCTCATCACAATTTTATTTTGTTGTGATATTTTCCACATTGACAACATATTTTTTGTTGTGGGGTTTATATAGTAACCATGAATGTATTTTATGATTATTACCCTAAAATTCATTGGGTTTTACAATTTATTTTGATTACATCTATTTCATGGGTTTAACGATTTCAATGTTACCGAAGTGGTATTAGATTTTCATCACAACATTAATTCATTGTGATGTTTGTTATGTTATACACCTATATAATCTTATAAGGTATGTATTCTTATCCATTGAAATGTTATATCATGAGTCTCGTTAATTTCTTGATATTATATGCTTCTTTTAATGTTATTAATTCATGGGGATTATGATTCAATGGTTTAAATGTTGTATGGGACACTTTAAAATGTTAATGATCATTTTACACATGAATTATTTTATGGACATTTTAATTTTATTTACATTCATGAATGTCAATAAACCTTATTGTTAATTATCCAAAACCGGGGATATTTTATGTTGATACAATCATAATTATTTATTTTGATGGAGTATTTTGGCTTCAAAGATATTTTTAGGTAACCAATTTCTTTTCCATGGGGTATTCATGTTTCAAATAGATTTTAAATTAAAATATTTATTTTATAGTGGTTGTTCTATTTTTAAGAAGATTGATATTTATCACATTTCATTTCCATAGATTAAACTTTTTTGAATGAAATTGTTCTGTAGCCCTTTTAATTGTATTGGGTTATTCATGTTACATAGTGTTTGTTATAGAACCCTTTTACATTCTTTAGGTTATTCATGTACTCAAATAATTATTATGAAACACATTTCTATTCAATGAGTTATTGATGTTTCTATGGAATTTTTTAATCCCATTTATTATTAATGTGTTAATCATGATTCAGAGAGATTATAATTTGAACAATTTCTTTTCCATGGGATAATCATGTTTCAAGAGAGTTCTTTTTTGAAACCCATTTATTTCTCATCGGGGAAGCTTGTTTCAATGCAACTGTTTTTGAAATAATATATATTCAATGGGTTAATAATGTTTGAAAGAGATTTTAGTGGAACCTATTTCCTTTTCATGATTTCTAAAAAAATAAAGGTTGACTCAATGATTTTTGTTAAATTCTATATATATTTGAAACATGGACATTATAAATGATGGGTGTGCCTAGATAGAGCTGGATGAGCCTATTATAGGTTATGATGGGATCTCCCAAATAATACTTTAATGTATTTGTTAATTATTCGTTTCTCTATAAAATTATATTATAATTTTACTGTATAGTTTTTCAAATTTCTACGTGTTCTATATGGGTTCTGTATGGTTTCAATGTGATGATATTCCAAGATAACAATATATTTTCTAAAGTGCCTAGTGGATCATGTTGGTACACTGAGAGGGGATGGGGAGAATCAGTATATACCTTTTTTTTACCAATTTTATTTTTCTTTTATCTTACCCATTTTAATTCAAAACAATGCACTTGTTAGAGTGAATAGATCATTCCTATTAACAAACACAATTATACCACACACAAGACAAAAATTAAATGAAGCACGATATATATTATTTTTAAAAGTTACCATAATGTGGGTGACAACATCCTTTATGTGTTCGAGATGATTAGAGACACATATTTAAAATAAGAATTAATAACCAATTACTAGTAGTTTGGTCAGATATCAACCTAAAACCGTTATCAGTATGTATAAACCATTTCCCAAATTATAAACACATCCCACCAGTGTTCTTTATCCTAGAATACCACCAGTGTTTACATACATAACATGAAAACAATGAGGAATATTACATGAACATAAATCTACCACTTCAACAAAAAAAATGATGTTTCTCTTTGAGTTACTTAGAATAAACTGATTCTGTACATTCTTACTTCAATACAATTACATCAATTATATTGAATATAATAAAAAATATTGCATATTATTCAATATAGTATAATTATTAATAATTATATAAGATAAAATTTTAAATTAAAATCACTATAGTAATAGAATGAACAAATGAAGATATATCAGTAAACTACATGGTTTCTTCTTCTTTACTTCCCTGAAAAATATTGCATTAGGTGAACTCTATTATTACACACATCATTATCATGTGTTCTTCATGCATGCAGTTCTAATCATCACATGAAATTATTTAATGCATGTAATTATTCACACTATATATGTATCATCTTAGTGCAATAAAAAATTCAAAGCAATGTGTATAGTTTTATTCTTCCTTATACAAACACACAATTTATACACCATAATTCATAACATATATACTTTGTGACCTTCTTAATAGGATCCTTTAACCATCATTTTCACTATTTTTTCCTTAATTGTATATTAATTATACCAATATATTTTATATATTCATGTACGATAAAAATACTTCATATAAATTCATGTGTAAAACACTACTCACACCTTAAATTTTTCACACACACTTTTGAAAAACATTTTCACTGACACATTTTTTCCCTATCGAATGCATGGAAATTTTTATACAACCTTAAATAGATTAGATGATTATTACACTAAAAATTTTCAAGACATAAATAGCTTCATTTTCCTGATACTTAACTTTCCCAAATCATACACTCGACCATCTCAACTCAAAACAGAACCCTCTAATCAGTTAAATTTGTGTGTAAATTAAATTCACATCCTATAGAGTATTTATCAACCTCAATCATCCAATATGAATTAATATAATTATATGTGCTTGATTTTTTTCACAATATAGTATATGAATGGTAATCAATTCAAAATATAATCTTTTTCAAAGATGTAAAATATTTCACTTCTTTAATTCACATAAACAAGACTCAAGAATAAATATCACATCATGCGTGTAACAGGTATTTAACAGGAATAAATGACTACATGGAAACTTTTTCATGTGAATGATTCAAATAATCATCCTATTCTTGAAAAAATATAATTCTTTGTGGAACTGATCATCACAAAACTAGTATGAACACCTCATGCATTCAACTTCGCGTACGAGTTCTTCAATCACATTCTCAAATAGGAATACGAAAACAAAAAAATCATGAAATATATGGTGTAATTTTCATAATATATTTGAGTAATTGTTTAACCATCAATGTAGCATGGGTCTCAATAGACATCATCTGATTGTATGATCAATGTTATAATTCGAACTCATGGACCTTCCATCATAATTACAGAGTGTGTGATCCACTCGGTTTCTATCTCAATTCCACTCTCAGATATACAAAAAATTTCAATGATGAGATATAAGAAACAAAAAAAATGAGAAAACTATGTGGTATTTATTATAAATATAGATCATTTGGAACCTTCAAGTGTTATAGAGAATGAAATTCGTTTTTTTTCATAAGAGCATACCACCATCCAAAACCATCATTACTAAAGGAGAAAATATAATTTTATTCAAAATAATGCTTCATATTGATCATTACTAAATCAGGAAAACCATGTTTCAAGAAATTTATATCACCTTCATATTTTCATAACACTAAAAAGATGACCAGAATGCTCCGATTATGCTTATGAGGATATCACTCTTGATGAAATCCTTTAACATACAGAATATGTGGTGGCTTGATGGAGAAGATGATGCTCAGATGTGATTGATGGTGAAGATGATGTGAAAAAGATAAATGAAGTCTCAGATGTTCATATTGATATATCAAAGATTTTGGGTTCATTCTGATCAATAGTGAATAGATCCCACATTCATACTCTATCATTTTCTTCAATCCCTTATAATACAAGTCAAAATTCAGACCTACTAGAATGGTTACCAGTACTCACATATGATAACTTGGAGCCTCCTTTTGATGTTGTTATTCCACAAAACATGGTTGTTTGTTCACCGCTTATGCATGAACAAGTATGGGTGCTCTCCAAGTGAAATATCTACCTCAAATTAACCCTATTGGCTGACTTCCTAGGGGGAATGTAGGCCATATTTTTAATATATTATCCAATCATAATCGTGAAAATATTCTATTGAAAATTACAAATCAAACCAATATAAATCATCTCTATTTTGAATTCAACTATTAAATCATAATTATTTATTCTTCCAATGATGTAATCAATGTGTCTATCCAAATTTCTAATGAAACATGTTTTCAGAACTAAAAACTAGCTCTTTAATCATCAAAATTAATTTTTGATTTATTTAAATAAATATATTCAAATCAAAACAAACTTTCCAAAACATGTATTATTCTATACAATAATTCAATTGAATAAAAAAATCTGCAAAACACCAACATTCAACTATCATCACATTGATGTTTTATCAAACTATATTGAAATAAATTACTACTTAAATTTTAATTCAAATAAATTTATGTTTTTCAATATCCCCCATTTTATTTTTTGTCAATACACATTTTACATTCAATGTTTATGTTTTCTTCTCCCATTACTTGACAATAAAACCAAATATATAATTATGAGAATGTATTTTACTCTTCTAATTATGTTACTATTTAATTTTCTTCTTCCCTCATTCAATATTTTCATTTCATATGAGATACCACTGACCATAAATTCAAATTGATCTACTTGAGAGAATAAATGAATAAAATTTGCTAATGATAAGAGTCATCAATTAGTTATCTCTATATATACATGGGATTACCTGGTGTAGAAAAAAGAGAAATAAATTCAGACAAGTAAGATTATTAATAATTTTTTTAGTATGTGATTCCAACAATGAAACCTTCTTTCAAGGGTTTCTCAAAATATATTCAGTTAATTTCCTATATACAACATGAAAAACTGATTTCAATAATACGATTACAATAATGTACTTCTCCTTTATCAATCAATTTTATTCTTTTCATCGAATTATTATTGCATCCTATTTTATTTCATAATTTTCATTCATAATGAAATAAGAGAACATAAATTTTTTATGGAATGATTCAATTTATAGAAATTAAAATTATCAAATAAATTCCTTACAAGAACTTCAAATATTAAATGATACTAGTTAATATATTCAACTCAGGTAGTTATTAATCTTTGCTTCCCCTCAAGAATTGAGATTCATCATGGTGGGATTTCATCAAGAATGATCTTCATGAAAAATATTATCAAAAATTGAAATAAATAACTCCATAATCAATAGCCTTCTAAATGTTGTATAATATTTTTCATTGTCAACATATCATCATGTCTCCACCTTAATATATTCATCAACTTCAATTACATACATAAAATAAGCAAACACAAAATAAACAAGGGGAACATGTGGTTATTCAATTATTTTTAGTTAAAGTAATTAGGTTGATATTTATTTATCAACCCCGAAAATCCATTCAATTCTGCTCCCTAATTATGAAAACTAATCATGATTTCTCATTCACTAACTTTACAAATTTTATAATTTAGGGACAACATGCAATTCCTAATTTCGTCAACATTCATCATAGATTGAATAGGATTATTCACATTAGCAAGTGATGCACCTTCATTATTCAATTTATTCTCCATCATTTTATTCAATTCATTTTACTATAGCAACAAATAAGCATTATTTTTATATATTCAATGAATTTTTCTTGTGTGATTACTCCATCACATTAGAATATTTAATATATGAAGACATTAGTGACACTCCATTTTTTTACACTAGTTTTATTTATTCAAGAAACCTTGTCATACATTTTTCTACAGTATGTCTAGACATTTTTTACATTCAACAAAAATATATAAAAATAAAAGTGTTATCCCATTTAGAAAACCTCTCATGAAATTTGAATTTTTCTTCATGATTTTCATGAAAATAACAATCATGTTTTTAGTTTTTGGGATTGAATTATTTTTCCGATTCATCTTGCTTACTCTAGTATTAGTGTATGGGAAATGTTTTCAAAGGTCCATGATATGCCATTTTCTTCAACAATACAAGCTTATTTTCATTGGTGAGACAATAATATCGTCATCCTTATTGGGTGTAACTTCAATCGTATTTTTATTAACATTATAATTCTACTAACACACAAAAGAGTATTTTTCTAAAATTATTATTTTCTAATTTATTTTATGTGGTCTGTTATACATATCAACATGAGAATAGTGAGAGGTTAGTTAAAAGAAAACATATCATAACTATGTCCAATGCTATTGAAATAATCATATAATTATTCAAAACACTCAAATTTATTTACGATAGACTAATTATTCTTCAACTGTGAATAATGATTCCATTATACCTTATTTCTATTCATATCTAATCTAAAACCCCATAATTATTTCCTCCTATAAATATCATTGATGGAAATATCATACCAACAGTCAAAAGCCCGATGTACAAATTTCCAACAATACCCACAATAGCCACGAAATCGCGATTTATTCTTATGTACTATAACATGATTAGATTTTTAACCATGTTCCATTTCAGTTATATGATTATTCATCTGATCTCTTTGTGGGGAACATGAATTGAAACATTTCTCTATACCCACCATTGATGATAAGGTGAATTTATCATGAGTCTCCTTACCCATTATTTGACCATAATTTATTCTTGAACCATTACTTGAAGTTGAAAGAATATTAGTACCATGAAAGGGGAATGTCCATAACCTATTTCAATATTTCAATGACCTATAAATAGATTCATTATATAATCTGAAACTATTCATTCCACTTGAATGATTCTTGTTAGAAGTAATACTCTTTTCAATGTTATTCTTGGAGGCCTTTATAAAATCATCATTTTGTGAAGATTCATATTGATTTCTCTCTATATTTTTGAACTGGTCCTCTAATTTAAGATATTTCATTTTTAGATAATTCTTATGATCTTCATGTGATTTCACCATATCTTCAAATTCTTTCTGGAATGTATTTAATTGTGTTTTCTCAATATGTTTCAATTTAACAACAATTTCAAGACACTTCAAGTTGATGAATGTTTTCTCATATTCAACAGTTTTTAGTTTTTCTTCTCGTTGATTATACAGTTTCTGGACTTTATCATCAGTCAATTTATTTTCCATTTGGAGATAATTGTTCAAATAATTAATTATAATTTTTTCTTATCATTTATTTTAGATTCATTAACTATCATAGATTTTTTTGTGTAGTTTCTCAAATTCATAAATCAATTCTGTATAAACATTCTCAGCCGCATACTTCTCACAAGAAATCATTTTTAATTCATCTTCATATAATGAGAATCTTTTACTGTAGTGAAATACGTACTGTTATTTTGATTCTACAAGTAGGATGAATATATCATTTTTGTATTAGATTTCTAAATAAGAGTCCTTAATTTTCATGGTAGCATTATATGATTCTTAAATTGTGTGAATCATCTCAGTAAGTACCTTATCAATTACTTCTTTCTCACACAAAATTTCTTTGCAATCCTTCCACAACATAAGATAAAGTTTCATTTCTATGAAATACATATTATTCATTGGAATCAATAATTTCTGAGAGAGTATTACATATTTGAATGTTATTTTCTAAGGATTTCTCCATATACTCAAATTACTTTTCAAAGATGTTAGTTTTCATCGTGTAGTCAGTTGATAAAAGAAAATATGTAAGTGACAACTTTAGTCGGAACATTCTTCAGATTATTTTTTATTTATAAATAAAAATCACTAAGTGACTCAATAAATTATTCTTCACCACTAATTGAACCATTCTCACCAAAATTATATTTATAACTCATTTAATAGGAAGAGTTGATATAATTTCACTCTCAATATACTCATATTATGGTGAACCCTATTCTGTTATCTAATTCATTCACATCTTTCTTGAATATTTATTCTTTATGTTTTTCATGGTTTTTTCATTATCATAGTTGTTGTAATTGAATGAATACGAATGGAAAATTTTATCTATGAAATCTCTGTTACTTCTTCAAATTAAAATCTACACATTCTATACATTTTATAGAAACAATCAGTATAATAAGATAGATCCAATTAGAGCTGTAAAAAGTGACCTGATACCAATTGAAGTTCTAACTAGACCATGAAGGTACACTGAAGGGGGTGAATTAGTTAACAAATTTTTTTCATGATTTATTGTAGAGACCCAAAGGTTGACGTACATGGAAATTACATTACTTTTGAAAAATACATAATACATAACAAAAACAGACATACAAGGACCGTAATAGTTTAGTGTCTTTGGAAACTTGGAACGTAATCTTCTAATCGTGGTGAAAGATCTTCAACATCTCCCATAAAGATCTTCCTTTTTTTTTTCTTACCTAAAAATATTCTTTATATCCTGGGTAAAAGAAAACATAAAAAGTGTGAGCTCAAATTCTAATTAAGGGTAAAAAAAAAAGAAATATCAATCACATCATATTCATAAGAACATAACTTTTTTAAATCTTATCCTGCAAAAGAGATCATAATTTCATAACATGGGATAAATCATGGCCATGAAATTTAATCCCAATAATCATAACTTAAAACATAAAACTTTGTGTCATACACACATAATCATAGAGAATCATTTCTTATTAGTCAAGACTCATTTCCAAGACTATCTTAGTGGAAAAAGTCCATTTTTGTACCGAGTTCACTCCTCGTTTCAGTCATGTTTTACTGAACCGGTTTAACCTGCCGTTCCAGCCATGTCTATCTCATGAGATATAAAATCTTTAACCAATTAATTGGAGGGAGATATAGGTCTCACCCATCTCATAATGATACCATTATTATGTGGGCCACAAAATCATAAACCATACGTCATAGTATAACCTATGTAATAAAAATGGGATTCTTAAACATCAGACATCATAAATTCATATAAGATAAATGAATTCATAAAAATAATTCCATCACAACATAATCAAATCAATGTAATAATAGGGATAAAAATAGAACCCTTTATTATCTTAGATGGAAAATAATTTTGATAAAACACTTGAACTCCATTCTTGATGAAAATATCCTTTCTACTTCAAAACACTTTTCCTTTCTTAACATTTCAAACAATTATAAACTAAAAGAATTTGATTAAAAATAAAAATGAAAACATGTAAAGGAAACTTCTTGGAAATAATGTTTTAAAAAAAATCCATTCATGCCGTATAAGTTAAAAAAAAATTCTTCTCGTACTTTATTCAGAAAAATAAAAAAGTACCTCGTACGAAAAATGAAAAAAGATTCCATTCATATCCTTTACTAAAAACTCACAGAAGGGTAAAATTGGACTTAAACAATTGTAGGTGGATTTAAATAATATTACATATTGAGGAAACATGGATGTGGATGATAAAATACACCCCAGTAAATTCCAAAGTATAAACAATCTCGGATAAAAATGAGATTGTGATATTTCCCTTACCTCAGGTCCGATATGCTTTGTACGTGTTAGAACCTCCTGTATAATGATTTAAATCATGTAATTGACTTATTACATAATCATATTCATTGTTATGATACCATATATGGTCATATTCTTCACTTTTTATTAGAAATATTTCATTACTACTTGTTATTCGGATGTTTATTTCTTTTTGTTCTTATGCGTGTTTTGACGAATAAATTCTTATTACTCCTTATAGGGTATAGATACATCATTTAAAGAATGGTATTAGTGTAATATATATCATATTAATTCATTAAATTCATTTATATAATCATTATTCAATGAATATCATATAGAACGAGTCGCATCACATCGTGGAGACGGTATGCCGTACGTACGCACGAGTGATGATATCGTTCCCATGATCGTGGAATTGTATTGAAGGGTATGTATACTATTTCAGAATCAATATCAATTTACAATAATAATATATAGTTATTCTTTACACCATCATACCCATCCAAGTAAGGTGGTGGTGGAAAACAGATTACACCACGGCGTGGAGACGGTATTCCGTACGTATGCACGCGCGGTGATTTCGTTTTCTGTAGGATGGATAAGAAGTGAAATAGGGTTGTTTCATATTTATAATAACATATCAGTATATGAGGGATACTGATTTTATTACCTAATAATGAAAAAACTAAAGAAGAGGGAGTAGAAGAAGAATGGAACTTGAAGAAAATGGTAGAAGGTATTACCTCTTTCTCGAAGTGCCTCCTTTAAACATTCTCTTAAGGCACTAGAGTTTATCTTTTGAGAAGACCAGTACCTCTAGTAGGTTTCTAAGGAAGTGGGTAAGTGAAATTATCAGGGTTTGGACGAGATTTAAGGATCAAATTGGTGTGAGGAAGAGAGGGAGGAGGTGCCCTTTTATAAGGGAGGAGAGGGGCACCTTTGGAAAGTGTGGAAATATTATTTTATTATAAACTTATCTTCTGTTTAAAAAGGTCCAAAAATCATTAAAGATGAAGATAAGATGACTCATATTCGAAATAGAATCATCCAATCAGAATTTTACATGTTTTGGAAAATATTTTAATCATTATAATCTTATTTATTTAAATCATTTATTAATGAGGTAAATACTTCATCATTATTGTGTCATAAATAATTTAATTTATATGGTGTATAAAAATTATAAAAAAATATCATTATGTATAAAATCTTTTTATCTTTATAATTAATATTTATAGTCGAAAATATAATTTATATAACCCCTTATAAAAATTAATTACTAAAAGATTTTTGTTAATGTCAATTTTGTCTTTACATAAAATTAATTAATCCAAATTGTCATTGTCACTACCAAGTGGCTAAATGGGGTCCCACAATCGACCCAAGGATGCCCATGGTCTTCCACCAATCATACAATAATGTTAGGACAAGTTTCAAGGTAATTTGGAATTATTATAATATTCTTTTAACTTGGAATTACCCTATTTACCTTTAACCGTGGTAAATAAAAATTACCGTAGGTACTTTTCATAATATCAAAAAAAGGTAACCTATTAACATAATTTGGACCCACTGATTCCAAATATGGAATCCATTTTTCAAAATTCAAAACACAAAATTTTCAGTAATTAATTTAAAATTAATCCCGTTGTTAAGCAAACTGGTTTTAAAAGATAAAACAATGCCAAAGATTGAAATGTTTTACCAATGAATTCAATGTAAAATTAATGCTAATTAAATACGTTATATTAAATGGTAAAAATATATTATATTTATACTTTAAAAAAAATTCAATGTTATAATTTAACCTTATAAATTATTGTGACGAAAAAAGTTGTTTGTAATTAAAATATGGCGTGTTTTTACTATTCATTAAAATATGAAAGTTATTAGAATAATATGAAAAATTTATCCAAAGTAAATTTTTATATCATGATTCTAAAGAAGAATTTTATTTTGTCAAATTGAACTTATAAACTTGTCAAAAACTAGATTTAATGTGGGTGTGCCATCAAAAGGCGGCAAAACATCATTTTTTGAAAAATACTTATTTTACCCGAAAAATTTATTTTGTTCTTATATCATGTTATAGAAACTGTGTAAGTTGAATAATAATGTTATAAAATTCAAAATTTAGTTAATAATATTCATAACGGCTAGTTCATAATAATATTATAATAATATATCGTTGTTTAGTAAAACCCAATATTGCGTACAACACACGCTATCGAGGAAGGTCGCGATTGCGTGTAATGCAAGCCAAGTTAGGGTTGCGTGTAGTGCACGACTCCTTTTTTGTTATTTATAAAATACATTTAATATATATATACTCAATGTTTCGTAGAATAACTACTATCAAACAAACATGAAATTGTGTGTAACATGATACAATATTAGTGTTGCGTATACTGCAAGCTAATACGGTGTTACGTATAGCGCAAGATAATCATGGTGTAGTTTACAACAGAATATATGAAAGAAATTAAAATGAATATATCTTATAAAATATCGGGTTGTTACATTCTACCCCCATTAAAATGAATTTCTCCCTCGAAATTCGTTGGGGTTATAAATCGTTTACTATTCATAGAAACCCACATCGTAAAAAGGAATACTAAAACTTGACTTTAAAAAAGAAAGTTAGAAATGTAATGGTCACCCATGGTAACTCAGCATTTGGTTTCCACATATGAGAGTATAGGTGAAAATATGGATATGGAGAAAAAATCTAACCATAAAGTTCTGATGGAGAGTGGTAGAGAACATGGATATGAAATAACCAACAATCACAAAGCCATAGATTTGCGATGATCTAAGGTACCATCTAATTCATCAGATACTAGGACAACATTTTTTGGTTTTCAGGATCATTTCTCTAATGTTGAAGAATTTTCAAATCAAAAGAAATACTTACTTGATTTTGGTACAATCTCACCATTGTTCATTCCTTGAAAAATTTCCACATCATCTCTTAAAGAAATGAAGTTGAATATGCCATTAATGAAGTGTTAGCAGATCATGTGATAGAATGATGAGTCATTCCATCTGTTTCAAACAAAAGGTTAGAAAAAGTTATCAAATATACATAAGTCCATCTATGGTGTGGTTAATCGTATACGATTCCAAAAATGAACTTATACTTCATATATCATACCGCTTAATAAAATAAAACTAGTTTCTACTATCCAGGGACATCATATAGGCCAGTGGTAGGAGATAAAGGCCAGTCACACTTCGGTTGTGGGTTCGATTCCCGCAACCTTGTCCGACGCGATGGGTTATCGCCCGTCCAATAGGTTGTCTTTTTAATAAATCTACATTACTATAACATCCCATCTATAATATCGAAAAAAAGTTATATCCTTAAACAATACTAACTTATGTCTAACATAATCCATTCCAATATTTATGCTTATCTAAAATACTTCGGTCCAAGCTCATTGTATAAAGAAAATGATTACTTGAAAAGTCACATAACAATTACGTGAATGCCATTATTTATCCCCCATATATCATAAGATATATGTTGTTGGTCAAATTACAAACATGTGAATACCTTAATCATGTATTCTCTTGAAAAATGAATACCCATTTAACCTTAGTGAAAACATGAATGATGTCAAAAGTTAACTCTTTCCACATACCAAAATCCAAAAATTTCTATATACTCAAACCATGATATTACTTTGTCCTTATTTTCGTCATGATCTCATGATTACTATCATATTATTTTCTCCTTATCCATTCCCTATGCAAATTTCATCTTCTTTCCAAAAATATTTGAATCACTTTTCATGGTTACCGGTACCATAAAATTATTGAAAACCACAATAGACTAATACAAAAATATTCGAATACAACATTAAAGTACCTCAACAACATTATTCTTGAAAACCAATACATAAACACTTAAACCCATCCTCTTCAATGATTGTCCTGGAATAATTCCTTGATTTAGAAGTAACATTTTAGGTCAGTGCATTGAGTTGGTTAATGCCCATGTTCTCCACAAATAAGACATTGAACTCCATAACAGTTTGTCACTCTATGACCCTTTTCTCCACACAGATAACATATGTCCCTCCATTTGAGGTATTCCTCAAGGTTCTTCTTCCCTTCTTTAGAAATCTCAATCTTCCTTTATTTATGCTCCTCAACATGAAAAAATGCATAAAAATCTATCTTCCTCTTATTTGATGATTTAAGAATACCACTGAATTTCACATTTTTAATCATATATAGCGATGACTGATTCGGCATAATCACAATATCTTTCTCTCTAGGCATTACGAAATCTCGTTGCTCATATTCACCAATTTTTTCATTGGATTCAATGTTAACCGAATTCCTTCTGGTTCCCTCCATCAACTAAAACACAAAAAGAATTCTATGAGGGGAAAATCATACAAGGAAAATAACATAATCAAGGGGGAGTACCTTCGACATCTAACATATTAGGTTTAATTATAAGATCATAAGCGCAATTCTAGGACTATAACCTATACGTATACTTAACCATAGGGACATCCCTAGACATACCATAGAAATATATCTAGGGATTTCACTATCGTTTTCGCATCCTAGTTTCCAAAGGTTGACTAAACCTTTCCTCTGATACCAATTGTAGATACCCAAAGCTTGACGTACATAGTCATTACATTACTTTTGAGGAATACATAATACATAACAAAAACAGACACACAAGGACCGTAATAGTTTAGTGTCTTGGGAAACATGGAACGTAATCTTCTAATCGTGGTGAAAGATCTTCAACATCTCCCATAAAGATCTTCCCCTTTTTTTTCTTACCTAAAACCTTTCTATATATCCTGGGGAAATGAAAACATAAAAAGGGTGAGATCAAATGCTCAGTAAGGGTAAACAAAAGAAATATCAATCAAATCATATTCATAAGAACATAACATTTTTTAAATCTTAACCTTCAAAAGAGATCATAATTTCATAACATGGGATACATCATGGTAGTGAAATGTAATCCCAATAATCATGACATAAAACATGAGACTTTGTGGCATACACACATAATCATAGAGAATAATTTCTTATTAGTCAAGACTCATTTCCAAGACTATCTTAGTGGACAAAGTCCATTTCTGAACTGAGTTCACTCCTCGTTTCAGTCCTGTTTCACTAATCCGGTTTAACCTACCATTCCAGCCATGTCTATCTCATGAGATATAAAATCTTTACCCAATGCATTGGAGGGAGATATAGGTCCCAACCATCTTATAATGATACCATTCTTATGTGTGCCACAAAATCATAAACCATACATCATAGCCAAATGGGATTCTTAAACATCGTGACATCATAAATTCATATAAGATAAAGGAATTCATAAAAATAATTCCATCACAAAATAATCAAATCAATGTAATAATAGGGATAAAAACAGAACCCTTTATTATCTTAGATGGAAAATAATTTTGATAAAAAACTTGAACTCCATTCTTGAGGAAAATATCCTTTCTACTTCAAAAACACCTTTCCTTTCTCAACATGTCATACAATTCTAAAATAAAATAAGTTTATTAAAAATAAACTTTAAAACTTATAAAGGAATCTTCTTTGAAATAATGTTTTAAAAAAAATCCATTCATGCCGTATAAGTTAAAAAAACATTATTCTCGTACTTTTGTCAGAAAAGTCAAAAAGTACCTCGTATGAAAAATGACAAAAGATTTCATTCATATCTTTTAATAAAAACTAAATGAAGGGTAAAATTGGATTTAAACAATGGTAGGTGGATTGAAATAATATTACATATTGAGGAAACCTGGATGTGGATGATAAAATACACCCCAGTAAATTCCAATGTATAAACAATCTTGGATAAAAATGAGATTGTGATATTTCCCTTACCACCGGTCTGATATGCTTTGTTTGTGTCCGAACCTCCTGTATAATGATTTAAATAATTTCATTGACTTATAACAGAATCATATTCATTGTTATGATACCATATATGGTCATATTCTTAGCTTGTTATTAGTAATATTTCATTACTACTTGTTATTCGGGTGTTTATTACTTTTTGTTCTTATGCGTGTTTTGTAGAATAAATTCTTATTACTCTATATAGGGTATAGATACATCATTTACAGAATGGTATTAATGTAATATATATCATATTCATTCATTCAATTCATTTATATAATCATTATTCAATGAAGATCATATAGAACGAGTCGCATCACATCGTGGAGACGGTAGGCTGTACGTATGCACGAGCGATGATATCATTCCCTTGATCGTGGAATTGTATTTAAGTGTATGTATACTATTTCAGAATCTATATCACTTTAAAATAATCATATATAGTTATTCTTTACACCATTATACCCATCCAAGTAAGGTGGTGGTGGAAAACAGATTACACCACGGTGTGGAGACAGTATTCCGTACGTACACACGCGCGATGATTTCATTTTCCGTAGGATGGATAAGAGGTGAAATAGGGTTGTTTCATATTTATAATAACATATCATTATATTAGGGATACTTACTTTATTACCTCATAATGAAACAACTAATGTAGAGGGAGTAGAAGAAGAATGGAACTTGAAGAAAATGGTAGAAGGTATTACCTCTTTCTCAAAGTGACTCCTTTAAACTTTCTCTTAAGGCACTAGAGTTGGTATTTTGAGAAGACCAGTACCTCTAGTAGGCTTATAAGGAAGTTGGTAAGTGAAATGATCAGGGTTTGGTCAATCTTGAAGGCTCAAATCGATGTGAGGAAGAGAGGGAGGAGGTGCCCTTTTATAAGGGAGGATAGGGGCACCATTGGAAAGTGTGGAAATATTATTTTATTATAAACTTATCATCAGTTTCAAAAGGTCCAAAAATCATTAAAGATGAATATAAGATGACTCATAGTCGAAATAAAATCATCCAATCATAATTGGACATGTTTTGGAAAATATTTTAATCATTATAATCTTATTTATTTAAATCATTTATTGATGAGGTAAATACATCATCATTATTGTGTCATAAATAATGTAATTTATATGGTGTCTAAAAATTATAAAAAATATCATTATATAGGAAATCGTTTTATCTTTCCAATGAATATTTATAGTCGAAAATATAATTTACATAACCCCTTATAAAAATTAATTACTAAAAGAAGTTTGTTAATGTCAATTTTGTCTTTACATTAAATTAATTAATCCAAATTGTCATTGTCACTACCAAGATGATCAATGGGGTCCCAAAATCGCCCCAAGGATGCCCATGGTCGGCCAATACTCATCCAATAAGGTCAGGACAAGTTTCAAGGTAATTTTAAATTATTATAATATTCTTTTAACCTTGAATTACTCTATTTACCTTTAACCGTCGTAAATAAAAATTATCGTAGGTACTTTTCATAATATCAAAAAAAAGTAACCTATTAATATAATTTGGACCCACTGATTCCAAATATGGAATCCATTTTTCAAAATTCAAAACACAGAAGTTTCAGTAATTAATTTAAAATTAATCTCGTTGTTAAGCAAACAGGTTTTAAAAGTTAAAACATTTCCAAAGATTAAAATGTTTTTACCTATGAATTCAATGTAAAAATAATGCTAATGAAATACATTATATTAAATGGTAAAAATATATTATATTAATACTTTAAAAATATTAAATATTATAATTTAACCATATAAATTATTGCGATGAAAAAAGTTGTTTATAAATAAAATATAGCGTGTTTTTACTATTCATTAAAATATGAAAGTTATGAGAATAATATGAAAAATTTATCCAAAGTAAATTTTTATATCTTGATTCTAAAGAAGAATTTTATTTTGTAAAATTGAACTTATAAACTTGTCAAAAACTATATTTAATGTGGGTGCGCCATCAAAAGGCTGCAAAACAACATTTTTTGAAAAATACTTATTTGACCCGAAATATTTATTTTGTTCTTATACCATGTTCTAGAAAATGTGTATGATTAATAATATTGTTATAAAATTAAAAATTTAGTTAATAATATTCATAAAGGCTAGTTCATAATAATATTATAATAATATATCGTTGTTTAGTACAACCCGGTATTGCATAAAACACACGCTATCGAGGAAGGTCGCGATTGCGTGTAATGCAAGCCAAGTTAGGGTTGCGTGTAGTGCACAACTCCTTTTTTTTATGTATAAAATACATTGAATATATATATATACTCAATGTTTCGTAGAATAAATACTATCAAACAAACATGAAATTGTGTGTAACACGATCCAAGATTAGTGTTGCGTATACTGTAAGCTAATATGGTGTTTCGTATAGCACAAGATAATCTTGGTGTAGCGTACAATAGAAGATATGAAAGAAATTAAAATTAATATATCTTATAAAATATTGGGTTGTTACATTTATATTTCTTTTATATTACTGATTTTATTTAGAAACTCTTCACTTGTTAAAGTGATATGATCTTCCTTGTTTACAAAAAAAATGCCACATGATCGACATAAAGTAAATGAAGCACTGTACATTGTATTTTTACATGGTTCTCCCCAGATGTGGGGGAATATACCCTTCTGGTGTTCAAGATGTTCTAATACCAAGCTTATATACTAAGGATTACTAACCAATTAAATGTGTGTTGGTACGACATAACCATGATAAAATTATTGGTAGGTTAGAAACTTTTCCAACATTATAATAACATCCCTCATTTGTTATTTATAATATAATCCCATCAGTGTATATATAGAAACTCATAACCAATGAGAACTATCGCAATAACATCGATCTTCCACAACAACACAAAACCGATCTTTCTCTTTGAACCATCATGAATTAACTAATACTACACATTCTCAATCTAGATGAAATACTTTTGAATTCCACTAAATATAATCAACAAAAATCAATTTTAGTCATCTTAGAATACTTCTTCTAAATTATAAAATATAACGCTTCGAATTCAACTCACTATAGTAATAGAAAGAACAACTAAAAATATATCAGTGAACTGAAAGTTTTTATCTTTTTTGCATCACTGAATAATATTTTTTCACGTCAACAATATTATTATACACATCAATATCTTGTATTTTTCATGAATTTATTTTTCTCATCACTTGAAAATTTATAATGAATGTAATTAGACACCATATTTACATATCATCTTATTGGGACTATAAATATAATACATTGGGTATATTTTTGTTTCTTCTTTATAAGAACACATGATTGTTACACCTTTATGAAACCAAATTTATTATAAGACCTTCTTGGTATGACCCATTGATATTACACGTCATTTTTTTGTTCTTTTATACTATATTCATGATGTCATTGTATATTAAAAGTGTTTGAATCACTAAAATTCATTACAAAAAGACCAGTGTATCACACTATCGACTTCTTACACTAATCACACCCACTTTGTAAAAAAAATGATAACAAGCATTTATTTTCTCAAAAAAATTAATGTAAACTATTATACTAATTTCAATACATGAGATTCTTACAACCAATAGACATGGAAAGATATCAAGATATTCATTCATGTGATGCTCAGAGTACTAAATTCCAAAACTCGGCCAACTAAACTAAATACAAAGCACTCGAATCAACTTCCATCTTCATGTAAATGAAATACACTGTATATAAATTAATTCTCAACCTTAGACATAAATTACAAATGAATATCATTACATTAGTATCATTATTTTCTTCGGGTAATAATATAAGAAAGAGGAATCATGAAAGAAACAATCTTCTGTGCGTATGTAAAATAAAACTCATGTTTACATCACATAAACTATTCTCATGTATGAATATCACCTACTTCAAATAACAGGTAGTTTGTGAGAATGAATGTTTGAATATATATTTTCTCATGTGAATGTTTCATAGTATCACCTTATTCTATATAAGAGATGATTCTTTGAAGAACTAAACTTCACATAACCAGTAAAAATAAATCATTTCATTAAAATTGCGTTGGAGTTCATTAGTAAAATTTTCAAATAAGAATATTAATAATAAAACATCTTACAATTTGTGGTCTTTTAATCATAACAGATTAGATTAATGATTTCATATTCAATGATTTTCAAGGCTCAAACAAACATCATGTAATCGTATGATTAGTGAAACAACTCAAACACATGTAACCTTCCATTACAAATGCATAGAGCCTGATCCACTAAATTTCTATCTCCAAGAATCTCTTGGATATATAATATGTTATCATATGAGAGATAAGATACACACAAAAGATGAGAACCTCATGTGTTATTTATAGGAAACACATATTTTCTGTTAACCTTCATTAATTATAGAAAAATCATTAGGTTTTTTTAGGCCATTTCACCGACATGAATCATTACCATCAAAGGGGATGAAATGATTTATCATTTGATGAAATTATTTGGTATGGTCTTATTTAAATGAAGAAAAAATTTTCTATGATATTTCGATCACCATAGTATTTTTAGAACACAGAAATATGATCAATATGCTCAGATAGAGTTTCGGTCGATGTCACTCATTGAGATCACATTATACCTATATAATAGTCGATGGATTGCTACAAAATATGACAAAAGAATGTTCTAGATGGATAAGAAGACATTTAAAATATAAATATGGATTAGTTGTTTAGATAGATAGATCATATGGTTTTGGATCAATCTAGGAAATAATGAATGGATTACATATCAAAATTCCAGCCATTTCCTCGCTCTTATATAATAAAAGGTACATTGTATAACCACCAGAATGGTTACCAGATACTCTAGTATAAAAACATAGAACCTCCCTGTGTTGTTATCATGTCAGCACGCATGATTTTTTCTCTTATACCTATACATGTGACCTTGTGGAATCTCTCCATGCAAAAGATATCCCTAATAACAGCCATACTAGAAGTCTTTCTAGGATCTATGTAGGGAAACTTTTTAATATATACTTCATTAAAAATCATTATCATATTCTGTATGAAATTAGAAATACATCAAACATAAATCTTCTCTAATTGGAATTCCATTATAAAATACAAAACATTCATATCTAATGATTTAACCAATGTTTCTATACAAATAACCAATGACACTAGTTTTCTAAACTACAAACCAGCTCTACAATCATCACAATTATTTGTTTATTTATTTAATGAAACATATTCCAATGAAAAAATCATTTTAGAAAAAAAATTTGTTTTCAATAATAATTAAATGGTAGGACACAAACCCAAAACACAAAACATCAATTATTGTCACATTGACTTTTTATCACATTGTATTGATAAAAATTAAAACACATATATTTCTTTCAATAAGTTTTTCTTTTTCATTTTCCATATGCATACTATGGGTTTATAATGTTTCAAATTATCTAGATTTATAACACAAGTCTTTTGATTATAGATTTTCAAGACTCATTCCGTTTCCATTTTTTCAAATTTTATTATTTAGGTATTGATGGGTATGTGTTATTTTATGATTCACTCATTAACTTGGAATATGTCATCATACCCTGTTGAACACTTATGTTCATTCGTGAAATTTAATTGTAAATTCTACCCTTATATATAGTTTAACTTTAGCCTTATTATGTTTCTGTTTCCCATAGTTTTATAGAATTATGTAGAATGATATATATCAATAAAGGATTTAAAATAAATAATGTTTATCACTTATTGAAATGTAAGAAAACATGGGAATAAAATTAGATGAGGTTCAAATTTATGGAGAAGTTGTTTATGCGACCAAGATTTTTTGAGTATCTTTTTCAACATTGTGTCCTCATTCTAAAATACTATAAACCTAAAACTCTAATAGAATGTTCTTTATAAATTTTTTCCTTTTGATTTTTTATGGTTTTCATTGAGGAATATTGATTCAAAAATATAAACATCAAAGACGAGAGTTTAATGTTATTTATTTCACCATATGATCTAGATGAACAGTTCTTAGGTAGTTATAATTGGAATTAATGGTCAGTTTAGATATCTTTATAGATTATGATGTTATCAAATGAGGTTATATTAAGTGTTATTGAAACCATCATAAGACTATAATATTAATTTTGATCATTATTTAAATTTCTTAGGCACATAATTTAAGGTTACCAAGTACTATAAAATATTGACTTTACTAAGGACATTTTTTAGATTTTTTTTTCATGTGGAGGTATTTGTAAAAACTAGGAATTTTTTTTTATGCGGGATTTATTTTTCATGGATAATGAAAAAAAGGGAAATCTGATTTTCTAAGTGTTAACCTATTGCATCTGGACAAGTGGTGTGACTTTAACCCATTACCAAAAGTGGATAAGGTTTTCATGCACCACTACTATCCTATATGATTTCCTTCTCAGTATAATGTGTTTATCTTATAAAAACTAT
The DNA here is from genome assembly GCA_963277665.1 of Viscum album. Lineage (NCBI taxonomy): Eukaryota > Viridiplantae > Streptophyta > Magnoliopsida > Santalales > Viscaceae > Viscum > Viscum album. The sequence goes on along the minus strand of OY728167.1, from coordinate 460,011,753 downwards.
GTTAGAGGCACATAGGATTTTTTTGGAGGAATAAGGGTTGATTTTACTTGGAAGAATATAAAATCAAATTCTTCTAATAATTGGGTTTTATACATAACCTAGAAATTATTATCGATTTTAATGGATATTTCTTTATGTTATAATTTAGTTTCAACTTTAGATATAACTTTTAAAATTTAAATAATACGGTATCAATTTTTTGGTTTACAAGTTTTGGGAATTATCTTACCATATTCTAAGAATTTTGGTTTTTTTATTATATAATGAAAGGTGGAATATATTTACTATTCCATTTATGATTATGTGGTTTTTTAAAATTGATATTAGTGCTTTAATATTGAAAAATTAATCATTAATACTCATTATATGGATAAAATTAATAGATATTGGTAGATTGTGAAATTTAAATTTCATGTATGTATATTTATTTAATTTTTCGTTTATGAGAGTGAAATAAATCCTAGAACATTGGGCAGAAGGATATTGAGGTAAACAAATATCATATTACCATATTTTATGATTATATCAATGGCCTTTTCCAGATCTATTATGATTAATTTTTTTCTAATATTACCTTCCTCTTGTCTATATTCTCTATCACTCTTTATTAGACCATGGGAATATGTTTTTTCTTCTGAAACAATCTTTTAATTTCCCATCAATTTTTTTACATCTGTTGTATAATAGTTATATAGAAAATCCAACGTATTTTATGTCCCCACCCATCCCTTTTTAATAAAATGTTAAATAAATCCTTTCTTGGAGACATTGGTTTCAGTAAGGAAATTCAGAAAATGAAAATCCTTTGATAACCAAGATGAATTTCTACGGTGAAATTCATTTAAGGTGGTACAATGTAACATCCCAATACATTATGAAATATATTCTTTCAAATTAATTTAAATTAATTAATATACATTATTAGATTAGATACATAGTTTATCTTGGGTCAAATACAAGACATGTCTATATTGGATTGTACATAATACTATGTTATTCCAAAAAAAAAAATATATTGTTGATTTATTTAATTATGTAGTTTTTTACTATCTATTGTATTAGTGGGAATTAATAGTAATATCTAAATAATGTTCAAAAATATTTACAAAATTACTTGGATTTCATCCAATAAATTTTATAGACTTAATATAATAATAAATCCAATTTTAATCATAACAAGATGTATATTTGAAACGGTATTTTTACTTAATTTTAATGGCACATATATTTTAAAAATAACTTTTTAAATTTTTATAATTTGTATATGATAAAAAATTAAAATTTTGTAAATAAATATCAAAATTTAGTATCATTGAATTCTTGGTATTTTTTAAAATCATTCATATTTTTATGAATATTTGATTGATATTGATTTTTTTGCTAAAAAAATATGCATCCAAATTGTTTAAAGCGTTTAACTATGCTATTAATTTTTTCAAATAAAAATCACATCATTTTTATATCCTTTCATCTTATTTATGCCATTCAGAGAAATTTCACACTGAATATAAATATAACAACTCAGCAAACATTTGAACTTCTAATTTTAAAAGACATTCATTATCGTCTCTTGTATGGGATGAATTTTAAATTAATTCCTTCCTCTTCTATGATTATTATTTTGGAAAATGGATTAAATATATTTGAATTGTTGTAATTTATATTTTATAATATTTTGTACATATTTTTTTTGACAAAAGTAATTAGATAAGGTAATTAAAATTAATTACAATTATTAAGGAAACAATGTGTTACTTGGTGGTACAAACATAAAATTAATTATCTAAATGACTCAAAAATTTACCAATAGAAATTTTTTGGACAGATTTTGACCCTCAAGACATTATTATCCATTTTTATGTGTCATTAGTATACTATTACATGGTAGATACCATTATAATAATTTATGTAATTGAAAAGTAAAAAAATATTTTTGCTTACCTTTAACATTTATAAAGCCATGACGTATAGACAAAAAACCAAATTAGTTCATTTTTAAATATTATATTGAATGATAAATGAATTTATTTTTTATAATATTTAATTTTATTTAATATTTATACATGAATAATTTTGAATAAATTCTGAACGAATGAGAAATTTAGTAACTGTTTAGTTAAAAATTAACTAAAATGAATGAAACTAAAAAAATATTAAATTAAAGTAAATTGATTGAATTATTGTATTTCATTTTTTATAGATAAATCTATCATGTTAAATAGTTTTATATTTAACAAATTTAATATTCCATATTCATCTTGATATTTTTAAATTTATATAAACTAAATAATGATAAAATTAACATTAATGTAATTTTATAATAAATGATATTTTATTAAAAAAATTAATCTTTATTGAAAATAATATATTATTAAAAATTAATTTTAAATATTAATAAATATAAAACAATATATATTCATGCATAATTATACCTTTTAAAATAAAAAATTGACCCATAAATAGTAAACACCTTGTGAACGATGTTGGGTTGAAGAAGAGGTCTGGCACGTTACATGTGTTTATGTTAAAATTAAATAGAAGCACATATGTGAATATTTTTTTAAAAATAGTTTTCATATTTTTGATTTAGTGTGTATAAATTTTTAATTTTGTATCTATTTAAGTTTTTCTTAATGGATGAACTACATAGGTTAGAACACTAGTTATGAAAATGAAAAAACAAAATATGAAAAATTAAGGAAACAAAAGGATCATCGAAAAACAATAAAAATCATTTTTCTATTTTGTGGTGTTAGTGTGGATCAAAAATAATTCGCATTTACTCAATATGTTTTTATTTTTTAATAGTATTATGTAATTAATACATCCCAGTAGTGATTACCTTTTTATATTAACAATAATTCCACCCTTCCTCTATAAAATGGAATTCACTCTTCCCCTTTCTTTACACATCTAAATACATTTGGTTCATCCAAAACCTGCCCAAATAGTCTCTCAAAATACATCATCTAAACATCGAGTCCTATCTTAGGGCATAAATTCATCCCTAGATGCCCATTGGTGCAAACCAAAATGAGTTACCTGATGAAGATGTAACATTCATAAACATCCATATATACTTTATTTATTATACACCAATTAAATTATTATTTTTCAATTAATAAATAATAATATAAGTATCCTAAATATAGTGATAATTTTTATATGTTAATGTTAAACCCATACCTACACACACTACCATCAAATGGGTTATGAAATTACCATTCGGGTATGACTATGTACCATATCAGAAAACGATGTCGATCATTATTCTATTAACACCTCTCATGAGTGGGAATTATGATAGAAATGATTTTTATATATGATAAAAATTATATTTATGTTGTAATTATAGTTATAGAATTGTTATATAACACATAAATTTATTGTTTCCATTTTGGTTAAAAACAATAACATCATTTGTGGATGTGTGGGCTACTTCCCCTTATGCGATGTAATACGTTCACACATTACATCGAATGTATTAAGGATTGGATTAATTTAACATATTTTACATAAATAAAGTATAATTATATTTTTCAAATAATAATATTTATGGAAATATAATTTAACAATTTCATTATTTCCTCTTTCACACACTGAAATGTGATAACATCGTTAATGGTTGGGTGGACTATAGCCTTCTAAACATGATTTGATTCCATTTACATCTCAATAATTATATATATAAGTATTAATTATTGAATAAAATTTTATTTTTGTTAAAATTTTCATTGTGTATTAATAAATTTTACTTAAAATCTTCCCATAATGATCATTGAAACATGATAATGTTTCTCATGCGTACATACGACCAACCATCTCCATGATTGTAATGATTTCTAATTTTTCATAACAATCATTAATTATTGGTTTTAAAATAATAATTTATTTATAGATAGTATAATTTTTTAATTTTTTATTATTATGGATTTTTTTATTTAATTCCCCCTTTACCATATATGTCCTACAAAAGTTGTTTTTGATACATAACCTGAGTAATGTCAAATCCCCAAACATATAATTAATTGTTTAGGTAGTTTCATATAACATTGTAAAAGGTGTAGTAAAGTTAATTATATATTTGAAAACAAATCTTAAGAATGTAAATAATTAACATAAGTTTATTATTTATGAGGTTAGAGGAGATGAATGATGAATCAAACTCATGGTAATGGATTCTTGTCTCAATTTTTCATTCATGAGTCATATGTCATAATCACCACTTTTTTATGTGTAACTAATACCCCTTTTCATATATTAAATCAGGAATTATTTTAACTTCAAAGTATTTATATTTATAATTCTATGATTATTACCTATATGGTTTTTAAGTCAAATGTTACCCAAAATTTTAAGTGGTATCATCTTAATTTACATTCAATTTAGTGTTATTTTTTATTATGGGACTAGTAATATTTATATGGTATACATATCTAGAATGAATTTTCATATTATGAGAATATTTTATTTCTTGTTTTTAAATGTTTCAATTATTTTCATTCATTTCTGGAACTGATGATTTAAAATAATATGTTTTAAGTGACCTATAGTTATATTATTATGTACATACACTTTTAATGACTGGATTTACAATTGCCACACATAATTATTTAATTAATTTAGTCTCACTCCAATGATACAATCTTTTTATGGGGTTTTCTCATCTACATTTTATTTTTGTGGTACATATTCCATATTTACAAATTATTTTTGTTTTTTGATGTATATACATAATAGGAATGTATTTTATGATTTATAAACTTAAATTTATCAGGTTATATATATCCTTTTTGTTAAATCTATTTCATGGAATTCACATTTTCAAATATACCGAAGTTGTATTGGTTTTTGTTTAACAATTTTCCTTATATATGAAGTTTGTTATGTTATAAAAGTATCATATTTTATAATTTCATGACCCATCCCCCTGGGATAGTTTCATGACTACCCTAGCCCATCTTTCATATTCTAGGGGTGGCAACCTAACCCTCGAAAGGCATATCTCTAAAATACAAAGGAATTTCCATTAAACCAGCAAACAAACAAACTAGGTACACAAAAAGATAAAACCACGTAGTATAACTACTGAATGTAAAAAGTGTGAATAGAAGCCGAATAGTCTAGTATACAAAAAAAACTAAAATAATATACAACAGAAAGGAAAAATAGATCCTCAGGTCGTCCACCAAGGATCCTACGTGAAGGGTAGGTACAGCTAGTCACCATGACTCTCCACGTCAACTGGTCCCCTCCATGCACCATCTAGTCCTAGCTCCATGATCTCATTCAACATTGTTAGTCATATGCATGTGACACAACACGGTGCGGGCGATGCCCATGCAAGGGTGAGTATAACAATACCCAGTAGGGACCCTGAGACCCTCGAAGGTCTTCTATAATTCATCAATGGAAAACTAAAATATTGATATCAATCACAATGCATAAAGTAGAAGACTCATCTCAAACCAGGTATATAACTTAAAAATATAAATAATTATGATTAGTCTTAAAGATAAAAGAACATTATTCCATTGAGAAGTTCTACTACTGAACCATGAATAAGTCATTCTATTTCTGATCCATACAAGTTTGTAATTCACCGATCCACAGAGGGTCATATATCGCTGATCCACACAGGGTTTTAATTCGTCGATCCACACAGTGTCGTATGTTATTGATCCATGATGGTATGATCTAATACTGGTCCTTTTCAGGTCCCACTACTGCTGATCCACACATGTTCATAAGTCGTCAATCCATAGAGGGTCCTATGTCATCGATCCAAATAGGGTCATAATTCATCGATCCTCATAGGTTCGTAAGTTTATAATCCACGATGGTCCTCTCTAAGGTTATTCCACTTCAGGTAACACTACTGCTAATTGAAAAGGGGTCATTCTGATGTCGATCCACAAAGAGTCATATGTCACTGGACAAACAGCCACAGGATTCCCGCACCTAGTGCCATTGAGTTCAGTAGATTCCACTCCTCAAGCTAGTAGTTGTACCTCAAATTCCATCAAGTCTCGTGAAGAAGTAATATAATGAACCACCATTTAATATGGGTTCCAATGAAACAGATGGCGGGTCAATAGGATGCTTGGTCTCTTAGTTATTGGAATTTTAGTACTGAGGGCCTAGTTGGATTCGAGACTGATCCAACCCGTCCATACATTAAAATTCTCTAAAACCCATGTGAAGTATCTCAAAAAGACCGACTTGTCCTAAGGGTTCCGGATCCGTAGATGGTTTGTCAAAAAGACGTCTGTTTTAGGAGATATGGCCCTTTGAACGAAACTAGGGTTGAAATGGGATTGGGTCAAGCCGGGTCTGGCTATGCCCGGATAGGTTTGGATGGGTCTATTCCGGCCCACTGGGCCGCGGTCTCGGCATGGCCCACCCAGCTGGGCATAGCCCCCTAGCTTGAGGAACCATCCCAGCACACTGGCTGGGTGCGTCTTGAAATCAGGGCGTAGTCCAGCTTCCCCGAATGAACTATGTTCATTCCAGTTCTTCAATCAGCAGCACCGGCCTGGAACCGCTCCAGTTAACCTATCCACGTGGACCGATCAAAGGCGTTACCCATGGGTGCAGGTCCGCCCACCTCCACTACTCGGAGTCGTGGCACCTCATCTGTGGAATCCCATTGCCTACCATCACCTCCTCCGTGGTGAGACGCTGTGGCGCGCCTCCAATCATCAATGTGCCTAGCATCAGCTGACTGCCCCATGTCCACCACGGCTCCTGCGGGTGCCGGCACCTCCTCGCGGATGGCATGAGACAGCCTCCACCACTCTTGTGTTTTCATACCGGTGGTACTTCGGCGGGCCACCAGTGAAGCTCTGGTAGTCCAAATTTCTTCCTGTCTCCCCCCTACAGACCTCCCGAGACATTTCCTAGTCTTCATGATCCTCATTTTTTCTTAGCGGCCATGTTGCTCAGTCGCCCACAAAGAATGCAACCAAAGAAAATCGGCAGATGGTCCGGGCCTTGTTTGGTTCGGCCTGCGCCCTCCAGGTTAGCGTTATATCATGTGAAGAATACGAAAATCATCAAGAAAAGATGAATTATAATACTATTATATTAAAATAGAACCCCTACATTAAACATGATGGATTCCACTGATGTTGAAAGAGGAGAATCCGTTGTTCGAAGGTGTTCATCGGAATTCGCTATCACCCGTTGATGTCTGCTTCGAATCTTCCATGGAATCATCGAATCTCCATTTTTAATTGGAGGAATTCGCCACTGTAGTTTCTTCATAGCTTCCTCTCGTAGATCTCCTAAAACCCATGACAATATTTTTGAATAAATAAAAGAAAAGAAACCACCTACATTGCGTTCATTAATGTGGTTCGTTAATGAACCAAAATTAATGTTATATTAATCCTATGAGCATCGTGGTTACGCAAACAAAGAATCAGGTCAAAAAATGGATCTCAATCAAAGCCTTACATTACGTTGTGGTCCTGCCACTATCTCTCAATGGTTGAAAAATTAATAAAATATATTTATCATTTTTTTTAAAATCTGAAAAATTAAAATTTTCACACGACTTTTGGTGAACAATCTTAAGCTCCGCCTATGAGAATCCTGGAGCTTTGAATTCATCATTTCCCATAGATTTAAATGATTGGTACCGGTTCAAAAGATAGAAATTCCTGCCCACACGTTTACTTAACATACCTTTAAAAAACTTCAGAATTCCATTTAGGGATCTTCAGGACTCAGAATCACATGCAGTCAATTTTCATAGTCATGTAATAATACCATTTTATTAAAAAAAGTGTATGGAATTTCCAGGTCATTCCATTCTACCCACCTTAGGTATTTATATCCCCAAAATCCACAACAAAGGATATTAAAATTAATGGTGGTACTGAGAAAAAATTTGAACCTCCCACTCTAATGTGATCTCCTGAAAGTTCCCATGCTTCCACCAAACACACAACAGAGGAGTCAAACATCCACAAAAGACCAGGTTATGTCAATCATCTATCTCCACTGGGAACTCCTCAAATGTCTCCCCATCATCAATGTCCATCTCTCTCTAGTCGATAACTTGCGATGGATCATGCATGTACCTCCTCAGTTATAAAACATGGAAATAATTAGGCACCTGGTGCATATATTTGTGAAGATCATGTTGGTACGCCACCTCAACAACACTAAGGAGAATCTGGAAAGGTTTTATGAATCTCGGAGATATCTTGCCGCCCTTACCAACTGTCACACCCTAGCTCCTGAGTGCTTGGAGCCGGTTCCATACAGAGGGTTGAATTGGGTTCGGGCTCTAAGAAACCAGCTTCTTCTAAAACTTTTCTTATACTAAAAACTGATACCTGATAAATTTATTTCAAAAACATAGGGTGAGAATAGGAATTCCCAATAAGGGGTTTTAAAATAACGTAATACACACAAAAAAACATTTGAAAACATTCTTTAAAAACATTCCTAAAAAAATCTTCTTAATTAAAAGTTGTAACACATGTAGCATGTCACAACAAAAGTGATTAATTAGAAATATGTTAGCAGAATTACCAAGACATGCAAATCGAGCATAAGCATGCTGAATAAACGAAATTCTAAACATTTATGGAATGAGAATATGTAAGCACAAATTAAACAGTTTAGAGTAATGATTAATCATAGTTTCACATAAAATAATAACATCAATTTACTCATTTATTAATGTGATACATTCTCTGGCCATAAAATCTCCATTTATTGCATAAATAATATTCTATACATATAACTTTTCTGATTCTCATAATCATAAGCTCTTTAACCAGGAATATTATACTAGTCGAATATTCCTCTGGTTAATTAATTCACAGATTCATAATGAGGAAAGTGCATATGCTGGACTGTGTCAAGGCCTCGTGCCATGATGTCTAATGATTAAAGCCTCGGACAAAATCCATAAATCATAAATAGGAAATGCCTAAGCGAATTCCTCTAGTAGTTGGCTCATGAGAGCAACCGATGCATCGAGGGGCTATAGCGGGCCCCACCCATCACATAATAAGTCCAATGCATTCCTGATACCTCTAAATCAAAGTGCACATACCACTTTTATTTAATAATCACTTATCATTTCAAGTAATCATAATTACTTGGTTCCTCATTTCACTTTAATCAAAGTGTCTCATACCACTTTGAATAATTAAATTCTTATTACATAAATTTACATGAAAAATAAGTTGTTTGATTATCACATAAAATAACAACTTTACAACTCCTCCATAGTAATAAACTTTTAATGCATTAAAATACATATTCATCTTTCATGCCCGATTCATGCACAGATTAATGGAACTAGAAATGGATTAAATAATAATATTCTAGTTACTATTCAGACAACATTTTTCTCCATGACATGCATAAACTAGTATACAATATTTGAACATGTGATATTGAATTAAAACTCACCAGCAATGAACGGATGATGTTACCAAATAAAAGGATGGTTCATGAAACAATTTTGACCAATTAATTAATGAAATTTTATTCTAGGTTCATAATTAATAAAATTTAAACCCAACATTCCGTGTGGGGTGTTAATTTCACATTTCCTCATACATTTATTATAGACGATATTTTGTTTAACCCATTAGACATTAAAACATTAAATTATGTGACTCAACCATAAACATTATAATTTAATATAAATAGTGTAGAGTAACTCATACATGTGAATATGATGTTGAAGGCCTCCAATATTTATGCTCATGAACTAAGAAGATCAAAGGAAAGCATTCAGAAAACTACAATTAGGGTTTGATGTTGGGTAAAACATTCATACAATGGGGCGTGCATAAAAAGTAGTGTTTAGTCAAGCCAAAAACAATTCAATACACATGTTTAGTACTTCTTCACAAACTATTGATATTTATAAATACAAAATGGTATCAAGTTGGCATTCATACACACATACCCACATACCTGATTATACATCATAAGTATACACAAGGTTCTCATTCTATGTTATTTTGACACTTGTAAATTGATTAAAACATGGATTTAATAATTAGGGTAAAATTACTAATTAAAAAAAAGAATTTATATTATGTGTATTAATATATAAGATCATACATGATTAGTTATGAAATTTTCGTATACAATGTGACTCCATGCATTCTAGTTCTTCATTATCTTAGAACTCAAACATAGAAATCTTGAACCTAGGCATATGAAATTTATTCAAATCAGAGGGTTGTGTATATTAAACCTATATATATTTTCATGTTCATATGTATATATGTAACTGATTATGTATTTAAGTCATAAGATAAATTTTCATGGGAATCCATACTTAGGGTCTATTAATACCCTAAAACTCAACATCTTGCAACCCATAAAGAATGAAATAACCTCAACCCATAGGATGATGTATATTTATATTACAACTGTATATATACATATTTACCCACAATATAAAACCAATCAAACAAGACAAATTTTTATCCCATACCTTATCTTGAGGAGGAAGAGGGGCTCAAGAGATGCTGGAAAACTCAGAGGACTCATTGAGGTCCACTAGAGGCTTGTGTACAAGGAATCAGGAGGTTATTTGGATGCATCGATGTGGTTTTTTTATAAACTATACTGAATAATTTAATGCAAATGTATAGAATTCGAGGCCCAAGTGGCCTTAAAATAAAACTAATGGTCATCTCTTGTAGAAAACATGTGAAGGAGGGAGGCCTATTGGTGTCATAGGAGAAGAAAAACGGTGAAATAAATTGGAGGTATGGTACTGGTGCATGGAACGCCATGGGAAAAGAAGACAACGATTTGAGTAAAAAATAGTGAGGGTTTTCAACGGCTATGATCAGATCATGCTTCAGTTCAAGGGCTGGGATGCGTCTGTGATTTTTAAAGGTAATGGACAACTCAGATTAAATCTGAGACTGATCGGAAAACACAAGATCGATGCGGCGTTTTTTCAAAAACATCGAATGATCACGATTAGATCACGCCAAATCGAACATCCCATGAAAAACGCGATGAAATTCACGATTGCTGAGGTTCAAGCTCAGGATCGGGATCAACAGTCCTGATTACATGATACGTGATCCAACAACCATGATCTCATTATGCACTAAAAACCCATTCCCACATTGAATCAGGGAGGCACATGAGACTTCCGTATAATCCTAACACTCCAAAGCAATACTCAGAAATCACACAGCAGACACTCAAGGGGCCTTACACACGGGCTCCCACCTCCACCGCAGGCCTCGACATACCTGTGCTCACCGCGGCCTTGCACCCGCGCTGCGCACCCATGCAATCCCGTGCTCCCATGCTCTTGTGCGCCCTCTCAAGAGACCTATGCCTGAGCTCAGGTTGGCCCAGGCTTGGGCTGAGGGCTAGGCTCAACCACCTTGTGTGAGCTACATCCCTTATCACATACATAAAGGGCTGGCCCTAGCATTCCCAATTGTTTATAAACACTAACCTAAATAAATATATTAAGGATCAAGGGTAAATATTACTCTATAAGAACTTCCCTTTTCAAACATGGATTTTATTTAATAATTTGAAAAATTAATAGACACCTAATTTTTCCTTATCTAATAATATTTCTTGAACTAATCATAAACACCAAAGAATAAACATAAATTTAAATTCAGTATATCCACGTAAAATATTTTGTACTAATATTATAGTTGTCAAAACAAATTTTATCAAATATATATTAAATGAAATTAAACATAACATAAATACACAGAATGAAAATATTTACAATATATTGTCATTAATTGTAACATGATTTGAATTTCATATTACATTTCAAAAACATAAAAGTATAATTCAAAACATTCATATATTCCCTTTTAATGTTCATGTATAGGAGTAGTTTTATAATTTCTCAATTTATAACCTAATTACTTGGTGAAGTAAAATAAACTTATAAGTTTTAAATTAATTGTCCATCAAGGCCAACCACTATATTTATAGACGTTTGGATTTTGTCATCACTATGGGAAATGGTAAAATTAGTACCATATAAAACCAAGACTTAGGGTGCCATAAAACTCAAAAGGATGAAAATGGTTCTCATTATACTCTTGGTTCTTAGTGTGGCCATAGTGTCTTTGGTCGTTCTTATGTTCCTCACGATGGATACTAAGGACCCCTATTATCTTCTTGGGTTTCTCTTTGTTTTGGGTGGTCTCCCTATAATCATAATAGGGTTTTTAATAGGTATCTTTGGATATCTTGATTTCACATTTAATCATGCATTATTGTAAACACTAAGGTGTTACTATTTGAATATAGAGCCCTATGCCCATTTCGTGTGTTTTATAACAAAATAAATTAAAATCATATTATTTTTTTTATAGGAAACAAGTTTTGTTCAATTATAAGACAACATAAAATATAATAATTACCATTATATGAAACACAAGTTTTGGGGTGTTACCTTATTCCCCACTACAAGGAATTGTGTCATCGTAATTCCCTTTATATAACCCCAAAATAATCTCTCTGATGTTCTTACAACAATCCCCATAGTAAAGGATCCTCAGGTGCGTTCATTGGAAAACCCAAATTGATGCTCAACTCTTCTAGTTCTCTGACCCAGACACACCTCAGACAGAAGGAGTTGAACTCTTGCATCGAACAATCAGGCTTCCAGAGGAAAGATCAAATGGTATAGAGTTTGGAAAAGTATGAATGAACCAACACACAAAGAACTCGCCATAATATGTCTCAACTAAGAACATATAAGTCGTAGACGTTGACTTATAGGCCAAAATTGAGGAGTTGGTACATGTAGGTATCATTAAGGTTTCCCTCCAAATAAGCCTCTTGAAAACATATCCTGGCCGTGTAGTTCCGGCCTAGGGTGAAACATAGGAAACTCCCTTCATGGAATTTTCCTCGTCACCAATACTTGGCCAGTTGTGTCGTGGATATGCGGTAGTAAATGAATGTATTACCTTGATTGGTGAAAAGAATGTCTGGACTAGTTGTCACTTCATATTGTTGTTTCCATGTTTTTTGCAAGATTGCGAGTAGTAGGTCCTCATCTTCATAGGTTTTGATCGTAATAATCTCCAGTACCTCTATAGGAAAAGAAAACATATGGTTTTCTCCTTCCATTTGAGAACATATTATAAAATTTCACTTCGTGATACTCATCCAAAAGTATATACAATGAATGTATGACAAGAGAAGAGACAAAAAGTTATATTCTTATATAATCGCTGGTGCAAAAGTAAAATAGGGATAATGGTTTCCCCAGTTCTCCGATACAAGAATCCCCAAAAATGACTCGATTATTTCAATCTCCCTGAACCATATGCATCCTGAGAAATCTGGTTCGATATTGTGGGTGCAATTGTGTTGTAACACCCCATGATTTTATAGTGTGTTATTTCTTCAAAATAATTAAATAACTTTCACTACACGCAACACCAAGTTCAATCGCACCATGACTTACCAAACAAGCTGTTCAAAAGAGTTTATGAATAGTGTCAACTAAATTTTAAACTTTATATAATCCTTATAATTTTAGAATCCATATTATGAGTTTCTTAGACATAATGTAAGAAGAAATTCATTTTCAGTATTTCACTTTTACCAAATTTTAATAGTGAACCCTTTTTAGATACTATATTTTAAACTTTTTGACTAAATGGGGACATCAAAAATTTAAAATGAAACATCCCAAGCTTCCACGGTACGCTAGCGTGTGTTGTACGCAACACCGAGTTCTAACACACCGTAACCAATCAAACTAGCCGCTATGAATAGTAATACCTACTTTTTGAAATTATATATATTTTATATTTGAAAATGGACTTCATTTTTGGATTCGGAATATTGAATTTAGCCTAAGGTGAAATTTTGGTACACTTCGGATAACTTTCATATTTTGATGAATAGTGAAAATTACTAAATTTTAATTAAAAAAAACTTTTTTAATCAAAATAATTAATAGTGATAAATTATGAATTTGAGTGGTTTTAAAGTATATTTAGAATATATTTTTACCATTTAATATAATTTTGGTCATTGGACATAATTTTACAATTAAACCGAACATAAACAAGTGTCAATCTTTTGATAGTTATTACCTCTTAAAAACACGCTTTTTGTTTTGACAGCGGGAATTAATTTTAAATTAATTTCTGCCACTTCTATGTTTTGAATTTAGAAAAATGGATTCCATATTTGGAATCAGGATGTCCAAATTGTGTAAATAGGTAACTTTTATTTTTAGACATTTTGAATAATTACTGTGGTAAATATTTTATTTACCATGGTTAAGGGTAAATCCGGTAAATAAGGGTTAAAAAATAATATTATAATAATACAAAATTACCCTAAAACGTGTCCTAAACTTATTGGTGGACACATACCCGACCATGAGCATCCTTGGGTAAATTTGGGGACCCCTTGGAGCCACTTGTATGTGGTAGGGACACTTTATATTAATAAAGTTAAAATAAAAATAAAAATGGAATAAGCTTACATCTTTTAGAAGAACACTTTTTACATAGGGTTATACATGTTGGATTTTCGATTATAAATATTCATTAGAAAGATAAAAAGATTTCCTACATAAAGATATTTTATTTATAATTTTTAGACATCAAATAATTTAAATTATTAATAACACAATAATGATGCAATGTTTACCTCATTAATAAATCATTTAAATAAATAAGATTATAATGATTAAAATATTATCTAAAACCTATCAAATTCTTATTGGTTGATGTTATTTAGAATATAAGTCATATTATCCTCGACCTAAATGATTTTTGGACCATTATAAACCGAATATAATTATATTATAAAGTAATACTTTCACTCTTTCCTAAAGAGCCCCTCTTCTCCCTTATAAATGGAGACCACTTCTACTCATTCCTCACACCTCTCAAGCCACTTGGCTCGTCCAAACTCTGCCCAAATAAGCTCCCCACATCCCTCTCCTCCTCCTTGAAGCTTCCCCTTAGGCAGAAAGCATTTCAAGAAGTCCTTTGGTTCCAACCAAAGTGAGTTACCTAAATTAAAGGTAACGATTTCTCTTAAATTATTTTCCTTTATTTTTCTTCTCCAACCCCCAAACTCTTTTTATTTCCTTTCTTTTGTAACAACACCAGTATCCTCAATATACTAGGATGTTGTTATAAGAAGGATTCAAAACTACACATACACACAACTACATCTAATGGATGATGAACATAATGTTTCTGTGGATGACAAACTAACGTCTCACGAAACGATGATTGTTCAAATACATCTTACCGCCTCTCATGGTGGCCATTATGATGGAACTGTAATTAAATATGATATTAATGATATATATTTTATATATAAGCTTCTGTAATTCCTTTTTATTTCATACCATTATTCGTTTCATGTTGTATATACATACGATAATTTCATTTGAGGAAGTGCGGACTACCGCCCCCTTAAAATGATATGACTCGTTCATACCACACATGAAACGTATAAAGGATGGTGTTAATGAACATAAGTAACATATATAAAATATTATATTATACTGGAATAGTAATATACCTATGTATCATTTGGATTCAATTCTTTTAAAATAAAAATTAAATGGAAGTAGCGTTCGTGCGTACGTACGGACTACCGTCTCCACGAACGCGGTGAGATCCATCCTCCATCGTATCCATTCAAGTCTTATTATCATTTTAGGGTTAAAAATAATGTTAATATCATTCTTATTATGAATAAGATTTAATCTATCCATTACAAACATGTCTTACGTAACCAACCATTTAAGAAGAACGAATCAATTATCACCTGAAACGACGATAATACTAATATATTATTAATAAAGCAATGTTAAAAGATCATATATGATATCATATAAATGTATATGATTCTTGTATAATTTAATAACAATTATTTCACCATTATACAGGAGGTTAACCGACCCCAACCAAGGAAAAGTACAAGGTAAGGGTTATTTCACAATCTCTTCATTATCCGAGGTTGTTTATACGTAATAATCTACGGGGATCTCGTTATCATCCACATCCATGTTTCTTCAAAATGTATTTCAAAACATTTTTACAAGATTATGGGTTAAAGTCATTTATACCCTTTTTTTTTACTTTTTATAAGAGGAATCTTTCCGTCGTTTTCCAAACAAGGTGCTTTTTAACCTTTTCGACAAAATTGAGGTAAGAATGTCTTTTTTAACTTATACGGCGGGTGCGGTTATTTTTCCGCCGTTATAAAATCTTCAAAGCTTTCCTTACAAGCTTATAAGAATATTTTCAAAGAAAATGTTTTATTATATATGGATCTTAAATGATTTCAAAATAAAAGGAGATATTTCTTTAAAAAGAATTTTGATTTCATCTATGTCAACATCCTTTGATGGGTTTTAAGATTATTTGAAGTTGATTTATTATGATACAAAACTTCTATATTGTTTTGAAGGTTTTGTGATATGTTTGACTGTGGATGTGCTATTTTTATACCATTCATAGTTTATGGTGAAAGTATTGACATTTCGTATGCTAGTTCCAATAAGAATGTTTATGTTATATTTCAATCTTTACTTCATATGAATGTGTTGGACAAGTATGTTCCAGGTTGGGGACTGGTTAAAGTATGCCCTCCAGGTTGGGGACTGGTAAAAGTAAGCCCTCCAGGTTGGGGACTGGTAAAAGTAAGCCCTCCAAGTTAGGGACTGGTAAAAGTAAGCCCTCCGGGTTGGTGTCCGGTTATTAGAGGCACTCCGGGTTGGTGTCCGGTTATTAGAGGCACTCCGGGTTGGTGTCCGGTTATTAGAGGCACTCCGGGTTGGGTTCCGGTTACAGTTAGCCCCAAGGTCTTGGGATGAGGCCTTGACAAAGAAATTAAAGTTCAGCATTATGCATTCCAACATTATGAAAGTGGTTATTGATTTTTTCATGTGATTATTCGATTAGTAGAATATCCATGTGAATAAGTAAATGGCATTATTTCATTTTATTTATGCCATACCATGTTGAAAGTTCATGTTTAAAAGGCTTTTGTTTTAGTTATACATTTCCTTAAATCTTTATTCTTATTTATGAAAGTTTCCGTTATATTGTTATCCTTACTGGGCATTTGAGCTCACCCCTTTTCTATGTTTTATTTTTCCCAGGAAGTGAAGATGTAAGTTATGAATGACCTGCAGGGATATTATGTGGGGATATGAGTGTGGATTATGGAGACATTATGTTGTTGTAGTAGTTTTTCATTTTATGATGTAATGTAAAACTTATGAATATATCTAGTGTTTCCAAGGCTACTAAACCAATCGGTCTTTCGAGATTTGATCTTTCTTGTGATCATGCCAATGTTACGAAGTAATGCACCGAATCTAGGCAACTGGGGTCGGGGCGTTACAGTTGGTATCAGAGGAAGTTTAGTACAAACCTTGGAAGCTAGATTTAGATAAACTCTGATTAGAGCACGTAGACCTAAGATGAACTTTGAGGATTAGTATAGAAGAACTTCCTAGAATTTTGGTATTGTAGAGATTTTGTGAGTTTTCCGAGCAATACATCCCTGTCTGGATACGAGCAGGTAGAGGCGGCTCTGGCACAGATGTACCTAGGGGTAAAACCCGAAAACACCGCTTTGAGCTAGACTCGAACGGGAACTGGTGCACGACAACGGGCCTTGCTGCACTCTTGGTTACGACACTCCCGGGGGATATGCTTAGGATAACTCTCATTTTCTTTACAAATCATTTTGAAGGGATTATGAGTATATACTTCCTCAAAGAAAACATTCTTATGATTATGGATTATATCCATAAATAGTTCAATTTATGTTAGGTTTTTTATAAGTATGGGATTATGTATTTTGATTCATAAACTGATCTAGTTTATGCCATTGTTTAGAAATGGCGCCCAGTAGAAGGAATGAGAACTCCAGAAATGCACATGATCCAAAGAGAAGGAAGGATCATATCTTTCATGGTCTTAAGCTAGAATTTATAAGAGAAATAGTCTCCCATGTATTATCATAATATGAAGAAATAATATCATGTATTGATAAGATAAGTAAAGACTTTACTGAGTCCTATGGATTTGAAGGGAAGCAAAAGAAGAAAAGGATAGAAGAGAGAAAGATGGATAAAGGGAAGAGGGAAAAGAATAATTTTCCCATATGTGGTAACTGTGGAAAGAAACACCCTGGAACTTTCCTGAAAGGAATGGGAGTTTGTTATAAATGTGGAGGAAAAGGGCACAAAGTACGTGACTGCAAGGGTAAGAAAATGGTTTTAAATGTACAATGCTTTATTTGCAAGGAGTTTGGACACTACGTGAACCTATGTCCCAGTCATCAGAATATGCCGCAAATGATGTTATTGGATAATAATAAATTTATGATACTACCACAGATGAAGAGGAATGATTAGAGTTCTTATGTTGATTATGTCAATTGAGTGTTGTATCAACAATGTACTTGTTATAATAATTATGGAGTATATAAGGATTGTACTGCAGTACTATTTCACTAAGGACTTGAGATTGTGTGGAACAAAGAAAAGTGACTTAATAGAAGGTTATATTTTTGGAAAATATATGGTTGAGAGAAAGATAAACCATAATATGGTTCTGATACCGAGGTAGTGATTTTAGAATAATACATGATTGATTTGGATAAATTATATTGGATATTCTTGACTACCTTGAAGCTGGTTAATGATTTGTCTATTCCATCATTGTTGGGGTTTAAAACATTTTTGGATTGATGAAGTATATCCAGCATTCTATATGGAATAAGGGAGCATGAATGTAATCAATAAAGATTATGGTAAATCAGGATGTTTCAGTGTATTAAAAGAATACATGATGAAGGTATTCATATGCTATTACGGGGTAAAAAGGATCTACATTATGTTTACCTTCCTTATAAATGTTGGACTGTGAGTTTGGAAAGAAGTATTTTGGATAGTTCTAGTCTAGATTAATTTTGGATTGCCATAAAAGGACAACCCGGAGGTCGGGCGGCAACCCGTCGCGTCCGGCAAGGCTGCGAGACTTGAACCCGCAACCGAAGGGCGACAAGGGTGTATCACCTACCACTGGACCATGAGATGTCCTGGATTAAATAATGTAGTTTTTATTAAAAGATCATGTAGATGAATTATAAATTCATTTATTTTGGAACCCTATACGAATAGTGTAAATAGAATTTTTTTACATTCTATTATCTTTTAGAGTGAAAGATGAGTTTGTGGTAGAAATTTATTAATAGATGAAACTCTAATTATAAAGCAAGTATATCTCTTTATGATCTTAGCCAATCTCATTAATAAATTCCTCAATATTAAGAAAAGCAACTTAGAACAAAAAATGTTTTCCTAGATGGTACCTTAAATCATCACTAATTTATGGCTTTGGGATTGTTGGCCTTTTCATATCCATGTTCTCTACCACTCTCCATCAGATAATTGATGGTTAGATTTTTCTTCCATATCCATATTTTCCTACATGGAACCCTAGTATGAGTTATTTTCGGTAATCTTCATACTTTCGACTCTTTATTTTAAATAGAGGCCGCATTAATTCATTTTTCGATGTGGGATTTCAACTAAGATATTTTGAAACGTCAAAAATGTGTTATCCTAATACCCTATGTTTTGTTGAACCGATGGTATTTCAATTCATCATAGAATGATGAATTTAAGGACCTCAATTTTATACTTGTTTGTGATTGATGACCTCAATCACTACCTATAAATATTTACGTTTTTCCTCCGATTATATGTCTCCAATTTCCACCAATGTTCTCCTAATCGAGATCATAATTTGGTGGTGACCCTTTGATTTCTCTTTTCCTCATATTAAGACTAAATTTTAGTAACCCAATTTCCGATGTGGGTTTTCCCACAAATATATTTTCTACTTTCAACCTTTTATTTTCGAAGAACAATTTCAAATTGCGAGGACGCAATTTATTGAAGGAGGGGAGAATGTAACACCCCAAGATTTTATAGTGTGTTATTTCTTCAAAATAATTAAATAACTTTCACTACACGCAACACCAAGTTCAATCGCACCATGACTTACCAAACAAGCTGTTCAAAAGAGGTTATGAATAGTGTCAACTAAATTTTAAACTTTATATAATCCTTATAATTTTAGAATCCATATTATGAGTTTCTTAGACATAATGTAAGAACAAATTCATTTTCAGTATTTCACTTTTACCAAATTTTAATAGTGAACCCTTTTTAGATACTATATTTTAAACTTTTTGACTAAATGGGGACATCAAAAATTTAAAATGAAACATCCCAAGCTTCCACGGTACGCTAGCGTGTGTTGTACGCAACACCGAGTTCTAACACACCGTAACCAATCAAACTAGCCGCTATGAATAGTAATACCTACTTTTTGAAATTATATATATTTTATATTTGAAAATGGACTTCATTTTTGGATTCGGAATATCGAATTTAGCCTAAGGTGAAATTTTGGTACATTTCGGATAACTTTCATATTTTGATGAATAGTGAAAATTACTAAATTTTAATTAAAAACAACTTTTTTAATCAAAATAATTAATAGTGATAAATTATGAATTTGAGTGGTTTTAAAGTATATTTAGAATATATTTTTACCATTTAATATAATTTTGGTCATTGGACATAATTTTATAATTAAACCGAACATAAACAAGTGTCAAATTTTTGATAGTTATTACCTCTTAAAAACACGCTTTTTGTTTTGACAACGGGAATTAATTTTAAATTAATTTCTGCCACTTCTGTGTTTTGAATTTAGGAAAATGGATTCCATATTTGGAATCAGGATGTCCAAATTGTGTAAATAGGTAACTTTTATTTTTAGACATTTTGAATAATTACTGTGGTAAATATTTTATTTACCATGCTTAAGGGTAAATCCGGTAAATAAGGGTTAAAAAATAATATTATAATAATACAAAATTACCCTAAAACGTGCCCTAACCTTATTGGTGGACACATACCCGACCCTGAGCATACTTGGGTAAATTTGGGGACCCCTTGGAGCCACTTGTATGTGGTAGGGACACTTTATATTAATAAAGTTAAAATAAAAATAAAAATGGCATAAGCTTACATATTTTAGAAGAACGATTTTTACATAGGGTTATACATGTTGGATTTTCGATTATAAATATTCATTAGAAAGATAAAAAGATTTCCTACATAATGATATTTTATTTATAATTTTTAGACATCAAATAATTTAAATTATTAATAACACAATAATGATGCAATGTTTACCTCATTAATAAATCATTTAAATAAATAAGATTATAATGATTAAAATATTATCTAAAACCTGTCAAATTCTTATTGGTTGATGTTATTTAGAATATTAGTCATCTTATCCTCGACCTCAATGATTTTTGGACCATTATAAACCGAATATAATTATATTATAAAGTAATACTTTCACTCTTTCCTAAAGAGCCCCTCTTCTCCCTTATAAAAGGAGACCACTTATACTCATTCCTCACACCTCTCAAGCCACTTGGCTCGTCCAAACTCTGCCCAAATAAGCTCCCCACATCCCTCTCCTCCTCCTTGAAGCTTCCACTTAGGCATAAATCATTTCAAGAAGTCATTTGGTTCCAACCAAAGTGAGTTACCTAAATTAAAGGTAACGATTTCTCTTAAATTATTTTCCTTTATTTTGCTTCTCCAACCCCCAAACTCTTTTTATTTCCTTTCTTTTGTAACAACACCAGTATCCTAAATATACTAGGATGTTGTTATAAGAAGGATTCAAAACTACACATACACACAACTCCATCTAATGGATGATGAACATAATGTTTCTGTGGATGGCAAACTAACGCCTCACGAAACGATGATTGTTCAAATACATCTTACCGCCTCTCATGGTGGCCATTATGATGGAACTGTAATTAAATATGATATTAATGATATATATTTTATATATAAGCTTCTGTAATTCCTTTTTATTTCATACCATTATTCGTTTCATGTTGTATATACATACGATAATTTCATTTGAGGAAGTGCGGACTACCGCCCCCTTAAAATGATATGACTCGTTCATACCACACATGAAACGTATAAAGGATGGTGTTAATGAACATAAGTAACATATATAAAATATTATATTATACTGGAATAGTAATATACCTATGTATCATTTGGATTCAATTCTTTTAAAATAAAAATTAAATGGAAGTAGCGTTCGTGAGTACGTACGGACTACCGTCTCCACGAACGCGGTGAGATCCATCCTCCATCGTATCCATTCAAGTCTTATTCTCATTTTAGGGTTAAAAATAATGTTAATATCATTCTGATTATGAATAAGATTTAATCTATCCATTACAAACATGTCTTACGTAACCAAACATTTAAGAAGATCGAATCAATTATCACCTGAAACGACGATAATACTAATATATTATTAATAAAGCAATGTTAAAAGATCATATATGATCTCATATTAATGTATATGATTCTTGTATAATTTAATAACAATTATTTCACCATTATATAGGAGGTTAACCGACCCCAACCAAGGAAAAGTACAAGGTAAGGGTTATTTCACAATCTCTTCATTATCCGAGGTTGTTTATACGTAATAATCTACTGGGATCTCGTTATCATCCACATCCATGTTTCTTCAAAATGTATTTCAAAACATTTTTACAAGATTATGGGTTAAAGTCATTTATACCCTTTTTTTTACTTTTTATAAGAGGAATCTTTCCGTCGTTCTCCAAACAAGGTGCTTTTTAACCTTTTCGACAAAATTGAGGTAAGAATGTCTTTTTTAACTTATACGGCGGGTGCGGTTATTTTTCCGCCGTTATAAAATCTTCAAAGCTTTCCTTACAAGCTTATAAGAATATTTTCAAAGAAAATGTTTTATTATATATGGATCTTAAATGATTTCAAAATAAAAGGAGATATTTCTTTAAAAAGAATATTGATTTCATCTATGTCAACATCCTTTGATGGGTTTTAAGATTATTTGAAGTTGATTTATTATGATACAAAACTTCTATATTGTTTTGAAGGTTTTGTGATATGTTTGACTGTGGATGTTCTATTTTTATACCATTCATAGTTTATGCTGAAAGTATTGACATTTCGTATGCTAGTTCCAATAAGAATGTTTATGTTATATTTCAATCTTTACTTCATATGAATGTGTTGGACAAGTATGTTCCAGGTTGGGGACTGGTTAAAGTAAGCCCTCCAGGTTGGGGACTGGTAAAAGTAAGCCCTCCAGGTTGGGGACTGGTAAAAGTAAGCCCTCCAGGTTAGGGACTGGTAAAAGTAAGCCCTCCGGGTTGGTGTCCGGTTATTAGAGGCACTCTGGGTTGGTGTCCGGTTATTAGAGGCACTCCGGGTTGGTGTCCGGTTATTAGAGGCACTCCGGGTTGGGTTCCGGTTACAGTTAGCCCCAAGGTCTTGGGATGAGGCCTTGACAAAGAAATTAAAGTTCAGCATTATGCATTCCAACATTATGAAAGTGGTTATTGATTTTTGCATGTGATTATTCGATTAGTAGAATATCCATGTGAATAAGTAAATGGAATTATTTCATTTTATTTATGCCATACCATGTTGAAAGTTCATGTTTAAAAGGCTTTTGTTTTAGTTATACATTTCCTTAAATCTTTATTCTTATTTATGAAAGTTTCCGCTATATTGTTATCCTTACTGGGCATTTGAGCTCACCCCTTTTCTATGTTTTATTTTTCCCAGGAAGTGAAGATGTAAGTTATGAATGACCTGCAGGTATATTATGTGGGGATATGAGTGTGGATTATGGAGACATTATGTTGTTGTAGTAGTTTTTCATTTTATGATGTAATGTAAAACTTATGAATATATCTAGTGTTTCCAAGGCTACTAAACCAATCGGTCTTTCGAGATTTGATCTTTCTTGTGATCATGCCAATGTTACGAAGTAATGCACCGACTCTAGGCAACTGGGGTCGGGGCGTTACATGTGTTGTATCCAGTGTCTAACATGTGGGGTGTACAAATTTGATACGTACACATGTAATTGTTGTCTGTATACCGAATGAGAGGCTTTATACTCAAGGATACCGAAGTCCATTACCTAAACAAAATGGAAAAATAGGAAGGTACTTGAAAAATATATGATACGCGGAGGTCTCCCTCTGCAGCAGCTTCTTGGAAGGCCTCGAGGAATTGACCTCCTTCCACTACGGTGAAGCATCTAAAAAGTCCCTCTTAGTATTTTCCTCATCGTGTGTAGGAAGGAAATTGGGCTTGCATGATAAAAATGTAATCCAGAACTGCTCTTCAGTGGAGTTGATGTACTTCGAGAGAATTGGATATGTCATAAATATGTTTTTATGATATATTTATGTGGGCATATTTTATATAATTTGCATGGATGGATATTGAAATTATGGTTTCTAGGGCCTCATTGGGAAGAGACAGAATATTAGTACCTTAATTTTCCATCTGAAAATTACGAAAACATCATTCTTAGTATAGCTTAAGTATGTTTTTCAGTGTTCAATTCTGGTTTTCCAGAGTTATCCAAATTGAATCCTCTAATACCAACTATCACACCCCATCTCCCGAGTTCATGGAGCCAGTTCTATATGGAGTATCAAATTCGTTTTAGGCTCTGAGAAACTAGCTTATTCTAAAAAGTTTCTTCTACTAAAAACTGTTACCTGAAATTTTTTTCCCAAAACATTGGGTGATCATATGAATGAAAAGTAAGGGGTTTTAAAATAACGTAATATACCCAAAATAAATTTTGAAAACATTATTTAAAACCATTTCATAAGACAATATTCATAAAGAAATTTTGTAACATATGTAACATGTCATAAAAAATGTGCTTAAGAAACATTCTAGTAGAATTACCAAGACGCATGAATCGAGCATAGGCATGTTGAAAAAACAAAATTATAAACATGTATGGAATGATAATATGTAAGCACAAATTATGCTACTAAGAGTAATGAGTAATCAGAGTTTTGTATAATATATTAACTTCAATTTCATCATTTATAGTTGTGCTACATACTCTAGCCCTAAATTCTCCATTTATTGCATAAATAATATCCCATACTTATACCTCTTCTGATTCTCATAATCATATGCTCTTTAACTAGGAATATTCTTCTAGTCGAATATTCCCCTGGTTAATTATTTCAAATAGTCATAATGAGGAAAATGCATATGTCGAACTATGTCAAGGCCTCATGCCAAGACGCCTAATGATTAAGGCCTCAGCCAAAATCCATAACTCATAAATCGGAAAGGCCTCAGCCAATTCCTCTACTAGTTGTCTCATGAGACCTATCGATGCATCAATGGGATATAACAGGCCCCACCCGTCACATAATAAGTCTAATGCATTCCTCATACCTCTAAATAAAAGGGTACATACCTCTTTGATTTATTAATCACTTATCACTTCAAGTACTCTAAATTACATGGTTCCTCGTTTCACTTTATTGAAAGTGTCCCATACCACTTTGAATAATTAAATGATTATTACTCAAATTTACATGAAAAATATGTTGATTTATTATCACATAAAATAACAACTTCATAAATCCTCCATAGTAATAAAATTTTAATTCATTAAAATACATATTCATCATTCATGCCCAAATCATGAACAGATACATGGAACTCGAAATGGACTAAATAATAATATTCCAGTTACTATTCAAACAACATTTTTCTCCACTACATGCATAAACTACTATAAATTTTTTTCGCATGTGATATTTTTTTTAAACACACCAGTAATGAAAACATGAGGTTACCAAATAAAATGATGGCTCATGAAACAATTTTGAACAGTTACTTAATATAATTTTCTACTGGGTTCATTATAAATAAAAGGTAAATCCAACATTCCTTGTGGGGTGTTAATTTCACATTTCCTCATATATTTATTATAAATGAACTTTTGTTTAACACATTATACATTAAAACATGAATGTATGAGACACAAAAATTACATTTATCATTTAATATAAATAGTGGATTGTAACTCATACATGTGAATATGACGTTGCAAGCCTCCAATATTTATGCTCATGAACTAATAACATCAAAAGAAATCATTTGGAAAACTCTCATTAGGTTTTCATGTTGTGTAAAACATTCATACAACGGGGCGTGCATAAAAAGTAGTGTTTAGTCAATCCAAAAACATTTGAATACAGATGTTTAGTACTTTCTTCTAAAACTATAGAAATTTATAAATACAAAAGGGGATCATGTTGGCATTCATACACACGTAACCACATACCTTATTATACATAACAAGTATACACAAGGTTCTCATTATAATATATTTTGACACTTGTAAATTTATCAAAACATGGATTTAATTATTGGGGTAAAAATAATGAATTATTAAAAAAAAGCATTTATTATTTGTATTCATATATAAGAACAAACATGATTAGTTATGAAATTTTCATACTCAAAGTGATTCCATGCATTTTAGTTCGTCATTACCATTGAACTCAAACATAGAAATCATTAACCTGGGCATATGAAATTTATGAAAATATGAGTGTTTTTTACATTATAATTATATATATTTTCAAGTAAATATGTATATATATAACTGATTATGTATTTAAGTCATAATATAAATTTTCATGGGGAATCCATACATAGGGTCTATTAATACCCTACAACTCAAGATCTTGCAACCTTTAAAGAAGGAAATAACCTCAACTCGTAAGATGATGTATATTTATATTACAAGTGTATATATACTTATATACACCCATCATAAAAACATTCAAGAAAGAAAATGTTTAATACCCAACCTTATCTTGAGGAGGAAGAGGGGATTGGAAGATGCTGGAAAACTCGGAGGACTCATTGAGGTTCAGTAGTGGCTTGGGTGCATGGAACCAGGAGGTTATTTGGATGCCTTGGTGAGGTTTTTTATAAAATATAATGAATAATTTAAAAAAAGTGTATGGAATTCGAGGCCCAAGTGGCCTTAAAATAAAACTAATGGTCATATCTTGTGGAAACCGCGTGAGGGAGGGAGGCCAGCGGCTGTCACGGGAGAAGAAAAATGGGGAAAAATATAGGAGGTAGGGTACTAGTGCATGGAACGCCACAAGTGAAGAAGATAACGATTTGAGTAGAAAACCGAAAGGTATTTCAACGGCCAGGATCAGATCTGGCTTGGATTTAAGGTCTGTGATGCGTCCGTGGTCTTTAAAGTTAATGGGAGACTTGGATTAAATTCGAGTCTGATCGGACAACACGAGATCGATGCGGCATTTTTTTTAAAAAAAATCGAATGACCAAGATTAGATCGCACCAGATCGAACAAACCATGAAGAAAATGGTGAAATTCATTGCAGATGTGGGTCGAGCACAGGATCTGGATCAACGGCCCAGATTGCGCAATACGTGATCTAATAGCCATTATCTCGTTATGCCCGAAAAAAACGCTTCCCACATCGAATCGGGGAGGTGCACGCGACATATTTATAAGGCTAAGTCTCCGAACCATTACTCATAAATAACAAAACACACACTCATGGGGCCTTACACATGGTCTCCCTCTTCCCCTGCAGGCCCCAGCCTACCCGTGCTCACTGCGACCTTGCGCCCGCACTGCGCACACATGCACTCCTGCGATCCCATGCTCCTGTGCGCCCCTCATGAGACCTATGCCCGAGCTCGGGCTGGCCTAGGATTGGGTTAAGGGAATTTCTTAGCCACCTTGTGTGAGCTTCCTCCCTTAGCCTATCCATAAATGGATATCCCTAAAGGGCCCAATTTTTTATAAACACAATCCTAAAAAAATATATGAAGTCTCAAGGGTAAATATTACTCTGTAAAAAATTACCTTTCCAAACATGCATTTTATTTAAGCTTAAGAAAAATTAATGGACACCTAATTGTACCTTGTCTAATAATATTTCTTGAACTAATCATAAACACCAAACATAAAAATAAATTAGAATTTGGTATATCCACATATAATATTTTGTACTAATATTATAGTAGTCAAAACATAGTTGATCAAAAACATTTTAAATAAAATTAAACAAAAAATAAAGACACTGAATGAAAATCATTAAAATATATTTGAATTAATTGTAACATGTTTTGAATTCCATATTACATTTCAAAAACACCAATTTATAATTCAAAACATTCATCTACGCCCTTTTAATGTTCATGGTTAGGAGTAGTTTGATAATTTTTCTATTTATAACCGAATTATATGGTGACCTAGAATATACATATAAGTTTTCAATTAATTATCCATCAAGGACAATGGCTATATTTCTAGCCATTGGGATTTTGTGATCACTCTGGGAAACGGTCAAATTAGTACCGTATAAAACAATCCTTAGGGTTCCATAAAACTCAAAAGGAGGAAAATGGTTTTTGTTATACCCTTGGTGCTCAGCATGGAAGAAATGTCTTTAGCCGTTCATATATTCAACATGACGGATACTAAGGACCACTATTATCTTATCAAGGTTCTCATTGTTTTGGGTGGTCTCTCTATAATATTAATAGGGGTTTTAATATGTATTTTTTTAGCTTGATTTCCCTTTTAATCTTGGTTTATTGTAAACACTACGATGTTCCTATTTGAATAAAGAGCCTTACGTCCATTTCATGTGTTTTATAACAAAAGAAATTAAAATCATATTATTAGTTTTATATAGGAAAAATGTTTTGTTTGATTAATAGAAAACATAAAATATAAAAATTACCATTATGTGAAACATTTGTTTTTGGGGTGTTATGCAAAATCTCCGCAAGCCTCCTCGAGGTGAGACCCAAAGGAAGACATGGTCTCCCTCCTCGAACTCCAATGTTCTCTGTATTCTATCAGAATATGACTTATGTTTTCTTTGTGTAGTCTTAATCCACTCTTGGATGATCTGCACCTTCTCAGTGGTAGCCCGTACCAACTCTGGACCAATAAGTGCCGACTCTCCTGTGTCTGTCCAATATAGGGGTGATCTACATTTTCGCTCATACAAGGTCTGAATCTGTTTCATTCCAATGATGGAGTGATAGATTTTGTTTTATGAAAACTCTACCAATGGAAATTGATCCTCCCAATTTTGGCCAACCTCAGTGACTCAAGCATGGTGTAGGTCCTCATGTGTCTGTATGGTCCGCTCCATCTGACCATCTGTCTAAGGATGAAAGGCGGTGCTCAAACGTAACTGAGTCTTGAATGCCTCCTGCAATCCCTTCCATAATCAGGATGTAAAACCAGCTTCATGATCTAAATGTTTATTTATGGATCATCATGTAGCCATACTATCTCATGAACATATATGTTTCTCACGCCCTCTACTGATCCCTGATCTCAGATGGGTAGGAAGTGGGATGAATTTTTGAGTCAGTAAAAGATCACCCAGACGGAATCATGACCCCTGGATGTGTGTGGTATCCCAATAAATATGTCCATGGAGATTTCATCCCACTTCCATTCCATCACATAAAGTGGTAGTGCTGAGCATGTTGGAACCGGATGTTTGGTTATCACTGGCTGACATGTGAGGCATAATGAAACTAACTATTCAACTTATTTCTTCATCCATGGACACTAGTACTAACTACGGATATCATATTACTTCTTCACCACAATCGGATGTACCACCAAATGGGATGTGTGGAACTCCCTCAACCCCTTCTCTTGTAGTGTCATCGGTACCATGGTGCATCTTTTGAAAGGATGACATTCTCCCACCTTCAGAAAATCCTTCAAGAGCATGTCTTGAGGATATCTTAGCACGTCGGGTCTCACAATCAATATCCCCAAGTTGTGACACCTTTACATGCTGAAAGAGTAGGGGAGTGACTATCCTAGGCTAGATGTATTCTACTAAATCACTATCCATGATGTATAATGGAAATGCAGCTAGTTGTTATATCACCACACTCATCAACTGTAATCCATACCTCCTGATGAGTGTGTCTGCCACCATGTTCCCCTTCCCAAGAGTGTAGACTATCTCAAAGTCATAGTCCTAGAGGAACTCCAGCCATCACCACTATCTTCTATTCAGGTCCATCTATGATAATATATACCTGCGACTCCTGCGATCAGAGTAGAGAGTAAACCGTTCACCCATAAAGTAGTGCCGCCACATCTTCAATGCAAAGACCACTACTACTAACTCCAGTTCATGGGTCGCGTAGTTATTATCATGTTCCCTTAGCAGCCACGAGCCGTAGGAGATCACCACTAGCTCCTGTATTAGGAAACATCCTAGTTTGGTCCCTAATGTGTCACATTATACTACATTCCGAACACCCTATTCCGGTAGCCTCAAGATGGGGGCACTCATCAGTCTCTACCTCAGCTCTTGGAAACTCTACTAGAATCTCTCTATCCACTAGAAAGGTTTTTCCTTCATTGTAAAAGTTTAAAAGGTTAATTCTACAGTAGAAAAGTAAGTTACAAAACTATGGAAGTACCAAGCGAACCCTAGAAAACTCCACACCTCGGTCACACTCTTGGTTGGCTCCCAAGGAAGCACTGCATCTATCTTAACTGGATCCACTACAACTCCATCCTCCAAGATAACATGTCCCAGAAAGTGGAACTCTCATATCTAGAACTATTACATCAAGAGCTTACCATAAATATTGTGCTCTCAGATTGTATCTAGAACTATCTACAAATGAGTGGCGTGCTCCTCATCAGATGCTGAGTACACCAAGATGTTGTCAATGATGACCACCACGAAGAGATCGATGTAAGGCTGGAAGAACCTATTCCCGAGTCCCATTAACACTATTGGGGAATTGGTCATTCCTAAAGGCATCACCAAGAACTCACAGGGGCCATACCGGTATCTAAAGTCCATATTTGGTACATCCTCATCTCGTACCCTGAGATCATGATAGCCTGATCTGAGGTCTATCTTCGAAAACTACCAAGCTCCCTTCAGCTGATCAACGAGATCGTCAATCCTCAGGAGTGGATACTAGTTCTTCATGGTCAACTGGTTCAGGTGCCGATAGTCCACACAAAGTCTCAAACACCCATCTTCCTTCTTGGAAAACAAAATAGTGGCTATCCATGGAGAAAAATTGGGCCTTATGAACCCCTTCCCCTATAAGTCCTCCAGCCGTAACCTCATCTCAAGAAGCATTGCGGGAGCCATCTGATATGATGGTGTAGATATCGGTGTCATCCTTGGGGTACAGTTCAATGTAAAATTATACCTCTCTGCGAGGAGGTAGTCCCGGAACATCCCCAAGAATGATATCAAAATACTGGTCCACCACTATAGGATATATTAGACTCCTCTCGTCAACCACTCTGAGTGTAAGGCTAGCCAACTGATGAGTGATCAGCTTCACCCTCCTTAGGGAAAGTATATCCTTAGCTAAAATGGTTCGCTTCTCAATAATTAAGGAAACCCTTGTACCATCCTACCAGAAAACCCGCACATTGTTCCTAAAACAGTCAATCTGAGCATAAAACTTGGATAACCAGTCCATACCCAAGATGACACCATAGGGCCTCCATGCTGCTACTAGGTGATCCCAGCAAAATCAACCACCTCCTAGAGTAATCATACACTGTCAGAACTAGTGTGTATTCATCGAAACCTCTCCCATGGGAGTCTCTAAACAAAATGAGCGAGCCAACGGTTCCTCGGAATCTCCGAGCTCCAAACGAGGGTCGCTGAAATAATATAGTGAATGGAGCCTGTGTCTACAAGAACTGCACCTAGGGTGGAGTAGAATCATATTTTACCTCGAATAATCTCTAGATATCCATGTTCATAGGACTCATATACCTGAATCTGAGCTTGTACATGTCCACCTTCTCTCTGAAGTTGGGGTGGACCACCCAGAGTTCTTGGCAGTAGAACCAAAAATCATCACCCACCGCATGATGCATAGCCATCTCCTCTACCAAGTTTTTCACCCTACAGACCACCGTGGTCAAATATAAACCTCTGCCATAGTGGTCCCTCAATCGTCTAGTAATTTTTGGTGCTCTGGGTCGGTCAGTCGCGATCCATGTCACCCTGCCCGCCGCACGAGTAGAACATTCTGCTCCTCTACTAACCTCCATTCTCCTGGGAGCTCCGCACCTCTGACCCTACATCCTGAGATCATCCACCAGAAGGTATGTACCACATGGGCCAATTCATTATCCACATACTGCATGTTTTAGAAGACTCAGCTATTTTTCATGTGCTGCTGTCTCTCGATGTTGGTACCTTCTCAGCTAGGACGATTTCTAGTAAAAGTGCTTGCTCTAGCACTCCATCCTGTGTTGGTATATTGAGTGAAGTAATAGACGCTCTAATCTCCCATAAGATACCCATTTCAAAGTTTTGGACCCTCAATAAAGGGTATTGTACTATTCTAGTGGAGTAGTGGGAGAGGTTAGTGAATCTCTCCAAATACTGGGCCACTGTCAGGCTGCCCTACTATAAGTACAAAAGCTCCTGAATACTCACAGAGCATAGAGTCTCTATAATGATCTCCACCCTGAATATGATCTCAAATTCCAAATAGTTGGGGTTACCTCATCATCCATCTAGAGCATCAGCCTCCACCGTCTCCTTATTGTTCCATTTAAGAGGCTAGCAGTTTGGATCACCATCTGGTATGCTAGTGTCCCATCTAGGAGAAAAACACTAGCCGCAGCCTCTAGCCAGTCCTCAGCTGCCTACGGATCCATCTTGCCTCAAAAACTTGGAGGCCTCTTCTAGTGGAACTCATGCAGTGTGCTATGTCGGTGTTCACTCTCTACTGGTGGGGCTGGTATCAATTGTTTTACTATGGGTAGTGGTACTGCTGGTACTCCACTTGATTGTATCATCACTGTAAGAGGGCCCTTCACTATAGCCTCATAGCTCGGTGGGTGGTAATCGTGATCTATCACTGGAATTCTAGATGGTTGTCTATACGGAGACATCCTGTAAAGAATCATATGTTCCACAGTCAATAAGTTATACCTGGTAAGTTGACTCAAAAGAGATCAAAAGAAAAACATTTCAAAAATCACACACAATCAGTGTTTTCGTGTTTGTATTCCGAAATCAGATCTGAGTATCCTAGTGTATGGATACGTCAGACACCACACCACCAATGGAATCCCCAAACTAAAAATTGTACTCAAAACACATAACACTATTTCCAAATTCTAAAGATTAGTTTATTAGTTATTCGGTAGAACCAACCCCTATGATACCACTTTGTCACGAACCGTCCCCCGAGGCCCGTTTCTCACTACCCCATGCCTTCCTTCCATAGGCTAGGGGTTAGAGACTAGAACCATAAAATAATATCCCTAAAATTGGATAAAATTTCATTTAATCCTGTAAACATAATGACCAGGTACACATCAAGATCAAACCACATAGTATAATTCCTAAAAGTAAAAAAGTGTCAACTGATGCAGAATGGGCTAGTATAAAAACCCAACTAAAATAAAATAAAGAGAAAAAAACAAATACTAGGGTCTTCAACTAAGGATCCTACTTGAATGGTAGGTACATCACATCAATGTGGATCTCCACGTCAGCCGGTCACCTCTGTGCACTGTTATGTCATGGCTCCCAGATCTCAGACAATACTATCCATCATCTGTACATGAAACAACAAGGTGCGAGCGAAGATCGTTGGTGGTTGAGTATAAAAATACCTAGTAGGGACCCCAAAACCTAATAAGGTCATCCAGAATTCCAAAAAGGAAAACCAGAAATCATGATCTCAATCACAAAGTATAAATTAAAATATTCTTCTCACACCAGGTATATAACTTGAAGAACATGAATAATGTCTATTTTTCATAATTCTAAATAAACATTATTCTATTGAGAAATTCCACTAATGAACCACGAAGAATTCATTATATTGCTGATCCACATAGTGTCATAAGTAACTGATCCACACATGGTCTTATGTCGCTGATCTACACAGGGTTGTAACTCATTGGTCCACACAGGGTTAAAAGACACTGATCCATGATCGACCACCATAAGGCTGGTCTTTGACTGGTCACACTACTGTTGATCCACATATGGTCTTAATTCTCGATCCAGACAGGTTTTTAAGTCACTAATCCAAGATAGGATTCTCTAAGGATGGTCCTCGTTAGTATGTGCTACTGTTGATTCACCCAGTGTTGTTTGGATGCTGATCTACAATGGTTCGTATCTCACTAGACAGCCAACCACTGGATTCTCGTACGTGGTGATCATGAGTTCCGTAGATTTTTTTGATCAACACATTGGTCATACCTCAACTGCCACAAAGTACCATGAATAATTAACAAGAAGAACTACCATGACCTAAGGGTTCCAACATGAAATATGGAATGTCAATCAGATGCTCGATCTGTAACTTATAAGCATTTTATTACCGAGGGCCTGGTTTGATTCAAGTCTGATCCAACCCAGACATACATAAAATTTACCCAAAACCCAAGTGGAGAATCTCAAAAAGACTATATCTTCCTAAGGGTTCTATCAACATAGATATTTCTTAAAAAGGATGTTTGGTTTAAGATATATGGACCTTTAAAAGAAACTGGGTCGAAATGGGTTTGGGTCCGGCCCGACCCGGTCGGACCAACCTGAACTGTCCCGGGCCTAACCAGGCCCACTGGGCCAGGCCCAAACTGGATGGGTATGGCTTGGTCAATCAGGGTTCAGTCTAGCCTGCTGGGCAGTGGGCTTTGTCTGGCCCACCGAGCTAGGCGCGGTCCAGCTTCTGCAAATGGACAATGTCTGTTCGGGTCCTTCAATTAGTTGTTCCATCCGAGCACTGCTCTTGCTAACCGGTCGGCGTGGACCATTCAAAGGTGGGACCCTTGGGTGATTGTCCACCCAACTCCGTGGATGGGAGCCATGGTACCTCCTCCGCAGCATCATGTTGGCTATCAGTGCCTCCTCCACAGTGTGCTGCCCTCCATCAATGTGGCCGGCGTCGACTGGCCACCCCCTGCCTACCACAGTGCCTACGGGAACCGCCTTCTCCCCGCCACAGCCAATTGCTGGTACTGCCACTACGGAGGTACCC
Source organism: Viscum album (assembly GCA_963277665.1). NCBI lineage: Eukaryota > Viridiplantae > Streptophyta > Magnoliopsida > Santalales > Viscaceae > Viscum > Viscum album. The sequence continues at coordinate 459,976,709 of OY728167.1, read as the reverse complement.
CATTGGAGGCACGTCGGCTGGCCTCCTATGATTCTTCAGTTGTCCAATTGTTTTCTATTTGTGCCTATGGATCTATCAGGACGCCTTCTACACTACGCAACCATTGGTTTTTCCTTGATACTGTGTTGATCGGTCACCCATGAAGGACACAACCAAAGAAAAATTGGCCGAGGGCCCGTGCCTTGTTCAGTTTGGCCCACGCCCTCCCCATTAGTTCTATAGCTTGGTAATAATTCCGACATCATCTAGAGAATATGAAATATAAATCTCATAGAATAAAACAAAACCCCTACCTTTAACTCGATGGATTCCACTGATGACAAAAGTGGAGAATCTGTTGTTAGAAGATATTTGTCGGCATTCATCGTCACCCATTGATGTCTAGTTTGAATCTCTAATGGGATTTTTTAATCTTCATTCGCTGTTAGAGGAATATGTCATGGTAGTTTTTTCATAGCTTCCTCTCATAGTTATCCCAAAATCCATGACAAAGGTTTTATTAAATAAAATAAAGTGAACCACCTATGTTGCGTTCCTTAATGTGGTTCATTAATGAAACATAATTACTGTTCAATTAATCCTATGAGCATCATGGTTATGCTAACAAAGGATCATGTCAATAAATGGTTCTCAATCAAAGATTTATGTAACGCTGCGGTCCCGCCACCATCGCTCAACTATTCCAAAATGAATAAAATAACTTCTTTATTTATTTATTTGTTTTCAAAAGTATGAAAAAGTAACATTTTCATTTGATATTTTCTGAACCATGTTAAGCTCCTCTAAGGTGAATACTAGCACTGTGAATTCAACAGTGGCCTTAGATTTTAATTATTAAAACCGGTCCAAAAGATAAAAATCCCCTCGCGTACGTTTACTGAATGTAGCTTCAAAAAAGTTCAAAATTCCATTCCTGGATCTATGGACATCAGAATCACATGCTATCAATTTTATGAGTCTCATAATAATTCAATTTAATTAGGAATTTTTTTATGTAATTTCAAAGTCTTTACATATATGGTGTATATACATATCCATTTCCATTATATTTCATCACTATCATTATTCCCATGATATTATTTTCATCTATTAATGTTATTTCTTCACGGGATTTTAGATTCAAATGTCTCAATGTGGTATGGGACTTTTTGGATTGTTTAGTACTTATTTTTCTCATGATTTTTTTAATGGTATTTTAATGATATTTTCGTTCATCAAAATAAAAAAATATTATTTTTACTGATCCTCCACTTCGGATGTTTATTATTGATACCACATATAGTTTTTCTTTGGATGGATTATTATTGTTCCAAAAATATTGTTATTGAACACATTTTACTTATATGGGTTATTCATGTTTAAAATATATTTTTATTGAACCCATTTCTTCTCCATGGGGTTTTCATGTTTCAAAGTGATTTTTATTTAACCCATTTCTTTTCCATGGGTTAATCATGATTCAAAGATATTATTATTAATCCCAATTCATTTCTATTGGTCATTAATGTTTCAAAGAATATATTTTGGAATCACTTTTATTTTCATTAGGTTAATCATGTTTTGAATAGATTGTTATCGAACCCATTTCATTTTCAGGGGTTATCCTTGTTAAAAATAGATATTTATTAAAAAAAATTATTTTTCACGTGTTAATCAATTTTCAATTAGACTGTTTTAAGCTATTACTTTTACTTGAGTTAATCATGTTTGAAGATATTGTTTTGATACACAAAGTCTTTTCCATGGTTTAACCGTGTATCAATGATATTTTTCTGGAAATCCATTCTTTTCCAAGGGTTAATCAGGATTCAAATAGATTTTATAGAAATTTTATTCTACTTCATGGTTTAAACATATTTTAGAAATGAATAATGGTTGTTTCAATGAGTATTGATGATTTCTCTATGTATTCAGTTCATGTAAATTATCACTACTGGAAATACAAGATTTCCCAACAGTTTAGAACTGTTAGGATAGGCTGCAGAACCGTTGGTATATGTTATACCAATGGTTCTGCAAACCGTAGGGAAGTAAGCCGTTGGGATAGGGTGGAGAAAACTTACCCTATCCCAACGGTTTTAGAAAACCGTTGGGATAAAGTGCCCAAAATTAAAATGTTTTTCCCATCTATTTTCAAAACCATTGGAAAAAACCTAAACTCTCCTCTTTCCCAACAGTTTAGAACTGTTGGGAAAAGTGTTTTACCAACGGTTTTTTGAACCGTTGGTAAAACAAAACCTAGACATACTATGCCAATGGTTTTGAACCGTTGGCATAGCCTCCTCTGCAATTTTCCCAAAAGCTCCCAATTTGCAACCAGCTCTCCAATTTGCCCACTAGGTCTCATTTTGTGGGTTCCCTCTCATTTTCAATCCAATTATTGTACCTGCAATAAACTGACACGTACATATACAATTATTGTACCTGCAATAACCAACTAACACTTACATATAGAGAACAAATTCATACACATTTAACATATAATGGTGGAACTATACACATCCATAATTAAATTAGAATTCATAACGTAATTATAAACATACATAATTCATTTAGAATTCAATTTAAAATTTAGATGACAATTATATGTGGAATCCAGAAGTCAATTCATAATTTGATCGGTTTTTTGAATACCATATATTTTTAACTGAAATAATGTCCATTTTAAACATAATACATACACCTAGAGTGCTACCGGCCACACTGCGCCTCATATTGAGGCGGGGTTGACTCATACACGTCACATATGACCCATGGATTGTTGTGCTAATGTATCGACACAATCCGAATGTGTTTGGTCAGTTTTCCGTATGTCAATTGATGTTTTTCAATTAAAATGACGTACTTTTGAAACAAAAGACAGACACTTTGAGTGGTGTCGGCCACACTGCGCCTCGGATTTAGGCGGTGTTGACTTGTACACGTCACATATGACCCATGGATCGTTCTCCTAAAGTATCAATTGAAACCTAATGCATTTGGTCGGTTTTCCGTATATACTTAAATTGTTGTCCATTTTAAGAAAAAGACAGACACATTCAGTGATTCCGGCCACACCGCGCCTCGGATTGAGGTGGGGTTGACTCATACATGTCACAAATGAAACACGGATAATTGTGCTAATGTATCGACACAATCCGAATGCGTTTGGTCGGCTTTCCGTATTCCAGTTGATGGTCTTCAATTAAAATGACATCCTTTTGAATCAAAAGCCAGACACTTTGAGTGGTTCCAGCCACACCGCACCTCGTATTAAGGCGGGGTTGACTCATACACGTCAGATATGTCCCATGGATCGTTTTTCTAATGTATCGACACAATCCGAATGCGTTTGGTCAGTTTTCAGTATGCGAGTTGATGTTTTTCAATTAAAATGACGTACTTTTGAAACAAAGGGCAGACACATTGAGTGGTGTTGGCCACTCCGCGCCTCGGATTGAGGAGGAGTTGACTCGTACACGTCACATATGACCCATTGATAGTTCTCCTAATGTTTAAATGGAAACCGAATGCGTTTGGTCGGTTTTCCGTATGTACATAAATTGTTGTCCATTTTAAGCAAAAGACAGACACTTAGAGTGATTTCGGCCACACCGTGCCTCTGATTAAGGCAGGGTTGACTCGTACACGTCACATATGACCCATGGATCATTGTTCTAAAGTATCAACACAATCATAATGCGTTTGGTCAGTTTTCCGTATGCCAGTTGATGTTTTTCATTTCAAATGATGTCCTTTTGAAACAAAAGACAGACACTTTGAGTGGTGCTGGCCACACCGCACCTCAGATTGAGGCAGGGTTAACTTTTACACATCACATATGACCCATGGTATGTTTTTCTAATGTATAAAAACAATACGAATGCGTTTGGTCAGTTTTCCGTATGCCAGTAGATGTTTTTCACTTTAAATGACGTCCTTTTGAAACAAAAGACAGACACTTTGAGTGGTGGCGGCCACACCGCACCTCGGATTGAGGTGGGGTTCACTCATACACATCACATATGACCCATGGATCGTTTTTATAATGTATCTACACAATCCAAATGCATTTGGTCGGTTTTTCGTATGCCAGTTGATGTTTTTCAATTAAAATGACGTAATTTTGAAACAAAAGGCAGACACTTTGTGTGGTGTCGGGCACACCGTGCCTCGTATTGAAGAGGAGTTGACTCTTACACGTCACATATGACCCATGGATAGTTCTCCTAAAGTTTTAATGGAAACCGAATGTGTTTGGTCAGTTTTCCGTATGTACTTAAATTGTTTTCCATTTTAAGCAAAAGAGAGCCACTTAGAGTGTTTCCAGCCACACCATGCCTCAGATTAAGGAGGGGTTGACTCGTACATGTCACATATGACCCATGTATCATTTTTCTAAAGTATCGACACAATCCGAAAGCATTTGGTTAGTTTTCCGTATGCCAATTGATGTTTTTCACTTCAAATGATGTCCTTTTGAAACAAAAGACAGAAACTTTGAGTGGTGGCGGCCACACCACGCCTCGTATTGAGGAGGGGTTGACTCGTACACGTCACATATGACCCATGGATCGTTTTTCTAATGTATCGACATAATCTGAATGCGTTTGTTCAGTTTTACATATGCCAGTTGATGTTTTTCACTTCAAATGACGTCCTTTGGAAACAAAACATAGACACTTTGAGCGGTGGCGGCCACACCGCGCCTTGTATTGAGGCGGGGCTGACTCGTACACATCACATATGACCCATGGATCGTTGTTCTAATGTATCGACACAATCCTAATGTGTTGGTAGGTTTTCCGTATGCCAGTTGATGTTTTTCACTTCAAATGACGTCCTTTTGAAACAAAAGACAGACACTTTGAGTGGTAGCAGCCACACCGTGCCTTGGATTGAGGTGAGGTTGACTCGTACATGTCACATATGACCCATGGATCGTTGTGATAATGTATCAACACAATCCGAATGCGTTTGGTCGGTTTTCAGTATTCCAGTTGATGTTTTTCAATTAATATGTCGTACTTTTGAAACAAAAGGCAGACACTTTGAGTGGTGCCGGCCACACCGCGCCTCTTATTGAGGCGGAGTTGACTTGTACATGTAACATATGACCCATGGATCATTCTACTAATGTATCAATGGAAACATAATGCATTTGGTCGGTTTTCCGTATGTACTTAAATTGTTGTCCATTTTAAGAAAAAGAGAGACACATAGAGTGTTTTCGGCCACACCATGCCTCAGATTAAGGTGGGGTTGACTCGTAAAATTCACATATGACCCATGTATCGTTGTGATAAAGTATCGACACAATACGAATGCATTTGGTCAGTTTTCCGTATGCCAGTTGATGTGTTTCATTTCAAATGATGTCCTTTTGAAACAAAAGACAGACACTTTGAGCGGTGGCGGCGACACCGTGCCTCGGCTTGAGGCGTGGTTGACTCGTACACATCACATATGACCCATGGAAAGTTTTTCTAATGTATTGACTCAACCCGAATGCGTTTGGTCGGTTTCCCGTATGCCATTTGATGTTTTTCAATTAAAATGACGTCCTTTTAAAACAAAAGGCAGACACTTTGAGTGGTGCCGGCAACACTGCACCACATATTGAGGCAGGGTTGACTAGTACACATCACATATGACCCATGTATCATTGTGATAATGTATTGACACAATCCAAATGCGTTTGGTCGGTTTTCCGTATTCCAGTTGATGTTTTTCAAGTAAAATGTCGTACTTTTGAAACAAAAGGCAGACACATTGAGTGGTGCCGGCCACACCGCGCCTCGGATTGAAGCAGCGTTGACTCGTACACGTCACATATGACCCATGAATTATTCTCCTAATGTTTAAATGGAAACCTAAAGCATTTGGTCGGTTTTCTGTATGTACTTAAATTGTTGTCCATTTTAAGCAAAAGAGATCCACTTAGAGTGATTCTGGACACACCGTGTCTCAAATTAAGGCGGGGTTGCCTCGTACATTTCACATATGACCCATGGATCGTTGTGATAAAGTATAGACACAATGCGAAGGCGTTTGGTCAGTTTTCCGTATGCCAGTTCATGTTTTTCACTTCAAATGATGTCCTTTTGAAACAAAAGACAGACACATTGAGTTGTGGCGGCCACACCGTGCCTCGGATTGAGGCGGGGTTTACTTTTACACGTCACATATGACCCATGGATAGTTGTTCTAATGTATCGACACAATCCAATTACGTTTGGTCAGGTTTCCGTATGCCGATTGATGGTTTTCACTTCAAATGACGTCCTTTTGAATCAAAAGACAGACACTTTGAGTGGTGGCGGCCACACCACGCCTCATATTGAGGCGGGGTTGACTCGTACACATCACATATGACCCATGGATCATTGTGCTAATGTATCGACACAATCCGAATGTGTTTGGTCGGTTTTCCGTATGCCAGTTGATGTTGTTCACATCAAATGACGTCCTTTTGAAACAAAACACAGACACTTTGTGTGGTGACGACCACACCGCGCCTCATATTGAGGCAGGGTTGACTCATACACGTCAAATATGACCCATGGATCGTTCTGCTAATGTATTGACACACTCAGAATGCATTTGGTCAGTTTTCCGTATGCCAGTTGATGTTTTTCAATTAAAATGGCGTACTTTTGAAACAAAAGGCAGACACTTTGAGTGGTGCCTACCACACCACACCTCGGATTAAGGTTAAGTTGACTCGTACACGTCACATATGACCCATGGATCGTTCTCCTAATGTTTCAATGGATACCGAATTTGTTTGGTCGGTTTTCCGTATGTACATAAATTGTTGTCCATTTTAAGCAAAAGAGAGCCACTAAGAGTGATTCCGGCCACACTGTGCCTCAGATTAAGGAGGGGTTGACTCGTACACAACACATATGACCCATGTATCGTTTTGATAAAGTATAGACACAATCCGAATGCGTTTGGTTGATTTTTCGTATGCCAGTTGATGTTTTTCACTTCAAATGACGTCCTTTTGAAGCAAAAGACAGACACTTTGAGAGGTGGCGGCCACACCGCACCTCGGATTGAGGAGGGGTTGACTTGTACACGTCCCATATGACCCATGGATCGTTGTGAAAATGTATAGACACAATCCAAATGCGTTTGGTCAGTTTTCTATATGCCAGTTGATGTTTTTCACTTCAAATGATGTCCTTTTGAAACAAAAGGCAGACACTTTGAGTGGTTCTGGCCACACCGCGCCTCGGATTGAGGCGAATTTGACTCTTACACATCAAATATGACCCATGGATCGTTCTCCTAAAGTTTAAATGGAAATGGAATGCGTTTGGTTGGTTTTCCATATTTACTAAAATTGTTGTCCATTTTATGAGAATCCTCTGTGCGAGGGTTGTTCAGGGTCCAAGGAAGAGGGTGGGGGGGGGGGGGCTGTCCGGGGGGCTGTCCGGGGGAACAAGGAGGAGGGTGGGGGAGTTGTGCGGAGGGATGTCCGGGGGTGTTCAGGGGGTTTTCCGGGGTCCAAGGTGGAGGGTGGGGGGGGGGGGGGCTGTCTGGGGGCTGTCCGGGGGGTTGTTTGGGGGGATGTCTGGGGTCCATGGAGGAAGGTGGGGGGGGGGGTGGGCTGTTCGGGGGCTATTCGGGGGGCTGTTCGGGGGGTGTCTGGGGCTGTTCGGGGGGTTGTCCGGGGTCCAAGGAAGAGGGTGGGGGGGGGGGGGTGTCCGGGGGGCTGTTTGGGGTCCATGGAGGAGGGTGGGGGGGCTTTGCGGGGGGCTATCCGGGGGGTTTTCGGGGGGTTGTCCGGGGTCCATGGAGGAGGGTGGGGGGGGGGGGCTGTACGGGGGGCTGTCCGGGGGCTGTTTGGGGTCCAGGGAGGAGGTTGGGGGGGCTGTCCGGGGGGCTGTTCGGGAGGCTGCCCGGTGGCTGTCTGGGGCTGTTCGGGGGGTTGTCCGGTGTCCAAGGAAGAGGGTGGGCGGGCTGTCCGGGGGCTGTCTGGGGGGGCTGTCCGGGGGGTTGACCGGGGTCCAGGGAGGATGGTGGGGGGGGGGGGGGGGGGCTGTTTGGGGGCTGTCCGGCAGGGCTGTCCGGGGTCCAGGGAGGAGGGTGGGAGGTTGTCCAGGGTCCATGAAGGAGGGGGGGTTCTCAAACACACAACCACTAAAAGAAAACAACATCCATAAAAACAGATAATATATAAAAATAACTCAACTCCAATACTATACTACGAGTCTAGATAGAACCAACAACTAGAATAGATTAAATATCAAATCTCAGTAATATCAGTCAAAAATGTAATGGATCAACATGTCCCACATCACCATCACCATCATCAACATCATCATTATCACCCTCGTCCTCGTCCCCATAATCGTCCTCGCCCTCGCCCTCCTCCTCGTCCTCGCCCTCGCCACCCGCCTCGCCCTCCTCCTCTCCCTCCTCTTCCGAATCAGACTCCTCGGCATCATCATCGTCAAGCTGGACATCGTCCTGACCACCACTATAACTACCACATAGTGCACCGTATATAGAATGTATCGACGAAATATACTCATCAAAAGCTGGGCTGGCCTCTGCTGGAAGTGTAGGACGTAGAACTTCAATAAATTTCATAAACGCACTGTTTTCCCTAGCAGACTGTTCTGCCATCTCTGTGGCCCTTTTCTCAGCCTGTTCTACCTGTGCCCTAACTTACTGTAGCTCGGTGGCACTATAGCTCATACCTGAGGAGGGCCAATACCTCATCGGGGCTATCCTTGGTCGGCAGCGTACTCTGCCAGAATGCACCTCTCCCAACACCTGATGTATGTGATCTTTTGGCCCAAAATTGTCTGGTTCTTGGGCATCGATGGCCTCTAAAGCATCATGTTACATATATAAATATATCATTAAGTTACAAAATAGATATTAAAAAATAAATTCAATAGATTAAAACTTACAATCTACTGCTGAGTCGCTTCGTTGACGGCACTTCCATCCTTTTTCCGTCTACTCGAGCAAAACAGTTTTGCTCGAGGCACACATCCTTCAATATTTTTTATTTTCCTCTACAGTGACATTGAAAACTAAAGTTATATGAAAAATTTAGCAAACTATTAAATAATTTAAGAAACAAAAGAAATTATAAGTCGTAAAGAAAACTTATAAACAATTGTCATACCTGCTTCCTCTCATGATCAGGCATCGTAGTGCATCCCAGTGTGTGGAGGTATTTTTTTGCATCAATGTTTTTTTATTTTTTACAGATGATTCCTAAATAAAATTCGAAAATGCAACAGATAGTATTAATGAAAAACATGAAAGTTATTATTTAAATACCTCAAATGTTATTAGTACCTTAAACTGGGTACTTTTCCAATGAGTAATCATCTGACGATACTGCTCTATAGGACAATCATCCACCACTGGTACCACCTCTAACTCAGTGCCAACTCTGGCAACCCAGCCAATATACAACTCATGCTTTTAGGCTCTCCAAAGCTTGCCTAAATCCTTTAGACGTTCCGATCATGCACCCTCACCATAGGGAAAATTAAATCGAAGCTGAAATCAAAATATTAATTCATATAAATACAAAAATAATTCATGGCATTAAATAGAACATATTTTTTTACCCATATCTCTGCCCAAGCTCTATGCTTGACCTCATGTGGAAAATTTCTCCACGATAGCGGGCTGACAGGAATGATGTCGGGGTTTTTGGCAAGCGTCGCCAAAAAACTCCGACATTGATTCCCTGTTTTCTCAACCATTTGGTTGTATTCATTATAATCCACCATAACCCGTGTGTGGCGGTTCCACACTGAACGCATGCGTGTACGCCCCCGCCCATGCCTCCTGTTAGTTTATGTATCTGTCATGAAAGAAAAACAAATATTTTATCAAAACATATTATAATGAAAATAACTATTTCTATAAAAATTTGTTAGGGTTCTATAAATATACATGTTCCGGTCAGATCGCTATGTGCCTCTAGATCCACAGAATCTGATGGAACACCTTGTGGTGGAATAGGTGTCGAAGACGATGGAATATAGAAGCTCGGAGAGATAGATGTAGAAGGAAAAGAAGATGGGACAACTATCTGACCGGATGATGACTGAGGAGTGGGAATCATCATGGGATATGAAAATGATGGGTCAGAAGATGCAGAAGGTAGCGAAAACATTGGAGGCCTAAATATCCCGTGTGTTTCAAACGACACACTAGGATCAGAATGTGGGAAGGATGACATGTTAGTGGGAGGGGCAGTGTCTAGTCGGGTACGAGAAGCTGCTCGTCCACCTCTGGTATGAACCCTCTTCGTACCACCGACCTGAGTACTAGGACCAGTACTAGGATCCTCGTCGAATAACTGTCGACGTATAGGTGGATCCTACAAAAATATTTACAAAAAAATTAATCACATGACATTATATATTTTTTAAATATATAAATTTGAAATAATGTACTCACTACAAGAACTAATGATGGAATTCCCAACTCCTTCATTCGACGATTGTTCTCCATCATTTTTTCCTTCGTCTCTCTTCAATTGGATTCATTTCGTGCATTTCGAAAACAAATATATAATTAATTAGAAAAAGAAAACTAATGTGTAACCCAAAAAACTAAATATATGAGGGAATAGGGGGATTCATTGGTAATTTAGCTATCAATTGTTATAGAAGAGCTTGAATGGATTTAATAAATCATACAAGTTGTAATGTTCACCAAGTTACAAATATTGTTTGAGAATGTTTGAGTACAGTTCAATTCCAAATTAGAAAATGAAATTCAAATAAAACTGCAACCAATAAACATTGAAAATTCACATAATGGTCAATTAAGCTATCAATTGTTTTAGAAGTGCTTGAATGGATTTAATAAATCATACAAGTTGTAATGTGCACCAAGTTAGAAATATTGTTTGACTATTTTTGAATACAGTTCAATTCCAAATTAGAAAATTCAATTCAAATAAAATTGCAACCAACAAGCATTGAAAATTAACATAACGATCAAGTCAGCTATCAATTGTTTTAGAAGATATTGAATGGATTTAATAAATCATACAAGTTGTAATGTTCACCAAGTTATAAATATTATTTGACTATGTTTGAATACAGTTCAATTCCAAATTAGAAAATGCAATTCAAATAAAACTGCAACAAAAAAACATTGAAAATTCACATAACGGTCAAGTCTTCTAAAACATATTTGTGATCAATACTAAATCAATTTGAATATTACCAACCTTAACAACCCAACTTGAGGTAAACCAAAAGAATTGAGAACATGGATAAATGATTCTATATATTTTCAACCACAACATCAGGTTCACAATCAACTCTAACAATTGAGCTATTTGAGTCATCAAAAGAAATAAATGGATTGGTTCCAATGGCACTAGGGATAGTGTCAATTCTATCATCACCATCATCAAAAACATGTCTTGGAATTACTTCAACTATGACACAAAATTCAGGTCGAAGTTGGTCTTTGACATAAAAAACTTGTTTAGCCATAGATTCCAACACATATGGTTCTTCAGTAGCAAGAGTGCGAGTCATATTAATTACTCGAAATCCAAAATCATCAATGAATGTGCCATGTCTCGTCATCGAATCAAACCAATGGCATTTCATCATTGTGACTCGTCTATGAGAGTAATAATCCAATATTATTATTTTCTTAACAACTCCATAATAACCCACTTTTTTGAATTGCGGTCTACTATCTGATGCACTGGCATAACAATCTGTTGTCGCAGTAACCATAACACCATCATGTTGTGTTATCATGTTCTTTACTCATTTAGTGACAATAAATTTGTACCCATTGATAACAATTGATTTACAGTCACGAAACATGGTATTAGGACCAAAAGCCAAAGCTATTATTTCCTCAGAGATAGAGTCAGCAGACAAACTCAATACCTACAATATAAATGACTATTAAACATAATTAAATATTTATATAATTATTTTAAACATTAATTTTTTTATACCTTCAATTTTAACCAAGCAAAAAACTATTTTCTATGAAAAGTCTCTCTCCTACTCAAAGATAAAGAAAGATGATTCCTATTTATCGTTGTTTTATATTCCCTGTAGATAAAAAATATTAATAGTTTAACAGATATATATTTATGATATACACAATCAATTTAGTTACCTGATATAGTCATCGAACAAATCACAGTTGAACAAAACTGTGCGATGTGCCATCTCCCGATCTTCATGGCTTAATGTATTCAATGTATATGATCCAGGAATTCCTCCTGTTTGAGGAAGTGATGGAAAACTGGGTTAAATTTTCTCATATTTTTCTTCTTCATTTCTCATTGGTCGGTTCAATCTTGTAGTAATATCAGACAAATACATCAAGAAGAAATCCATACATTCTTGAGCCAAGTAACCGTTCATGATAGAACCTTAGGGATGATTTCTGTTTCGGACATAAGACTTTAATGTGCACATATTTCTTTCAGTTGGATACATCCAATGAAAAGAAACAGTTCCTCAGAGAAGTATTTTAGTGGGAATATGGACAGTCAGATGCAACATGCATGTGAAAAATGATGGAGGAAATATCTTCTCCAACTCACACAAAATTAATGGGGCATGTTTCAACATTTTTTGCAAGAAAGACTTGGAAAACTTCTTAGCACAATGATCTCTAAAAAATGGAACACCCGAATAACAGCCACCCTTACATTATTGGAAAAAAGATGACGGATAACTGTTGGATGTAACTCATGCAGTAGAATGTGATAATCACGAGTCTTCAAAGATTTTAGCTTCAACTCTCTTCTGTTGACCCATTTAGATATGTTTCTTGAATATCCATCAGGAACTCTAATAGTCTCTAATACTTCCAAAAATTGTTTTTTTTCATAGGTGTCATCACATAAGAAGCACATGGATGTTTCCATTTAATTTCACTGATACGCACAGAATGCAATTCTGGTCTGATGCCCCAATCCACCAAGTCACGCCGTGATCGTAAATCATCTTTTGTCTTCCCCTTGACATTTAGAAGTACTGAAATCAACATTTCACATATATTCTTTTCAATATGCATTATGTCTAATCAATGACGTAACAAATTGGTTGACCAATAAGGCAAATCAAAAAAGATACTCTTCTTCTTCCAATTGTAACAGGTTTCAGTGGAAACATTCTTTCTCTTTCCAGATTTCATTTGACCCTTCCCGAACAAAAAACTAAAATATTTCAATTCATTAAGCACGTCAGTTCCAGACATACGCCGAGGTGGATCATCAGTCTCTATGGTATTATCAAATTTTCGACGATTCATTCTATATGGATGATCATTTGGAAAGAATCGTCGATGTCCCATAAAACTGAAACTACAACGATGTTTCAGTCTTCTAGATCATGTATTCTTTATATAAACTGGACATGACAGTTTTCCCTTCGTGCTCCATCCAGACATCATTTCATAAGCCAGAAAATCATTGATCGTCCACATAAGCGCAGCACACATATGAAATATGTCATTCGAACATGCGTCATATGTGCGCACACCCAGATCCCAAAGAAGTTTCAACTCTTTTATTAAAGGTTGCATGTATACATCAATATAATGCCGGGATCAGAAGGACCAGATATGAGTATACTCATGAAAGTGAAAGGTTTTTTCATACACAACCATGAGGGAAGATTATAAATGTGTATAAAAACTGGCCATGTGCTGTGCGAAGTAAGAATCATCCCAAACGGATTAAAACCGTCGCATGAAAGACACAACCTCACATTACGCACGCCATCTGCAAAATCAGGATGTCGAGCATCAAATCTATGCCATGAAAATCCATCTGCAGGATGAACCAACTCATCATTAGTCTTCTTTCTCTCGGTATCATACCATCTCATCTTTATTGATATGTCATCAGACATAAAATGATTCTGAAGTCTGGGGATCAATGGAAAGTACCGCATTACTTTCTGTGGAATGCGGGATGGTTTTCCGTTAGATTTTGACTTCCAGCGGGATGTGCCACATTTTATACAATCATTTCGTTCAGCGGTTTCCTCCCAGAATAAACTGAAATCTTTCGGGCAAGCATGAAGTTTGTTTCTTGAAAATCTAAGTTCCTCAACTAACTTCCATGCCATATAGTGGTTTGAGGGAATATCTGCATCATCTGGAAGTAAATCCTTCAAAAGGGTAAGAATGTAATCGATTGCTGCATTAGAAATTCCATACATAGTTTTCCCATGAAACAATCGGATTAAAAATTCCAGCTTTTTCATTTTATCGCATTGTCGATATACTGGAGTCGTGGCAGCATCATTAAATTTTTTAACCTTATCAATATCATCATTTTCAGTAGATGCATCTGTTATCCTCATATCGAAGTCTTCTTGAGTCAAAATCCTTTCTTTTTCATGATGACAAATAAATGGAAACCGAACATCTATAAAATTCCCCATTCCAGTCCTTTCATTTCGATCATCACCAATTTGAGATTTCATTTTCTCCCCATTGTGATACCACACAAAGTAGTTTTCTTTGAAAACCATTTTTTGTTATGTGGTAGCTGAGTTCTTTTACTGCTCAACCAAGGTCTACCAACACAATTGGAAAATGGGAAGTGTATGCGACCACTATCTGAAGAATTGTGAAATGAAAAATCTATAAAGCTCTCCAAATTGTTTTGAAAATCGCTTGAGATCCGATCGGTTTCATACATCCAACTTCTGTCCATTCTGTAAAAAGAATTTATATATGTTATTTTGTCATAAACAATTCAATGGGATTGAACTTTAATAGAAAATATATTTCAAAATCCATTTTAAATAATAAAATCCTTTTGATCATTTTTAACAAATATTTGGATTATTCTCAAGGCACCCCCATTTAGAAAAGTCACATTAAATACCCAATTTCCACACCAAACCATTGAAAACAATTAACATTAGACAATCATTGACCATAAATAACTTAACCAGAAATTAGAAAATAGAAACCAAATGTGATATAGAATTTAATGTTAAGTTAGGGGAAATGAGATTAAATAGAGAAAACAACATAATAAATGGTTCCCACATCATAACTTTTGATTAAAACCACAAATAATAGGAATGAGAATTCATCAAACACCTAATCCCTGATAAAACAAACCAAATCTCCAATTAAAACATTGACTTTAGGGTTTCCACCCAACTTGGACATCACTACCCCCACCCCACCCACCCCACTTGGACAACCCTACCCCCACCCCACTTGGACAACCCAGCACCCCCACCCCACGTGGACAGCCCTACCCCCACCCCACTTGGAAAATTCACCCCCCCACCATACCTGGACACCCCTACCCCCCACAGCCCACTTGGAAAACCCAGTCACCCCCCCCCACACCCCACCTGGACTGCCCTACCATCACCGCACTTGGACAACCCATCCCCCCCACCCTACCTAGACAGCCCCTCCACCACCCCACCTGCACACCCTCCCCACCCCACTTGGACAACCCTGTCTGGACACCCTCCCCCACCCAACCTCCACACCCTCCCCCACCCCAAACAGTCCTACCCCCACCCCATTTGGACAACCCAGCCCCTCCCCCACCCTACCTAGAAAACCCCCTCCCCCACCCTTCCTAGACAGCCCCTCCCCCACCCCAAACAGCCATACCCCCACCCCATTTATACAACCTAACCCCCTCCCCCAACCTACCTAGACATCCCCGTCCCCCACCCTACCTAGAAAGCCCCTCCCCCACCCCAAACAGCCTTACCCCCACCCCATTTGGACAACCCAGCCCCCTCCCCCACCCTACCTAGACAGCCCCCTCCCCCACCCTACCTAGACAGCCCTTCCCCCCACCTCAAACAACCCTACCCCCACCCCATTTGGACAACCCAGTCCCCTCGCCCACCCTACCTAGACAGCCCCCTCCCCCACCCTACCTAGACAACCCCCTCCCCCACCTCAAACAGCCCTACCCCCACCCCATTTGGACAACCCAGCCCCCTCCCCCACCCTACCTAGACAACCCCCATCCCCCACCCTACCTAGATAGCCCCTCCTCCACCCCAAACAGCCCTACCCCCACACCATTTGGACAACCCAACCCCCTCCCCCACCGTACCTAGACAGCCCCCTCCCCCACCCTACCTAGACAGCCCCTCCCCTACCCCAAACAGCCCCACCCCCACCGCATTTGGACAACCCATCCCCCTCCCCACCCTACCTAGACAGCCCCTCCCCCACCCCACTTGGATAGCCCTCAACATCCTCCCCCACCCCATCTGCACACCCTCCCCCACCTCAAATTGAAACGTAAATTCATCCAAATCAAAATCCAATTTTCAACTAAAATAAATTCCACCAAAAGTACCATATCACCCCACTAAACCAATCCTTTACCATGTTTGATGTTTAGAACAAAAAAAAACAAATCAAGGGTTCCGCAGACAGTAACCCTAATTTAGCCTAAATCAAAACATAAAACACCAAATAAATAGAGAAATAACGTTAAAACTAAGGTAACACTTACTAATTTGATGTGTGAAATAAGATTGTGTTTGATTGAAGATGGATCATGGGTGGAAAGAGCGTCGCTGCCGAGAATAATTCAAGAGCTGGGTTCTGTCTGCAATTTGCAATTGGGCTGGGTGGGGGTTCGGGTGGTGTGTATTTGGGGGAAATATTTCCCAACGGTTTGTAAAAACCGTGGGGAAAGATAGAGTTTTCTCAGGGGTGTCAATAAACCGTCGGGAAAAATGATTTTTTACCCATCTTCCCCAACGGTATGATGAAACCATTGGGAAAACTAATCTTCTCCCAGTCTTTCACAACAGTTTCATCAAACCGTTGGGAAAAATCAACTATACCAATGGTTCAATAGAACCGTTGGTATACAACTATTGGGAAAACCATGTTTTCCAGTAGTGTATAAATGATGGGTGTGCCCAGATAGTGTTGGATGAGCTTGTTATAGCTTATGTATTGTGTGTGCCCAGATAGCGCTCTGATGCATTCAGTAATGGTTATTTTCAATTGAGAATTATATTATTAGTCCTCCACTTGGACATTCAACTTTTCATGGGTTTTACAAGGGTTCAATTAGATGATGTTCAAATATAGTAATATATTTTATTTAATTATTTTATGGGTTTATAATGTTTCTAACGATCAAGAGTGATATCACATGGATTTTGATTATATATTTTGAGGAATTATTCCTTTTCAATATTTAAATATTTTATAATAAATTAATTTATGGGTATGAGTTAATTTATTATTCACTCATGAAAATTGATCATGTCATCAGACCCTAATGCAATATTATTCCCCTTGATGAAATTTAATTGTTGTTTATTCATTTACCATTACTGAGGATTTGAGCTAACACTTCATATGTATCCTTTTCCACATGTTTTACAAAATGATGATGAAAATTTTGTATCTATAAATAATTTCAAAAGGAAGATGTTTATGTCATATTGAGAAATAATAAAATATATAAATAATAGGATATTTTTTTTGAAATTATGAACTATTTGTTATGAGTCCAAGTTAAGATGATATGTTTTAGTATGATTGTCTCTAAATTATATAATCCACTAAAATTAAAATTTCCACTACAATGAAACTGAACAATTTTTTACTTTTTATGTATTAATTAATACATGGAAAAAATTGGGTCACAAATATCCAAATCCAAGTCGTGAATATAATGTTATGGATTCAAAATCAATATCTCCAAGAACGAGTCCTCAGCTAGTATACCATGTCCTAGTATCAAGGGTATATCAACCCCCATTTATAGTAGGATGGTAATATTAATTGAAAAATCATGCTAACTCTCTAATATAATGGTTAGGTCCTGGAGATCCCTATATTTACTCCACTAGGTGTATGAAGACATCTAAAAATTTATGTCTGTAACGAAATCATGAATAAATGTATTTACCTTTGCTATAAATACATGACGTATCACTAGTGGTTCAGGTCCCAATACTTCTAAAACATGGACATGACCACCTTCTTGGTGACTGACCTAATTAAACTATGGTAGAAAATTTCTAGGATACCAAACACATGCCTCATACTCAGTTTTGATGAAAGAAATATTACATATATAATAATTTCATAGGTACATGACTTATTATACATGAGTAAACACTCATCTTCATACTAATAATGATAGGTTTAGGAGAAATAAATGTCTATTAAACGTCACATGATACACTCCCTTTTACCCACTATAATGTTCTAGTCAAAGTCATATTCTCTATTTCACATTATATGTTTTGATAAACGGAGAGTCAAACACTTGTAATAGTGGAAAACAATCATTAGGATGATATTGGAATACCCATTTAAAGGTAACCATTTTATTTATATTTTTGATATTAGCAATTCATAACAATATTTATTTATCATCTGTTCCATTTCGATGATTGACTAGTCCCATGATATAATTATATATGTTTTATAAGTTACATTTTTCCCTTAATGTAACTGCAACAAGGCCATTACATTCTATCTCAAAATGTATGATATTTGTGTATGATATCCATATTATATGGTTCACCATTCCCAATTTATTGAGGATCCATCATTATAAATTACAATTGACTTCAATGTAATAACAAAAAAAACTATAATTTTGATACATATAGCTTAGGATACATTGATAAAACATGTCATTATTGGTTAGTTATGGTTCAAACCTCAATCTATGTGGGAAAACACCATTTTGGTTGAGGTGGACGATTTGAATAAATTTTTTTCCATTTAACAACATATGAAACATTCTCAAATTTACCAACATAGAAATCAGGACACTAAAATATATTGTCGGTAATTCACACAACAAAATAAACATGGAATTACAAATGGATTATGTTTAAATACTCATGTGAATATAATTATTCTTGTGATAGTACATCCTTTCCATAAAAGAATAAGGGTAAACATATCCATTATGAAAATAAATTCCAAACAACCTCTGCATAACCTGTCAGTGAAATTAGTATAACTATATTAGGTAAAAATACTAACATCAAGTCCCATCCTAGGAAACTTATCCATTTCCTTGTATGTGGTTTAGATACTCTAGTAATAGACCCTTTACCAAATTATGAAATTATATATTCTCCTTTCTTCCAGTGAAAAATATAAATGCATGGAAAAGAATCATTTTATATAACTTTGTGACATCCCAATCCTATTTCACTCATATGTTACGAAACATTATAGTCTCATGGAATTAAGTACACCTCCCCAAAAACCATAGGCTTGGAAATTAGATAGAGGGTTTTTGTATCATCCTAAACTATTATAAATAAATGTCACCTTTTGCTTTAATTATTGAACTATTTTATAATAAGGTTATAGAAAAAAGATGCACTTAAAGGATTTTATTATATCTTATATATCATAAATGATCATTAATATTCATACACATTGATAATATATCCATTGAATTTTTATGTTATGACTAGTATAAATATTGGGTTTTAACAAATCCAAATGACACAGAAAAATGATGCGTTGACCTCTAACAGAAGAATAATATTCCATAAAGCCAATTTTATGGAGATTCTTAGGGAGATAACATCACTAGTATTTTCCCATGACCAATCCCATGGTAATATCAATCATAATAGTAATGAGTTAAACTATATATGTGAGAATATCAAGGTCATAGAGATCACAATGCAAACCATGTACACCGAATCACCCCATGAAAGTATCCACATCATGAAACTTACACATATGAAATTTTATTGGGTATTAAAGTGATATGTTTTATGAACCTAGATATATGAGTATTTACATTATTATTTATATAATAATTAATATCTTTTCAACATATTATTTATACTTTATAAATAATTTTGATTTTGATACAAAAAAATTAATTCTTGGGTAATATCGAAAGTCAGTTATAGAAATTATTTTAATTAATAGAATCTTTACAAATAAGTAATTTTTAAATAAAGGATTAATATAAAATATAAATGGTTGTATAATTTATCTGAATTCAAATGTAAATTTTATAAGGGTTCAAGAACATTTATTATAAAAAAAATTACCATTACTCGATAAATGTTGATTATAATTGTAAAAGTGGAAATTAAAATATTAATAAAATTATTTAGATAATATAACTATTTTTTTTGGAATTATAATTTCCAAATAATCCCATGGAGTTTTTGTCATAATTTTTTGAGATATTCAAATTTTAAGGTAAAAATAAAATATTGTATAAATATACGGTGTGTATTGTGACATCATAATGAAGTATGAGTTATGTAATAAATATTATAAACTGTATACATGAAAGAATATATGTGTTAACAATAAATTAATTTTTTTATTTGAATAGTTTTCTAAATCCATTATAAATCCTCTAAATCCATTAATATTTTTTATGGCTTCAAAATCATTTCATTACGAGCGTGACTCACTTTAACATAATCAAGAATGTTATTATAAAAATTTCATCATTTATACACAAAAAATAATGAAAAATTATATTTTGGAAAAAACTATCAGAAAAACCATGTTAGGGTTAGTGGTTTTTGTTATTTTTTAAATAGTGTCCCAAATCCTTTTTCTGAGAAATATTATATAAATACTATACCTCTTCCAATATAAAACAACCCATTCTCACATTTCTTTTCTCATAAATTTATATTTGAACATACTTAATCTACCCTCCTATCTATAATATCACCTCATGGTTTCCCTATTCTCTCATGAAGCCCCTCCCAAGCATTTTGAGAAACACACAAATGTATGATATTTCTCTCTTCTCATTTCTATTAATGCACCTCTTTTATTCCACACTACTTAGTTTCGATTTGTTTTTTTTTGGAATGTTTTTCTAAAACCCAATTTCTATGAATTTTATTTATGAATTCTAAAATACCCCTTTAAATATAATTAAACCCTCCCATAATCTAATATGTACACTTGTTACCATGCCAATGATTTTTAAGGGATCCTCAACTTCTCTTATTAATTCATTTTTCTTTATTAAACCAAGCCTTCTATTTCCAATTACTAATGTTTTTATATGTAATTTCATGTAAAAATTTGATTTAATTTGATTTAAAAATGAGAATAAACTCCTTTCTCTCTCATCAACCCATTCTATGAATTTTTAAGAGCCACCGTTATGCGGGAGAACATCACCACAATTTTCCATGACAATACAATTGTGATGTAAATACCATAAACATTACATATGAAGGCTATTAAACTTTATAGAAATACTAATCATTGACTTGGGACTTACATTTATATATACCACAACTCTTTTCATGAAATAAATTATGCTGATGAATGAATTAACATTGATTGATCTATGTGGAACACTTAATATTGAGAATGAAATAAATGTGAAAGGTGAACCCAAAATTATAAAACGCTACATTGATTGGGGTTTTTTTTCTAAAATGAAATCATGTTTGGATAATGAGTGATCCTGATTCAATTTTTTTAATTTTACTATCATGATATCATGGATGTTTTCCTTGACTAATGATTATGATGTAGTGTTTTATGTTGTTTCCACATTTTCATCGATTCCATTATGATTATAAAGATATATAATTCCTCACTGTTCATGTTTATGATTATCACTCCTATTATGCCTTAGTTACATGCCTATTGTGTAACATGTATTTAATTATTCATGTTATTACTTATTTATTCCCTTACTGGGTTTTATAGATCACCCCTTTCTTATTTATTTCCCACGTTATCCCTTGAATTTTTAATTTTTATGGAATATGATGATCATGTCAATGAATTTTTCTATAGTGAGTTTTTATTTCTCATTTTCTGTTGTAATTTAATGTACTAAATTCCTAAATAAACTAGGAATCCAGATCATTTGAATTCCTATAAGTGTACTTTAAAGTAATAAATCATGAATTATTTTGTAGTAAATAACAAGGATTTCATAGTAGTCATCCAAGGAAAATATGGATTATTTCTGTGATTAGGATTAGAAAAGTCTAGAGAAAAACATAAAGATAAGACTATGTATATGTAAAATACCCTAAGTTTCTGTATGTATAGATTAAGTGGTTTATCAAGATAATACATCTCTTTATAGACAATACAAGTGGATGAGGCTATAACATAATTTTATATATGGGTAAAACCTAAAAAACTAGCATTGAACTAGACTCGATCGGGAACTGGTGCACAAAAAAAGGCTGTGTTTCACACCTAGTTTGACACTATTGGGAGACTAGATTCTATAAATTCATAATCTCTTTATGAACCATTATCAATTGAAAAAATTTTCCATAAGAATATATGTTAGGAAATAGGACATGCATAACATAGATTTAACCCTAACAAGTCAAATGTTAATAAAATACAAGTAATTTATATGTTATCCATTTAATATCATTGGATTACTCCTTTATGTGTTTAACAGTATAGGAATACTAAACCCTGATTATCCTTTTATTCTATCCAATTTTTGGAAATTGGAGGAATTAGGTATAAATCAATGTTATGTGAAATTTGATGACTTCTATATTGAGATTCCCAATATGATGGGAGTGGGATTCAAAAATGTTCTAGTGATCCACTCTCAAATTAAATATGTTTTGAAAAGAAACTAGGATCAGGAGTAGTGTCTGAATCCACATAAAATAGAACAATCTATCATGGAGACATTTATACGGAAAAGGCCTTTGACTTTAAATGGATCATATGATCCCTTAATCGAGGAACAATGGATCAACTTACTTCATATGATCTTCTCCATCCTTTAATGTTCTGAGTAAGAGAACGTTCTTCTAACTATTTATCGTATGGTGGGTGAAGTTGATCAATGTTGGACATCGACAAAAAAACCAAGAACGAGGAATATATTGATGAAATTGGATAGAATGAATCCTCGAAAAGGTTTTTGATAAATATTTTCCATGTACTCTTCGACTTAAATTGTAAAGATATTTTTTAAATCAAGAAAAAATATAATGAATCAATTGGGGGAATATGAGAAACAATTTACAGGGCTTGCATTATACACATCCGTCTTTTCCGTTCCCCCCAAATTCATGGATGCCTGCGTTTTTGGTGGATTAAAAAATATTCTACGAAAATACCTCGAGAAGCATGATATTGATAGATATGATAAAATTGTTCGATTTTCCCTCAAATTTGAAATTTAGATTGTAGAATATCAAGGGTATCGTAGTTATAATAATTTGAAATTGGAGTTTAAATATGGATTTCTGGTGGAGAAATATAAGTGTTCCATGAAATTTCAATACTTCACTTGTTAAAGGTGCAGAAATAAAACACCCAAAAAATAGCCTATGGGGAACATGGATGTTCATTGAGTTCATGAAGGATAGACACCTTACTAATGATTTCCAACCAGACGAACCCACTAATG
Source organism: Viscum album (assembly GCA_963277665.1). Lineage (NCBI taxonomy): Eukaryota > Viridiplantae > Streptophyta > Magnoliopsida > Santalales > Viscaceae > Viscum > Viscum album. The sequence goes on along the minus strand of OY728167.1, from coordinate 459,953,344 downwards.
CATTGAAGGAGATGAATTCTCCAGTTAACCCTCATCGCAAAGTTCATTACATAAATTTCATGTAATCAGGGAACCTTGGAAACTAATGAATTCCACCAAGGTGTTTTAAAGACAACCAATAACCACCATGGTAGAAAGATATATCTTTTTCAATCACAACTGCCATGGTGGATCTTGACAATGAAGTGTTTAATGGTACAGTAGTTATTCATTAAATAATGATTAAAATAATTTTTTATTTTGTTCTATTCATTTCATGAAATAAATAATTTTAGTAGAACTATTAAAATTCTATCAAAATGCATGGAAGTAGAGTAATTGGTGAAAAATGAAAATGAGAAATTAGTGCGTCACAAATATATAACTCTTCCCCTATAAAAATTTGTTGGATGAAATTCCCAGCGAACCTTTCCATGATCCCTTTGGTGGAATTTTATGATATTATGGGAATGGATTGTCTTTCCCTATATAGAGACACCATAAATATATGTGAGAATAAAATAAATATCTGAATCATGATTGGACACACGATTCTATACAAATGCAAGGAAATGGATAAATATTATTTAATACCAATATCTCAGGAATTGATATTATTTCATTAAAAGGAAGAATGTATAGATGAAAACATTGACTCCAAGGGAAAGATCATCCTAGAATACATTCCCATTGTGAGGGAATACATTTATGTGTTTCCCGTGAAATTTCCATGTCTTCCAGGAAGCCGAGCAGTTGAATTTTCAATTGAGATTAAACCTGGGGCATTTCAATTATCCAAGAGACTATATAGAAGGTTTTTTTGTAACTTGTGGATCTAAATAACTAAATATAGATGAATCTATTTAAAGGGTTTGTATATCCATGTGTTTAAACTTATGTTTCACTAATCCACATTGTCAAGAATAATGATGGTTCAATTCAACTCTTTATTGATTATCATGAGATCAACAATATAATGATAAAGAACATGTATACTCATCCATGGTTTGATGATTTTTTTCATCACATATGTTCAAAAAAATAATTATCCATGGTGAATCATCAGTGGGGATATTACCAAGTTATAGAAAAGAAGGATCATATCCCCAAGACAACTTTTCGTACATTGTACGAGAACTATTAGTACATAGTGATTTAATTCAGACTCAATAATGATCCATGAATATTTATGTACTTAATGAATATTGTGATTATGGATGAAATTGAAATATATTTGGTATCATTTTTTAGGATATTATAATATACTTTAGAAGTAAGGAGGAGCATGAGGAGAACTTGATCACTATGATAAAAACCTCATGAAAGGATAATATTTATGTCATTTACTGAAAATGTGAGTTATTCTTGAAATAATTACCATTCTTGGAATATATCATCACACAAAACGGGATATATATACTCCCTTCAATGATATTAGAAATTTAAGGATGTCCAACGACATCCTATATAACAAATATGCTTTTACATAGATTATTTGGGTACTATATTAAATTCATGAGAAATTTCTTCTGATTTTCAAACCCACTTACCAAGATATCTCAAAATGGACTCATGTTTTCTTGAATGAAGAATATTGAGAAGGTTTCAAGGAGGTGAAAAGGGGCCTTATCACTACAATTTTTCTCAAAATACCCATAAGTGGAAAACACTTCATGGTATTCATAGATGATTTAAATAAGTGACTGAGCTACATATTAATACATAATGAAAATGTGTTATACTATTCTTTATAGAAGTCATAATTTTCATGAAAAAGACTACCAAACACATGATCTAGAGTTGGATGCAGTGATCTCCTCTTTAAAAATATGTTGGCATTATCTCTTTAGTGGGAAGTGTGAAAAAATACAGATCAACAAAGCCAAGTATATATTAACACATAAAGAGATGAATATTCACCAATGAATATGGTTAGATATGATCAAGGACTATAACTACTCAATTAACTTCTATAATAGGACATAGAATAATGTGAATGATGCTCCTGGTATAAAAGATCTATCAATCCTATAATTTAGTAGATTTATGATGGATTATTTCTTCTTAGATATGGAAAATTTGAATATGGGAATCATAAAGGAAAGATCATCATCAATCCTTTCAAAAACGATTGACCAAGCATCCCTTATGGATACAATAATAGATGCTCAAATATATGACATGGGAATTTTGATGAATCTAGAAACTATAAGGAAATAGAAATCCGGAAGGTTAAATGTTAATTAATAAGGAGTTGTATGATTTGGGTCAAGATTATGTGTACTATCAAATCCTAAGTTGAAGAATGAATTATTGGATTCTGCACGTGGCTCAACATTATCTATCCATAATAGAGGCATATATATGAATCAAGAAATCCATGTGAACTATTTTTGGGGAAATATAATGATGGAGATTGTGAAATATAGATCGAGATATCTTTTATGTCAGAAAGTGGAGTTGGAAGGGAATAAATATATATGTATAATGTAACCATTACCCATACCTACTTGGAAATGGGAAAAAATAACCATGTAATTTTTCACAGGACATCTGAAGTCATTAAGAAGAAATAAAACTATCTGGGTTGTAATGGATCATACTATAAAAATTTACCAAATCATTGTGATTTGATAGAACTTATCACTCGATAAAGTTGTAATGATATACATTAGAGAAGTTGTGCGGTTGTATGGATCACCACTATCAATTATATCTAATCGATATCCATGATTTACCGCCTTTTTCTTGAAGAGTCTTATACATGTTCTAAATACTGAGTTGATCTTCATCACAACTCAACACCGTTAAAATATTGGCCAATATAAGAATACTATGAAAAAACATGAGGACATGTTGAGAGCATGCTCCATTGACTTCAAAGGAGGATGGGACCTAATACTTCCTCTATTGATTTCCTATACAATGAAATTTTTTACTATAAAATCCAAATTAACCCTATGATTCCCTTCCTGGTAATAGGTGAAAAACAATTACATGCTAGAATGATGTTGTAGAACATATATTTTATGGTCCTAAAATTGTCTAGGAAATAGTGTAAACTTACGATCATTCAACAACACATAAAGTGTTCTCAGAGTCGATAGAAGAGCTATTCTGAAAATCATACATGATAACTAGAGGTTGATGTTAGAGACATGGTATTCTTCTACATATTTACATGGAATAAATTCATGATATTATGGAATAAGATAATTATTATTCAAATATACATCATCCCCTTTGAGATCTTTGATCCCATCAGAGTGATGGATTATCAACTATAAATCCTACAAAAATTATCTCGAGTACTTGATTTATTCTATGTATATCTCTTGAGAAATTACATACTAGACCCCTCACATGTACTCAATCTAGAGGGTTACCATCATAGAATGATCATTCCTATGTAGAGTATCAATTTATGTTATTAGACCCCATAGACAATGTTCTATAGAATAAAATAGTGTACCATGTAAAAGTGGTTTTGAGAAACCACAAGTTCGAAAGAAGCGATGAGCGAAGTCGATGAGGTAATGAAATTGAATTACCCTCAAATTTTTTCATGGGTGAAATGAAAATTTCATGGGTTCAATTTATGAAGGTCGAAATATTATATTGAACCGAAATGTTTTAAATAAAAATTCACTTTTAACTTAATTACCTTTATTATTTTGTAATATGTTTATAGATAATACATGCACGTAATTGATTTTATTATATCCTATAAGATTTAAAATACCAATAAGAATTATATCCATTAAAAATATATCCATATAATAGTAATCTTATGATTAGAATAATATAGGGCTTTAAAATATCCAATAGACACAAACCAAGGATGTAATGGCCTCAGTCAGTAGGATCACACCCAGGAAAGACCATTTATCAAAGCTTCAGATAGAGACAACATCAAGGGGATTTATCATGAAACAATTTAAGTTCAGATCAAAAAACATATTCATGATAAAAACTATTTAGATGATAACTTCTAGTTCATCGAGATCACAACCCAAACCCCATATGCCCAACCATCCCATGAATGTCTCACCATAATCCAACATACACATTTGGTGAATGCAGGTTTGCTAAATAGATTTGTATCAAGACCCTAAAAATAGAGGTATTTACATTATTCATTATTGAATAATGAAAATACTTTCATCCTTTTATAATTACTTTATTAAAAAATTTATTCTGATATAATAAAACATAAATTTAATTTTTAGGTAATATTATAATTCTATTAATCCATTTATTTTAATTATTTTTTTAAAAAAATATTATTTTAATAAAATAATCTTACTTAATAATATTTATTAAATATAAATGTTTGTATAAGTTTTATAATGTCAAATGTAATTTTTATTACTGTTCAAAAACTATTATAGTAAAAAACCCATCAGTTTTTAAAAATGTTGATTATTATTTTAAAATTTAAAATTCACATATTAATAAAATTAATTAGATAAAATGAATATAGTTTTTAGGAATCTGAATGTAGAAAATATGAATGGTGTTTTTTAATAATTTTCTATGATATTATAATTTTCAGGTAAAAATTAAATTCTGTAGTGATATACTATGCAGATTATTATATCATAATGACATGAAAGTGATGTAATAAATACAATAAATGATAACCATGACCAAATATTTGAATTAACCTTAAAATAATTTTATTTTATTCATATTTTAATAATTTTATAAATCCACTATTAATTAACTAAAACCAATAATAAAGTTTATGGTTATAAAATCATTTTTTTAGAGTGTGGATCACTTCAACATTAGAAAATGTATTATTCAGAAAACTTCATCACATGTACGTATTAAATAATGAAAACCACTACCATTGGGAAGAAACCATTGTAAGAAAACCATGGTATGGTTTCTGGTTTTTTCAATTTTATAATACAGATTCCAAAACCTAATTTTGATAAATATCAATGTAATCACAACATGTTCCAAATTTAAACCCACTCAATATCCAATTTATCTTCACTCAAACACCGTGGATATTTTCTTTACACTCACCTCACCACTCTATATACATCTTATGTCTCCCACAATCTATCAAGAATCTCCTCCCACTAATATGGTGACACACACTCAAGCAATGGATTTCTCTCTTCTCAATTCAATTTTAGTGCCTCTTCTATCTTTGACTAATAGGTTTCAATTATTTATTGTTTGGGTATGATTTCCAACAAACCCATTATATTCTATTTGATTTATAACTGATTAGAGAAATATTTTAGTCTAATTAATTCCTCCCATAATCCTTTATGTAAACCCATTACCATGTCAATATTTAGTAAGGTATCAACACCTTCTCTTATTTATTAATTTTTCATTATTATATTATAACTTATGATGAAATAATGCTCATAAGGAATTTTAGTTCATTTATTATTATTGAAAATGTTTTTTTGGAAAATTATTATTGATTTCAATACCTAACAATGTTTATATATGAATAATTTAGTCACTAAAGGATGGGAGTTTATGATTTTGCATAACCGGGTGATTTTGATTAAAATTGAATGCATGTGGACCCTTTTTTTCCATGGCGTAGGATATCGGTAGGTCACCCAAGCTGGTCACCCCAAACAAGAAGGACAAAAAGAACTTGGGTGTCAATACAAAGCTTCTGACATAGTCATCACACCATTTTTTAGACTGTTCGGACCCTCCATGAAGCTGCACGGGATGTAAAATTTTGGACGTAGATTCTTCCCATACGGTCTCTACATGGTTAGGAAAACCATGAAGACCATCCCATGTACCCATTCACTACCTCTTTAATGGAAATAACCTTTCACATGGGTTTCACTTGGTTTAACTAACAGTGCACTTTAACCGTTCTGGAGTCAAAAGATCACCACCTAACTTCTATCTAACATTTCCTACCCATCCTTTTACGTGAGATTTCAACCCATAACCACCCTGGGACAATGGGGGAAGACCAATTAATTTAGGGGGGATATTTTTATGGTGAATAATAATTTATAGGAATATCATCTTGGAAATGGAGGATCTTGAAACCCATTTTTTAAATTTTTGGATGATCTCCCTTCCAGTTTTTGGTGTTTTTCTTTTTCTTACCAGTTTTTTTAAATATATAAGGTAACAAGATCAGGTTTTTCTTCATTTAATAAATGTTTAACTAATTTAAATTGTGTGTTAGGGCTATGACTAAGGTGGGTTCATTGTAGATTATTTTCCTTGTCATTTTCATGTAATTCATTTTCCTCTCATGATTTTCTCACGCCTTCCTCTATTCATCTCATTGTAATCCCCATATAAAACCAAGAAAATAGTTTCTAGGGAAATCCATGTAACTTATAATAAGTAAACCCATGACCATTAGATACAATTTTTTTATCTATAAGTTCTATTTTAATAAGATTAGTAGAAAATAATTTCCGAACCAAAAAATGATTTCAAATAATTGAATCGAAACTCACTGGAACAAGGATGTTATGATACTCTTGAAACCTAGAGATGTTATTTATTAAGAACAACACAAACCTATAAGAAAATAAATTTTCAATTTCCTTACAAAAATCCACATCCTCAATGTTTTTTCCCCTTAATCATTAGAAACCTAGTTTTCATTGTTTTTATGTAATTTAGGTGAATCATCAAGGAATTTGAATAATCAATTACCCAATCATTGGAACAAACCTTTCAATCCCCAAATATCATTTCTAAAATTCATAAACCTTTACATAGTAAACTATAATTCAAGTAACAAATAATCTTAATTATATGTATGGATCGATCCAATACTAACGCTATTCTAGTATTAAGAATGGGAAATTAAATTTGGGCCACCAAAATTAACTCTTCTGTCAGAGAAAAGCTCATCAAAATAATGTAAATTCATTATGAACATGAGTGTGTGAAACTCCCCCACACATGATTAATTGTTTTTCCTCATAAAAATTTCATGAGAATCATTTCAAAGGAGTTAACAAATAAATAGGTAGAAGTGAAATATTTTATATCAAATAAATGAATGTAATGTTTGGAATAATTATCTTTAAAATTTATACACTAATTATTCATGACTCGCCAATTTTTGAATTTATCATACAAAGAATGTCGAATTAAAAACTACGAGGTATTCATTCATGAATCAATTTTACTGAAAACTCTATTTTTTCTTATTCATTTAAATAAAGTAAAAACCTCCATTTCCATCTCATCATACACTTGGCTTTGTTATGCATAAATTTTTTAGTGTCCAAATGTCACACTATCACTTTTATAGGTCACAAAACATCATTGAATTACCACTTATGAAAAATGATGAAAGTTCATCAACATTTTTTGCTCACCATTTCATATCTCAAATTATTTTCATCGGGTTGAGTACTAACATTAAAATTGGGGCCAAATTTTTATGTCAAATAATGATGATTATAGAGATAGAGTTGAGAGTTCATGAAATTAAGACCTCGTAATAACCACTAGTGTGGAAAGAACAATTCCCATACATCTCTTATATTTATACATAAATTGATTTCAATTTTAAGGGGTTATTTAATTTAAACTACTCCATCACAAAGTTCATTTTAAAAAAATGGTTTAGGTAGGAATATCAAAATGATTATCCTTAAGTTTTATAATATTTATTCAAATAAAAACGAGTTTTTCAATAGGGAAATATGATTAATTTTAGAAATAACTCCCCAAAATCCACTTCCATCAAATTTATATACATTTATTTCACCTATAGTAGCCATTCAGACAACCCCTAGGAATCAAATTGCATCCTAGGTGATCTTAAGGTGACTACCAAATGGGGTACCGAATATGGGCGCCCTCCCCCACATATATAACCAAGAACTACCCACCATGAAGGAATTAAGGTAGAGAAGGGTGGGAAATGAAATGAAAGTTCATGGTGTGATGGGAGGGATGAACAAATTAAAGTAGAAAAAATGGAATTGAGAACTGAAGAAATCCCTTGGAAAAATGATGATGAGAGGCATGAAATTTGGGTGCGCGAGTCTTCCGAATAGAAATGTATCTTCAAGATATAGATAAAAATCCACCTAATGTCTTAACAAGGAAAAATGAGAGTAATGAAATAATATCATTAAAGAAGAATGTGGAATATAAGAGAAACATATAAGCACACCATTTAGAATTTTGAATATAATATCCACCAAGAAAGACAAGTACGAACACAAAGTCATGAAAGATAAAATATGAAAATAAGTATAAAATAGAAACTAAAATTAGTGAATTATTATATAGGGATTAAATCTAGATGTATCAGTGAACTAGGAATGATATTCCTCATCCCATGAAGGATATTTTTGTTCCAAATCGGTATCCATTGCTTTGGTGGGAGGTGGTGCTCCTGGATCCACTGGCGGCTAGCGAGAGGAGGAGCCTGAGTCGGGATCCAGACCAAAGGGAGCATCACTATACATATAGTAAGATGATGGATGACTGGGTACTGTGTGTTAAAGATATGGTTCAAGAAGGGTGTCCATGCTGAGGCCTTCCACTTATCACCCAGTAGCCTATAAATTCCAATCAAACATTGCCATGGAGTCCTGCTATCATTTGTAGAAAAGGTACACATCATAATATGGGGTTTCTAGAATGTTTGGGTATTATGGATAGGGGAAAACTATGGTGGTTTCATAGAGGTTGGAGGTTTGGTTGGGTGATATTCTTTATTATGTGGAGAGGAGTGGTTGGATATAGTGGGTTCAATGGGAGGTTCATCATCCTCAGTGACCCTGTGCTAGGGGTCGACTGGTTTTTCCACGTGTTGTACTTGAATCCGGAAGTGGGAACCCTCATACTTGATCATCCATATATGATGAATGAGTGTAATATCATAGATAGGGACTAATTTTAGATGAATTAAAGTGATCTCATTAAAATCATTTTCCAGTTGTTCTATATGTAGAGTGATGAAAGGCCATAAAAAAATGTCTACCTTCAGTTTGGATAAAGTATGATTAAGTATTGAGTGAGGAGGTAGGATATGTTAATTTCAACCTGGGTTACCATGGAATTAATTATAAAAAAATCATGAAGGCTGAAATTTCCATTTCAATCATATCAGGTAGTGAAACACGTAGCAAGAACTCGGTGTACAGTTTGGTGAATAAGGTTGAGAAGCCGGGACACCTTGGAGGTATGGGGAACACAAGGCTCTCCATGATGGGTAAGGGTATCCCAAAAGGCTCTTTTAGATGTAGGACCACACTCTAAGGGCTCTTTGGTGTATGCAACCTTCTAAACATGGTCTCGATCACAAATCCTAATGAGGGTGGAAAAATCACTGAGGTGAATGTTGAAACAGCAGTTTATGAGGTAGAATATTATATTTCCTTCTTTTTAAATAAATAATCCTTTGTCATCTATAGTATATTTTTCTTGGAACTGGAAGGCGTTTGGGAACTCCAAAACATGCTCTGTAAAGGTTGGATGGTACACCGATTGTGCATAGGGGAGGTGTCCTTCGGAAATTAATCACATAATATCCTCTAAATTTCCCAATAACACAAGGTGTTCTCGGGAAATGAAATGTGGAGTATTAACCTTATGAGTGATCAAAACATGTTACCAATTTTTCTCTTCTCTCTTGATAAAATTCAAATGAGGACTATGGGGGTTGGAGGAGATATAGGCACGAGCGTGTTTGGATGTGGACATGATGGATGGCTGGGGGTGAACCTACAATAAGTGGAGTATTGAAATGAATATGGAACACGTTATATAAAAATTATATATATATATAATTGAATAAATTATATGAGAAACAAAAATTCCCTATAAAAAATCACAAATATGGAAATAATAATATAGGATAGTAAGGGATTTTGTAAGGAAATCAGTCGTGCAAGTGTGCGGATGGATCTTGTTGACAAGAAATATAGAATGGAAGAGGATGAAATCCTATATTTGAAAAAATAAAATAGAGAAATGGGGGAAGGGAAAATCAGACTACAAGCCATAGGGATAGAATGAAAACAAAGAGATAGAAAAAGAGAGGAGAAGAGGAATAGGATGAGAAAAGAAGCAAACTGTTGTGGGAGATCCGGTGGAAAGAGGGAGGATAAATGGTATAAGGAGAAGGATATGTAAGGTGAGGGGATGATTCATGATGGGGAGGGGATGGGTGATTCAAGATTGGGGATTGAATGGGGGGGGGGGAATAGATATATTTTATAAAAAAAATTGGGTTTTAATATGATGTTCATTGTTTTTGTGCATTGTTTATTAAAAAGAGTGGAATCTTGTGTTGGACCACTGTAATAGTTCTTCATTGTGAATATTTTGTGTGTACGGTTTGTTGGAACATGTGAAAACCGTGCGTATGGTTTGATTATATATTTTTTTTGAAAATCAATCATTTTTGAATGAAATTGTTCCCTTTTAAAATCAAATCCCTTATTCCCCAATTATTTTAAATGATGATTTGATATTTCTATAGAATATTTAAGTTAAGAATAATAAAAATTTAATAATCTACTTATCGCATTGCATTTATCCTGTGAATAAAAAAAAAATAAGTGGAAAACACATTAACATGAATCCATAAGAGAACACAAACACATAATTATTTTGATTAAATTTTCAATATTATAGGTTACCTTCAGGTCAGTGTTATGTTGAATGTCTCAAGATCGACATTTATGGGTCTCTTATTACACAAATTTAATTGTGGAGACTATACCCACTATGTCCTCATATGAGGATAAGTGTTTAGATGTTTCCCATTTACTTTAAATGATTTCCCGTCTTCTCCAGAAAGTTCCACCACAACACGGTGGAATATTTTTTCCACATTAAAAGGGCCCTACCACCAGGACATCAACATCCGTGGAAATAATCTCATCTATGTGTTAAACAATAATACATGATATCCATGATGGAATGTTTTCTAGGAAAATATACTGTCGTGAAACACATTGGTATTTTTTTTGAAATCTTGGAAGATTCAGATACCTCTCACCAGACATCATAAATCCCAGATAGTGTGAATTTTAGTTTCACTTCCTTGGATTTAAAATCACAATTCAGTGATTTTACATCCCATTATTGTTTATTCTCATGTTCCAAATTTAGGTGACATTATTTTCCCTAGAAAAAATGAAATGGGTAAATTACAAACAATTTCATGAATGTTGTCATATATTCCCATAAGCCATCATCAAGTTTCATGGAGAATTATTTTTGTGTGGCACCCATAGTCTTTTATAGTATTTTTTTATATTCTTGATTGGAGACATCTTCTTAGCTAATGGATTGTGGATGGTAAAGTTTCCATGTGTGAGGAATAAACTTCTACTTCATGAGAACATTCATCATTAACGTATTATCAAATTGTTTCCCCTGTCACTGATAGTAACCCCAGGATACCAAACCTACTAAAAAAATATAATTTGAAAAGTAAAAAAATACCATTTCCATGTTTTTTGTTGTCGAAGATGATTCCACCCATTTATATACATAGTCCACACATACCAAAATGTATGTATTCTAATAGTATGGTGGAAATTACCTCATAAATTCAATACCCCATACCTTGAAGGCATTCACTTCTAGGATTGGGTGTTGACTCATTTCATCTCTCTGCTATATTGTACCAGTCTGTTGACATTTATCACAATGTTCCACAATGTGTGAAGAACTCTTATGCATGTTTGGATAGAAAATACAGGACAATATAATTTTTTCTATGGCACGGTCGATAACATGATTCCCCCCAGATGGCGAGTAGTGAAAAAAATCAATACTGACATTAACATCATCTTGAAGGATGAAACAGTGAATTACCTTGCCTCCGCATTAGAGGAAGAGCAACAACTCTTCCCAAAAATAGTTTTTTACATCAAATTGAAAGAACATACTTTGTTGGAACATGATATCAGGGTGAACCCCTCTAGTAACAATATAATTGGATATATCAGAAAACCATGGATGATGTGTAGCTTCAACTAATAAAATGTCTTCATCTTAAAATTCATCCTTGACTAACCTGTCATATTCCTTTTTCAGATGAGATAATATCAAGTGGGAGAGTTGATCAGCTTCTAATTTCTCACATCTGTTCTATTTACGAAACTCCAAATCAATCTATTAGAGAAGTAGCACTGAAAAAAATAATCATTGCATTGCATTCTTCTTATTCATCAAGTATTTAGGTGATGTCCTGTCAGTATACACAACAACTTCTGACAACACTAGGTATTAGCAGAATCTATCAATTGAAAATGATATCACCCCCATCTCATTCTCAGTGCAAGTGTAGTTGAATATGGATTCAATTAATGCTATGATTTAATAATAAATTTTCTTTAAGATGTGATCTAGTGGCACACCAAGAACTTCACCCACAACATAGTCACTTACATAACACATAATTTCAAATTTCTCATCCGAGTTTTGATGAATCAAGATGGGATCATCCATTAATATATAATTCAAGAGTGGAAAGTTTATAATTCATGTCTCATCAAATTCTAATATGGAATCCTATGAAATTATATTGCTCAGTGGTTGGGCTATCTTTGAGAAATCACGAAAAAACCATCTATAAATTCCCACATGTCCAAGAAACATTCATATTTCTCATAAAAAAGTTGGAACGGGTAATTTTTATATCACATTAATCATTATAGGATATACTTAAATTCCCTTCACATAGATTTAATTGTCTAAGAAGATTCCAATATGCACCATTAAATGGAATGTCACCCAATTCATGACATGGCTTATGTGCTCCCATAATTCCAAGACTAATGCCAAATTTTTCAAACATGTGCTGAATAAATTTCCATAGGCAGAGAAATCATCCATGAAATCCTATAGAATAAGAACCACAATGTCATGGAATATAGCCAACATGCACTTTTGGAAGGTGTCTGAAGCATTACCCATGACAAAAGACATACTATGATTTGAAAACGTTCTATAAGGGCATGTTATGGTGATTTTCCCTTTATCTTCATGTGAATTAGTATGTTGTTATACCCCAAGAAGACATCGAAAAAGAAATACAATTTGTTTCATACCTATTACATTAGCATTTGATTCATCAAAGGAAGAGGGAAGTGATCCTTTCATATTGCATCATATAATTTCTCATAATCCACATGAACCCTTCATCCTGTCACCATTCAGGTCTAGATAAGTTCATTATTTTCATTAGAAATCACAGTGATTCCCCGCATTTGGAAAATACTTATAAGGGGCTCACCCATGGGATGTTAGAGATATAGTAAATAATAAATACATCCAAAATCATTATAACGTCTTTATTTTAATCCTTCTTCATTGTAGTATTTAACCATTTTGTGGTTTCCATGCACATTTGGATCTTCCATCATGTAATAACTTGTGTTTAAAAATGGATGGACTAATTCCCTTATGTTCAACCACCATCCAATTGATATATTGTTTCCATCTTCATAGAACATGTAAAAGTGAATTCTCTTGATCTTGAATGAGTGGCTCATTGATAATTATAGACAGTGTTTTCTTGAATCCCAGGTATCCATAATTTAAAGATGATGCGAGACGTTTAAATTAAATTTGTGCGGATTAAATAAATGAAGGAAGGTATGTTTCTACCATGGACCACTTTTAAAAATCCATAACCACCACTCACTTCCAAAAAATGACCACCCTGGCGTGAAGTAATCTTATCATCTTTTTAACAAAAATTTTGTTGGATGTATGCAAAAATAGGTTCATTGGAAGTGATGAAAAATCCCATATCATCTTGTATGGGGTCAAAATAAGCTTCATCTATAGTTAAGGCCCAAATATACTCATTTTCAATGAATGATTCATTCGTCATAGCTTTTAGGATGTTATAATATTATCCTTAATCCCCCACTCATAAAATAAATTCACCTTGGGGAACGTTAATCAAAACATTCCCTCTAGAAAAAAGGGTCTTCTAAAAACCAGTGGTGCTCCTCCTTCTTCCTCCATATCTATTATGATAAAATCATCTAGAAGAATCAACTTCTATACATTGATGAGAACTTCCTCGAGTAGTCCATTTTCTTATTTAATGGAGCGATCAACTAGTTACAATGCCACTCTGGTGGATTTTAAATCATTCAACCCTAACTTCATAATAACCCCAAATTCCATCATGATGACACTATCCCCCAATTCAAAATGAGATTTTCCAAAATCATAGGATCCAAATTATTCATCGGACAGTAAAACATATATAATCTTGGAGTGTTAGAGGAATATAGTCTTGAACCACTACTAAGAATTACATAGTGATCAGAATGGTTCCCAAATCCTCCATCTTTGTTTTGTTTGAGAGGATTTCCTTCTTGATCATAGTATATGATTTCATTTGAGCCAACAATTTGGTGAAGGGAATGTTAATATTAATATTTTTGAATACCTCTATAAATATTGGAAATTTTTTATTTAATTTCCTATGCTTCATGTGTTTAGGGAATGGTAAGGTAGGATCATAGGATTTGACCACTATTTTTCTTATCTCGAGTGCAACATCTGTAACGACCCGAATCCGGAGCCACTCAAATGGTTCCCTATAACTGGTTCACCACATGACCCCAAGAACATTTCTCCAAATGGCAGAGGCTATTGACTAGAAAGGAGGGCCTTGGTGAGTCATTGAGAAAACTATGCCCTCATTTGTTAGAGTATATAAGGAAACAGAAATAAAAATCAATTGAAGAAGTAGTAAACATCGTAGAAAAACTGAAACTAAATAGCAGAAGCAATGAATATATAGTAATGATGATGATGATGTAGCAGGCACAAGTATCTAAGAAAAGCAGCAAACACAACAACGTGCTGAAATACAACTGAGAAACAAAGTATGAAAAGTAAACAACAAATCTAGCAGCATCGCAAGCCTAATCTCGGTCCTATTCTCTCCAGCTCCAACCAATAATCATGTACCTGAAGTAGAAGGGCCATGATCCCTATCCAAACCAGCAACCATATAACCTGTTTGGGCTGTAAAGAAGTTCCCAAATAGGGTGTGGTACTAATCCCAAAAGGCAACCACCACAAGATATGTGTCCTACTGTCAGTGAGTAATATAGAAAAAGTAATGGAAATAAATACAGTATAAGAACATGATTACACTAAAGTAAACAATGCTACAAATCTCCATTCACATTCATTTATTAATTTAATTCGATCAATAAATTATCAACCAAGGAATCTAGCCAACAGCTCTATATTCCCAAGGCATAACAAGGAACACAATAGGTATCTCAGTAGACTATCTAAACAACAAGAAGTACAAAAACCAAGCTTGTTCTTTGGCTTGCTGGACTCATCACAACCAACCAAAAAATATTCACACTGACTCTCTGGGTGGATCAAACTAGCATGCCCCTATAGTCATGTAAACATACAAATGCACAAACACTCTGGGAAGCACTCACCGTCAATTCCCAGTCAGTCTTGAAATGATAGTCCTAGACACTATGAGAAAGCTTTTACGTCTAATTCCCCCTATGGTCTCGATACATACATAAACTATGGACACTATAAGGAAGCACAATGTCCAATTCTCGTAGTTCCTGCGAATGATATAAATATAACAGACTCTCTAGGGAAGCCCTTAATCATCCATTCCTTCTTTAGTCTACTGCACCAGGTTCTCACGGCCCTGAGTAGTCCAGTCATGCGTAATCGACTGTCAGAATCCCTTGTTAATTACAACAACTACATTGATAATAGCTACAATTCACCACAAGCATATATACAGTAGGAAATAAATGCAATCAATTATACCACGAAATGCAATCAATGGAACAAGGTCTGCCTCAAAGGCAACCTAAGACAAACGGTGATGAACAACCAAACAAAGGGAAACACCAACGGGTGATCCTAAAATATGCTAACAAGAAATCATTATTCAACTAATTGCCTTAAGCACACAAGAAATATAAGGAAGATAATAATATAACATCAAAACCCTATCCCGATATACCTGATACATGGATATCCGACACTTTTGCACAAAAATTCAATGAAGTTCAATGTAAGGCATCAAATCACATACACTGATCCTATGATATTGACATACATGAACCTCGTCCCGTGAATTGGCCTAGAATGGAGTAGATCTACAAAAATGTTTAAAAATTCAACCTCCGATAAATCCCATATGAGAATGAATCGGGAAACGTGGCCAAAGAAGAACCAGGAACTCACCGATTTTATTTTATTACAACTAACAGTGTTCGATTTGGATAACTGGTGACAGATCGGTGGCTTGGAGAAGATTCTACCTCCTCAGATGATCAAGACAGAATTAGGAGAAGAAGAAGATAAAAATAGGGATTAGACATGACCCCATTCTATTTAATGAAAAAAATTAAAGTACACGGCCTGTACTCGACTTTTACGTACTTCGAATTAGGCGGCCTCCAAGTCACCCTTACATGGCTGTGTGTGTGGCCATGACACGTCCAACACATGGATTTCGATGGAATTGAAGTACATGGTGTGTACTCATAAAGTACACATCGTGTACTCTAAAAATTTATAGATTTTCCTCTTTTTCTCAAAAACTACTAGACAGGGAAAACATACATGAAAAGAAGATCTCGGTTCTTAAAAACATCCCCCTTAAAGAAATTCCTCCCCGAATTTCCCTAAAAAGGTGGCAAAGAAGAAACCTCGAACAACTCTTTCAACTGTGATCGTATACCGGCCTCCCTCTCCCATGTCTCGTCCTGTACACTACCGTGCTTCCATAGCACCCATACTAGACGAATAGATCATCCATATAGTACCTTTTCACTAAAATCAGCTGTCCTAATAGGATGCTCCTTGAATGATGCATCCTGCTCATGCTCAACCATCTCAGGTAGAAAAACATGAGACTGGTCTGAGAAATAGCATCATAGCTGAGAAACATGGAAGGGGTCATGCACAACCTGGTACCTCTGGGGTAACTGAATCCTATACACAACCAGCCCAACACTCACCAGAACCTCAAACAACCCAACGTATCTTGGTGAAAGCTTACCTTGTCTCTTGATCCTCTTGTGTCCCAAACTCGGGGTTACACATAGGAAAAACTGATCTCCGACTTTGAAATCCAATGGTCATCTCCACTGATCAGCATAAGATTTCTGCCGAGACATTGCAGTATCCATCCTTTTCCAAATCAACTCAACCTATACTGTGGTCTCCTAAACAAGAAGAGGTCCCATCATAGCAGCCTCTCTTGCCTCCAGCCAACACAAGGGTGATCGGCATGGCCTACCATACAAATCCTCGTATGGTGCCATCAGAATAGTTGCATGAAAACTATTATTGTAGGAAAAATCCTCTAAAGGTTTATGCTTCTCCCAAAAACCTACAAAGTCTAGAATGAAAGCCCAGAGCATATCCTTAAGAACCTGAATCGTGCACTCTCACTAGCCGTCTATCTGGGGATGGTAAGCTGTACTCAGAAGTACATGTGTACCCAAATCCCTCTGTTTCCCATTCCAGAAATGCGACATAAAGCGGTTTTCCCTATTTAAAATGATAGTACTCGAAACCCCATGTAAGCGTACAATCTCATAGATGTACAACCATACATTCTCATCAACACTGAAGGTCTCCTTAATCGGAAAGAAATGAGCAACCACAAAGAGTCTATCCATGAAAACCCATACTACGTCATTCCCTCGAGGCAACCCTAGAAACCCAGTCACAAAATCCATCGTGACATCATTTGATTTCCAATCGGGAATGGGTAACTACTGAAAAATCCCTGCTGGTCGTTGGTGCTCCGCCTTCACCTATGAAAAGGTGGAACACCTCCTGACAAAAACAACAACATCTCTCTTCATACTTAGCCACCAATACAGGTGGTGTAGATCAGGATACATCGTGGTGACGCCAGGATGAACTGACCAAGCTGAGGAATGAAAGTCTCACATTATCTCCTCGCATATATCAGATGGCTCCCAAATGCTTCCCTGGAAACACAAGATCTCATCCTTTCCAACAGTCTATCTGGGAAGTGGGTCCTATCCTGACATGTTTTCCCGTAGGACTAGGCCATAAGAATATGATAACTACCTCATTAAAACTCGGTCAAGATGCATAGTGGTAATAGCTACAGAAGATAGGAAAGTCTTCCCCTGTCTGTCGTGAACATCCAAATGCATCTTAGAGGACAGAGCCATAAGCTTCCACTCACTACTGGCCTCTTGAACTGCCTATATTTGAGTCCTCCTACTCAGTGCACCAGCCACTTCATTTCCTTTCCCATGCGTATAGGCATGCTCAAAATTGAAAGACTAGAGATACTCTCCCCACCTCCACTTTCTCAGATTCATGTCATGCTTCTTGAAGACGTACTCAGGCTCTTGTGGTCAGTATATACAACAAATGCTTCCCCAGAAGATAATGTCTCCAACAACGCAAAGCATGAACAATTTCATCCAACTCCAGGTCGTGCGTAGGATAGTTCCTCTCATGTGGCCTCAACCTTCTAGATCCATATGCAACAACACGATCCTCCTGCACAAGCACTGCTCCAAGACCAATGCCAAATGCATCATAGAGAACTATATAACCCTTTCCCGGATCCAGCAAAACTAGAATTGGGGTTTAAGTCAATCTCTCCATCATCTCATCCAAGGATGAATCACAGTATTCTGACCAAACATACATCACCCCTTATTAGTCAAGCCCATCAACGATGCTACTAAGTGTGAGAAGTTCTATATAAACCGCCTGTAGTAACCAACCAACCCTATAAAGCTTCATACCTTGAAGACATTCTTCAACTGCTCCCAGGTAACAACTACTCTCACCTTCACTGGGTCTACTGATACTCTTGTCTCTGAGATGACATGACCCAGGAATTGAATCTCATCCATCAAAAAGTGGCACTTTGAGAGCATAACATATAATTTATGCTCCCTCAGTGTACTCAAAACGATCTCAATACAGGTATCATGGTCATGTAGAGTGTGAGAGTACACCAAGATATCATCCACGAAAACCACCATGAAATAATTCAAGTAAGTATGGAAAACTTTGTTCATCAGCGCCAAGAAAACTGATGGAACCTTCATGAGACCGAACAGCATAACCAAATACTAAAATAGACCATACCTGCTCCAGAAGGGTGTAAGAGGTATATCAGATGGTATGACACGCAACTTGTGATAACCGGATCTCAAGTAGATCTTTGAGCACACACTGGATCCTCTAAGGTGATCAAAGAGATCATCTATTCTTGGAAATGGATATCGGTTCCCAACTTTCAACTGGTTTAGGTTTTGATAATCAACACAATGCCGTAAAGTACCATCCGCCTTCTTTTCAAATAGAACGGGTGAACCCCAAGGAGAAGTATTAGGTCAGATAAAAACCTTTTCTTGCAACTACTCCAACTACTTCTTGTGCTCATGTAACTCAAGTGTAGACATCCTATAAGGAGGTATGGATACCAGTGTTGATCTTGGAACAAGTTCAATATAGAAGTCTACCTCTGACTCCGGAGGCAAACCTGAATGTTTTTCAGGAAAGACATATGAAATGCAATCAACCATTAGAGAAAAATTTATCTGAGAAGACCCCTGGTCATCTAGATATAAGCTAGAAATCTGGGCCATAAAACCGCCCAACCCATGATGCTCTGGTCCATCTCTTCTCTACTGGACATCCCACTCTCCCTTGTGAAGAAAAGATCCACCCTTAGGTGATGTGAAACTCACCCTATGACGATAAAAATTGAAAAAGGCCTGGAAGGGAACTAACCAGTCCCTCCTGATAATGACATCATAGCCTATCATCTCCAAAACATTGATATTACGTGAAAAACGAAATCCGCCAACCTCAAGGGGGAAGTCTAAGCACTGACGCACGCTAGTAGTTCTAATTCCCAAGGGAGTGTCTATAGTCATCATATTCTCAGTAGTATGAACAATATGTCTATTAGTTTCCACAGTATACACAGAAATAAATCTATGAAAAGATCCTATATCAAAAAGTTCAGAGGATAAAACTGAGGCTACTAAAATCATACCTCAAATTGTAGAAGGTCCAGGATCCTGCTCCGGATGAATCTGCTATACCGCAAAAGTATGGCCTGCACCGCAGCCCTGTGTAGCAGCATGAGATCCTAGAGCTGATCCTCCTTGAGTCTGACCACTATGTCCATGGCCTCTACCCTGGCCTGAACGACCTGATGAACTCTAGTCCCCAGTCTGCTGCGGAACTGGTAATCCTGCTCCTGTACGCAGAGTCGAAAATGATCCTCCTTTACTAGACGATGGAAGGAAAACCTTGCAGAAACGTTTCATATGACCCATCATTCCACAATATCAGCACTCCACTAGGTCTCTCAGTCACTGTGGCTTCATATAATCACTCCTTCCACACTGATAACACACCACTTGTTTGCTAGATGGACGATCCCATCTTCCAGAAAGAATACCTCGCTTCCACAAGTCACCTCATGTAGACTCTCAGTGGCGCTTCCTGTTGTCTATCTGAAATGAATCTGCCCTGGATGCTGAACCGCCCTGGTCCACATCTCTAGTCTTCCTCAAATTTCTCTCCGTGATAAGAGCCAGGTTGGCTATTAGTGAAATATAACTCAACTGAAAGACGTTCACCTATGATCTGATGTCTGGTCTGAGGCCTTCCTCAAATGTCCTTTCTAGAAACAGCTCGTCATTCCTCAGAACGGGTGTAAAACGCTGTAACTCAGTGAAGAGAGAGGAATAATCCATAACTATGAGAGTAACCTGATACAGGTTCAAGAACTCCCTAGCTCTGTCAGCCATCAGCGTTGCCGGGTAGGAGTTTTCATAGAACGTATGTGGAAACACATCCCAAGCCATAGCCTATTTGCGCCCTGCCTGCGAAACCACATCCCACCATCACTTGGTTGAATCTAGCCTCATATAAGTCACGATCTTCACTCTCCTCTCCAGAGGAGTCTCCAGATGAGCGAAGATGGATAACATGGCTTCTATCCATGACTCTGCAGCCTGGGGTCCTCCATCCCCTACGAACGTGGGAGGATACTGCTGCTGAAATACCCTCATCAGCTCTTCCATAAACGGGGTAGGATACTGAGCTCCCCAGAAGGTCTTTATGAATCTCAAGAAACCCTCTCTGAACTAAGTGTTGGTACTAGTGTCTGGAATCATTGTAGGTGCCTTGTTCAGAACGATAGGACTGGAAGTCCTTGATCTGTCGTATCAGGCGTACGGTCACAGCATGGTTCCTGACGTGCAACATGAGGACGTCTGAGCGGCATGACTCTACGAGGTCACAAGAAAACATTCATTTATGACGAACACAGTTGACACTTAATAGAGTAAAATGGAATAGGAGATAATAACTCTAAAATATGGGGAAAACATGACTACACGACGTGTAGTACCACTACACGGTGTGTTTTCCGAAATTTTTACCCTGGGCGTATATCCTGTCCATACATGGATGTGTAATCCACCCAGCTACATGGAATGTTCTCAAACTAGATGGAATGTACTAACCCTTTTTCTCAATTCTCGTTTACTCCTAGATGGCTAGGAACACAAACTATCCCAGTAAGAAACTACACGGTGTGTTTGTCCACTACACGACGTGTCCTAAATATTTTTCCCATGTCCGTGTCATTAGTCACATGGACTGGTACACGGACCACTACTACATGGTGTGTCAACAAGGCACACGACGTGTTTTCCTATGGATTTCCCAACCCATGTATTCAACCACACGGTTAGGTCACACCGAAGGCAAGTACACGATGTGTACATGAAAGTACACGGCGTGTAACCATGAAAAGTAGTTCTTCCCAAACAGAAGAACACATGGCATGTGTTCATAAGTCTACATGCCATGTTTTCTGGGTTTCTAGGTAGTAAACATACAAGAACCCCCAAAACCAATTTAAAAAACTAAAACAATCACCTATGTGCCAAATTATGATCTGTTGGGGCCCATACTCCCTGTGAATCAAATCATGGAATCATAACAATGCATATAACATGTAACCAGTATAACAAAATCACAATCCACCAAATTTCGATCCTTGAGGGCCCATAACACCTCTAGGACAAAATTTTGGCATCCATGATAAAGAAGTTCTAAAACAAACAATACCCTATCAACATAGTAAGTATTCTATCACAGAAGCTATCACAACAGCATGCATAATCTATCACAAATCCAATCACAACAGCATGAAATTTCTAATTCAATTTAGTTGGCATGGAAAAATGCATGACTTGTGATTTTTTAACAAGTTCCTATACGATACATGAGATGGCATACCCTCATCCCATTGGGTTGCAACAAAATAGAACCACAATCATATAAACAGTAACAACACAACACAAGTGCACCCCCCAACGGTGAAGTCAATTAAAATGTAACATTCGCAAAACTTGAAAATTGAAATATTCGAGGTAACCTGGTTTTTTCCATGTATATGGATTCTAGAACTCTCGGGGAAAACTAATCACCATTTACCTATTCCTTCATATCCCTGTCTAATTTTTCTAAATAGTAAGTCAATTGAAAAGGAAACAACCTCCTTTGATACCACTTTGTAATGACCTGAATCTGGAGCCACTCAACTGGTGCCTTGTACCCGGTTCCCCACATGACCTCAAGCGCCTTTCCCCAAATGCCAGAGGCTAGCAGCTAGCAGCAAGGGCCTTGGTGAGTCATTGGGAAAACTATGCCCTCATTTGGTTGAGTATACAAGGAAACAGAAATAACAATCAATAGTGGAAACAGTAAACAATATACCACAACTGAAACTAAACAGAGGAATCAATGAACATATATTAATGATGATGATGATGCAGCAGGTACAAGTATCTAAGGAAATAAGAAAACACAACAACTACTAAAATACAACTGAAAAACAAAGTACAAAAATTAAACAACAACTCCAGCAGCATCGCAAGCCTATGCTCGGTGATATGGTCTCCAGATCCTAAGAGCAATCATGTACCTAAAGTAGAAGGGAAACAATCCCTATCCAAACCAGCAACCATATAACCTATTTGGGTTGAAAAGCAGGACCCGAACATGGTGTGAGACTAATCCCAGTAGGCAACCACCATAAGATCTATTCCCTACTGTTAGTGAGTAATATAGAAAATGTAATGGAAATAAATACAGAAGAGAAATATAAGTACACTAAAGTAAACAATCCTACAAATCTCCATTCACATTCATTTATTAATATAATTCGATCATTAAATTATCAACCATGTATTATAGTAAAAAACTCTATATTACCAAGGCATAGTAAGTAACACAATAGGTATCTCAGCAGACTATCTAAACAACAAGCAGTACAAAACCCAATCTTGTTCTTTGGCATGGTGTACTCGTCACAAGCAACCAAAAAATATTCAAACTGACTCTCTGGGTGGCTCAAACTAGCAGACCTCTATAGTAAAGTAATCATACAAGGGCACATACACTCTTGGAAGCACTCACCGTAAATTTCCCTACGGTCTTACAACGATAGTCATAGACACTCTGAGGAAGCTCTTACATCTAATTCCCCCTATGGTCTCGGTACATACGTAAACTAAAAAAACTCGAAGGAAGCACAAAGTCTAATTACCATAGGTCATGCGAATGATACAAATGTAACAGACTATCTAGGGAATCCCTTAATCGTCCATTCCCTCTTTAGTCACCCACACCAGGTTCTCATAGCCCTGAGCAGTCCAGTCATGCGTAATTGACTATCATCAGCACTAAGTAAGTTCAAAAACTACATGTATAATAGCTACAATGCATCAAAAGCATATAAATAGTTGGTAATATATGCAATAAATTATATCATGGTAGGAAATCAATGCAAAAGGTCCTCCTCACAGGCAACCTAAGCCAAACGGTGATAAACATCCAACGCAAGGGAAAAACCCATGGGTGATCCTAAAACATGCTAACAAGCAATCATTATTCTTCTAATAGCCTCAATCACACAATAAATCTAAGGCAAATAATAATACATGATCAAAAACCTAACCTGAGATACCCAATACATGCATATCTGGAACTTTTGCACAAAAACTCAATGACATTCAATGTAAGGAATCAAACCACATACCGTGATCCTAGGAGATCGATATACATTGTAGGTCGGAGTGGACACTCAAGAGGGGGGTGAATTGAGTTCTAATTAAAATTTCTATTACAATATTTTCTATTAAAATCCCCCAATTTATAAAACAAGTTAAACTATAGTGAATTTGTAAAACTGTAAAGGTTCAATTAGATTCTCAAAAGATTTATTAGTTCTCAGTTAATCTAATCATAAGATCACATTAGCTTTTGAAGCTAACCTACTGATTTACCATAGATACAAACACTTTCTAGATTATCTATCAAAGTAACTATAAAACAAATTTGTATTTCAAAGTAATAAGTAGTAGAATATAAATTAGATACTGTATATTTTGAACATAAACTAAAAATGCAAAGCAGATATAACCAAGAGGTTCAGTCTCATGACGAGAGTTAGTACTCTCAAATAATTTATATAAAAGTGATCCTCACCCTGGATCAGGGTTAACAATAGTACAAGAAATTCCAGGCCATGTAGGGTCCTCTACCATAGTTCTTCGTGGTAAACAAAATTAAGACCAGGCCACACAAGGACCTCTTCCACAGTTGTCGTGGGTAAACAAGTGCAGAGAGTTTTGGTGTGAGGATTGTGATATCCTCCAGTTCAGCACAGGAGACAGTGTGTGTGTGAAATAAACATGATACACAAACTTCTTGAAAGTAAATCATAAATAACTTAGAGATAGTATATGAAAGTATATAAAGCACTAGTGATTGGCAGTGCAGCTATGGACTCGTTGGTTTCCGCAGAAATGCTTCCGAGTCCTTCTCTGGTTTTTCTGTTGAAAAACAGAGTGTCGTGGTTCAGATTTTGTTTCTCCAGGAGATAAGATGTTATCTTGACTCCATAATACTTCATGTGTTCTTAATTAATGTAGGATTTCATATATGGAACTTCTTTGCGGATCGTTCAATGTGTTCTTCACAGTTGTACTTAGGATTGTTCTTCGGTTCAGTACAGAGCTCGCGTGTATTGTAGTATGTGTGTCGAGACGTGTCAAGCGCAAGAGTATCCTCAAATAAAGCTCAATCTTCTTTATATTCCATTTGCTTCAGCAATGGGAATTATTTCCTTTCCATAGGTACGGGATACAGTTTCCTGACAGACCAGAAACTATCAATAAAAAACATTAATTACATTAAAAACATCAAATATGACCTTTAATATTATTTAAATAATATCGACGAAAGGTTAAGAAATGGTGTCACAGCAGTTGTGCAAACAATGTCTCTTTGAACCGCTGTATCCTTCACGGTATGTGCTTCCCAGTGTGTCCATGTCACTGTGTCTACCCCACGGTGTCTGAGTCATGGTGTCTCACTCACGGTGTGTCATTCGCGGTGTTTGGGTCACGATGTGTCCTTCACGATGTCTGGGTCATGATGTGTCCTTCACGATGTCTGGGTCACGATGTTTCCTTCACGCTGTCTGGGTCACGGTGTGTCCTTTACGGTGTCTGGGTCACAGTGTATTGGTCACGGTGGTTTGGTAATAGGGTCAGGCTTAGTGTGTTTTTCTTACACTTCATGGTGCATGTGACTTGCACACAGCCTGTCTTACTGTGTCAAACTTCACGATGTCTTGATACATAGACAGTTAGCTATATTCAAAATTAGACAGTAATATTTAGAAAATTAATTAAGCTTAACCATTATCAATTAAGATAACTTGTACCATAAATACAAGGGTTTGATAAGTTATGTGAGAGTTGTGATCATGCAAAAGATTTATAAATAATAATGAGATTAATTGAAAGTAATAAGACTTGCAATCATTAAAACATGATGTGTAATTATTATTGAGATTTTTGATCATTAAAACATGATTAATGCATGACGAGTCCAAAAATATCCCGCCTTTTGATGATCACAAATCATGTATTGTTAAAATATAAATGAAATGCAATGTTAGAGAAAATAATATATATAATAAGAATAGATAAAAGACTAAGAGATAACACTTCTCAATGTTTCTCCCCCTTTTGGGATTATCAAAAAGTAGAGAGAATGGAGGGAAACACTGAATTTGTCATTAAAAATGTTCAGAATAGATCATACAATAGAAATAGATAGAACAAAGACATCCAATCAAAAAACAAGTAGTCACTGGAATCGTCAGGGATTGGCTTTTTTTCCTTACCTTTATCAGCAGCAGGAGCTGGTGTAGAAGAAGGCATGGAGGTAGTAGACAAATATGGTAAAGGTAGACCTTCAAATATGGATGGAGCCAAAGTAGGAGTTGAAGAAGATCTAGTCTGTGGTTGAACAAGAATGACTGGTCTGATCTGAGAAAGGGATTGGCTGACTGACATAGCAGTTGAGGCTAGGGCAGGTAAACCTGGTCGACAAGGGGCAGAAACTGGTGAAACTATAGCAGTACTCCGCACATGAAGATACAACTTCAAAAGATTGATAAAATAAGTAATGATTTCTCCACCATATTGAATAGACTTTTCAAAAGCATCCTTATTCTCTATGAATTTTTCCAACAATCTGGTGAACTCTGTAAGCTTCTGAACTTGAGATTTAAAAGCTTGAGTCACTGGAGGGATTTTCAGGTTCTCCATAAGATACTTAATGTGATTTGTCATGACACTTTTAGAGAAAATCCGAGTGACATAAAGTTATATCTTCTTGGTGATCTCCAGTTGAGCATCATTTTCAATCTTAGAATGAGTTCTAATTAGGTCCAAAGCTCGATCACTGTTCTTAACCACTTCTGTCAAAGGAGATAGATCTAAGAAACTGAAAGCATTCTGAATTTCTTCTTTGATTTTGGATCTAACCACAAAATCATCTAGAGAAGGTTTTGAGGTTTTTCAGAGGGAGGAGAGGCATTGACAGCATCGGTTAGAACATTGAGTTGTTTCAAAACTTTTTACAGACATCTAGTGTACTCATCTATGAGATTATTCAGATTTTCTACAAGGTCTTTCATGCGTTGTAGCATCTTTCTGTGTCTTGTTCCAATCTTCTCATCAAAGGAGAACAGATAAGGATGCACTTGAGACACAATCTCTCAAGAAAGGTTGGAAACATCTAGTTCAAGAGAACTAGCAACAGGTGCAGGAGCAGAAACAGGAGTAGACTCTGATCTTGAAGACAGTTCTGTTTGAAGGTTTTTCATCATATATTTCAAATTTGCAACATCATCACTAAGAAACTTATTTTCAACCTTGACTTCATGAATTTCACCAATCATCTGTGGTTGTATATGCAGAATAATATTTTCAAAAAGAATCGAGGAATCTACTTGACTTTGTTGAGTCACTGGATGAGTTTGAGAGGATATAATATTCTCAAATCCAGCCAAGATTGTCTCTCCAAATACTTTCAAGTCATCCTTAGTTACATATGATTGTTCCTCGGTTAAGAGACTAGTTAAAGGTAGTGGTATAGGTTCTGATGCAGATTCCGGTTGCAGTTCATAAGTAGTTTTAGTTTCTGATTCACATTGAGGTTGAGGTTGAGGCTCTGGTTCTGGTTCTGGTTCTAGGTGAGCGACTGACTTCATTTAAAACAAAGAAGATAGATCTATACCAGTTACATTCACGTGCATGTGATTCAATCACATCATAAAATCATGGAAGTTCATACTGAGTGCACACAGAATATGTGACATTTGGTTGAGAGGATTCAACAGATCCAGATTCATCAATCTCAAGGTTTTGAGGTTCCTCCCCCTCAAAATGTTCTTCTATTTCAGATTCTTGAGGCTCAGGAATTGTGTTAAGATCCACAGGATCAGCTCTAATCTCTTTAGAAAAATCTTTTCCCTGCCAACTAAAAGTCAATTTCCATCCTCTATTTAGCAGAGAGTATGTACTCGGGAACCGACTGTTCCACTAGTTGTGCTTCCAGACTTTCTTCTTTTTCAACAGGGAGATCCTCTCGATTAACATTTTCCATAACAGGGATTTCTCCTAGATCATCTTCTTCCATTACAGGGAGGTCTCCTTCACCACCAGACTCTTCTATGTCTTGCTTCTCTAAATCAAGGATAATCAAATATCTTTCATCCTCATACTGAATTTCCTGATCAACAACATCTCTAGAAACATGAGATTCTTCTCTAAATACAACATAAACTTCCTCTCTAGAAGGTATTTCAGCAGGAACATTAGCAGGGACAACAATCCTTTCTTTCTCAACAGGAGTTGCTTCCTCTTGAGGTATTTCAGCCTCTTCTTCTTCTTCTTCCTCTTCTGGGTACTCAGCCACTTCATCTAGTTCCAAACTAGGATCAGTTATATTCTTTGGCCTTATTGGATAATCAACAGGATTATACTTCTTATAGTGTTGATCAGTATCCTCAACCCACTGCTTCTTCCAGGGGTTCCAATTAATCTTCATCCTTCTGATGACAGGCTTTGATAAAATGAAATCAATATCCTCTAGATTTTCTTCATTTGGTCCAACAACTCTTTTGGCAAAAAACATGGCCAAAATAATCCTTGAGTAAAACAAATAAGTGGATTTGGAAGTGACATTAATTAGCTCACATATATCTTTAATGACATACTTGCAAAGATTGATCTTATGGCCATTCTTCAACAGGTGAATCAGGAACACATCCTGATACATCATCACAACTAAATCTCCTTTTCTTGGACTAATAAAATTCTAAACAAACTTGAAAAGCAGTCTTTTCTCCACATCCAATTCAGCTGCTATGGCCCTTCGCTTGGTTCCATTTCCAGTCAGGATCTCTAGTGCATTTTCTAGATCAAATATGCCAGTTGGAGGAGGAGGGTCTCTCCAGTAATCATCATAGATCCATTCATGAAGAATTATTGGGCATGCAGCCCATAACCTCGAAGATAATGAAAACTTTTTTCCATTGATCCATCTTGTCACCATAAAACATTCTAAAGCATCAAAGGAAAACATTAAATATTGGTAAAATTGAGATACCAACCTCGGATAAATCGGTCTATCTTTTCTAGAGAACTATTCGAGCCATCCTTGTTCTCTTATGGTTTTTTGATCCAAAGACTTTCTAGACATCATCCACTCAGGGCAAATCTCTTTTTTAGGATCTAAAGTACGGATTACTAGGTTCAGATTTAGAGGTCCTTCTGGTAAAATTTTCAATGCTCTTTTCTATTTCTTCCTGAGGCGCTTCTCAGATGAGGGTGAATATGGAACCTTCATCCTGGGAATCTACTAAAGATTTAAGCGAGAGAGAAGAAGAGATAGATATTCAAGGAAAATGGGGTTCGAGAGAGTGAGCAGGAGAGAGCTCGGGTAAGGAATCGAGTGAAAATCTGTATGTTTTATCATTTTGGAATGTCAAAATTCATAAAAACCAAAACATAGGAAATCAAATAGTGGTGAAATAAAAATATTCATGATATGGGTTAATGTAAAAGTACAAATAATCTTCATGGTGAGACCATGATTAGACATTACGGTGTGACAAAAAAACTGTCGTCAAAGTGAGACAGTTGGTGGT
The DNA here is from genome assembly GCA_963277665.1 of Viscum album. Taxonomy (NCBI): domain Eukaryota; kingdom Viridiplantae; phylum Streptophyta; class Magnoliopsida; order Santalales; family Viscaceae; genus Viscum; species Viscum album. The sequence continues at coordinate 459,923,790 of OY728167.1, read as the reverse complement.
CGTCACGGTGAGACAGTTGGTGGTCGTCACGGTGAGACAGTGACCATTCCGTGCAGTCACGGTGAGACAGTGAGTGAACTGTTCTGTCACGGTGAGACAATTAGGTGATAGACCTTGAACACAAGGAGTTAACTGTAAGACTGTAAACATGAAACAGTAACTGAGAAACCGTGAATCGTGAAACCTTAAAGTAAAATATAGTAAAATATTAAATAGTAAGACCCGTAAGATATCTATTTATGATTGATCATACCAAGATCATGTATGATGTAATATAATCTCTCAAAATTTAATGTTTTAGTGAATATATCAGCAAGTTGATATTCAGTAAAAATGAAATCTAAATTGATATCTCTCTTTTGATAATGATCCCTCAAAAAGTTATTTCTTACATCAATATGCTTTATCATAGAATGTGAAACAGTATTATTTTAAATGTTAATAGCACTTTTGTTGTCACAATTTATTGGGACATGCCTGAATTGATATCCATAGTCTAGTAAAGTGTGTTTCATCCACAAAATTTGTTCAAAACAACTTCCAGTACCTATGTATTCATCTTCTACAATAGATAATTCCACAAAATTTTGTTTCTTACTACACAATGATACTAGTGACTTTCCTAAAACGTGACATGTTCTAGAAGTACTTTTTCTATCTAACTTACATCCAGTAAAGTCAGCATCAAAATAAATAACTAGTTCAAATGATTGCCTTTTGGATAGAATAGACCTAAATTGGGAGTATGCTTTAGGTATTTGAAAATTCTCTTTACCACATTTAAATTCGACTCTTTAGGATTTTCTTGAAAATGAGAACACATACACACACTAATCATAATATTAGGACGACTAGCAGTCAAGTAGATTAGACTTCCAATCATTCATCTATAAGTGGTTTGATCAAAAAATTTTCCATCTTTATCAAGATCTAACTTACATGTGGTACTCATGGGAGGCTCACTAATTTTTGTGATATCCAATCCAAAACGTTTTAAAAGATCTCTAGTATATTTACATTGAGTTAAAATAATTCCATCACTATTTTGAAAGATTTGAAATCTAATAAAGAATTTAATTTCCCCCATTAAACTCATCTCAAATTCATTTTTCATCATTTTAGAAAAATCAGAACACAAAGAAGCTTTTGAAGATCCAAAAATAATATCATCTACATAAATTTGTACAAATAAAAAATCTTTAGAAATTATTTTTATAAAAAGAGTAGGATCAGCTACATCTTTTGTAAAACCTTTAGAATAGAATATTACTTAATCTGTCGTACCAAGCTCTTGGAGCTTGTTTTAAACCATATAATACTTCTGATAATTTGAAAATATGATTTTGAAAATGAGGGTTTGTAAATCCTGGTGGTTGTTCAACAAAAACATCCTCAGCTATATACCCATTTAAGAATGCACTCTTGACATCCATTTGATATAGTTTGAAATTTATATGTGCAGCATAAGCAAGTAAGATCCTAATGGCTTCTAGTCTGGCTACTGGAGAAAAAGTTTCCTCATAGTCAATTCCTTTCTCTTGACTATAGCCTTGTGCAACTAACCTAGCTTTGTTTCTAACTATATTTACAGATTTATCTACTTTATTTCTAAACACCCATTTACTGCCTATGGTGAATGTTTCTTTAGGTCTTTCTACAAGTTTCCAAACATTATTTCTCTCAAATTGATTGATTTCATCTTGCATATAAATTACCCAAAATTCATCATTAATATCATCATCAATGTTTTTAGGTTCAAGCTATGACAAAAAGGCTTGATGTTCAACCTGATTTCTAAGAGAAGATCTAGTCTGTGTCCCTCTATCAAGATTACCCAAAACAACATCTAAAGAATGATTCTTTAGAATCCTAGCTGATCTAGTAAAGGTATGTCTTGAAATTTCATGTACTTCTCTAGGTTCAGGTTCATTAGGAGAATATTCTGAAATATTTCCAGAATAGGTTGTCTTTACAGTAGGTTCATTGATTTTATCATTAATGTTCATAACAGATAATTCATCTTCAAGATTTTCAAGAGATGACTTAGGTTCATGTGGATCAGTTTCATCAAATTTGATGTGAACAGATTCTTCCACACACATGGTTTTCTTATTGAAAAATCTATAGGATTTTCTAGTTATAGAATATCCTAAAAATATTCCTTCATCACTCATAGAAGAAAACTTATCCAGATTATCCTTGGTATTGAGAATAAAGACTTTGCAGCCAAAGATTTAAAGTAATTAACTTTAGGTTTCCTATTGTTCCATAGCTCATAAGGGTTATTTTTGAGAACATGTCTAATTATGAATCTATTGATAATATAACAAGATGTATTTATAGCTTCAGGCCAAAAATAAATAGGCAGGTCATACTCATTTATCATGGTTCTCACAATTTCTTGAAGGGTTTTATTCCTTCTTTCTACTACACCATTTTGCTGAGGTGTCCTAGGAGCATAAACGTTGCGACTATAGCCATTGTGTGAGCAATAAGATTCAAACTCTTGATTTTCAAACTCACGGCCATGATCACTTTTCAGGTTTTTAATCTTAAGTCCACTAAGGTTTTCTACAAACATGGAGTATTTAACCAATTAAGAACAAGCTTCACTTTTGTGAGCTAAGAAATATACCAAAGTATATCTAGAAAAGTAATCTACTAGAACATAGACATAGTGCATCCCATTTAAACTAGAAACTCTAGATGGTCCAAACAAGTCCAGGTGAACCAAGTCGAGGGGTTGAGAATTTGAAACTTCTTTCTTTGATTTGAAAGAGATTTTGTGTTGTTTTCCCATTTGACAGGGATTACAAAACTTGATATTTGGAAAATCTAGTTTGGGTAATTCTCTAACTAAGTTCTTCCTAGTTAGTTTTCTAAGTGAATGTATATTGCAGTGTCCTAATCTCCTATTCCATAACCAAGACTCATTATGAAAAACATTTAAACAAGTAACGTTTTTTCATAGCTATGGAATTTAAATCAACATCATAAACATTTTCATTTATTAAAGCAGAAAATATTAAAACATTCTTAAAGTTAAAAAAATTAAAAGATTCATTTTCAAATTTAACATTAAAACCATTAACACATAATTGAGATATACTTAACAATTTATATTTCAATCCATCAACAACAAAAAACTTTAGAAATTAAAACTGAGTTAGTGTTTCCAATTTGGCATAGGCCAATGATTTTTCCCATATAATTATCACCAATGATGACATGGACTCCAAAAACCTTGATTAGGCTCTTGAACCATGAGTAATACCTAAACATATATATCTTGAACATCCACTGTCCAAATACCATGTCTTCTTGTGGGAACACTTCAAACAGGTTTCCTACAAAACAGATTTAGATGGGAAATTGGATTGGTACAGAGATAATATTGGGTCTAGACAGGTTAAAAATCAATGATTTTGGTACCAAAATTTGTCTTATGGGTCTCATATATTTTACAGAATCAAAATATTTTAAAAGATAAACTCTATTTGATCTGTAACTATGTGGATAACTAGCTGAATCATATGAATTTCCAGAACTAGAACTAGCAGAATTTTGTCCAGATTTAGTAATAAATATAGTTTTAGTGATATATCTTTTTCCAGGTTGGTAGCCTATTCTATTAGTGTATTTTGGTACCACATTCTTTCCTAGCATTTGAGATTGAGTATCTTATCCATTTGTGAGATTTTCTAAGTCCTTTCTATGTTTCTCATTGGACATTTTCAGTTATGTATTTTCCATTAACAGTTGTGAATTCTTTTCATTTTCTATATCAAGGGAAGATTTATCATTTGCAGTTAGAGCATACTGTTTCTTTAATATCATATATTTGTCCTTAAGTTCATTGCATGTTTCCTCCAGCATGTTATGATATTCAGATAATTCAGCTTTAGTCATGTCTTCAGAATCAGATTCAGATTCAGCATCAACTCCAGAATAATAGGAGTTTAAAATAGGATTTTCTAAGGTTACGTCAGATGTGTTGGTCACAAAACACATGTTGGCACGATTCTGTTCATAATCAGTAGATTATGATTCAATTGTGCTATCTTCTAAAGTGATACAAGTATCATTCAAGGATTTCTTGTACATATTGTCCTTGTAGTCATATTTCTTTTTTGAACTTGAATTTTGGACAATCAGCTTTTATATATCCTTTCCTTTTTCACTCATAGCGGACTACTTCATCACTTTTATCTAGATTTTTCAAATCCTTTTTCCAGTGAACTTTGTTGTCATATTTACCTTTCTAGTTTGTTTTTCTGAAGAATTTATTCTTCCTAATGATTTTCTTAAACCTCCGGTCTATCTATGTCATTTCATCATCACTATCAGAGTCTGAATCGTCACTTGTAGAACTTCCAGTTTGTATTTAAACTTTTTCTTTTTCCTTTATCTTTGAAGCAGTAGACTTAAATTCCACAGATTATCTCGTGGGTTCATCATCTTCTTCCTTATTCACCTTGAGTTCCTCCTCATACATCATAAGATTACCAATAATCTCTATGATAGGCAGAGCTCCAATGACACATGATTCTCTGATTTAAAAAGATGTGCCTCTCCATCTATCTAGAAAACATCTCAGTATCCTCATGATTTGTTCCTTTGCAGGAACAACCTTTCTAAGTGAACTCATTGTATTGACCTTCTCATTGAACCCGAGATACATATCAGAAATAGGTTCATCAGTTTTCATTTTAAAATTATCATACTTAATAGTATAAGTATTTAATATCATTTCATTAAAATTAGTTGTTCCATCATGAGAATCACCTAAAGTATCCCATATTTCAAAAGCTATTTTACAGGTAGATATTCTATTGAATTACTCATCTCATAATGCACAATACAAATCATTCATATATTTACAGTTATTATTTGAAGCTAATTTAGTTGGTTCATCCCAAGTAGTTATTTCAGTTTCTGTAATTTTATATTGAGATTCTATAGCAGTCCAAATACCAAAACCCTTACTTTCCAAATGAATTTTCATCTTAAGTTTCCACTGGGCATAGTTTGTACCATTTAAGAAAGGTGGCCGGTTAGTAGAAGCAACTTCTAGTCTATTGTCCATAACTAGATTTTAGAAAATAAATATAAAGATATAAAATTTAGAACGAACATAAATTCAAGATCTTTAATGATGAAACTAAAATAAAAGTTGTAAAACAGAATGTTTTGAAAACCTGTATTAATAAAAACAACCTCTGATAACAAATGTTGGTAGGAGTGGACACTCAAGAGGGGGGTGAATTGAGTTCCAATTAAAATTTCTGTTACAATAATTTCAATTAAAATCCCCAAATTTATAAAACAAGTTAATCTGTAGTGTATTTGTGAAACTGTAAATGTTCAATTAGATTCTCAAAAGATTGATTAGTTCTTAGTTAATCTAATCAGAAGATTAAATTAGCTTTTGATAATAACCTACTGATTTACAATAGATACAAACACTTTCTAGATTAACTACCAAAGTAAGTTTAAAACATATTTGTATTTCAAAGTAATAAGCAGTAGAATATAAATTTGATACTATATATTTTGAACATAAACTATAAATGCACAGCAGATATACCCAAGAGGTTCAGTCTCAAGCCGAGACTTATTCCTCTTAAATAATTTATATAAAAGAAATCCACACCCTAGATCAGGGTTAACAACAGTACAAGAATGTCCAGGCCACACAGGGACCTCTACCACAGTTTGTTGTGGGAAGAAAAATTACAAGGCCACACAAGGACCACTTCCATAGTTGTCATGGGTAAACAAGAGAAAGTAGATTTGGTGTGAGGATTGTGATATACTCCAGTTCAGCAAAAGAGACAATGTCTGTGTAAAATAAACATGATACACACACTTCTCAAAAGTAAATAATAAATCACGTAGAGATAGTATATGAATGATTAGAAAGCTATAGTGATTTGCAGTGCAGCTCTGGACTCGTTGGTTTCAGCAGAAATGCTTCTGAGTCCTTCTTTGGTTTTTCAATTGAAAAATAGAGTGTCGGGGTTCAGGTTTTGTTTCTCCAGGAGAGAAGATGTTCTCTTGACTCCATAGTACTTCATGTGTTCTTCAATAATGTAGGACTGCATGTATTGAACTTCTTTGAGGATCGTGCAATGTGTTCTTCACAGTTGTGCTCAGGATTGTTCTTCGGTTCAGTACAGAGCTCGGGTGTATTGTAGTATGTGTATCGAGATGTTTCAAGCGCAAGAGTATCCTCTACTACAGCTCAATATTCTTTATATTCCACGAGATCTGACAATAGTAATGATTTCATTTCCATAGGTACGAGGTACAGTTTCTTGACAGACCAAAAAATATCATTAAATAACATTAATTGCATTAAAAACCTCAAATATGACAGTTAGTATTATTTAATTAATATTGACAAAAAGGTTAAGAAACAGTGTCATAGTAGTTGTGAAAACGATGTCTCTTTGAACCGATATCTCCATCACAGTATGTGCTTCATGGTGTGTCAATGTCACAGTGTCGAGCTCACGGTGTCTGAGTCACAGTGTCGGACTCATGGTGTGTCATTCACAGTGTTTGGGTCACTTTGTGTCCTTCACGGTGTCTGGGTCACATTGTGTCCTTCATGGTGTCTGGGTCACAGTCTTTCCTTCACGGTGTCTGGGTCACGGTGTTAACTTCACGGTGTCTGGGTAACGGTGTCTTGGTCATGGTGTCAGGGTCATGGTGTCAGGCTTACTTTTTTTGTCTTACACTTCATGATGTCTATGTCTTGCACACAGTCTGTCTTACTGTGTCAAACTTCATGGTGTCTTGATACTTAGAAAATTGACCATATTCAAACTTAAATAGTAACATGCATAATATGAATTAAGGTTAACCATTATCAAGTAAGATAACATGAACCATTAATAAAAGGGTTTGATAATATATGTGAGAGTTGTGATCATGCAAAAGATTTATAAATAATAATGAGATTAATTGACAGTAATAGGATTTGCAATAATTCAAACATCATTCGTAATTATTATTGAGATTTGTGATCATTAAAACATGATTAATGCGTGAGGAGTCCAACATACATGAACATCGGCCCCTGAATCAACCTAGAACAAAGTAGATTTGAAAAAATGTGTAAAACATTCAACCTCTGATAATTCCCATAAGAGAACGAATTAGGAAAAGTGGCCAATGAAGAACCAAGAACTCACGGCTGTGATTCTATTTCAATAGAAGGTGTTTGATTCGGATAACCATTGATGGATCGAAGTCTCTGAAAAGATTCAGCCTCCTTGGATGTTCTGGAAGGAATTAGGGGAATAATAAGATAGACATAGGGATTAGACGCGACCCAGATCTATTTGATGAAAATAAAGTACATGGTGTGTACATCTAGAGTACACAGCGTGTAATCGCCTTTTCCGTAATCTGCATTAGGAGGCCTCCAAGTCACTCTTACACGGCCGTGTATGTGGCCATGAAACGGCCATCACATGGCTTCTGGTGGGATCAAAGTACACGGAGTGTACTCATAAGGTACACAGTGTGTACTCTAAAAGTTTCCAGATTTTCCTCTTTTTCTCAAAAACTACCAAAAAGGAAAAATATACCTGAAACGAAGATCTGTGTTCTTAAAACATCCTTATCTTTTGGAAATCCCTATGATAAAAAATCCTCAAAAACTACAACTCCTTTTTCCTTAGATTGAGTATATTTATCTTGATTTATATATATAAATTCTAATTTATGTGGAGTTAAATGTTGTAGTAACTCCTTCTCGCAACTCAATGTCATTGCATTAGCTTCCTCTTGTGGATTTGTTTCTGAGTTACCTGGAAATGTGTCTAGATGACATGATGAAACATAATTAGCAATCAATCCAATCTGATTATCATGTTTCTGAATGGGAGACAATTTATTATCAATTCATTTCTCATCTGTTTTAATGAACATTCACATCATCTCTTCTATATTTGGTTGGTTCGCTTTCTATGGATACAGTTGTAAAACATGCTGAGGTTGTGGTTGTCTTATTAGATGTTTCAGATAGGGGTTTTTATACCCTTGAAGAAGATAGCATTCGTGATAATACTGATTTCCTTATTTTTGTCTACGATATGGATATTGATACTTAAACTGACCATAACCAGGTGGTCTCTGGGGATGGGGTTATGGATTTTGTTATTTTTTCCTGAACTCATGTTTTTATTATCATTCTAATATGGGTTTTCATATTGAGGGTACATGTTTGAAACTCAGTTTTGAGAAACATAATTTAACTCACATATTTAATGGATGACTCGTGACTCCGAGAATTTACCCATGATGTGTTTTTCCTAACATTTTTTGCGTGCTAGATGATTCACCGCTTGAACTTGTGAGGTGATTTTCATATTGAAGGACTCAATTTTTGTTGGCATGGCATCAAGTTGGGTTGAAATAATTTTAGTGGCATCGATGTTGTGCATGCCCATTTTTGGAGTTTCCCTTTCATAATTACATTCAAATCTATTTCCTGACATGTATTTTAGTAGATCAAAAAGTTCCTCATGATAGTGTCTCATAACCATTCCTCCAGCAGCTGTATCTACCACTGATTTTGTTTTCATAGTGATACCCACATAAAAGGTTTGAAAATTCATCCATAAATGAAGGCCAAGATGAGGAAATTTCCACAATATTTCCTTAAAATTATCTAAAGACTAATATAATGAATCTGACTAATGTTGTTTAAAATTATGGATTTAATTTGGCAATGTAGCCTTTTTGGAGGGAGGATAATACATGGAAAAATATTCATGGGCTAATACCTCCCATATGAGGATGGAACACTAAGGAAAATCTATAATACAATTCATTGTTTTATACCTTAATTATAAGGGAATAAATAAGGGACACATGGAATCCATAGACATTCCATGGTAATAGTAGATATCATATATTTCATGAAAATTGGAGAGACGAGGATGGTGGACTTGACTTGGTAAACCAACCAACTGCAATATATTTTGTATAAGTAGTAAGATAGCTAGCATAATCTCAATGTGTTGGGCTTGCCCTTATTGACAATCAATGTCTGTGTCTGCCCCATGAATGGATGGAAACACATACTCTGTAAGGGTACATCATAGTGAAATTTGTTCTCGGGGAGGTGGGGGCATTAACTACTACTCTTGAGAAAAATATGGACCCTAGTTTAGAGGCATGTATGAATGCATATTTGGTGTAAGATACTGCTGGGGTATATATTATCCATATCCCGAGGAAAATTTAGCAAGTTTCCCTTGATGATTCCATGGAAAAAACACTATAAAATCAGTTGGTGGAAGTTAGTTCTTCTCACCCTCAGCTAAAAGTTGTTGGTTCTGGTTTCCATTAAGTAAAAAAACTATCCAACTCCTTATAAAACAACTGGTTATTCATCTTCCGAATTCCCTATAGGGCTATTTTGGGTGTGCTCTCCCATAAGTGTCAGATATCTCTGAGATTAGGTTTGTCAATTTCGAGATCAATTGGAAATATTTCTGATGACTCGACGCTCTTCAAATATTAATCTGACCACTCATACAACGGTGGCCATGAAAAAACCAAAATAACACACCAAATGTAAAACTAAAAAATATGATGAAAACATAAATGAGGTTAATAATAGAATATTTCATAATTTTTTATTTATATTTTCACTTAATTTAAAAAAACTCAATCTAAGAGAACACTATTAAATTATGTACTTAGAAACAACACCAAAATATTGTGTTTCTCTAGCTTAATTTTTAATTTTTGCAGCCCAAATTGAATTACCCACTCTTATAGCTAGTAAAGAGTATGTATGAGATAAATAGACAGGGATAATTAAGATACTATATTCCTTAAATTATAGTTAATTAAGTGAAGGATTATGAATTTTAGAATATATATTGGGTGTACGAAAGGGTAATTCCAATGACTGGGTAATTAATTATTAAAATTTTCGATGATTCACCTTAATGATAGAAAAACACAGATAAATAGTTTTTTAACAAAGAATGGGAAAACTAATTTTGGGCTATGGATTTTTTTGATGTTCATCGAAAATTTATTTTCTTATTATGTTGTATTGTTCCTAATAACAGACATCTCTGTGTTTCAAGCAAATCGAAACTCTCTTAGACTAGTGAGTTTTATTTATATTAGAAGAAATAAATTTATTTGTATGGAAATTAGTTTCAATTAATCATATTGAATGATACCCTTTAGAAAGAACATCTGTAACCAATGATCATGGGTTTAATTACCATAATATCCCTTTATTTCCCTAGAAACTCCTTTAGTTGTCTGGTATGGGGTTTCCAGCAAGATGAAGAGAGGGTGGTAGGGGGAAATATTGAGAGTAATATTACTTACACGAACTCAACAAGAAAGTTATGAAACAATGAACCCACATTGTCTACAAACCTAACACATAAGGTAAATTAGATACACATTGAATAAATGATGACAAAGATAATTTCGGTACGTGTAATATTCATTATTTCTAACGAGTAAAATAAAAACACTGATAAACTACAAGGGAGATCCTCCAATAATACCTTGAATGGGTTTCAAGCTCCTCCCTAGCCAATATGTCCATCCTTTGGATGATGATCCTCCTTAAAAAGAGTCTTCCTACATTAATTGGTCATCCCCCACAACCCTTGGGTTCTTAGTGGTTCAAATACTGTGTCAAAGTATCGGTGGGAGGGGTAGATAGAAGGTAGTTAGTGATCTATTAAATCCCCACATGGTTATGGTGTGTGGTTAGATAAACTGTACATAATCCTTGCTCAATGTTCTGTCCATAAATGAGGAAGCCCAAGAATACTTGGGATTGTCCTAGTAGTTTATCTAATTATGCCGACACTATGGGAGAAGCCTCTAGCACCAAAATTTTATGTCTTTCATGGTTTACTAGAGGGTATGAATCGTCTGAAATACTATACTGAGACAGTGCGGGGGACTCTATATTGATACTTCAAGGTCCATATATCCTTTGGGGATGGAGTTCTTTTCTTGGGTGACTTAGTAGTAGCATGCACGATGGATAAAGAGTCCACATGCCACTTATTTCCATCCAAATCACCTAGTCATGTAAAATCATTATCTACGTTCCTTTGGTGACTAAATTATCCTTATCCAATCATTATTTGGTTGTTAAATAATAAAACGTTTTCCATAGAAGCATTTTAAATAAGAATTAATGAACTAAAATGACTTGTACACATGCATGAATCACCTTCTATTTCAACATCATAATTTTTTGGTTTATCATTAAATGTCCCTGATACTTCCAATTTTATGTATAAATGATGAGTGTCCCCTATCACTCTCATAAAACCATTTTATTAATTTTAATGTGACATCGTTATGCTGTTGAAATTTCACCATAATTTTCCTTTCCAAAATAATTATATAGTGAATACGACACCCATTTTATATAAAGGGTATTAACCACTATTAACATACAACTCTTTTACATTAGAATTAAATAAATTTATTCCACACTTCTTTATCATGTAATAATTTACTATGATGAATGAATAGATGTTGTATGATATATGTGGAACACATAATAATGAGAATGAAATGAAAGTGACATGTTCATCAAAAATAACATTGCGCTCCAATGCATTGGGTAATTTTTCACTCATGAGACATCATGATGGGATAGGGAGTGAACATGATTCCGTTATGGGACATTTTCATTCATGATCTCTGATATTTCATCATTGACTGTTGTTTATGATACTGTGTTTTATGTTTTTGCCATATTTCCCATGTTCCCCTTATGATTATCAAGTTATATCATGCCAAACTATTCATGTTTATGATTCTCACTCCTTTATGACTTAGTGATATTTTTATTTTCTAAAATTTATTACTTTAGTAATGTTATTCCATTTGTATTACCTTAATGGGATTTATAGCTCACTACTTTTTATGTATTCCTCCGGGTTAACCAAGTTTGTTTTGGGATCAATGGAGTATTATAACCATGTTAATGAATTTTACAAAAATGTATTTGTATTTCCCATTTTGAGTTGTTTTTCAATGTACATAATTCCTTATGGAACAAAAATTCTTCATCTTCTATGTATTATTATGTTTACTTTTAGGTAATAAATCATGAATTAAGGTGTAATAAAGTATAGGTTTGTTATAGAATGTGATGTTATAGTTGGGAGAGTATGCTATATTTTATTATAGCGGAATAATGGTAGTTAATGAATGAACTTTTGGAAGAAAAATATATTAAATGGGAGTGTAATATAATTATAAACATCTATAAAAATCAATAGAAACCTACATCAATAAGACGAATCATATCCAATATCATATAAAAAAATGAAATTTCATAATTATATACAATATTTTGGAATACAATGAGAAATAAGGAATTATTCATATACAAATAATTCTATTCAAAAATAAAAAAAAGGAAAAAATATTTCTCCAATAGAATCATGAGAACTAGCTCTATCCCCTTCCCATTTTCTCCATCCTAGTATATAAAATCAAGCCTCTGAAGTTGGATTCTTCCCTTGGTCTATAACAGCTTCCATGATGTTTTTTTGTGCACCCATAAATGACCCAAAAAAGGCGTGAAATAAGATATGTAGGCCACCACCAATGAAATCTAATAAAATAGAACTATTTAATATAAAATCAATAGTTTGTATACATAATGGTGAAAGAAATTAAAATAAATAAATGTTGTTGGTCTGGTTTTCATATGAGTCATCGGTCCAATAGCACCTACTTTAACCTAAGGTGTAATGTCTCCAAATAAGTGTCATAATCAAAATTGTGTATGTAATTGTGTATACATATTTAATATAGGTATCCATGGTGCATAAATGAGGTTCCCTTGTACAATAATAATATATGTGAACTATGGGTTTACCTAACATGAATGAATGTAATAGTCATGTTTAAGCCTAGTGGGATGTTACCTTGGAATGTCACCATGGAGTTGTTTTACCCATTACATTAGAATATTCACTATATATCCAACATAAAAGAAATAAAAATTATTCACATCATATAAAATCATCTAGTTCATTTATGGTCATTACCACACATAAATCATGAATTTGGAACCCAATGTCTGATTTAATATACAAATAGTGGGATCACCGTGTCCAATATCCTATTAAAGGATATGGATTATCAGGTCCTTTGTTCGTGGAAATGAAGAAAGGTTTCAATTTCTAACCTACATTCCATGGTCCAAGTATTTTATGATAATAGATTAATATTTAATTCACAATTAAAATATTCTAACCCACCGTGGAATGTTTTTGGATCACATAGAAATAATAAATCATAAATAAAACTGATCGAGAGCCCATGTTAATAAAGAAAGACAAAGTAATGTTTAATAAATCAATATTTTCAAATAAAATGATCATACCATTCATTTTTTTATTAATTAATTTTTCCCATTAATTCATGAAAAAATTTAAATCCCACAACGAGCGGGGTCAATTACATAGCTATAGAATGAGTTCCAAGAAGGGTACCCTAACAATTCAATTTATTTCATTACGTCATAAAGGAAAATTTACAAACACTGAATTGGTTTTTGGAAATAAGGTACTTGGAAATATAGAGTAACAACCCACTCCACATTCCAATCAATTCTATTTAATTATCAATTTTAGAATGCATAGTACATCAAACCTAATAATATGGTTTTATTAGAAAAATTATTCATGGCTATTGTTGAATTGAGTGAACACAAAATAAGGGGGTGTTATGAGTTGTGGTGTTCAGACACAAAACATATTATTGGGTTTTAAGGAAAATGGATCTCAAGGCCATAAATATAATTTCAATTTGTTATATATTCTAGAGAAAACACACACAAAATCGTATGCACAAAACACTAATGAATAATTGTGACATCATAAATAAATCAAAAGGTACTGGATTATGTAAATTCTTCCTATAGTAAACTCCTCATATAGTATCATCCTTTAATTTTCACTGTAGTTTTGTAAATTGAAAAACTAGACATACACCTTGAAACCTGTACATATGATCTCACACAGATATAGAATTTTTTATGGTGGGATAAATAAAGAAAAACATCATCAGGAATCAGACACTTACTAGGGCCAAAATAACATGAAAAATAGTATATGAATTAGAGATCAAAAGATGGATAATTATCAAATAATATCTTGAGAGGATAAGGGATACTCCAATATGACTAAGGTGATGTTCTTTTCTGTAATGAAATGGAATAATTCTATGTTAAATCAAGTGAGGACAAAATTAAATTTAAAAAAAATTAGCGGAGCACATATTTGCCACATGGTTGGAAATAAATTTTTCTTACCATGAAAAAAAACTAACCCAGGTTAACCCCCGATTAATTTATAGGTAAATGATTTGAAACACATAGTGCATCATTTATGGGGCTACTACTAAAATGTTATCCCCCCTCACATGGTTAGGAAAATGGTTAAAAAAATCAATCCGTAAAATTTTATAAAAACACTTATAGATTATCACATAAGTTTCATGGAAATGTGGCTACACATGTATTCTTATAATAAAAGATATCACAATCATTAGGGTCACATGGTTGGGCCACAAATTTATTTCAAAAAATTTTCTAATCATGTGCCTCAACTGACATATCTAAAAATTAGAGCTCTGGGATCCCTAATATCCAAAGACACTCGAAAAACCATCATGACATCCTTAGTCCCAAAATATGGGATAAAACTATATGTTTAAATAAAATATAAAGAATCCAATCCTCTTTGAGAAATTGGTACCACACATCAATCTATATAATAATTGATGTGAAATAAGTGTATGTAAATTTTATATTTGAAAATTTTATTTTTCAATGAATACATTTCATTATATTTTTTTGTATTGTATTTAAACGATTCCGTTCAAAAATTAAAATATTTTTATAAATTGAATATTTTTTTTAAATTTATAACATCAATATTCACATATGATGATTTATTTGTGATGTTTCAAATATAAGGGTTTGTTGTAATCATTCCTTGTCCAAAATTGAAAAGGAATTGTTTGCTGAAAAAGCGATGTTACAAAATTCATATGAACATGATTTCATTTCAATATATTTCAGGTTGTGAAACTGAATCCTCTAAGACATCTTCTAACCAATTGAGATCCATACCTACATTATTTCTGGTGAGACCATACTCCAAAATATTTTCCTCCCGATAAACATGTCTAACAATTGAATTGAGAAACATAAGGAAGACCAAATATTACATATATCGATCAATGAATCTCCAAAAAATGTGTAATGTAAAATTCATAATGGAATGCACAATAATAGAGTAATAACATTTTAATAAAAAAAATTGTTACCTCTCGATAATTA
The DNA here is from genome assembly GCA_963277665.1 of Viscum album. Taxonomy (NCBI): domain Eukaryota; kingdom Viridiplantae; phylum Streptophyta; class Magnoliopsida; order Santalales; family Viscaceae; genus Viscum; species Viscum album. The sequence continues at coordinate 459,908,411 of OY728167.1, read as the reverse complement.
TAAGGTATGTTCATTAATTACACATTTCATCTCTACTTCATGATATGAATGTAATCCACATGATCCAGATTGGTATCCAATAATCATTTTATTGTGGTTCAAAAAGACCAAAAAACGCAATGAGTGTACTGTTCTACATTTTTAGGCCTCATATGAGTTTATTTTTATCAAATTATTTTAGTGAGTGTGAAAAAAATACTAAGGTTCTAAATGGAAGTTTTTAGATTTCAGAAGCACCAAATCTTCTTAGAACCAAGAAATAATGAACACTATTGTGGAAATAAGGTCATTGTAAATAATTTGGCTCATTTATTTCCATAAAAATTCCTTCCAATAAATATCAAACATATATTTTATTGTTTTTATTATTTACAGTATTGTGGCTAAACCAAATCATATGAAGCAATTCATCCAATTCCACTTGAATTGGATTCCAAATTTTAGGATAGAGCATGAAACAAGGGAAATACTGAAATAATGATTATAGGGAATAAAAAATCGGTCTATTTATTTCAGAGAGGTCAAATATAACCTTTCATAGTGTTGAAGATGTATTTATGCTATGAAAAATGTTGCCAGTATCCTCGATGTTCTAGTTGCATATATTACACCATAAAAAAAATCATCGAATGATTTTTTTAATTCATCAATGGGAAATATGATGCTAAGAAACCACACTGGTCATAATTCTCTACCTGGAATGTTCCCAAGAAAGGAAATCTATGAATGAAGAAAATGTGTACCGCAAAATAATTTTTATAATATCATCCAATATAATTTATTTTGAGGTCTCATATTTTTTTATAGTTATATAAATTCAAATGAAGAATATCAAGGTTAGTAAAAATAATCGATAGGATGTGAATTCCAATTATAATGAAAAAATTTGAGATGCGAATTATTATATTCTATAAATATTTAGAAATATGTATTGTTATTTTGAGAGGATTGTATAGTTAGATATATTGATTATTCCATGTATAAATAATTTATATTCCTCAATGATTCGATAAATATGTATCTATGAAATACAAATGAAATCAAGTATTTTTATTGAGATTCCAAGTGAACCAAGTATAAAGTGAATCATTAAATAAGTTGAAGTTCCTTATTCACATTACCCAAATATATATATGTATCAACTTTTTATCCAAGGTAAAGTGACCATATTTATATCCACAATTTTCCCAATCCAAATGTAATTTTTGATACAAACATTTAGATTCTTGATAACTCACATGGGATATTTATATATCATGAAGGAGTAGACTAGTTTGGTGACAATTCTGATTTTTTCTAGGAAAATTATCCTAGAGAATGAGTTATTTTTAACTTTCCATATTCAAAGTTGTTTTTTTATATTATCAATAATAAAATTTAAATAACATGATTTTGGAATCTCCTAGAATAAAATAACTCAAAGGAATGTGAAGGTCATAAAAACTGCACTTATTCCAATTTTAAAAATATTTAATTTTCATACAAGTGGGAATCATTTAGAAAAGTATATTAAAGACTAATAATAGTTTATTGTTTTACTTAATATATTTTCATAATTATTTAGAGTGTGTTTATGTAATGGAATATTCCTTTTACTACCATTAATAAATAATTGCATCAATAACAAATTGAAATAATGAGGGACCAAGATTCTTATATCGGTTTGATCATTCCTTCTTAAAAAATGTGAGAATGATGTTTTCTATGATAATATTCAGTAATAGAGAAAATAATATCTAAAAGTGGATCACCTTGTTTTACATATCTACAACACCTAAAATATACCATGGGAGAACCGTTATTGAGGATTTAGATATTGGATGAGCCAATAAAGGACATCAACACACTAAAAAAAGTGCTACCAAATCCAAAACTGTATAAAAATTTATATTTAAAATTCCATTGTATTTTCTAAAATTCGTTATAAATAATATTATTGGGAGTAACACTTAATTATCCTTTTGATTTTATGAGAATATTGACATACTCTAATTTAGTTCCAATGCAATCTTGAATGAATCAACCTTTGAAAAAATAAAATTTGTTTCATGATATAATTTTATTATAAATGATCACAAGTCTTTTTAATGTATTTAAATAATAACATTCTAATTTTTTTTTAAAATAGAAATGGTCCTAGAGAAAATAATCATTCAAGATTGTTCAATTCCTGGGAAAAAGATAAAAATTGATAATTGAGTGCTTTGGTAATGATTACACAACTGTAAAAGGATGAGGCCAAATTATTGATATAAACATGTATAAAATTCCAATATTTAGAGAAAATAATATTATTTTAACCATCTGTTCTAGATGTAGTAATAGTGTAAATCCTGAAAAAAATTATTTTTATTTCAAATTAATGAGGAATTCTGATGAGCGTGTTGTTATCCTTAGTGAAATCAAGTATGGAGAAAATAACCTCTATCAAACACACTTTCATTCTAGGTACATTGAATATATTTATATAGAACGAAATAATATATTCTAATATTATCTCCATATTTGGAATAAATATATCCCCCACATTCAATAAGAAAAGAGGCATACTTATTTTTTGAACTCTCTAATGAGATTTATAAAATTTTGAGATTCTATACTTCTCTTTGTCCCATTTTATTTTTAATGCTTCATTTTTAACCTTTTTCCTTATTGAGAGAAGAGAGTTCTACTAGGAATATATTTTAATCCATTTTGACTGATCCAAATGAAATTACCCCTTGGTAGATTCCTCCAAAAACAATTCAATGGAAGAATCAAGAGAGGATATTTCACAATCCAAGGAACTATAGTTATATTTTCACTCTCCCTCTCTATCTCTTATGTTTCAATTTCATTATTACCATTAATATACACACTATGAAATAATTATCACTATAAATAGAACCCCAAAACATCCCAATGAGCCAAACACATTATGTGAGGCATTCCATTGATTTATTAAATATAAAAGAGAAATTTTTATTCATCCCCTATTAATGATACTCACAAGTATTGGATAATGGTAAGAGGATTTTTTTTTGGATGGGTGATGTTGGATATTATGTCCCTTTTATCTAGATCACACAAATTAGTAAATTCTCGGTGAAGCTTACTAGCCATCATTATATTGAGTTACCTCTTGTAATATTTTTATTTTTCACGAACCAGATTGATCTCCATAACATCATTCCCCTCAACACAAGAATTGAACTCCGTAAGAGAAATATATGAGTGGGAATAAAAAATATTCTCAGTGGGTTTTGGTATTTTTGTCCAAATCTCTAAGGAGAATACTTGGATAACATATACAACCATTGATCCTTTAGATGCTTTTCCATAATCCCCTTCTATCCTTGTATATAATCCTTTTATAAATAAAAAAATATAATTTTTATAATATTTTATTGAATCATTCATGTTACCATAATCTCTACCATTCTATATACATAGAAATTTTCAATGAAAGAGTGATGATAATACTCGTTGAATTTCCACCAGAGATGGAGAACTATTTGCACCCACAAACTAGTAACACATTTTATTAAAATCTGAAGAGCCAAAGGAGAGTAAATAATATGTTTCAAAAATTTCCAAATTCTTCAAATTAGTAGTTTGAATATGTATATTTATATAATTGGGTTTTTAAGGATTTACAATACTAGAATGTTCCAAAAAATTTTCATTCATTTGTAACATGATTTTGAACATAATATTCACTTAGTTATTATTCCAATTGACTAATTTTTTCATGATGTCTTATTTGAATCACAATTAATCCTAGATTAGATTATGTTATTAGTTTTTCTCATTGAACCAACAATAATCTTAGAACCCTCAATATTGATGGTTCTTAGGTTAGGGTCATTTCCACCTACTGGGTTATCTATAGAACAAAGAGCACTTGTTGGGGAACCTTGGGAAGTAGAGGAATATGTAAAAAGGGTCACAATTTCAACTTCTTCACCAACCATTCAACTCATATTACTATTTTTCTAATACATAAAACCCTTGATCAGTGAATAAAATTCAAATATACTGGGTACTATATTCTATTTTTTATAATTATTATTCCAATAAAGAGAGACCAACTTATCTTCAAGGGAGTTTTCAAAAATAATTTCATTTATAAAAAATTCATTGGCCCTATAATGGTATAATACACATACTTGGATGGATGAAAATCCTTTTTCTTGTGTTTAAATACATTCTAATCTTCAACGAGAGGTACATCAGTAGGATATTTATTACCCAAAAATCTATCTCAATAAGGGGAGCCCCTATATATAATTGAGGAGTCTTGAAATTATCAGCCAGTATAATGGTTTTCTCATTTTATTTATATTCATCCATATATTACTTATGATTAAAAAATGGGACTTCATTTCCCACCATAATCAGAGACACATTCTTATTTTAGGATTAATTTAACATCACCTCACATGTAACATGGGTTTTAGCATGCACATTTAGTACATTTTCATTGGATTCCTTACTCAAGTGCTCTTCCTATTAAAAAATATTTGGTATTCCTTTCTTAGACATCCATATCTCTATCCATGCTCAAGAATTACATGCATGTGGATTTTTATCCTATCATTGTCTGGCCCTTCTATTGTCTATAGAATTGCAAAAAATCATTCACTACTCATATATGGGAGGGATATTTTCATACTTCACCATTATTTAAAACATATGACATATTGAAAATATTTTTTTCATCTAGTGAATCATTGATTCCATATCAACTTAAATATGAATTTGAGTATTGAATATAGGATAACAATCAAGAGTGTGTCAATCCATCTTCAATGTCTTCATGTGAATGAGGATAATTCATTAAGATTACTTTGATTCTAGAAAACCTAGTTATGTTCATGTAGTATGATCTATAGCTGAGTAGATATTTTCTACTCATTAAATCTATCAAATATTTTAACCAATTATATTATTCTAATAAAACTTGTTTTAGTATAATGTTACTAGTTTTCTAGACAATAAAAATGACTTCCTTATTATTGAAGAAAATGTAAACATTTATTTTCTATTATTATTAAATTTCAATGGTTTAAATTGAGGATAATTTTATATTTAAAAAAACTAAATAAGGTTTATCTGAATTTTTTTAGAGAAAATACAGGATTTAGAAAAAAACTAGTTAGTGGGTAAATATATTGTTATGTGTAAATATATACTATTAAAAATAGCATAAGAGTCTCAAAACATTTGATAAACAGAATGTTTAGGGATTTATTTACCCAGAAAACACTCCAATAAATTATATACCACTTTTGTGGACATTTACCATTAAATAGTGTTAGGGAATCACAAAAATAAAAATTGAATTTTTATCAATTCCATTTTTTTTACTTTTAAAAGTTATTAACTTCCACATTATTTATCCACCCCTTACAAAAAATTATCTCTATAGAAACACTACCCAAGACACTCCAAAACATTCTCCATAATTAACTTATTACATGTTATTTTTTAAAGTCCACAAAAAAGATCCTTGAGTTGTTACCCAAGGGATAACAACAGAAATGTTATGTAATATTCTTAACCAAGATCTCTTATTTTTTTTCTTCCACAAAATTATAAAATATCCCCTGTACATGAATATGTGATGAAAAAAAGAATTAATAGTATTGTAGAGCATAGTTTTGAATTTTTTTGTCAATAAGGTGTCAATATGTGTATGAAAAGGTAGAGATTATGGTGGTGGTTATGATTGAGGAGGGGAAGTTGTTCCGAAGCTTATATCACATAGAGAATCTGTATGAAACGAAATTGGATGTCATGCTTGAACATTCTCCATAACCAATTTAAAAAATTGTTGAGATGGACCTACATTTAAAGATATGTGTCACTAAAAGACACTTTTTTACACCATTTAAAGAAGTTCATGAAATACTTGATTTCATGATGCATTGGGAAGATCCATCTACTAGCTTATAATTGGATGAAGTGATAGAGAAATTTTTTTTTCTCTTAAATATCTAATAGTGGTGGCAAAGAGAATAAAAGAATAAAAATATTTTTGGTTGAGTAAATAGGTAAATGGAATTCTATATATGGTGCCTTTAAGGTTGAATTCATTATATATATGATTTGGTTCTAAAAAATTACTTTATGAGGTTTATATAAAAATTATGGGACTTTTTCTACCCAACCAGCCATCAAACAAAAGATGTCTCATGGACCAAAAGTAGTGGGTGGATGAGCTTAACCCCATCCATCTAGTTGCATGATTGATCATTGTCTTACATGGCACACATAAGAGCGAGCCCACAGGGGAGCATCAGAGAGAGCCAGTCGAGCACCACTATGTGGGGAAGCATGGCAGAAGGTAGCATAGGGTGGGCGCAGAGTGCACCCACAAGAAGCTGGTATGGTATGGTACGAGAGGAGGGGGAAGAGAGATAATTTATCAAGTGCTGATGTAAATTGATATTTAAACCATGAGAAACCTGCATCTGCATTTTGATTTGGGACATGTTTTGAAAATTCTGGAAGCAATACCCACCATCCATCTGATATCATGAGGTACCACAGTCTCATGCCCCATCCTATATCCCATGAACTAATCCAGGCTGTCCATATATGATCCATTGGATGAGGTGAATCCACCATGTCGTCTCTAACCTTTAGCCACCCGAAACCATTGTTCAACCGGAGATGAATCCAAGCCTCCTTGATCAATCATCAGCCACCACTGTCGATCAAATTAAGTGAATGGGTATTTTTTGGACATCACAATACTCATTCATGAAATTATATTTGAATGGATGCTAATGAAAAAATTAAATCACATGTACGAAGAAAACGAAGTTGCAAGGCCATGTCACGGAGCTCAGATGTTCAAGGAGTTAATTTTCTTGCTTTCATTAACACATGCATGCAAGGTTTTCACATTAAAATAGGATCCCACATTAAATAGAAAAAAACCATGATATGGGAAATATCATTGAACGAGTTTTAAAATATTAAAAACAGAAGGTTTGAAAATTTTAATGTGAAAAAGATCTTGTTCATCAAATAGGATTATATTCACTTATTATCTCTTCAATTTGAACACGCATCCTCGTCTAAAATGAAGAATCCCTAAGGAAGAATGGCTTGATGCCTCCCACATATTCGATAGCTCTTGTTTTTAAAAATAGAGCATCTCATTGAGACTATGTTTTTGCGAAGGAGAAAGCCTAGGAGACCCGAAACCCTTCATGTATTTGTGAAGAGAGATCCCATAGGCGTTCAATAAGTGAAATGCACTCTTGAACCATTATTATGATGAAGGGAAGACCTCACTAACTTTGTGTGAAGAAAATCATGAACACACGACAGGTTCCTCAAACCCTCACCTGTGTTTTGAGAAGAAGATACCATTGGTACAAAACTGGTTCATTCACACCCTTTCTATACTCTATGATGAAAGAAACCATGAACCTTTCATGATTCTAGGGAGAAGATCAACACATACCCTTTACAGGAATAATAATACCTATAGAGATGTATTTTCTCGTGAAATGTTATATCTATAGTTTTTTGTTTTTACATGGGTTCATGTTTAGTAAAAAATAATAGAGAAGATAATGGTGAAGGGAAGTACACGCATGAAAGCACGAATGAGAATTATTTGAAAAAATAGTGGTTTTTCTTTCTTGCATAAGTGAGAAGAAGACAAGACAATGTGCATGTATGAAATATCTTAAAGAAAAGAGGAAGGACTTTTTGAATTTTCTTGTATATGAATAATTTTAAGAATCCTGTATTGTGAGTCCACATGTGTAGAAGGAGGAGGATGAACGAATAAGAACACACACAAGAGACTACAACCACTCAGGTTTGAAGAAACAAACACATAATTAAACCAAAAAAACAATAAGTGTATGTATGTGTGTTTGTAAAGCACCAACGAATAAGAAATTATGTGTCTATATTTAGGGAAGATCCAAGTGGAATGTGCATGTGTAATTTTATGACCCACACACATTGAACCAAAAATATTGATACAAGATGATTGTGTGTGCATGGGATGACAAGTTACACACATGAAAACATGCCTAATCACATGAAAAGGTGAAAAGTATTTGAGTTACCCAACACAAGAGGTATTGAATGCCCTGAATGCCATTAATTAAATTAATGAGTATTGAGACTAATGTTTTGAAGAAATAATGATGATTCAATATCAAAGTTGATAGTATTTGAGGATTCAAGAAGAGAGAAAGTGTTGATATTGTTCAAGATCAGTATTACATATTATATTCTAAAAGAAGTTGTGTGCACCATTTTAAAACTTATAAGTGAGGCTTAGTCATCATCAGAAGAATAAATAATTTCCTGAGCATTGTTGCACTGAGGACTAATCACAATGGTGAGAATAAATATTGAGCAAGGCCAACAGACCATACTAAAGGTTGTTGAAGATTCTTAATGATATAAAAGGGAATTATTGATTCATAAATATCATTGGAAAATATTATAAGATCATCTAATATGAATCCAAGTGAAAAAATGAAAGAAGCTTCTAATTTGACTCAAGATCTAGAAGAATCTTGTGAGAATCAGGGAAGAGAAGATGTTTTCAGTGGGACTCTAGAACAGGGCAGTGGGACCAGGGTAAAATTTTGGGATGTAACCTCATGTAGGACTAAAGAGAGATATAGTGGGACTCTATATCGACCATTGTAATTGATAATAATATTATAGTGGAGAATTTGTTTTTGGTATAATAACCAACACATCAAGGAGTAGGTCATTAAACTAAACCTTGTAAATCGTTGTGTTCAGTGCCTTTATATTTAGATCACAATTCGAGGTAAGGCTGAGAGACAAAAGGATAGTGAATAGAGTGTTTAACCATAAAAATATGATTAATAGAAATGAATCAATTTGTAAAATTTTTAAAGGGATCACTAATTCACCCCTCCCTCTCTCGTTGATTCACACTGATCTGCGCACTTTAATTGGTATCATAGGAATGTTCACCTATAGACGATCCAGGGGAGTGAATATTTGAGGAAATGAGTGAGAAAACTAAAATTGAGATTTATACCAAGACTCAGAAAAATATAACAAAGAAACATGTAAGGATTATGAAGAATAATCGTACCACTAATGGGGATACCCCTTCTACTAAATGTAATCCAAAATGTATAACATGTGATAACTGTTTTTATTATTCCTATTTTGATGATTGCTATTAAAGATGTGATGATGATAGATTAATTATTGATACACTAAAAGATAATCTGAAGAAAATCACTAGTGAAGTGTAAATACATATTGGTTCAAGAATATGTGCTATTCAAGATGAAAAATTAAAGAAAGAAGAAGAAGATGATGCCACGGAAGAGGCATTGGCTAAAAGGGTTGTCATATCCAACACTCTCACACAACTAGTGAAGGAAAAAAAAGAAGAAATTTCTCATTACAATGAAATACATGATCATGCTAATGAATAATTTCAAGGAAGAATTTATGAGATATAATTATTTGAAATTGTATTTGTAGAATCTTTCCATGCATTTGAAAAGATTCACAAAGTTTCTATGGTTTTCAACGATGATCAAATGGAAGATAAAGATAACAATGTAAGGGAGCTTGACATATCATTGTAAGAATTAAGGAAAGTACATGAACCACAAAGGATAATCCTAAATTAGAATTGGTAAAGTAATATGAGGTCAGTTGAGGGTGTGAATATTTCTCTCAACAAGAAATTTGTAGAGTCAGAGGTGAAATTTATGAATCAGCAATCTCTCTAATCTGGAGCATCTCAAAAATATGGAAGAAGAGATGTTTCCACTCATGTTTTCATTGATAAAAATGAATCTTTGAACATTATTAGATCATATTTTAATCAAATTTAAACATCCTCCAAGAAGAAGGTATCCCATAACCCAATTATTTCTGTTTCTACTAATACAGTTTCATTTGAAAGAACATACTCAAAGATAGAAGCTGGAAAGATACAGATTGATAAAAATGTTGATACATACATCAAAACCTCAAGGGTGGATACCTGAATGATTAGGAATAATACCTCAAAAAGTATTCTCTAAAGAAACAAAGTGAATCTGAGAAACAAAAATGCACTAAATCTATCCAAACTGGTACTACAAGAAAAAGAAGGAGATTTATTGGATACTATTGGTGTTGTTAGAAATTTGGGCATCAGGCCAATGGTTGTTGGAATAATGTATCGGTAACACCCAATAATGATGTAGGGTTAAATTAATAAATGATGTGACTCATGTAAACAAGGTGCATCATCCACTTTGGGAGCCCACCTGATTAGAAAACCAAAGTTAAATGTTCTTGGCTTGGAGTAGTGATTAGGATGAGTTACCTTCTGAGAAGTTTTCATGTTTCCGAGTATAAGGAACATTGGAAAGGACATGTGTTGACCTGTGGGAATAGTCCTTAGTCAGATGACCCATTTGGGCTTGTGGGGGGGGGGGGGATAGGGTGTGGACCAGGTGTCTGTGGGGCAACTAGTGGTACCTGGGGGGCTAGGATACCACAAACATGTTAAGCTGGGGGTTTATTTTTTATCTGTGGGGCCTAGTTGTTAAATTTGGTATCAAAGGGGGAACCCAACCTTAAGTGCGATGCACTTCTTGGGATGAGATGTAGGGACCACAACATGGACATTTTTCCCTAAAGGGGGGTGAATGTAACACCCTAGAATGATGAAGGGTTAAATTAATAAATGATATGACTCAAGTCAACAAGGTTCACCTTCCTTTTTGGGACCCTACATGATTATAACTCCACGGTTAACCATGATTGGCTTGGAGTAGTGATCAGGATGTGTGACCTTTTGGGAAGTTTCCCAGGGTGTGTTTGATTGAGGACAATGCAAACTGGAAAACACATGTGTTGGCCTATGGGGATAGTCATTATTCGAATGACCTGTTCGGGCATTTGGGTGGGCCCCAGGGTGGGGATCATGTGTCTGCAGGGCAACTAGTGGTACCTGGTGGTCCAGGACCCGATGACCATGTTAAGGCAGGGTGTTTGTGCTCTCAGCGGGACCTAGTTGAAAATTATGGAATGCCTAGATTCAGGTAAAGTAGATGTTAGGAAATTAAGAATCCGGAAAAGCTAAAACAAAATACACAAATAAAGAATAATTTTTCTTTTAAGAACATATTTGAATATCTTGAATACTTCTTTGATAATTTCAAAAGGAGTGGTCACAATTAAAATGAATTCTGGTTTTGTCCAACCATAAATAATGTATATATTGATAATAAGATAAGTCCAAAAAATTATAGATGAAAGGACAATAGTTGGAAAATCCTTTATTGGGAATATGAAAAATAATGAAGTCAAGAAAAATATGAAAGAAACTATTCCCAAGATGAAGTTTGAGCTAGACTCCAAGAATTTCATTTCAACCAATAAAAGATGCTTCTACTGGGGATTGAAAGATCATACCATTGATAACTAGAAACAAGCCACAAAAATGAATGGAAGAAAGATTAAATTCAAAGTAGAATCAGTCCATAAGAAGACAAGATTTATTGAAGACATTCTTGAAGATGATAAGTTTCCTATTAAAGGTAAATTTAATTCCTTTAAGAATCCATGTTGAAGCTCCAAACTAGAATATGTTAATAAGGATCGTTAGTTATCTATCCTAATAAATGGAAAATTTTTAGAGAACTGAAATAGATGATGATGATATAATGGTCAATGAATGGGGAATGTGGAAACACATCAATCCACAAGAAGATGAATTCAAATTTCATGATAGGCTATTATCACATGACAACCAGGTGTCTCACAAGTACTAGGGGGAAATTTCATGCTGGTGGGACATCATGGAAACAAATGTTTAACTATTTTACCAGGTCAAATAGAGATGTTGAAAATTAAGAAACATGAACTTGTGGAAGCTACTTCACTACAGGTAGAAGAAAGGAAAAACAATCCACACATATTAAAGTTGAATGGATGTAAAGGGTCCATGCTGAAAATGATAGATCAAAATGTTAAATAGATAGGTGGGACCACATGAAGAGTACCAAAAACATTAGAGCTACATGGAAAGGCGTTCTTGGGTTGAGAGAAAACCCTCATCCCTGTTGCTTCTACTAAGAATCTCACATGTGTTCTATTTTATTCCCTTATATTCTTGTTATATATGTGTTATTACATTATAGGTAATTGAAGGTGAAGGTTATTCTCAAGATGATAATTGGATGAAAAAGGTGTAGAACAAAAACTTGGACTAATTATTCATGATTTGATAATTACATGAGGTGTTACATAGTGGAATATTATCAACATGAATATCTTGAAGATTATATGATTATATTTTCAACCATAAATAATCAAAGGAACTCCACCCCTTTAGGGGGAGAAAATATGAAGGATATGATATCATGATTTTTGTCATAACAAATCCTAAAATTCATACCATCTCACGAAGTTGAAACCCGGGGTATTCCAATCAAACATTCATCCCATGTTCTTAATTATATTTATCATATCAATTAAGGTGGAGTTCTTGATTGATGACAAGATGTGATAAAAGGGGTATGTTTATCTTTTCACATGAAATATTTATTTTGTTTAGTGAAGTATGTGCAGGATTAAGCATTTCATTGATAAACCAAACTATCTCTAATCCATTGGTAATGAATTGATACAATATGAGCATGCTTTCAGATATCTGATTTTTTATGGACAACATCAAAAACCATGGCTATATCATTCATGTTTTCTATATAAAGTTATCCCAAGAGGTCATATAGTAGATTAAATAAAGGATCTTTTATATGTGAACCATGTGACTCATCCATCTCTCAGAAATATTAAAGAAGATAATATTTAAAGTTTGGAGAACATGTTTTTGAACAGACCCCATTAAACCTTTGAATTTGGTTTGCAATAAGGGGGAGAAAATATTAGCACCCATATTTACCCATAAAAAGTGTGCTTATGTGATATTAAAAACCAAAAAAAGGGGGATATTGAAGATCACATTATTGAATTTGTTGTCAATAAGTTGTCAATATGTCTATGGAAAGGTAGTGATTGTGGTGTTAATGATGATTGAAGAGGGGATGTTGTTCTAAATCATATGTCACTAGGAGAATCAGTGTGAATTGAAATTCGAAGTCATGCTTATACATTATCCATAACCAATTTAGTTGATTGTTGATATGGTCCTAAGTTCCATGACACATGTCACTGAAATATATATTGTTATACAATTTGGTGATTTCCATGAAATACTTGATTACATGATGCATTTAGAAGATCCATATACTAGTTTATAATTGGATGAAGTGATTGAGAATATTATGTTGTTCTTAAATATCTATGAGTGGTGGAAAAAACAATAAATTAATTAGAATGTTTTTGGTTGAGGAAACAGGTAAATGGAATTCTAAGTATGGTGGAAATATTTTTTAATTCCTTATATATATACTTTGGATTCTAACAATGTATTTTATGAGGTTTATAAATACATTATGGGACTTCGGAGATCCAGACAACCAGCCAATGAGGGAAGCAACACACACTACATGTAGTGGGATGTTAAGCTTAACCCCCATCTTCCAGAAGTATGACTGACTGCTGTCTTGCACGAGACACATAGGAGCACACCCATAGGGGAGCATGGGTGAGAACTAGTGAAGTGCCACCGTACGGGGAAGCACGAAAAATGGGGGCATAGGGTGGGCATAGAGCATTCCCACATGATGTCGGTATGGAATGGTACTGGAGGCAGGGAAGAGAGATAATTTGTCATATGTTGCTGTAGATTGATATTCAAACCATGATAAACTTGTATCCACATTTCTATGTGGGAAAGGTATTAAAAAATACATAATCAATCCACGTTGTCCATTTTATCATGATATATCGTAGATGAACACTCCATACCACATCCAAGGAACTAATCTAGGCTGTCGGTAGCTGATCCAATGGCTGAGGTGAAGCCACAATGTTGTCTTCAAACTTCAGCATCTAACATCTCTATTCAACTGAAGATGAATATGAGCTTCCTTGATCGATCTATGGCCACCGCTGTCGATTGAATTAAGTGAAGGAGAGTCTTATGGACCTCACAATACTCATGCATGAAAATGTAAAAAAAAATTAAGAACTCATGTGGATGAAGAAAATGATGTTCTGAGGCCACATAATGGATCTCAGGCATTCGATGAGTTGATTTTTATGCATTCATAAACACATGCACATGAGGTTTTAATGAGAAAGGAGGAGCTTTCGTTGAATATAAACAAACCATTATTGGGGAATATCATTGAATGAGTTTTATTATATAAAAAATAGAAGGTTTGAATTATTTAATGTCTTGAATAAATCATGGATTCAAGAGGAATATCTTCACATATTATCCACATAATTTGTACGCGCATCCTCATCTATAAAAGGAGAATCCCTATGAAAGAATGGAATGCTTCCTACCGTATATTCAAACGCTCTAGTTTTAAAAAACCTAACATCACTTTGAGACTTTATTTTACAATGTTGAAAGCCAAGGAGACTCATAAACCTTCAAGGGTTCACGAAGAGAGATCCTGTAGGCGTTCAATATGTGCATTTCACTCTTGAACCGTCCTTTTTAAGAAGGGAAGACCAAACTCTCTCTATGTGAATAAAATCACAAACACGTGACAAGTTTCTCAAATCATCTCATGTGTTTTGTGAAGAAGATACTACTAGTTCACAACTAGTGAAATCACACCCTTGTTGTACTCTACAGAGATAGAAACCCTGAAACCTTCCTAGCTCTATGAAGAAGATCCACACGTACCCTTTGCGTGAATAAGAATATGTGTGGAGCTCTATTTTCATGAAAAATGATATATCTACAATTTTTTGTTTGTAGGGGTTTGTGTTTATTAGAGAAGAATAGTGGAGTTAATGGTGATGGAAAGTACAGACAGAAAATCAGAAATGTGCTCTATTTGAAGAAACATAATGGTTTTCTTGCATGAATAAGCGAGAAGAAGAGAGGACAGTTTTCATTCAGGAAAGATCTTAAATAAGAGAGGAAGGGATATATTAATTTTCATGCATATGAATGATTTTAAGAATCCCAAATTGTGAGTTCACATGTGAAGAATAACGAGAAAGAAATAATAATAAAACACACAAGAGGCTACACCCATTCTTTTTTTAAGAAACACACATATAATTTAACCAAAACTAAACAATAAGTGTCTGTGTATGTATAGAACCAAAGAAAAAGAAATTGTTTTTTCATATTAAGGGAAGAACCAAGTAGAAAATACATCTATAATTGTGTGACCCACACACATTGAACATAAATTTTTTTATTAAAGTGAATAGAACAAAAATGAGAATAGTGTTTCCTCGGGTTGACAAGCTACATTCATGAAAACGTGCGTAGTCACATGAACATGTGAACAGTATTTGAGATAAACAAGAAAAGAGGTATTAAATTCCATGACACCCATTCCTGATGTGAATGTGTATTGAGATTGAATCCAGGCATAATTAAGATGATCTTATAACTAAGGTGACTGTATTTAAAGATTAAAGAACATATACAGTGCAGAAATTGTGTAGGATCATTCTTGCGTATTATATTATTAAATAAGTGGTGTGCATCATTTGTACATTTATAAGTGAGTATGGGTATTTAGA
Organism: Viscum album; assembly: GCA_963277665.1. NCBI lineage: Eukaryota > Viridiplantae > Streptophyta > Magnoliopsida > Santalales > Viscaceae > Viscum > Viscum album. The sequence goes on along the minus strand of OY728167.1, from coordinate 459,892,772 downwards.
AGAAGAATAAATAATTGATTGATCATTGTTTCCCTGAGGACTAATCACAAATGTGCTGAGAAATATTGAGCAAGGCCAACATACCATGTAATGTCCAAAAGATTTATTAATGAAAATTATTATCGATCTATTTAAATGTCACATTATGTAAAATGTTTATGTAAATCATATGAACTTCTTTGCATTTATACCGTTATGAATTTTTACTGTTGAAAATATAGTTGCTGAAGAATGATTACATGATTAGTATACATATAGGGCTTTAAAAAATACAATTTACTCAGACAAAAGAAGCAATGACCTCATCCTATAGACTATCTCCATACAAAGCCCGTTTGTCAGAACTCGAGAAGGAGGTGGCATCATTGGGCTTCACCCTTCACTATGCCCAAGACAAGCTTCAGTACGTTAAGCTTGAGGGGAACCTCCTACGAGAGAAGTGGAAGTTGATAGAGATGACCACTCGAGCAAAGTTATCCGAGCCACCATAAGAGTCTGTCACCATCGCTCCCCAGAACCTGAGGTATTATGTTGGTGTTTTAAGGGGTTATGTAACTATACCCTATCACTATGACTATATACATTAATTTTGTATAAATATTATACATTCATTTTATTATTGTTACTTTTTAAAAAGTTTTTAAAGCAAAAATAGTATTTTTTGTTAATATTCAACTAAGAAATATATTTTGATGAATTAATGGATTTTTGAAATAAATAGTATTTTAAAAAAATATTATTATTATTCAATTATTTTTTATTAATTTTAAATTATCGTATAATTTTATGAATGCAATTGTTATTTTTATTAAGGTTTGAAAGCTGTTTTTGTCAAAACCCATGAATTTTCGATAAAAGCCAGGTTTTATTTTAAAAGTAAGAATTCAATTATTTATAAAACTATTTAGATAAAATTAATATTATTTTTCTAATCAGTATGTTAAAATAATCCAATGGTGAATTTTTCATAATTTTCTGAGACAGTCAATTTTTTGGGTAAATATTAAATACAGTATAAATATATAATGTGATTTACGACATCATAATGACCCGATTGTGATGTAATAAAATACTATAAATGATTTTTTCGTCCAATATATGTTCTATACTTAAAATAATGTGAGTTTAGAATATTTGTTATTATTTTTGTGATGCCTTAGTGGACCCTCCATGACTTAGAAAACACTTAATCTATTTAAATTGCTTTACTTAATAGCGTGACTCACCTACAAATTCGTAAGCCTTATATTTTAAGATGTTATTCCATTAGAATTATAGAAAATTTCCTTACAATCTCATTTGTAAAAAACCACTGGAAAAAACCAGGGGATGTTTTGTTGTTTTGATTAGTTTATGGTGTAGTGTCCAAATCCTAAATAATAAAGAATACCCTATCCTTTCCTATATAAAACCACCCAAGCTCCATCATCCCATTAACTAAAAGCCTTTTTAATTCAAAAAAAACCCAGAACTCTCCTCTCTATAATCCTAACAAGGTTTCCTAATCTCCTAAGATGAATCTCTCATGCCTCTCCCAAGCCTTTGGGATCACACTTCCATGTAAGGGATTTCTTTCTTTCTAAATTTTTTCCATGTTTCTTTATATTGTTATATAAATTTTAATTCAATTAAAAATGTTGGGGTATGATTTCTAACCTCATATATAATACCATCCTAATGTTTTAATTGATGATATACCCATTTCTCTATTATTAGTGCCTCTCATTTACACCCGTTACCATACTGAAATTCTGTACAAAATATCTCTCTCCTCATTTACATTCAAGAAATTATTTTGTGTTATGAATCTAAATTGAATTACTATTGTTTTTACATGTACCTATATGAAATACATACTATCAATTTTATGTAAATATTTTGAGAGACCCCTTTCTCTCTCATCAACCACTTTTATGAATTCTTGTGTCACGTTGTCATGCTGTCGAAATTGCACCGCAGTTTTCCAAGCCAAATTCATTTTGTAGTGAATACTATGGCCATTTTCATATCAAGTATTTTCACCTTTATGTGAATTTAAGTATTAATTTTTTTCTTTCATGTATTAATTCCACATTCCATTATCATTTAATAAATGACAATTTATAATGAATCTATGTTCTATGATCCATATGGCACATTTATGAGTGAAATGTAATGATTAAGAAGGGTGCTCCCTGATAGAGTTCCAATGAATTGAGTAAAGATTAGTATCATGATACATTAAGGGTAATGAGGGTTTACTCATGATAATTCAAGTGAAATGAGGGTTTACCCATGCTCCATGTGCAATGATCCTTGTATCATGTTAAATTTGGTTGCCACATTTCCATGTTATGATAATCATGCTATATCAGGCCTTTAAGTTCATTCTTCTCTTCTGGTCCATTGATATACCTATTTCTTAACATGTTTTGTATCCTTAAATTTATTCCTTTTTCACTCCATTATTGGGTTTTATAGCTCACCCTTTTCTTATGCATGCCTTAGGTTATCCCATGCAATGCTATGTACAATGGAATGAAGTTTTCATGTAATGAATGTTCTCAATAAAGATGTTGTGTTTTATGTCTATGTTGTTATGTAATGTTCTTATCACCCAAAAAAACTAGACCTCTATATATTCATTGTTGTGTCAAGTGAAATTTTTTATGTAATAAATTATTTTTAATTGTGTAATAAAGATCATGGTTGTTATAGTTGGTATCATAGGATTGGTTTACTTATTTTTTGGATTATGGTTAGAAAACCCTAGTGGATGCCTTATAGATAAAATTAATTATAATAAGAACATACCTAAATTTTTGGGAGTATTTAGTATGTGTTTAATCAAGAAAATACATCCATGTATAGATACGAGCAGGTAGAGGTGTCTCTGGCACAGTTGAATCCTAGGGGTAAAACCCGAAAACACCCATTTGAGCTAGACTCTAACGGGAACTGGTGCACGATAGTGAGCCTTGATGAACTCTTGTTTACGACACTTCCAGGGGATATTCTTTGGTAAATTCATAAGCATATTATGAATCATTAAAAACGGGGAAAAATGGCCCTATTAATATATGTTTGGTAGTAGATCATGGATAACATAGATTGAATCCTATAAATTCATAGGTTAAGGAAATAAAAGTAATTTATAAGTCATATGTTTTGTCTTTGGATTAAAATTTATGTGTTACCCAAACATTCTATTTATTCTAGCTAATGGCCGGAAATAGGAGGACTCGGGCTAACAACTGATCTGATGATCAATGTGATGACTGTTCTAATGAAATGCCAAATCTGATGGGTGTGGGAATCACGAAATTTGTCACGATACACTATCAGTCAACTTAGGTTTTGAATAGAAGCATCAGTCAAGAGGAACGATCAACCCCCACCCCCTAAGAATGAATAAGTCACAATCGAGAGCTTCATGAGACAAATAACTCCTACTTATAATTGATCATCTGATCACTCTATTGGTGAAAAATGGATCAAATCCATTGAAAATATATTTTCTACCCTTCAATGTTCCAAAAAGGAGAAGGTTCTTATAGCTTCTTATCTTATGGAGGGTAAAGCTAATCAATGGTGTACATTGATCAAAAGTACGAGGCCTGAGGAAGCGATCAAGGTATTGGAATGTAAGGATTTCTAGAAGATGTTTTTCGATGAATATTTTCTTCCCATTGTCCGACATAAGATGGAAATGGGCTCCTTTGACCTCATGATAAAATAGGACGAATCCATCGAAATGTATGAGGAAAACATAAAAAGTATTGCACGATATGACTCCATCTTTGTCGTTACTACCAAATGAAATGTTGAAAACATCTTTGGTGGTCTAAAACCCTGCCTATGGAAAGCCCTAGAGATCCGTGTCATTGAGAGCTATGGGGGAATTGGCTGATGTTCCCACAAATTCGAAATCGGGATTACTGAATCTCAGGGGTATCATGGGGATAAGAAGTGTAAGGTGGACTTCAATTCTGAAGGTCCGATAAATAAATCCAATGGTGATAATAAAATCTAGCACCCATCTTTCCAATTGGGTGGAATGAATCACCCTAGAAATTACCTGAAGGGGATGAGGAAAGGCTTCTGGTGTGGAAGAGAAGGGAATCTCTCTATTAACGGTTGGCAAGAAAAACCTGCTAATGCAGCAGAGGAGAGGAATTCTCAGCTCGACCCTCAACGCATTATTCATTGCTTCAACTACAATGATACAAAGAAATATTCAAACCAATTCCCTTGGCTATGGATTTTCGGAGGCAACCAACAACCTCCAAGGCAGAAAGGGTGAGATTTTGACATCACAACTGCCGAGGTGAACCCCAACAACAAATTGGTGACAGGTACTCTAGTTATTCATTCAAGAATAGAGAATTTACTTTTTGATTCTGGTTCTATGAATTCTTTTATATCCTAAAGGTTTAGTAGAACAATCCCAACACCACCAAAAATCATGGATGTAAAGATGTCGGTGAGTATGGAAATTGGGGAAATCATTGAATCCCATGTTTATAACTCCTCCCCTATCATAATTTGAGCATTTAACTTCCTAGTGAACCTTTTCATACTTCCTCTGTTGAATTTTAAGGAACTTATTGGAATGGATAGTCTTTCCTTATATAAAGCCAACAAATATTTCCGCGAGAGGGAAATCACTCTCCATATGGTGAATCAACCCTTGAATCTATACAAGTGTTAGGAGGAGGATGATTCATATTTAGCTTTATCATCTCTAGCATGGATATTATTTCCCTTGGAGCACTCATATCTGGCTAAGATGATTGAGTAGAAGGATGAAACCATCCTCGAAAATCACCTTATTGAGAGGGAATTTGTTGATGTTTTTCCTGGGGAATATCCTGGTGTTCCTCCTAGAAGAGATGTTGAATTATCAATTTATCTTATACCTGGGGAATTTCCAATATCTAATACTCAGTATAGAATGGCTATAGTGGATCTTGAGGATCTAAAGAATCAAAAAAAGGAGAATATAGATAAAGTGTTTATACACCCTAGTTCTTCACCATGGGGTGAACCTGTCCTCATCATTACAATGTAGGATGGGTCAATAATCCTTTGCATCGATTATCGTGATCTTAACAAAACCACGATAAATAACAAGTAACCTATACCCTGAATTGATGACTTGTTCGATCAGCTATGTGGAGCACAATACTTCTCCCATGTGGGTCAGCGGTCTGGATACTATCAAGTAAGGTTATGGAAGGAAGATATACCCAAGACTTCTTTTCGTACAAGATATGAGCACTATGAATTCATAGTAATGATTTTAGGACTCAATAATTCTCCAAAAAAATTCATGGACTTGATGAGTAAAGTCTTTATTTATTACCTCAAAAAATTTGTGGTAGTATTTAGAGACGATGTTCTAATATACTCAATAACCAATGAGGAGCATGAGAGGCATCTATTAACTGTACTAGAGACCTTGAGAAAAGAGAAGCTCTATGAAATGTACAACAAGTGTGTGTTCTGGTTGAAGGAGGTATCATTCTTGGTTCATATAATCACAAGAAGTGGGATATTTGTGGATCCCTCTAAGAAAACATCAATAGAGGGATCGATGAGGCCAACATCAGTGATGGATATTCGTAGATTCTTGGGGTTATCGGGATATTATCGTCGATTTGTGAGAAATTTCTCATGATTTTCAACCCCTCTTACCAAGCTAACTCGAAAGTCAGTCAAGTTTTCTTGGAATGATGATGCGAAGAGAGCCTCAAGGAGTTGAAAAGGAGGTTTATCACTGTACTTGTGATCACATTACCCACAAGTAGAGAATGTTTTGTGTTATTTAGTGTTTCTTCAAATAAGGTCCGGGGTTGTGTGTGGATTTATAATGACAAAGTAATTTTCAATTCTTCAAGGAAATTGAAATTTCATGATTAGAACTATCCAACAAATGATTTGGACTTGGATGCAGTGATCTTTTGTTTAAAAATATTGTGACATTATCTCATTTGGGAGAAGTGTGAAATATATATGGATCGAAAAATCATTAGATATATATTCAAACAAAACAGTTGAATATTCACCAATGATGTTGGTTAGAGAAGATAAAAGACTATGACTGCTCAATCCATTACCACCCTGGGAATGGGAACAAGGTGGAAGATTCTCTATGTAGAAAGGACCCAACAATTCTATCATTGATGATAATTGAAAAGGATCCAATCATAATAGATATGATGAATATGGACATGGGAATCATAAAGAAGGTAACATCATCAATCCGTTCAAAAGTTATTGCTCAAACGTCTCTTTTGGAATGGTTAAAGGATGATCAAAATGATAATGTGGGAATTCAGAAGAAAGTGGAAACTATTAGTAAAGGGATATCCCTATAGTTCAATATTAATGAAGATTAAATTGTTAGATTTGGGAAAATTCTATGTGTTCCATCAATTCCAGAGTTGAAGAAGGGACTATTGGATGCTGCATATAGTTCAAATTTCCCCATCCAACTAGTAAACCCAATGATGTATCGAGATCTCTGAGAGAATTATTGGGGGGATTACATGAATAAGGACATCACTAAATATACATCAAATTTCTTGGTATGTCCACAAGTGAAGGATGAGAGGAAGATTTCTAATGGGATGATGCAACCACTACCCATACCAGAATGGAAATTGGAGAACATCACCAAGGACTTTGTCACAGAACATCTGAAGACATCAAAAGGAATCAATGAAATCTAGGTTGTTTCAAATCATCTTACAAAGACTTCCCACTTCATGGCAATTTGACTGGATTTCTCATTGGATCAATATGAACAGATATAAATCAGATATTTGGTAAGGATGTATGTAGTACCCCTATTGATTATATCCGATCTAGGTCCATGATTTACCTCTATGTTCTAGAATAGTCTTCAACATGATCTGAAAATAGATTTGAACTTCAGTACGACTTATCATCCTCAAAATTATGTCCAATATGAGCGAACTATACAACAAATAGAGGACATGTGGAGATCATAGTCAATGGACATAAAAGGAGGATGAGATCAACATCTTCCTCCAGTTGAGTTCTCTTACAACAACAATTTCCACTAAAGAATCAAAACGGATCCTTATGAATCCCTTTATGGGAAGAGGTTCATAACACTAGTTTGTTGTTATGATGTTGGGGAGTGAAATATTCTAGGTGCATAAATGGTCGATGAAATTATATAGAATGTTAAGACCATCCATCATGACATTAAAGCTTCACAGAGTTGGAAAATGATCTATGCTGATAATGATTGACGAGACATAGTTTTTGATGTTGAAGATAGTGATATCCTGCGCATATCACCGTTGAAGAGAGTTATGAGAATTGGGAGGAAGGTAAATTGTATACCAAGGTACATCATCTCTTTTAAGATTGTTGATGACATTGGAGTAGTTTACTATCGACTAGAACTCCCACATAACCTATCTCAAGTACATGATGTGTTCCATGTATCACTATTGAAGAAGTATATACATGACCCATTTAATGGACTCAATCTAGAGGTGGTGCAAATGGACAAAGACATCTCCTATGAAGAGAAGCTGGTGAAGATCATAGATCTTATGGATAAATTTCTACGAAATAAGATATTGCCCCTAGTGAAAATGTTGCGGAGAAACAACAAGTTTGAAGAAGCAACACTGGAACTAGAGGAAGTGATGAGTCCGAGTTACCTGCATCTGATTTATTATAGGAAAAAGGAAATTTCGAGGGAGAATTTTCTTAAGGTGAAGATTGTAACAAACAAAAAATACATTAATGAATGTTTCTAATGATATATATAGATGTATTATTATGTAAAATGGTTTTGTAAAACATTTGAACTTCCATGGTTTTATACCGTTATGAATTTTACTGTTGCTAATATAGTTTTTGAACAGTGATCACATGAGTATTATAAATATATGGCTTTAACAATTCCAATTTACTTAGACAAAGGAAGTGATGGCCACATCCAGTAGAATTTCTCCACATGAATCCCATTTTTCGGAGCTCAGGAAAGAGGTGGTGTTTTTGGGATTTCCCTTGACCAAGCCCAAGCCGAGCTTGAGTACGTTAAGATTGAGTGGAATCAGCTACAAGAAAAGTGAAATTTGATAGAGATTGCCACTTGAGAAATGTCACCATAGCCTCCCCAAGAGTCTTTCACCATCACACACCTTAACGTAAGGACATATGAGGTTGTTTTAATGGTTTATGTTACAATACCCTAGAACAATGACTATTTACTTTATTTTTTATTAATTATTATACATTCAATTTATTATTTTTACTTTTTAAATAGTTTTGAAAGTGAAAATTATATTTTTACTTAATATTCAACTAAAAATCCTATTTGGATAAATTAATGGATTTTTGGATTATATAATATCTTAATAAAATATTATTTTTATTCTAAAATTTCTAATTTTTAAATATAAATCAGCCTATAATTTTATGAATGCAATTGTAATTTTTATTAAGGTTTGAAAGTTTTTTTTGTCAAAACCAATGAATTTTTTATAAATGTATGTTTTTATTTTAAAAGTAAAAATTCACATATTTAGAAAATTATTTATATAAAATGAATATTATTTTTATAATCATGATGTTGAAATTATCCAATGGTTAATTTTTCATAATTTTCTGAGAGAGTCAAATTTTTGGGTTAAAATTAAATACCATTTAAATATATAATGTGTTTTATGAAATCATAATGACCCAATAGTGATGTAATAAAATACTATAAAATATATTTTCGGCAAATATATGTTTTATCCTTAAAATAATGTGATTTTATATTTTTTTATTAAGTTTATGATTCCTTAGTGGACCCTCGATGACTTATAAAACATTTAATCATTTTAAATTGTTTTTATTAAGAGATTGACTCACCTCCACATTATCATCCATTATATTTTAAGATGTTCGGACATTGGCCTAATAGAATATTTATTTCCACTCCCCTTTGGCAAAAACCATGGTATGGTTTGTGGTTTTGGATAGTTTATGGTGATGGTTCCAAATTCTAAATAAAAAAATCCCTCTCATTCCCTATATAAACCCACCAATTCTCCCATTTCTTCTTAACACAAACCCTTTTTATTTAGACCAAACCCTAAACTACTCTCTATAGAATCCTCCCAAGGTTCCCCAATATCCAAATAATCCTCTCTCAAGGCTCTCCCAAGCCTTTTGGATCACACTTCCAAGTAAGGGATTTCTTCATTTCTAAATTTTATCCAAGTTTCATTATATTTTTATATCCTTTTGAATTAAATTAAAAATTATGTGTTATAATCTCCCACCTCCCCCATACTACCATACTTGTTCTTGAGTTTATAATACTAATCTTTATCTCTCATTCAGGCCTCTCATGTACATCCGTTACCATACTGAAATTCTGTAAGGAATTTCTCTCTCCTTATTTACATTTAAGCAATTATTTTGAGCTATGAATCTAAATTCTATAATATTGGTGGGAAAATTACCTATATTACCCCATTACTTTCCATTTCATGTAAATATAAATATACTTCCCTTTATCTCTCATCAACCATTTTTATGAATTCTTATGTCAGGCTATTATGCTATCGAAATTGCACTGCGATTTTCCAATCCAAAGTCATTGTGTAGTGAATACCATGCAAATTTCACTGTTAAGGGTATTAAACTTTATAAACATTTACATATTGGTTATAGTGATTCATGTATGAATTCCACATTCCATTATCATGGAATAAATGACGATGTTTAATGAATCCATGTTATATGATCCATGAGGCACCTTTTTGCATGAAATGTAATGATTAAGAAGGGTGTTCCCGGATATCGCTCCAATGCATTGTGTGAAGACTAGTATCATGATACATCAACTGAAATGAGGGTTTACTCATGATAATTTAAGTTTAATGAGGTTTTACTCATCTTCCATTTGCAATGATCCTTGGCTCTAAATTCATGTAAAATGTTGTTGCCACATTTCCATGTTATGATAACCATGCTATATCATGCCTTTATGTTCATGTTTTTATTACGCTCCATTGATATGCCTATTGAGTAACATGTTTTGAATCCATAATTCTATCCCTTGTTTACTCCCTTACTGGGATTTATAGATCACCAATTATTATGCAATTTCTCAGGTAATCCCTTTTAACTCTAAGTATGAGGGAATGTAGTGGTCATGTAATGAAAGTTTTCAATAAAGATGTGGTGTTTTATGTCTAAGTTGTTATGTAATGTTCATAATCCCTAAAGAAACCAGACCACTCGATCTTCTATGTTGTATCAAGTGATTGTTTTTATGTAATAAATCATGATCAAGTGTGTAATAAAGATCAGTGTTGTAATAGACCATACCAAATGTTCTTAAAGATTCATGAAAAGAAACACAAGCAAGTGTGATTCAACCAGCTGATGTGGAAGGCGAGTCATATCATCTAAAGTTAATCAAAGAGAAAAAAAATAAGGATCTTCTTGTGTGGCATCGTAGATAAAAGAACCCTGTGTGATTTAGGGAGGATAAGAAGTCTTCTATTGGACTCTGGAGAAGCCAAGTTTGACTATGGTTACATTATAGGAAAATGTATAATGAACCTCCTGTAGGAATCATGAGAGAAATAGTGTGACTCTATATTGACCATTATAATTGATAATAAGGTTATAGTGAAAATTTTCTCTTCGGGGAATAACTAACACATAAAGGAGTAGGTATTTGAACCAAACATTGTAAATCCTTGTGTTTAGGGCCTTTATATTTACAAAATCATTCGTGGTAAGGATGTGATACATGAGATGAGTGAATTGAGGATCTAACCTTCCAGTGTGATTTAATTGAAAAGAATCAATTTGTAAAAAGGTTAAAGGGATAACTGATTTACCCCTCCCCCTCATAGTGATTCACACTTATTTGGGCAATTCAAATATTCTAAAATGTTATTACAATATAAGAAAATACAATTTCCTATTTCCTCCCAACAAACTACAAAAAAAATCACTTTAGTTATGTGTGGACTACCTTTACCATAATCTATATAATGTATTTTTCATAAACAAAAAACACATATTATTAAAAGAAAATAGTGTAATTAAAAAAGAGATTTAATAATTATTAATATTATGAAAATATAAATAAATTATTATATTTTTTAATCTTTATATGAATGAACACATCACATGTGTTTACAAGTGGGGAACTGCTCCCTCATAGGTGACATATTTCATTTCATACCCTGTATTTTCTTTTTTATCAATGTGTCTTTAAATATAATTAACCACCTCGAATAAATTTAAATAATATCATTGATCACCTATAATAATTATATTATTTCCAAAGAATAAAATCCATAGCCCTATGGACAAATAGATTTGGTGTTTTCTTTATTTTGTTTGGCTTAACAACCTACATAAAAAATTATATAATTTTCAATCACATATTACTAGGGAAAGATAACTACTGATTATATTATAAACTAATGTGAAAATTAATTTTTTTGGGTTCTGTAATTGTTATAATACTATTAGTATTATTATTATTATTATTACATCTTTTTATTGGTTATAATTACTGAAACATGCTGGTCACCAGCTTCATCATAAAAAATCATAAAAAACATATATTAAATAAAATAGAACATTATAAATAAATATAGATCTCATGTCCCAGAAACTATAATTATATTATAAATATTAAATCTTAATATATATAGAATAATCAACATCACTAATATGAAACACATAGTAAACAAACAATCGATGCTAATAGTAATTGATGATATAAATGAATTAAAAATAACTAATTTATATGTAATAATTGGTTATAAGTGATGTTTATAATAGGATATATGTATGAATAATTCTTTATAATAGGATTTTAAGATATTAGGTTTTTTCAAACCTGATGTGTAATAATTTTTACCTAAAAAGAATTTAAGGTATGCATTTTTATAACTCAACATATTTTCCTGAGTCATAATGATTCCTTTTTTACTATAGTTGTTAAATGAAATATATATTATATTTTATAATCATATAATCATCCCTTTTATATCATGTGAATGTGAAATTTGTAATTAAAATCTTCATGTTGATGTTTTTTTCGTCAAAAATAATTGTCTGATAATTAAAATTTTTTATTTCGATAATCCCATTTTAGTGAAAAGTGGTAACCCTTTCAAAATACATTTCAACACTAAACATTGAACTATACAATATATCACCATACCATTCTTTAAATTTTTTATAAAGTTTTAATTATTCACCCTATAGAGACTCCCTTCAATTTAGGTTACCTACATGTTGGTATCATCCTTGATGGGATCTTGAATGTCATATTCCGTCTTGTCCCATGATCAAAATTACTCCTCCAAGATTATTACTCCTTCATTGAATCGACATGTCCAAAATCGATAAATTATATTGAAACAAAAATAATTAACTAAATAATTTCAGCTTTTATAAATCTCCCACACATTCTACTATAATACTCTTATGAAGTGATGATATTGAAAGCCTCCTCTAACATCTCATAATTGTTTATAATAATTTATACCCACATTAAAAATTATTTCACCTCCTTTAATATATTTATCTTTCCTACTAATGTTATCATTTTTGTATGGAAACCCTACAATGTGTTATGTCAAGTGAAATTCATTTATCAATTATCCTCATTCTAAAAATGAACTTTTATTAAAAAATTTATGATTTTGGTTTTCAAAAAATGTATTGAAAATTATTAAAATCATTTTAAATCATTTAATAATAAAAATATTATCCTCAACCCTTCATTTTGTTTTGATAAAATTTCTGTTTTTGAAGATCTATTTATAAAATTTATTTTAACTACATTAATTTAATTGTTTTCAATTCAAATTTTAAAAAGTAAATTTTGAAAGTGATACGTAACTTAGTATTTTATAATATTTTTTAAAATCAAATCAAAAAACACTTTTATAGTATCAATACCATTTTCATTATAAAATTTAAGGAGTTATTTCAATTTTTCTAATTAATCATGTATAATATATTTTTACCTAGGTAAATCCATCATTATGATTTGGTAAAACAATTTGACCATTTTTTTATTCTTTGAAGGTTTGATTATTAACATTAGTCAGGTTGATTATTTCTTGGAAAAATCGGGAATAAGGAACAATGTTAATTGAGTAGTGTATTATGCATCATCGGTATTTGTGGTTTATTGTTGATTGGATTTGAAGTCACAATATATGAAAAATAAAGAGGAAATTGGTGGCCCTACTCCAAGGAGGGTGGATTTCATATAACTGTTGGTGGTTATGGTATAGGGAGGAAAGCTATAGCCGAAGTGCCATAGATTTGGAGTGGGTCAGTTCTACCAAATCTGACACCCATTCCACATGGAGAATAGATAAGGAATCGTCTCTATTTGGTTTTCAGGGTGTTTTGGAATGTTATATGTGGATGTTACCTAGAATATCACTGGTTTTATAGGATATTCTATATGGAACCTATCAAAAATATCAAATGAAACATTTTCTAGTGAGGAAAAAGCATGACCATATGTGTTGCACTATAGTTTCTCCTATGTCAGACATTTAAATTAAATAGTCCATCGGGATGTGTTGCATTATTATTTATGTTATAGTATCTATTAATACGTAAATCCAACATCCAATTTTTTTACCTCACTTTGTTTTCTCAAATTTATATGTCTGGATTATCCTTTCAATATATTTTTAATCCCTTTCTGACCAAGGAAAACCTCCACCCTATAGGGATCAATCCAGGGTGATTATACCCTTCCAATAGAATTCTTTATGAATCATCCTCAAACTGAGAGATTGATTTTTTTATGCTACTGTTTTGGGCCCATAATTTAAATGAATGAGAATCTGACTTCGGCATCGGACCTCAAGGTTTTATGAATGTTGACTTCTCTTTTGAGGTAGGTGTCAAAAAAACTCATGAATAACTATGTTAATTAAATAAAAATGATAAATAATTCTGATCATAGTTCAATGACATGTTCATGACCTATTAAATTGAATAAATCATGGATGATTAAAACCCCATTTCATACATGTCCCATTTGATTCCGTTAGGTCCATTAGAATTGAGACCAGGCTTGTAGACAATAGGGAGGGGATACCCTTGAAATCATAATGATATGGATTTCCTAATAATATATATTTTGGCATTACATTTTGATTTATTTTTTGAATGTTATTATAAATTTCCATAACATATGAATTGTGTTAATTTATTGAAATACAATCACATATAAAAATTGATATATTTGTATAAAAATATACTCGACTGTTTTAAAATATGATATGAATATATATTTTCATGTTAACTAATTTTGTGCTATAATGATGAATATAATAGACTGTGTAGTAATTAATGTGATAATTGGGAAACAATCTAGTAGAAATAATTTTCTAGATAAAGGGAAATTGGGTAAATTGGACATTATGGTTTATAATGGCATTTATGATATGCTTGGAACTTTGTTTTTTAATTTTAATTTTTATCATTCTGTCATGACATGGTAATGTTTATGATTTATTCCTCAATGTGTATGTTAGATTACCTTTTGTGCCTTTATATTTAATAAGTCATTCCTTTGTTTGGTTCATGGGAGAGCCATAAGTTTTTTATTATGGTAAGGTTCAAATTCTAATCCTACATGATAGTAAGATTCATATATATCAACCCTTATTGTAAAGACCCAAATAGTCATTAATAAAATTTCGTTTTTTAAAGATTTAATGTCTTATTAGATAATGTAGTTATAAAAATTACATGCACTACATTAGTTATATTGTACAATAATTTCATATCAGATTTAAAAAACCATTATACATAATGAATTTAAAAAAAATAGGCGTTGTATAGAGACCATTATGATTAGTATATAATAAGGGATATGATGAATTATAATTGACAAAGAAATAAGAATTGATGGCATGAACCAATACAATCGTACCCTATGAATCTTTTTTATCAAAGCATCCAAGGGAGATGAAATCACTGATTTTTTTCCATAACCAATCCCAAAATGAGATTCAACAACTAAAGCACGAGAGAAATAGTTTTTTGTGATAAGTTCATGCTTATTAAGACCATTACCCAAACTACATTCATTGAACAACCCTATGAATGTACCACAATCGCACACCCTACCCTTAGGGTATACACTGGTGAAATACGGGTTAAGGTATCTAGAACCCCACAGTTTGAATCATTATATTTTCCATTATAGTAAGAAAATTAATATTTTTTCAATTGTTATTATTACAATTTTGTACGTGTTTACTGAAATTAGATGATGACATGATAAAAATGTAATTGTATTTTTTGAAAATAAATATTTTTAATGAGAACATTATTTCTGAGAAATTCATGAATTTTAAGATAAATATTATTCTAAAATTATGTTATTATTAAATTATATTTCTTTTTTTGAAAATAAAAACATAATTTAATGAAGCCTATATAATTGTCATTAGGTTCAGAAAATTGTAATAATCATAAAGACTGGTATTTTTCAATAATTAGGTATTTTAACTTAAATGTTTAAATTCACATATTTCATGATTCATTTTGGTAAAATATATAATAATTTTGAAACCCATATGTTGAATTTATCAAATCTTTATTTTTCCATAATTGACTGAGATAGTTTTTTTTGGTTAAAAATTCAATACAATATAGATATATAATATGTATTAAGAAAACATAAAAATAAAAATTGATGAAATAAATACTATATAGAGTATATGAAACACATATTTTTTCACCATTAATATAATTTTTTTTAATATTATATTATTAATTTTATAAATCCTTAATGGATCCTGAAAAACAATTAATATATTTTATTATTTTAAAATCAATTTCAGGTCAATATGAATCCCCTCTTCCTAACCAATGGTATTATTTTAATACAATCGGAACATATCCTTATTAAATAATGAAAAACAATCATATTTGGTTGAAACAACTATAAATCCAAATTTAATGGATTGTGTTTTTTTTATTATCTCATCATATAGATTCCAAAGAATTTGTTTGGAAATTAATAATGATTTCCTCTATATTTAGGTATAGAAACCCACATAACCTAATGAAACCCATTATTATTAAAAATAAATATTAAATCATGGTAGATTAATATTAACCTGATTAAATAAAATAGTCCTAATGACTTTATAGGCTTATTTTTTTGGATACAAGAAAAACAGCCTTATGATTTTGTTAAAGATCTTAATCATGTCACAAAAATAACTCCTAATTATGTTTTCTTCATCATCAATACCTATATAGAAACATTATCCTTAACCTAGGTAAAAGAAGAATATGAAAAGTTGGAGTGAAATTCTTGGTGATGTTAAAAATGATAGATATGAATCTATAATCCATAAAAATCATTATCTATTTATAATGGTATGAGTTTATGAAAAATAATTATTAAAGATCACACTCATTCTATTATAGATCCTTATCATTCTTCCTAGAATAAATCACGAAGTAGTTGAAAATAATATAATGAAAAAATTAACAAAAATGAACCATTAGATCATATATTTGGAACATAATGTTTAAAAAATAGAATGATATAACATTGTATAGATGTATAAATAGAAATTGGTTCACTCACAAAATTAAGGACATGAAATCAGTACCATGTATAAAATGCAGTACATGAATACTGGTCCATGAAAAATATTTTGGACATGAAATGTGGTTCACTAAAAAAATTATTAACATGAAATAAGGATCACACATATAATTATGGACTGGAAACTTGGTTCCCTCATAAATTTATGAGCATGTAATAAGCTTAACCCATAAAATTATGGACATGAAAGAAGGTCCATAAATATCCTTATGGAAATTATTTCTGGACCATGAATAACTGTATTTAAATAAAATTAGGATTTAATCAAAAAAAATCTACTAATGATTTATATATATTTACCCAATGAATTGGAATAAAATATAATTCCCACCTTTTAGATATTGAAAATAATATATATGTTTTTCAAAAGATCCTATAAATTTTTCATATCATAACCCATTAGAAAAACATAGTTCTCAAAAAAAATTAATCACATCATAAATAGTGGAAAAGAAATAATCTACATAAAATTTTAATTATTTCTTCATAGCATAACTCATGGATGAAAATGTGGTTTCATATTCATTTCATCATGGTATAACCCATATAAGAGAAACAGTTTTCATAAACATTAATTTATCATAAATATAAAAAATTTAGCGGAATAATAAGAATGGTATCATTGGATAATATCCCCAATAATTAATGAGTAACTTTGAAGGATGTGCTATTAGATGGAATATAAAATTTTAAGATCACTTGGAACATTTATCGTGGAAAATATCCTCTCTGTGAAAATATTCCTTTTTTTCAAATAAAATCCTTTTTATCAAAGGTAATTATGGAAACATATAAATGAATCATTTGAAATCATTTAAAAACAATATAATTTTCACTAAAATTATCCTTTGATAATAAAAAATAAATATTTATATCACTGGGGGTCATGAAATCAAAATTTATTGTTCGTTTCATGCATTATAAAAACAAATATTATTTTCACATTTTCTGTAAAATTCAAAAATTCATTGTTTGAAAGAAAACATGAAGATTACTATTTAAAAACAATGTTAAAAGAAAAAATTGATAACATGTTCTTTTATAAATCATTGAAAAATAGTAAATCATTTTTGAAATAATTTTTAGATAACATGGATTTGGAATAAAATGGATTTCTGATCGATGAGAGAAATGAGGTCGTAG
Organism: Viscum album; assembly: GCA_963277665.1. NCBI lineage: Eukaryota > Viridiplantae > Streptophyta > Magnoliopsida > Santalales > Viscaceae > Viscum > Viscum album. Next base: position 459,874,972 of record OY728167.1, on the reverse strand, counting down.
TTTATTAAAAACATTATCTCGTATATTTTAATTACCAATGAGTGGAAAATGATACTCTGACTTGGAAATATCTTTAATAACTATAATAGAACAAAATTAACCTGATTTATTTATAATCAGATAATATGACATAGCCATTTGAGGCATAAACATCAAAAATCCTATTAAATAATGGGATTGAAAACTAAAAACCTCTAAACATCGGTAACATTAAATCATAATCGAAATGAAATAATAAAATTAAATGAAACAAAAAATATAATGACTATAATTAAATTCATGATATTAAATGTAAAATGGGTTTTATATAAACTACTTAAGAAATTATCGGTGTGTAACATAACATATTTCTCATAAAAGGAAAATTGAAACAAAAATCCATTATTTCTTTAATATCATAGAAATTATAAACCCCATGAAAGATATATCATCAAAACGATATGTAATCCCCATAATTTTCCTGAGAATATTCACAAAATACAATACTGTACAGAATACACACAATAAAAGAAGAATAAGTGCTAAATATTTCATGTATCTCATAGATATAAAATCTGAGATGATATTCCAATCCCATAATTCAGGATAACCTTCATACATATTTGGACCTACTTTATTCAAAAAAGAATTTTTGTTTTCCAAAAAACCTTAAATGTTTGTATTAATAATAAAAAAAATATTCTAGGATGAAGAGAGGGATAGATAGAATTAATTTTGGTAGGGATCTACCAAACCACTTCATTTTGGAAGTATGATGACGAGAGGATAAGGGTGGGGTTTTGTAAGTGTAGTGAGTGAAACACATGTAATTTTTGAAACTAAAAAGGTGTATTGATATTTTTTAAAATCCAAAACGCTCCATAATGTTCTATTTTTGTGCATAGTAGGGATAAGGTAACAATATGGACCTCTAATGGGTTTTGGACAAATTTTGACTCATTTTAAAACCTTACATTATAGCTTATCCCTCGTAAACAAATTTTTTCCTTAACAACATTAAATAATTTCATTCATTTTAATTATTCATTGTCATCATAATTATGATGAAATTAATATGAAATATTAAATATTTCTCCTCCAACTATGGAATCTATTTATCCAAATTCAATTCATAATAGTGGAAAATTAAATTTTTTTAAAAAATAAAAAATGCCGTTAAAATTGATGTTTTCGAGAAATGATTTTTTCAAGATAAATATGATTTTATATTATTTATATGTATAATAATTATAATTAATTTAATATAAAATGAAATTTATTTATAGATAATTAAGCTATTTCATATAAACATTACCCATTAGGTATTATATATTTAATTAAAATTGAAAGACAATTTTCATTTTAAAATATTTTTCAGCAAAACATATTTTTCAATCCCAAAAAAACTTATACTAATATACAATATAATTACGATTCAGAAGTAATTATGTTATTTAAATATAACTAAATAATACATATGATATTTTATTACATAATTTGGCATTTTTATTAGTTAATTTATTAAAAATAAATGATATTGTTAAAAAAAAATTATTTCTAACTATTCACTAAAACATCAGTATTTTCTGAAAATTTAAAAAAAATTCAGCATACGTTAATTTCACTATGATGATTTCAAAAATAATTTTCAAGTGAAAAAATAAATTTTCTAGATCCTTTAAAAATTAATTTTTTGTATTTTATTTAAAAATATATAAAATACATTTTTGAAGATAAAAAAATTATTTATGAATAAAAATATTATACTAAAAATTGATTTTTTTATTTAATAATTATTTATAAATAATATAATAGTAAGTGAAAATTTTCTATTTCTGTTTCATAATGTAGATAAAAATATGTTAACCAATGTATTTAATGATATGGTTATAATAGTCTCATTTAAAATAATATAATTTCATGGTTCACTAATGCTCAATGTTGCGTGTCATTGATGCTACCAATGAAACTTGTTGTTATGTAATATGAAATATTAACTAGGTTTTTTTGTATAATTAATTATTTCAAAAAATATAAAATAATTTAATAAAAATCATAAAATATTAGGAGTTTACATTCTATCACACAAAAAATTAATATCTCCCTCTGAATTTATCTCTATCATCAGATTTTTTTAAATTTTAAAATTTCTCTATTAAATCCCATATAGTAAAATTGATTAATAAAAAAACTGAAAGAATTGTAATTTTATAATAAAAAAGGATACATAAATTAACACACAAATATGTTTTTTCATATGGAGAACATCGGTGGGATGTTATGATTTGGAGAGGAAAGAAAAACACAATGTAAAAATAATGATGGAGAGTGACAGAAATCGTTGATCAAAATAATCTGAATGATCATGTGAAAATCAAAAACCAAAAAACCATAAACAAAATATCTATTAAAAAGTCCAAATATATTATCTTAAATTATTTTAAAAAGGTAATATTTTATTTCAATATAATTTTTTTAATTTTGTAAAATTTTCATGATAATGCAAAAATACTTGATTTAATTCCATTTCATAAGAACACTCTAATAATTTGGTTGTGCCTTGATAACTTTCTAGTTCATCTATTTATCCCTAAAATGACGATTAATCATTTATAGCTAAATCAGTAATGGATCATATGAACCATAATATTTTGTAAATTAATTAATTCTATCCCGATATATAATCAAAACAAAATGGTTAGAAAAAGTAATCCAATATGCATAAATAATCATATGGTGATTTAATACATTAATCTATAAAATCTCCTAAAAAAGTTAAAAAAGAAACTCCATAAATTTTTTACTTTATAAACCAACTAATATATTAATAAAATATAAGAAACAATTCCATAAAATTCATGAAATCAAGATTTTTGGAATTTCTCAAACAAGATGAAGTAGCTGTTAATTGTCACATAACAAACATAGGAATACCTATAACATGTATTTTATAAAAAATGGTAATTGCATAAATCACCCAATAAATATCTGGACCAAAAAATTTATTTCATATTCTATAAATAAAACACAATATATTGTAGATATTCATTAAATAGAAAAATGATGTAAATTCCATAAATTAGAGAGTAAGCCATTTTGTCAAAAAAGAATTACTCAGTGCCACGATAATCAGTACTATTTAATTTACATTGTATAAATCAACAATTAATTTATCTTGACATCATTATATCAATATATGATACAATTTAAGGGTTATATTTCCCTTCAAAATATGTTTTCAATTGATATCATTGTTCTATTGAATAACTTTTATAGTTCATAAGCACCATTTGAAATTTTATTGAAAATTCCTAATGAAAAATTATATTGAAGTATTCTTTATGTATTATAATTTCTAAATACCAATATATAAATATATCACTAATTCAACTCTATTATTAATAATTTAACTTGGATTTTCCATCTAATCATAAAATACATATTTCCTCTCGTATGTCATTTGTGGAATCTTTATCATAACCACTATAACCATTACTCATACTAAATTGTTGATTTTATTTTAAAAAAATTCCCCATAGAACAAAATTTTATAGAAATTCAATAAATTCGATAGATAAAACATTAAACCATTTATTCTGCTTTAGGGAGACAATTATTATAATCTATTTTATTAACAAAACATTTTATTTTCCATTTGGAATTATATTATTTGTGTCATTATTTTCTATAAACAAAACTTCTTCTCATCCATATTAGACTATCCCTTGGGTGCTTCATCCCACATTCACAACATATATAAATTTTTTCCCTCATACACTATAAGGACCCGACCTTAAAAATTACATAATCTTGAATTATGTCAAGAATTCACATTTAAGATCTTTTCAGGTTTAGAGTTTTAGAGAATTAAGATGTAACTATTACATAACAACTTGAATATTACATGTAGACACTACTACTCGGTGTCCATTTTTCATATAATAAAAACTCTTAAAAATAAACATGTCTAGTTCCATGTTTTAGACAGCATGACTTTTCCTTGATCCCTTTGTTGACCATATTCTTCATTAAATCATGTGGAAAACAATTTAAAAACTTTGGATGAGCATAAAAAGCTCATTAAGGGTTATACAATAATGAATGAAAACATTATCCCATCAATAATTACAAATCAATGAAACCATACTTTTCAATCATAACATACCTTATGAAATCATAATATTTATGAATAATACACAAAAATCATTAACCATAAAGGTAACTTATGGAATTCCTAGCATACTTACATTGTAGCTATCAAAACAACATCAAGATTCAAATTTGGAATACCCATCCCAGTATATTGCCTAAATCTCTTAGAAAAAACATTAACGTTTACCTCCATCACGTTGCCCAATACATTGGAGAGCTATGTCGATCTCACCCACCCCAGGTTTATCATGGAACCAGCTGTATACGTAAACAATGACTAATACCCATAACATAATCATAACACATAACACAAGCATAAAGAAAATATAAAATTTCCACATTCCAATCACAATATATCATATCATGATATTTAAATAAACAATGATTTATCAAACCATTTTCATATCCATTTAAAACATTAAATAATCCTATTTTTAAATCAAAGTGTCCAATAACACATTGATGAACTTAAAGGAATTAACATTTTAAAACATTATTATCATTATAAATAAATCCTAAAAAACATTTTGAAAACATGGAAATCAATGAGAAATATTTTGAACAATAAATCTTTAAAACATTTTAAATGATATTTTATTTAATGTTTTTTTAACAAAAAGAGATATGCTTGAATACAAATAATTGAGGAATAAAATTTAATCAAAACATTATAATATAATGAGAATAAAGGGACTCAATATATAATATTACAAACGATATTATATACACCAGATACGAGTGAATTGGTTCATAAAAACAATGATTTCTAAATGCAATGTAAATTGAGATGAAATCCCTTATAAAGACTGTATCCTTAGGTGAAGGATAAATCAATGACATAATTATGTGTGAAAAATATATATACACCCACTATAATTGGATATTATGTGTAAAAAAATCATTGGTCATTCACACTTATTTATAGAATGACATAAACAAGACGTAGATGTTTAACACAAGGAATTGAAATTGAGTAAAGAAGTTCCCTTACCGAAATTCAATAGCCTAACAACGTCACATTAAAATTCATAAAACGAGTTTATGAGAGAGAAAATGGTCTCTAATATCATGGAAATAATATTTATATCTATAAGGATATATAAGAACATATCCCAACATAAGAATATTTAAATTAAAAGACATAACAAAAAAAGTCTTTTAAAAAGAATAGGGTGAAAGGTTCCCTTACCGATTTAGTAACATACGAAACATACAACCCATGAAAGAAGGATAAAAAAATTAGTATTTAAATACCAATAAATTAATTTATATGAAAAAAATAATATAATCATGGGCAGTAAATACGCCACACAAAAGTAAATAGTGGAAAATATAGCATTAATCTCACGGGAATAAAAATTGATATGAAAACCCCATACAAAGTTGTAATCAATCGTGTCGTATGAACAAAATTTAATATTCAGAAAATTAATCATAGAATACCATGAATATAAATATAATCATGATAATATATATAAAATAGAAGTAATACACCACATAAAAATATAAGTGGTGAACAATGGAAATCTCACTGAATTAAAAGTGAGATAAGAAACCCCTTACCTCATGTCCGACTTGACTTGTTTGTTCCTTGTTCATGCTTAATAATAAAAATAAGTTGATTTATACTTGATAATGAACTTTTTTCAAGTTTATTATTCGTTTTAAATCACTCAATATCATTTCATAAACATTATGTAATCAATTAAGTCAATAATGGTCGTTTTGTCGATATTTGGTACTTGAGTCAAAAATGAACCCCTTATAATTACAAGTTGTCCATGTGGTCAAGTGTCCATTACTTCCAGAATTATATTCATGATTTAGATATCATATATATCATATATATCCATTATATATATGTACTTATAATATTACATAACATTTATAAGTAAGAAATGAAATGCACCGTTCATGGAGACGATAAGCTGTACGTACGAATAAATGCTAGTTTAATTTCTATTTAGTATTTAATGGAATTAAAACATAATTATACATATGTATATTATAATTCCAGTATAATATAATATATAATTTAATTAACCTAATCTTTTATACGTCCCACGTATGACATGAACTATTCATATCACTTTGATGGGGTGGTAGTCCACACTTACTAAAATGAAATTATCGCTTTTACCCATATTGGAAACCATAAAGGTATTATATAAATGAAAAAAAATCATAATTTAAACATAAAAATTATATATATATCATATATAAATATAGTTCCATCATAATGGCCACCATGAGAGGCAATATGAGATATTTGACCAATCATCGTTTCGTGAGGTAGTAGTTCGCCATCCACAAAAACTGTATATTATTTACCAATTATATGGACAGTTGAGTTAGTTTAGTTTGAATAGTTATCATAACAACAACATATTATATTTAGGATTTAGGTTTTTTTATAAAAATAAATGAATACAATGTTTTCAGGGGGTTGGAGATTTAAAATAAAACAAAAACACTTAAGAGAAGATGTTACCTTTAAATTGGGTATCTCCCTTTGGGTTGAACCAAAAGAATTAGTTGAATTGCCTTATGCCTAAGATAAGGATTCTAGAAGTAATATAGTGATCTTGAGAGATTATTTGGGAAGGTTTTGGATGATCCCAAGAGGTTTGATAGGAGTGAGGAATGACTTAGAAGTGATGGATTTTTATATGGAAGATGAGGGGATCTTTAGGAAAGTGTGAAAATATTATTTTATTATATAATGATTTTCAGTTTATAAAGGATAAAACCAAATTAAAGTCTAAGATAAGATGAATCAAGGTCGAAATAAAATCATACAATAATAATTGGATAGGTTTTGGATATTTTTTAAATATTTATAATATTATTTATTTAAATTATTTATTAATGAGGTATACATTTCATCATTATTGTGTCAAAGAAAATTTTCTTTATTTGATGTCTAAAAGTTAACAAAAAAATACCATGATTTAGTAAATATATTTATTATTAAAAACAATATTTATTTTTGAATATTTAACGTTTATAATCCCATGTAAAAATTAATTTAGTACCAGATATTAGTTTATGTCATTTTTGCCTTTAGATTAAGTTAATTAAAATAAAGTGTCATTGTCACTCTTAAGTGGATACATGGGGTCCCAAAATCGACCAAAGTATTCCCATGGTCGTATATGCCTTTTCCAATAAGTTTAGGACAATTGTTAAGGTAATTTTATATTATTATAATATTTGTTTACCTTGAATTACCCTATTTACCTTTAACCGTTTTAAATAAAAGTCAAATGTTAATATTCACCAAAAATTATTTTCATCTTATTTAACCAAATTTTACTTAATAATAAAAACCATGTATGTAATATTTTAAAAATTAAATTCATATTAGTGATAAATTTTCATTTAAATGAAAAATTCATATTTTTAACTACTACTTAGTGGTTTCACTATTCCTAAAAAATTGATGTTTTTTCAGAAAAATACCAAAAATTCAGCCGAACCTATATTTGATATTCTAAATTAAAAAATTATTTATATCTTAAAAAATTCAAAATATTGAAGTAGATTAATTAATTTAAAATTAATTCCCATTGTCAAAACAAAAGGCTTGTTTTTATGAAATATTAACAATCAAAAGATTGACACTTCTTTTTGTCCAATTTCAATGTGAAATTAAATCCAATGACCAACATTGGATTAAATTGTAAAAATATAATCTAATTAAATATGAAAAAAATAAAATTATTGTCTAACCATATATATAAATTTTATTAAATGGCAATTGGGAATTAAAATACAGCAGTTTTCACTATTCATAAAAAATGAATTTTATCTGAAAATACCAAAATATTACCCAAAGTAAATTTTGATGTCCCGATTCTAAATAAGAATTTTTTTTCAAATAGAACATATAAAAGTGGAAAAAAAATAAATTTGAAAAGGGTTTTCCATCAAAAGGTTGTAAAATGAATTTATAAAGAATATTAGAGTGTTTCATGTTTAATATTGGATTCAATCTCATTTTAAGACTGTAAAATTTATTGTTTAAATGTAAAAAAATTAAATAAATATATATAATCATAATATGGTTAGTTTTTTTCATTACCACCAATAAAACGACTATGCATTAACTGCCATTTAAAATAATAATATTATATTAATATTTTTCAGTATAACTAAATGTTGTGTTCAATGTAAGTTTTTAATGAAACCTGTTGTTGCGTATCAGGTATGCCATAGAATAGAGAAACACCTTTAAAGTAAAATTAATATTTAATTCACAAATTTATTAAATATGAAAAATTTATATTCTTTATTTACTAGGGATGTTAGATCTTTCCCCCCTTTTGCGAATTGTTTCCTCCCAATTATAAAATTGGGCTTGGAAACGTCACAAAATGACCCACATCAAAAGAAGAGTCAATAAAGATATCACTTTAAAAGAAATAAATATAAATAAAAAGGTCACTAGAGACAACATATTCTAGTATTCCATGAAAACATGGATATGTAAGAGAAAATAACTCTCATAGATTAATAGAGAGTCATATAGAACTTGATAATGGAATGTTAACCACTACAATACCATAATCTTGTGGTTGGTAATGGTCTGATGATAAAAGAGAGCTTATAATTTTTTTTTCAAGATCATTTTCATATACTTGATGAATTTTATTAATGACTAGACTATGATCATAAGGAAATATACATACATGTCATGTAGAGTGTCATACTTTAATAAAATTCTACCAGAAATACATCTTTTCACCAAACGGTATGTATTCAAGATGAATTGGTCACACCTGAAGTGATAGAATAAACTTCTAGTGTATCACATAATCTACAAAAGATAAACTATATATTTCCCTTATCATTATACATCAACCAAAACCAAAATTGGTCTCTATAAGATAAGATAATCCCCAAAACGATAATCATTTATAAAAAGAAATACCACTCTTAATCTCTAAAATGCAACAAAAAGAACCCAAATTTCAAGAAAGACCGTTCATTATACAATTATGAATAAAATTATTTAAAATAATCCAAACTATTATTAAATACAAAACTCCGAAGGACTTAATCAAATAGTCTTCCATAGTAAATCATATCATTAATCTACAAAAACATAGACTACTCTAAAAGGATCATACTGTAGTGTAATTAACCTTATCACATATTCTCTATGATAGGTTATTCATTACCATTAATAACACAAATCACCTTATGTCCTCAATAAAAACATAGATTCTTCAAAAATAATATTTCAACCATTACTCCACAAAAGAAATGATTACAATTTTATGAATAACATTTTTCACATATCAATGTTCATGGTTACTCATACTAGAAATAGTCGTCCAAAGTAATCCCATCATCAATAGATCATTAATACTTTTAAGAATATCATCATCCTAAAATGTACCATAACTATTGAATCCCTTATATTTAGAATTTTTACTCATTAAACATTCTTCATGACCCATTATCCATTATTTTCTAAAATATTCCATAATACATCATTCCTACGAACAAAATCATGAATCATATCCTAAGATTCAATAATATCAAAACATATGTTATGAAATAATCCATAAATTTCTTTGGTCATTGTCAGTTTCTTCATCCACTATTGGAATGGAATTAGGTATTGGTAAACATATATTTGTAAGATTCTTGTGATCCAATTACTGAAACTTCATCAAAGGACATCTATTTGTATAATGACCATGCACACCACATTTAAAATGTAACACCCCAAGGTTTCATAGTGTATTATTTCTTCAAAATAATTCAATGACTTGCACTACACGCAACACTGAGTTCAATCACACCATGACTTACAAAAAAAAAAACCATTCAAAAGAGGTTATGAATAGTATTATATAAATTTTAAACTTTATATAATCCTTATAATTTTAGAATCCATATTATGAGTTTCTTAGATATAATGCAAGAACAAATTCATTTTCAGTATTGCACTTTTATCAACTTTTAATAGTGAACCCTTTTTAAATACAATATTTTAAACTTTTTGACTAAATGGGGACATCAAAAAATTTAAAATGAAACATCCCAAGCTTCCACGATACGCTTTCTTTGAATAATACAGTAGCGTGTGTTGTACGCAACCTTGAGTTTTAACACACACCACAACCAATCAAACTAGCCGTTATGAATAGTAATACCTAATTTTTGAAATTATATATATTTTATATTTGAAAATGGACTTCATTTTTGGATTCGGAATATCGAATTTAGCCTAAGGTGAAATTTTGGTACATTTCGGATAACTTTCATATTTTGATGAATAGTGAAAATTACTAAATTTTAATTAAAAACAACTTTTTTAATCAAAATAATTAATAGTGATAAATTATGAATTTGAGTGGTTTTAAAGTATATTTAGAATATATTTTTACCATTTAATATAATGTTGGTCATTGGACATAATTTTACAATTAAACCGAACATAAACAAGTGTCAATCTTTTGATAGTTATTATCTCTTAAAAACACGCTTTTTGTTTTGACAGCGGGAATTAATTTTAAATTAATTTCTGCCACTTCTGTGTTTTGATTTTAGGAAAATGGATTCCATATTTGGAATCAGGATGTTCAAATTGTGTAAATAGGTAACTTTTATTTTTAGACATTTTGAATAATTACTGCGGTAAATATTTTATTTACCATGGTTAAGGGTAAATCCGGTAAATAAGGGTTAAAAAATAATATTATAATAATATTAAATTACCCTAAAACGTGTATTAACCCTATTGGTTGATACATGGTCGACCATGGGAATCTTTGGGTCTATTTTGGGACCCCATGCATCCACTTGTAAGTGATAATGACACTTTATTTTAATTTAGTTAAAATGAATACAAAAATGACACAAGCATATATCTTTTAGAACAACAATTGTTACATAGGGTTATATATGTTGGATTTTAGATTATAAATATTCATTAGAAAGATAAAACGATTTCCTACATAATGATATTTTATTTATAATTTTTAGACATCAAATAATTTAAATTATTAATGACACAATAATGATGCAACGTTTACCTCATTAATAAATCATTTAAATAAATAAGATTATAATGATTATAATATTATCTAAAACCTGTCCAATTCTTATTGGTTGATGTTATTTAGAATATGAGTCATCTTATCTTCGACCTCAATGATTTTTGGACCATTATAAACCGAATATAATTATATTATAAAGTAATACTTTCACTCTTTCCTAAAGAGCCCCTCTTCTCCCTTATAAAAGGAGACCACTTCTACTCATTCCTCACACCTCTCAAGCCACTTGGCTCGTCCAAAATCTGCCCAACTAAGCTCCCCACATCCCTCTCCTCCTCCTTGAAGCTTCCCCTTAGACAGAAAGCATTTCAAGAAGTCCTTTGGTTCCAACCAAAGTGAGTTACCTAAATTAAAGGTAACGTTTTCTCTTAAATTATTTTCATTTATTTTGCTTCTCCAACCCCCAAAATCTTTTTATTTCCATTCTTTTGTAACAACACCAGTATCCTCAATATACTAGGATGTTGTTATAAGAAGGATTCAAACTACACATACACACAACTCCATCTAATGGATGATGAACATAATGTTTCTGTGGATGGCAAACTAACGCCTCACGAAACGATGATTGTTCAAATACATCTTACCGCCTCTCATGGTGGACATTATAATGGCACTGTAATTAAATATGATATTAATGATATATATTTTATATATAAGCTTATGTAATTCCATTTTATTTCATACCATTATTCGTTTCATGTTGTATATACATACGATAATTTCATTTGAGGAAGTGCGGACTACCGCCCCCTTAAAATGATATGACTCGTTCATACCACACATGGAACGTATAAAGGATGGTGTTAATGAACTTAAGTAACATATATAAAATATTATATTATACTGGAATAGTAATATACCTATGTATCATTTGGATTCAATTCTTTTAAAATAAAAATTAAATGGAAGTAGCGTTCGTGCGTACGTACGGACTACCGTCTCCACGAACGCGGTGAGATCCATCCTCCATCGTATCCATTAAAGTCTTATTCTCATTTTAGGGTTAAAAATAATGTTAATATCATTCTGATTATGAATAAGATTTAATCTATCCATTAAAAACATGTCTTACGTAACCAAACATTTAAGAAGAACGAATCGATTATCACCTGAAACGACGATAATACTAATATATTATTAATAAACCAATGTTAAAAGATCATATATGATATCATATTAATGTATATGATTCTTGTATAATTTAATAACAATTATTTCACCATTATACAGGAGGTTAACCGACCCCAACCAAGGAAAAGTACAAGGTAAGGGTTATTTCACAATCTCTTTATTATCCGAGGTTGTTTATACGTAATAATCTACTGGGATCTCGTTATCATCCACATCCATGTTTCTTCAAAATGTATTTCAAAACATTTTTACAAGATTATGGGTTAAAGTCATTTATACCTTTTTTTTGACTTTTTATAAGAGGAATCTTTCCGTCGTTTTCCAAACAAGGTGCTTTTTAACCTTTTCGACAAAATTGAGGTAAGAATGTCTTTTTTAACTTATACGGCGGGTGCGGTTATTTTTCCGCCGTTATAAAATCTTCAAAGCTTTCCTTACAAGCTTATAAGAATATTTTCAAAGAAAATGTTTTATTATATATGGATCTTAAATGATTTCAAAATAAAAGGAGATATTTCTTTAAAAAGAATTTTGATTTCATCTATGTCAACATCCTTTGATGGGTTTTAAGATTATTTGAAGTTGATTTATTATGATACAAAACTTCTATATTGTTTTGAAGGTTTTGTGATATGTTTGACTGTGGATGTGCTATTTTTATACCATTCATAGTTTATGGTGAAAGTATTGACATTTCGTATGCTAGTTCCAATAAGAATGTTTATGTTATATTTCAATCTTTACTTCATATGAATGTGTTGGACAAGTATGTTCCAGGTTGGGGACTGGTTAAAGTAAGCCATCCAGGTTGGGGACTGGTAAAAGTAAGCCCTCCAGGTTGGGGACTGGTAAAAGTAAGCCCTCCAGGTTAGGGACTGGTAAAAGTAAGCCATTCGGGTTGGTGTCCGGTTATTAGAGGCACTCCGGGTTGGTGTCCGGTTATTAGAGGCACTCCAGGTTGGTGTCCGGTTATTAGAGGCACTCCAGGTTGGGTTCCGGTTACAGTTATCCCCAAGGTCTTGGGATGAGGCCTTGACAAAGAAATTAAAGTTCAACATTATGCATTCCAACATTATGAAAGTGGTTATTGATTTTTGCATGTGATTATTCGATTAGTAGAATATCCATGTGAATAAGTAAATGGCATTATTTCATTTTATTTATGCCATACCATGTTGAAAGTTCATGTTTAAAAGGATTTTGTTTTAGTTATACATTTCCTTAAATCTTTATTCTTATTTATGAAAGTTTCCGCTATATTGTTATCCTTACTGGGCATTTGAGCTCACCCCTTTTCTATGTTTTATTTTTCCCAGGAAGTGAAGATGTAAGTTATGAATGACCTGCAGGGATATTATGTGGGGATATGAGTGTGGATTATGGAGACATTATGTTGTTGTAGTAGTTTTTCATTTTATGATGTAATGTAAAACTTATGAATATATCTAGTGTTTCCAAGGCTACTAAACCAATCGGTCTTTCGAGATTTGATCTTTCTTGTGATCATGCCAATGTTACGAAGTAATGCACCGACTCTAGGCAACTGGGGTCGGGGCGTTACAGTTGGTATCAGAGGAAGTTTAGTACAAACCTTGGAAGCTAGATTTAGATAAACTCTGATTAGAGCACGTAGACCTAAGATGAACTTTGAGGACTAGTATAGAAGAACTTCCTAGAATTTTGGTATTGTAGAGATTTTGTGAGTTTTCCGAGCAATACATCCCTGTCTGGATACGAGCAGGTAGAGGCGGCTCTGGCACAGATGTACCTAGGGGTAAAACCCGAAAACACCGCTTTGAGCTAGACTCGAACGGGAACTGGTGCACGACAACGGGCCTTGCTGCACTCTTGGTTACGACACTCCCGGGGGATATGCTTAGGATAACTCTCATTTTCTTTACAAATCATTTTGAAGGGATTATGAGTATATACTTCTCAAAGAAAACATTCTTATGATTATGGATTATATCCATAAATAGTTCAATTTATGTTAGGTGTTTTATAAGTATGGGATTATGTATTTTGATTCATAAACTGATCTAGTTTATGCCATTGTTTAGAAATGGCGCCCAGTAGAAGGAATGAGAACTCCAGAAATGCACATGATCCAAAGAGAAGGAAGGATCATATCTTTCATGGTCTTAAGCTAGAATTTATAAGAGAAATAGTCTCCCATGTATTATCATCATATGAAGAAATAATATCATGTATTGATAAGATAAGTAAAGACTTTACTGAGTCCTATGGATTTGAAGGGAAGCAAGAGAAGAAAAGGATAGAAGAGAGAAAGATGGATAAAGGGAAGAGGGAAAAGAATAATTTTCCCATATGTGGTAACTGTGGAAAGAAACACCCTGGAACTTACCTGAAAGGAATGGGAGTTTGTTATAAATGTGGAGGAAAAGGGCACAAAGTACATGACTGCAAGGGTAAGAAAATGGTTTTAAATGTACAATGCTTTATTTGCAAGGAGTTTGGACACTACGCGAACCTATGTCCCAGTCATCAGAATATGCCGCAAATGATGTTATTGGATAATAATCAATTTATGATACTACCACAGATGAAGAGGAATGATTAGAGTTCTTATGTTGATTATGTCAATTGAGTGTTGTATCAACAATGTACTTGTTATAATAATTATTGAGTATATAAGGATTGTACTGCAGTACTATTTCATTAAGGACTTGAGATTGTGTGGAATAAAGAAAAGTGACTTAATAGAAGGTTATATTTTTGGAAAATATATGGTCGAGAGAAAGATAAACCATAATATGGTTCTGATACCGAGGTAGTGATTTTAGAATAATACATGATTGATTTGGATAAATTATATTGGATATTCTTGACTACCTTGAAGCTGGTTAATGATTTGTCTATTCCATCATTGTTGGGGTTTAAAACATTTTTGGATTGATGAAGTATATCCAGCATTCTATATGGAATAAGGGAGCATGAATGTAATCAATAAAGATTATGGTAAATCAGGATGTTTCAGTGTACTAAAAGAATACATGATGAAGGTATTCATATGCTATTACGGGGTAAAAAGGATCTACATTATGTTTACCTTCCTTATAAATGTTGGACTGTGAGTTTGGACAGAATTATTTTGGATAGTTCTAGTCTAGATTAATTTTGGATTGCCATAAAAGGACAACCCGGAGGTCGGGCGGCAACCCGTCGCGTCCGGCAAGGCTGCGAGACTTGAACCCGCAACCGAAGGGCGACAAGGGTGTATCACCTACCACTGGCCCATGAGATGTCCTGGATTAAATAATGTAGTTTTTATTAAAAGATCATGTAGATGAATTATAAATTCGTTTATTTTGGAACCCTATACGAATAGTGTAAATAGAATTTTTTTTTACATTCTATTATCTTTTAGAGTGAAAGATGAGTTTGTGGTAGAAATTTATTAATAGATAAAACTCTAATTATAAAGTAAGTATATCTCTTTATGATCTTAACCAATCTCATTAATAAATTCCTCAATATTAAGAAAAGCAACTTAGAACAAAAAATGTTTTCCTAGATGGTGCCTTAAATCATCACTAATTTATGGCTTTGGGATTGTTGGCCTTTTCATAGCCATGTTCTCTACCACTCTCCATCAGATAATTGATGGTTAGATTTTTCTTCCATATCCATATTTTCCTACATGGAACCCTAGTATGAGTTATTTTCGGTAATCTTCATACTTTCGACTCTTTATTTTAAATAGAGGCCTCATTAATTCATTTTTCGATGTGGGATTTCAACTAAGATATTTTGAAACGTCAAAAATGTGTTATCCTAATACCCTATGTTTTGTTGAACTGTTGGTATTTCAAATCATCACAGATTGATGAATTTAAGGACCTCAATTTTATACTTGTTTGTGATTGATTACCTCAATCACTACCTATAAATATTTACGTTTTTCCTCCAATTATATGCCACCAATGTTCTTCTAATCGAGATCATAATTTGGTGGTGACCCTTTCATTTCTCTTTTCCTCATATTAAGTCTAAATTTTAGTAACCCAATTTCTGATGTGGGTTTTCCCACAAATATATTTTCTATTTTCAACCTTTTATTTTTGAAGAACAATTTCAAATTGCGAGGACGCAATTTATTGAAGGAGGGGAGAATGTAACACCCCAAGGTTTCATAGTGTATTATTTCTTCAAAATAATTCAATGACTTGCACTACACGCAACACTGAGTTCAATAACACCATGACTTACAAAAAAAAAACCATTCAAAAGATGTTATGAATAGTATTATATAAATTTTAAACTTTATATAATCGTTATAATTTTAGAATCCATATTATGAGTTTCTTAGATATAATGCAAGAACAAATTCATTTTCAGTATTGCACTTTTATCAACTTTTAATAGTGAACCCTTTTTAAATACAATATTTTAAACTTTTTGACTAAATGGGGACATCAAAAAATTTAAAATGAAACATCCCAAGCTTCCACGGTACGCTTTCTTTGAATAATACAGTAGCGTGTGTTGTACGCAACCTTGAGTTTTAACACACACCACAACCAATCAAACTAGCCGTTATGAATAGTAATACCTACTTTTCGAAATTATATATATTTTATATTTGAAAATGGACTTCATTTTTGGATTCGGAATATCGAATTTAGCCTAAGGTGAAATTTTGGTACATTTCGGATAACTTTCATATTTTGATGAATAGTGAAAATTACTAAATTTTAATTAAAAACAACTTTTTTAATCAAAATAATTAATAGTGATAAATTATGAATTTGAGTGGTTTTAAAGTATATTTAGAATATATTTTTACCATTTAATATAATGTTGGTCATTGGACATAATTTTACAATTAAACCGAACATAAACAAGTGTCAATCTTTTGATAGTTATTATCTCTTAAAAACACGCTTTTTGTTTTGACAGCGGGAATTAATTTTAAATTAATTTCTGCCACTTCTGTGTTTTGATTTTAGGAAAATGGATTCCATATTTGGAATCAGGATGTTCAAATTGTGTAAATAGGTAACTTTTATTTTTAGACATTTTGAATAATTACTGCGGTAAATATTTTATTTACCATGGTTAAGGGTAAATCCGGTAAATAAGGGTTAAAAAATAATATTATAATAATATTAAATTACCCTAAAACGTGTCTTAACCCTATTGGTTGATACATGGTCGACCATGGGAATCTTTGGGTCTATTTTGGGACCCCATGGATCCACTTGTAAGTGATAATGACACTTTATTTTAATTTAGTTAAAATGAATACAAAAATGACACAAGCATATATCTTTTAGAACAACAATTGTTACATAGGGTTATATATGTTGGATTTTAGATTATAAATATTCATTAGAAAGATAAAACGATTTCCTACATAATGATATTTTATTTATAATTTTTAGACATCAAATAATTTAAATTATTAATGACACAATAATGATGCAATGTTTACCTCATTAATAAATCATTTAAATAAATAAGATTATAATGATTAAAATATTATCTAAAACCTGTCCAATTCTTATTGGTTGATGTTATTTAGAATATGAGTCATCTTATCTTCGACCTCAATGATTTTTGGACCATTATAAACCGAATATAATTATATTATAAAGTAATACTTTCACTCTTTCCTAAAGAGCCCCTCTTCTCCCTTATAAAAGGAGACCACTTCTACTCATTCCTCACACCTCTCAAGCCACTTGGCTCGTCCAAACTCTGCCCAACTAAGCTCCCCACATCCCTCTCCTCCTCCTTGAAGCTTCCCCTTAGGCAGAAAGCATTTCAAGAAGTCCTTTGGTTCCAACCAAATTGAGTTACCTAAATTAAAGGTAACGTTTTCTCTTAAATTATTTTCATTTATTTTGCTTCTCCAACCCCCAAACTCTTTTTATTTACATTCTTTTGTAACAACACCAGTATCCTCAATATACTAGGATGTTGTTATAAGAAGGATTCAAACTACACATACACACAACTCCATCTAATGGATGATGAACATAATGTTTCTGTGGATGGCAAACTAACGCCTCACGAAACGATGATTGTTCAAATACATCTTACCGCCTCTCATGGTGGCCATTATAATGGCACTGTAATTAAATATGATATTAATGATATATATTTTATATATAATCTTCTGTAATTCCATTTTATTTCATACCATTATTCGTTTCACGTTGTATATACATACGATAATTTCATTTGAGGAAGTGCGGACTACCGCCCCCTTAAAATGATATGACTCGTTCATACCACACATGGAACGTATAAAGGATGGTGTTAATGAACTTAAGTAACATATATAAAATATTATATTATACTGGAATAGTAATATACCTATGTATCATTTGGATTCAATTCTTTTAAAATAAAAATTAAATGGAAGTAGCGTTCGTGCGTACGTACGGACTACCGTCTCCACGAACGCGGTGAGATCCATCCTCCATCGTATCCATTCAAGTATTATTCTAATTTTAGGGTTAAAAATAATGTTAATATCATTATGATTATGAATAAGATTTAATCTATCCATTACAAACATGTCTTACGTAACCAAACATTTAAGAAGAACGAATCGATTATCACCTGAAATGACGATAATACTAATATATTATTAATAAAGCAATGTTAAAAGATCATATATGATATCATATTAATGTATATGATTCTTGTATAATTTAATAACAATTATTTCACCATTATACAGGAGGTTAACCGACCCCAACCAAGGAAAAGTACAAGGTAAGGGTTATTTCACAATCTCTCCATTATCCGAGGTTGTTTATACGTAATAATCTACTGGGATCTCGTTATCATCCACATCCATGTTTCTTCAAAATGTATTTCAAAACATTTTTACAAGATTATGGGTTAAAGTCATTTATACCCTTTTTTTTGACTTTTTATAAGAGGAATCTTTCCGTCGTTTTCCAAACAAGGTGCTTTTTAACCTTTTCGACAAAATTGAGGTAAGAATGTCTTTTTTAACTTATACGGCGGGTGCGGTTATTTTTCCACCGTTATAAAATCTTCAAAGCTTTCCTTACAAGCTTATAAGAATATTTTCAAAGAAAATATTTTATTATATATGGATCTTAAATGATTTCAAAATAAAAGGAGATATTTCTTTAAAAAGAATTTTCATTTCATCTATGTCAACATCCTTTGATGGGTTTTAAGATTATTTGAAGTTGATTTATTATGATACAAAACTTCTATATTGTTTTGAAGGTTTTGTGATATGTTTGACTGTGGATGTGCTATTTTTATACCATTCATAGTTTATGGTGAAAGTATTGACATTTCGTATGCTAGTTTCAATAAGAATGTTTATGTTATATTTCAATCTTTACTTCATATGAATGTGTTGGACAAGTATGTTCCAGGTTGGGGACTGGTTAAAGTAAGCCCTCCAGGTTGGGGACTGGTAAAAGTAAGCCCTCCAGGTTGGGGACTGGTAAAAGTAAGCCCTCCAGGTTAGGGACTGGTAAAAGTAAGCCCTCCGGGTTGGTGTCCGGTTATTAGAGGCACTCCGGGTTGGTGTCCGGTTATTAGAGGCACTCCGGGTTGGTGTCCGGTTATTAGAGGCACTCCGGGTTGGGTTCCGGTTACAGTTAGCCCCAAGGTCTTGGGATGAGGCCTTGACAAAGAAATTAAAGTTCAGCATTATGCATTCCAACATTATGAAAGTGGTTATTGATTTTTGCATGTGATTATTCGATTAGTAGAATATCCATGTGAATAAGTAAATGGAATTATTTCATTTTATTTATGCCATACCATGTTGAAAGTTCATGTTTAAAAGGCTTTTGTTTTAGTTATAAATTTCCTTAAATCTTTATTCTTATTTATGAAAGTTTCTGCTATATTGTTATCCTTACTGGGCATTTGAGCTCACCCATTTTCTATGTTTTATTTTTCCCAGGAAGTGAAGATGTAAGTTATGAATGACCTGCAGGGATATTATGTGGTGATATGAGTGTGGATTATGGAGACATTATGTTGTTGTAGTAGTTTTTCATTTTATGATGTAATGTAAAACTTATGAATATATCTAGTGTTTCCAAGGCTACTAAACCAATCGGTCTTTCGAGATTTGATCTTTCTTGTGATCATGCCAATGTTACGAAGTAATGCACCGACTCTAGGCAACTGGGGTCGGGGCGTTACATAAAACATTCAATTGATCCCACAGAAAGAACTTCTTCCCCTTTACTAGATTCAAAAAGATGCTTCCTTTTTATATGGTATGTTCTTTCTTTATGACCATCATTCTAACATCTATAGAATCTTCCCGTCCCTTTGAAGAATTTTCCTAGGTGTTTCCTTCCACATCCTTGACACATAAGTTTTTGAACATACTTACCTTTATGATTATTACCTGAACTTCCATAGGGATTTTTTTCTCGCATATATGATGAATTATAAATATCACCATGGTTCAGGTGGCCAATCATGAATCCAGAGAGTTGGTCGAGAATAATGACAAAAGTTCTCATTGTATCTCCCATTTCATTCAGTTACTCGTTATGAAAAATGTCACAGTTTTCTTCACATCCATTGTTACTTTGATTCATGCAAGATCCATCCATTTACTGAAACAAAAAAAAATCATTTTGAGTATATCTGTAAAATCATCATATACTATCTTATGATGAGGGTAAACACTAAATCATACTTCTTCATGTTATCTTAAACTCATTCAATTTATATAAATAACCTATGACTCTTTCGATTATGTTAACCAATATGGTTATGTCACTTATGATTAAATAACACCCTAACCGCTAAATTTATCTAAACTGACCTATGATACCAACTATAAGGACCTGACCTTAAACATTACATATTCTTGAATTATGTCAATAATTATGTAACGCCCTGACCCCAGTTATCCAGAGTCGGTGGATTATTACGTATCATTACCATGATCTCAAAATATCATGTCTCAAATTACCGATCAATTTAGTAGACTTGTAAACAATAGATACATTCATAAGGCTTACATTACATCATAAAATGGAAAACTACAACAATAAATTTTCCATGGAAAATAATGAGATCCCATAGACAATCCCAGCAGTCCAGTCACAATATACTTCTTCATATCCTGGGAAAAATAAAACATAGAAAGGGGTGAGATCAGATGCTTAATAAGGATAAAAATATAGCAAAAACATTCATAAATAATCATAAACATTTAAGACAATGTATAAAACTAAAAAAAACCTTTTCAACATTAACATCATCTTAATATTTCATATATAAATCAAAATAATACCATTGACGTACTCACATGGATATTCTACTAGTCGAATAATCACATGAAATATCAATAGCCAATTTTATAATAATGGAATGCATAATGACAGACTTTCATAACAACATAGTCAAGGCCTTGTTCCAAGACAACAAATAAGATTTTGTCAAGGCCTTGTTCCAAGACACTAGCTTGTATCATGGGACATACTGATGCATCTAGGAGCTATAGCGGGCTCCACCCGTCACTTAATTAGTCTAATGCATTCCTCATATGAAAAGGATTAAAAATAACGTAAATATTCAAATTAAAACTACAATATAAAATGTCAATTCTTTACCCATGAACCATGAACGGTGTAAAAATAACTCATCCATAGTCAAACATATCCCAAAACCATCTATACAATATGGATGTTTTGTATCATAATAAAGTAACTTCAAATAAGTTTAAAATCCATCAAAGGATGTTGACATTGTTGAAATCATAACTATTTGAGAGAAAAATCTCTTTATATTTTGAAATAAATTATAAGTCACATAATTTTAGAAGAAAACATTTATTTTGAAAATATTCATATAATCTTGTAAGTGAAGCTTCGATGATGTTATAACAGAGGAAAATAGCCACACCCACTATATAAGTTAAAAAAAATACATTTTTATATTAATTTTGTCAAAAAGGTTATAGAGGAACTTTTTTGGAAAATGATGGAATGATTCCCTTATAAACATATTATAAAATTCAAACAATTGTATAAATGAATTTAACCCATAGTCTATAAAATAGTAATAATGTTTTGAAATACATTTTTAAGAAACATGTGTGTGGATGAAAAAGAGGTCCTAGCAGATACTTATCTATATACAACCTCTGATAATGAAGAGATTGTACAATTAACCATTAACATTTACTTTCCTTCTCTCAGGGTAGGTTAAAATCCTTTATAATGTTGAAATAATTGTTATAAAATTGCAAAATAATCATATACATTAATATGATATCATATATTATCTTTTAACCTTGATTTGTTAATAATATCTTAGTATTATCATCGCTTCAGGTGTTAACTGATTCATTTTCCATTATATTATTTGTTATGTGAGTAATGATTTTTATGGATAGGATGCAGATTATTCATATTCAAAATGATATTAAGTCTTTAAACATTATTTTTAATCATCTAATTAAAATTAATCTTGAATGGATACAATGAGGAATGAGTCTCATCGCGTTCGTGGAGACGGTAATCTGTACGTACGCACGAGCGATAATATCATTCTTTTGGTATTAAAATAATATATAATTGGTTGGTATATCATATATACAAAATCATTATCATGTTATATTTAATATTTAAATCAATTAAACATCATTATCATACCCATCCAAATAATAATGTATTGAATAACAATTACACCACGATATGGATACGGTAATCCGTACATACGCACGTATAGTGACATGTCATTCAAAGGATGGATAGAATACTGAATATGGTTATACCATATTTATAATAAAATAACAGTATATAGAAGATACTGGAGTTATTATTTTATAATGGAAACAACAAAGAAAGAGGAATTAGAAGAAGAGAAGAACTTGAAAGAGGTGATGAAATATTTACCTCTTCTTCGGGTTCATCCTTTTGATTTGATCAAAAGGGATCCATAAGTTGCCATTATGACAAATGTAAGGTAACTAGGTTGCAGTGAGGGATATTTGGAGGATAATTTTGTAGTTTCTCGTGTGAGAAAAATGGCTTTGAAGGTGTGAAATTGAGATAAGGGATAGTTCCCTTTTATAAGAGGGGTGAGGTGCACGTTAAGGAAAACATAAAATATTATTTTATAATAAAATAATTTTCAGTTTCTAATGTCTCTAATGTGATTTATTTAGAGGATAATGTGTGGATGGGTATAAATCCTCTCAACCAATAGGTTTTAGACTGGTTTGTGTCACTATATTAAACTTATCTTTTAGATTTAACTTTTAGTTAATTAGTTTGACATTCACCATGTCTCTATGTATTTTTATATAATATGGTTAATAAACATACATTAAATTTCAAAGAGAACCCATATTGGTTAATTAATTATATATCTATCACTGTATATGTCCTTTGTCGAAACCTTAGATTTTTAGAAATATTATATCAATTGATAATATAATATTTGTTTTAAAAACTCTTTTATGTTAATTTGGACACTATTTAATAATTTATTTTTAATAAAGTCATAAAAACATTATTAATTAGAAATAAATTAATTTATCCATTAATAAAATGTCATATTGACCTTTAAAATTCGTTTTAGGCATCAAAACATTCAAATTATATTTATTTTAACACTTATAATACCATTTTTTTGATTCTTTCATTAATAAGGAAAATTCTGCATCATTATTGTTTCATATATAAATTTAGTTATTCAATGTATAAAAATTATAAATAAAATACCATTATGTATTAAATAATATTATCTTTATAATTAATATTTATTGTTGAAGATATAACATATATTACCCTATGTAAAAATTGTTTTACTAAAAGATATATTCTTATGTCATTTTTGAATTTATTTTCACTTAATTATTATAAAGTGTCATTATCACTTACATGTTTTTCTAGGGGGTCTCAAATTCTACCCAAGGATGCCCATGGTCGGACATGCATCAGAAAATATGGTTTGGACATGTGTTAGGGTAATTTAATATTATTATAATATTATTTGTTAACACTTATTTACCGAATTTACCGTTTAACCATGGTAAATAAAATATTTACCAAAATATTTATTCAAAATGTATAAAAATAAAAGATAAAAATTTACACAATTTATACCTCATGATTAAAAACAATGAATCCATTTTTCAAAATTCAAAACACAGATGTTCCAGAAATTAATTTAAATTTAATTCCCTTTGTGAAAACAAAAAGCGCATTTTTAAGAAATAGTAACTATCAAAAGATTGACACTTGTTTATGTCTAGTTTAAATGTGAACTTACGTCCAATGACCAAAATTGCATTAAATGTTAAAAACATAATCTAATTATAGTTTGAAACCACTAAATAGTATAATTTAGCACTATAAATTATTTTTGATTAAAAAGGTTGTTTTTAATTAATGTTTAGTATTTTCACAATTCATCATAAATTGGAAGTTCTCAGAAAAATACCAAAAATTTACCCTAAGTTAATTTTTCTATTCTGAATAAAAAAATGAAGTCCAATATGAATAATAAATTTTATAAAATTTTAAAAAGTGGGTATTACTTTTCATAATGGCTACATTGATTGGTCGTCGTGTGTTAGAATCCCAAAGTGGCGTACAATGCATGTTATTGCATTATTCAAAGAGAAACGTATCATGGACGCTTGGGGTGTTACATTCTCACCTCCTTCAAATAATTTCATCCTCTAAATTTTAAATTGTTCTTAAAAAATAAAGCGTTTAAAATAGAAAATACCCTTGTGGAAAACCCACATCGGAAATAGGGTTAATGAAATTTAGTTTTAATCAGAGGGAAAGGGAAATGATAATGTCAACACAAAATTAGGGTTTATAATAGGAGAAAAATGGTGGAAATAATAGACACATAAATAGAGGAAAAACTTAAATATTTATAGAGAGTGATTGAGGTCATCAATTATAATGAAGTGTAAAATTTAGGGCCTCAAAGCCATCAATCTATGATGGTTTAAAATATCTTCAGTTCAACAAAACATAATGTATTAGGATAAAATAATTTTGGTTTTAATATAACTTCACTAAAGTTTAAGAATTAATTTCATCATAGAATAAGATATACATATATATATATATATACACTTGAAAAGTAGAGTTTCATCTTTCAACTAATTTCTACAACAAACTAATCTTGCACTCCAAAAGATAATAGAAGTAAAAAATATTATATTTATCCTAATAGTATAAGGTTCCAAATATTAACACATACCATTAAAATGATGAAAAATATTTTTCAACAACCAGGGAATTCCTGAAGGCTCGTGTTATGCAATAAAGGCTTGTCTCACTATGGCTGTGGGTTCGATTCCTGTAACTTTATCCGAGGCGACGGGTTATCGCCTGAACTGCAGGTTTTCCTTTTCCTAATATTATAGTATCATAATATTCCAAAAATAATCATAAGAAATGTTTTAAAATTAAACAATACTATCCAAAGATCAACTTAATCCATTCCAAACATTATAGTTATCCAAAGTACCTCTATCCATACACTCTGTAAAAGGTATCTAAATTCCAAAATCAATTACAACATCAGATTCCCTAAACAAAGTAAAGGTTCTCTTATTGTCACATAATGAAAATATGATTACCTTTTTCATATTAAAACCTATATGGAAACAAAAATTACTACAGTACAATCCTTATATATATCACATTATTCTTATAACCAGAATATAATCTTTGAGTCCAAAATTATAAATACCTTAATTATTCCACTTCAACAGTAGTAAGAGAATAAGCTTGGCCTTGATCCCTTGTCCTTTTTTGAGGTAATATTACCTGACACTTAGGACATTAATTTTCATAATGCCCCATTTCTCTACAATTTTAGCATTCAACAATGACAGCTTATGTATTTCCCTTTCAATCACGAGCCGGGTGACCTTTTTCTCCACATTTGTAACAAAAACACATTCCTTTCTGGAAAGTATCGGGGTGTTTCTTCCCACAGTTATCATATAATGGAAAATAAAACTTTACATTTTTCCCTTTATCTGTATTTTTCTCCACCATTCTCTTATTCTCTTACTTTACTTTATTGTCATAAGATTTAGAGAATTCTTTTTTTGTCTTGATAGCACATGAGACTACATCTTCGTACATTGAGAATGATTGTGATACTAATGATCGACGTAGAAATGATTTTAACCAATAAAAATGATCAATCTTACTCCTTGGGTTATGTATATAATCTGTTGCATTCTGTTCTAACCCTGTAAAGTTAGCCTCACACTTTGCAACCTTCTCATCCTCTTTTTACCTCAGACTCAGAAATTGTCTTTCCATATCCGCTCGATGGTCAAGAGGAACATATTTTTCTAAGAAAATCTCTTTAAAATCCCTTCATTCCATCATTGATACTTATTCACCCTCCTTTGTGTTTTGAATCAATGGACACCATTGATCATGATCTGCAGTGAGGCGATAAACTGCCATGCTAATGTTTTCCCTTTCACTACTCCCGAAATCCTGAAATATTTTCTCTAAGGAACTTATGCATTGCTCAGCTACCGATGGATTTGTAATACCAATGAATGTTGGTGGATTTTTCCTCATGAAGAGGTCTATCATTGATCCTCCACATTATGGATCAGGGTTATCCATACAGGTAAGGTTATTATTCATAACTTGAGTGAGTTGTCCCATTATAGTGATATGTTGATCATTACCAGTTGTATTAGAAGCTCCACTATAATTATCTGCAGTTGGAGGGCAGTCCTTACATGGTGTGAGTTCATTGATATAGTTACCGTTCCTTCCACTTGGTTCCATTTATAAACAATGTAATACAGTAGATTAGTTTATGAATCACAATACATAAATCAAATCTTATAAAACACTTAACATAAATTGAACAGTTTATGGATATAATCTAGAATCATAAAAATGTTTTTTTAAGAATGTATATACTCATAAACCCTTAATAATTGTTTGTAAATAAAATGATAATTATCCTAAGCATATCCCCCAGGAGTGTCGTAACCATGAGTGTAGCATGGCCCGTTGTCGTGCACCAGTTCCAGTTTGAGTCTAGCTCAAAGCGGTGGTTTCAGGTTTTACCCCTAGGTACATCTGTGCCAGATTTGCCTCTACCTACTCATATCTAGACATGTATGTATTTCTCGGAAAACTCCCAAAATATCTGCAATACAAAAATTCTAGGAAGTTTTTCTATACTGATCCTAAATGTCTATCTTAGGGTATCATACTCTAATCAGAGTTTATCTAAATCTAGTTTCCAAATATTTTACTAAACATCCTCTGATGCCAACTATAAAGTCCGGACACCAGTTACTCAGAGTAGTTGCATTATTACAAATCATTGGCATGATCTCAAAAGGTCATGTATCGAAAGAGTGATTAGTTTAGTAAACTTGGAAACACTAGATAAATTCATAAGGATTACATTACATCATAAAATTAAAAACTACAATAACATTTTTCCCATATAGAACACTGAGATCCCATAGACTATACATGTAGGTCAGTCACAATATACTTCTTCACATTCTGGAAAAAATAAAACATAGAAAGGGGTGAGCTCAGATGCTCAGTAAGGATACCAATATATCAAAAACTTTCATAACTAAGAATAAACATTTAAGGAAATGTATAAAACAAAAAAAAGATTTTTCAACATAAATATCATCTTAATATGGAAAATATAAATCAAAATAATTCCATTTACATACTCACTTTGATATTCTACTTGTCGAATAATCACATGCTATATCAATAGCCACTTTCATAATGATGGAATGGAAAATGTTAGACTTTCATAAGTACATAGTCAAGGCCTTGTACCAGGACTATAAATAAGATTTTGTCAAGGCCTTATTCCAAGACACTAGTTTGTCTCATGAAACCTACCGAAGCATCTAGGAGCTATAGTGGGCTCCACCCATCACTTATTTTGTCAACTGCATTCCTCATATTAAAAGGATTAAAATAACATAAAAATTCGTATTAAAATAGCATATGAAATATCAATACATTACCCATAAACCAAGAATGGTGTAAAAATAAAACACCCACAGTCAAACAGGTCACAAAATCATCAATACAATATGGATGTTTTGTATCATAACAAATCAACATCAAATAAACATAAAATCCATCAAAAGATGTTGACATAGGTAAAATCAAAACTATTTGAGAAAAACATCTCTTTCTAATTAGAAATCATTTAAAAGTCATATAATTTTAGAAGAAAAAATTTATTTTGAAAATATTCTTATAATCTTTAAAGGGAATATTCGACGATGTTAAAACGGACGAAAATAGTTTCACCCTCCGTATAAGTTAAAAAAATACATTCATGCCTTAATTTTGTCAAAAAGGTTATAAAGGACCTTGTTTGGAAAATGACGGAAAGATTACTTTATAAAGATCGTGAAAAAGTCAAAAAAGAGTATAAATTAATTTAACCCATAGTCTATAAAATAGTAATAATTTATTTAAATACATATTTATGAAACATGTGTGTGGATGATAAAGAGGTCCCAGTAGATAATTACGTATAAATAACCTCGGATAATGAAGAGATTGTAGAATTAAACCTTACCTTGTACTTTTCCTTGGTAGAGGGTAGGTTAACCTCATTTATAATGGTGAAATAATTGTTATTAAATTGTAAAATAATCATATACATTAATATGATATCATATATGAACTTTTAACATTGCTTTGTTAATAATATCATAGTATTATCGTCATTTCAGGTGTTAACTGATTCATTTCCTTTATATTCTTGGTTAAATTGGTAATTTTTTTTATGGATAGGATGTATCTTATTCATATTAATAATGATATTAAGTATTTAGAAATTATTTTTTATCATCTAATGAAAATTAATCTTGAATGGATATGATGGGGAATGAATCTCATAGAGTTCGTGGATAAGGTAATCCGTACGTACGCACGTGCGACAATATCCTTCTTTTGATATTAAAATAATATATAATTGGATGGTATATCATATATACAGAATCATTATCATGTTATATTTATTATATAAATAAATTACACATCATTATCATACCCATCCAAATAATAATGTATAGAAAAATAATTACACCAAGACGTGGATACGGGAAGCCGTACGTACGCATGTATGGTGAGATGTCATTCCAAGGAATGATAGAATACGAAATATGGTTTTTCATATTTAAAATAAAATCACCTTATATAGAAGATACTAGAGTTATAAATTTTTAATGGAAATATCAAAGAAAGAGGAAGCGGAGAAGAAATGATCTTGAAAGAGGAGATGAAATATTTACCTATTCAACGGGTTCTTCAATTAGATTTGATTAAAAGGGATCCCTAGGTTGGATTTATTACTAATGTAAGGCCTCTAGGTTGAAATACAGGAAGTTGGGAAGATATTTGGTCAGGTTTTGGCCAATCCAAATGGATTTGAAGGTGTGAAATTGGGAGATGGGGGAGTGCCCTTTTATAAGAGGGGCGAGGGGCACCTTAGGAAAAACTTAAAATATATTTTTATAAGAAAACCATTTTCTGTATCTATTGTCTTAAATGTTATTTATTTCGAGGATAAGGTGGGGGATGGGTCTAAATCCTCTCAACCAATAGGTTTCAGATAGGTTTGGGTTACTACATTAACCTTATCTTTTTTATTTAACTCTTAGTTAATTAGTTTGACATTTACCATGTCTCTTTGTATTTTTATATTATATGGTTAATAAACGTACTATAAAATGTAAAGAGAACCCCATGGGGTTCATTAATGATATAAGTATAATTATATAAGTCCATTTTCCAGACCTTTTATTTTTAAGAATATTATATCAATTAATAATATAAATTTATTTAAAATCTTTTTTATGTCAATTTTGTCACTATATAATAATTGATTTTGGTTAAAGTATTAACAACATTATTAACTCTAAATAAATTAATTTAATCAATATTAACCTATAAAATTAGTTTAAGGCATCAAAACTTTCCAATTATATTTATTTTACAATTTACAATAACATTTATTTAATTCTTTCATCAATAAGGAAAATAGATCATCATTATTGTGTCATAAATTAATTTAATTATTCAATGTCTAAAAATTATAAATAACATACCATTTTGTAGGAAATTTATTATCTTTCTAATAAATATTTATAGTCCAAGAGATAACATATATAACCCTATGTAAAAATTATTTTACTAAAAGATATATGTTTATGTCATTTTTGTATTTATTTTAACTTAATTATTATGAAGTGTCATTATCACTTACTAGTGGCTCCATGGGCTCCCAAATTCGACCCATGGATTCCCATTTTCGTACATGCATCAGCCAATATGGTTAGGAACCATTTTAGGGTAATTTAATATTATTATAATATTATTTTTGAACCTTATTTACCGGATTTACCCTTTAACCATGGTAAATAAAATATTTATCGAAGTTATTATTCAAAATGTCTAAAAATAAGATTTACCTATTTACACAATTTGGAACTCATGATTCTAAATATGGAATCAATATTCATAAATTCAAAACACTAAAGTGGTAGAAATTAATTTAAAATTATTCCCATTGTTAAAACAAACAATGTGTTTTTAAGAAATAATAACTATCAAAATATTGACACTTGTTTATGTCAAGTTTAAATGTGAAATTACAACCAATGGCCAGAATTGGAATAAATGGTAAAAATATAATCTATTTATACTTTAAAACCACTCAATAGTATAATTTATCACTATAAATTATTTTTATTAAAAATGTTGTCTTTAATTACAGGTTAGTATTTTTCCGTATTCATCAAAAATTGGATGTTCTAAGAAAAATACCAAAACTTCACCCTATGATAATTTTGATATTATGAATCCAAAAAAGAAGTCCAATTTGAATAATAAAATTTTTAATATTTAAAAAGTGGATATTATTATTCATAACGACTACTTTGATTGGTCACGGTGTGTTAGAATCTCAAAGTTGCATACAATGCAAGCTATTTAATTATTCAAAGGGAAATGTACCGTGGAAGCTTGGGGTGTTACAAATTAACATCGATGATCTTTTCAGTTTTAGAGTTTTAGATAATTAGGAAATAACTATTTAAAAAAAACTTGAGTATTACATGTATACACTACTACTATGTATCCGTTTTTCATAAAATAAAAACTCTTAAAAAGAAACATTTCTAATTCAATGTTTTAGATAGAATGACCTTTCCTTGATCCCATCAATTACCATATTCTTCTTTATGTCATGTGGAAAACATTTCAAAAAATTTAGATGAGAATAAATAGCTCAGTATGGGTTATAAAATAAGGAAGGAAAACATTATCCCATCACTAAATACAAATCAATGAAACCATACTTTTTAATCATAACATACCTTATGAAATCTTAAGATTTATGAATAAAAAATAGAAATCATAAACCATAGAGGTAACTTATTGAATTCATCACATACATACATTATGGCTCCCACAACGACATAGGGAGTCACATTTGGGATACCCATCACTGTATATTCCCTAAATCTCTTAAGGGAAACATTAATGTTTACCTCTGTCACGTTACATAATGAATTGGAGAGCTATCTCAGGCTCACTCACATTAGGTTTATCACAGAACTACCCGTATATGTAAAATATGCTCGATATCCAAAACATAATCATAACACAAAACACAAGCATAAATTGAAGATAACATTTCCACATTCCAATCTCAATATATCATATCAAGATATTTAAATAATTAATTCTTTATCAAACCATTTTCAAATATATTTATAACATTTAATAGTGATATTTTAGAATCAAAGTGTCCCATACCACATTGATGATTTTAAAGGAATAAAAATTTTAAATCATTAATGTCCATATAAATATATCCTAAAAACTATTTTGAATACATGAACATTAATGAGAAATATTTAGAAGAATAAATCTTTAAAATATTTAAAACAATATTTTAGTTAAAGAGTTTTTAACAAAAAGAGAGACACATGAATACAAATAATTTAAAAATAACATTTAATCAAAACCTTATAATATAAATATAACAAATGAATTCATGATATATTGTGCCAAAGGACAGTATATACACCATATAAGAGTGAATTGGTTCATAAAAACAATGAAGTCTCAATGGAATGTAAATTGAGACGAAATCCCTTATAAAGATGGTAGACTTAGATTAATGAAACTTCAATGACATAATTATGTGTGAAAAATATAAATACACCCAATATAAGTTGATATTAAGTGTAAAACAATCATAGGTCATTCACTGATATTTATATAATTAAATAAGCAAGAAGTATAAGTTTAACCCAATGAATTGAAATTGGGTAAAGAAGTTCCCTTACAGAAATTCGACAGCCTAACAACGTCACTTTAAAATTAATAAAATGAGTTGATGAGAGAGAAAATGGTATCTCATCACTTGGAAATAAAATTTACATCAATAAGGATATATAATTACATATCCCAACCCAATAAGATGATAATTAAAATACATAACAAAAAAAGAATTCTTTTAAAAAGAATAGGGTGAAAGGATCCCTTACCAATTTGGTAACTTATAAAACATACAACCCATGAAAGAAGGATCATTAAATGAAGATGTAAATAACCATAAATTAAAGTATATAAAAAACAATATAATCATATCCATTACAAACACCACACAAAATTAAATAGTGGAAAATATAACATGAATCTCACGGGAATAAAAAGTGACATGAAAACCCCTTACCATGTTGCATTCAATCGATTCATATGAACAAATGTTAATAACCACCAAATGAATAATAGAATAACATGAATAGAAATAGAATCATTATAATATATATCGAATTTAAGTAATACAACACATGAAATAAATGACTGGTGAACAATGTAAATCTCACCGAATTAAAAGTGAGATAAGAAACTCCTTACCTCGTGTCTGACATGAATTGTTTGTTCCTTGTTCTTCCTGTATTATAAATATAAGTTAATTTATACTTGATTAATAACCCTTTTAAAGTTTATTATTACTTTTATATCACTTATTATAATGTTATAAACATTATGTAATCGTTTATGTTAATAATGATCATTTTGTTGATATTTGGTACTTGAGTTAAAAATGAACACCTTAAAATTGCAAGTTTTCCATGTGGTCAAGATTACATTATCTCCATAAATATATTCATGATTTATATATCATATATATCATATATATACATTATTTATAAATATATGTGTATTTATAATATTACATAACATTTAGAGGTAAGAAATGAAAAGCAATGTTCATGGAGACAGTAAGCCGTATGTACACATGAACGATACTTTCATTTATATTTCGTATTTAATGGAATGAAAAAATAATGATAAATAGGTAGATTATAATTCCAGTATAATATAATATATAATTTCATTAACTCTATCTTTTATATGTCACACGTACGGCATGAACGAGTCATATCACTTTGAGTGGGCAGTAGTATGCACTTCCTCAAATGAAATTATCGCATTTACCCATAAAGGAAACCATAATGGTATGATATAAATTAAAAAAATATAGAAGCACAAATTAAAAATAATGTTTATATATATATCATATACAAATTAAGTTCCATAATAATGGCCACCATGAGAGGCGGTAAGAGATATTTGAACAATCATCATTTCGTGAGGCGGTAGTTCGCCATACACAGAAATTTTATGTTCTTTAGCCATTTGATAGAGGTGTTACTAAGTGTACTTAGAATCCTTATCATAAAAAAAACCTAGTATATTGAGTATACTAATGGTTTTGTAAAAATAAATTAATAAAAAGATTTCAGGGGGTTGGAGATGTAAAATAAAACAAAAGGAGTTAAGATAAGATGTTACCTTTAAATTGGGCATCTCCCTTTGGTTTGAACCAAAAGGTTTACTTGATGTGCCTTCTCACTAAGGTAAGGATTATATGAGGAATAGAGGGATCTTCATAGTTTATTTGGATAGGGTTTGGCCAAGCCAAGGGGATTGAGAGGTGTGAGGAATGAGTTATAAGTGGGGGCTTTTTATAAGGGGGAGGAGGGGCTCTTTAGTAATGTGTGAAAATATTATTTTATTATATAATGATTTTCGGATTCTAAAGGTCCAAAACTAATTAAATTATGGGATAATTTGACTCATGGTCGAAATAAAATAATCCAATAGTAATTGGTGAGGTTTTGGATATTGTTTTAATATTTATAATATTATTTATTTAAATCGTTTATTAATAAGGTAAACAATGAATCATTATTGTGTTAGAACTAATTTTATTTATTTGATGTTGAACATTTATCAAAAAAATAAAATGATTTATTATATCTTTTTATCATTCAAACGAATATTTATAGTCTAAGTCATTTCTTTTATATCCCATGAAAAAATTAATTTACTAAAAGATATTTTTTATGTCATTTTTACTTTATCTTAAGTTAATTAAAACAATGTGTCATTATCACTCTTATGTGGCTCCAAGGGGTCCAAAAATCGACCCAAGGATGCCCATAGTCGGCCATGACTCATCCAATAAGATTAAGACAACTGTTAAGTTAATTTTACATTATTATAATATTCTTTTTACCTCGAATTACCCTATTTAACTTTAACCGCGGTAAATAAAAGTCCGAAGTTACTATTCACTAAAAATTATTTTCATATTATTGAACCACATTTTACTTACTAATAACATCCATGTATGTCAGATTTTTGAAATTCAATTCACAGAAGTGGTAAAATTTCATTTAAATGAAAAGTCATATTTTTAACTACTATTTAGTGGTTTCATTATTAATCAAAAATTGATGTTTATCAGAAAAATACCAAGAATTATGCCAAAAAAATATTTGATATTCCAAATTCATAAATGATGTCTATTTTAATAAAAATAAAAATATGGATGTTGGATTAATTAATTTTAAATGATTTCCATTTGTCAAAACAAAAAGCGTGTTTTTAAGAAATATTAACTATTAAAAGATTGACACTAGTTTATGTCAAATCTCAAAGTGAAATTTATTCCAATGACCATAATTGGATGAAATGGTTAAAATATATTCTAATAAAACATTAAAACCAATTAAAAAGATAATCTATCTATATATATAAATTAGATTAAACAACTGTTTTGAATTAAAATATAATATTTTTCACTATTCATAAAAAATGAATTCTATCATAAAATAAAAAAATCTTACCTAAAGTAAATTTTGATGTCCTCATTTTAAATAAGAATTTTATTGTTTCCAATACAACATATAAAAGTTCCGAAAACTATTTTTAAAAATGGTTCGCCACCAAAATGCGGTAAAACGACATTTTAAAGAATATTAGAGTGTTTCATGCTTAATATTGGATTCATTATCATTTTTAGACCCTTAAATGTATTGGGTAAATTTTAAAACATTTAAGAATCATATTTAATCACAATATGGACATTTTTTTATCATTTACGCCAATACAACGGTTATGCATTAACTACCATTTAAAATATTAATATTATATTAATATTTTTCAGTATAACTCAATGTTGTGTGCAACGTATGTTTTCAATGAAAACTATTGTTGCGTATCAGGTATTCCATTGAACATAGAATCACATTTAAATTAAATTTAATATTTTATTCACAAATTTTAATAAATATGAAAAAGTTATATTCTTAATTTATCAGGGATGTTACATACACGATGTCAACTACTTGAGAACTTAGTAAACTCAATCTAACTCTTCTTTAGTAAGTCTAAATTTTGTTTGTGTTTCACATTGGGAGTTGGTTTTTATGATAAACAATTATATATATTAACAATATCATAAAATCTAGTCACTACCCCATTTGGATTCCCATTAGTATTTTCCCATCACATTCAACTCTAAACTAGTACCTTTTGGTTCCCACCATTAACTAAATGATAAAATTATTGTGAAATAACACTATTCATAATAGTGAACCACATAGTCTAATGAATAATTTATAGGATGCAAAATCATGAAACATTATTTTAAATTTATGACACTTTAGGTTTAACATAGGTCATCCATGATCGTCATCTATGATCATAATCTAAATTTTATTAACCAAATAATATCTCCAAGGAGTGCCAAACTAGTTGTCTAGCTTGGCCTGTTGTCATGCTCCAAGAAAAGATCATGTTTTGCCTAATTTTACCACTTTGGGGGTATTAACCCTAGGCAAGATATATCCAATGAATAATCCACATATAGTGTCTATGAATTGATGCATTTTTTGGAATTTAGATAATCACTTTCTTAAAAAACCAATATTATTTTATCATATACCTATAATTATCCCTATGGTCTTCTCTAATAATTTTATATCATAATATCCAAATATTAACAAAACCTTTTATTAAATACCAACTATTGAAAATTATGTTTTTCTAAATATAACTATTATATACTTTTTATGAATATTTAATAAAATACATAATAAATTCTACATGACAATATTTTTTACTGTCCATTAATAATTGATAAACAATCTTTATATTTTTTGAATGATACTAAACATCTAAAAAAACATCTCCACATGTAGTAATTTTAATAGACATTCCCTACATAGTACCATTATTCATAACATGGGGAAATGATTAATAAAAATATGTTAGATTAGATTCCATGTAATGGTAAATATGATAGATGTTAATCTACAATGATATGAAACCATAGGATAATTATAATGTTATTTATTAATAAATAAAAATTTACAAAGTTCATACCTAGTATGTCATAGATCATAATCATGAATCATGGAAAAAATCAGAGTTTTTTATAAGAGATGAATTAAATATGATATAATAAAATTGAAACATGAAAAAATAACATTTTAATGTATTGTGTAAGAGTATATGTTTATAACATTGTGAATTTTATTAATAGAGACTAGTTCAATAATTAAATTAACGACATTAAATCATTCCCATTAATAAACATTTGGACAAGATAGTAGGTCCATGAATAATATAGATAACATGAAATCATGTTCACTTAGAAAGACATGGACATGTAAGAAAGTCTATAGAGAAACCCACGAGCATTAATGTAGGTCCAAAAATGGATTTATTGACATGAAATAAGGTATATTCATAATATTGTGAACATGAAATAACATTCATACATTTCATAATCAACTCATGTTTTATTCTGCGTAAACTAGTTCATTGGATGGAGATATTGGTCCCACCAATCACATTATAAAAATATTACAAATGTGTGTGAAAATATCATAAAACATTAATCACATTAGAACCAATGATAATAAATTTCTTTCAAGGACATCTAATCATATATTAAACTATAGAAAAGATAACTTTTTTTAAAAAATGACTTAAATCCATTATACCATAACCATATTAAAAACAAATAGGATTCATAATAATTTCATCATGGTATACCCCATGTAAGAGAAATAGGCTTCATAAACATCTTTTCATCATATATATATAAACCATTTTGAGAAATATTAAGATTCATTTCTTGGGATTATATACACAATAAAAAACAAGTAACATAAATATAAGTCATAATATATCTAAAATGAATTTTAAAGTTCACATGGATAATTTATAGAGGGTGATAAACATTCATTAAAAATTCACTTTTTGAAAACATTATTTAAAATTTGATTATTTGAAATAACTTTGGAAATTGTAATGGAATAATTATATATTATTTTAAAATTGTTTTAAAGAATAAATAAATTTCATTGAAATTAAAAATTATATAATGTTATTGAATCATGAAATAATTTAGAGGCCATGATATTGAGAATTAGTTATTCAAATTTTTAATTTTATAAATAATTATTACTATCATATTTTTGATAAAATAAAAACATGCATTATTTGGAGAAAGACATGAATATTTACTTTTTGTACACATTATAAAAAATTTAATCATGTTTAAAAATGGCTTTTAAAAACTGAAATAGAATAGTAAGATAGTTTGGAAATAATTTTTTGGAAACGTGGTTTTGGAAGAAAATGTATTTAAACCCGAAGTTAGATACAATGTCGGAATTTCTTAAAAAAACCTTCTCCCATATATTATGTACCAAATACTGTAAAAAATTGTACCATTACATTCAAATATCATGAATATCTATAGGGTAATAAATTTTATGATAATTATTGGTAGTTGGATTGTAATCTTTCATCATTGAAATCATAAAAATGAAAATACTATTAAATGATGAGATCGTAAAATAAAACCTTTATGAATTTGTTATCTTTGAATCATAATCACCATGAACGAATAACATTGAATGAAAATTATAATATCATGTGGAAAAATGGATTCATGATATTAAAGTTAAATGAGGGTTTATATAAACCTCATAAAATATTATTAGTTCATTACATATCACATTTATCATTTAAATAAAATTGGGAAAAAATCATTTATCACTTTGGTGTCTTTTTAATTGTAATCCCCATGAAATAGAGATCATAAATGGATTTGTAATCCACATAATATTGGTGATAAGTATCATAAAATTAATTCATGGTTAGTATATAAAAAAGTAAAAAGTAAAAATTTTGTATACGGAATTTATCTCATATATATAAATGGGAGATGAAATTCCTTTACTTTAATGATCTTCTTCTTGTTTGTAATAACTATTCTCTAGAAAAATTGATTTGGATTGCATTACAAGACCTGAATGGATAGATTTATGAAAAAAACCATAATTATATATTTATGGTATGAAATTTAGAAAGGGATTTGGGTATGTACTTTTTGAACCAAGGTGTTTTGGATGTGAGAAGGGGAGAGGATAGGGGTATTCCTTTTATAAGTGAGTTCAGTGGCACACTTATAATTTTTTTAAAAAGGTGTATCAATATTATTCAAATTATATAAGGCTCAAATAGGGGAAATTCTAGATCCTATAAGAGGTTAATTTTAAATATTAAAATAATATTGGTGTTGGAAATGTTTTGGGTGCTTTTTATCCATTCTCTTTTTTACATATCCCCCGATAACCCAATTTTCACCTTAACAATGGTAAATTTGTTTTAACTATTTTTATTATTAATTATGGAAATAACTTAAGTTACACTTATTAGAAAATATTAATTTTTATTATTACAAATATTGAATCCATTTATCATAATTCAATTCACATTTGTCGAAATCTTATATTTAATAAAAATCATTTAGATGTAATGAAAAAGGGGGGTTTTCAGAGGTATATTTTTCAAGAGTAAGTAGAATTTATATTAACTATATGTATAATAATAATAATTTTGTGCATATATATTAACAATTACTGATATAGTTAATATAAATATCATTTAAATAAATCCTAATTTAGTTTTATTTATATTAATTAAAATGCAGTAGCATAATTCTCATTAAAAATTCTTTTAGAAAAAACTATTTTTCAACCCAAAAATAAGAATATACTAAATACCAATATAAAGTTAATTAAAAATATATTAATTATATTAAATATAAATAATTAATAAATAAGTTACTTAAAAGATTTATTTTCAATTACATATTTTTATTGAATAGAAATGGTAGTTTTTAAAATGGGTATATTTAAATATTTAATAAAAAATAAATATTTTCCAAAAAATCTAAGAATTCCATCATAATTTAATATTCATATGATGATTACAAAAATTCAGTTCATTTTATAAAATACAACTTCAAGATTCCCAATAAATTTATTATAATATTCTATCATAAAAAATAAATATAATACATTTTTCAATAGAAGATATATTTTTTCAATATCATTAATTTACTAATAATGGAATTATTATTCTATAAGAATTAATAAAAAGTACATTTTAATATTTTTATATATATGTATATTTTATAATGTTGTAAAACTATTCATAACCACTAATTTAATGGCTATATTATAATGGAGAAATTTAAAATAAAATTATGTCATGGGTTGTTGAAGGTCATTATTTTATGTCATGGATTCTATCAAAGAAACACATTGTTCCATATAAAAGGAGTTAAACTCAATGTTCCGTATAATTTAAGATAGTGAAAATTTAAATAAACATGATACTTAATATTTCATAAAATGTTATGGTGTTATACAACATCGCATTCCTCTGTACTCTGAACCTTTATAGAATTAATTTACTATGATTTTCCCTCTCTATATCCTCTCCAAGGTATCCCCATGATCATAATCAATCTTTCTATGATTTTAGAATCATCCTCTCAAGGTAAGGTATCACTATCTCCTCTTTTCCATTCATTATATTTCATTGAATTTAGACTATTTAATATCAATATACTATGATTTCATAGATTTCTAATTTTCAACATAATATACAATATCTATTAAATTAATGAGATATCATGTATCCCATCTCATTATAGCCTTTACATAAGTTGATACTATTACAATATGAGGGAGCCTCTCCTTATCCTCCTTATTTAATAAGAATATTTATATTGTTCAATTTTATTTTCAATATATCATGTTGGAAAATGTATTTATATTTCCCTATAGAAATACATATTTTGTCAATATGATGAGAGACCTATTTCACTCTCAGTAAACCCTCCCATTAATATTTATGTACCCATATTATATTTTCAATATTATCAAATGATGTTTCATTAAAAACATTTTTTTAGGGAATACCCATTCCCATTTATAGTAGTGGGTATTCACAGAGATGTTCATATCCTTTTTTGATTATGTTCTTATATATTTGTAACCCAAACTCCTTAATCATTTATTTAGAAGTGATTAAAAACCCTTAATATTTATGATTAATGTGGAAAACTTATTAATGTACATGAAATGAATGTGATTGGTGGGACCAAAATTATATATCTCTCATATTCATAGGGTAAATTCCGGATCTCAATAGATACCATGCATGGTTCCTGGTCAGTTATCCTAAGAAACTATGTTATGATGACTAAGTAGTTAACCTTGTCTTATGTTTATTATGAAATGTATTGTGTTGTTTCACATTACCATGATTTATTTATGTCATCAACTTATATTATGACTCATTGATCTAGATTATGATTCTCAACTATCTAATGTTACCATGACATTACCCTTGTTCACATTTACCACTTCACCTTATGATTTCAATTATTTATTCTCTTGGTTGGATGTATAACTATCCCCTTTATTTTATAAATCCATAGTTTATCACATGCAGTTTTAGAAGTCCAATGTATTTTAAGGAATCATCTGATAATTTTAGTAACGTTGTTATACCGATTTTCATTTAATAATATTATTTACCAAATTCTCAAAAAGACACTAGGTTATATGATCTTCTTAGTTTGTTCTAACTATTCATCATGTAATAAATCATGAAAAAAAGTGTTTTAAATATATGTGTGCTTATATTTTGTGTCAATGGAAATTCGAATTATATCATGAATTATTAATAGAAAACCATAGTGAGGGACTTATGGTGAGGACACAACCTATGATAACATACATAAATTCTGTAAGGTAAAGATTATGCAGATTCTATGAAACAAAATCCATGTAGAGATACTAAATTTGTATGTATGTATGGAAGATATTTTTCAATGGGTAATAAACCCGATAATGGAACAATGGTCTTTGACTCGATCTTCACAAAGTACACAAAAATGAGGCCTTACATGTAACACACTGAGATTTTATGATAATTTTTTTATGTAATATGTTATACGCAAAACCAAAGAAATCATTCACTACACACAACACTGACTTGGTTTGGATTACACGCAATAACAACCTTCCTTGATAGCGTGTGTTGTACGAAATACCGAGTTTCACTAAACAACGATATGTTATTAAAATCTTATATAAACTTGCCTTTATAAATATTTTTAACCACATTTTTAATTTTATATAATTTTAGAATTTATTTTACATATGATATGAGAAAAAATTAAATGTTCGGATAAAAGAAATATTTTTTTTCAAAAATGCAGTTTTCTGCCTTTTGATGGAGCCCCCATTTTAAATATAATTTTTTATAATATTATGAGTTCAATTTGACAAATTAAAATTCTTATTTTGAATCATGATATAAAAATTTACAATGGAGAAATTTTTGATACTTTTCTGGTAACTTTCATATTTTGATGAATAGTAAAATTATGCTAATATTTATTTGAAAACAAATTTTTAATCAAATAATTTATATGGATAAAATATATTATTTAATGGTTTAAAAGTATAAATAGAATATAATTTTACCATTTAATTTATTTTATGTCATTACCATTAATTTATACATTGAATTCATATGTAAAAACATTTCTATCTTTGGCCATGTTTTAACTTTTAAAACCTGTTTGCTTAACAAAGTGATTAATTTTAAATTAATTACTGCAACTTCTATGATTTGAATTTTGAAAGATGGATTCCATATTTGGATTCATTGGGACCAAATTCTCTTAATAGGTTACTTATTTTTGATATTATGAATAGTAACTATGTTAATTTTTAATTACTATAGTTAATGGTAAATGATGTAATTAAGGGTAAAAATAAGATTGTCAAATTACCCTAACACTTGACAAAATTTTATTGGATTAATAATAGTCGACCCATATCACCTAATGGTTGTAATAGATTCATTTCAAGGACCTTTGACCATGAAAATGATCTAATTATTATTAAATCTAAAGAAAGTGACAATATGTCACTCTCTTATATCTTATAAGTGTAATAATTTACATTTAGTGATAAAATTCATAAAACTTAAAAAATGTATAGTCTACAAAAATAAAATAAAATTATCTAAATCTTTTAATTTTATTTATAATTTTTAGGCATTAAATAATTATCATTAATTATGACACAATAGTGATGTTGAAATTATTTTATTGATTGAAATATCAAATAAATGGTTTTAAAAATATTAAAATAAACATTATATGAACAAATTAATGTTTTTGAAGAATTTTCAAGATAAATATGAAATTTTATGAATCTTTTAAAGCTCTTAGTTTTTACATATCTTCTCTTTATATTTT
Organism: Viscum album; assembly: GCA_963277665.1. Taxonomy (NCBI): domain Eukaryota; kingdom Viridiplantae; phylum Streptophyta; class Magnoliopsida; order Santalales; family Viscaceae; genus Viscum; species Viscum album. The sequence continues at coordinate 459,831,617 of OY728167.1, read as the reverse complement.
AGTAAAATTCAAATAAATGAATAGTGTCAAAATTGACACTATTGTTATTTTATAAAAAAACAAATTATAAAATTGTTTAAAAATCACAAAAATATTTAAAAATTATAAATAGAAAATTATATTGTCTAAAATTTCATAAATTATACAATTATGGACAATTCACAAAACATATGTAATTATTTATAGTAATTTAAAATTTATTATATTATTACCACAAATAAAATTAAATAGATTAAATAAGGATAAATCATGTTGATAAGGTTTAAAATAATTCTTCAACATGTATAAATTTTATTGTATGATGAGACTACAACCCTATTTATTCTAATCTTCGGATTTGAGTCATTTTTGGAAATTTTTAAGTGGGGATTGAATTTATTATAAATTAATGTTTCTTTTGTTTCCAAAGGTGCCCCTCTTCTCCCTTATAAAAGGGCACCTCCTCTCTCTCCTCATTACACCATTTTCAGCATTCAATCTTGGAAAAACCCTGCCAATTTATCTTCTCCACTTCCCTAGAAATATAATAGAGGTTCTGGTATTCTTGAATGACCAGCTTTAGTGCCCTAAGAGGAGGTTTAGAAGAGGCGCGTCGAAGAAGAGGTAATTTCCTTTACCGATTCTTTCAAATTCATTTCTTCTTTTAATTCCTCTTATTTTGTTGTATAATAATAAAGAAATAACATAAGTGTCACTCATATACTTATATGTTATTATAAATATGAAAAAAACCCTATTTCACCTTCTATCCATCCTACATAAAATGAAATTACCGCACGTGCGTACGTACGAAATATCATCTCCACACCGTGGTGTAATATGTTTTCCACCACCACCTTACTTGGATGGGTATAATGGTGTAAATAATAACTATATATGATTATTATAACATGATACTAATTCTGATATATTCTACTATCCACTACAATACCATTCAATAATTATGGGAACGATATCGTCGCTCGTGCGTACGTACGGCTTACAGTCTCCATGATGCAATGTGATTCGTTCTATGTGATCTTCATTAAACCATGATTATATAAAAAATTGAATGACTAAATCTGATATATATTATACTAATACCATTCTATAAATGATGTATCTATAACCTAAAAAGAGGAATAAGAATTTATTCAACCAAACACGCATAAGAATATAAAGCAATAAACACCCGAATAACAAGTTGAAAAGAAATATTACTAATAAGAAGATAAGAATATGACCATATATGATACCATAACAATGAATATTATTCATGAATAATTCAAAGAAATTGTTTAAATAATTATACAGGAGGTTCAGATATGTACAAATCAGATCGGACCAAATGTAAGGGAAAATCTCAAAATGTCAATTTTTATCTGAGATTGTTTATACTTTGGTATTTACTGGGGCTTATTTATCATCCAAATACATGTTTCCTCAATATGTAAAATTATTTTTATCCTCTTACAATTGTTTAAATACAATATCACCTATTGGAAACTTTTTAGTAAAAGATATGAATGGAATCTTTTGTCGTTTTCGGTACGAGGTACTTTTTGACATTTCCTTCCAATGTATGAGAAGAATGTTTATTTTTATCATATACGACATGAATGGATTTTTATGATTTCATAGAACTTTATTTCCAATAAGCTTCCTTTATAAGTTTTAAATTTTATTTTCAATTAAATTATTGTAGTTTAATATTGTATCACATGTTGAGAAAGGAAAAATGTTTTTGAAGAAGAAAGGATATTTTCCTTAGGAATGGTGTTCAAGTGGTTTATCAAAATTATTTTCCATATATGATAATATAGGGTTATGATTCATTCACTATTATTACATTGATTTGATTATGTTATGCTGTAATTATTTTTATGAAATCCTTTTATCTTATATGGATTATATTATGATGGCATGATGTTTTTGAATCCCATTTTTTTATATGTGGGTTATACTATGATGTATTTTTTATGATTTTGTGGCACACATAAGAATGGTTTCACTATGAGATGGGAGGGACCTATATCTCCATCAAATTCATTGGGTAATGATTTATATATCATGAGATAGACATGGCTAGAATGACAATTTAATCCGGTTCAGTGATATAGGACTAGAAAGTGGAGTGATGTCTATTCAGTAATGGACTTTATCTGCTTTGATGGTCTTGGTAATGAGTCTTGACTAATATGAAATAATTTTCTATGATTATGTGTGTATTCCAGGAATTTTCATGTTTTATGTTATGATTATTGGGATTATAATTCACTACTATGATTTATCCCAGTTCATGATATTATGATCTCTTTTGATGGATAAGATTATCAAAATGTTATGTTCTTATGAATATGATATTATTGATATTTCCTTTGTTTACCCTTACTGAGAATTTGTGATCAACCTTTTGTATGTTTTCTTTTCCTTAGGCCTAAAAGAATGGTATTAAGTACGATATGCCAAAAGGGACTCTAAATATGATAAAATAAATGGGAGAAAATGAAGATGATTTATGAACCAGTTGTTTATATTTCCTAGTTTCTAAAGACACTAGACCTATACGGTCCTATAATGATTTTGTTATGTGTTGTAATAAGTATTCTTCAATGCTAAAGTAATAACCATGTATGTAATGTATGGGTCATTATAGTTGTTATCAGAGGAAAGTTATAGTCAACCTTTATAAAATAGGATGTGAAAGACTTAGTAAGAACCCTAAGGATATGTCTAAGCATAGAAAAAAGTATTAGTGTTTTAGAAATGGCCATGAATAACCTATGATAAGACCAGAACTATGAAATTTTATTACTGATTATGTGGTTTTCCTCTTGTAATTAGTGTTTCTCACACTGTGCTTCTTGGTTTTAGTCAATGGATGGAACAAGAATGAACTGTGTTAATGATGAATGTGACGGGAAATGAAATGATTGTCCCCCTAAGAAATGAAGCGATATTGGAGATGGAATGAAAAATCTTGTAGGCATGCTCACACAACTTTCTCATTCTATGATTCATGAAGGACTTTCAAATGAGTAAAAGAAGGAGCAAAATTTTGTTGAATCCTTCATGAGGCAGCGTCCACCTTCATTCAGCGGGTCTTCTGATCCATTAGTGGCTGAACAACGGATTAGTTCCACTGAAAAAATAATTTCAGTTCTACAATGTTCATAATATGATAAATTCATCTTAGTAGTATATTGTTTGGAATGTGTAGCTGATCAATGGTGGAATATTATCAAGAATACAAGGCAACAGGATGAAATTGAGTCCATAGAATGAGACGAGTTCATGAACTTATATTTCAATAAGTACATCCCACTTCTTCTTAGAACAAATATGGAGAATGAGTTTCTTAAACTTAATAAAAACGATGATGAATCAGTTGGTACCTACGAAGAAAATTTTTACAAGAATTGCAAGGTACACTTCTAGAAATATTATCCAACCCGAGAGAAAGATCGATGGATTCATTAGTGGCTTAAAACATAGTCTTAATAGGGCATTAGACATAAGGGACTTCAATAGCTCTGAGGAAATTGTTCGATGTGCTCTCATGTTTGAGATGTAGATTCGAGTAACCCATCAGTCATATGTGTTTGATTAGAATAGGAAAATAGAATTCAAAGGACAATCTAAAGACCACACTGAAATGAAATGAGTTTTCCCTAATGCTCGAATTGTGTAATGAAACATGGAGGGAATTTTCGTAAAGGGTCAATTAATTGTTTTATATGTGGAAAAGAAGTTCATCAGGCAATTGAATATCGAAATAACGGGAAGAAGATGTCTAATGAGGCAAACAAAGAAAGGGATACACAGAATGCACCTCCTACACTTCAATGTTTCAAGTTCAAGGAAATGATGAATTATTCCAATCAATTCCCTAATCCAAGGGTTTTTTATGATGATCGACTTCAACAAACTCTTAAATCCAAAGACAAAGGAAGGTCACATGAAATTTCTATCGGTGATGTGTATTACGATAACGAAGTGGTGAAAGGTACACTTACTATCCACTATAATGTAGAAAATGTTTTATTTTATTATGGATCCACCCACTATTTTATTTATAATGAGTTTTTAAAGGGTATCAATATATTACCTCTACAATTAGATACTGAGTTAGTTATGACCACCCCTAATGGAACAACAGTCACATCAAAAGTTTACAATTCTTCTCTGATTGAAGTTTGTGGGAAAGTGCTTCCTGAAAATCTTGTGATCCATCCTATAGTGGAATTTGATGTGATTCTTGGCATGGATAGGCGTTCATTATATGGAGATCATATCAATTTCCAAATAAGAGATGTGACATTTCATATTCTAGATCAATTGACGATCATCTATCGATGCAAGGATGAATATAACCTTCCAGTGGAAATTTCTTCCATCTTAGGGGTCTTGATTATAATAAATGAAGGTTATTAATCTCAAATGGTTGGAGAGAAAGTCATAATTAAGAATATTCCAATTGTACGGGAGTTTGATGATGTCTTTCCGGGGGAATTTCCAGGTCTTCCACCAAATCGTGAAGTAAATTTTTCAATAGAACTCATATCAGGTGCTATGCCTATTTCAAAGACACCATATAGAACGGTCCCAATTGAGTTGAAGGAATTAAAGAAGGAACTCCAAGGGAATCTTGATAAAGGATTCATATTCCCTAGTGCATCACCTTGGAGAGCACCTGTTCTCTTGGTAATGAATAAATATGGATCAATGAGACTTTTCATTGATTATCGATAACATAACAAGATCACTATCAAGAAAAAATATCCTATACCAAGAATTGATGACTTATTTGACAAATTACGCGGACCTCAGTTCTTTTCCAAGATTGATCTTCTTTCAGGGTATCATCAATTAAGGGTAAAAAAGGAGGATATACCAATGACATATTTCCATACAAGGTATGTACACTATGAATTTATAGTGATAAAATTTGGTATTACTAATGCCCCTTATATCTTCGTGGTTCTAATTAATAGAGTCTGTAGATACTATCTTGATTAGTCGGTGGTAGTCTTTATAGATGATATTCTTGTCCTTTCATAGAGAAATGAAGAACATGAGGATCACATGATAATTGTATTAAAGAACCTATGAAAGGAAAAGCTTTACGCCAAATTTACCAAGTGTTAATTTTGGATTAGAAAAGTTTCATTTTAGGGTCACATAATCTCAAAAGAGGGGGTATCTATGGATCGAGCAAAAATAGAGGTTATCGAAATATGGTCAAGACCAACAAAAGTAACTGAGATCCAAATTTTCCTAGGCTTGGCTAGATATTATTGACGTTTTTGAAATATTTTTCAATGTTATCTAACCCACTCATCAAATTGACATGAAAAGGAGTTATGTTTGTTTACGCAGAGGAATGTGAAGATAATTTCAAAGAGCTAAAAAGAATTTTAGCCAGTGAACCTGTGCTCACACTGCCTTGTAGTGGATAAAGGTTTGTGATCTACAGGGATTTATCTAAGAATGGATTTGGGTGTGTTCTCATGAAAAATGATATGGTGATAGTTTATGACTCACGACAGTTGAAAATCCATGTGCAGAATTACCCAACTCATGATTTTTAGTTAGCTGCGGTAATCTTTCCATTAATGATTTAGAGGAATTATCTTTATGGTGAAAGGTGTGATAATTATACTGATCAGAGAAGTTTAAAGTATAGTTTCACATAAAAGGAGCTGAATATGCACCAAACAAGTTGTTTGGAGCTGATTAAGGATTACGACTACTCAACTCATTACCACCCTAGAAAATCAAACAAGGTGGCAGACACATGAAGTTGAAAAGACCGTGCTAGCATATCCATGAGAGATTCACAAAATATCCAAAATTTATGCATTTACAAAGGATGGATATTGGAATTTTAATTAAAGTGGAGATATCTTATCTTTCTCAAATTAATGTTTAACCATTTATACATGTGAAGATTAAATAGGAACAAAAAGAAGATGTAGAGTTACAAAAGAATGTGAGAAATGTTCCTAAATTCAACCTTGATTGTGATAAGATAATAATATTTAGGAACCATGTCTCTATAACTACCATACAATAATTAAAGAAGGAGATGCTGGATGAGGCTCCTAGTTCTTTATTCTCTATTTATTCTATTAGTAGAAATATGTATAGGGACATGAAAGAGTACTTTTTTTGGGATGGTATGAAAAGAGATATCGCCGAATATGCCTCTAGATGCATGGTTTATCAGCAAGTTAAAGCTGAGAGATAAATTTCGACGGGGATGTTATAACCATTACCCATACCAGAATGGAAATGGGAAAACATCACATTGGACTTTGTCACCAGACTTCCTAACACATCCAAAGGCAATAATGCAATCTGGGTTATAGTTGATCGTCTAACAAAGTTGGAACACTTCATTACTATTAGAGAAGATTTATTTTTTGATCAGCTTTCCAGGATATATGTAAATGAAGTGGTAAGATTGCATAGAGTACCACTTTCGATTATATATGATCGGGATCAAAGTTTTACCTCAATGTTCTGGCGAAGCCTTCACCATGCTTTAGATACAGAGTTGAGATTCAACACTCCTTACCATCCTCAGACACACAGTCATTCTGAGAGGAAAATTAAAACTCTAGAAGACATGTTGAGATCATTCTCTATGGATTTCAAATATGGTTGGGATCAACACGAATCTTTGGTGATATTTTCTTATAATAATAGGTTTCACTCTAGTATTCAGATGGCTTCTTATGAAGCTCTCTATGGAATGAAATGCAGAACTCCAACTTTCTGGGATGAAGTTGGGGAATGTAACATATTATGACATGATCTTGTTGATGAGATGGCAGAAAACGTCAAATATATTCAACAACACATAATAGCATCTCAGATTCGACAAAAAAGTTATGCCGACAACCGAAAAAATGACCTGGAGTTTGATGTGGGTGATAAAGTGTTGTTACGAATATCTCTATGGAAGAGAGTAATGAGATTTGGAAAGAAGGACAAGCTAAGACCCAGGTATATAAGTCCTTTTGAAATACTGGATCGTGTTGGGATGGTAGCTTACAGATTTTCGCTTCCACCGAATCTCTCTGAAGTTCATGATGTGTTCCGTGTATCTCTCGTAAGAAAGTACATACTTGATCCTTCACATGTACTAAGCTCATAAGTTGTACCACTAGAGCAAGATGTTTCTTATGAAGAACATGCAATATAAATTCTGGATAATAGCAAAAAAGTTCTACGAAACAAGACCTCTCACTTGGTTAAAGTTTTATGGAAGAACCACCAATTAGAAGAAGCTACATGGGAGCTTGAGGATATTTTGAGGGAGAGGTATCCTTATATGTTTATTATGAAGTGACAAATTTTGAGGGAGAAATTCTTTTTAAGGGGGGTAGAATGTAACACCCTTATATTTTTTGATATATATATATATATATACTTATATCGTATGTTATAAAAAACACCAAAGTAATCTTTCACTACACACAACACCGACTTGGCTTGCATTACACCCAATAACGACCTTCCTCGATAGCGTGTGTTGTGCACAATACTGATATTCACTAAAAAATTATATGTTATAAAAATATTATATAAACTATAATTTATAAATATTATTAACCAAATTTTGAATTTTATATAACTTTAGAATTATTTTTACATATGATACAAGAACAAAATCAATTTTTCGGATAAAAGAATTATTTTTTTCAAAAATGTTGTTTTCCACCTTTTGATGGTAGACCCATTTTAAATCTAATTTTTGAAAATATTTTGAGTTAAATTTGAAAAATTAAACTTCTTATTTTAAATCAGGATTTAAAAATATACATTGGATAAATTTTTGATACTTTTCTAATAACTTTCATATTTTGATGAATAGTAAAAATACACTAACTTTTAATTGAAGAAAACATTTTTCATCAAAGTAATTTATAGGGTTAAAATATAATATTTAGTGGTTTTAAATTATAAAGAGAATATATTTTTACCATTTAATATAATTTAGGTCATTAGCATTAATTTTACATTGAATTCATAGGAAAAAACATTTCATTCTTTGGCAATGTTTTAACTTTTAAAACCCGTTTTCTTAACAAAAGGGTTACTTTTAAATTAATTACTGCAACTTATATGTTTTGAATTTGGAAAATTTTATTCCATATTTGGATTCAGTGGGTCCAAATAATGTAAATTTTTGACTTATATTTTTGATATTATGAATAGTAACTATGGTAATTTTTATTTAGTACATTTAAATGTAAATCATGTAATTATTTGTAAAAATAAGAGTTTAAAATTACCATAACACATCCCCAAGTTCTATTGGATTAATAAAATTCGACCCATATCACCTAAGGGTCTGAATAGATTCATTTCATGGACTTTTGACCATGAAAATGATGTAATTCTTATAAAAACTAAAGAAAGTGACAACATGCCACTCTATTATATCTTATAAGTGTAATAATTTAAATTTAGTGATAAAATTCATAAAACATCTAACATGAATAGTCTACATAAATATAATAAAATTATATACATCATGTAATTTTATTTATAATTTTTAGGGATTAAATAATTATTATTAATTATGACACAATAGTGATGTTGAAATTATTTTATTGATTGAAATATCAAATAAATGGTTTTAGAAATATTAAAATAAATACTATATGAACTAATTAATATTCTCCATGAATTTTCTAGATAGATATTACATGCTATGAATCTATTAATTCTTTTAGTTTCAACATTTATTCTCTGTATATTTTATTCAAATTCAAATAAATGAATAGTGTCAAAATTTACACTATTGTTATTTTATAAAAATAACATATTATAAAATTGTTTAAAAATCACAAAAATATTTAAAAATTATAAATTTAAATTTATATGGTCTAAAATGTCATAAAGTATACAATTATGTACAATTAACAACACATAATTAATTATTTAAAACAATTTAAAATATAGAATATTATTACCAAAAATAAAATAAATAGATTAAATAAGGATAAATAAAGTTGATAAGTTTTAAAATAATTTCTCAACATGTATAAATTTAATTTAATGATTAGATTACAACCCTATATCATCTAATATTCATATTTGAGTCATTTATTGAAGTTTTTAATTGGGTTTTGAATTTATTATAAATTAATATTTCTTATGTTTCAAAAGGATTCCCTCTCCTCCCTTATAAAAGGGCACCTCCTCCCACTCCAACTCACACCATTTTGAGCCTTCAATCTCTGCTAAAACCAGAAAATTACTCTTCTCCAATTACCTAGAAACATACTAGAGGTCCTGGTCTTCTTCAAAGGCCATCTTTAGTGCCCTAATAGGATGATTAGAAGTGGTGCGTCGAAGAAGAGGTAATATCCTTTACCGATTCTTTCAAATTCATTTCTTCTTCTACATCATCATATTTTTTTGTTTTAGAATAATATAATAACATAAGTATCAATAATATACTGATATGTTATTATAAATATGAAACAACCATATTTCACCTTCTATCCATCCTACGGAAAACGAAATCACCGCACATGCGTACGTACAGAATACCGTCTCCACACCATGGTGTAATCTGTTTTCCACTACCTCCTTACTTGGATGGGTATAATGGTGTAAATAATAACTTTATAAGATTATTATAACATGATACTAATTCTGATATATTATACTATCCACTCCAATACCATTCAATAATTATGGGAATGATATCGTCGCTCGTGCGTACGTACGACTTACCGTCTCCACGGTGTGATGTGACTCATTCTAAATGATCTTCATTAAAATATGATTATATAAATGAATTGAATTAATAAATCTGATATATATTATAGTAATACCATTCTGTAAATGATGTATTTATAACCTAAAAAGAGGAATAAGAATTTATTCGACAAAACATGCATACGAACATAAAGCAATAAACACCCGAATAAAAAGTAACAGGAAAATATTACTAATAAGAAGATAATAATATGACCATATATGATATAATAAAAATTAATATTATTCTAGAAAAAGTAAATGGTATTTTTTAAATAATTATACAGGAGGTTCATATACGTACAAAGCATATCAGACCTAAGGTAAGGGAAAATCGTGCAATCTCAATTTTTATCCAAGATTGTTTATACCTCAGTATTTACTAGGGCATATTTATCATCCACATCCATGTTTCTTCAATATGTAATATTATTTCTATCCTCCTAAAATTTTTTAAATCCATTTTTACCTTTTGGTGAATTTTTAGTAAAAGATATGAAAGGAATCTTTTGTCGTTTTCGGTACGAGGTACTTTTTGACTTTTCCTGCCAAAGTAAGAGAAGAATGTTTATTTTTAACATATAAAACATGAATGGATTTTTAGGATTTCATAGAACATTATTTCCATGACGAATCCTTTACAGGTTTTCAAGATTATTTTCGATTAACTTCTTTTAGTTTGAAATTGTATCACATGTTAAGAAAGGAAAAATGTTTTTAAAGAAAAAAGGATATTTTCATGAGGAATGGAGTTCAAGTATTTTATCAAAATTATTTTCCATCTAAGATAATATAGGGTTCTTGTTTATTTCCCTATTATTACATTGATTTGGTTATGTTATGATGGAATTATTTTTATGAAATCCTATTGTCTTATATGGATTACGTTATGAGGGAATGATGTTTATGAATCGCTTTTTTATATACTTGGGTTATGATATGATATATGGTTTATGATTTGGTGGCACACAGAAGAATGTTTTCATTGTGAGATGGGTGTGACCAATATCTCTCTCCAATGCATTGGGTAAATATTTTTATATCTCATGAGATAGACATGGATGGAACAAAAAGTTAATACAGTTCAGTGACACATGACTGGAATGAGGAGTGAACTCGGTTCAATAATTGACTTTGTCCCCTATGATTGTCTTGAAAATGAGTCTTGACTAATATGAAATGATTTTCTATGATTATGTGTGTATGAAACAAAGTTTCATTTTTTATTAATTATTATTGGGGTTACATTTCACTACTATGATTTATCCCATGTCATGATATTATGATCTCTTTTGCAGGATAAGATTTTCAAAATGTTATGTTCTTATGAATATGATATGTTTGATATTTCCTTTGTTTACCCTTACTGAGCATTTGAGATGACCCTTTTGTATTTTTTTCTTTTCCCTGGGTCTAGAAGAAGGGTATTAAGTAGAATATTACAATAGGGACTCTAAATATGTTGAAATAAATGAAAGAAAATGTAGATGATTTATGAACCAGTTGTTTCTGTTTACCAGTTTCTGAAGACACTACACCTATACAGTCATATCATGGTTTTGTTATGTGTTGTAATAAGTATGCTTAAATTCTTAAGTAATACCATGTATGTAATGTATGGGTCGTTATATTACTGCATAGATATTTTAAAACTATTGGGGTATATGATTTGGTAAATTGATCAAGTATTTATGAACCATTATAATGGTAAATGATATTCCCACAAGATTTTATATTAGTAAATAGACTATAGATAACATATATTGGAACATAAAAATTCATATGTTATGTATGTAAACTCTATGTTATCCTATAAATGTTTATAGTTTACCATTTAAGTGTTTTTAAATATTAAAATTATCATCATTGTGTAAACAATGGTTGAAGTAATTGATTAACATTATAATCGAATATCTATTCATTTGATTATCCTATATTGTTCTGTGCATTAATTAATATAATTAATATTTAGTATAAAAATGCAAGAATAACCTCAAATCCTAGATGTGGAGTAGTTGGTGAAGATGAAAAATGGGTCAATTATTGCATCCCAAGTATATAAATCGTCGACTATCGAAATTGTTTAGCTGATTTCACCAATGACCGCTATAATACCCCATTTAATGGAATTCATTTTAATTTATGGAATTCATTTTATTTCATTATATAGAGATAATATATTCTATTTGTTGAAGGAAATAACCATTTATATATTGATTGTCTCGTTAATTATATACTATTTCAAGGAGGAGGAGGAATCTGATTTGGAATCATCATCTCAAGCATTGATATTATTTCCGTAGTAGTATGCGTATCGAGATCAAATAATTACCACTAAAAAATTCATTTAGAACATGCCAATTTTTTTTGAATATGCTAATGTTTTTTCTAAATAAATTCCTTTACTTATCCTAAATGATATGGTAAATTATAAAAAAAAATTGCACCATCAAATGGAAACATTCATTGGTCATCATATCACTAATAAATATATATATTTGGATCCTTAAAAAATAACGGAAATTTAATTATGAACAAGAAAAACATTTATGATTGAAATTTGATGACTCTATGGTTTAGGTGGCTATTTTTATCAATTATTTTTAAAACATACTGTGATTTCAAAGACCACTAAGGAATATACCTTAGAAGAGAGTGATGTTTTTGAGGACTGATGAATTTGAATAGATTTTCATAAAGTTAAAAAAGTGTTTTATCGCTACACCATTTCTCATATTACCCATCATTAGGGAAGGATTTTTTATCTGTTGTTTCCAAAAAGGTCATGTGTTGTGTACACATGAAGAATGTTAGGTTAATTTCCTATTACTCTTGAAAAATTATCATCCATGAGAAGAACTATTTAACTCATTATCTAGAATCTGATGTAGTGATCTTTTAATTATGATTTGGTGAAATTATCTCTTTGGGGAGAATTGAGACACATAAACGGATAATAAAATCCTCATGTATAAATTAAAATATAAGGAGAATAATATTAACAAATAATATGGTTATATCTTATCAATGATTATGATTATTAAGTGAATTATCATCATGGGAAGGTGAATAAGGTGGAAGATTATTTGAGTAGAATGGTTTCTTACCCCATACTCACAATTAGGATTCAAAGGTATCCATTATATTAGACATGTGAAGGATGGAAGAGGTAATAATAAAATGTTCAAAATCCTACCTTTCTCAAATTACTTCTAAACCATCCTTTATTTATAGGACCAAAGAGGCTCAAAAAGATAATGGCGCACTATAGAATAATGTATAAAATATTCCATAGATCAATATTTACAAAAATAGAATATAGGGTTTAGAACAATGATATATGTCTAATCATAATTGGAACTAAATAGGGAAATCAATGATGATGTACATAGATCATCCCTCTTTATTCATCCAAAACCAATATTCTGTATAGATATTTGAAGCAAATATTCTTGTTGGAAATCATAACGAGTGATATTACTAAATATTTATCTCATCACTCTATTTGATAATAGGTAAATGAAGAATTAATGGTGTTTAAGGGTATAATAAAATCATTTCCAATACCATTAAGGAAATGGGAAAACATAACCATTGACTTTTTCAAAGTAATCCTCATGGTATCTAAAGACAATAATGACTTCTAGGTGGTAGTCAATCATCATAAAAAGCTACACATTTCATTTATATAAAGAATGGTTTTTCACATGCACGATGTACCATAATATACACATGGGAATTAGTAAGACTACATGGATTTCCCATGAACATTGTATACGATCATGATTTGAGTTTTAACCTATGGTCTTGGAGAATCCTTCAGAAATCATTGAATATAGAGTTCAGTTTCAGTACGTCTTATCACCCTCAAATGGATGACCACACTAAAAGGGACATTAAATCTATATATGATATTTTTCTATCATGTTAAATGGATTTAAAATGAATATGGTCTCAACACATTCCCTTAATGGTGTTCTGATATAACAATAATTTCTATCATAGAACTCATATAGATCATTATGAGTCTCTATATAGGATGAGGTGTTATAATCTAAAATTATAGGTTGACATTAGATAGTTAAAGATAAGGAAAAATGATCTCCTCAAAGCGATTGTAACACACCGATATTTTATGAGATAAATTATTTTTAATTTATTTTATGTCTTCTGTTTCACGCTACACCATGATATGTGTGTGCAATACGCAACATCATCATAGATTTTAGTATACGAAACACAATTCTAAGATTGTGTTACACACAATTTCATGTTCTTTTGATATAATTCATTTTATACAATACCATGTATAAGTGAACAACTGAATATCATAACATAGTCACTATAATGGAAGGTATGAATAGTATTAACTTCCTTATAAATACTATTTTAATGAAATGATATGATTCTATAAAAAAATAAAATCACTCTTTATGGATTGAATATAATATTTAAAATTAATCTTATTTTTTTTTCTAGACATTATATACGAACAAATTCATATTTTCAAATAAATGAAGTATTTTTCAGAAAATGAAGTATTTCCACATTTTGATGGAACACCCATTTTAAATATAGTTTTTAAAACTTTAAAATATTCTATTTAACGAAACAAACTTCTTATTTGGAAGATTTATATAAACGTTTTCTATGGATTAATTTTTTTATATTTTTCTGATATGTTTAAAATTTCGATGAATAGTAAAATTATAATAAATTTTAATAGAAAAAAACTTTTCATCAAAAAATTAATTTATGTAATTTAAATTCATTAATTAATAGTTTAAAAGTATAAATATAATATATTTTTATCACTCTATATAATTTATTTTTTTGTAATTAATTTTACATTGAATTCAAATGTAAAAGCATTTCAATTTTTATAATGTTTTAGAATTAAAAAACCTGTTATTTCGTTTCAAAAAAAGAATAATTTTAAATTAATTTCTAAAACATCAATGTTTTTAATTTTTTTAAATTTCCTCCATATTTATAATTAGTAGGTCCAAATTATGTAAATAGATTTATTTTATTTTTGGGCATTATTAATAGTATCTTTGGTAGTTTTTATTGATACGGTGAAAGGGAAAACTAGGTAATTAAGGATAAGAATACTTTTATACGATTAACATAACGCTTGTATTAATATAATTGGATGTGTTTTTTTATACCTAAATCATCCATGGGTTGAAATTTTGTCCATTGTAAGCCACTTGGATGAGATTAGGACATTTATTTTATTTTATTTAAAGTGAAGCTAAATATGACTCACTCAAATTTTAATAACTAAAACATAATTTATATTAAGATATATAGATGGTAAATTAGATTATAAATACATATATGAAATAAAAGAGGTTTTTCTTTATCTTGGTAAGTTTTTTTGTAATTTTTACGAAATATATAATTACATTATAGACTTACAATTTGATGGTGTATAAATTAATTAATTGTTGATAAATCAATAAATCAATTATTATTAATGTTATAACAACCAATGAAAGACCCAAAAAAATTTATAATTATTATTTTTCGAGTATATATAGACCATAATCACCCAATGTTAGAGTTATTTACCCCTTAGATTAATATGGATGGTATTATAATAGTTAAATTATTTTATTTAAATTGATGATAATGTTGTGACGTTCATAATTATATAAGTATATCATTTTTAATGTTGAATTTTATAGTAGATAGATTATAGGAAAAGTATTATTATTAATAATAGTATATTTGTATTCATATTATTATTTTATATGCAATTTTTAACCAAGAATATGTATATTAAATAATTAAACAAAACCGATGTGGTAATTATTTTATTAATGGGAATACCAAACTAATGTTATTAAAAATATTACAATAAATATAATTTTAGAAAATTAATATAACTTTTGATTTTTAAATATTTCAAATACCCAATAGAGATATTATAAAATATCTGGTTTTATGGTAACATCTTATATTAACATTTTTAAAAAGCCATGAATTGAATAGATTCAAAATTGACACTATTGTTGTTTTGTCCAAAAAATGATTTATTAAATTATCATAAAATCATAAATCGATATTAAGAAATATAAAATTTTAATATTGTAGAAAAATATCTAAGTTTATTATTCATGGTCTAATTTACATCAAATAAATAAAATATTTCAGCCATTGAATATTGAAATATTTAATGTCTTAATTAAAATTAAATAGAATAACTAAGTGTGAATTAAAATGATTAGATTTAAATTGACATAATAAATTTCATAAATTTTATTAATTTATGAGATTATAATAATATCATATCTTAGCTTATAATATATCTCATTATGCATTTATTTTATTGATTTTAAAATTATTATAAACTAATAGTTTTTGAAATTCCAAAAGTGCCCCTCACCTCAATTATAAAAGGGAACGTCCTTCTTAAATTCATATCATCAATTTGAGACTTAAATATCAGCCATACATTGACCTTTCCCCTTTTAAACTTCCATAGTTAGATTGTAGAGGTGATGGTCATCTTCAAATACCATCTCTAGTGCACTAAGAAAAGATTTAGAGGAATCACGTCAAGGAAGAGGTATTTTGTTCTACCAATTCTTTCAAAATTACTTCTTCTTATACTACCAATTAATTAGTTCGTTAATTATAAAGTAACAAAATAAATGTCACTAATATAATGATATGTTATTATAATTATGATACAACCATATTCCACGTTCTATCCATCCTATGAAAAATGAAATCACCACGCCTGTGTACATACGACTTACGATCTCAACGTCATGGTGTAATATGTTTTTCACCACCACCTTAATTAGATACATATAATTATGGAAATAATTACTATATATGATTATTATAACATGATACTAATTATGAAATATTATACACCATCCAATTCAATATCATTCAACAATTATGGGAATTATATCGCTGCTTATGCGTACGTATGACCTACCATCTCCACGATGTGATGTGATTCATTATACATGATATTCATTAATGAATGATTATATACATTAATTTAATTAATAAATATGAAATATATTATAATTACGTAAATTATATGACTATAAAGAAATGTTTTAGGTATAAAAACAAAATGGGAAGATATTTATGGGAGATGATGAAGATATTTCACCAACATCATAGAATACATTCCATGTTTAGAAAAAAAAACCTTTCCTTTGGGTACATATTTGTGTAATGTATTAAGTATTCCACAATAGAAATGAAATTTCCATGTACATCAGGATTGGGTCATTAGAGTTGTTATCCAAGTAAATTTTTATTCAACCATTGGAAACTAGGATGCGAAAACTTCATGATATACCTACATGTATTTATAAGGATAAGTCTAAGGATGTCCTAAGGATATGTCTAAGTATAGGTTAAAAAACAAGGATTCTATTATAATCATCACTATCATAGTGTCAAACTAAAGATATTGTAGATTGAAATATTGTATGTAATTTACCTTAATTTTGTGTTTCTAATATATGAAATGTATTTCTCACACTTTCATTTCTGGTCTTAGTCAATAGTGAAAAATACATAGGACATAGTTTAACATTGAATACATAAAATGTGGAATGTATGGGAATTATGATGATCGAGTTCCTAAGTGGAAATATCATGAACAGAATCAAGATGACGGTATGAGTATTGGTCATACTGCTGAGGATAAAGAGATTATAATTGACATGGGAATGGTATGTGATGTTCTTATAGTATTACCTTAGTTAATACTATGAAGATTGAGGTTGAGAAACATGAAGATATGATTCATATTTTAGGAAATAAAAATATGATGGATCCTAATTAATATTTTATGAATATAGTTGGTTTATTGAGATGTATATGTTTCTAAAATCAATGATTATGTTATATGAATCCTGAAATACATAAGTGCTTTCAGTATATGTTTTTCATTATGTATTTAGAAGGATATTCTGAATAGATATAATGATAAAAAAGTGATTTAAGGGTATGGTTATATACTTGGACAACACATGATTAAGATACATATGACCCTTTGAATGATCCTTATGTTTAGATAATGATGTTTGGATAAAGATATATTGGATTTGAATAATTAAACTGGATGATGCTTGATTCTTGAGAACTAATTATGGATTTGTCGACAAGAGGATTATTCTATAACGGATGAAGTATATAACTTTTTGGGACATAAGGAATAATCAAATGTGAATTGGATTAAGGAAAATACATGTTTTCAATAAGGATATCTGATAATTCAGGTTATTAGTGTGGCCCAATAGAATACATGACGAAGGTGTTCACATATTTCAAATGTGACCAACCTAAGATATCTTATGATATCTTATGAATAAATTTTAATCCGAGTCTGTGAACCTTTTTTTATAGTTTTGGATTTTCATATTTCATAAGCATTGTAAGGATATCATTTTTTTTTGAATTTTATGTTAAAAATCAGATGTTGTTTGATAGAATAATGAAACATTTCACCATATATGGACTTATTCATGTTTGATATCTTGTTATTTTTTGTGATAAATGAAGATGGAATGACCTATCCTTCAATTTATAGATTTCATTCTCTACTAACACATCAAGAAATTGAGAAATTCAACTTCAATTATTTGAAAGGGTGATGAAGTGGAAATTGTTCAAGGAATGACTTATGGTAATATTCTACAGAAATCTAGTATGTATTTATTATCATGTTATTTAACTTTAGTAAAAGTATATTTAAAAACAATAAATTTATCCTAGTACCTTATTATCCGATGAATAAGATGATCCCTTAAATAATCACATATTTATGGTTTTTTGTTTGTTAACTTTCTCCTAACCTTGCTCTCTATCACTCTCCATCAGAACATGATTGTTATATTTTTTCTTCCATATCCATATTTTCTCTGCTCATCTATGTTCTTATATATGGAATCCTTGTGAGTAGATACATTGGGTAACCGTTATCTTTTTAACATTCCATTTAATATGATGTTTTAGAATTCTTTTTTACGATGTGGGTTTCTTTAAATAAATTTTAATGTATTAATCTTTTTATAACCCCAAAAAAGTTCAAAGGAGAATTTAATTTTAAGGAGGGTAGAATGTAACACCCCATGATTTTATGAGATGGATTCTTTTTAATTTATTTTATGCCTTCTGTTGAATGCCACACCATGATAATCTTTCACAACATGAGACACTGGCTTCGATTGTGGTATATGAAATAAAATGATTGTCTTGTGTTGCTAACAATTTCAATTTCTTTTGACAAAATTAATTTCATGAAATATTGAGTATATCTGAAAAACTAAATATTATAACCTAGTCATTTTAATGGTTGATATAACATCCTTCTAAAAACTATTTTAATGAAAATATGTGATTCTATAATATAATAAAATCCCTCTTTTTGGATTTAATCTAACATTTGAAATTCATGATATATTTTTTCTAGGCATGATATAATAACTAATTCAATTTTTCATATAAATGATATATTTTTCAAAAAATAAATAATTTATTATTTTTGATGGCGCACCCATTTTAAATGTTGTATTTGACATTATTATATATTCTATTTTTAAAAAACATCTTCTTTGAAAAAATGATATAAAAATTTTATTTGGATTAATTTTTTACATTTCTTTGATAAGTTTTAAATTTTTATGAATAATAAAATTATACTAAATTTTAATAAAAAAAACAGTTTATCATAGAACCAATTAATGTCTTTAAATTATATTATTGAATAGTTTTAAAGTATAAATATAATATTTTTCTATAATTCAATATAATGTATATCAATAATATTAATTTTAATTGAATTCTTATGTAAAACAATTTCAATCTTTTGCAGTGTCTTAACTTTTGAAAACTCGTTCTCTCTTTCTAAAGAAGGGAATAATTTTAAATTATTTACTAGAAATTTTGTGTTTTTAATTTAAAAAATTCCTTAATTATTTCGAATCATTAGGTACAAATTATATAAATAGATTTATTTTATTTTTGGGCATTAGGAATAATAAATTTGGTAATTTTTATTAATAAGGTAAATTGGAAAAACGAGTAATTAATTGTAAGAATAATTTAATGAAATTATCATAACACTTGTCTTAAAATAATTTGATGAGTTTTTTTCCCTATATAATTATTTGGCCGAAAGGGTTCCCTTTGGAAGCCATTTGTTTGATATTATGGCATTTAATTTATTTTTTATAATGAAAATTTAAATATGTCCCACTCAAGTTTTAATAAGTAAACAATTTTTTATAAATGGATAAATAAAATATAAAATTTATTATATATAATTATTTAAAATCTATCATTTTTTATTTATCATGGTAGTTTATTTTTAATTTTTAGGTTATATATAATTATCTTAATGACTTATAGTATGATGGTGTAAAAATTAATTTTGTGATGAGAAATCAATAAAATAATAATTATTAAAATTATAAAAACCATTGAAAAATCCAAAACTATACCAATTATTATTGGTATAGTATATATCGATCATAATCATACAAGGGTAAATTTATTTAACATTTTTATCCATATGGAAGAGATTGTGACACTTATATTATTTTATTAAAAGTATTGTTAAAGTTATCACATTCATAGATTAATAAGTATAACATTTTTAATGTTGAATTTTATAGAAGCTAAATTAGACTAAAAGTATTCTTATCAAATATTGTATATTAATCTTCCTCGTAGTATTTTATTTTTAATTTTTTCGATACAAATATGTAAATTAAATAATTTCACCAAACTGATGTAGTAATTATTTTATTAATGGAAATATCAAATTAATGTTATTAAAAATTTTAAAATAAATATTATTTTAGCTAATTAAAATATAAAATGAATTTTATAGATGAACTAGACCCCATAGGAATATAATAAAATAATTTTATCAATGGTAACATCTTATCTTATATTTTAAAAAATCCATGAATTGAATAGTGTCAAAATTTACCCTATTGTTGTTTTGAAAAAAGAATGTTTTATTAAATTATTTAAAATACATAAAACATTTTTAAAAAATTGAATAATTTTTATATGGTATAATATTATCTAGGTTACTAATTAATGGTCTAATTGACATCAAATAAATAAATATTTCACCCTAATATTGAAATACTTTTTGTCATAATTAAAATTGAATAGAATAACTAAGTGTGAATTAAAAGGATAAGGTTTAAATTGACATCAAAACTTGCCTAAATTTTATTTATTGAAGATATTACAAGATTTTAATATCATATCTTAAAATATATCTCATTTTTAGGTATTTGAATTTATTTTGGAATTATTATCAGTTACGAGTTTCAAAAATTTTAAAAGTAACCCTCACCAAAATTATAAACAGGAACCTCCATCCTCACTTATTTACATCAATTTGAGCCTTGAATCTCATCCATCCCCTAATATTTTACCTTATAAACTCTCCTAGTTACATTCTATAGATTATAGTATTCTTAAAAGGCCAACTCTAGTGCACTAAGAATAGATTTCGAGGAAGCACGTTGAGGAAGTGGTAATCTATTCTATCGATTCATTCAATCTTATTTCTTCTTCTAATCCATCTTAATTATTTTTTAATTATCATCTGAAAACATAAGTATCAATAATATACTGATATGTTATTAAAATTATTAATGAATCATATTCCACCTTTTATCCATCCTACGAAAAATGAAATCACCATGCGTGCATACATATTACTTACTGTCTCCATGTTGTGGTGTAATCTGTTTTCACTACCACCTTACATGCATGGGTATAATGGTGGAAATAATAACTATATATGATTATTATAACATGATACTAATTCTGATATATTATACACTATCCACTTCAATACCATTAAAATTTTATGGGAATTATATTATCGATCATGTGTACGTATGGCCTACCCACTCTATGATGCGATGTGATTAATTCTACATGTTACTCATAAAACCACAATTCTATACATTAATGCAGTGAATAAATATGATATATATTATCATTATATAAATGATATAACTATAACCTAATAAGTGTAACATGAACTTATCAGAAAAAACATGAATAAGAACATAAATATATTAATATCATAATAATGATTGACATTAAAATATGTTAT
The DNA here is from genome assembly GCA_963277665.1 of Viscum album. Classification (NCBI taxonomy): domain Eukaryota; kingdom Viridiplantae; phylum Streptophyta; class Magnoliopsida; order Santalales; family Viscaceae; genus Viscum; species Viscum album. The sequence goes on along the minus strand of OY728167.1, from coordinate 459,809,728 downwards.
GATTATTATTATAATGGTTATGATATTTATATGTTCATATAATTTCCATTATTTTATTAGGCATTCCATGTTTAGAAAAAACAAAAATAACCTTGACTTTTGGTACATATTTGTGTAATGTATTAAGTATTCCACAATAGAAATGAAATTTCCATGTACATCAGGATTGGGTCATTAGAGTTGTTATCCAAGTAAATTTTTATTCAACCATTGGAAACTAGGATGCGAAAACTTCATGATATACCTATATGTATTTATAAGGATATGTCTATGGATGTCCTAAGGATATGTCTAAGTATAGGTTAAAATACAAGGATTCTATGAGAATCGTGACTATCATAGTGTCCAACTAAAGATATTGTAGATTGAAATATTGTATGTAATTTACCTTAATTTTGTGTTTCTAATATATGAAATATATTTCTCACACTTTCGTTTCTGGTCTTAGTCAATAGTGAAAAATACATAGGACATAGTTTAACATTGAATACATAAAATGTGGAATGTATGAGAATTATGATGATCGGGTTCCTAAGTGGAAATATCATGAACAGAATCAAGATGACGGTATGAGTATTGGTCATACTGCTGAGGATAAAGAGATTGTAATTGACATGGGAATGGTATGTGATGTTCTTATAGTATTACATTAGATAATACAATGAATATTGAGGTTGAGAAACATGAAGATATGATTCATATTTTTGGAAATACAAATATGATGGATCCTAATTAATATTTTAAGAATATAGTTGGTTTATTGAGATGTATATGTTTCTGAAATCAATGATTATGTTATATGAATCCTGAAATACATAAGTGCTTTCAGTATATGTTTTTCATTATGTATTTGGAAGGATATTATGAATAGATATAAGGATAAAAAAGTGATTTAAGGGTATGGTTATATACTTGTACAACACATTATTAAGATACATATGACCCTTTGAATGATCCTTATGTTTAGATAATGATGTTTGGATAAAGATATATTGGATTTGAATAATTAAACTGGATGATGCTTGATTCTTGAGAACTAATTATGGATTTGTCGACAAGAGGATTATTCTATCACGGATGAAGTATATAACTTTTTGGGACATAAGGAATAATCCAATGTGAATTGGATTAAGGAAAAGACATGTTTTCAATAAGGATATCTGATAATTCAGGTTATTAGTGTGGCCCAATAGAATACATGATGAAGGTGTTCACATATTTCAAATGTGACCAACCTGAGATATCTTATGATATCTTATGAATAAATGTTAATCCGAGTCTGTGAACCTTTTTTTATAGTTTTGGATTTTCATATTTCATAAGCATTGTAAGGATATCATTTTTTTCGAATTTTTATGATAAAAATCAGATGATGTTTGATAGAATAATGAAACATTTCACCATATATGGACTTATTCATGTTTGATATCTTGTTATTTTTTGTGATAAATGAAGATGGAATGACCTATCCTTAAATTTATAGATTTCATGCTCTACTAACACATCAAGAAATTGAGAAATTCAACTTCAATTATTTGAAAGGGTGATGAAGTGGAAATTGTTCAAGGAATGACTTATGGTAATATTCTACAGAAATCTAGTATGTATTTATTATCATGTTATTTAACTTTAGTAAATGTATATTTAAAAACAATAAATTTATCCTAGTACCATATTATCCGATGAATCAGATGGTCCCTTAAATAATCACATATTTATAGTTTTTTGTTTTTTAACTTTCTCCTAACCTTGATCTCTATCACTCTCCATCAGAACATGATTGTTATATTTTTTCTTCCATATCCATATTTTCTCTGCTCATCTATGTTCTTATATATGGAATCCTTGTGAGTAGATACATTGGGTAACCGTTATCTTTTTAACATTCCATTTAATATGAGGTTTTAGAATTCTTTTTTACGATGTGGGTTTCTTTAAATAAATTTTAATGTATTAATCTTTTTATAACCCCAAAAAAGCTCAAAGGAGAATCTAATTTTAAGGAGGGTAGAATGTAACACCCCATGATTTTATGAGATAGATTCTTTTTAATTTATTTTATGCCTTCTGTTGAATGCTACAGCACGATAATCTTTCACAACATGAGACACTCGATTCGATTGGGGTATATGAAATAAAATGATCGGCTTGTGTTGCTAAAAATTTCAATTTCTTTTGACAAAATTAATTTCATGAAATATTGAGTATATCTGAAAAACTAAATATTATAACCTAGTCATTTTAATGGTTGATATAACATCCTTCTAAAAACTATTTTAATGAAAATATGTGATTCTATAATATAATAAAATCCCTATTTTTGGATTTAATCAAACATTTGAAATTCATGATATATTTTTTCTAGGCATGATATAATAACTAATTCAATTTTTCAGATAAATGATGTATTTTTCAAAAAATAAATAATTTATGCTTTTTGATGGCGCACCCATTTTAAATGTAGTTTTTGACATTATTATATATTATATTTTTAAAAAACATCTTCTTTGAAAAAAGGATATAAAAATTTTATTTGGATTAATTTTTTACATTTCTTTGATAAGTTTTAAATTTTTATGAATAATAAAATTATACTAAATTTTAATAAAAAAAACTTTTTATCATAAAACCAATTAATGTCTTTAAATTATATTACTGAATAGTTTTAAAGTATAAATATAATATTTTTCTATCATTCAATATAATGTATATCAATAAGATTAATTTTAATTGAATTCTTAGGTAAAATAATTTCAATCTTTTGAAATGTTTTAACTTTTGAAAACTTGTTCTCTCTTTCTAATGAAGGGAATAATTTTAAATTATTTACTACAAATTTTGTGTTTTTAATTTAAAAAATGCCTTAATTATTTCGAATCATTAGGTACAAATTATATAAAGAGATTTATTTTATTTTTGGGTTTTAGGAATAATAAATATGGTAATTTTTATTAATAAGGTAAATTGGTAAAACGAGTAATTAATTATAAGAATAATTTAATGAAATTATCATAACACTTGTCTTAAAATCATTTGATGAGTTTTTTCCCTATATAATGATTTGGCCGAAAGGGTTCCCTTTGGAAGCCATTTGTATGATATTATGGCATTTAATTTATATTTTATAATGAAAATTTAAATATTTCCCACTCAAGTTTTAATAACTAAACAATTTTTTATAAATGGATAAATAAAATATAAAATTTATTATATATAATTATTTAAAATCTATCATTTTTTTATTTATCATGGTAGTTTATTTTTATTTTTTAGGATATATATAATTATCTTAATGACTTATAGTATGATGGTGTACAAATTAATTTTGTGATGAGAAATCAATAAAATAATAATTACTAAAATTATAAAAACCATTGAAAAATCCAAAACTATAACAATTATTATTGGTACAGTATATATCGATCATAATCATATAAGGGTAAATTTATTTAACATTTTTATCCATATGGAAGAGATTGTGACACTTATATTATTTTATTAAAAGTATTGTTAAAGTTATCACATTCATATATTAATAAGTATAAAATTTTAATGTTGAATTTTATAGAAGCTAAATTAGACTAAAAGTATTCTTATCAAATATTGTATTTTAATATTCATCATAGTATTTTATTTTTAATTTTTTCGATACAAATATGTAAATTAAATAATTTCACCAAACTGATGTAGTAATTATTTTATTAATGGAAATATCAAATTAATGTTATTAAAAATTTTAAAATAAATATTATTTTAGATAATTAAAATATAAAATGAATTTTATAGATGAACTAGACCCCATAGGAATATAATAAAATAATTTTATCAATGGTAACATCTTATCTTATATTTTAAAAAATCCATGAATTGAATAGTGTCAAAATTTACCCTATTGTTGTTTTGAAAAAAGAATGTTTTATTAAATTATTTAAAAGACATAAAACATTTTTAAAAACTATAATAATTTTTATATGGTATAATATTATCTAGTTTACTAATTCATGGTCTAATTGAAATCAAATAAATAAATATTTCACCCTAATATTGAAATATTTTTTGTCATAATTAAAATTGAATAGAATAACTAAGTGTGAATTAAAAGGATAAGGTTTAAATTGACATCAAAACTTGCCTAAATTTTATTTATTGATGATATTACAAGATTTTAATATCATATCTTAAAATATATCTCATTTTTAGGTATTTGAATTTATTTTGGAATTATTATCAGTTACGAGTTTAAATTTTTTTAAAAGTACCCCTCACCAAAATTATAAACAGGAACCTTCATCCTCACTTATTTATATCAATTTGAGCCTTCAATCTCATCCATCCCCTAATATTTTACCTTATAAAATTCCATAGTTACATTCAATAGATTATAGTATTCTTAAAAGGCCAACTCTAGTGCACTAAGAATAGATTTCGAGGAAGCACGTTGAGGAAGTGGTAATCTATTCTATCGATTCATTCAATCTTATTTCTTCTTCTAATCCATCTTAATTATTTTTTAATTATAAACTGAAAACATAGGTATCAATCATATACTGATATGTTATTAAAATTATTAATGAACCATATTCCACCTTTTATCCATCCTACGAAAAATGAAATCACCATGCGTGCATACATATGACTTACCGTCTCCATGTTGTGGTGTAATCTGTTTTCACTACCACCTTACATGCATGGGTATAATGGTGGAAATAATAACTATATATGATTATTATAACATGATACTAATTCTGATATATTATACACCATCCACTTAAATAGCATTAAAATTTTATGGGAATTATATTATCGCTCATGTGTACGTATGGCCTACCCTCTCTATGATGCGATGTGATTAATTCTACATGTTCCTCATAAAACCACTATTCTATACATTAATGTAGTGAATAAATATGATATATATTATCATTCTATAAATGATATAACAATAACCTAATAAGTGTAACATGAACTTATCAGAAAAAACATGAATAAGAACATAAATATATTAATATCATAATAATGATTGACATTAAAATATGTTATGATTATTATTATGATGGTTATGATATTTATATATTCATATAATTTCCATTATTTTATTAGGCATACAATTTGACTGATCATAATTGGTAAGGGATAATTTTGAAATCTCATTATTATCCGAGATTGTTTATTCATAGGTATTTACGGGGGTATATTTATCATCCAAATCCATGTACCCTAAATATTTAATTCTATTTCTATTCATATAAAATTTCTAAATGTCAATTTTACCCGTCGCTGAATTTTAGTTTTTTTGAAATGGTAAGAAATGAATCTTTTATCGATATTTAATATGAGGTATGTTTTGAATTTACCAGAAAAAGTGCGGGATTAATGTTTTTAACCTATAAGACATGATTGTATATTTAAACTTTCATGAAAAATTATTTTTATGAACATTCCCATACACTTTTTTAATGTTACTTTCAAAAAATTAATTCCATTTAAAATTTTGTTGCATTTTGAGTAAATAAAACTTCTTTAAAGAAGAAAGGAAGTTTTACTCAGGAATTAATTTCATGCGTTACATAGAAACTGTCTTCCATAAATCTGACATTTTCTCAATAGGGTTACGTCTCTATAAATATTATTATTATGATTATATTCTGGTTATTATGGAATGATATTTATGAAATCCATTTGTTTTACATAGATTATGTTATCACAAAATGATGTTTAAGAAACCCATTTTATTCATTGGGTTATGGTATGATGTCTGATTTAGGTTTTTGTGGATCATTTAAGAAGGATTTCATTATGATATGGGTTGGAACTATATCTCCCTCTAATGCATTGTGTAAATATTTATATCTCTTGAGGTAGACGTGGCTGAAATGGAAAATAAATCTGCTTCAGTAATATAGGGTTGTAATAGCATGTAAACCCAGTTCATTAATGGTCTTTGTCCACTATGATGGTCTTGGAAATTAGCCTTTCCTGATATGGAAATGAATTTCAATGGTTAAGTGTTGGAAAAAATTTCATGTTTTATGTGAATGCTAGTTTTTCATGGTTTATGTTACTTTATGTTTTATGCCTCAAGTACTACAAATATTTATTTTATAAATCAATATTTTGATACATAAGGTATATTTTCATATATTTATATTATTATGTTATTGTTTTATTTGATGTTCTCCAATTTTACGCTTACTAAGAATTTGATCTCACCCTTTTTAGGTTTTCCTTCCAATAGGATTTAAAGAAAGGATTTAGGTTGAAAACTGAAGGGGGAGTTCGTTACGAGAGATGTTGAAGATCGTTCTCCAATCTGGAAGAATGTCTTCCGAGTTTCCAAATACAATAAAATAATACAATATTTAGGAAAGTATTTTTTAAATGTATTATTAATTCCATATAAGAAATGTATTTTCCATGTATTTCAGGCTTTAGTTATTAGAGAGATGATGCAGTAGGTTCAAACCATTAAACATCATATGAAATGAAAAATAAGTTTATAGAAAAGATATATATACAATCCTCAATGTGATATAGAGTTTGGGGTCAGAGATAAATTTTCCTTCATGTATCATCATGGAATAATTTCATGAGGTTTGAGAATAAAGGAAATATTATTCCAAGATACATTGACACATTTAGGATCTTAGACCACATTAGAGCTGAGGAATATCGACTAACACTCATGAATTTCCTATATAATGGCATTATTTTTTCATTATAATCTTCCTGATGATGTACATAATAGACCCCTCGCATGTGTTGAATCCATAGGTGGTGCCCTTGGTTGGAAATCAATTCTATGTTGAGTAGCTAGTAAAGATTTTTTATTATAGAGAAAATGTTTGACAAAAACAGACCAGTGACATATTCAAAATGAAATGGAAGAACCATATGTATGAGTAATAAATCATGAAACAATAGGAGGTGATAAAACATATGTACGAACATCTATTTTACAGTTAGATATAAAAAAATGAGGGAGAAATTTTTTATATGGGAGGAATTTAATTACCCTAATTTACACAAATAAAATTCCCAAGTTAAATCAATATATTTTATAAGTAGAAATATATTTATATAAAAGAAATGAACTACATTGGTCACTTTGGATCATTATAGCCTATCATATTCGAAATTCTGTTATGAATAATTTTCATAAATAATACAGACATTATACAATGACCATTATGATAAGGATATATTAAGTGTTATGAAAAAATTATAATTGACATAGATAGAGGATGAAATAGCCTCAACTAATAGGATGACACACAATGAAGCCCAAATATTGGATCATTAGAAGGAGATGGAATCATTGTCTTTTTCGACTGACCAATCCCAAGTCATGATCCAACAACTAAAGCATGACCAAAGTCATATACGAGGGATGTCCATTATTATCGAGATCATGACCCAAACAGTGTCTTCTTAACCACCCTGTGAATTCCCTACCAATGTACACCATACCATTTTAGAATATAATGATGTAATAAGGGGTCATGTATATAGAACATAGTATTATGAATTTGAATATTTTACTTTTTAATAAAATAATTATTATATTTACCCATTCTGATTATTAGAATTTTTAACTTGTTGATAAAATATATATTTTGAAAGGAAGGAACATTTTTATTTTTCCATAAATACATTCCATTAATCAAAATTTGATTTTCATAACATTATGTATTTTTATATACGATTAATTTTCATATAATATTCTTATTTATTATTATTTTTTCATGTGGTAATGATAATATAATTTAATGAATCACAATTTAATCATGGTAAAGGGAAGAAAAATTTTATCATCCATAAAACTATTAATTTCCATAAATGGTTATTTTATTTAGAATATAAAATAAAAATATTTAGATATATGTTTTTGTTAATTTTTTTTAAATTATAATGTTGAAATTAGCCAATGGTGTTTTTAAATTATTTTCTGAGGCAATTTATTTTTTGGGTAAAAATTAAATATGATATATATATGGTATCTATTAGGAAGTAAAAAATTCTCAAAAGTGGTGTACTAAATTATGTAATGATTATCCAAGAAAAAAAATTATATTTCCCCATAAAAATAATATAATTTTTTATGATATTTGATTCCATTTATAAAACCATAATAAAACCTATAAAACCATTATTATATTTAAATGTTCAAAAATTAATTCCGTATAAACATGTCTCACCTCCAAATACCCAAGGATATTATTTTTATGAATTTTGTTATTAACCATATAAAAAAATAACAACTACTTCAATTTGGAAGAAGCCATTGGATGAACAATTGTTGTTTTGTGGATTTGATCATATTATCATATATAGTCCACAACCAAAGATTTGAAATTAATAAATAATTACTCTATATTTTTAATAAAAAATACCATGAACTCCCATTAAACTTCAATAAAAATCTATTTATCATGAATTTAATCTACCTTTACCTCTATGTAAACCACCTATGGTTTCATAAATATCATAATTCACTCCCCAAACTCTATTAGATGTGACACCTTATCATAAGGGATCTCTCACTATTATTGTCACAACCTGTCCCCCGGGGCCCGTGCTGTAACTACCCCAATCTGGCCTTCCATATGCTAGGGGACGACGACTAGCAGCGAAAGGCATAATACCTAAAATGGGAAGGCATTGCCTATATAACCTGAAAACTAACACAAACCTAGCACATACGAACACTAGCTAAGTGTATAGTAAAAGAGTGTGTACAGTAAGCAAAATGGGCCAGAATACAATCCCAACTGGAAAGTACAAGGAAAACTAAAAAGTACATGTAAACTCTAACAGCTCCTGTGAACACCTACCAAGGATCCTACCTGAAGGGTAGGTACAACTCTTGTATGGTCATCTCTACGGTATGCCCTGTCTATGGTCCACCCCCCATGCTTCCTCTAGTCCTGGTACACTAGTCCTCAATCAGCGCTGCCCGTCGTCTGCACCAAACACAACATGGTGCGGGTGTCGCCCGCGAAGGGGTGAATATAACGATACTCAATAGAGACCCCGAGACCCATAAAGGTATTACTAAATCCAAAATGTATAAACCAAAAAACATGTAAACATCAAACAACCGTACTTAGGTATATGCTCATACATATACCAAAGTTATCAAGTATACCCATCTCAATCATCAAGAAACACAAGGTCCAACTAAAAAGACCAAAGCTCAATTATTACACAAGGAAGGAATACCACTAAGGTTAAACCACAAAGGCAAGTACCACAAAGGCAACACCACACCGATGAATACCATAAAGGTATCACCACGAAGATAAGTATCACAAAGGTAAGCCACACAGAAGAATACCACCAAGGAATCACCACGAAGGCAAGTACCACACAGGTATGCCACATAGAAAAAAACCATAAAGGTATCACCATGAATGTAAGTACCACACAGATATGCCACACAGAATAATACCACAAAATTTTCACCACGAAGGAAAGTACCATATAGGTATGCCACTTAGAATAATACCAAAAAGGTATCACCACTAAGGTAAGTACCACACGGGTATGCCACACAGAAGAATACCACCAAGGTATCACCATGAAGGTAAGTACCACAAAGGTTCTCCAAAAAGAATAATACAAAAAAGGTATCACCACGAAGGTATGTACCACATAGGTATGCCACACAGAAGAATACCACCGAGGTATCACCACCAAGGAAAGTACAATACATGTACGCCATGTAGAAGAACACAACAAAGGTATCACAATGAAGGTAAGTAGCACACAGGTACACCACACAGTAGAATACCACAAAGGTTTCACCGTGAAGGAATTTTTGAAATAGGTACGCCCCACAGAAGAATACCACAAAGGTATCTCCACGAAGGTAAGTACCAAACAGGTACGCCACGTAGAAGAATATCACCAAGGTATCCCCACGAGGAAAATTACCACACAGTTACACCACATAGAAGAATACCATAAAGGTTTCACCACGAAGGTAAGGACTTGGCTCACACCAGGTATAACATAGTTATGGTAGTAAATATGATTATATGTAACAACTGAATCATATTACTATGTAAAGAGGCAGACCCATGTAGGATCATAAATCATCAGACCCACACAGGATCCTAAATAATTTGACCCAAATAGGATCCTAGTACATCATCAGACCCACATAGGATCCTAGTACAGGAGACCCAAGTGGGATCCTATAGTAGTCCCATGTTTATTCCGAGAGCAGATCCATGTGAGACTCTCCAAAAAAGACCCACAAAGGATCACAAAGCACAGACCCACATAGGATCCCTTTCTCATGTTACAGCCAGCAACATGGATCTCTCACCAGACTCACTTTTTCCTGGAGGGTCCGCTCCTCGAGCCAAAATTTGATACTCCAATATCCACAAAGTCCGATGAAGATGTATCCCAAAGGAAATCCATGTAAAATAGGTCTTAACACAATATACAGTACCTCAATCGGTCTCTCTTTCTGTATGTTAATGTCTTTTTAGTCCCGAGAGCCCAGTTGGATTCGTGTTCGATCCAACCCAGAAGCACCCCAACTTTATCCAAAACACAAGTGTGGTATACCAAAAGGACCTCCTCGATCCAAGGTTTCCAGATCTGCAAATGCTTTGTCAAACGGACGCACACAGCTCTTGTTATGCCTGAATGTGTGGAATGGGTCGAAACTGGTCTAGGTCCAGTCTGAACCGGTCAGACCGTCCTGGCCCGACCTGGGTCCAGCCCACACTAGGGATTCCACTGTGTGGTGGACCGTGGTGAGGATTACCATGGGGATCACTGGCTGGCCAGATGGCCAGCCTCCTATGCATGGTGCGGTCGCGCGCCGTGCCTCCTATAACGATCATCTCGGATGACCGCCCTTCCTTTGCCACTGCGTGACAAGGTAGCAACTCCTGCACTTCGGGAGGCACAAATTTTTGCTTCTATCCCCTTCATGTGTCCAAAATCCATCCTTTCTCCGCCACTATCTGTGGGATGTGGCCCTTCCCCGGCGGCACGGTCGGGCCGCCGCCCTCGTAGTGGCTGGTCGCACTGCCCGTCGTTGCACCTGAGTCCCACCGATGCCAATATTCAACACTGATATCCATCCTCCTCCACTTCGAAGAACACGTCAAAACCCCTAAGGCTACGGTGAGGTTGGGCCATGTCTGTTTGGCCCGCACCCTCCGAATTATGGAGGTATCAAGCAGCTCAATGGTTCTTGAATCACAGAGAACGTCAAGAACGAGTTAGGGGGTATTCAAAATAACAAACCCTACCTCGATTTCTCATTGACGTTGGTGAGGAGAGGAAAATATGAAGTCGGTTACATCATTGTTTTGTCGATCATTGGTTCTTTAGTCATTGGAGATCCTTCGATGGATTTCTTTGGTTCGTGGTTCAGGGTCTCTCGTCACCACCCACCGGAATCGGCTCCGTCCTCCAAGTGTTGGGTGTCACGATACTTTACCAGAGATTTGTCTCTTGGGGAAGCCATCCAATACCCCCCCAAGATCTATATAAATAGGATAGGGGGAGGGTAAGTAACGATCGTGGAATTTATGAAGGTTCATTTAATATGAATCTTCATAAATTTCATCAACGTTGTTACTTAGTATTTGAAACATTCAATCCATTTAATTTTTGTTGGCGTAATTAAATAAGAGTACCAAGAGTCACCTCCCTCATTAAAGAGGGGGTTTAAGGGGGTTGGGTGTTACCCACAACTATGATTTTAATTTGGGGGGTTTCCTAGCTCGGCTGGTCCCCACCACTGAACATAATAATTGGGAGGTTTTAAAAATAAAATAAAAGTTGTTCTTTGTTTTATTTTTATTCTTTTATCTCTCCCACGAAATTCACGAAAACTAAAATTCACCCTCGACCTTCTATAGTCAAGGTGGAGGTCTCTTGAAGAGAATATCGACACTAAAAGTTCAACGGTGCCCTCAGATTTAAATTCGGAGAACCAGTTCAGAATTTATATAATACCACTCACACGTTTACTGAACGTACCCAAAAAAAGATCATAAATATTATAATAGTCACCCTTGTCCTGCTCCAGTCATGGTTAGGCTCTCACTAAGTGAAACACGCCCCAAAAAACACAACGGTACTCTTTGATATTCAATCCGAGTTACCGTTTATAAGTTATGAATCTTACAATAAAATAATTGTCACTCAATTTTTTTATAGACGGCCAAAAACTAACCTTCGCTGGTGGCCCGCGCCAACCAATGTTAGTATCTGCCTAAATAGAGAATACCGTCATGAGTTCAGCGGTGGTCTTAGATTTTCAATACGAGTTACCATTTGTGATAAATAAGAATTTGAAAAATAAAATAATTTATTTGATTATTTATTTACGATTATGCCATTTTTTTGTTTTCTCACTGGATGCTCGCGCCGACTAAACATAAGTCATGCCTAGGGTAAAACTGCCATCCTGAGCGCAATTGTGCCCTCACATTTCTGATCCGAGTAACTATTTAAGAGTTATTCCACATATTCTGGAAAACTACTTACGTGGGTTAACCTAAGATTAACAAAACATTGATGGATCATTCCGGGCACTCTGGGCCTCGAAATCGTGTTCCATCAGATTTCCCAGTGTCGAAAAAATTCCATATAATTAAAAATATGATACATAAATTACATACATTACATTCTCCCCACCATAGGGATTTACATCCCTGAAAGCCACAACATAGACTAAGGAAAACAAATGGGGGGTACTGAACACGAAACTGAGCCTCCCACTCCCATGTTCTCTCCTGGAGGTTCCTGTGCTGCCAGCAAATACGCCCCAGAGGTATCGACCACCCACAAAGGACCCACTCATATAAATCCTAAATCTCTACTAGAACCTTTGTAAACCTCTCCCAAATGTCCATGTCCATCACGCCATGGTCGATAACATGTGATAGATCATGCACGCATCTCCTTAGCTGTAACACAAGGAAATAATTATGCACCTGGTGAATCTGTGTGGAAAGAGATAGATGGTATGCCACCTCTCCCACTCTATTGAGAATCTAGAGAGGTCTGATGAACCTTGGAGAGAACTTGTATCCCCGGCCAAAACTCTCCAAACCATTTTGAGGCGATAACATTAGGAATACATGGTATCCCTCCTCCCGTTGGCATAAGAATTCTGTCAGCTTTGTGCAGTCTTCACTTGCTAACAAGTGATACTAACTCAGCCACTACTTCCTTTATCCCCGGCCATCAGTATTGATTCCGGAGGACCTCGTACATCTTCACCACACCAGGATTTACTGTTGAAGGAGATGTAAGGATCTCCCTCAACACCTCCTCTCGAAGCATCACTGCTACCATGATGTATCCTATTAAAAGGATAACGTGCTCCCCACCATCAAAAAATCCTTCAAGAGACCGCCCTAAGGATATATGAGAACATCGGGCCTTGCATTCAACGTCTCAAGTTGTTCCTCCCGAATTCTATGAAGAATTGGGGGAGTGACAGTCATAGACAAGAGGAATGAAGCCACATCTTTATCCATGTAGGATAGATTCAATGCAGCTAGGTACTCTGTTGCCTCACTCAGCAACTGCAGACCAGACCTTCAACTGAGTGCGTCTTCTACCATGTTCCCCTTCCCAGGAGTATAGACTATCTTAAAGTCAATTTCATAGAGGAACTCTAGCCACACCCATTGGAATAGAAAACTCAAAACTCTTACTTCCACAAGGGTAAGGATGGCTGAATTAAGAGTGATAGGATGCACCCTCCTATTCATGAGTTTAACATGTGTTGCCTGGGTTTTCTTTTTCTCTGACTAAAGAAAAACCTCATCCCAACGTTGTAGATAAACAACAACATTTTTACTAATACAATCAATCTGAGTATGAATTGTGGATGTCTAGTCATACTGAAACTAACGTCGAAGGCCTCGATGCTTCACCAAGAGGTTCCAACTGAAACTCTTCCCTCATGGGTCAGATCATACTGTCGGTGTATGTGTTATTATCGAGTCTCCTCCCATAGGTATCTCAAGATGTGAGGGTCAAGTCAATGGTTCAACCAAAAAATCTAGGTCTTGGAAAATATTTGTGGAATGGTGGAATGATTGGTACCTATGTCTATTGATATAGTATAATGTAATAGACATAGAACATACCTCAAAACATTCCTAGAGCCCTTGGGTCGGACTCCTTAACCGCATGCAGCTATGCTCTTCGCATTTCCTCCAGCTCCTTGAGCCTGGTGGGGACCACAAAGGGGGGTATTTTTAATATGTCGAAATGTACACCACCTCATGCTGCTCCCCTAGCTCTGCTTCCACGTTTGTAGCCCAGTAGATTCATCTATCCCTAACACTTCTTCTTCCCAAAACATTTTTCCAACCCCAAGTCTCTACGACTGGCACCAACTACCTATTTTCCCACTACTAACATTCACTGGCTCTATCTGCTCAGCCAAAGAACATTCAACCACAATGGTTCTCCCTAGCACCCTAACATAGGTAAGAATGAATAGAGGAATAGTGTTGTCTTGGATGTCCCTAAGCACACCTCGATTGGGGGTCCGAGAAATGAAGAACAAACCATGCTATATTAATTGAGTACCTGGGATGGTCGGTACGCCTCGATGAATATTCATCTACCGACATGTCGTCCTGCCGAAGCTGTAGAAGATCTAGATAACTCATAGACACCTCCTCAATCCAGTCCTCAGCCGGCTATGAGTGGGATCTCCATAGAACCTGAGGGGTATCTGATACTGAATCACGCGTAAGGCACTAAGCCTTTATGTGTCCTCTATCAGTACCACCAGTTGTAACTGCTGGCCAACAGGCAGTGATATAGCTGGCGAACTACCCGAAGGTACTATCTCATGTAATGGTCCACGTACTGAAGCCTCTTCACTATGTAGACCATCCTCATGGTCACTCAATCGAAAAGACTCATAGCTAAGATCACCATCTTCTCTACTGGTGTCTCAACTAGGTGGAAAACTCTAGAAACTGCCTTTAGCCAGCCCTCAACAGCATGGGAAACTGTCTCACCTCGAATATTTGGGGGCCTCTACTGCTGGAACTCATGCAATGCACTTAGTCGGCGTGCACCATCTGCCAGTGCGGCTGGTGGTATCTACTACCCATCGAGTGGTGGTGCTGCTGGTACACCACCCACAGGTGCCAACATAGTAAGTGGGCCCTGCACCAGAGCCTCGTCGCTCGGTGGGCCATCATCATGCCCTCGCTCGAGATTCCTAGCAGGCTGTCTATGTAGCGTCATCCTGATAAGGAACAGGTGCGCCACAATGATTACTCTAATCCTAGTGAGTTGACTAATGAAAAAAATAAGAAAACATTTCAAAAAACACACACAATCAGTTTTTTGTGCACTTAGTCAGAAATCAGAAATCAGGGTCCTGGTGTAAGGATACGTTGACTGCCTCACCAACACAAGATTCCTTAAACTGATAACCACAGTCACTACACTTAACACTATTACCGTTAAAAATATCATTTTCATATGTTCTAAAGTGGAATCCACTCCTTTGATACCACATTGTCATGACCCGTCCCCCATGGCTCGTGTTGTGACTACCCCAAGCCCACCTTCCATATGCCAGCGGGTGGAGACTAGCACCAAAAGGAGTATTTTCTAAAATAGGGTGGCATTGCCTTTATAACCTGAAAATTCACACAAACCAAGCACACAACAAGATAAGAACACTAGAAAAATGTGTAGTAAAAGAGTGCATACAGTATGAAAAAGGGGCCAGAATACATTCCCAACTGGAATGTACAAGGAAAACTGAAAAGTAAAAGTAAACTGGAACAACTCACGTGAACACACTCCATGGATCCTACCTGAAGGGTAGGTACAACTCTCATAGGACCTTCTTTGTGGGACGTCTCATCTATGTTCCACCCCCTGTGCTGCCTCCAGTCCTGGTACCCTCGTCCTCAATTGGCACTACCCAACGTCTGCACCAAACACAACAAGGTGAGAGTGTATCCTGTGTAGGGGTTAGTATAACGATACTCATTAGGGACCCCGAAACCCTCAAGGGTCTCAAGAAATCCACAATGGATAAAACACAAAGCATGTAATCAACTTACAACCCTACTTAGGTATATTCCCATACATATACCAAAGTTTTCAAGTATACCAATTTCATTCCTGAGGAAACACAAGGTCTAACTCAAAATCCCAACGCTCAATTGTTCCATAAGGAAATAATACCATGAAGGTAACACCACAAAGGTAAGTACCAAAAAGGTAACACCACACAGAAGAATTCCACAATGGTATCACCAAGAAGGTAAGTATCATGAAGGTACTCCGCACAGAAGAATACCACTAAGGTATCAACATGAAGGAAAGTACCACACATGTACTCAACATAGAGGAATAAGACAAAGGTATCACCACGGAGGTAAGTACCACACAGGTACGCCAAAAAGAAGAATACCACAAACATTTCACCATGAAGTAAAGTACCACACAGGTACGCCACATAGAAGAATACCACATGGGAATCACCACGAAGTTAATTAACACATAGGCACACCACATAGAAAAATACCACAAAGGTATCACAAAAACGGTAAGTACCACAGAGGTATGCCACACAGAAGAATACCACAAAGATATCACCATGAAGGTAAGTACCACTGAGCTATGCACAAAGAAGAATACCACAAAGGTATCACCACGAAGGTAAGTACCACACAGTTATGCCACAAAGAATAATACCACAAAGGATTCACCATGAAGGAAAGTACCACACAGATACAACACATATAAGAATACCACAAAGGTATCTCCATGATGGTATGTACCACACAGGTACGCCACAAAGAAGAATACCACCAAGGTATCACCATGAAGAAAATTACCACACAGGTATGTCACATAGAAGAATACCATAAAGGTTTTACCACGAAGGAAATGAACCAGCTCACACAAGATATAACTTAGGTACGGTAGTAAAGATGATTAGATGTAACTACAAAATAATCTTACTCTATTAAGAGTTAGAACCACATAGAAACCTAAATCATCAGACCCACAAAGGATTCTAAATCATCAGACCCAAAATGGATCCCAGTACATCATTAGACCTACATAGGATCCTAGTACATCAGACCAACGTAGGATCCGAGATTAGTCCCACGGGGATTCCTAGAAAGGATCCTAGTGATACTCTTGAACAGAGACCCACAAAGTATCCCAATGCACAGACCCAAATAAGATCCCTTTCTCATGTTACAATCAGCTACAGGGTTCCCGCACTAAGCTTGCTTGTTTACAGGATGTTCTGTTCCTCAAGCCACATGTCGATACTCCAAATTCCACGAAGTACCACAAAGACGTATCTTAATGTACTGCCACATAAAATGGGTCTCAACACAACAAATGGTGCATCAATCAGACAATCGATCTATAAGTTATTGTCCTTTTAGTCCCGACCACCCGGTTGGATTCGTGTTCGATCCATCCCAGCCATATGCGAACCTTATCTAAAACTCAAGTGGGGTAAACCGAAAGTACCATCTCAATCCATGGTTTCTGGAATTGTAGACGGTTCGTCAAACGGATGCCCGTAGCTCATGTTATGGCTGAAAGTGTGGAATGGGTCGAAACTGGTCCAGGTCCAGTCCGACCTGGCCAGGCCGACCCGACCTAGGCCGACCCGACCCTGTCCGGGGTAACCTGGCCCGACCTGGGTCCGGTATTCCTGTGCGGACCGACCCACCGGTGTGACCCAACCTGCGATGTGGCGGTCCTTGGTGAGGCGGCCCGTGGGGCTCACTGGCATGTCGGATGGCCAGCCTCCTCTGCACGGTGCGGTCATGCGTCGCGCCTCCACCGGCGGCCGGATCGTTCGACTGCCCTTCCTTCGATGTTGTGGAACATGGCCACGACTCATTCATGTCGGCAGGCACAGACGCGCGTTGCCATCCCCTTCGTGTGGCTAGCCTCCGCCGGCCTCTTCCCTTACTCTGTCGTGGTCGCGCCTCCACCTTCATCGCGGTCGACCGTGGTGTCAATTGCCTTTCCTGAGTCCCATTGGTGCAAATTTCCGGCACAGGTCTCCATCCTCCTCCACCGCTAAGAACACATCAAAAACCATAAGTTTGCAGAGAGGTCGGTCCATGTTCATTTGGCCCACACCCTCCGTGTTAGGGTAGTAGCAAAAGGCTCAATGGTTCTTCAATCACAAAGAATGTCAAGAACGAGTAAGGGGGTATTAAAAACAAAAAAACCTACCTCAATTTATTATTGACGTTGGCGAGGAGAGGAAATGTTTAATTCGGTGATGTCGATATTTCCTTGATCGTTGGTTCATTCGTAGTAGGAGATCCTTCGATGGAGTTCATCGTTTTTTGGTTTGGGGTCGCTCGTCACTGCCCGCCAGAACCGGCTCCGTCCTCCAAGTGTTGCGAATCAAAACACATTACCAGAGGTTCGTCGCTTGGTGAATCTGTCCAATCCCCCCCCCAAAGCTCTATATAAATAGGAGAGGGGGAGGGTATGCAACGATGGTGGAATTTATGATGGTTCATTTAATAAGAACCTTCCTAAATTCCAATGACATTGTTACATAGTATTTGAAAGGGTCAAGGCATTTAATTTACATTGGTGAAATTAAATTGGAGGAGCAAGAGTCACATAACTCATTAAAGAGGGAGTTTAAGGGGGTCGGGAAGTACCCACCATTAATAATTCAATTTTGGGGGTTTCCTAGCTCGGGTGATCCCCACCTCTGCACATACAAATTAGGTGGTTTTAAAAATAAAATAAAAGTTTTTCTTTATTTTATTTTTATTCTTTTAACACTCCCATGAATTTCACGAAATCTAACTTTAACCCTTGACATACTTCATTCACAATGAAGGTCAACTTAATCAAATATCGACACTACAAGTTCAACAGTGCCCTCAAAATTCAATTCTGAGCACCAGTTCAAAAGTTATATAAAACTGCTCACGCGTTTACTGAATGTAACCAAAAAAAAGATCACAAAAATTATAACAAACACCCTTGACCCACTCCAGTCGAGGTTAGGCTTTTCTTAAGTGAAATATGCCATGTGAACCCAACAATACTCTTAGATTTTCAATCTAGGTTACCGTTTAGTTGTTATAAATTTTACAATAAAATAATTGTCACTTATTTATTTTATTTACGAAAAAAATAACATTCAATGGTGGCACGTGCGGACTAATGTTAGTATCTGCGAAAAGAGAGAATGCCCTCAAAAGTTCAGCGGTGGTCTCATATTTTCAATCCGACTTACCGTTTGTGAGTTATAAGCATTTGAAAATTAAAACAATTTATTTAATTATTTTAATAACGATTATAGCATTTTATGGTTTTCTCAAAGGAGGCCCGCACCGACTATACATAAGTCATGCCTAGGGTAAACCTGCCATCCTGAGCGCAACGGTACCCTCAGATTTCTTATCTAAGAAACCATCAAGAGTTATTCATCTTTACCAGGAAAACTGGTTATGCTCGTTAATATAAGCTTAACAAAACATCATTAGATCATTCCGGGAACTCCGGACCCCAGAATCATGCACCGTCAGATTTTGCATTCTGAAAATAATTCCATATAATTATAACAATATATGAAAATTCTGGGACATTAAAATTATTTTCCATTTAGGAATCTTCCTTAAATTTATCAATTTTATTTTCAATATAAAATATTTTCATGTATTTATAGATATACCATTAAATTTAATTTTTATTCTACGAATGATAGATCATTTATCACTTATCATTATAAAATTTACCTTAACTATAACTTTTCTTAATTAATGGGTCATCTCATTCTCCACTTTATTCAATTTCCTTATTTATATTTTGCCTTTTGATTTCCAATTGTTCATTCTGGAATAAATTTTATCATATCTTTATTACTATCCATATAATTTACATGTGATGAGGGAAATATTTCAATCTCATTAACCACTCCCGAGAATCCAAATATACCCTCATTATGTAGCAGAAATTATACTGTGATTTTCATGAAAGTCCTTTTTTATTGAATACCCTTCCATATTTATACTCATGGGTATTCTTATAGATGTACCAAACCTACACTCAATAGGACTATCTATATATTTCTCTCAAACTCCTAAATAATGTGATTAATCATTATGAAATACATCCTTATGTTTTGTGATAAATGTGGAACACATATGAGTGTATATTATATAAATGTGGTGGGAGGGTCAGGAATTATATAATATTACAATGTATTGTGTAATATTTTAATTTCATGAGATCACATGTATGGTGGGTTAGATTATATCCCACGAATACTATTTTTTGATTTATAGTTATCAGAACTTTACAAATGCCAATGGTTTCATGTTTGATATTGTTTCACTTTCCCATGTTTACATTATGTTATCATGTTATATCAAGCCTCATTGTTCTAGATTATTATTCTCAAAACACTTATATAACATTGATATAACACTTGGATCACATGTACTTATTTACTTTATGTTATGATTTGTTTTTCCTTTAAAATTCTTTATTTCTCTCTCGTTAATTATATATGTCTATAGGTTATCCCAAGATTTTTGGAAGAGAAGTGGAAATTAAGGCAACATGGCTATGTTTTAAATAAACTCTTTGTACCCATGATCAGTTTATTTTGATATGTATATAATTTTTCAAATAAACTAAGTAGCCTGATATAATGAATTTGTACTAATAGAGTCCTATGTAATATATCATGGAATAAAGTGTTTTAAATATTTGTATTTTTATACTTCATGAGGGTAATATTTGTGGGATATGAACTGAATTAGGGTATGTTTTATAGTCAATGTATTCCTTAGGTTGTGATTCTTGTTCACCTAAGGAAAAGGAAAACTTTTTCATGATACGTTATTTTTAATTCATCCACAATCGGTGAATCCTCCACTATCATGGTTAATCTGTCGTAATGCATGATGATCCAACCCTAAAAATAGATTCAATATTTTGTTGAATCCATTCTTTCTAACCATTAGTTTTTCCCCAAATATTGAGAGTTAGTGGATGTATTTCAATGTTAAACATTACTATTCCAATAAATAACCCTTTTACCAGCTATATTTCATGCACTATATATTGAGTTTGGACTTCTTAGACAAAAGGTTGTCAAAATTCTGAGTTGTAATCATACCCTATTTGAGGTGATGTTCAGTACCTATAAATACATCATGATTGTAGGTATGTATAAGCACATCAGACATTTTTGTTGATTATTGGTGGCCATATGTGATGGAGGTTGGATATGGGACCTACATTATGATTAGGATATTTGTTTTTGGTGGTTATATGAATTTTTTTTTCCTTTTTTATATGACATACAACACATAATTTAGATACAATTTAGAATGAAATTGCCTGTTTTTTATTTCTGGATTTATTGAATTCAATTTGTTATGAAAATGGTTTATTTTTTATTACTTATATCATTTCCTCAATTTTTAATAACTTAATATTATTTATACTATTATTGATAATTTGTACTCATGTGTATAGTATCTCCAACAGATTCTATACACCCTCTCTCTCTGTTAGATACATCTAAAATCTATATTGGTTTGCCTAAGGTCACACCTGCCACTTGAATTAGTCACATGAGGTAACACAAGGACGAGGACATTAACATGTTGAATCAGAGTTGTATTTTTCTTTTCTATTACATTACTATTTTGGAATGTCTGAAATGATTTTATGATGTTTCAGGTTTTGGTAATGAGATTGTTAATGGGAGTATCATACTCATTTACAGAGGAAAACCTGAGTTCTCAAGGTTGATATTATTGTTCATGCAGTTCCATAATTATATTTTTGATGCTATTTTGTCTTAGGATATTCACATTATGTGTGATGTTATTGTTTATTATTACATTTCTCAAGGGATGGTATGGAATGTTAAGACTATGCTCGCACCATTATTGGAATTTATGAATATATGTTGGAATACATTTGTCATATTAGGGTGAAAATTATTTCATGTGTCTTATCTGACTATATGAACATTTAAATAAAATCCCTTTACATACATGATACAAATTAGTTAATGAAACTATAGTGTTATCCATATTTTTTTGTTAAAACAATAGTAGAGTTCCTATATGCTACTGATTCTTTACATTCTTCACATGTGGGTGGGAATTTTTTGTGTAGCCTTTTTCTAGAGATTATTTTGAATGTTATGGAGGAAATGTATCCTGATATACTTCAGATAGATCATCAAGAGAGAGGTGATAAATAAACTCATAATGTTGCTACACCAGAACATCATGTAGCACTGGTGAATCAAATGGTTGATCAACATAATGGTAACTTCCTTAGGGACATTAAACCCATTGAGAGTCAGACTAATCACATTGTACCATCAATATTTGGGATGATATATGAGTTTGAATAATAGCATCCCCCTATGTTATATTGAGAGGGAGGTCCATATTTAAGATATTTCTAGACGCTGTAAATATATATGATCATAAAGAACTTCATGATACCCAAATATTTTAGTTTAATTCTTGATTATTACATTATCCATGATCTAGTAAATAATTAATGAGAAATTATATAACTATCAACGTAGCATTGGGGATTATTACGTAATGAAATTGAGGCAATTATTCAAATCCCCATTTATTAAAAAATTTCATGGGATGAGTGGGCTCTTGAGATAATGCACCATGAAAGGGGGGATTTTCTATAATGGAATATGATATATGTTTCAACATCCAACAAAAACTGTACATATCATTACCCAGTGAAGAGATAACAAGGAAAATACATTTCCATGACATGACTAAATATGAGATAAGGTCATAGGTGAATTTTATAACTGGGTCAACTTTGTAGGTATGATAAATTAGGCACTAATCACTGATGGGAAGCTGATTGAGGAACTATGTGGAGTATAGGTAGTGATTTCAGGGTGATCATTGATCTCTTATTCAAGTGAAAATAAGCTGTAAATAATAGTTATATCTAAGAAAACTATGGGAAGAGTAGAAAGGGTAGTGAAAAAATTTCGCAGATTCATGGTCCATTTGAGTTCTTTTAATTTATAAAGTATTTCCTCAAGAAACGTTAATTTTCATATCCTATAGTAGTGTTTTTCATTTGATAAAATATTTTTCTATTTACATTTGTTATGTAGGATATTTCTGTAGAAGAGAAATTGTAGGGGTTATGATAAAAACTTGCATCTAGGAAGGTCTAAGTTACCCCTTAGTAGAGTGGTAGATATATTCCCACTAATCATTCTTTTCAAGTTATGGAACATGGTAGGAAAATGCATGATTGGGTATACTAGATAGAGGGAGCATTAAAAGGTAGTTAAATTGAATCCCATGGAGTAAGTATGAGTCATATTCATGATATGTAATCTACAATAACTGGTTTGGATGAAGGAAATTCTTACATTAGAGGTACTATTATTTTATCATCCACCCATGATTATTTTTGTCATATAGGATAATAAAATTCCATATTATTGGTAAATTTTAAAAATTATTTTTGTTTTTAAGAGGTTTTTGATTGAATAATGACCATCGACACACATTTGTGAGTAAAATCATTGGATACCAAGCAATGCATGAAATGTTCTCTAGAAACTGGTGACCATCATTTCATTTGAAAGTATTTTTTGGTAAAAATGAATGTATTCAGTTTGATCCTTAGAATGGATTTCATTGATCTATACAAGGTTTATATCTACTATTACTAAATGGGATTTACAATTCGATCTCTATAATAATGACTCTCTTTCCACTATGGTGAGTGGGATTTTTTAAGCTTTTCATCTAGGGCCAACTAAGTTCAGATTGGATTGTATCCTAGATCATAATGAAATAATTATACTAGATGGTCTATGAGTGTTGTATGATATTTTTCCTCTAATAGTTGAAATTTTTTTGAAAATATTTATATAATTGTTATCCATCATACCTACCAAGTGGGAGATAATGTTCATTGTCGAATTAGTTTCGGGAGTTGATAAAGTTTCTATCTCACAAAATAGAATGAATGCCTTACAGAATAGTGATTTTATTGATTAGTTGGAACATATTACTGATAAGAGGAAGGTAAAAAAGGGGGATTCTTACTAGATCCTGATGAAGGGGTTAGGATAGATGCATGCTATGGAGTCTAGCTTAACTAGTTTGGATTATTGACCACATACCATTAGAGGTACGATTATTTTATCATCCACCCTTGATGTATTTTTTTTTGTATAAGAGTACATATTCCATATTTTCAAAAATTTTGGTTAATGTATTAGGATTGGTTGTGGATATTTTGGATGGAATCATGACCATCAACACACCATTGGGAGTGTCATCAAATAATAAAAAGAATTGGATGGAGTCTTACCTTTAAATTGGTGGTTTATGTTTCCTTTAAGAACTCTTTGTTCTAGAAATGAATGGTTTGAATTTTATAACTATTATAGAATGGATGGTTCTAGAAAGAGAACAAATTGAATTTAACCAGAGGATAGTTTCCCTGTAATCTCCAAAAGGTGGAAAATATTTTCACTATGGTGACTGTCATCTTTATATTGGCGGTGAATTCCAAATTCAGTAAAAATTAGATTTTCTATGGGATAAAAGATCTATCTTTTTTTAATGATGGAGGAGTTCATCCTAATATGATTCCTTCAGTATTTTACCATATTATGGATAAATTTTCTATGGGTATATCTTGCTCACCACATTAATGGGAGATCGAGTTCACTATTGGGTTGTTGGCAGGAGATGGGCCATCCTCTATCCATCCTTATTGAATATCCCAACTAGTGATTCATGATTTTCAATTTCAGTTAAATGTTCTTGATGTAATGAGTTTCATATGATATAGTGCTTCCACATGATTATCTACAATTGTTTTCACCAGTAGTTGCGATGAAACCATTCACTCATGTAGGGATTATCAGAGAATAAACTAGATGATGGTCAGAAATAGTTATCACCTCCCATGAATCGATGGTATATTTGATCCGGTGAGAGGTTCTAAGATCATATTGAATATTAACTTATGTTCAGGGTATAATCTTTTATGAGGGTGACCAATAGACGAATTGAAGACTAAATTTTCAATTAGGTATGGATTGTATGAGATTTTGGTGTTGTCATTCGGTTTGGTGAACAAACTAATGATATTTAATGAAATGATGAATCAGATCATTAGGATTTCATGGATTATTTTTTGGTTGTTTTTGAAGATATAATAGTGTTATCTTAGATTATAGATGATCATGCTCAACAACATGACATCATCCTAAGCATAAGAAGAGTGAATCTGTGTTACACCCAAATAACCAGACAATATTTATTGGTTGATGTTGTGAATATATTAGGCCATGTAATCTCAAAATGTGGAGTGTTAGTGGAACCTAATAATTTTTTAGTATTATTATCATAGGATATTTCTATGAATTTATTTTATATTTAATGTTTTCTTTGTCTAAAAGGTTATTATTATTCATTCATGTTGGACCTATCTTATCTGGTTTCACTAATGTTTGATCTGAACAAGAAAGGGATGATGAATGTGAGAAAATTTATAGAATATAACAATAATTTTTAAATCATAATTGACTCTACCAATTTTATTTCATTGAAGGGGTATATTTTGTAATTTAACACATCTAGAGTTGGATTAAGAGTAGTTATGATTCAGGAATACTGAGTGGTTACTTATGGATTCGATAAATTAAGACTGCTTGAGTGGAATAAACATATTCATGATATTTTGTTTTATATTGGTTTAAATGAAATTATATGTTGTTGAAATTATCTTCTGAAAAAGATGTTTGTGGTGTACACATATAACAATAGCCTTAGGTTAATATTTATCCCCAAAACCTGAACCTTTAGAAAATGAGGAGGGTCATGTATTTGTAATCTTTTGACTTCAAGATGGATTATACACCAAGAATGGGAATTGAAATAATTAGTTATTTGATTGAAAACACATATTTAATTATATCATGAGATTCATTTAATGAGTTGAGGATGATGGATCTCTTTGGATACATGCTACTTGATGTTTGGGAGTCCCAAGGATGAAAAACCAAATCATCTACATTTTTATACTAATAACCATATACCAGAACGAGAGATGTCAGTTAATTTAGCCATAGGGATTATCTCTAAGGTAGAGCTTATATAGAGGAGAGACACTACTAGGATGTTGTATTGGATATAATGAATCTCTTCTTATCGATAGACTTGTATAGGTTTAAATGACCTTGTGTGATGTTATGATGAAGGGTTTTCATGTATAGAAATGGGCAGTACATCTGTGTGTAAATAAGATATACCATAATCTGTATTGGAAATATTGGTGGAAAAGGATGGAAAAATTGTTAATAGTCATTATAACGAGATGTTTGACCAGTTAAAAAGGTATGTCCAAAAACGAAAGGCCTAATGGAATGTTTTATCCTCTTCAAATTCTAGAATGGGAGTGGTATGATGTAACTATGGACATCCTGACATGACTTCCTGGGACACATAAGAAGAATTAATGAGTATGGGTGATCATGGATTGACTGAAGAATGTATCCCACAAAAGGTCTATCAGTGAGACCTTCACCATCACAAACGTAGGTAGTCTATATGTGCAACAAATAGTTCGAATGCATAGAGGTCTACTGCGAATTTTTTCTTATTCAAATAATCATTTCACATCTCATTTTTGGTAAGGTAATGAAAAGGAACTATGATCGTACGTTATTTTGGGTAACACATATCATCCTAAGACTCACATCAAATCTAAATAGGAATTTTATATTATAGAAGATATATTTTGAGAATATTTGTTGATTTTGTTGGTTCTTGGGAGAAGAATATGACACTTATGGAGTAATATTATAATAAAATCATCCAAACATCAATCCAAATTAGTCTTTTTTAGCCCTATATGGGGGGAAGTTTTGTTCATTATTTTTCTGGTAGAAGGTATTTTAGGTATTGATTTATGTACATAGTCTTGTGAATGAGAATTATTTGATGGCTAACTTGAAAAAAATGGTTGTCAACTACACATAGTTGGCATAATTAAAATAATAAGAATCATAAATGACCTATTATGGTTGAGGTTTTTCTTTTTTTTCTTGTGGGTGTCTCTATGACTAGGAAATACTGTATCCAGAGTCAAGGGAATAAAGAACCCATGTTTTTTGGGAATTTTGTGATAGTGTAAATGGTTTCTCTTATGGAATACCGTTTATACCATCCATAGATCTATATAACCATACATGATACGTTTCAAATAACAAAACAATAAAGATATTATCCCAAACCTTCTCACAATATATATGTAAATAACATTGAGATGTATTATGTTGTTTCCTTAGAGAAGAATATGATCTATATCATCGACCCTAGTGAGAGGAATCCTTGAGGGAAAATTGTTCCTCTAGTTAAAGTTAAGTGGAAACAAGATCATGTGAATGATGAGAGAGTGGAGTGAGAGTCTTATGGTAGAAAAAAATTTATAGATATGTTCTATGATATCCCATAGTGATTCTTTGAATAACTTGATAATGAACAGTTATATGATTGAGAGTTGTAATTTAATATATGTTTTCAAGGTATGGCCCTATATATGTTTTTTAAAATCTCAATGATCATATTTTATTTTTTAAAACATGATTATTGAGCCTTATTATGGTTGTGTTATACTGGGAGGAAGCCTGATTAATTAATACGGGGAGTGGAGAATAAGATTTCACTTTTTGGGGATTTATGATTCTTTGTATGTTTGGTGGGTATGTCAGGGAGCTCAATATGTTTCTTAGGAAAATGATGAGAAAATTTGGAGCCCTTTTCTATGTAAGTTGTTTTTGGCCTAGAAATATAGTTGTTACTGAATGAAGTGGATGGTTGTGGTGTAAGGGACTCAAGGAGAGATTTTGATGGTTAAGACAAATCTTTCACCCTTGTTGAATAGATATTGGATATAGCGTAGTTTAATTTCATTATTGTGTAATGGAATTATTTATTAGTATTCACCATATAATATTATCATGTTTATTAGTTTGGTAGTGTTGAATGCACCACAGATCATAGAAGTAGTATTGACCCGAGAGGTAGTGAAATGGACCCTTGTGATGCACTATAGTTTCCCCTTCCTCATCAATTTCTATGACAGAGTCTAAGGGTTTAGGTCATGGTCTTCATTTTATTAGAAAATTAATAAATACCCATACCCACGACATTTTTATTGATATTATCATTTTTTCAAACCATAGGAATCTCATAGATCCATTAAAAAGAATATAATGGTCTTTCTGATAAGATTGAACCCTCAAACCATGGACCAAAATCCATGGTGATCTAATCCTTCTAATGGTAGATAGATTCCTTAAAACAAAATAATGATTCATCATATATGGGCATTCTAAGAATATATTTTTAAGGAAGGATAATATAATCATTAGAACCGACATAAAAATTATATCAAATACATCTCTAGTTTTGAGTTATGTTTAATAAAACAAATACCTATAGTCTAATATAATTCATCTATTATGATAAATATCTATGATTGAATTAGGAAACTATACATGTGAACTACACTGTAGAATAAATAATGGATGATGATAATCGGGGTGAACAACCCTCCCATTATATTTCATCACTTTATTTGTCACTATGATGAGGCTTATGGATACCTGTGTGGTTGGCCAATAGTTGAAATAAAAATAAGGTAGCAATTTTGATAATTTAGAATTTGTACTAGATATGACAGTTAATGTCGGATTAATAAAATAATTTGGAATAATATGTGAACTATGATAATTTCTAAAAACAACATAACATTGAACAACATTTATATATTTTTTTTACAATTCGAATGGTTTGTTTACATGATGAGATATAAATATATATGAAAATATTAGATACTTTTGGGATAAAATTATAAATTTAGTAGTAATAGTTTTAACATATATGATAACTTGGAACCTAGAATCCTAAACTATAAATAGATATATTAAAGAAAATTGGGTGAATTTTCCATTTATATTGATCATAACATGTTTTATATTCTTTTGATTTGGTTTTCTGTTTTTATTTATTTGAATTATTTCTTGAAATAACAATTGCTGTGATTGATACCTATGGGTGGGATGATGCAGTAATTATTATTCTTTAATCCTTTATGACTTCTTCATTCCTTTTGTTAATGGGAGAACCATAAGTTACCCCTATCGATAAGGTTCATGATTATGTTTCCGACTAAGGGTATGATGCTTGTAATTTGACACTGCATGAGGGTAAGATTCATGGGATACCAACCTCCTAAGGGAAATTTTCATAGCCAATAGATTCCTAAGTGTGATTTTTTTTGCATGAAAAAATATGAAACTTATTTATGATATGTTATATGGAATTCATATTTGGTATTATAATCTATAACTGTCATGGGTAATAAATTCATATTCAAGAGAATCCACCCCTTGAAAGAGATATCCATCATGTCTCTGAACTATGTTTGGATTCTCTAGGTGTAATCACAGAGATTTAGGTTTAGGGGGCCTATTTCAATGTGAAATATTACATGTGAATTTAATACACCTATTTACTCTATCTTTTTATGATCAATATATTCATAGTAAATTGGTTCGACATGATTATTTTTACCTATAGTTTTATTCTCACACCATGTTTGGTCCACAGTTAGGTACCTGAACATACATCATGGATATATTTATAGATAAGGGAAAGGTTCATTGTTCTTTATTGTTAATTTCTGGATGGATTATAGTCTATAGAAGGGATCGACAAGGGGAACTTGATCATGGGTTTTGGTGACATTTATCTATTTTTATTTTTTCTGTTTTATGAAATACAATGCATCATTTATAATATTTCATCATGATGTTACATGGTTCTATAATTATTATATAGTTTTATTTTAATTTATTCTTTAATGTATGAATGTTTTATTACATACACTATTTCTAATATTTCCTCCACTATGTAATTATTTCTATTGTTATTTTAACTACGTGACCAAGGGTATAGAGAAAAAACATTATTCTATACACCCTTCCTACTATTTCGAGACCTCTAGGATAGGGGAGGCATACCCAAGGCCACATATCCATCCAAACTAATTCATATGAGGGATAAATGAGTTGGGGATATGGATGAATGCCTTCAAAATTATCATATGAAATACTAATATTGTGTGAAAGATTTTTTTGTCATCCAATTATATTCTTCAATATAATTTTGGTGTTACAAATAAAAAAAATTTATTTGAAACCCATTTTTTATTACATTGGTTGATTATGATGTGATGAATGAAAATTAGTTTGTTTCATGGGATTTCATGATATGTGGAAATGATTGATATCTTATGGAACACATATTTATGGATTTCTGAGGGTAGGTTCCTATATAGCTCTCCAATAAATTGAATATTTTTTATATATACTAAGATAATGTAGATTCATCTTTCTTACTCATGATCAAAAATCAAAAGCTAACATATATTTGACATTCTCAAAAACTAAAGGTCAGTCCATCATGGGTATGCTAATAAAATAAATGGTGGGAATTATTAGATATTATCACAATATTTTTATAACATATTATTATGTTTTTTGGATGGTTATTTGTTATGTCATTTCTCAATGACCTGTTAATTTCCACGACATAGGACTATGAATATTCTTAGTGGTACATAGTTATTACATCATGATGTCACACTCTCTTACCGTGGTAATTTATTTTCACAAGAGGTCGCATGTCCTTCAATCTGGATTATTTGTTATATCATATAATTCCATATTATTTTTATTAATATATTTCTACCATGATAAATCCTCATATTAAAATTATCATTTTTTCCTTGATGATGTGATGATATATTTTCCTTAATGATCATTTTATATCATTTTATTCACATATTTCAATAACCATTATGATGAGGATGTGTATAAAATAGTATATTTATAGCAGGGGGTATATAGTTGAACGATTATGGAGTAATGTTTAAAAGCATTATTAAAATTTTCCCTTTTGTAGCTAGTCCCATACGAACAAAATCATTAGTTTATGGAATTATAAAATGATTTGTGATTTATAGTGTTTACCGCATAGAAATGTTTTCAAATAATGAAATTTTATCTTGAAGCACTATAAAAATCATGTTATATGTTCTTAAAAACATAAATTCTATGAATAAGATTTAATAACATTTTACATTCAAATGTTTTGTTCATAGAAGTAAATCATGATCAACTATACCTACTTATACGTAGGGAAGGGTTCCCCTAATCATAAGGAAGGATCATGAATGAAATATTACTAGGATTCATGGGGATATATATAGTTTTTTCATAAAAAATTTTATATTATATGTTCTTAAGTTTTAAAATAGAATCATGAAAATACATAATTTCTGGATGGTAATCCTAGGAAATCCAAAAGTATGAGAAACAAATCATATTACTGTGACCTAAAACTCAGAAATTGATGTCAACCACAATATTAGGATCACAACATCCTGGGAATCACACATATTCATAACCTAAATATAAGGTTATTTCCAGAATAATTATAAATCAGTAGACATAAATTCGAATCTAATGATTTTTCCCATTATATTTTAAAATTATTACAATCACGACAAATCCAAGGGGATAGTTTAATAAATAATATATTGGTTGGTATAAATTTTCATCCAAGGGAATTAAACAAGAATCTCTAAGTAGATAGGAATCAATTTGATTCTATAAAAATATTCAAAACCATTATATATTTTCAAAAATTCCAAATTCTATGAAACAACGTTGGAATTACATATTTAATAAGAAATTTTCCATTTCATGGAGATACCGTAGGAGATATATATACAATTTTTACATATCATAGGGTGGTTCCTCCATCGATGAAATGAATCCAATAATATAACACATGGTTTTTATCATAAAAAAATCCATTATGCATAATAAGGGTACTACTATTTAGTGAAAGTCAAATCATCATCACCCTATAAATATTATGCCCATGCAATATATTCAGGTTATAAAGAGAACCTATATATCAATTATACCATTTACCCCACAAACTCTCTCCAGATACAAATATCACAATGAACCCTCTCATATCCTCAGGGTCTAAATATTTAGTAGTCATCCAACATGGTTTACTTTACCCAATTCAAACCACTTAGATCATCACACATCACTCAGAGGGAATAAAATCCCTTAGTTTTATTGTAATATTATATTATCTTAATGTTCATATAAGAAATTTCATATTAGTTCCCCAAAACAGAGATGGACTAAATCCCATCCCCTTAGAGTGCCACCCATGATCGGTCTTCATGTATATAACCTATCAATAATCTACCAAGTGAATACCCACTCCATTCTCAAATATTAGTTAAGAATGAATAATATCACCACATTCAACTCATGTATCCATAAGACATTAAGCTATCTCAAAATGTCATTCAGACCTGTATGGGATAACAATTCTGGTTGAACATAATCCTCTAATTCAAAATCCATATACATGTCCCCAGGATCAACACATCTCATTCATCAGTTGACATAAATAATTTCCATCATGTAGAATTTTATCACCCCCATTCACTAAGGGTACTCACCATTGGCCAATAATGGGAGAGGGGATATAATGAACCTCTAATACCACTTCTAATTGGCCAACAGATTTCAACAAGTACCGAGGATTTAATAGACACTCAAATTGGAGTAATTACACTATATGATAACATGGAGAAAGAGATATAAGATAGAATAATCAATGAGGTCTCACTCATTAAAAAATAAAATATCCCAAATAATTTCATGTAATGTCATAAGAACTGAATTAATTCAATAAAAAAAAGTGATAATAAATTTTTTTGGTCGTGACTATGAAGAAAAACGACAACAAGATGACTCCATGTGCATTTAATGTCATGAATGATCATAATCAAACTCTCATGGACAAAAAAAGTTTCTATAAGGTCAGAATTACATGAATACTTAATAGGATCCTATTTAGATCCTCTCATGAAAATGATAAAAAAAATCATATTAAATCTATGTGAATAAAATTGAAGGTGACTCATCTCATATTTTTTTTTTGTTAATTTAGAATACTCCCCTTGGCTCTCACAGAATTTATCAATTTCATGTAATCATAAAATATCCATAATATATCATAGAAGTCACCAAACTATCGTTTCCCTACTAATTTTACAATTTTCCCCAACATCGTACGTCCTGATCCATCTCTCTATGGATAATCCTACATAAACGCACCATGATAACTATATCATACCCCATATCATATCGGTAACACAATAACATCATCATAATATAATACCATGCTCATTTTTCATTACTTCGTCCATGTCTCTAGATACTAAAAAGGTATATTTTGGGAGAAACTATAAAACCTACATTGAGTATAATACCTAAATCCATCGTAGCCCCAGCACAAAAAACAATAATAATCCTTAGGATAATATATTCGGAGAATGAAATGAGTATAATATAAAATATCCATTAAATAAAAATACACACACACACAGATATATATTTATATATATGGGAAAGGTAACCACTATGCACACTATTATATAAAATTACTATGATCAGAGAGTACAGAAAGTGGGGTTATTCAGAAATCCATTCCTCTCAGACATATATATTGGAAAAAACTGCCTCCTAAAGTCCACTAGATGTCAGTATCCCTAACAACATGGTTAGGGTATCATGTGAAATCACATAAAACTATAATATATATATAAATAAAAACCACACTATGAGAAACTAATTATCCTTTAACTCAGCAGCATTTAACATCTATCAGACACCTGAATTCCACTATTAGTTAATTTATAACCAATGAGATCAAAATAATTACAATAAAATTTTATTTAATCCTATACATTAAACATTACATAGTTATACTAATTTATTCATTATTTATTAATTAATTTTTCACCATTTCTACTTGACATTAATTATCAACCAGATCCATTCCCTTGATCATATTTCAACCAATCCCACGTTTTCTAATAAATATTCATAACACTAATTGCATAAATCAAAAAACACGGTGGGATAAATAAATTATTATTCATTATTATTCCACAATACCATGTACAATTGAACTCATCCAAATATATTATAAATGACATGTGGGAACCATACAAAACCATATGCCTCATGGAGTGGGGATTGGAATGAAAAAATAATTATCCCAGTCATATACCCATTTAAATATATATTTATGAATAAATAACAACATTTTTTAATAAAATATTTATAAATCCCAGCTTCAACCATTTCAATAAAACCCAGTTCCATCCCAGACACCACCATGAATCCATCCATGTGATGTGTCGACTACTATCACAAATGCATGAACCCCCATCCCTATCTCGCTATACCATTAGCCATCCAAGGCTCACATCATGTCATATCTCAAGGATAACAACAAGAGTAATCAATCCATGGAAACAACCAAATTAAATTATACATCAAGTACCTAAAACATAGGAACTCGTACTTTACAATAAAATGGACTATATCAACTATATAAAATTGTTTTTATCAAAACAATAACTGTTATACATATATTTTTTACCTATTAATTTATCAAAGGTTATAATAACAAGAAACCCGAGGAATCAAATATCAATAACAATAAATTATTAAAACATTCGTTGAAGCATATCTTCTATATCCATTTGTTAATTTGATAAATGATTTAATTTAAACACTTTTTTGTTAATTTTGATATCATTCATTACCATCATCATATTATTTATCCAAAATCAATTTATGAACAAGTATAAACTAAAAAACAAAGAATCATGATAACCAAAATAAGATCATAAATATCACACTACATATCAAAATAATAGATAAACTGTTGGAATATTTGAAACACATATAATCACTATAACCAAATACAAGAGTCCTTCATTAATTTTGAATTAATATTAATTAAGTATAATTCAACCATAACATAAAGAGATAAATAATTATAACTTTATGATTATAAAGTATAAAAATAATCAGTGAAGAAATTGATTCCCCATCTAATGGAATTCAATGTTCTTCAATGATATTAGGAAACTAACACAAAACTATAATCACCTTTCCAATAAGGATTCATCAACTGCCAAGAATTTCACCCCACAAATGTTCATTAAAAACATCAATGTAACCACGTAAGAACAAAGAATATCATCCGTAATAAAATATAATGATAAAACCAGATCAATAAAATTTAATCTATAGAGAAAACACATAT
Source organism: Viscum album (assembly GCA_963277665.1). NCBI lineage: Eukaryota > Viridiplantae > Streptophyta > Magnoliopsida > Santalales > Viscaceae > Viscum > Viscum album. The sequence continues at coordinate 459,774,419 of OY728167.1, read as the reverse complement.
TAATGTGGGAAAACTCACATTAGATCACCATAGATCAAACATGGGAATACATTAGTCAATCACAATCATATTGCCTTTGAAACTCCATAAAATAGATCCTATGGGAGAATATAATTCTATAAAATCCATTGATTTTTCTATGAAAACTAACGGTGGAATAAGATTTTTAGGAACATTTTTAGAATTATATTCAATGCATGAATTGGTCATTCATGTCACCAGGGGTTGGATTTTTAAGGCTCACTGAAAAATGTTTCACTTCAATCTGATAAACATAGATCAAATGATTTCATGAATTTCATTTTTCATAAGGAATTTTTTTTTAATATAGTCACCCAACTTTTCATGTGTTGAACCCGTGATTTATATATAAAATCACACACATCAATCCATCCCTCAAAGGAAAAAAACTATAATTTAGGATATTAACTACCCTCTCATGTCGTGAACTATAATTCATATCTTAAAGGTCTTCTAAAACTAAATTTTAGTTCCAAAAATCCATGAAACCTTCTCCATGATTTCTCTATGAATTTTGGACATCATAAAAAGTAAAAGTGATGGGATAGACTGATCTATAGCCTTCCATCAGATACCTCTTAATTAATTATCACCCTTAAATAATTTTAACATCCTGGAGTGGAGGAAAATAAAAATGGGTTGTATGAACAACCTCCCGTCAAGATACCTATGAAGAATCTACCAATAAAAAGAACATAACCACCTAAAATAGATGAATAAGAAGAATACCTTGGAATAGTAACAAAAAAATTCAAAATAATATGCTATGATAGATAACTCTTAGACAAGATAAATTCCATAAAAACGGAATCAAGAAGTTAAAATCACCTCATATTCCAGAAAAAGGTCAAAAACTATCCCCAATACATATATTAGAAAATACGAAATCAACATAAAAACATGGAATATAGAGTGAATACTTGTGACTAATATTACTTGGTGATATACTCCGTGAAACATTGTTTCAATAAAACACGAACATAGGGAATAAAACATCCAAATAACAACTTATACAGAATTTCCAAGATCCCATAGGGCCACTACTCGATGGTCACATCCTCATCATCAACAATAAAACCCTACTCAATTATGTAAGAATAATCATCACTATAATGTCATCGTAATGAAACATGAAATATATAACATATCATCCTAAACTAATGGGAAAGTTAAATCCTATGAGAATGGAATACATAATTATCCAACATTGTGAATGGACCATCAAACATGGATGAAATCATACTCCCACATCTAGAAAATCACAACCCACAATGAGGAGTTACATTTAGGAACACATGATATCTAATATATAAGACCAAATATATCCTCCTATCATTTACATAATAATTTTGATGATCATGTGATTCTTTTATCCTATCACTACTCACTAGAACAATCTATGACATGAATTACATTAGTTCATTCATGAGAATTTATGGCCACTTGACCTTAGTTTGACACAATAGAGAATGAAATGTCATCCATAAAAAGAAGAGAATGGAACCATACAAGTAATGGATTGAAAAAAAATATTATAATAAAACAAGAACAATTTAATCTGTCTCATCCATTAACTCCCAATTTTCTTGGAACATGAATGTAATATATCTTCAAGAGTCTAAAAAATACATTCATTTGATTTTCCATCTATGGATGAAAAGTAGTGTATTAACAAAACTATTATACATAATATTGTTGGAGATATATCTATACTATGGATGTGAAATAAGGGTTACGATTAGTGATAATAGTTCTTGTTACTCCATGGATACTTAGGAACACTAAAATATAGTAGATTTATAATACCACAACTAACCTCGACTCCATAATCACTATGAAGTTAGATGATTTCAATAAATGGTCCACTATCACCCATATAACATCATTGACTCCTAAGCATTAGTTAAACTTGAAATGACGTCGAATGAAATTTACTGCAAAATTCACTGGGTAACATATAATGGTATTATAAATGCCACATAAATGTGAGGTTTAGCCATCATGTTTACATAGAATAAATTTTTTTACATGTTCTCTACAACTGAATGGTTCGACTACTTCCATTAAAAATGACCTCTTAGTGAAAAATTCATCTTTATCAAACTAGGATATAGGATTAGTTTTTAGTTGTTGATGTTAGGGGGAAAACTTATCACACCACTGAAGGAATAGAAAGCCTCCCCTAGAACAAAATATTACATTCTTATTCTCCAGATCAATAATCATGAGAATCACCATAGTCAACATAGTCCCTCCAGAAATCCATATCATTATCCCATCATCATATTCAAACATCCACTTTACTAAATTCATAATTAATACCATCTAGAAATGGAATACACTATCATGAAACAATCCCACATCAAGATGAATCATTGATATCACTTTTACCACTCTCCATGAATCAACATATTTATGAATTAAATTACTTCAAGACATCCTTTTTGCATCAACGATAGAATTACCCAATATGGGTGTATAAGAAATATATAATTAATAATATTGTAATAATTTCACCCACATTCAATTTTGTGTTTTTAGGCCACACTTGGATAAAAAATATTATAGTGTCTTGTGACCACTGGACACCACAAAATTTTATTTGATGAGGTAATGCCTCCACCAAATCATGGGAAACACAAATACGACCAACTTATGATCTTGTGTGTCATAGTTATGATCACAATTATTTAAATTATATTATTCATATAAAAAAAATTTATACTATATGAAAACAGTTCACAAAATAAGATTAAAATTGTAACATAAAACCTCAAACTAAACTCCTTCTTCTGGGAGGAAAAGGATTGCATTGTTGACCAATTTATCTATTTAGTACATGAATGGTTCTTAAATATTTTAATTCCACAAAAAATAATAATCATTTATAGTAAATACATTCACAGGTTTAATAATCTAGGAGGAGAAATATATAAACAACCAATAATAGCATAGAAGACATAGAAAACATGCACCTCTATGAAACTATTGGGGGCTTCCCAAGAAACAAGCACCTCGTTTTTAAATATAACTATGTATACACCACCATTTAAAATTAAATTCACCCACAAAAAAGATAAAAATACAATAAATGTTCCTTAAAAACATTAAAAATAGATTTTGATGACAAAGAACCACCAAAACATCCTCATATTATTTCTATAGTACACCTCAGAAACGGAAGACACAAGGGTTTTGTGAATACAAACCACCATGAACTAATAATTAAACTATTGATACACTACATTAAGAAATAATTTGAATATATCTATATAATTAATCTTTTTGGATTAAATCACAAATATTTTTAAAGACCATGACCACATAAAAAAATGGACCATTAGATATCCTCATCCTAAAAGTCATTTTATGGGATTAGGGTTATAAATTGATATTTTATAACCAACATAATTTTTTAATGTAATAAAAAATATCACTCAATATAAGAGGATATCTAATCTTCACTGAAACCTAGTTTGAGAAATAATAATTGACACAATGATTTGGTTTGCCACCGACCTTCAATTGTGAACAAAAATAGATCACACAAAGGGGACATGAAATCCAGGACAAAAAATGATGCCAAATATCATAGATTGTAACTTAAATCTCTTTCATCTAAATAAAGATATATCCTACACATTGACACCAAGATCAATGATGTTATTTAATATAGATCAATATCACAATGAATTTCTCATCAAGTGGATAACATAATGACCTTATTAAGAAAGATATTATGGGGTCCTTTTACAACCATAGGAAACCCCATTAGGTAATCCTATTATGAACTCAATATCATATATTCTATAAACAAATATATAGATGGAACATTTCCTTGAACCATCATAAGGTATCAATCACCTCGAAACTTGATATACTATCCATCACCATCATATAGCACAATCTACCTCCTGAAGAAATCCATGATATCCTACACCAAATAAAATATGTCAATAACTTGGATGATGTCATATTGATGTATTGGAAATCATTGGATTTCCCTCCATTATGGATTCTTCCCCTTCATAACAACGTATATTCTATATACATCAAAAAAATTATCTCGACCTCCCATAACTACAGTCAGTTCTGGGGGTATTGTTTCCCAGTGAACATCTAGTCATAAGTCATATACTAAGTAATGTTATGTGATGGAGTGAGTAGATTCTAAAAAAAAGTCTGATCCTATTTATAATTACATAAAAAAGTATCTCATGTGATTCATGACACATATAATACTAGAAACTCTAATGTATAATACTATTCACGACCTACCCAAGAGCCTCTCTAACTGTGGTGGTGACCACAATAATGGTGGTTCTATATGTTTTATGGAAGAGGAGCCTAATGGGCCTCTCCTCTATATATCCCATCTCTAATATTCAAATAAAATGTTGGATCACCCTTCTTATATTATTTTCACTAATGCATATATTGTTTTAAATTGGATAACAACACTAGCACCATGATACAAACTCAAATAGTATAGGCAGTTTCATCACTAATGATCCCGAACTCCATAAGAATACTCGTTTTTTGATCCATATTAAGGGGACTATAAGCCTACACCCATGAGGAAATGGGATAACGTAGGATGAAACCTACCCTATATGATCTATGTTAAATTCATTCTTGGAAACTATGACCCTATTCAACAACTATACTATCCATAGAATATTGAATAATCTACTATGATGATGGTTGAGTCATTGACAATGTCCTATCAATGACTTATACTCTAACTAGAACATTCAGATATTCCAAAAACATAAAACATGCAACATTAAATTTCTTATCTAGATGGAAATCCTACTCAAAATTCTTTTCCTCATGATCCTCAATTAGAAATAGGTCTGATTTATATCAGATAAGTGTCCCAAAATAGATCTAAAAAACCCACACAACAGAGCTTCTGTATCTAATGGTAAGAAAATATTTTTTACAAGATTCCATTTTGGTCAAATAAAGAAAATATTCTAAAAACTAGTTTCAGAACATATCCCATGAGAAAACTATCTCATAGGCATCCCCGTCTGACATGAACCACCACTGCTTTCCTACTCTTCACAACATCATCCCCGAAAAAAATAACATATCTTATTCTAAGAAAAGATCAAGCTACAAGATATATCAACCTCATCCAACCTACCTTCTATCAATGAGTCTGAATCATTTCCCTCATAAACCTTGAGGATTACATCTGAAAATCTCATAGTTTCCTCGACCTTTTTTCATCATCATCGACCTCAACCATACAGTGATCTACTAGAACATGCTACTGAACATGATTGATTAAAAACTAATAAGGACATCAATATGGATCCATACAAGAAAAATATGTACTAGTTTTGAACACCAAATTTTACAATACATAATATTTAATATCATTTATTAATTTATTTATGCTTCGACCTAATCCCAAGGCCTACCCATTTCAAACCAATGTGTAAAGGATAATTTTTTGTTATCCTTTCCTAGTTCCCCACCCTATAATCAACATCGCTATAATTTTTAGGAGTATTAAAAATAAAAATATATGCATAAAATCCGGTGGCCCCTAAATACCCATTTTCTAGATGGTCTCTCCAATTAACCTTACTTTTTAAGCTTAACTGATACTGATTCACTACAAACCCATGTATTCCTCACAAATGCATTACTCTAATTTCCATACAATCACTCAACATGAACCATTGATAGTAATCTATCATTACTCTTGTGTAGGGAACCAATCATTTTAGAAATATATGATACATGATTTTCAACATAAATATCCACTAAATATAAAACAATGATCAAATGGACTAGTATCATCCAATGTCTAGGTACTTAAAACATCAACATGGTGATTTTTGTTTAATTTCAGTCTCTATAATATTTATCTAAAGTCAATTGTGTTCCTAAATCATAATGTGATAACATGGGAAATATATAGATAAAATGTTTGAGATTTAAATCATGATAAGATAATAAACATGATATAAAAAATTAAGGTTTCAGTCAAATTTATAATATGATGTAATAAAAGAAAATGATTATGAGAAATAACATGTGAGAACAACATAAAGATAACCATAACATATGTTAATGGAATTATAAGAAACATGGTAGAAATAAAAAATGACATTAGAATATGTCAAGGCCAACAACAAGAAAACATCAGATGGTGAAAAGAGTGACATCATGGATTAGGTTTACTCCCTAATCCCACACATAGAATTTCATGGGACAAAATATTTACACAATGTATTTGAGTTGAATCTATGAACCCCCACCATTATATATTCATGTTTTTTTTCATAAAAGCATGTAAATCACATGGACTAATCATAATAATTACTCATGAAAAGAAATGTGTTACATAATCATCTTCATATAATAAATTAATGAAATTTCATAAATATTTTAAAGAGAAGAATAAATTAAATACTATATAAGTTTATATCGATGTTCATAATCATATGTATCAACATAATGAGTTAATTTTGGAATAAAATTTATAAATGATAATTATAATAAATGATTATGGAATAGAAAATTTCCCATTAATTAGGTTTCACTTTAATGAAGGAATTTGAGGAATAAATTTATGCAAGGTATTAATCCATCAATGTAAAGAATAATGAGATCGATATAAATGTAAGATATATTTATATATATATATATATATATATAATATTTCTATGAAATCAATAACATGAGATATATATTGTAACACCTGAGACTAGTATGGGAAATATTTTGTTTTTATGTTATATAAATCATCAAAGTGATCTTTCACTACACACAACACTATCTTGGATTTCTTTACACGCAATCGCGACCTTCCTCGATAGCTTGCGTCTTACACAATAAGGAGTTTCACAAAACAACGATATGCTATTAAAATATTATTAAAACTAGCCGTTATGAATAGTAATAACCACTTTTTTAAATTTTTTAATTTTTATTTTTCAAAATTGACTTCATTTTTGGTTTCATAATATCGAAATTATCCTAGGGTGAAATTTTGGTATTTTTCTGGAAGCATTCAATTTTTGATGAATAGTGAAAACACCCGGTTACTATTTAAAAACCGACATTTTATTTAAATAATTATTTATTTTATTTAAATTTATTTAAGGTCAAAACTGATACATAATACTTATATAAGTTCAATGTAATTCATTGGAGTCATTTTATAATAATTTTAGATATATAAAAATTATATTCAATTTTTGACCGTCTTTTACCCACCTCCTAGGCGAATTTGCAAATTTACAGAAAACATAATTTTACCACTTCTGTGAGTGGAATTTCAAAAATCTGAGAGACATGTTTGATGTTAGTAAGTAAAATGTGGTTCAATGAGATGAAAATCTTTTTTGTGAATAGTAACTTTTTACTTTTTTCACCACGGCTAAAAGTAAATAGAATTATTACGAGTAAAATGTTATTATTATTACCCTAACACATGTCCTAATTCTATTGGATAAGTGTAATTAGACCAAAAACAACCTTAGAAATAACATATGACCATTTTGGCCCACATGGATTAGATTAGGACATTTAATATTAATTTATTTAAAGAAGGGTTAAAATAGATAAAATCAAAGTTTAATAAGTAAATAATTATTAATATAGGGTTATACATAGGATAAATTCGACTATAAATATTATATATAAATCTAAAAAGATTTCCTACATAATGGTATTTTAATTGTAATTTTTAGACTTTAAATAATTTATTTTATTTATGACACAATGATGATGTAGTAATTATAGTATTGATGAAATATTGACATAATTGATGTTATAAATACCCAAATAAAAATAATTTGAGACTTTTTATGAATTTCAATAACATTATAGGTTAATATGACATGATATTATTTATTTAAGTAACTTTTTTAAAAATAATATTTCTGTTATGATTTTCAAAAAAATCAATTACCAAATATTGTCAAAATTGACATAAAATAGTTTTTAAAACAAATATTATATTATTAATATTTATTTTATTCTTAAAAATCTATGGTTCGGAAAAATGACTTAGTTAAGGTTATATATATTAATAATAAACTCCTTTGGGTTCGTTTGTCTTGTTATGGTATGTTTATTAACATTATAGTGTAAGAAAACAAGAAGACACGGTAAAAGTTAAATTATCTAACATAATGTTAAATCTAAATTATAAGGTTAAAATAGTAACCTAAACTTGTATAAATTCTATTTGATGAGAGAATTTCTACCCATGCCCACCTTATATTCTAAATAAATCAATTTGGAGCTATTAAAAACCGAATATGACTTTATAATAAAATAATATTTTTTGTTTTTCCAAAGGTGCCCCTCTCCTCCCTTATAAAAGAGAACCTCCTCCCTCTCTTCCTCACACCACATTGATCCTTCAAGCTCAGCCAAACCCTGCCAAATTTTCTTCTCCACTTCCCTAGAAACATCCTAGAGGTCATGGTGTTCTTCAAAAACCAATTTCAGTTCCCTAAAAGGAGGTCTCAAAGAGGCGCTTCAAAGAAGAGGTAGTGTCCATTACTGATTCTTTCAACTTTATTTCTTCTTCAACTTCTTATTATTTAGTTGTTTCATTATGAAGTAATAACATCAGTATCAATCATATACTGATATGTTATTATAATTATGAAAAACCCCTATTTCACCATCTATCCATCCTACGGAAAACAAAATCACCACGCGTGCGTACGTACAGAATACCGTGTCCATGACGTGGTGTAATCTATTTTCCACCACCACCTTACTTGAATGGGTATAATGGTGCAGATAAATAACTATATATGATTATTTTAAAGTGGTATTGATTCTGAAATAGTATAAATACACTCTAATACAATTCCACAATCAAGGGAATGATATCATCGCTCGTGCGTACATACGGAATACCGTCTCCACGATGTGATGTGACTCGTTCTACATGATCATCATTGCATAATGATTTTATATAAATGAATTGAATGAATTAATATGATATATATTACACTAATACAATTCTGGAAATGAGTTATCTATAACCTAAAAATAAGAATATGAATTTATTCGACAAAACACGCATAAGAACAAAAAGCAATAAACACCCAAATAACAAGTAACAATGAAATATTTCTAATAAGAAGCTAAGAATATGACCATATATGATATCATAAAAATAAGTATGATTCTGGAATAAGTCAATAACATTATTTAAATCATTATACAGTAGGTTCGGACACTTACGAAGCAAATCGGACCAACGGTAAGGGACAATCTCGCAATCTCAATTTTTATCCGAGATTGTTTATACTTCATAATTTACTGGGGTGTATTTTATCATCCAAATCCATGTTTCCTCAATATGTAATATTATTTCTGTCCACCTAAAATTTTTTAAATCCAATTTTACCCTTCGGTGAGTTTTTAATAAAATATATGAAAGGAATCTTTTGTCGTTTTCTGTACGAGGTACTTTTTGACTTTTCCGACAAAAGTACGAGAAGAATGTTTTTTAAACTTATACGGCATGAATGGATTTTTAGAACATTATTTCCAAGAAGATTACTTTAAAGTTTTCAATTTTATTTTTAATAAACTTATTTTAGTTTAAAATTATATGACATGTTAAGAAAGGAAAAATGTTTTTGAAGTAGAAATGATATTTTCCTCAAGAATGGAGTTCAAGTGTTTTATCAAAATTATTTTCCATATATAATAACATAGGGTTATATTTCTATCCATATTATTACATTGATTTGATTATGTTGTGATGGAATTATTTTTACGAATTCCTTTATCTTATATTAATTGTTTTATGATGCCACGATGTTTAAGAATCCCATTTTTATTACATGGGTTATGCAATGATGAATGATTTTTGATTTTGTGGCACAAATAAGAATGGAATCATTATGATATTGGTGGGACCTATATCTCCCTCCAATGCATTGGGTAAAGATTTATATCTCATGAGATAGACATGGCTGGAATGTCAGGTTAATCCGGTTAAGTGAAACAGGATTGAAACGAGGAGTGAACTCGGTTTAGAAATGAACTTTGTCCGCTAAGATAGTCCTGGAAATGTGTATTGACTACTAAGAAATGATTCTCCATGATTATGTGTGTATGACACAAAGCATCATGTTTTTAGTTATGATTATTGGGATTATATTTCACTGGTATGATTTATCCCATGTTATGATCTCTTTTTCAGGATAAGATTTTCAAAATGTTATGTTCTTATGGATATGATATGTTTGATATTTCTTTTTTTTACCCTTACAGAGTATTTCAGCTCACCCTTTTGTATGTTTTTTCCCCAGGTCAAGAAGAAGGATATTAAGTATGATATTCCAAAAAGGAACTCTAGATATGATTGAATAAATTGGAGACAATGTAGATGATTTACGAAGCAGTTGTTTATGTTTCACCATTTCTAAAGACACTATACCTATACAATGATTTCTGGTTTTTTTATATGTTGTAATAAGTATGATTTAATTTTGAAGTAATAACCATGTATGTAAATTATGGGTCATTATAGTTGGTATCAGAGGAAAGGTATAGTCAACCTTTGGAAACTAGGAAGTGAGATCCTTAGTAAGAACTCTAAGGATAAGTATATGCATAGAACAAAATCTTAGAGTTTTTGAAATGGCCATGAACAACCAATGATAATACCTTAAGTGTGAAATTTTATTCTTGATTGTGTGGTTTTCCTATTATAATTATTGTTTCTCACACTATTCTTATTGGTTTTAGTCAATGGCTGGAACTCTAAGGAACTGTGTCAATGCGGAATGCGACGGGCAATGAAATGATTATCCCCCTGAGCAACCAAACATTATGGGAGCTGGAATGCAAAATCTTGTAGCCATGCTCACACAACATTCTCAAGCTATGAATCATGCAAGACTTCCAAACGAGCAAAGGAAGGAGCATCATTTTGTTGAATCCTTTATGAGGCAGCGTCCACCTTCATTCAGTGGGTCTACTGATCCATTAGTGGCTGAACAATGAATCAGTACAACTAAAAAGATATTTTAAGTTCTTCAATGTTCTGAACATGATAAATTCATCTTAGCAGTGTATAGTTTGGAAGGAGATGCTGATCAATGGTGGAATATTATTACGAATACTAGGAAAAGGTATGAAATTGAGTCCATGGAATGGGACGAGTTCAAGAACTTATTTTCCAATAAGTACTTCCCTCGTATTCTTCGAATAAAGATGGAGAAGGAGTTTCATGAACTGACGAAAAACGATGATGAATCTGTTGGTACCTATGAATCTAATTTTACAAGACTTGAAAGGTACGCAACTGGAATTATTATCCAACCTGATAGTAAGATCGATCGATTCTTTAGTGGCATAAAACCAAGTCTTCGAAGGGCATTATCCATAAAGGAATTCAATAGCTACAAGGAAATCGTTCGATGTGCTCTCAAAGTTGAGATAGATATTGGAGTAACCCATTAGTAATATGGGTTTAATAAGAAGAGGAAAATGGAATTCAAAGGAAAATATAAAGGGCACACTGAAAAGAAGACGAGTTTTCCCTTATGCTCAAAGTGTGGAAAGAAACATGGAGGGAGTTGTCTTAAAGGGACAAGTAAATGTTTCAAATGTGGAAAGGAAGGTCATCGGGGCATTTTTATGCCGCAATGATGGGAAGAAGATTTCTAGTGATGTGAACAAAGAAAAGGCTACATAGAGTGAACCTCCTACACATAAATGTTACAATTGCAAGGAAATGAGGAATTATGCCAATCAATGCCCTAATCTAAGGGTTGTTGATGAAGAACGACGTCAACAAAATCATAATGCTAAAGACAAATGAATGTCACATGAAATTTCTATCAGCGATGTGGAGTACGATAACGAAGTGGTGAAAGGTACACATACCATCCACTCTAAAGAATCAAATGTTTTATTTGATTCTGGATCCACCCACTCTTTTATTTCTAAAGAATTTTGAAAGGGTATCACCATATTACCTCAACAATTAGATGTTGAGTTAGCCGTGACAACCCCTAATGGCGTAACAGTCATGTCAAAAGTTTATAATTCTTCTCCGATTGAAGTTTGGGGGAAAGTGCTTACTGCAAATCTTGTGATCCTTCCTATTGTGGAATTTTATGTTATTATTGGCATAGATTGGATTTCTCTATATGGAGATCATATCAATTTCCAAATAAGGGAAGTGGCATTTCATATTCCAGATCATTCAATGATCGTCTATCAATGCATGGATGAACATAACCATCCAGTGGAAATTTCATCCATCTTATGGGTCTTGTTCCACTAAATGAAGGTTATTTATCTCAAATGGTTGGTGAGAAACTCACGATTAAGAATATTCCCATTGTATAGGAGTTTGACGATATCTTTCCAGAGTAATTTCCGGGTCTTCCACCACATTGTGAAGTCGAGTTTTCAATAGAACTCATACCAGGTGATTTGCCTATTTCAAAGACACCTTATAGAATGGCCCCAATTGAGTTGCAAGAATGGAAGAAGCAACTCCAGGAGAATATTGATAAAGGATTCATACGCCCTAGTGCATCACCTTGGGGAGAATTAGTTCTATTTCTTAAGAAGAAAGATGGATCAATGAGACTCTCCATTTATTATCGATAACTTGACAAGATTACTTTCAAGAACAAATATCCTCTCCTGTGCATTGATGACCTATTTGACCAACTATGCGGATCTCAATACTTTTCCAAGATTGATCTTCGTTTTGGGTATCATTAATTAAGGGTAAAAAGGGAGGATATACCAAAGACGGCTTTCTATACATGGTATGGACACTATGAATTTATAGTGATACCATTTGGTCTTACTAACGCCCCTGCTATCATCATTGATATAATGAATAGAGTCTTTAGAGAATTTCTTGATCAATTTGTGGTGGTCATTATAGACGATATTTTTGTCTATTCAAAGAGAAAGGAAGAACATGAAGATCACTTGAGATTTGGATTAAAGACCCTAATGAAGGAGAAGCTTTATTCTAAATTTACCAAGTGTGAATTTTGGCTTCAAAAAGTTCATTTTTGGGTCACATAATCTCAAAAGAGTTGATATCCGTGGATCCAGAAAAAACAGAGGTTATCGAAAGATCGTCGAGACCAACAATAGTAATTGAGATCCGAAGTTTTCTTGGTTTGGCTAGATATTATTGACGTTTTGTGAAATATTTTTCACAATTATCTAATCCACTCACTAGGTTGACTTGAAAAGGAGTTATGTTCATGTGGATGGAGGAATGTGAAGTGAATTTCAAGGAGTTGAAAAGAAGGTTATCCAGTGCACTTGTGCTCACACTTCCTTGTGGTGGAGAAAGGTTTGTGATCTACAGTGATGCATCCAAGAAGGGATTGGGGTGTGTTCTCATGCAAAACGATATGGTGATAGCTTATGCCTCACGATTGTTGAAAATCCATGAGCAAAATTACCCAACTCATGATTTGGAGTTAGCTGCGGTAATCTTTGCATTAAAGATATGGAGGCATTATCTTTATGGAGAAAGGTGTGATATTTATACTGATCATAAAAGATTAAAGTATATTTTCACACAAAAGGAGCTGAATATGCACCAAAGTGGATGGTTGGAGATGATTAAGGATTAACACTGCTCAATTCATTACCACCCTGGGAAAGCAAACAAGGAGGCAGATGCATTAAGTCGACAAGACCATGCTAGCTTATCCATGATGAGGATCACAAAAGATCCAATATTTCTCGATTTACAAAGGATGGATCTTGAAATTATAATGAAAGGGAAAAAATCATATCTTTCTCAAATGAATGTTCAACAATCTATACATGCGAAGATTAAAGAGGCGCCAAATGAAGATGTCGAGTTACAAAAGAAGGTGAGAAATGTTCTTGAATTCAACCTTGATTGTGATGGGATAATAATGTTCAGGAATCGGGTTTCTGTTCCTCCCATCCCCGAATTAAAGAAGGAGCTGCTGGATGAGGCTCATAGTTCTTCATTCTCTATTCATCCTGTAAGCACGAAGATGTATAGGGAACTGAAAGAGTACTTCTGGTGGGGTGCCATGGAAAGTGATGTTGCTGAATTTGTCTCTCGATGCTTGGTTTGTCAGCAAGATAAAGCTGAGGGACATATGTCTAAGGGGATGTTACAACCATTACCCACACCTGAATGGAAATGAGAAATCATCACTATGGACATTGTCACTGGACTCCCTAAAACATCCAAAGGAAATAATTCTATCTGGGTCATTTTTTATCTTCTTACAAAGTCTACACACTTCATTGATATTAGAGAGGATTTCTCTCTAGATCAGCTTGCCAGGATATATGTAAAGGAAGTGGTGAGATTTCATGGAGTAACACATTCTATTATATCTGATTTGGATCTGAGATTTACCTAGAAGTTCTGGAGAAGTCTTCAGCATACTATGGATACAGAGTTGAGTTTCAGCACTGCTTATCATCCTCAGACAGACGGTCAGTCTAAGAGGACAATTCAAACTCTAGAAGATATGTTGAGATCTTTCTCTATGGATTTCAAAGGTGGTTTGGATCAACACCTAACTTTGGTGTAATTTTATTATAATAATATATTTCACTCCAGTATTAATATGGATCCTTATGAAACTCTCTATGGAAAGAAATGCAGGCCTCCAATTTGCTGGGGTGAAGTTGGGGAAAGAAATCTATTAGCACCTGATCTTGTTGATGAGATGGTAGAAACGATCTGATCTATTCGACAACACATAAGAGCAGCTTAGAGTCGAAAAAAATATATGACGACAACCGAAGAAAGGACTTAGAGTTTGAAGTGGGTGATAAAGTGTTCTTACGAATATCTCCTTGGAAGAGAGTAATGAGATTTGGGAAGAAGGGAAAGATGAACCCAAGATATATCGGTCCTTTCGAAATAATGGATCGTGTTGGAAATGTAGCTTATCGATTGGCGCTTCCACCTAATCTCTCTCAAGTTCACGATGTGTTTCATGTATCTATCCTGAGAATGTACATACCTTATCCTTCACTTGTACTCAGCTTAGATGTTGTACCGCTGGAGCAAGATCTTTCTTATGCAGAACGACCGATAGAGATTCTGGATCGTAGTGAAAAAGTACTACAGAACAAGGCCACTCACTTGGTGAAAGTTTTATGGAGTAACCACCAATTATAATAAGCTGCATGGGATATTGAGGATATGATGATGGAGATGTATCCTCATCTATTTGTTATAAAGTGACGAATTTCGAGGGCGAAATTCATTTTAAGGGGGGTAGAATGTAACACCTAAGACTTTTATGAGAAATATTTTGTTTTTATGTTATATAAATCATCAAAGGGATCTTTCACTACACACAACACTAGCTTGTCTTTGTTTACACGTAATCGCGGCCTTCCTCGATAGCTTGCTTCGTACGTAATACCGAGTTTCACTAAACAACGATATGCTATTAAAATATTATTAAAACTAGCCGTTATGGATAGTAATAACCACTTTTTGAAATTTTTTAATCTTTATTTTTCAATATGGACTTATTTTTTTATTTTGGAATATCGAAATTATCCTAGGGTGAAATTTTGGTATTTTTCTGAAAACATTCAATTTTTGATGAATAGTGAAAACACTGGGTTACTATTTGAAGACCGACTTTTTATTTAAATAATTATTTATTTTATTTAAATTTATTTTAAGTCCAAATTGATACATAATACCTATATAAGTTCAATGTAATTCATTGGAGCCATTTTATAATAATTTTAGATATATAAAAATTTTATTGAACTTTTGACCGTCTTTTAGCCACCTCCTAGGAAAATTTGAGAATTTACATAAAACATAATGGTACCACTTCTGTGAGTGGAATTTCAAAAGTCCGAATGACACGGTTGTTTCCATTAAGTAAAATGTGGTTCAATGAGATGAAAATAATTTTTGGTGAATAGTAACTTTTTACTTTTTTTCACCACGGTTAAAAGTAAATAGGGTAATTACGGGTAAAAATGAAATTATTACTACCCTAACACATGTCCTAATTCTATTGGATAAGTGTAATTCGACCAAAAACATCCTTAGGAATAAAATATGACCATTTAGGCACACTTGGATTAGATTAGGACATTTAATATTAATTTATTTAATGAAGGGTTAAAATAGTTAAAATCAAAGTTTAATAAGTAAATAATTTTTAATATAGGGTTATACATAAGATAAATTAGACTATAAATATTAATTAAAAGGAAAAAAATATTTCCTACATAATTGTATTTTATTTGTAATTTTTAGACTTTAAATATTTTAATTTATTTATGACACAATGATGATGTAGTAATTATAGTATTAATGAAATATTGACATAATTGATGTTATAAATACCCAAATAAAGGTAATTTGAGACTTTTTATGAATTCCAATAATTTTCTAGGTTAATATGAAATGATAGTATTGATTTAAGTAACTTTTTTCGAACTAATATTTCTTTTTTGGTTTTCACAGAAATCAATTACCAAATAGTGTCCAAATTGACATAAAATAGTTTTTAAAACAAATATTATATTATTAATTGTTATTTTATTCATAAAAATCTAAGGTTCGGCCAAATGACTTAGATAAGGTCATATATATTAATAATAAACAACTTCGGGTTTGTTTGGCTTGTTATGGTAAGTTTATTAACATTATAGTGAATGAAAACAAGAAGACACGGTAAAAGTTAAATTATCTAACTTAAAGTTAAATCTAAATGATAAGGATAAAATAGTAACCTAAACTTGTATAAATTATATTGGATGAGAGTATTTAGACCCCTCCCTACCTTATATTTGAAATAAATCAATTTGGAGCTATTAAAAACCGAATATGACATTATAATAAAATAATATTTTTAGTTTTTCCAAAGGTGCCCCTCTCCTCCCTTATAAAAGGGCACCTCCTCCCTCTTTTCCTCACACCACTTTGAGCCTTCAAGCTCGGCCAAACCTCACCAAATTCTCTTCCCCACTTCCATAGAAACATCTTAGAGGTCCTGGTCATCTTCAATGACCAATTTCAGTTCCCTAAAAAGAGGTCTCAAAGAGGCGCTTCAAAGAAGAGGTAATGTCCATTACCAATTCTTTCAACATTATTTCTTCTTCCACATCTTCTTCTTTAGTTGTTTCATTACGAAGTAATAACAATAGTATCACTAATATACTGATATGTTATTATATGTATGAATGAACCCTATTTCACTATCTATCCATCCTACGGAAAACGAAATCACCGCGCGTGCGTACGTACGGAATACCGTCTCCACGCAGTGGGGTAATATATTTTCCACCACCACCATACTTGGATGGGTATAATGGTGCAAATACATAACTATATTTTATTATTGTAAATTGGTATTGATTCTGAAATAGTATACATATACTCCAATACAATTCCACGATCATGGGAACGCTATCATCGCTTGTGTGTACGTACGGAATACCGTCTCCACGATGTGATGCGACTCGTTCTACATGATCTTCATTGCATACTGATTTTATATAAATGAATTAACTGAATGAATATGATATATATTACACTAATACCATTCTGTAAATGAGGTATCTATAACCTAAAATTAAGAATAAGAATTTGTTCGACAAAACACGCATAAGAACAAAAAGCAATAAACACCCGAATAACAAGTTATAATGAAATATTACTAATAAGAAGCTAAGAATATGACCATATATGATATCATAAAAATAAGTATGATTCTGGAATATGTCAATAACATTATTTAAATCATTATACAGGATTTTTGGACACTTACGAAGCATATCAGACCTAAGGTAAGGGACAATCTCGCAATCTCAAATTTTATCTGAGATTGTTTATACTTCATAATTTATTGGGGTGTATTTTATCATCCACATCCATGTTTCCTCAATATGTAATATTATTTCCATCCACCTACAATTTTTTAAATCCAATTTTACCCTTCAGTGAGTTTTTAGTAAAATATATGAAAGGAATATTTTGTTGTTTTTCCTACGAGGTACTTTTTGACTTTTCCGACAAAAGTACAAGAAGAATGTTTTTTTAACTTATACGACATGAATGTATTTTTAGAACATTATTTCCAAGATTATTCCTTTACAAGTTCTCAAGTTTATTTTTAATCATCTTGTTTTAGTTTAAAATTATATGACATGTTATGAAAGGAAAGATGTTTTTGAAGTAGAAAAGATATTTTCCTCAAGAATGGAGTTCAAGTGTTTTATCAAAATTATTTTCCATCTAAGATAATATAGGGTTCTGTTTCTATCCATATTTTTACATTGATTTGATTATGTTGTGATGGAATTATTTTTATGAATTCTTTTATCTTATATGAATTGTTTTATGATGCGATGATTTTTAAGAATCCCATTTTTATTACATGGGTTATGCAATGATGTATGATTTTTGATTTTGTGACACACATAAGAATCGTATCATTATGAGATGGGTGGGACCTATATCTCCCTCAAATGCATTGAGTAATGATTTATATCTCATGATAGAGACATGGCTGGAACGTCAGGTCAATCCAGTTCAGTGAAACAGTACTGAAACGAGGAGTGAACTCGGCTCAGAAATGGACTTTGTCTGCTAAGATAGTCTTGGAAATGAGTCTTGACTAATAAGAAATGATTATTTATGATTATGTGTGTATCCCAAAAAGCTTCAAGATTTATGTTATGATTATTGGGATTACATTTCACTCCTGTGATTTATCCCATGTTATGATCTCTTTTACAGGATAAGATTTTCAAAATGTTATGTTCTTATGGATATGATATGTTTGATATTTCTTTTGTTTACCCTTACTGAGCTTTTGAGCTCACCCTTTTCTATGTTTTATTTTCCCCAGGTCATGAAGAAGGATATTAAGTAGTATATGCCAAAAAGGAACTCTAGATATGATGAAATAAATGGGAGACAACGTATATGATTTATGAACCAGTTGTTTATGTATCCCAGTTTCTAAAGACACTATACCTATACGATCCTTTCATGGTCTTGTTATATGATGTAATAAGTATACTTTAATTTTGAAGTAATAGCCATGTATGTAAAGTATGGGTCGTTATATATATAGTGAGTTATATATGGGACATTAACAACCATAACAAAAGGGTGGTTATAAGAGACACCTTACCTTTTTTGTTGTCTCTATTAGTAGGCATTATAAACATCAGTATGATATATGTATATTATATATTATTTAAAGAACCTTAAACATATAGTTTTTATAATATATTTTTTGATTATGTAAACATAAACCCTATTAATTTGCAACCCTTTATTAAAATCATTGTTTTTGTTGATAATTGATTAATTTTTCATAAATATTATTGTTTCGAAGTGTCTTTATTTATTCATTTATTAGGATCATATCATCTAAAAATTATATCTATTCTATTATTATCATATATATTCATTATATATATTTTATGATTCATCCATAAAATAAAATGGTAGCAAATGAATTACACTGTTCTTTGAGACGGTGGGATGTATGTAACCATGAATGTTGTTTACATTGTCAATAGATGGATGAATAAAAAGTTAAATAATAATTTACGATCCATAATGATAATAAATAAAAATATAACATATATATTTATTAAATCCATCATTATAAACCTTCATGATAGGATATGATGGAAACCAAATTACATCAGTTCATGAGGTGGTAGTCTTCCGTACAAAAAACTATGATTTTATTTCTCATTTGATGATAGTAGAGATAGATGTATGTGAAGAAATAATATGATACCAAATTAGTATATAAAAAACTTTTTTATTATAATATAATAATGTTTTTAGAGTTTTTGAAGGTTGTATAATATGAAATAAAACTGAAACATTAATGTAATGTTTATAACTCTTCTTTAGAAAACATATTTTTATTTAACCCGTAAACTCCATATGGTGGTATTATAAGAAAATAATTACTCTATAATGTGGTGAGGTATGTAAGTAGTATATTTGTTTAAGGAATTGAAGAATGAAAATACTTTTAAATTTTGATGAAAACATAAGAAATGGTGAACTTTTATAAGTTAGGGGAAGGTCTCTCGAAGAATTACATAAAATATTAACTGAATGCTAATTAAATTTCATTGTTAAAAGTCCCCAAATAGATATAATAAGAATATTTTATGAATATACGTCAAAATAGTATTAGGTAATTTTTTTTGGACAATTTGGTATTTGGTTTTTACTCTGATTTCTTTCTTTTAAACCACGTTAGCCCTATTTTACTATTACTATGAAAGAATAATTTTTTTTACTATTTAGCAGTCAATATAGTTTTTATAAAATAAATTTATTCCAATATACAGACCATATATTATATTTTAAAACATGTACCAATCACATGAAATAATATTGGGTTTTTAGCAGTTATAATTTTTTTATAAAATATTACTTATCAAAAAAGAAAAAATATATCATTCCTAGAAGAGTTCATTTAATTTGAGTTTGTATACAACATGAAACCATTGAAGTAAAAATAAAATCCATTTATAAATTTATAACATGTTATTTTTATTTTTAAAATTTACGGATCCTATTAATAACATCAACTAATTTTACCTTTAATATTATTAATAATTAATTATTTAATTTCTATATCAATTGAATAAATATTTTTCCACTTTTTGATAAGTATATATGTAAATTCATTTATCACAAAAAATTAGAAATAAATTTTTAATATAATAAAAAATAATTTATTATTAATGAAATTTATAAAACCAAAAATATTCTTCATTTATCCCTATGTAAATACTTTGGAGTTAATAAAACAAAGGGTGCGAAATTGTTTAAATTTAATTAAATAAGATAATATAAAGGAGAAATTCATATCCAAATGAAAAAATTTAATATATTGTATTTTTTTAAAATTATTGATAAAATAGACTCATACAATCATATTTGTCCATATTTTAAGTTTTTTAGTCCTTATCATTTTGTATTAACATTTATTACACAATGTACTCGTATTAAGTCAATAAATAATTACTAAGATAATTATTGATAATGATAAAAAATTAAGTGGCATATTTACCATATTTATACCTCCATATTTCAACAATTCAATTCAATTTTTAACAATATATGCACAAAATTTTCATAATTTTAATTTAAAAGTAATCATTCATAACATGATGAGAAGTGCTTTTGCAGAAAAATTTCACATTTAGGTATAAAAGTTTTTACATTCAATTGAATTATAAAATTCTCTCATAATACTATAGTTTTAATATAGTTAATCAAAGGGAACTAATAATTTGTCATTTAAAATATTCAAAAATAAAAAAATTCTATGGAATTATTAGAAAACAAAATATTTTAATATGATATATAAAAAAATTATATTAATAATATGATATGCACAAAAAAGTATATCCTTTTTATTAATTAAAATTACTAAATGTTAAATAAAATTTTAATTATATTTTTTTCACAATAAAATAATAAATCATTTTTTATGAAAATGTATTTTTATAGAGAATAATATGTCTCCCAGAAATTAATATTTTATATCCTATGAATTAATTAATTCATTTATATTGAGTATGAACATTATAGACATTTCATAAAGTGGTAAACTATATTAATTTCCACTAATTTAATGACTATGTTAACTATAATTTAATATTAATAATATTTCATGGTTCATTTATGCATAGTGTTACATGTTGTATAGGCTTTCAAAGAAAGTGTTCTCTTAAAATATAAGGGTTTTATATTATCCACCCCTTATAAAATTTATTGATCAATAATTTTTATTACAAAATATGCTGGAATCTTGTGGTTGTAGTTATGCTTTATGTATTCTTACAATTACCATGTCTCTATATTTTATTTATGGTTTCACTGTAATACATTACCAAGATTATATGTCTTGTTTTTTAGAAATTATCTCAATGGTCTTGTATCTTCCCTGACTTTTCATAATAACAAATATCATTTTCCATGTGCTCCAACTCTGATTTCGGGATGCATGGAATATGTCATGTAATATAGATGGTGTTAGTGGGAGATATAGTCAATATTACACATATCCAATATGATCAAGGATCTCAAATGGGTAGATATAAATAGTATATATCATAACCTTATCCCCAAATCTCATGACCCTCTTCAATGAATCTATTTTGAAATACACATTATCTCCAGTCTCAAAATCCATGTGTTGTTGATAAATACGAGTATATCTCTTTTTCATATCTAAGTATCCATAACATGTTTCTAAATTGTTGTGGTAGTTTCTATCATTTCCTAAAACACTTCAATTCCTAATAACCTCTTCCACAAATTTATTCCCAACATACAGGTGTTATACATATCTTCACCAAAATTAATTCATAAGGATCAATTTGGATCATTGAGGGAATGATATTATTGTTCAATAGAGTAGTCAGAGGAATATTTTATTCCATCCTCCTTTAAATTCTAAAAAACAGGCTCACATTATTTTTTATACTGTCTGTATTGACCTCTTAGACTAGTAATCGCATTGGGGGTGATAAGTCATACTGAATTTGAACATCGTTTTTATAGAATCTTAGATGATCTTCTAGATCACAAATAAAAATATTATATCTTAGTCAGATACAATCAATTGTGGTGTTCCAGTCTACCTTATAACCTCTCTGATGTATACCCTTTCTAGTTGATCAAGTAGGAATCCTCTCTAATTATAATTATGATACCTCTCTTTGTACAAAAATCACATATAACTCAAATAGAATTATTTCTTTTTTATTTCTTTTAAGGTCTATTGATAATGTCTATTGTGACATTTACCATGTTTCACAATAGTTTGGGAAATGGTTTCATGATCCCAATGCCCTATTTCCTTTTATCCAAAACTTGATGACATAGAAGAACATTAATTTCTTTTCTATGACCATCTTCTTAATATCACTATAATAATTATAAGGTATATAAAAGGTTCTTTACCATTGTTATGAAAAAAAGTTGTTATATGAACCTTATAGAAACCTTTTGAGAAAACCAATGGCCTTTTATATATATTTACACCTATACTAATTGTTTGAACCAAAACATTTGTAGGTAATTTGTTCGAAAAACAATACCATCGGTTTGGGTAAACCATTGGTATTAATTGTTTTTTGGATGCATATACCAGCGGTTTGGAATAACCTTCAGCAAATATAATTTATCTTGTCACTAATAATGATGGTTTTGGAAATAAATTTGTATAAGTAATTTTATTTTTCACCTATACCAATGGTTTTACTAGGATATTGGTAATGTTAATTTTTCTAGACACTTATACCAATGGTTTGGGAGAACCGTAGTTATTTATACTTTTTAGAAACCTATACAGATAGTTCTTCTCGAATTATATGTATTGATAATTTTATAGACATCTATACCCACTGTTTGGGAAAAACATTTTCATAGGTAACTTTTCTAGACAGGTATAAATTTAAAATATAACATATACCAATGTATTAATCAAACCCCAAGTATAGTGGGTTCCATTATTTATGTATAATAATAAAAATTTTAGTAAATAATTACAATTAATTTATTTATACAAACATACAAATATGAATATATATATATTGTATATATGAATATATAATATATTTTATGATAATGATAATTTCATTGGAATATAAAATAGAATTTGTGGGATGAATACTCAGCTTTAGATTTTTTCTAATTGGGAACCTATAGAAACATTTGGACCAAACTATTGGTATAAGTATATCCTTTGAATATACCAATACTAAAAACTATATAAAATATTTTTATAGGTCTATAGCAATGGAGAATCCTCTAACCATCACCAAAACCATTGGTATAGGCTATACCAATCGGGTTTTTTTGTTATAAAAATGGTTTCAAACCACTAGTATAATTGTTTTTGGTAGTGTTGTTTCCCATTAATAGTCTATTAGAGATCTTGATATAACTTTTTTATCTTGGGTATATATATATGGTTACGCTACGTACTTCATTAAATAGTTCCTTCTTTATCTCCAGATTTTATGATACACATAATCATTCCACTTGTCTTAAAAACAATTCTATATTAATTTTGATTTTTGGGGATTTCCCATTTGGTGTAGATTCTACCTTATTCTTAATTTCCAAATCATTTTGTTAAGAATAAATTACCTTCTGTAGAAGTTATAGATGAATATTCTATTTAAAATGGAATTACGATTTTACATCCTATATGATTCCAATGTATATCCTCTATAAGTCTAGGAATATTGTATACTTCTCAAATTTAATCATTGATAATTATTTTTTATAATTTTCTTGTAAGGAATCTTCTTTGTTTTTTTCTTCTTAGGATTGTAGTAGAATGAGAATTAATAAACTTTGATCAGCTCTAAAAATATTATCTAGAACATATTAATATTATTTTATGTAAATATAAATTTTAGGCTCTAATTATCCATATATATTTAACATTAAACCACTTAGAGACAATCCAACCATATTTTCAGTTTAAATATAACTACAGCCAACTCCTAATCATTTTTTGGATAGTTTTGATCCTGAATATTATATAATCTTGAGGTATAGGATATCGATATTTTATTTTTAATTATTACAAAACGAAAACCTCTATTTAATGATCCACTATATATCATCAAAAATTTCCACACTACAATGAAATGTGTTGTCTTAAGTAGTGAAAATACTCTTTTTTAATTACATAAAGATCTCTTAGCATTCACCGGTCTAGAAAAACAGTATTCCCCCCCATATTAGAATTCATATATTGATCATGAACTGTAATATATTTCTCACAAATAATATGTAATACCTAGATATTCTAAGGAACAAACCAATGAAAAATAGAGATTCTAGTATATTCCATTACTCAGTGACCTTTTTCAAAGAATGGTCCATATATATCCCTTTATTGGAGATAAAATTACCCAATAATAATTAAATTACATATAACTCATCTTTACTCTAATTTTCATATTGATTATACTTTTAAAATTTTACTATAATAATATACAAATTCATTTCATAATCCTTCTAAATTTTATATTACATTAAAATATCATAATTACATACTACCAAAAATTTATTTAGGTAATATATAATGACTCTATTCATTATTTCCATAATTATTACTATATAATGTTTGAGTTATATGTGAATCACTATGAACTTATAGTGTCTATACCTTGTTCAAATGGATGTTTTGGAATATCTCCCTTCTTTTCCATTAAGTGGTGATATCATGATCAATGGTCTAGCATAGTGAAATATTGGGCCCCATGTAATTGATAAAATAATTAGTCTATCTGGTGATGGGGATAAATGTTCTTAATCATAATTTTTTTATCAATACTCAACACAAAAGTGAACTAACAAATCCTTATTCTTGATGTGGAGTACTGACACACTCCATGGTGAATAACTCAGGTGTATAATACCATTTTCATACATCTATTGTAACTGAATTTTCAATTTTTATAGCACAAATATGTCCATTTTATTAAAAGTATTGTATATGGAATGTGACCTCCGAATATGTTCTCCTTAGTACCCAATTTCTCTATCGAGAGGAAGTCCAGGAAACTCTTCGATGAATAAATTATTATAATCCCTCTCTTTTGGGATGTCTTTAAGCATTATTCTTTTTTCTCCATCATTTGAGAATGATATTGTTTCTCATTTGATAATAATATAAACTCATAAGGATAACATTCCAAGGGTGATTCTTCCTCATATTTATACTTATCCATAAATAAAGGATGAATTGGGAAATGAATATTAGTCTCACCATCCCCAGTTGTTATGTTGTGTTTATATATAACAACCAAACCATGTCCAAAATATAATCAAACATTGATATGGGATGGGATATGATATTTACTTGATGATTTATCCCTCCAAAAGTGACTGTTGAGGAGTTATATACTTCGTATAAAATGGTATCCCTATTTAATATCCTCAAATATAACATAACCCCCTTATATTGTGGTCATTATTGAATAGTTCTATTAAACATAAAACATATGATATAATTCATAGAACAGTAATAATAAATGAAATTAGAAGTGCAAGAATGGATAATGAACACACCATTCACTATTTTACTCTTTTTATAATAGTTAATGATATCAAAAATAAACATATGTATGAGGATGCCAAACAAAGAATATTAAAAAAAGAAATTATAATCATATTGGGAATAATATATAAACTATATGTAATTCATATGTTTTGGGACTCGTGGTTTCAATATAAGATATCCATTACTAATATAAAAATATGTTTTCCAACTAAACATTATATTCATGTCCTTGATAGTGTTTCTTAATGAGTTTGTACATTTTTTTATGAAAATACCGTGAATGTTTAAAAACATGTTGAATAAAATGACAATTATTCCTGCACATGGTAATGATAGAGTCAACAAACCATTCACGAATTTAAAGTCCATTACACTAAGAAAAATATTTATAGATACTCATGCACTTTTAGTTTCTAGAAAATATTATAATTTCATTGAAATAACTCCCTCTATACATCAAACAGTTAATCTCGCTCCTCAGTGGTCATTTTTCTACTAGTGATGCTCTAGAAAATGATGAACATGAATCCCCGGCCACATGGGGGGATCTGTACCTACATATTATTTAGAGGCTCAACCACTACATTTTCTTCCTGACTTAAAACATGATTTTATTCTGCAATTTTTGTCTATCTTATTAATTAAGAAGGATATATATTTCATTGGCTAAATAGATAAACATTTGCATTCAATCTCTGAGTACACAAACACCACAGTTCTTCAATATCTTATTTGTATAACTGGTTTAGAATATTATCAAACTTTTATTATTACATCTGAAATATTGTCCTATGTTCTTTGGGATTGTTGGAACCGTTATTGTTATAGATCTTCTTAAAATAGACATTATGATTTTTTTTTCACTGATGGAGGTTTTGATTCTCACTTGATCCGTAGAAATATGAAAATGTAAAAGGATTTATTTTAATCTAATTTGGTGGGTCTATGATTTACACATGAAATGGGATTATCCAACTATAAACTTGTGAGTAATTTTCCCTAAAAATTAACTGCCTTTCCAAAATACCAAATGTTTCCTTTTCTATGAAATATTTTTTCCTGAAATTTTTTATGGATTTTATAACAGATTTTTTATTTTAACCCAATTTCTCTTTGTATATGTGATGAAGGTGATGTCTATATTCTTCTCGTGCAGGGGTTTGGATTGACAATAGATAAGAATTGTAATTCAATCCTGTTGGGATTTTTGATTCATAGAAGGATTATGATTTGAATTGTAAGCATATGAGTCATTTTACTTCAAATTATTTTCATTGGCTTACAAATAGTTAGTGGGTGCCAGATCTGACAATATAAAGTTTGATTTGAATGGCATTGTTGTATGTCAATTTAGTGGAACATATGGGTAATGATGAAAGTGTTCTTCGAAATACAATTTAAAAAAAAATAGATCCTAAAATTCTAATGTCAATATTTTGGACATCATCAAGTATTTATAGAGTGATCTTGTCTACCAAATTTCAAAAGTGTCAGGTTCATCGTGGTAGATCAGAACAAAGGGGGTGTGCATTATTGATCCGTCAGAACCGATTCTCAAAAAATAAAATTCTACATCCTATATTGATTTAGTTTGACCCAGTGGAGAAAAAATATAGGAAATGGTGATTTAGGTGGAATTTGGAGGAAGTTCATCGAGATACATGGTGAAGGAGATAACATTGCAGTTCATTGTAGGATAGGAGAAACAGTGAATAGGTAATGCCATAGAAAGAACTTTTTATCAATAAATCTAGGTAAGTACTTTTATAGTATTGTAATAGATGATAATTTCATGGATCAATGAAAAATAGTATTGGTATAGAAGACTAATTGAGGGAATGGATTATCTGAGTAAGTCTCAATAGATGAGGTATCTAGACAAAAAATCATGAGATAGTGTGTGGGGTAAACATGGCAGTGGGTATTGTGGCTTGAGGAGGAAGAAAGGTCATAAGGGAAGTTATGATTTGTGAAATTTAATTTTGATCAAGGGAAAAAAATAAATTGGTGTAAGTATTATGATTTTATACCTAAAAAAATTTAAATAGGGTTTGTTATAAATTTAACAACCAAGGATGAGCTCTTTGAATTAACCAATAATGACCGGGAAGATGAATTTGGTTGTTCTATGGTATAATAGAAGGTTAGTGATATTATACAAGACTATAACTACATGCAAGGAGGATCTGGGGTGATGGATTATGATAATATTTATTTCCTCACTATAATGGATGATTCCACCATTATGGTGCTAGTTGAAGAGTAGTTGGTGGAAGGAAAGGGGGTGGAATATAGTGGATGATCATGGGATCATACCATTCACTCAGTAAAAGAAATATTGGGGGAGGCCATCCTGATTAAGGCCGCTTAAGAGGATTCAGACAGATTGGATGAGATATTGGTTATACTGGATATGTATAAGGAGATGTATGGGTGGATAAACAAAAAATAAATTATCACCACAATAGTATTATAAAAAAACATAAATGTCAAGGAATATATTAAATTGTGGGACATGAATAATTATAGTTTTAAAGCCCTTATCAATAATAACCTAGACAAAAATGTATTTGTACATTATTAAAAATAATAAACGGAGAATTAATCAAGTATTATTAAACATAAACTTTATAGTTATGTGATCTCTTTTGGTGTATGACCCTTTGTGGTTTAACATTGTGTGGTTTCCCACTTTTTACTCATACATTTTCTAAAAATAATTAAAATTTAATATTATGACACTCAAATCTATTCAGCAACAAGATTCCATGATATTTTCCTATAATAAGAATTATCCCTATGGTCCTTAATAATGTATTATAGTCCTCATCCCAAAAAATAACTAGATCTTATCTCTATTACCAACTACATAAAGAAAAAACATTTACATATATTAGAATATATTTGTGAACCTAAATACCCAATAAATATAAAACAGGGATTGAGAGGCCCAATGACATTATAATACTAGGATTATAAAATCAGAATTACAATAATATGAATTCTCTTTAATCTACATAATGATATAAAAATTACTTTAATATCCTATATCTACATGAGATAAACTTGGGAATACATAGAAAAAATAGGAGAGCCTAAAATCCTAGTTATTCAATAAACATGATTAGGAAACACAACATGTGTTTTAAAGATATTACATGATATCATAAAAGATAAGGATCCTGAGTAATAAGAAACAATAATAATATTAGGATCATGGTATCATAGGATCCTGAAAGCAGATGGAATTTGGAATCTCCATAAATAATGGAATATGAAATATTCATGGCTAACTTCGAAGACAACATGAAATGGTGGACAAATTCCCATCATCATTTAGGATTGCACCTAAATCTATAAAAAATGTAACGTGATAAAAAGATTATGGATTGAATTGGAGTTCTATCGGGGTGCATCCATCATAAAATTTTCATGTTTTTTCATCCAAAACAGTATATCAATAACAATGAATAATTATAATAATTTCATAATAAAATAATTGGGTTTCGTAATCATTCCTCATATGAATATCAATAGAAATTTCATCAGTCATTGAAAAATAAGAATGAATTAAATATTATTGATATTTTTATATAAGTAAAAAATACAAGGTTTTAAAATCATTTTTTTTATTTTTCAATGAAAATAGTAAAATAGAATTAAATATAATATTAAATAAATAGAAAAATCCCCTTTAATTATGGTTTTTTTAAATAATGAATTTAAAAAATATATTTATTACATGTATCAGTATGTAAAAGAATGTAAGAATTAACTTGGAATTTATATAAGATAAAAATATAAATAATTTATAATAAATATATAACATTTGAGATAAAAAATGATTTAGAAAGAGAATGGTCATAACACAAAAAAATGGGTGTTCTGAGATATATCTTAACATAGGTATTGTTATTCTTCACACACATTATAAATTACTATATAATAATTATTTATTTATTATAATTGAGTTAGAGCCCAATAATATCACACATTATACCATATATTATTTTATTGTGGAATATTACTAACCATTTATCAATAAATCATTATTAAAATCACTATTTTGGGTGATAATTATTTCTTTTTTCTTACATTTTTGGGGTCAACCATTTCAGTATTTATGAGTTATTCATGGTTCAAAAAAACAGTAGTATGTTATACCGTATATTAATATCATATATATTCATATATATATATATATCCATATAAGTTAGTGATAAATAATTATTTACACCGTTATTGGAGACATGAGTTCGTATGTTCGCATTAAAATTGTTCCAATTTTTATGAAATGAACTAAATAAAGGAAAAAAATTATTTAATATTTATAATATTAATAATATAATAAATATAATATTTATTTTTTAGATAAATCAATATAAATTTATTCCATAGGTGGATTTGGAAAACAAATTACATTGGTTTGTGAGGCGGTTTTCCATCATACCAAAAAAATGACAATTTTGTTTCCCATTTAATGGAATTAGAAATAGATGTAGGTGATGAAATTAAAATGGTAAAATAATAGAACATGGAATATATTGAGGATATAATTTATCCATGTTTTTTTAATATTTTACGGAATTAAAATAATACATATAACGAAAACATTCAGTTAATGACTATATCTCTTATTTGAAAAATAATATTTTCTTTTCACCTCACACCCACTATGATTGTAATTACTCACAAAAAATAAACTATAAAACATGAGGATATATAATAGGAATGGATTTCAGTGAATATTTTTTGAAATAAAATTCTCTTTACATGTAAACAAAATAGGATAGGAGGTTCTATTTTATATTGGAGGGGAGGGGAAAATCAGGGAATTATCTAAAATATTAAATTAATATAAAGTAATTTTCATTATAAAAGTTAAAAAAATAATTTAATTAAGTTATTGGATTAGATTCAGTTTATTTAATATTAGTTTATAAAATTTTTTCAATTTTATATTAGGGGTTTACCCTTATCAATTTTTCTATCCTATATTAACCCCTTTTAATTATTTCCAAGATAATAAGGTTTTTAACTCTAATTGGTTAATAAAGTTTGTATAAAATTTCAATTATCCCATAAATTTTCAATTTTTTAAATTTAAAAAAACATAAACCTCAAGAGGATGATGAAAAAAATTAAATTATTTTTAAATTATTTTATAATTTATTATATATTATAAAAAAAATTAATTGTTATTTTGGGACCATTTATTTAATTTCTATTTGAAAATGAATAATATAAGTGAATATTAAATCTAATAATTTTAAATGACCATTTAATGATATAGATATCTATAAAATTCATTGAAAACTATAATTTCTTCAAACATTATTACTTTAATATTTTTTAAATCCATTATTTTATTTTTTAAAAAATTGAATAAATATTTTTTTCAGCATTACATATGAATAAAACATAATTATTTAATCACGTAAAATTATAAATATATTTCCATGATAAAAACATCATCTAACTATTGAATAACTATTTATAACAAATCATATCCTTTGTTTATCACTATATAAAATATTTAGAGGTAACAAAACAAAGAGAATGAAATTTGGTATTTTCTTTATGTTAAATATTATAAAATTCAAAATAATATCCAATATGTAAAAGGCTAATATATTTGAAGTTCATTTTATTATGAAAATATATACTAAAATAATTAAATTTAATCAGGTGTTATAGTTATTTGTTATTCTGTATCATATTATCCTTAACCATCATTCACATATTA
Source organism: Viscum album (assembly GCA_963277665.1). NCBI lineage: Eukaryota > Viridiplantae > Streptophyta > Magnoliopsida > Santalales > Viscaceae > Viscum > Viscum album. The sequence goes on along the minus strand of OY728167.1, from coordinate 459,742,550 downwards.
TCTGTTACCGAGGCGATAAATATTTCATATGGTTACTAAATATAATAAAAAATAACAAAAGGGAACTATTTTAATAATTTATACCCCCTCATTGCATATAAGGAATACATTTTATCAAATTCTGTAAATATAGGTTTCAAATTTTAATTTAATTTTAAATTCAAAAACTATGGTGAAAATCGATTTTCCAGACAAATAATCTCCTAAGTAAAAATGTTTTTATACCCAATTCAAGTATAAAATTAATTTAACAGCATATAAAAGGATTTATTTCGAAAAAAATGTAATGAAAATATAAAATCAATAATAAATATAATTTACTACGAAAAAACTTGACGTTAAAATACATTTTTCAATAAATTTTTTTCACTATTCGTTAAAAAAGTAATCTTTTCAAAAAAATTTAAAAAAAATAGAACTATTAAAATATTTATATTTTCAATTTAAAATTTATATTAAGTTTATCAAATAAAATTTATAAATATCATATAAATTAATTATAATTTTATATAAAAAATTTATATAAAAAATAATTTTTAAAGAATACATATCTTTATTTAGAATAAAATGAAATTACTGAAAATTGAGTTATTATTTCATATCAATTATGTAAAAAAATTATGGAATATAATTTTTCTATATATCTCATGATTCATTAATTAATATTCATTCAGGTGAATTTAACATCTAAATTAACTATAATATTTAAATAATTATATTTCACGGTTCATTTATGCTCGATGTTGCATGTTGTATGCATTATAAAACATATTGTTCTTCTAAAATCATAATGTCTTTCACCCATCTCTTGGGGTAGCTATATTTTTCTTTAATGACATTAGGGAGATACATATTCTAAAAGACTACCTCTAGTAGACCATGATATAGAGACAAGAAAATATGGTATATTATACACACAAATGGCAGGCATTGCCGAATAAGTTTATATGGGGATAGGGAAATAAGAAAAAATCACCATATAAATCATACTACTGATAAATTAAATGGTCCCAAACATGTGTATGTTTTTTCATAAAAACTAAAAAACTATTAAATAAATTACATGTACCAAAATAAAATCCTCAAAAGTGACTATAATTCCCGAATAGCTCATCCACCACTGCATAGGATAGTATTGTAATCCTCATAAGTAAAAAGATACTAGAGACATGGAAAATATGTTTTATGTAATTGTGTTAGTATAGCATGTATACTCAGTAGGATCCCCCTCCGAGACTCCTTTTAAAAACATTACATAAGTCATACTAAAACCAAATGAATGAAAAGTGAAACTAACATACCACATAAATAATTTTGGTATGTTCCCTACACCACCATATATCTCTCCCAATGTTTTCATACTCATAATCATATAATATCCAACATATATAAAATATGGAACCTCATTAAAATATCCCTTGGTTTTCCCTCTATGCACCAATGTCGCATGTCCTGAGTTGTTTCTTTGAAAAAATAATCCTTCTCGAAGGCACTCAAGCTATAGTATTATACCATGAATCACAAAATATCATCATTATTGTATAAAAATCAACCCATTTATCCCATCATCCATGCCTCCATTGAGTCTTAATGTAGTTAATGTTATCCAAAATAGCCCATACATAATGATTATTCCAAAATCAAACCCATATCATGTAGTACCTAAATATAATAATCCATAGGGCACTATATATGGAGTTAAATGTGTGGGAAATAACCACAATACAATATATCCCTATATTAAAAACACTAGAAAAAAACCAACAGAGAGAGAGAGATATATAAAGAAAAGGTGACCACTATTCATATTATCACGTAAAACTACATAGAGAAGAGAGCGTGGTAAGAATGGGTAGTCTTCCATCCATTCCTCAGCAACCTAAATGTTGGGAATGAAACCCACAAGATTCCACTTGGATTTAGATACCCTTTTAGAATGGGTGGGGTAGTGTTTAAAAACACATAAAATTATAACATTTATATAGCTGATAACCACAGTATTGTGAATTATCTATCCTTAACATCTATATTAGTTATCATCTCTCAAATATGCAGTTTCGACCGCTAAGGAATAGATATCCTATAATAACATGGGAATGATAATATATTTTCACTTATTTCATTTATAGAATATTTACATGGTTATATTATTGAAAATTTTATATATAAATTAATGGTATAACATTTCCACTATATAGTAATTATAAATTATTGTCCATTCCCTCATGCCATAATCAAAAGGATCCCCCAATTTCTCAATATTTATCGCCAATTTCATTCTAATAAACCAGCAACCCTATGGGTTAAAATAATTTTTTATCATTTTAATTACATAATTATCGGTAGTCAAGGAAAAATCATAAGATACTATAAAATAGATACATAAAGAATGTGAAACCAGTTGCCTCAAATAGAAGGGAATGAATGAAAAAATATGGATTGTGGTTATCAAGATATTTAAACACATTAGTATTAAATTAATAATCCAATATTTCATCACAATAATTGAGATTTCTATATTCAACCTATTTCATCAGTATCACTATACTCTTTGACACCCATTTTTCTATCTCCATTCATCCCACCACCTCAGGCACTAACTACTTCCACAAACATGGCTAACCCTTCTCACATTTCACCAAACCATAAACCATACAAGATCCACATCATGATTCATATCAATATTCACATACATAGATATCATAAATTTTATTAATAAATTAATAAAAGATAAAAGGGAATATAGGATCTAAAACTAATTCATCTAGATGTCAGAAAATATCATTCACATTCAGCCCCAATGAGTTTTTTTATCAAAAAACCAATTAAGAACTATCTTATATTAACATATTCATTTATTATAGGTTATAAACATAACAGTACTAAGGAATATTATATTAATAATGATGAAATTGTATAACATTTGTTACATTAGTTCTCTTAATCCAGGAAATGTACTGGGTCTCCTTCTACCCAGTTAAAAGAGCTGTTTGCTTTGCTTTAATAAAAAAATGAGGATTCGACCCAAAAAAACAAAAATAAACCATACCATAAAAAATAACTAGAGAAAATAATAAACAAAGATAACACACTATTAAGAAAAACAAGAGGAAACTACTAACATGTTGGATAGACATGTGATTAATATTACAAAAAATCGAGGTTTATTCATTAATATAATTTAACTTTCATTAAGAATCATAATACTATCAACCAAAAATATAAATCATTAAAAAATTAGGATTTCATTTAAATAATAATAATACAAAAATAAATGAACCATATACCTCTATTATTTCAATGTTCTTTGATAAATAATGAAACAACAATGCTGGAAATATGATCAACACTCCTGCAAGGAGTCTATAGCCTAAAAGGACTCCACACTAAAACCACGAAAAAAATCATAGTATCCAAAAATGAACAAAGGAGGTCAACCACCATATCCTATAGAGAGATTAATTGAGGAGACATATCCAATCATAGAAAAAATGATAAATATGGGTTACCCATATTGAATCACCATATATCAATAATTGGATGTTGAGGATAAATATGAATCATAAAGACATAGAAATTACTTTAGATATAACCTTTGGCCACCTCTGTTTTTTGGTGAATTTTGTTGGTGTTAATTTTTTTATTATTGTGATCATATTTATACAAAAAAATTTCAAATAGATTCATTGTTATAATGGTTCATTCAGATAATGAAAGGATTGAGTTTTATGACTTTTTGAAAATAATAATTTCTATCAACCATCAATCCTAGATAAAACTATCATTGTGAACATCTTGTTCATGTCATGATTTTTATAGAAATGTTTATCAAATCCATCCCTTTACCCTTTCAGGTTATGATCCCATGGTTTACATGATGATTGATACCATATGAGTAACCCCTCCCATGATGTGAATTCTTATTGGGTATTAAAACTACTCTCATATTCCATGAACTATAGTTCAGATCATGGACATTCCATGAAAAAATGTTCTGTATATAAGACAACAACAATCATTTCCATGATTTGTTGAATTACCATGAACATTTAAAGAATGTAAAGTGATGATATAGATAATGTGGTTCCTTACACATTAATATAAGGGAATATATTTATAACCATGTCATGTGAAATCAATAATCAAGGAATCATGTTAGTGGTTAAGATTTTTCCATGACCCTTAATGTTTTCTTCATTTCATTTATGTCCAATTCATTTTAACTAAAGGATTTATTTACTTTCTAACATAATCCATTTAATTTAAATCTCAGTCCCACATAGTCTAACATACTAAATATTATATTCCCTTTATGAAATAAAAAAACTATAATGATATTTAAAGGTACCACCTACTATAAATATGAGGGTATTCCTTTTAATAACGCTTTTTATCTCATTCCCAGTCTTTTCCAGGTCTAATAGGCCATCACCAATGTAAATTATTCCCTAACATAAGTCACTACATTGATGATCAATAATTATAATAATTTATAATTAATTAATAAAATAAATACATAATTTTAGAATTTGATTCCAATCGATGGAAATACCTAATAACTCATTGGGTGTCCTAGTCATACCAGAATGACATGAAACCACCCAAAATGGGTTAATGAAATCATACCAAAATTATCAAAAAAAATAATCCTAGATAATTTAAAAATGGAAAAATAAGATTTCTTTTAAATTAGGAAAAAACTAAATAAATTATTATGGTGATATAACTCCAATGACACGACATGAAGTGATGCGCGATAATCCATTTATGAAATCCCATATCTATAACGAGAAAAATACACATCTAATTATATGATTTCCACCATGATTAATTAAAAATAAAAACCAAACCATAATTGAGAATACCATAAAAAATGAAGAATACAGGTAAAGGATGAGAAATTTTAAGAGTGGAGAGAAATTATCTCATATAGAAAAATAAATTTTCCTAAAACCCCCAATTATCAGGTTACCAACATAGAAGAGGGGGATATTTCCTCCTAGATCAATGATCCTTGGGGGTAAAGAAAATACATGGAGGGTGTTTACAAAATACTAGGCGTATAACAATTTTTTAAAATAATGAAATAGCTCTCCATGGTGTGGTTCCCATGATCATGAAATATAGAACCTACCATATGTAACCTATGATCCACCAATAGAATTAGGATCAGATAGAATACAATGATTTGAATTTAATATAGGGACTCTATTTGGACCACCAGGTCAGATAACCTAACGGGGTTAATAAAGGAGTTATCGATTAAAACTACTACACCTTCGAATAATGTTTTTTTGTTAAAAAAACTAAATTCTATCCTTCTCCCTTAACAATGTGAGAATATAAATGAGATCATGCACATGAAAAAATGATTTTTCATGGTTCACCCTCACTAGGATAAATCCAAGGAGTGTACAAAATTGATGTGCTGGTGTACCAAATACAATAAGTCTCACTTCCGAATTACAAGGTCTGTGCTAGATTACATCAATGTCCAGAATCACTGTCTTTACAATGTTCACTGTTAGCTCAGTTTTTCCCAATAGTTACTCCCTATGAATTTTTCTCTAGATCACTGTTAGTGTAAAGGATCATCATATTCCTCTTCTATTGATAACTACCCTTATAAGGGATCCACCCAATGTTTATTGACTATTAGTTTCATTAATTTTCTATAATTCAATCATCCTCAACTATTGGTAGATGCTCGGTTGAAATACCTTTTTCACCCATAGATGAATTCATCCTTTTCATAAATATTTTTGTTTCATATCTTTATTTCATGAACTATTTTATTCCCTTAATGAATATCCATTATTCCTCTATGAACTCCCGTTCACCACATGGCGTGAGTGCATCGTGAATCACCTCTTCTCCCATATACTGCACCTTCTTCATTGACAAATTATTTTTTCATACACCATCAATCCTCCTCGCAAACTGTTTCAAAATTAACGGAATTATTCCCAGATAAATGATATTATCTAATGAAAATTTATCTTTGTATCTATATAAATATGGGTCCTTATATTGGAAAAAATATCTTAAAATCCTGATAATATGATTTTCCCAACACTTCGATGCAGTATAACCATCACTTTATAATTTGTCATTTGACCCACTTAGTGCCTTTCTCCCATTGTGGTGGATGATATATTCCATGGAAAAAACCCATTTTGGCTCCTCAAATCTCCACCCCTCTCTGTAAAATAACCTTCCTATGAAATTCACGACACCCATAAGCTACAATCATCCCGTAGACCATTTATTCCCTCCACAGTTTGCATAGCGTACAATGCAGTCTAAATAGTTATTCTATGTAGAAATACTCCATTTTCCAATTTTCCATCTCTTTTCCGAACACCTCCGTTGTGGCCCGTGAACTACGTTCTATAGTAAAAACCCTTCTTCAAAAATCTAAAACCCCTACTTTTGTGGCTAAATATTTTTCAAAATCTAGGAAACTACACCCCTTGATAAACCTTCTTCGACAAACACCAACCATACTCATTCGCGATCATCTGGAATCGTCAAAAAATACAACCACACCCTCAACAAGGAGAGGAAACATTGAAGTATTTTCCCACAAAAATCCTCCAACAAACCAATTATAGTACCAAAACATGTTTATAGCCATGTTATCTCAAAAAAGTATCCCGTGATCTACCATGTCGTATCCTACCTCAAAATTTAATATATAGGAAGTATGTATGAACCATTCTCATCCATGGGAATGAACACCATCCACCTTGGTGTAAACTCCAACATAATCATCTTAACTCTATTGTTCACCCCATAGTGGATTCCATGAAACTACAACATCTACACATAAAATTAGACTCTCTCTAAGATCAACCCATGGACCTAAAACATCTCCCAATCCTTGTTCCCTGTATAAAAACATCTCTTCAATTTTATTAAACACTTAGTAGTTGAATCAAAACATGGTTTGAAAAATGAACAACTCACACAAATCAAAAAAATACAAATATCATATGAATATTGCAACTCATTGAGGCGTGGGCCTTTACATCATCCCCATCATAAAAATTCTCATCCTTGAAAATCATAATATTTATTTTACCCATAAAGACTATCATATCCCACCTATCAATTCATGTCGATCATGTCATGTGCTACCTTTGAATGTCAAACACACTTCATATATGCAATACATTACATAAGTCACACTATTCCTCATATCCTAAACCACCACTCACAACCATCACCAAAACATTGTAATAATGATTAAATATTGTCATATATCCCAATAAAATATGATATATACACCCAATTTATCTCTAATTTTTCAATAATCACACCAATAACACTCTCCTTTTAAGTGATTATTTCATGAAAATAATCTTCCCTACTTAAAATCACTTTTTGAATAATATTTATAATTATCCAACAACCTTCACATTTTGATTTACCTCTCATAACTGACAAATCCATTAAAAAATGAGTGATAACCCTTCTTATAACCTTTCTCAAAAAGACTCAGCCACACCCATAGACACAATATCTCATTGAAAGATAATTTTTTATAACAGTAGGAATTTTATATTATGACCCATGCCTTTTAAACATATTAATGGATTATTACATATATATATATATATATATGTATATTAAAAAAATACCAAATATCAACATGCCTAGAGACTTTGGATGAATAGGTTCATAATATGATAAAATAAAACTAAAAAAGAACATATTGTTTTTCCTAATAATATCACAAATCAACTTGAAAAAAATAGGATTAACTAGGTATTACATAATATAATGTGGTGAGATATAAAACCTAGTAAGGGAATAATCCCGATAATGAAACATATCATGTGAGTCGAATGTAAAAAGATGATATCAAAAAATATTGGGTTAATAAATAATCAAATGGGAGAAAAAAATAATGTACATGGTATCATATGATCATGGAAAAATAGAAATTGGGAATTAATATAAAACATTTCATAGTCATATGTCATGAATAACATCCAATCTAACATCACATGGTGGACATAGTCCCATCATGGATTAAGATTGATAAAAAATCTCATATATAACATATCATGAGATGAAAAAATACCCAATGAATTGGATAACTATTTAGGTTCACCCATCATAACATTAATATGCATTTTAGTATACACAAAAGGAAATAAATAATAAGGCATAAGAATAATAATTCCCCATATAAAAGAATGTGTCGAATAATTATTCCTCATAGAATAATAAAAGGATATTTAATCATGATTCCAATGAGAAAGCTGAATTAAATATTTCAGACAATCATATATGAATACATAAACATAGTTCTTATTATATATAAATCATTTGAAAATAAATTCATGGTAATGGGTATAAAATTGATTATAGAAATGGTCTTTCAAAATGGTGTTTTAAGGAATTGATTAAAGAATGTTGGAGAGAAAATTAGTATGGAGTATTCCATCAAAATTAACGTTAAAAAAGAATTAGCATACATAAAATATTTTGTTAATCAATGAAATCATAAAGGGTATATAAACAGTAAATGATTTTTATATAAAAGGATTAATCGATTGAGAAGTTCCCCTTAAATAAAATTGATTTTAATGAATGAATATGGTAAATGAACTTAATGTATGAATTACCCAATAAATGGTAGGGAGATTGATAATTGCACATATGTAATATATATATATAATTTATAATAATTCTATAACATATTATAGAGAGAAAAATTTTGTACAAGGGAGAGAGGTTATAACCTAATGAAAAACAATGGTTTAGAGATATCTCTTAACTTTTGTCCCAAAATTGTTCAACACATTCACTAAATTTACTGAATAATTAAAATAAATTCATAAATTACCTAATTAGATACAATTTTCATCTATTTTTTATTTACTGATCCTATATAATGTGCATTTAAAATTTAATAATTGAAATATAATGATTAATTTTAATGTCTTGTGGGTGTTCAATTCATGATTCCATGGTTAAACCACTTATGGATAATAATACATGTTCATGTACAATGTTATTATAACTACATAAGTGAAATTAAATTGTATTTATGTACTTATATAACATTAAATTTTAACTAATATCAATATTTTTTCGAATATATAGATGATTCTTTTAGTTAAAACCATTATATTATATGGTTAATTCATTAAAACTGTTTTAAATACCATCAAAAACTAGATATTTTTATATAATGTTTATGAAAAATTTAATGACATTAAATAATATTTAGTAAACATATTATAATTATATTAAACACTATTTTTTTAAAACTAGGATTGAAGGATTTAGAGCATAATTAAGTGTGTAATTCATTGATATGTTTAACCAACCATATGGTGAATAACACCTTCATTTTAGATTAAATTGATTTGAATGTAGAGGATTTATATTACACCATAATTGTAACACCCGAGACTTTTATGTTATATAAATTATCAAAGGAATCTTTTTCTACGCAACACTTGCTTGACTTGCTTTACACGCAATCGCGACCTTCCTCGATAGCTTGCGTCGTACGCAATATCGAGTTTCACTAAACAACAATATGCTATTAAAACTAGCCGTTATGAATAGTAATAACCACTTTTTTAAATTTTATAAATTTTATTTTTCAAAATGGACTTCATTTTTGGACTCAGAATATCGAAATTAGCCTAGGGTGAAATTTTGGTATTTTTCTGAAAACTTTCAATTTTTGATGAATAGTGAAACCACTAAGTTGTAGGTTAAAAACCGAATTTTGCATAAAACTTAATTTTACCGCTTCTGTGAATGGAATTTCGAAAATCCGAGAGACACAGTTAATATCAAGGACTAAAATGTGGTTCAATGAGATGAAAATAATTTTTTGGTGAATAGTAACTTTTTACCTTTTTACCGCGGTTAATAGTAAATAGGGTAACTAAGGGTAAATATGATATCAATATTACCCTAACACATGTCCTAATTCTATTGGACAAGTGTAATTCGACCGAAAACAAACTTAGGAATAAAATATGACCATTTAGGCCCACTTGGATTAGATTAGGACATTTATTATTAATTTATTTAAAGAAGGGTTAAAATAGTTAAAATCAAAGTTTAATAAGTAAATCATTTTTAATATGGGGTTATACATAAGATAAATTCGATTGTAAATATTCATTAGAAATCTAAAAATATTTCCTACATGATGGTATTTTATTTGTAATTTTTAGACATCAAATAATTTAATTTATTTATGACACAAAGATGATGCAGTAATTATCTTATTAATGAAATATTGACAAAATTGATAATATAAATACCAAAATGAATGTAATTTAAGACTTTTTATGAATTCCACTAATTTTCTAGGTTACTATGATATATTATTGTTGATTTAATCAACTTGGTTCGAACATATAATTCTGTTATGACTTTCACAAAAATCATATATCAAATAGTGTTAAAATTGACACAAAATAGTTTTTAAATAAAATATTATATTATTAATTGTTATTTTATTCCTAAAAATCTAAGGTTCGGCCAAATGACTTAGATAAGGATATATATATTAATAATAAACAATTTGGGGTTCGTTTGGCATGTTATAGTAAGTGTATTAACCATATAGTGAAAGAAAACAAAAAGACACGGTAAAAGTTAAATTAATTAACTTAGAGTTAAATCTAATTGATAAGGTTAAAATAATACCCTAAACTTGTCTAAATCCTATTGGTTGATAGGATTTCGACCCATCCCCACTTTAGCTTCGAAATAAGACCCTTTGGAACCATTATAAACCGATTTTGACTTTAATATAAAATAATATTTTGAGATATTCCTAAGGTGCCCCTCTCCTCCCTTATAAAAGGGCACCTCCTCCCCCTCCTCCTCACACCAAATTGAGCACTCAAGCTCGGCCAACCCCTGCCATTTTCTCCTCTCCACTTCCCTAGAATAATCCTAGAGGTCCTGGTCTTCTCCAAAGACCAATCTTAGTTCCTTAAGTGGAGGATTCAAAGAGGCGTTCCAAAGAAGAGGTAATATCCATTACCGATCTTTTCAATTTCTTTCTTCTTCAACTTCTTCTTCTTTAGTTGTTTCATGATAATGTAATAACATCAGTATTACTTACATACTGATATGTTATTATAAATATGAAACAACCCTAATTCACCTTCTATCCATCCTACGGAAAAATGAAATCACCGCGCGTGCGTACGTACGGAATACCGTCTCCACACCGTGGTGTAATCTATTTTCCACCATCACCTTAAAAGGATGGGTATAATGGTGTAATGAGTAACTATATATGATTATTATTAAGTAATATTGATACTGAAATAATATATATATATACTCCAATACAATTCCACGATCATAGGAACGATATCATCACTCGTGCGTACGTACGGAATACCGTCTCCACGATGTGATGCGACTCGTTCTACATGATCTTCATTTCATAATGATTATATAAATGAATTGAATGAATGAATATGGTATATAATACACTAATACCATTCTGGAAATGAATTATCTATAATCTAAAGATAAGAATAAGAATTTATTCAACAAAACACGCATAAGAACAAAAAGTTATAAAGACCCGAGTAACAAGTAACAATGAAATATTACTAACAAGAAGCTAATAATATGACCATATATGATATCATATCAATATGTATGATTCTGGAATAAGTCAATAACATTATTTAAACCATTATACAGGAGCTTCGGACACGAACAAAGCAAATCGGACCTAAGGTAAGGGAAATATCACAATCTCATTTTTATCCGAGATTGTTTATTCATAAGTATTTACTGGGGTGTATTTTATCATCCACATCCATGTTCCCTCAATATGTAATATTGTTTCCATCCACTTGAAATAGTTTAAATCCAATTTTACCCTTAGGTGAGTTTTTAGTAAAGAATATGAAAGGAATCTTTTGTCGTTTTTCCGTATGAGGTACTTTTTGACTTTTCCGACAAAAGTACGAAGAATGTTTTTTTTTAACTTATACGGCATGAATGGATTTTTAAAAAATAACTTCAAAGAAGCTTCCTTTACAAGTTTTCAAGTTTATTTTTAATCAACTTCTTTTATTTTAAAGTTGTATGACATGTTATGAAAGGAAAAATGTTTTTGAAGAAGAAAGGATATTTTCCTCAAGAATTCAATTCAAGTGTTTTATCAAAATTATTTTCCATCTAAGATAATAAAGGGTTCTGTTTCTATCCATATTTTTACATTGGTTTGAATATGTTGTGATGGAATTATGTTTATGAATTCCTTTATCATATATGAATTTATGATGTCATGATGTTTCAAGAATCCCATTTTTGTTATATGTGTTATGCGATGATGTATGTTTTATGATTATGTGGCACACATAAGAAAGGATTCATTATAAGATGGGTGGGACCTATATCTCCCTCCAATGCATTGGGTAATGATTTTATATCTCATGAGATAGACATGGCTGGAACGGAAGGTTATTTCGGTTCAGTGATACAGGACTGAAACGAGGAGTGAACTCGGTTCAGAAAGGGACTTTGTCCACTAAGATAGTCTTGGCAATGAGTCATGACTAACAAGAAATGATTTCCATGATTATGTGTGCATGCCACAAAGTTTCAAGTTTTATGTTATGATTATGGGGATCTCATTTTCACTTCTATGTTTTATTCCATGTTAAGATATTATGATCTCTTTTGCAGGTTTTGATAAAGATATGATATGATTTTTATTTCCTTTATTTGCCCTTGCTGAGCATTTGAGCTCACCCTTTTATGTTTTCTTTTCCCCAGGTCAGGAAGATGGATATTAAGTAGAATATGCTAAAAGGGACCCTAGATATGATGAAATAAATGGGAGACACTGTAGAAGATTTATGAACCAGTTGTTTATGTTTCCCAGTTTCTAAAGACACTATACCTATACGGTCCTTTGTGGTTTTGTCATATGTTGTAATAAGTGTGCTTCAATTTTGAAGTATTAACAATGTATGTAAAGTATGGGGTGTTATAGTTGGTATCAGAGGAAAGGTATAGTCAACCTTTGGAAACTAGGATGTGAAAGCCTTAGTAAGAACCCTAAGGATAAGTCTAAGCATAGAACACAATCTTAGTGTTTTAGAAATGGCCTTGAATAACCTAGGATAAGACCTTAATCATGAAAATTTTATTCTTGAATTATGTGGTTTCCTATTATAATTAGTGTTGCTCACACTATTCTTCTTGGTTTTAGTCAATGGCTGGAACCCAAAGGAACCGTGTTAATGCGGAATGCGATGGGCAATGCAATGATTGTCCCCCTGAGCAACCAAACGATATGGGAGCTGGAATGCAAAATCTTGTAGCCATGCTCACACAACTTTCTCAAGCTATGAATCATGCAGGATTTCCAAACGAACAAAGGAGGGAGCAACATTCTGTTGAATCCTTCATGAGGCAGTGTCCACCTTCTTTCAGCGGGTCTACTGATCCATTAGTTGCTGAACAATGGATTAGTACTACTGAAAAGATATTTTCAGTTCTTCAATGTTCTGAGCATGATAAAGTCATCCTAGCAGTGTATCGTTTGGAAGGAGATGCTGATCAATGGTGGAATCTTGTTAAGAATACAAGGCAAAGGGATGAAATTGAGTCTATGGAATGGGACGAGTTCAAGAACTTATTTTTCAATAAGTACTTCCCTCGTATTCTCCGAACAAAGATGGAGAAAGAGTTCCTTGAACTGAAGCAAAGGGATGATGAATCTGTTGGTACCTATGAAGCAAATTTTACAAGACTTGCAAGGTACGCTTCTGGTATTATTATCCAACCTGAGAGTAAGATCGATCGATTCTTTAGTGGCTTAAAACCAAGTCTTCGAAGGGCATTAGCCATAAGGGACTTCAATAGCTACGAGGAAATCGTTCGATGTGCTCTCAAAGTCGAGATGGAGATTGGAGTAACCCATCAGTCACATGGGTTTGATAAGAAGAGGAAGATGGAATTCAAAGAAAAATCTAAAGAGCACACGGAAAAGAAGATGAACTTTCCCTTATGCTCAAAGTGTGGAAAGAAACATGGAGGGAGTTGTCTTAAAGGGACAAGTAAATGTTTTAAATGTGGAAAGGAAGGTCATCGGGCATTTGAATGCCGTGATAATGGGAAGAAGATGTCTAATGATGCAAACAAAGGAAGGGATACACAGAATGAACCTGCTACACTTCAATGTTTCAAGTGCAAGGAGATGGGGCATTATTCCAATCAATGCCCAAATCCAAGGGTTGATGATGATGGTCGACGTCAACAAACTCTTAAGGCTAAAGACAAAGGAAAGTCACATGCAATTTCTATCAGCGAGGTGGAGTACGATAACGATGTGGTGAAAGGTACACTTACCATCCACTCTAAAGTAGCAAATGTTTTATTTGATTCTGGATCCACCCACTCTTTTATTTCTGAAAAATTTTCTAAGGGTATCACCGTATTACCTCAACAATTAGATGTTGAGTTAGCTGTGACAACACCTAATGGCACATCAATCGCATCAGAAGTTTATAATTCTTCTTCGATCGAAGTTTGTGGGAAAGTGTTTCTTGCAAATCTTGTGATCCTTCCTTTAGTGGAATTTGATGTGATTCTTGGCATGGATTGGCTTTCTCTACATGGAGCTCATATCAATTGCCAAAGAAGGGAAGTCACATTTCATATTACAGATCAATCTACGATTGTATACCAATGCAAGGATGAACATAACCTTCCAGTGGAAATTTCTTCCATCTTATGGGTGTTGATTCCACTAAATGAAGGTTATTTATCTCAAATGGTTGGTGAGAAACTCACGATTAAGAATATGCCCATTGTACGGGAGTTTGATGATGTCTTTCCGGAGGAATTGCCGGGTCTTCCACCAAATCGTGAAGTTGAGTTTTCAATAGAACTCGTACCGGGTGCTTTGCCTATTTCAAAGACACCTTATAGAATGGCCCCAATTGAGTTGCAGGAATTGAAGAAGCAACTCCAAGAGAATCTTGATAAGGGATTCATACACCCTAGTGCGTCACCTTGGGGAGCACCTGTTCTATTTGTTAAGAAGAAAGATGGATCAATGAGACTCTACATTGATTATCGAGAACTTAACAAGATCACTATCAAGAACAAATATCCTCTCCCACGCATTGATGACTTATTTGACCAACTACGCGGAGCTCAATACTTTTCCAAGATTGATCTTCGTTCAGGGTATCATCAATTAAGGGTCAAAAGGGAGGATATACCAAAGACGACTTTCCGTACAAGGTATGGACACTATGAATTTATAGTGATGCCATTTGGTCTTATTAATGCCCCTGCTATCTTCATGGATCTAATGAATAGAGTCTTTAGAGACTATCTTGATCAATTTGTGGTAGTCTTTATAGATGATATTCTTGTCTATTCAAAGAGCAAGGAAGAGCATGAAGATCACTTGAGAATTATATTGAAGACCCTGAGAAAGGAGAAGCTTTATGCCAAATTTACCAAGTGTGAATTTTGGCTTCAAAAAGTTGCATTTTTGGGTCATATAATCTCAAAAGAGGGGATATCTGTGGATCCAGCAAAAACAGAGGTTATCGAAAGATGGTCAAGACAAACAAAAGTAACTGAGATCCGAAGTTTTCTTGGTTTGGCTGGTTATTATCGACGTTTTGTAAAAGATTTTTCACGATTATCTAATCCACTCACCAAGTTGACTCGGAAAGGAGTTAAGTTTGTCTGGACAGAGGAATGTGAAGAGAATTTCAAGGAGTTGAAAAGAAGGTTATCCAGTGCACCTGTGCTCACACTGCCTTGTAGTGGAGAAAGGTTTGTAATCTACAGTGATGCATCCAAGAAGGGATTGGGGTGTGTTCTTATGCAAAATGATATGGTGATAGCTTATGCCTCACGACAGTTGAAAATCCATGAGCAAAATTACCCAACACATGATTTGGAGTTGGCTGCGGTAATCTTTGCATTAAAGATTTGGAGGCATTACCTTTATGGTGAAAGGTGTGATATTTATACTGATCATAAAAGTTTAAATTATATTTTCACACAAAAGGAGTTGAATATGCGTCAAAGAAGATGGTTGGAGCTGATTAAGGATTATGACTGCTCAATCCATTACCACCCTGGGAAAGCAAACAAGGTGGCAGATGCATTAAGTCGACAAGACCATGCTAGTTTATCCATGATGAGGATCACAAAAGATCCAATATTTATGGATTTACAAAGGATGGATCTTGGAATTATAATGGAAGGGGAAAAATCTTATCTTTCTCAAATGAATGTTCAACCATCTATACATGTGAAGATTAAAGAAGCACAGAAAGAAGATGTCGAGTTACAAAAGAAGGTGAGAAATGTTCCTGAATTCAACCTTGATTGTGATGGGATAATAAAGTTCAGGAATCGGGTTTGCGTTCCTCCCATCCCCGAATTAAAGAATGAGCTGCTGGATGAGGCTCATAGTTCATCATTTTCTATTCATCCTCGAAGCACGAAGATGTATAGGGACCTGAAAGAGTACTTCTGGTGGGATGGCATGAAAAGAGATGTTGCTGAATATGTCTCTCGATGCTTGGTTTGTCAACAAGTTAAAGCTGAGAGACAGAAGTCTAAGGGGATGTTACAACCATTACCCATACCCGAATGGAAATGGGAAAACATCACTATGGACTTTGTCACAGGACTTCCTAAAACATCCAAAGGCAATAATGCTATCTGGGTCATAGTTGATCGTCTTACAAAGTCTGCACACTTCATTGCTATTAGAGAGGATTTCTCTCTAGATCAGCTTGCCAGGATATATGTAAAGGAAGTGGTAAGATTGCATGGAGTACCACTTTCTATTATATCTGATCGAGATCCGAGATTTACCTCGAAGTTCTGGCGAAGTCTTCAGCATACTCTGGATACAGAGTTGAGTTTCAGCACTGCTTATCATCCCCAGACAGACGGTCAGTCTGAGAGAACAATTCAAACCCTAGAAGATATGTTGTGAGCTTGCTCTATGGATTTCAAAGGAGGTTGGGATCAACACCTACCTTTGGTAGAATTTTCTTATAATAATAGCTTTCACTCCAGTATTCAGATGGCTCCTTATGAAGCTCTCTATGGAAAGAAATACAGGACTCCAACTTGCTGGGATGAAGTTGGGGAAAGAAAGCTATTAGGACCTGATCTCGTTGATGAAATGGCAGAAAAGGTTAGATCTATTCAACAACACATAAGAGCAGCTCAGAGTCGACAGAAAATTTATGCCGACAACCGAAGAAAAGACCTAGAGTTTGAAGTGGGCGATAAAGTGTTCTTACGAATATCTCCCTGGAAGAGGGTTATGAGATTTGGAAACAAGGGGAAGTTGAGCCCTAGATATATCGGTCCTTTTGAAATACTGGATCGTGTTGGGAAGGTAGCTTACCGATTGGCGCTTCCACCGAATCTCTCTCAAGTTCACGATGTGTTCCACGTATCTCTCCTGAGAAAGTACATACCAGATCCTTCACATGTACTCAGCTCAGAAGTTGTACCGCTGGAGCAAGATCTTTCTTATGAAGAACAGCCGATAGAGATACTGGATCGTAGCGAAAAAGTCCTACGAAACAAGACCACTTGCTTGGTGAAAGTTTTATGGAGGAACCACCAACTTGAAGAAGCTACATGGGAGCTTGAGGATATGATGAGGGAGAAGTATCCTCATCTGTTTGTTACAAAGTGACGAATTTCGAGGGCGAAATTCTTTTTAAGGGGGGTAGAATGTAACACCCGAGACTTTTATGTTATATAAATTATCAAAGGAATCTTTTTCTACGCAACACTTGCTTGACTTGCTTTACACGCAATCGCGACCTTCCTCGATAGCTTGCGTCGTACGCAATATCGAGTTTCACTAAACAACAATATGCTATTAAAACTAGCCGTTATGAATAGTAATAACCACTTTTTGAAATTTTATAAATTTTATTTTTCAAAATGGACTTCATTTTTGGACTCAGAATATCGAAATTAGCCTAGGGTGAAATTTTGGTATTTTTCTGAAAACTTTCAATTTTTGATGAATAGTGAAACCACTAAGTTGTAGGTTAAAAACTGAATTTTGCATAAAACTTAATTTTACCGCTTCTGTGAATGGAATTTCGAAAATCCGAGAGACACGGTTAATATCAAGGACTAAAATGTGGTTCAATGAGATGAAAATAATTTTTTGGTGAATAGTAACTTTTTACCTTTTTACCGCGGTTAATAGTAAATAGGGTAACTAAGGGTAAATATGATATCAATATTACCCTAACACATGTCCTAATTCTATTGGACAAGTGTAATTCGACCGAAAACAAACTTAGGAATAAAATATGACCATTTAGGCCCACTTGGATTAGATTAGGACATTTATTATTAATTTATTTAAAGAAGGGTTAAAATAGTTAAAATCAAAGTTTAATAAGTAAATCATTTTTAATATGGGGTTATACATAAGATAAATTCGATTGTAAATATTCCTTAGAAAGCTAAAAATATTTCCTACATGATGGTATTTTATTTGTAATTTTTAGACATCAAATAATTTAATTTATTTATGACACAAAGATGATGCAGTAATTATCTTATTAATGAAATATTGACAAAATTGATAATATAAATACCAAAATGAATGTAATTTAAGACTTTTTATGAATTCCACTAATTTTCTAGGTTACTATGATATATTATTGTTGATTTAATCAACTTGGTTCGAACATATAATTCTGTTATGACTTTCACAAAAATCATATATCAAATAGTGTCAAAATTGACACAAAATAGTTTTTAAATAAAATATTATATTATTAATTGTTATTTTATTCCTAAAAATCTAAGGTTCGGCTAAATGACTTAGATAAGGATATATATATTAATAATAAACAATTTGGGGTTCGTTTGGCATGTTATAGTAAGTGTATTAACCATATAGTGAAAGAAAACAAAAAGACATGGTAAAAGTTAAATTAATTAACTTAGAGTTAAATCTAATTGATAAGGTTAAAATAATACCCTAAACTTGTCTAAATCCTATTGGTTGATAGGATTTCGACCCATCCCCACTTTAGCTTCGAAATAAGACCCTTTGGAACCATTATAAACCGATTTTGACTTTAATATAAAATAATATTTTGAGATATTCCTAAGGTGCCCCTCTCCTCCCTTATAGAAGGGCACCTCCTCCCCCTCCTCCTCACACCAAATTGAGCACTCAAGCTCGGCCAACCCCTGCCATTTTCTCCTCTACACTTCCCTAGAATAATCCTAGAGGTCCTGGTCTTCTCCAAAGACCAATCTTAGTTCCTTAAGTGGAGGATTCAAAGAGGCGTTCCAAAGAAGAGGTAATATCCATTACCGATCTTTTCAATTTCTTTCTTCTTCAACTTCTTCTTCTTTAGTTGTTTCATGATAAAGTAATAACATCAGTATTACTTACATACTGATATGTTATTATAAATATGAAACAACCCTAATTCACCTTCTATCCATCCTACGGAAAAATGAAATCACCGCGCGTGCGTACGTACGGAATACCGTCTCCACGCCGTGGTGTAATCTATTTTCCACCATCACCTTACAAGGATGGGTATAATGGTGTAATGAGTAACTATATATGATTATTATTAAGTAATATTGATACTGAAATAATATATATATATACTCCAATACAATTCCACGATCATAGGAACGATATCATCACTCGTGCGTACGTACAGAATACCGTCTCCACGATGTGATGCGACTCGTTCTACATGATCTTCATTTCATAATGATTATATAAATGAATTGAATGAATGAATATGGTATATAATACACTAATACCATTCTGGAAATGAATTATCTATAATATAAAGATAAGAATAAGAATTTATTCAACAAAACACGCATAAGAACAAAAAGTTATAAAGACCCGAGTAACAAGTAACAATGAAATATTACTAACAAGAAGCTAATAATATGACCATATATGATATCATATCAATATGTATGATTCTGGAATAAGTCAATCACATTATTTAAACCATTATACAGGAGCTTCGGACACGAACAAAGCAAATCGGACCTAAGGTAAGGGAAATATCACAATCTCATTTTTATCCGAGATTGTTTATTCGTAAGTATTTACTGGGGTGTATTTTATCATCCACATCCATGTTCCCTCAATATGTAATATTGTTTCCATCCACTTGAAATAGTTTAAATCCAATTTTACCCTTAGGTGAGTTTTTAGTAAAGAATATGAAAGGAATCTTTTGTCGTTTTTCCGTACGAGGTACTTTTTGACTTTTCCGACAAAAGTACGAAGAATGTTTTTTTTAACTTATACGGCATGAATGGATTTTTAAAACATTACTTCAAAGAAGCTTCCTTTACAAGTTTTCAAGTTTATTTTTAATCAACTTCTTTTATTTTAAAGTTGTATGACATGTTATGAAAGGAAAAATGTTTTTGAAGAAGAAAGGATATTTTCCTCAAGAATTCAATTCAAGTGTTTTATCAAAATTATTTTCCATCTAAGATAATAAAGGGTTCTGTTTCTATCCATATTTTTACATTGCTTTGACTATGTTGTGATGGAATTATGTTTATGAATTCCTTTATCATATATGAATTTATGATGTCATGATGTTTCAAGAATCCCATTTTTGTTATATGTGTTATGCGATGATGTATGTTTTATGATTATGTGGCACACATAAGAAAGGATTCATTATAAGATGGGTGGGACCTATATCTCCCTCCAATGCATTGGGTAATGATTTTATATCTCATGAGATAGACATGGCTGGAACGGAAGGTTATTTCGGTTCAGTGATACAGGACTGAAACGAGGAGTGAACTCGGTTCAGAAAGGGACTTTGTCCACTAAGATAGTCTTGGCAATGAGTCATGACTAACAAGAAATGATTTCCATGATTATGTGTGCATGCCACAAAGTTTCAAGTTTTATGTTATGATTATGGGGATCTCATTTTCACTTCTATGTTTTATTCCATGTTAAGATATTATGATCTCTTTTGCAGGTTTTGATAAAGATATGATATGATTTTTATTTCCTTTATTTGCCCTTGCTGAGCATTTGAGCTCACCCTTTTATGTTTTCTTTTCCCCAGGTCAGGAAGATGGATATTAAGTAGAATATGCTAAAAGGGACCCTAGATATGATGAAATAAATGGGAGACACTGTAGAAGATTTATGAACAAGTTGTTTATGTTTCCCAGTTTCTAAAGACACTATACCTATACGGTCCTTTGTGGTTTTGTCATATGTTGTAATAAGTGTGCTTCAATTTTGAAGTATTAACAATGTATGTAAAGTATGGGTCGTTATAATAATAATAACCTATAATTATATATTTTATTATTAAATTACTATATTTTTTGGATAATGAACTTATGGGGGTAGTAGAAGAAGAATAAATTAGAAAGACTTTAGTAGAAATTTTTATTTCATCCTTTTATCTCATCCTCTAAGGACACCACTCTAGTATCCTTGGAATGGTATTTGGATGAGATAAGAAGCACTAGGACATGGGTTATAGAATTGATAATATAGTTGAGAATAAATGTTTCATGCTCCATGGAATATAGGTTATGAGGGAAGGTGTGGTGAGATATGGTATTCATAAGGGGGAGGGGTGTTTTGAATATTATAATCATTAGTTTATTTTTTAATCTATGACTATAAATTTTATATGTTATTTTGACATAATAATATAAATGCATCATTTTCATTTTGAACTAATGTGTTCTAATATTAACCATGACTAAAAAATCATATATTTAGATTATGTTAC
Organism: Viscum album; assembly: GCA_963277665.1. Lineage (NCBI taxonomy): Eukaryota > Viridiplantae > Streptophyta > Magnoliopsida > Santalales > Viscaceae > Viscum > Viscum album. Next base: position 459,720,735 of record OY728167.1, on the reverse strand, counting down.
TAAATATAATATTTTAATTTATTTCATTATTAAAAAAATATTGATTTCTGTTATAAATATATTAATAATTCACCGTAATTTTTTTTAAAATGATGAATACAATTATTAAATGCATTTCATAAATATATTTTTATAATAATGTGAAACATAATTTTTAAATGAGATCCTTATTTATTTAAAAATTAAAAAAATTCAATATCATGATAAATTTTATGACCCATTGAATAATTACATATAGTCTGGTAAGATTTTAATATCATTATAATAAATCATTATATTAATTTACAAATTAATATTATGGAAATAAAATTTATTTTATATCAGATTACTTGTTTTAAATGTTCAATTTAATCATTTATGTTTTTTAAAAATATAATAACATTATTTATAACCTATAAAAAAATATTTACGTGTACCAAAATATAAATATATCATATTTTCATTTTATATGAAACTTAAATATCATTTTAAAATTATATAGTTTGGGATATCCTTCTTGAATTATGGTTACTATTCCTAATATTCATAATACAATTCAAATGGTCGTGTTACTAATCTATAAAACATATTAATATTCTAACGTTCTTATTTTTAACTCTCATGTGGTTTCCCTTATTCCTTTAAATAGATCAAATATCATTCATTATTTATTAATTATAATTTATCTCATGATAATATATTTTCAATATAAAAATAAATATTTCATTACCAAGATTATACTTTGTTTATATTGTGTTGTTGATGAGTGTGATTATTCTAGGGGATGGAGAAGGACAATATAAAACTATTTTTATTATATTAATTTGTATTTTTATACCATTTTAATACCATAATTTATTATGGACATATTTAATTAATAATTTTTGATTATATGTAAATATGATAAAATGAATCTCAATTTTATAATGATTTTCATGTACTTTATATAATTATTCATTTTTAAATATTATATCAGTATATAATCAAATGGGAATTCCATTAATGAATGTCTAGGTTGTTGTATTCTTCATCAATTAATAAATTTCCCCATAAATTTTAGAAAAAATAATTTAAATATAGGTTGGATTAATTTTCTTTGACACTTTATTTAGTTCCCATGTAATCTCCTCATACTGATGGTTTCACCATAGTACTTGGAATAGTTTCATAGAGAACTGCATCTATAGTCCAAGATCTTCTTCAGAGATTCCTCACCATAGATATCATTTTCCAGTTGTACCACCTCTATATTTAGCACATCTGAGGTATTTTTTATATAATTACTAAGGGGGATATGAGTAATATGTTATGTTCGTGAGACATGGTTGGTGGGAATGAATATCGATATGCCACAGCTTCAATGGGGTCAATAATCTCAAAGAGGCCAATGTATATCGGACTCAACATTCCCTTATCTCCAAACCCAATGACACTATTCCATGGGGATATAAATAGAAACACTATATAAAACACCTGAAACTCTTGGTCTCATCGATGATTTTTAGAATAGACCATTCAAAGAATTTCAGCATCGTTAACATTCTAATGAATTGTTTTGACCATTTATTTCATTCCTTGTCAATTTTAAGTACCATTAGACTTTGTTCTCCAACATCATACCAACTTGCTTATTCTCTAAATCTACTCTCATGAAGGGACCCATATGAATCATTTTAGATGATTTAGTTAAATCTTTTATTGTATGAAAATTTTATTAGAGGATGATTTTGATCTTATCCTACGTTTCCGTACACTGAACATGCCCTCAAAATGTAATCATGTTCTAGGATTTTCTCCTTAGACTGAACAAATTTTGGTGGGGATACATCATATTGATGTTGCAATCATTATTTCGAACATATTTTACACATTATTAGATCATTGAGGTAAATCTCACCTCTTAATTAGACACAATCAATAATGGTGTACCACATGACAACACATATATGATGTATATCCTTTCAAGTTGATTGAGTGAGAAATCATAATAAATTACAATGAAGTGAGCAGTCTCTATATCATGATTCACATATTTTGTTATTTTCTCTACATTTATTTCGAATAACTATGCCAAAATATACAGTGATCACCTCCCATTTCCATGTAGGTATGGGTAATTGTTGAAAATATCATTGGATTTTTTTTACATTCTCTCTTCACCTGAGGAAATAACAAGAACATTGATGTATATTATATGAAATCTATTTTTATATTTTACCAAAAATAAATTTCTTTGAGGTATCAAAACGTGTTTTCACATGCTGGTTTGATACAAAATGTAAAAATATCTTCAAAGTTCAAAATATCGCTTTTTTATCATAGGATTTTATAGTATAAATACTATTGAACTAAATATTCAATTTCCTTATTCATTAATTATGAAGACTATGGGTTTCCATTATCATATAGCTTCAACTGTAAAACCCCATGATTTTGAAAATATATTTAATTTTGAATGCAAGAAACATTTAGTCTCTAAAATACACCATTTTTTAATAACCTAGAATGTAAATATAATTTTACCACCTCCATGATTAGAATTCTTAAAAACTGACATACATAATTTCATTCAGTATGTTATTTAGAGTTCGATAATTCAAGCATTGTTTTGATGAGTAGTAACATACCCTAATGAATAGTAACATAGCCGTATGAATAGAAATGAAAAGTAAATTGGCCAAAAAAATAGAAACTTCACCCATGAGTGTACAAATATAATTTAGACATCTTATAAGTGAAAAAATAATCATAGTATAAGTATTTGTATTTTTGTATGTCAAAAATATTTTAATTACAATTTTCTGATTATTTTTATAATTTAAAATGGAAATTTATTTTCAAGAAATGTAATCATAAATTGTAAATTTATTGTATTATGGATATAAGATAATTTTATGAGACCATGATTAATTTATCATGGTGTTATAAAATGAGTTATAGTTTTAAAGTTGTTTTTTTGGAATAAATTATGATTTTATTTAAAAATTAACCTGAAAATATTTAGAAAATTATTTTTGAAAACTGGATTTAATTTATTAATTCCATAAGTCGAAAAAATGGTCGGGGTTAAAATTTGGGTTTTTTCTAAAATACATGAATTTTGGTGAATAGTAAAATACGATAAGTTATGATAAATAGTAAATACATAATTTATTGGGTCATAAATTATGTAAGGATAATTTAATCCCACTATGTTCAAACTCAAATGCACATATTAATATTATGGGTAACATGAATCAACACTATTGGTTTTCTTGAGTGAATTAATAAAATAATTAATAAAATATTCAAAATTCAATCCTCTCGTCTACTATAAAACCCTCACTCACTCCATATTCTCTTCATTCCTCTAAAAAATTAATCTCCTCTATGTTCAGCTCAAATACCCTTCCCTTGTCACTCCCCATGTCCATGAGCTCTTATTCTTGCCAAAATGCCAAATCCCCTTTCCCTTAAGGTGGTTCTCAAGGATGTTATTTCAAGAGGTAAAGTATCTTTCTTTTTCAATTAGTTTCATTTACATTTATCTTACGTTCTAATTCTCTATTAAACTCCTATTTCCAATTGACCCTTATAAATCTAGTACAACTTATATACTATAAATATACATTTTTAATTTAATATCCATTATAAATATTCTTACTATATCTCTCTCTCTCTTTTATTAATGAAATCATCATCTGTGAGGTTCTAATTAACAATCTTTGTGGATGATGAAGTTCCTTTATTCAATATATCCTTAATTACTGGAAATGAAATCATTTTGATGGTTGAACTAGACTATAATATATATTATAACCTACTTAATATCTATGAACCATTATATATACATATTATTAATTCATATGATGAAACTAGTTCAAAATAATCCAAATACCTCCAAATAATCTATGTGACTGTTATTATTATTCCATCCAATGATTCATCCACATGACATGTAAAAAAAGGCTATATATAACCATTAAAACTTATGGAAGTTCATAAATAATATGTATTTTCATTTATGGATAATTAAATTCTTTCCACAGGAACATCCATACTCATCTACAAATATCCAGATCATGAAAACCAAGCAAGCGAACACTCTGGAACGATAGAATACAATCTTAAAACTTATCAAAAAGTACATATTGAACTTAATAAAATTATGATATACAAAATTAATGTCAAAATTCTCTAAATTATGTTATTAATATTCCTAATTTTATATTCCAGGACCTTATCATCAAGAGCGAAACACATTCAGATTTAATGTAAGGGTTTTCTACTCGAAACACCATTTACATTCACGTTACTTTTATTGTCTACATACCCCAATGATGTTATTATGTATTATTATGTAATAATCATAGATTAGGTGTGTTATATATATATATATATATATATATATTTACCAACCATACTACTACTTTAATTTATTGAGAGTCACACATTTTAAAAAGGGTGCTTTCAATATTCTATTTGAAATATAAGCTCGTTTCAATGGAAAATCTCAAATTCAAACCAATTTTGAAGTGAAATATATAATCACTTTATAGAAACAATTATCTTTATAAAATAACACATTTTCTTATTAAAATACTATATTAGTTAAATTCTGGTTTTATACAAATACTTTTCCAAAAGAACTCTTCTTTTCAAAGTAAAGGAGTATTTATCTCTTGAATTACTGAATGATTTTTTTAGAGTATATTAATCTATTTCAACACTCTTGTTTATTATTATGTAAGATATCACCTAAAATATTTAATTCAATGGTTTAAGACTAGTTTTATTGTGAATATTCTATCGTACAATTGTTATCCAATTTACAATGAATGGTTAGTTTTTAAGATTAATGTTTGAGGAAATTTATTTACATTCCATATGTTAGTTTCAATATGAATGTATATTTTTTTATGTTTATCCCCACTCATATGAGGATTTAATTGGACACATTATGTGATGGGTGGGGAAACTTATAGCCCCTCGATGCATTGGTAGGTCTCATGAGACAAATATATATATACATTGTCCAGGACTTTCCCAATTTTTAGATATGGTTTTGGAAGATGCCTTAGTAATTTTAGGATGTACTGGACAAGGCCTTAACAGTATGTTTCAGAATGTCCATAATATGCACTTATTATGAAGCTAGAAATTTATATTTCATGTGTTTCTTTGACTAGTAGAAAACCCATGGTTATTATATATTATGGAATAGTTTACTCATCTCTTTTTCCTTCCAAATTATGTTCATGTTTATTTTTAATGGAATATGTTTTCAATTATTCATGAGTACTATGATTATGTTTTTAATTTATTCCATTATATTGTTTCCCTTGAGGAGAATTGGATATCTCCCCTTATTATGTTTCATTTTTTCATGGACAATAAGATGTATATTATGATTCAATTGCAGGGATAATCTTAGAGTGGTGGATGTTCCCAATAAAACATAATTTTTTTAATTTCATGTAGTAATTATGTATGTATATTGAATCAAAATATACAAAAATATTTTTTCCTTCGGGATGTGACTTTCTTATAATCATGCATATGTAATTTAATAAAGAACAAACTCCAGGTAACTAGGGTGGGGTCATTACAGTTGGTATTAGAGTAAGTTTAATAGAAAACATAGATACTGGATTTAGAAAACATAGATTAGGGGAAGAACCCCTAAGATAGTCATTGAGGATAAACAAATAAGAACATCATGGTATTTAGTTAAGGAATATATTATGTGGATATTTCTAAAATATTCATCCCTATCTGGATACTACATGTGGACGTGATTCTGGCTCAGATGTACCTAGTAGTGAAAAATCTGAAAAGGTGTTTTGGGCTTGACATTAGGTATCTTGGTACATGAAAATTGGCCTTACTTCACAAGTTTTTTGACACTCCTGGTGGATATTCTTAGGATAATTAACATTTTCATTATAAGACATTATTAAGGATTTAACTGTAAATTTTCCTCAAAGAAACCATTGTTATGATTATGGGATTATCCATGCATAGTAATTCAATTTATGCTAAATATTTTTCTAAGTTGATATCATACATTATAATCCATAACCTAATATAGTGTGTTAGATTATTGATATAAGGAACCTAGAGGAAGGAATGAAAACAAAATGAATGTGTTTATCCCATACTGGGATTTCCCTTCTGTGTAATATAATGATGCTGGCTTCGGATCCGCGACTGTTGTGGAACAACTTATAACTATAATGGGACAACTTACTCATGTTATGAACAATAACCTTCACCTTGTGGCTCTTCCGGATCCGCAATTTCGACTAGCTATATTCGATCAATTTGTTTGACAACACCTCCATAATTCATTGTGTCCACAAACCCATTTGTAAGAGGGCTGTGGATACGTTCCATAGATGAGATATTTCTCCCTATAGTATGTAATGAAATAGAGAATGTTGTAATGGGAGTTTATCATCTATCTGGAGATGTAGATCAGTGGTGATCCTTAATGAAAAACCCAATGGAGGATTAAGAAATAGAAGATATGGAATTGAGGGACTTTAAGGAAATATTTGTAGAAAAATATTTTCCCCGGAAACAACGAGTGGATATGGAAAATAAATTCATGAATATAAGGAAGAAGGAAGATGAAAATGTTGACAAGTACGAAGTTAACTTTACAAAGTAGGAATGTATTGTTACAGACTACATATATAATCCAAGGACCAAGATTGGCCGATTCATTGATTATTTAAAACCATTCCTCAGAAGGGCTCTAGTCTCCCAAAGCTTCTCATAATAAGAAGTATAGTCTCAAGTGCTGTCAAGATTGAGAATGATTTTTCTAGGTATTATAACTTTAATGAATGTAAGATAAGAAGAGGGCTGCTGAAAACTCTGGAAAAGTAAATAAGGAAATGGAAATGAAAAGAAGAGTTGACTTTCCACCCTTTGATAATTGTGGAATCAATCCCCTTGGTGTCCGCTTAAAAGGAAAAGGGGTGTGCTAAAAGTGTGGATAGAAAGGACATCATTCTGGTGATTTCAAGCAGAAAAAGAAGCTATTAATGTTAAATGATATAATAGTAGGGAGATGGGACTCTATGCTAATAATTATCCATTGATTTAAGTGAACATTAGGCAAAATAGGCCATGGGTGAAGGGACAAGCATATGTGATCGAATCTGTTGAAATTGATGTTCCTAATGACATGGTGGGAGGTACATTAATCATTTACTCAATCTTATCCAATGATTTATTTGATTATGGATCATTACATTCATTCATATCTTCAATGTTTCCAATTAAATTTATATATTCTCAATTTTATTTATTGAGGGAGTTGTCAGTCAAAACTCATATGGGAAGATTCATTGCAACAAGGTTGTGTCGAGGAGTCCACATTATGGAATATAAACATGATTTATCCATTGATTTTATTATCATACTCGTGATTGATTTTGATATAATACTAAGTATGGATTGGGTTTCAAACCATAAAGTGACAATTTATCACAATAATATAGTTGTTAATATTTTTGAGGATGATGTGGAATCCCTTATCTTTAGAGTAGAGACATCACCATATATTTCTCATCTACATCCACTCCTTGTAGCTCTACTAAATTAAATTATATGGTGGAAGGGAATACAAAAACTATGGGTGAGGAAAGGAATGATCAAATATAGGATATACCAATTTTGAATGATTATTATGATGTATTTCTAGAGGATTTTCATCAGCATCCTTCAAATCTAGAAATTGAGTTTTCCATAGACATAATTTCTGATTGATGTCCCATATCAACGACTCCATATATAATTGCGAATGTGGAGCTTGTGGAAGTAATGAACCAACTATATGAATTGAGAAAAAAAGGATTAATTATCCCTAGTTTTTCCTTATGTGGATACCATGATATTATTTTTATGATGAAATATTGATCAATGAGGTTCGATATTGACTACAGGGAGATCAATGCATTAACAATTAAGAAAAGGTATCCCCTACCTCACATTGATGATTTATTTGATCAACTTCATAGATCCCAATATTTTTCAAAGATTGATCTTAGATATTTATATCATCTATTTTATGTGAGGAAGGAAGATATTAAAAAGAATCATTTCGAACTAGGTATTGTCGTTACGATTTTACAGTAATGCATGTATGACTAACTCGTGCACCCTTTGTTTTCCTGGATCTAATGAATAGAGTTTTCAAGTAATATCTTGATCACATTGTGGTGTTATTTATTGATGATATCATGGTATATTACAAAAACTATAAAGATCATGAAAATACCTTCCGCACTATTCTGATGACTCTTAGAAGAAATGAATTATACGAGATGTTTAGAAACTATGATTATTGGCTTCACTAAATTTCCATTTTTGTCCACATTTTCTCTAAGGATGGAATATATATTGATCATATGAAGAAAAATTATGCGCAAAGATGGCCAACTCTAACAAACATAAAAGAGGTACATAGTTTATTTGGTTTAGCGCATTATTATCGGTGTTTCATTAAGAACTTCTCCCGTTTATCAAACCCAATGACCAAGATTACAATAAAAGGGATTAAGTTCATATAGACAAAATAATGAGAGGAATGTTTTGAGAAATTTAAATAGGAGAATAGTTAATTCTATGATCCTAACCCTTCCATGGAATGAAGGGTTTGAGATCTATATTGATGCATCAATGAAAGGACATGGTTGTGTCTTTATAAATAATGATAGTGTTATTTCCAATGCGTCAAGGATGTTAAAAATTGATGAAAAAAACAATCATACTCAAGATCGTGAGTTAGGATCCATCATATTTTCTATGATAATATGGGGAAATTATCTATATGGTGAATAATATGAGACATATATGGATCCCAAATGTATGAAGTATATCTTCTCATAGAAAGAACTCAACATGAGGTAAAGGAAATGGCTCAAACAACTAAAATAGTATGCTTTCTCTATAAACTACCACCACGGAAAGGAAAATAAGGTAGTTTATGCATTTAGTAGGGAGGATCATGGTGTTTTCAATAAAAGGGGATTTATAAGGATCCTTTTTACAAGGACCTAGTGAGGATGGATATAGTCATTATTAATGAAGGTGAAACATCACATGTTTTTCAAATGGTTTCCCAACCATCTTCATTGGAAATAATTAAAGCTTCATAGTCTGATAATGAGAATCTTTAAATAGAAATTAATGCTATAAAAGATGGGAGTTGACTGAATTCGTGTATGAATATGTAATTATGATATTTGGGAAGATGCTATGTGTTCCCTCAATACCAGAGCTGAAAAGGGATTTATTGGATGATGATCACAGCTTTAATTTCTCTATACATCATGGGATCATTATAATGTATATATATTTGATAGAACATTTCTAGTGGGACAACATGGAGTAGTAAATTGCGGATTATGTACCAAGATGTCTAGAATGTCAATAAGTATAAGTCGAATAAAAACATACTAGAGGGGTCTTGTAACCTACACCTATTCCTACTAGGAAATTGGATGACATCACCATGTATTTTTTCATTGGATTACCCAAAACTCCAAGGAAGAATGGTGCGATATGGTTAATTGTTTATCGACTTACAAAATAGGCACATTTATTCACTATAATGGAAGATTTTTCACTAGGGATCCTAGAAAGACACTATATCAATGAATTTGTGATACATCATGGAGAACCTCTCTCAATTGTTTATGATCGTGATCCACAATTTACATCAAAATCATGGAAAAGTCTTTAGAAATTTTTGGATACGGAGCTTCGATTGAGTAATTCAAATCACCCACAAACAGAAGGGAAATCTGAAAGGATGATTCAAACCTTGACGGACATGTTAAGATCATATTCATTTTAAATTCAATGTATTTGGGGTAAATATTTTCCTTAGTGTAGTTTTCCTATAATAACAATTTCCTTTCAAGTATTCAAATGGGACCATATGAAGAATTTTATGGAAATAGATTTCGTACAACAACATGTTTGGATGAGGTTTGATAATGGAAGATAGTGGGCCCATAGATTGTGGAGGAAATAGCAGTGAAGCTAATGACTATTCAAGGTCATTTCAGAACATCTCAAAGTAGACAAAAGTGCTATGTTGATTATCAAAGGAATGATTTGGAATTTAAAGTGGGATATCATTCTTTCTTAAAAGTGTCTCTATGGAACGTTGTTATATGTTTTTGGAAAAATTGAATTTGAGCCCCAAGTACATAGGCCCTTTGGAAATTCTGGAGAGAATTGGAGCGGTTGCATATCATTTGGATCTCACGTGGCTTGTCTAATATACACAATGTGTTCCATGTCTCATTGCTGAGTAAGTACATTCCATACCCAACACATGTCCTCACCTCCAAAGGTATATAATTGGAACCTGGCCTATCTTATTATGAAGGGGATATCCAGATTCTAGACACTAAACAACAAGGGTTGAGGAATAGTACGACTTGACCGGTAAAGATACTTTGTAAAAATAATAATATAGAAGAGGCAAAATGGTATATTGAGGAGATTATTATGAATAACCACCCAAATATTTTTGTGAGGATACATTCTAATAATTTCTTGGATGAAATATTTGTAAGGAGGGGATAATATAACCCCCCGCGATTTTTAAAATAAATTTAATATTGAATTCAGGAGACACAAAGTCTCTAAAAAACACAAATTTCTTATAACCTAGCCAGTAAATAAAAATTTACCACCTCTGTGATTTTAATTTTCAAAAACTGATACACACGGTTACATTCAGTAGGATATTTAAAGTCAGATAATACAAACATAGTTTTTTATGAATAGTAACATACACTTAGGAAAAGTAACATACCCTTATGAATATTAATAAATAGAAAATCATCCAAAAGAATACAAACCTCATCCATGAGTACATAAATACAATTTATACATATTATAAGTGAAAAATGATCATAGTATAAGTATTGGTTTTTTTATGTTCTAAATATTTGATTTACAATTTTATTAGATAGTTTAATAATATAAAATGGAAATTTATTTTCATAAAATTTAACCATAAATTTTTACATTATTTTCTTGGTGTTAGAAGACAATTTTATGGGACCTTGATTAATTTTTCAAGGTTTTATAAAACATTTTATAGTTATAAAGTTGTTTTTCTGGAATAAATTATGATTTTAATTAAAAATTAAAATAGAATTATTTAAAAATATATTTTCAAAAATTTTATTCCATCTTTTAATTATATACTTTAAAAAATGTTTGGGGTAAATTTTTGGGTTTTATCTAAAATACATGAATTTTGGGTGAATAGTAAAATATGATAATTTACGATAAATGCTAAATACATGATTTATTGGGTTATAAGTGATGTAAGGATAATGTAATCACATTAGGATTGAACTCAAAAGAAATTATTACTATTATGGGTCACATTAATCAACAATATTGGTTTTATTTAGATAATTAATTATATAATGAATAAACTATTCAAAATTCAACCATCTCCTCCACTATAACCCCCCCCCCGGACTCCCTCTTCACTACATTCCTCCAAGACCTGAATCACCTAAAATTGTTTCCAAAATACCCTTCCATAGAAACCCACCACATCTATTAGCACTTGGACTTTCCAAAAGGCCAAAACCCCTTCCCTTAAGGAGGTTCTCAAGGAGGTTATTTAAAGAGGTAAGGAAACTTTCTTTTTCATTTAGTTTCCTTTTGATTTATCTTCTATTATTATTATATCCAAACCTCATAAACACAATTTATCCTCATAACTCCAGAATCATCTATATACTATGATTATACCATGTCAATGTAATAACAACTATCAATATTCTTACTCTCTCTCACTTTTATTAAAGAAATCATCATCCATGAGGTTCCAATTTACCACTTTCATGGACGATAATGTTTCATTCATTAAGTTATCGTTCATTACTAGCCATGAAAAAAAATTAGGTTTTAAATAAACTATAATATATTTATTAAGATCTAATTAAAATACAGTAACCAGTATATTTAAATATTATTAATTCATATGACAAAACTAGTTCATAATAATCCAAATACCGCCAAATAATCTAAGTGATTTTCATTAATATTTCTTCTGATGATTGTTACTCATAGCAGGTAAAAATATTATATATATAAACAATAAATGTTTTATAAGATAAAAAATAGTTTTATATTTATATTCTAGATATTTACATCATTTCCACATGAATATCTATACTCATATACAAATATATCGATCATGAAAACAAAGGAAGCGAACACTTCATAACGACAAAATTCAAACTTATAACTTATATAAAAAGGAAATAATGAACTTATTAAAATTATGATAAACTAAATAAATGTCAAAAGGTTTTTAATTAAGTTATTATTAAGTATAATTTAATTTTCCCGGACCTTAAGATAATGATCGGAACACATACAGATTTAAGGTGATGGTTTTCTACCCAAACCTCCATTTCCATTTTAGTTTATTTTATTAATTATCTACCTCAATTATGTTCATATTTATAAATATGAACACCTCATAAATTATGTTTTATTGTTATATATATGTTTACCAACCATAATCCTACTTTATATTAAGGGTAGTCACATGTTTTAAGAAGGGAACTTTAAAAAATTGAAATACAAGCCTGTTTGAAGTGAATTTCTCAAATTCTTCCCAATTTTGAAGGGAAATCTATAATTTCTTATCAATAATTATCTTTCCAAAATATATCATTTTATTATGAAAATACAATCTTACTTCAATTTTGGTTTTATACAACCACTTCTCCCGGAGAAATATTCTTTTCAATGGAAAGACTATTTATCTAAAGAATTACTCGATGATTGTCTAAGAGTATCTTTTTCTATTTCAACACTATTTTTGATAATTATGTATGATAAAATCTACCATATTTAACTGAATAGTTTATTACTAGTTTGATTGTTTATTTTTTATCCTCAAACCATTCACCAATTTCATATGAATGGTTAGTGTTTAAGGATAATGTTTATAGAAAGTTATTTACATTTCATATTTTAGTTTAAATATGAATGTATACATTGTTTATGATTATGACTGCACATATGTCGAATCAATTGGACTTATTATGGGATGGTTGGGGACCTCTATTTCTCCTCTATGCATCAGTAGGTATCATGAGACATATATATATATGGAATTGGTCGAGGCATTGCCCATTTTTCAGATATGGTTTTAGTCGAGGCCTTCATGATTTTTAGATATCACGGACGAGGCTTTGAAGATATGTTTTAGAATGTTTAGAAGATACAAATTATAAAAACCTTGCTCTGTATTACAAAATTAAACATGAATTATTACATAAAACCATCACTTCATACAACATAGAAGATCAACAGGGCTAGTGTTTTTGGGGCTTGGAAACATTATATAACTACATAAAACATAAAATGCATCATCTTATTGAAATATTATTTAACATGACCACATCATTTTGTCATACTTATAATTGCATGTGATAACCTGAGGACTTTCCTAATAAAAGGGTGACCTATAAAACCCAGTAAAGGAGTAAAAAGGAATAACATGAATAATACAATACATGTAAGGAATTTGGAATATAAATCGAGAATAGGAGAAACATGAACATAAAGGCATGACAGAACATGATTATCATAACATGGAAATGTGTCAACAACATTTAAGATGATATTTGAAGTTTCCCAGTCAGGATCCATGTATCAATGAGAGGGGGAGGGGTGAATCAGTGATACCTTTTTCTTTTATATTTCATTTCTTTTGAAACAATATTCGTCTCATATTAAAGAGTTCATTCCCTACTGAATACACAAAATGACATGAGCACAAGATTTACAATGTTGACTAGTCAACAAGAGTAGCAATGTCCTCGGTATGGTACAGAAATAATCCAGCACCACAAAATTCACTAGAAATAAAATCCTTTGATATGGAATATAAAAAGTTGGATATACCCTTAAAATCTTGTAAAACATGGGAGATAATCCTCAAGTGTGTGTTCACCCTCTTAGCACAAATTGGGAAATACAATATCTATGTGCTTCTTTACTAATCTTCACAAATATGAACTTTGAAATCAACTCTTCTCTTTCCTATCTAGAAGAAGAAAAGAACTAACTAGACATCATAATATTTCATAGTCCTTTACGCCATTCATAAATTGATCCACTTAAAAGCACTTGTCTCTTAATTTGGGTACTCAAATCATCAACTCATAGAGATCCTTCGTGGAACTGCTTAATGAAGCTCCCAGCATCACATAGCACTCTATTCCGCAAAGCCCACTAGATCACGAAGCTCACTATTTCACATAGCACAGATGGGTCTTTGCGAAGTTCACTTCTTTCTCAATGCTCAATAGCTCACCGCAAAGATCCTTTCCATCCTAGAGCTTACTTCCTTCACATAGCTAAATTTTCTCCACAAACCATCATCACAATTCCAGAGCTCTGAAATTATCATTAAGTCTCTCTACTTCTATCTCGGTGGTAGGGCTCTATTTGTAGGCTTTTCCGACCAACTGTAGAACATTCCATCCACCTCAGTGCCACATCAACATCAAATCATGAAGCTCCAAAATTTCTACCAAAATTCACTACGTTTCATGAAGCACCATTTATATTTTCTGGATTCACGAAGCTCATCGTAATCATGAATCGTTCCACCAAATCCTTTGTGCCACGACGATGCTAATTCTTCCGTTGAGCCACCGTTGTGCTCCTTATTTCATTGCACCGCAAACCTTCCTTGGGAATATCTTCACCTCTACTATTTGAAAATTTTGTTGTAGTCGTAAAGAACACCCACCAACTTTCATCATGTATTCACAAAATACACATCATGAAACCCATATTCATGAATGTCATGCCTTTTAAGATTTTTGATATGATCTTCAATGAAATCCACTTTTTGAGATTCTATCACAACTCTAAATTTTGGACCCTGAAAATTTGGCAAACAATGGGAAACTGCACCACCTTCGACACCTGCTTCTGCAAGACCAACCATGCTGATTGGATCCATCTTTCCCCCCCATTCCTTCATAATTCTTGCATCATAATTTCTCCAACCAACATTTATTCATTGCAAAATACAGTCCAGAAAAACATTTTATTATTTAACATGGAATGTATTGTAACTGTCCTATGTTTCCTCACCAACTTATTCAAAATGAAGTGATTTCCCTTCTTGTAAAACATCCTTGAGAACAAAATACAATAATATTTTCATCCAAAAAAGTCCTCAGCCAACCTGGTCCCTACAATATTAACATGAGACAGGGCGCATTGGACAAGGATTATCAATAAACCCTAATTTCACATGATTTATAATTATTAAACACTCATTGTACTTGACGTATCATGATACTAATCTTTAACCAGTGCATTGAAGCACTAACAAGGTGCACACTTTTTACTCGTTTCATTTCATGCATAAGTGTTCTACATGGATTAAAAACATGGATTAATTAAAAATCATCACTTATTCCATGATAAAGGAATGTGGAATTCATACATGAAAATATATAATCAATATTTAAATGTGCATGAAGGTGAATAACTGGGATAGAAAAATGGGCATTGTATTCCCTATACGACAACATTGGCCTGGAAATTCATTGTGCAATTTTGGCAGTATAACGATGTGACATAAAGAATTCATAAAAATGGTTTATGAGAGTTAAAGGGGTGTATAATAATATTTACATGAAATTGACAATAAGGTGGTCATATAGATACATTTACCAACATAAATAATGGAATTTGGATTCATAATACAAATGAATTGCATGAATGTAAATTAGGAGAGAGAAATTCCTTACGGCATTTTGGCATGGTCACAGGTGTACATGGGAGGAATTAATGAGGGAGAAAGGGGTATCTCATCATTAAAACATAAATAGTGAAGTATGGGGGAGGTGTAAAATCATTCCATGACATTTTTAATTGAATATAAAAGATAATATCAACATAATGAAATTTGGAAAAAAATTAGAAGGGAAGATATCCCTTACATGGAAGTGTGATCCCAAAGGATTGGGTGACGCTTGAGAGGGGATTATTGGAACTTGGGGAACATTGGGAGGATTATAGGGAGAGGATTTACAGAGTATGGTCGAGCTCCCAAGGCTTTGAGTGAAGAGAATGAGATAGAGTGGGTGGGTTTATGTAGGTAAGGGGAGGGAATTATTTATTATTTCGGTTTTGGACCACACACACTAAACTAATCAAAATCACAAACCATCACATGGTTTTTTCCCATGGTTTTCTCCAAAGGGGATTGGAAAAAATCATTGTATATGTCCAATGGACAAAAATTTTAAAATATCTGGATTCCTTATGTGGAGGTGAGTCAAACTCTCAATGAAATCATTTTAAAAAAATAAATTGGTTTATAAGTCTTGGAGGGTCCACTAAGGTTTTGTAAAATAAATAAAATAAACCTAGAATCACATTATTTTAATGGTATATCATATATTTTTCCAACATCCATTTTTTAGAATTTTATTACCTCACTATTTGGGAATTATGATGTCATAAACACATTATATAATTAAATGGTATTTAATATTTACTAAAAAATTCGTCTATCTCAAAAAATTATGAAAAAATCATTGTTTGATAATTTCGATGTCTTTTTTCAAAAAATAATATTCATTTTATCTAAATAATTTTCTAAATATATGATTTTTCATTTTAAATAAAATACCGTCATTTTTCGAAATTAATAGTTTTTGATAAAAACAAATTTCAAGCATTAATAAAAATTACAACTATATACGTAAAAATTATACAATAATTTATATTTAAAAAAAATTAATTTTGTAATAATATTTTATTAAAATACAATTTAATTAAAAATCCATTAATTTGGAAAAATAGATTAATTATTTGAATATTAACTAAAAATACTATTTGTACATTAAAAACAATTTAAAAAGTAACAATAATAAAATGAAAGCATATTAGTAATTCTATAAAAAATAATAAACATAATCATAGTGTTGGGGACTTGTTACATAACCCCTTATAACACTTGAATATGACCTAAGGGTAAGGTGTGCGATAATGACAAACTCTTGGGATGGATCAGATAACATCTCTCAAGTGGTAATCTCTATCTACATCCACTTCTCCCATAGACTGTTCCGTTCAAGATTAAAATGTTGAATATCACCTTGGGATTGGTCATGAGAAAATCCTAGTGATGCTACCTCCATTTCGAGAATTGAAAAATGGGCTTCGTATATAGCAATTCTACTGGATGTGGCCATTGCTTCCTTTTTTGAGTAAATTGGATATTTTTAAAGCCCTATTTTTATAAAATTCATGTGGTCATTGTTCAACAGCTATATTATAAATGGAAATAATTATTAAGGGTATTCTATAATCCAAAAACATAAAACTAAACAAGTGTGTCGGTTTTATATAACCATTTTACATAATAATACATTTTATTAGATCAAGAGTAATTTTCATTAAATAAAAGATTGGGTTGTTACAATCTTCCACACCTAATAAAATTATCCCTAGATATTTACTTTTCCCACAATAAAAATGATTGTAGCTCTGTTTCATTGCTTCCTCCAATTCCCATGTTTCTCCTTCAAACTTGTGGTTGTGCCACAACACCTTGATGAGGGGAATTGACTTATTTCGTTCAAATTTTCACTATGATCTAAGATCATCAATGTCTTATCTTCACAAGAGAGGTCATTATATAATGGTACCACCTCTGGATTAAGTACATGCACTGGTTCTGGTATGTACTTCTTCAAGAGTAATACAAGGAATACATCATTTCCATGAGATAAGATCGGTGGGAGTTATGGTCAATATGATACTGCTCTAATTCGATCAAGCATCTAAAAAGGGACGATGTGCCATTTAATAATCTTTACCTTCTTCCAAAATATGACAACCCAATTCCAAGGCGATTTGCGGAGGAATACCAAGTCTCCAACCTCAAACTCCTGGTCTCATCGATGACTATCAGCATAGCTCTTTTGTCGACTCTGAGTAGCTTTAGTGTGATGATGGATGGTCATAACCTTCTACACCATTTATTCAACCATTACTGGACCAAATAATTTTTTCCCCTAACATCATCGCAACATGCTAGTGTTCTACACC
Organism: Viscum album; assembly: GCA_963277665.1. Lineage (NCBI taxonomy): Eukaryota > Viridiplantae > Streptophyta > Magnoliopsida > Santalales > Viscaceae > Viscum > Viscum album. The sequence continues at coordinate 459,702,624 of OY728167.1, read as the reverse complement.
TCATCCCATACAGGGCTTCATAAAAAGACATTTGGATGCATGATTGGAAACTATTGTTGTAAGATAAATCAACTATAGGAAGATGTTTATCCCATTATCCTTTCAAGTCCACCGAGAAAGCTCCCAAAATGTCCTCAAGTGTTTGTATAGTCCGCATATATTTCCCATTAGTTTGAGGATGATAATCCATACTGAAGATCAGCTCAGTTTCTAGAGAATCTTAAAAACCCTTTCAATACATAGAGGTGAATCTTTGATCCTGATAGAATACATTAGATAGTTGTACTCCATGAATCCTTACCACTTATGTGATTTATATATGATCTAGATGATTCAATGAGAAATTCACCTGAATTGCAATGATGTGTAAAATCATTTTCAGACGATCCACAACAACCCAGATAGCATTGTTTCTATTGTATTTCTTCGAATGGATGGTGAAAGAGTCAGTGGTGATATTCTCCCATTTCCATGCTGGTATGGGTAATGGTTTCATAATCCCCTTAGACTTATTCCTCTCATACTTCACTTGTTGACATACAAGGCACTTTGATGTATAATCAATGATCTCCTTATTCATCTTATACCACCAATAATGCCCTCAGATATCTCAATACATCCTTGTGATTCTTGGTTGAATGGAGAAATTCGAACTATGTGTATTATCCAAAAATTCATTCTTTAACTCTAGATTTGTTGGAACATATAGTCTTGAACCAAATCTCACAATTCCTTATTAATTAACATTGAACTAAAATGATTTAGCATTTATGATAGTTTCTACTTTCTTATAAATTCACACATCGTCCTTTTGAGCATCATTTAACCTTTTTAAAAGAGACTGTTGAGCAGTCATTCATGAAAGGATTGATGATGTTCCATTATTTATGATTCCCATGTCCATAGTCAAAAAATCATAGAATATTTGATCCTTTTCAAGTCTCATCAATGATAGAATCACTGGGTCCTTTCAACATAGAGCATCTACTGCCTTGTTTGCTTTCCCAGGGTGGTAATGGATTGATTTGTCATAGTCCTCGATCAGCTCTAACCATCTTCATTGGCACATATTAAACTCGTTTTTCGTGAATATATACTTGAGGCTTTAATGGCCCATATATATTTCAAACCTCTCCCCAAAGAGGTAATTCTGCCAAATTTTCAAAGTGGTGATTACTATATTAAACTCCAGATCAAGTGTTGGATAGTTTTTCTCATGAACTTTAAATTTCCATGAATCATAAGCAATGAATTTTTCATTTTTCATCAACACATAGCCTAGTCCTTTCTTCTAAGCATCACTAAATACCACAACATGTTCTCCACATGTGGGTAATGTGATCATGGGCGCAGTGATAAGCCTCCTTTTCAAATCCTTAAAGCTCTCGTCTCATTCATCATTCCAAACTAACATTTATCCCTTCAGAGTGAAATTGGTAGGAGCGTTTGAAAATCATGAGAAATTTCTATCTAATTAGCGATAATATCTTGCTAACCCTAGGAAGCAACAAATATTCATTCCCGATGATGCCCTAGACCATCCCAAAATTGTAGCAGTCTTGGAGGGATCCATAGATATCCCATTGATTGTGATGATATGTCATAAGAATGATACCTCCCTCAACTAGACCCCACACTTTCTGTACTTTTCAAAGAGAATATCCTTATGAATGGTCTCTAGTACAGTTCTTAGATGCTCTTCAAACTCCTCCTTCGTTTTGGGGTATTTTAGATTATAAACTATAAATACAACAAAAAAAATTCATGTTAATCTCTAATGACTATATTCATCTAGCCCAGGAAATCTAATGGATAATTAGTTAGTCTGAAATTCATTACTATGTATTTATAATGCGTGTATCTTTGACAAAAAGCCGTCTTGGGGATATCATTCTTCTTCACCCTTACATGGTAACATCCCAATAAAAAACATCCTTTAAGAAGTATTTTTCTCTACATAACTTATCAAACAAGTCATCAATTTGGTTCAAATGATACTTGTTATTTATCATGATTTTTTTCAGCTTAAAATAATCAATGAAAAGGCACATTGACCCTACCTTCTTCTTGACAAAGAGGACTGGTTCACCCCATGGTGAAGCACTTAGGCTTGTAAACACATTATCCAGATTCACCTGTATTTTTTCTGAAGATCCTCAAGATTCACAACAGCCAATATATATGATGTCTTGGATATTTGAAATTCCCCTAGTAGTAATATACACTCTTGAGATGATGCTGCTAAAGAATATTCATCCTTCTCCTTGAACTTGTACAGAATCGGGGGTCGATTCACCATATGGAGAGTGATTTCACTCTCACAACAATTTATGTTGTCTCTATATAATGAAAGTAAATCCATGCCAAAAATTGTATAAATTCCACCTGAGGGAGTATGAAAAGGTACTCTGGGAAGATCAACACACAAATAATGATAGGGGAGGAGTTATATTCATGGGTTTTAAGGATTTCCCGAGTTTCCGTACTCACCAACATCATTACTTCCATGATTTGTGGTGGTGTTGGGATAGTTCTACTAAAGGTTAAATATATAAAAGAATACATAGAAAGAGAATAAAGAAGTGTGTTCTCTATTATTTAAATTAATAACTAGGTTACCTATCAAAAATTCATTTTCAAGGTCCACTTCAGTGGTAGTGATCGAAAAATCACTCCCTTGCTGCCATGGAGGTTATTGGTTGCCTTAGAAAACCCATGGATTAGGGAACTGGTTTGCAAAGTGCCCTAGTTATTTGTAGTTGAAGCAATGAACAATGCATTGAGGGTTTAACAAAGCATTCCTCTTCTCTATCTCAGTCACATGTTCAACTTTTTGGTAGTTAATAGACAGGTTCCTTTCTATTCCACACCTAAATGATTTCCTCGTCCCCTTCAATCAATTTTTGAGGTGCTTCATTCCGCACCTTTGGGAAGTGGGGTGCTAGATTTTCTTTAAACAATTGGATTTATCCATCAGACCACCAAAATTAATGTTCACCTTAGTCTTCTTATCCCCATGATACTCTGAGTTTCACCGATCTCCATTTCGACATTGGGGGCACATGAGACAATTTCCTCAAACCTCTCAATTTCAGGGATCACAAGGGCTTTCCGTAGGCTCAGTTTTAGCCATCCAAAGAAGCGGTCAACCATTCATTCGGGGGTTACAAGAAAGTTGGAGGCATAACATGCAAGCCTTGTGATGCTTTCCTTATACTCTCTGATGGATTCGTTGCCTTTTTGTTTGAGGTCAATGAATTCCCATTCCATCTTATGTCATATGGTGCACGAAAAATAGTTATCAAAAAACATTTTCGGAAAATCCTTCCAATCCAACGCCTCGATCTCTTACTCAAGCTTAATGTTTTTAATCGATTTCCACCATTGATCAGCTTTACCTTACATACGATAATGAGGATAATGAACCATCTCTTGTTTAGAACATTGAAGGATGGAGAAGATATTTTCCGTGGAGTTGATCCATTGTCCAACAATTGGGAGGTCATATGATCTATTAAATGAAGGAGGCCTTTGTCACATTATGCTCTCTATTTTGACTTGTTCATTCTTAGGGGGGATTTAATGTTCCACTTTACACATATTTCTATTCAAAGCATGTGTTAAATGAGAGAGTATCGTGGAAATGATCACGATTCCAGCTCTCATCAGATTGTGAATTTCATTAGAACAGTCATCAAATTGATCTTCACACAGTTTGTTATACTAAGCCCTCCTATTACTTACCACTGGCTAGAATAAAAGGAATGTCAGGGTTAACACATAACGGTTAATCCAAAGACAAAAACGGATTAATTATAAGTAACATTTAGTTCTTTAAAATATTAATTTATAGGCATGAATCTATGTTATCTATGATCTACTCCCAACATAAATTCATAGGGGATTTGTTTAATTATGCTAATAATGGTTCATACTAATCTTATGATCTTACAAGGAATATCCCCGAGAGGTTTTGTAACCAAGAGTGTAACAAGTCCCGTTGTCGTGCACTAGTTCCCGTTCGAGTCTATCTCAAATTAGTGGTTTTGGGTTTTACCCCAAAATACATTTGTCTCGAAGACTCCCCTAGATGGTCATATACAGATAGGGATTTATTTGCGTTATAAACCACTTAATAAACAATCAACATAATTTAGAGATTTTTTATTATAATTAGTCTTATCCCTAAGTCTTTCACTATGTTTTCAAATTCTAATCCCAATGAAACTAAATTTCCCTCTGATACCAATTATAACAACTCTGCACTTTATTACATACATAAAAATGATTTATTACATAAATAATTCACTTTATACACCATATAAGATCAACAGGACTAGTGTCTATGGGTATTATGAACATTACATAAGAAATTAAAACAAAAAATGCATCATCTTATTGAAAACATCTTTTATATGACTACATCATTCCTTCATACTTATAATTGTATGGGATTACCTGAGGACATGAAAAATAAAAGAGTGAGATATAAATCCCAGTAATAGAGTTGAAAGGCCTAACATGAATAATACAATACATTCTAGGAAATAGGAATATCAATGCAACATAAGAGAAACATGAACATGAAGGCATAATATAACATGTTTATCATAACATGAAAATGTGGAATCAAAATTTAACATGATATTAGCTTGATATAAGGACCATTTCACATGGATAATGAGTAAACCATAATTTAAAAAGAATTATCATGATTAAACAATCATTTCAATTGACATATCATGATACTAATGCTTACCCAATGCATTGGAGCGCTCTCAGGGGGCACCATTCTTAATCATTTCATTTCATGCATAAGTGTGATACATGGATCATAAAACATGGATTCTTTAAACATAATCATTTATTCCATGATAAACTAATTAGGAAATAATAAATTAAAATCTATAATCAATAATTAAATGTTAATAAAGTATAACACCCTTGATAAAAAAATGGGCATGGTATTCATTACACAATGACTTTGTCTTGAAAAATCACGGTTCAATTTCGGCAGCATAACGACTTGACGTAAGAATTCATAAAAATGGTTGATGATAGAGAAAGGGGTGTCTCATGATAAGTACATGATATAGATATTAATGGGATCATATAGACAAAATTACCAATATAATTAATGGAATTCAGATTCATAATACAAAATAATTCTTGAATGTAAATTAGGAGAGGGAAATTCCTTACGGAATTTCGGCATGGTAACATGTGTTCATGGGAGGCATTAATGATTGAGAAAGGGGTATCTCATTAATAAAACATAAATATGGAAGTATAGTTGAATTGTTAAATCATACCCCAACATTTTTAATTGAATATAAAGGGGCATTACAACATAAATAAATTTGGACAAAAAATGAGAAATGAATAAATCCATTACTTGGAAATGTTATCCCAAATGATAGAGAGAGGCATAAGAGAGGCTTCATGGAATATTGGTGAAACTTGGGAGGATTATAGAGATAATATTTTAGAGGCTGTTCGAGCTCCAAAGGATTTTAGTGAAGATGAAGTGGGATCATGGGTGTGTTTATACAGGAAAAGGGACATAATTCTTTATTATTTGGGTTTTGGACCCTACTCATTAAACTAATCAAAACCCCAAACCATCACAAGTTTTTTTCCAATAGTTTTTGTCAAAGGGGAGTTTGAAACATTATTTTATAAGGACAATGGCATAAATTATAAAAATATAATGCTTTCTTATGTTGAGGTGAGTCACACTCTCAAGGAAATCATTTTTAAAAGATAAAATGTTTTATAAGTCTTAGAGGGTCCACCATGGATTTGTAAATAAATAAAATATACCTAAAATCAAATTATTTTAATGGTAAATCATATATTGTCTGAACATCCCATTTATAGTATTTGATTACATCATTATTGGGTCATTATGATGTTATAAACACATTAAATATTTAAATGGTATTTAATTTTTACCCAAAAATTCTACTGTGTCAGAAAATTATGAAAATTTCAGCATTGGATAATTTCTAGATCCTGATTCCAAAAATAATATTCCTTTTATCTAAATAAGTTTCTAAATATGTGAATTTTTTACTTTTAAGATAAAAACCTACATTTATCTAATATTAATTGGTTTTGATAAAAACTGCTTTCAAGGCTTACTAAAAATTACAATTGTATATGTAAAAATTATACGATAATTTATATTTAATAAAAATTAATTTAGTAATAATATTTTATTAAATTATTATTTAATTAAAAAATCCATTAATTCAAAAAAAAATATTTCTTATTTGAATATTAAATAAATATACTATTTGTTCATTAAAAACTATTTAAAATGAACCAATAATTAAATGAATGTAATTTATATATTCTATACAAAAATAATTCACATAATAATAGTTCTAGGATATCGTTACATAACCCCTTATAACACCCACATATGACCTAAGGGTTCGGTGTATGATGATGACAGACTCTTGGGGTGCCTTGGATAACATCGCTCGGGTGGTAATCTCTATCAACACCAAATTCTCATGTAGACGGTTCTATTCAAGCTTAACATGTTGATGTTTTGCTTGTGCTTGGTTAAGAGAGAAGCCTAGTGAAGATACCTTCTTTCCGAGCTCTGACAAATGGACTTCGTATAGAGAAATTATACTGTATGAGGCCATCACTTCCTTTGTATGAGTAAATTTTATTTTTTATAGCCCTTTATTTATACTAATCATTTGATCACTATTCAACGTCTATATTATCCATGGTAACAATTTTTAACGGTATTTAAAAATCCAAAAACATAAAACCAAATAAGTGCATATGTTTTATATTATCATATTACATAATAAGAAATTTAATTAGATCATGATTATTTTTCATTAAAAAAGATTGGTTTGTTACACACTTACCTCATTATGAAGCTATAAATTCATAGTTCAAGTTGTTTTCTGACATGTAGAGTACTCTTGGTTATGATTTATTATGGAAAAGTTTACTCAGCTCATTTTCCTTCCATTTCATGATCATGTTTATTTTTAAAGGCATCTATTCTCAATTATTCACAATTCCCAATGATTTAGTTTATGTTATTTTCCACTGTATTGTTTACCCTTACTGAGCATCTAAGCCCACCCCTTCCTATGTTTTATTTTTCCTAGGATAATAAGAGGTATATTATGACAGACTTATAGGGACAATCATGGAGTTATGAATGTTCCCAATGTAAATTGTATTTTTTTTATTTAATTTTGTAATTTTGTACGTATATTTTTTCTAAATATACTAAACTATTCATTCCTTTAGGATAATACATTATTTTAATCATGACAATGTAATGTAATAAGGCACTATCTCTGAGTAACTGGGGTCAGGTATTTATATCCACCGTCCTCTATATTTCCACACCATCTCTTTTAGTATCTGATATATTATCTAGAATGGATTATTGAGACATAATTTGATAAATTATTGATTATGTGAATTCCTCTCTAGATCCCATTTCTATCCTATTTAAGTCTAAGAAGACTTAAATAATAATAAATATCTTCAATTATAAGGTTACATGATACTTTATACATAGTTCAACTACATTGTTATTCTCATTTCAAGAAAAATAGTTGAATGTATAGTCATTGTCTGTTATCATCTCAAACCATTTTATCTGAAACATACTAATCTCATTCTATGTGAATATATTCATGATCTTCATATTACCCTGTCATATTTTACACTTCTACCCATAGAGACTATATCACTATATTTTCAACATAAACATCACTGAAACCACCTCTATATCATGCCTTTAAGAGTCATTCTCTTGAATTTTTAACTCCATTGACGCATAGTCCATCACTTTCTCATTTTTTGATAACATAGAACCTAATAATTTTTTGAATAATTATTTTATTCCACGAAAACTACACCACATTTGGTCGGTGTAAGTATTAATGTAGTGATAAAAATATTTCAATTTCTTTGAGCTATATTCACATTGAATGGTCTAAAAAATCTTTACACCCTTCTGAGTCATCATTTATACCAGTTTTTTAATTTGATTTTATTATCAAAAGTATGGAATCAGAAAATGATATAAAAACAATAATATGGATATCAATTACAAAGGCTGGTCCATGCCACCCTTCAATTGAAATTTCATTATAAGGGTCAATATATATCTCTTTACAGGTGATAACATTCCCTAGGAATGATACTTCCATCATCAGGAAATCATATTTACAATACATTTTATTCACCTTACTATTTTTTAAACTCAATATAATTACATTTGAATTCTCATTACAGTCTTACTTACTTTTGGAGTATATAACAATTTGTTCTATAAAGACTACAAAAAAAATTCAAGGGAGTATTTATAGACCTTATTCTTTAAGACCATGAATAGTAATAGAGAATTAGTGATTCTGAAGGGTGTCATTGTGAACTCATGTTTCTCATTCCTTGTTTGAATGGATATTTTAGAAATATATTCCTTCAACATTAATTGGTTATATATTCGCTGAAGGTCCACCTTAGAGAACTAATGGGGACCACATAGTTGAACAAACAAATCATATATTTATTGTATGAATTGATTTCATGATTCCCAATATTGTGACACATTGACCTATCCTTCATCATGATAATGAGGATTGGTGTACCATGGTAAAGTACCATATAATATAAACCCTGATTTGAGATTATCCTATAACTACTCTTCAGTTCTTCTAGAAAAATGGTGGTCATTCTATTAAGAATCATATATTTGTTTAGAGATCCAGTTGTATGTTCAATTTGAAACTCATAGTCTTGGTTATGGGGAAGTCCATGAAAAACCTCAAGGTATTAAAAAATGTTGTAACTCATAATGGGAATTTAATATTCCATGATTCAATCCTTTTTTAAATCATGTTATCTATATATTTTTCCTTATAAAGAAATACAATCAAGAAACTATATAACTATTCCAAATGTCATGACCCACCTTCTTCAAGATGAGGGAAGGGATAACAAGATTCAAAAACCTTCCTTCTTCAAGATGAAGGATATATAATGACCCCTAGATTCCTGCCTCAAATAGGCCCTGGGGTGGAGACTATCACCATGGGTAGGTAAACATTCACAAAATATTGAAGGCATTGCACCCTTTTTAATGAAACAAATATCAGGTGATAAAATGGTAAATCCCAAACCAATCCAAAAAACATTATAGGAAAAGAAATTGAAAAAAAACCCAACACATTTACAAACAAAACTGTTATAAAGTAAAAGGACGCCCATGTATAGTACAAAATATAATACTAAGATGAAACACAACAACTATCCTGATGCTCAAGATATTGTGGTCCATCATGGTCCTGAAAGTCCTCGTGGAAACCAAAAAAAGTTTTATATATACGTAGGGTGATAATATATGTATACTCTGCAGGAAAACCGAAATCACTCTTTCTCAAGTGGGGGAAGCATACTAATGTACCTATAAAAAAAATAGAATAACCTCAAAATCACCTATTAAGGAACACTAACCTCATAGGGTAGTAATATACACTCTTGAGATGATGCTGCTAAAGAATATTCATCCTTCTCCTTGAACTTGTACAGAATCGGGGGTCGATTCACCATATGGAGAGTGATTTCACTCTCACAACAATTTATGTTGGCTCTATATAAGGAAGGTAAATCCATGCCAAAAATTGTATAAATTCTAACTGAGGGAGTATGAAAAGGTTCTCTGGGAAGATCATTACACAAATAATGATAGGGGAGGAGTTATATTCATGGGTTTTAAGGATTTCCCGAGTTTCCGTACTCACCAACATCATTACTTCCATGATTTGTGGTGGTGTTGGGATAGTTCTACTAAAGGTTAAATATATAAAAGAATACATAGAAAGAGAATAAAGAAGTGTGTTCTCTATTATTTAAATTAATAACTAGGTTACCTATCAAAAATTCATTTTCAAGGTCCACTTCGGTGGTAGTGTTCGAAAAATAACTCCCTTGATGCCATGGAGGTTATTGGTTGCCTCAGAAAACCCTTGGCTTAGGGAACTGGTTTGCAAAGTGCCCTAGTTATTTTTAGTTTAAGAAATGAACAATGCATTGAGGGTTTGACAAAGCATTCCTCTTCTCTATCTTAGTCACATGTTCAACTTTTTGGTAGTTAATAGCTAGGTTCCTTTCTATTCCACACCTAAATGATTTCCTCGTCCCCTTCAATCAATTTTTGAGGTGCTCCATTCCACACCTTTGGGAAGTGGGGTGCTAGATTTTCTTTACACCATTGGATTTATCCATCGGACCACCAAAATTAATGTTCACCTTAGTCTTCTTATCCCCATGATACTCTGAGTTTCACCGATCTCCATTTCGACATTGGGGGCACATGAGACAATTTCCTCAAACCTCTCAAATTTAGGGATCAATAGGGCTTTCCGTAGGCTCCGTTTTAGCCATCCAAAGACATGGGCAACCATTCATTCAGGGGTAACAAGAAAGTTGGAGTCATAACATGAAAGCCTTCTGAAGCTTTCCTTGTACTCTATGATGGATTCGTTGCCTTTTTGTTTGAGGTGAATGAATTCCCATTCCATCTTATGTCATATGGTGCACGAAAAATAGTTATCAAAAAACATTTTCGGGAAATCCTTCCAATCCAATGCCTCGATCTCTTACTCAAGCTTAATGTTTTTAATAGATGTCCACCATTGATCAGCTTCACCTTACATACGATAATGAGGATAAGGAACCATCTCTTGTTTAGAACATTGAAGGATGGAGAAGATATTTTCCGTGGTGTTTATCCATTGTTCAACAATTGGGAGGTCATATAATCTATTAAATGAAGGAGGCCTTTGTCACATTATGCTCTCGATTTTTACTTTTTCATTCTTAGGGGGGGTTGAATGTTCCACTTCACACATATTTCTATTCAAAACATGTGTTAGATGAGAGAGTATCGTGGAAAAGTTCACGATTCCAGCTCTCATAAGATTGGGAATTTCATTAGAATAGTCATCACATTGATCTTCACACAGTTTGTTATCCTAAGCCCTCCTATTACTTACCACTGGCTAGAATAAAAGTAATGTCAAGGTTAACACATAACGGTTAATCCAAAGACAAAAAAGGATTAATTATAAGTAACTTTTAGTTCTTTAAAATATTAATTTATAGGCATGAATCTATGTTATCTATGATCTACTCCCAACATAAATTCATAGGAGATTTGTTTAATTACCCTAATAATGGTTCATACTAAGCTTATGATTTTACAAGGAGTATCCCCCAGAGGTTTTGTAACCAAGAGTGTAACAAGACCCGTTGTTGTGCACTAGTTCCCGTTCGAGTCTATCTCAAATTAGTGGTTTCGGGTTTTACCCCTAAATACATTTGTCTCGAAGACTCCCCTAGATGGTCATATACAGATAGGGATTTATTTGCGTTATAAACCACTTAATAAACAATCAACATTATTTAGAGATTTTTTATTATAATTAGTCTTATCCCTAAGTCTTTCACTATGTTTTCAAATTCTAATCCCAATGAAACTAAAATTCCCTCTGATACCAATTATAACAACTCTACTCTTTATTACATACATAAAAATGATTTATTACATAAATAATTCACTTTATACACCATATAAAATTAACAAGCCTAGTGTCTATGGGTATTATGAACATTACATAAGAAATTAAAACAAAAAATGCATCATCTTATTGAAAACATCTTTTATATGACCACATCATTCCTTCATACTTATAATTGTATGGGATTACCTGAGGACATGAAAAATAAAAGAGTGAGATATAAAGCCCAGTAATGGAGTTTAAAGGCCTAACATAAATAATACAATACATTCTAGGAAATAGGAATATCAATGCAGCATAAGAGAAACATGAACATGAAGGCATAATATAACATGTTTATCATAACATGAAAATGTGGAATCAAAATTTAACATGATATTAGCTTGATATAAGGACAATTTCACATGGATAATGAGTAAACCATAATTTAAAAAGAATTAGCATGATTAAACCATCATTTCACTTGACATATCATGATACTAATGCTTACCCAATGCATTGGAGCGCTCTCAGGGGGCACCATTCTTCATCATTTCATTTCATGCATAAGTGTGATACCTGGATCATAAAATATGGATTCTTTAAACATAATCATTTATTTCATGATAAAAGAATTAGGAAATAATAAATTAAAATATATAATTAATAATTAAATGTTAATAAAGTATAACACCCTTGATAAAAAAATGGGCATGGTATTCATTAAACAATGACTTTGTCTTGAAAAATCACGGTTCAATTTCGGCAGCATAACGACTTGACGTAAGAATTCATAAAAATGGTTGATGATAAAGAAAGGGGTGTCTCATGATAAGTACATGAAATAGATATTAATGGGATCATATAGATAAAATTTCCAATATAATTAATGTAATTCATATTCATAATACAAAATAATTCTTGAATATAAATTAGGAGAGGGAAATTCCTTACGGAATTTCGGCATGGTAACATGTGTACATGGGAGGAATTAATGATTGAGAAAGGGGTATCTCATTAATAAAACATAAATATGGAAGTATAGTTGAAGTGTTAAATCACACCCCAACATTTTTAATTGAATATAAAGGGGCATTACAACATAAATAAATTTGGACAAAAAATGAGAAATGAATAAATCCATTACTTGGAAATGTTATCCCAAATGATAGAGAGAGGCATAAGAGAGGCTTCATGGAATATTGGTGAAACTTGGGAGGATTCTAGAGATAATATTTTAGAGGCTGTTCGAGCTCCAAAGGATTTTAGTGAAGATGAAGTGGGATCATGGGTGTGTTTATACAGGAAAAGGGACATAATTCTTTATTATTTGGGTTTTGGACCCTACTCATTAAACTAATCAAAACCCCAAACCATCCCAAGTTTTTTCCCAATAGTTTTTTCCAAAGGGGAGTTTAAAACATTATTTTATAAGGACAATGACATAAATTATTAAAATATGAGGCTTTCTTATGTTGAGGTGAGTCACACTCTCAAGGAAATCATTTTTAAAAGATAAAATGTTTTATAAGTCTTGGAGGGTCCACCATGGATTTGTAAATAAATAAAATATACCTAAAATCAAATTATTTTAATGGTAAAACATGTATTGTCCGAACAAACCATTTATAGTATTTTATTACATCATTATTGGGTCATTATGATGTTATAAACACATTTTATATTTAAATGGTATTTAATTTTTACCCAAAAATTCTACTGTGTTAGAAAATTATGAAAATTTTAGCATTGGATAATTTCTACATCCTGATTCCAAAAATAATATTCCTTCCATCTAAATAAGTTTCTAAATATGTGAATTTTTTACTTTTAAGATAAAAACCTACATTTATCTAAAATTAATTGGTTTTGATAAAAACCGCTTTCAAGCCTTACTAAAAATTACAATTGTATAAGTAAAAATTATACGATAATTTATATTTAATAAAAATTAATTTAGTAATAATATTTTATTTAATTATTATTTAATTAAAAAAATCCATTAATTCAAAAAAAATATTTCTTATTTGAATATTAAATAAATATACTATTTGTTCATTAAAAACTATTTAAAATGAACCAATAATTAAATGAATGTATTTTATTTATTCTATACAAAAATAATTCACATAATCATAGTTCTAGGATCTTGTTACATAACCCCTTATAACACCCACATATGACCTAAGGGTTCGGTGTGTGATGATGACAGACTCTTGGGGTGCCTTGGATAACATCGCTTGGGTGGTAATCTCTATCAACACCAACTTCTCATGTAGATGGTTCTATTCAAGCTTAACATGTTGATGTTTTGCTTGTGCTTGGTTAAGAGCGAAGCCTAGTGAAGATACCTTCTTTCTGAGCTCTGACAAATGGGCTTCTTATGGAGAAATTATACTGTATGAGGCCATCACTTCCTTTGTATGTGTAAATTTGATTTTTTATAGCCCTATATTTATACTAATCATTTGATCACTATTCAACGTCTATATTATCAATGGTAACAATTTTTAACGGTATTTAAAAATCCAAAAACATAAAACCAAATAATTGAATATGTTTTATATTATCATATTACATAATAAGAAATTTAATTAGATCATGATTATTTTTCATTAAAAAAGATTGGTTTTTTACACACTTACCTCATTATGAAGCTATAAATTCATAGTTCAAGTTGTTTTCTGACTTGTAGAGTACTCCTGGTTATGATTTATTATGGAAAAGTTTACTCAGCTCATTTTCCTTCCATATGATGTTCATGTTTATTTTTAAAGGCATATGTTCTCAATTACTAACAATTCCCAATAATTTAGTTTATGATATTTTCCACTGTATTGTTTACCCTTACTGAGCATCTAAGCCCACCCCTTCCTATGTTTTATTTTTCCTAGGACAATAAGAGTTATATTATGACAGACTTATAGGGACAATCATGGAGTTATGGATGCTGCCAATGGAAATTGTATTTTTTTTATTTAATTTTGTAATTTTGTACGTATATTTTTTCTAAATATACTAAACTCTTCATTCCTTTAGGATAAAACATTATTTTAATCATGACAATGTAATGTAATAAGGCACTATCTCTGAGTAACTGGGGTCAGGTATTTATATCCACCGTCCTCTATATTTCCACACCATCTCTTTTAGTATCTGATATATTATCTTGAATGGATTATTGAGACATACATTGAAAAATTATTGATTATGTGAATTCCTTTCTAGATCCCATTTCTATCCTATTTAAGTCTAAGAAGACTTAAATAATAATAAATATCTTCAATTATAAGGTTACATGATACTTTATACATAGTTCAACTGCATTTTTATTCTCATTTCAAGAAAAATAGTTGAATGTATAGTCATTGTCCGTTATTATCTCAAACCATTTTATCTGAAACATACTAATCTCATTCTATGTGAATATATACATGATCTTCTTATTACCCTGTCATATTTTACACTTCTACCCATAGAGACTATATCACTATATTTTCAACATAAGCATCACTGAAACCACCTCTATATCATGCATTTAAGAGTCATTCTCTTGAATTTTTAACTCCATTGACACATAATCCATCACTTTCTCATTTTTTGTTAACATAGAACCTAATAATTTTTTGAATCATTATTTTATTCCACGAAAACTACACCACATTTGGTCCGTGTAATTATTAATGTAGTGATAAAAATATTTCAATTCCTTTGAGCTATATTCACATTCAATGGTCTAAAAAATCTTTACACCCTTATGAGTCATCATTTATACCGGTTTTTTAATTTGATTTTATTATCAAAAGTGAGGAATCATAAAATGATAGAAAAACAATAATATGGATATCAATTACAAAGGCTGGTCCATGCCACCCTTCAATTGAAATTTCCTTATAAGGGTCAATATATATCTCTTTACAGGTGATAACATTCCCTAGGAATGATACTTCCATCATCAGGAAATCATATTTACAATACATTTTATTCACTTTACTATTTTTTAAACTCAATATAATTACATTTGAATTCTCATTACAGTCTTACTTACTTTTGGAGTATATAACAATTTGTTCTATAAAGACTACAAATAAAATTCAAGGGAGTATTTATAGACCTTATTCTTTAAGACCATGAATAGTAATAAAGAATTAGTGATTCTGAAGGGTGTCATTGTGAACTCATGTTTCTCATTCCTTGTATGAATGGATATTTTAGAAATATATTCCTTCAACATTAATTGGTTATATATTCGCTGAAGGTACACCTTAGAGAACTAATGGGGACCACATAGTTGAACAAACAAATCATATATTTATTGTATGAAATACTTATTAATTATCATTATTTTATTGATTTCATGATTCTCAATATTGTAACACATTGACCAATCCTTCATCATGATAATGGGGATTGGTGTACCATGGTAAAGTACCATATAATATAAACCCTGATTTGAGATTATCCTATAACTACTTTTCAGTTCTTCTAGAAAAATGGTGGTCATTCTATTAAGAATCATATATTTGGGTAGAGATCCAGTTGTATGTTCAATTTGAAACTCACAGTATTGTTTATGGGGAAGTCCATGAAACGCCTCAAGGTATTAAAAAAATGTTGTAACTCATAATGGGAATTTAATATTCCATGATTCAATCCTTTTTTAAATCATGTTATCTATATATTTTTCCTTATAAAGAAATACAATCAAGAAACTATATAATTATTCCATATGTCATGACCCACCTTCTTCAAGATGAGGGAAGGGATAACAAGATTCAAAAACCTTCCTTACTCAAGATGAAGGATATATAATGACCCCTAGATTCCTGCCTCAAATAGGCCCTGGGGTGGAGACTATCACCATGGGTAGGTAAACATTCACAAAATATGGAAGTCATTGCACCCTTTTTAATGAAACAAATATCAGGTGATAAAATGATAAATGCCAAACCAATCCAAAAAACATTATAGGAAAAGAAATTGAAAAAAAACCCGACACATTTACAAACAAAACTGTTATAAAGTAAAATGACGCCCATGTACAGTACAAAATATAATACTAAGAAGAAACACAACAACTATCCTGATGCTCAAGATATTGTGGTCCATCATGGTCCTGAAAGTCCTCGTGGAAACCAAAAAAAGTTTTATATATACGTAGGGTGATCATATATGTATACTCTACAGGAAAACCGAAATCACTCTTTCTCAAGTGGGGGAAGCATACTAATGTACCTATAAAAAAATAGAATAACCTCAAAATCACCTAATAAGGAACACTAACCACCAAAGTTTCACACAGGTATACTCACCAAAATTGAACAATCCATGTAAAGTAATAATATAAGCACATCAATGATGGGATACCCTGCACCACTTCCCACCAGGTAACTGCTCATCCCTAATGGCGAGTTTCATGGGGATACCAATCTTCCACAAGCCCCACTATCACAACCTTCCCACAAGAACCTAGGCCACAAACCACATCCCATCATGCCCACAGGCACCTAGTCCACAACCACCACATCCTCCCACAACCACCTAGGCCATAATAACCACACGCCTCACCCAAAAACACATGGGCCTCATCACAAAGACTCCTGGGAAACAAATCACATCTCCCACAACCAATACTATAAATATAGTAATAAAACTCAACCCATTACAAGCTTCCTAGATATTCTTTGGAAATAAATTCCTAGAAGAGGGAGCATGGAAGCCAATAACCATTCATCCATCCTCCGAAATAGATTTTTCGAAAAAAACCCTCCCCCATAACAACGGGTTTGTTCATCAAATAGTTATTAATATAAGTGGGGTGCATATAGAAATCTGAATGAACTACTTTTATATACAAATTGGTAAAAAAACACTCAGCCAAACCTATGTGTTATCAAACAAACCACCTACCCACAAGATACTGCCCTTGCTGCTACCCCTACATGCACAACCACAAAAACAGACACAACCCAAACATAATCTGACCCCTTTCATTTAAACACTCATCATTGTCCCTTAATAAGTTGACTTCTATAATTCAAGCATTACCTGATTTTAATCCCACTACACAACACTATTAATAAACCATAACACAACCGAGATTTAGTCCCACTATTCTTCAAGTTCATCCATTAAAAAATTAATCAATATCTCAACCAGAGATTCCATCACACCTCCTACACCACCTAATACACAAAGCCCACAACAAACACCACCAAAACCACAACCTAGTTCACACATATACCACTTATTTCTAATGGATCCAACCACTCTTTCCACCCATTTACCCATAACCATGCTACCAACAAAAGCACCATAAAATCAACACAGAGATAAATCCTAAAAAAACCCACAGGGCACAAAACCACACTAACAGGCCAAGGGTGTTCTGATTTGATCAACACTACTCTTTAATTACACGTTTATGAATTCAGTGGTGATCAAACAAGAGGTCCAATGCTAGGTGATAAATTTTATTTAATGATTTTTACATGGATAATCAAAATTACTTTTTATAATATTCAAAATAATGTGTCAACAATAAGTATAAAGCATCATGGGTGCAAAAGAAAAGACAACCAATGTCCATTATTTTCAGAGGGATATAACCCATACAAATTTAATTAAAGGAAAAATAGATTAGATAAAAACAACTGATTATCATCATCTTCCTCATGAAAATTTATGAATAATGTAATAAGAAAAGTATATCATAACGCCATTAATTATTGGTCTCAAATATGATGAAGAGGCGACATGAGTATACCCACTCCGCATGATACAAAACCAATTAAGAGATTAAGGATATTCCAACATGGAACAATAGGTGACTGATGATCCTTTCTTATTATAGAATAGGGGGTCATGTTAGTTGGAGACTTTAAGTAGAAACTGAACAAGATGGTTCAACCTAGTTTCATGACTCCCCAGGAAGAAATCTTTCGGGAACACATACAGAAAATAGAAACAAAGAGAGAAGTGAATATCTAATCATAGAAGAGACAGATCAAATATCAATGGAAGGGATATGGTTTTAATGTAGATTAGATTTGGATCATGGTATGACCACACAACATGGCCATTTTAATGTCTAGGGGGATTTAGGATATTAAAGATGTAATAATTGTCCTTAGAGATGGTGGAAACAGATTCAGAAATTCTTAAACATGACAGACAACTCATTTAACATCAAAGATGGGAGGAATTAGAAACCATGAAATTACACACCTATGGTTGAGTCCCCATTTGGTGATTCACCATTGTTATATAACAATGACGATTCACTATTCTGTGATTCATAGTTGGTGAGGCACCATTCAGTGAGGAACTATTCAGTGAGGCACTGTTCTATAAGGAAACGTTTGGTGAGGCACCATTCGGTGAGTCACTTTTCGGCGATGCACCATTGTGAGGCACTATTTGGTGAGGAACTATTCATTGAGACATCGTCTGGTGAGGCACAGTTTGGTGAGACATAGTTTGGTGAGGCACCATTCGGTGAGGCACCATTCCGTGAGGCACCGTTTGGTGAGGCACCATTCAGGGATGCATCATTCAGTGACCTACCATTCAGTGATCCACCATTTGATGCATTACAATTTGGAGGGATAACAATTGGTGGGTCACTTTTGGGTGGGGCACCGTTCAGTTATTCTCTATTCGGTGAGCTATTATTGGTAATGTAAAAACTAGAAAACTCTTGGAACATTCCACAATGACCTCCAAGAACACTGAATAGACACTATTATAAAAAATTAATGGATCATAGAGGTCTGGGCAATTAAATTATATACCTAAAAACTATTGTCACCCCAGTGAATTTAAAACCAATCTCGGATGAAAGAGGTGTCCAAATAACCACCCCATAAGATACCTCTAAATAGTAAAACACCTTATGGTGTTCAAAATATTAAGTACAGCCTAATAATCCTAGAACTACTCCACTAACATATATTTCCCATGAAAACCTCATAAACAATAAAGGCTACACTTTCTTGACGCATGGATCATGGAAATCCATCCACCATGTCATTATACTCTCAGCTTTGGATGATATTGAATCCCCAAAATGGGTATAATCACATCCACATTAATTTTTAATGATTAGGAATGATTTTATCCCCTTCCCACGTGTCAAGATGCTTTTTCACACATTAAGGAATAGGGAAAACCACTCAACTGATAGAAAAAAAGGTTTAGGTAATGCTCATAAAAATAATCGCAAAAGAAACACAAACAACATCTTTTGGTACTAGGCACATATATTCAACTCCATCTCCCATGTACTCTCATTGATCCCACCATTACTCCACAACAAATGGACCAAGGGAATTTTAAATCCATAGAGAACATTTTCTTGATGATCCTAGATTTATACTAGTTGTTCCCCAAATTTTTCATTATCCCCGATATCTATATTTCCCCAGTCAATAACCTGGGAGCCATCATGTAGATACAGATAAAGATGGGAGATGTGGAAGATTTCATGGACACTATATAAATGTGGTGGTAGTTACCATTGGTATAACACCTTAAAAACTTGTCCCAACACCACAAAAGTTCTGACAAACCTGGGAGAGAGCTTTCACCCCTACTGAATCTCCACTACACATGATGAGTGGAAACATTCATGAACATGTGGTATCCAACATCTAACTCTAAGGGCCTCCTCCTATGATCAGAATACTACTTCTATGGGTCATATGTTACCTTCAACCTCTCTCGCAAGATAGGAACCTTCTCCATCAGGATTCACACTACCTCCATACAAAAAATAGATGTATCTCTATACCCCATCTAGCTCTAGGGTGAACGACACAACCACCCATGTAAGGACTCAATAATTTTCGTGCTAATGGTAGAGTGATAACTATTATTGTATTAAAACTCTACCAAGGTAAAATATCATACCCCTTATCCTCAGAAGTCTAGAACACAATCTTGCATCCAATCCTCCATTGCCTACATAGTCTGATCTGTCTTCCCATCTGACTGAGGGTAGAAAGAGGTGCTAAGAAGTAACTGAGTGCTAAAATCATGCTTCAATAATTTATAGATCTGTGTGGTAAAACATGAATTATAATTCTAGAAGATGGATCTCATATCCCCATCCTGCTGCACCACCTCATCCTCATACTTCCTTACTGTGGTATCCAATGCACTCATCTCCATGATCACTATGAAGTGAGCTAATTTTGTTAGCTGATCCAGCACTACCCAGATAACATCACATCCTCCCTGACCCCTGGGTAGACATGTGATTAAATACATTGAGTTTTCTTCCCACTTTTACTTGGGTACATCAATGGGTTGCAACAAACCACTAGGAACATAGTTCTCAACCTTCACCTACTACCTCATTATGTACTTTCCCACAAACTCTACCTTGGTTCTCTTTACCCCGGGCCACCAACAATATCCCCTCAAGGCTCGGAACATCTTGTAATATCCTAGGTGTACCAACATGGGTTAGATATTGAAATCATTGAGAACACCCACACGCATCTTGACTCAGAAAAATAGCTTCACACACCATATGATTCGGAAAATCCTCCGACCATTCATCAGAGCATCATCCTTGTCAACATGATCACACATCGCCTCACCCTTTTAGTCTCCTCATTGAGACTCTTCCTCCTTAATTAAAGAATAATATATTGTCATCTGCAAAAGATAGCCTCAACCATTATCCACTCTCGCATCCCGTTGCAAGGAAACCAACTCCTATATTGCCTTCTAAGTGTCTGCAGATTCTCGAACCACTTCGCTTTGTATCTTCCTTCTCAATACATCAGCCACGATGTTCCCCGTTCATGTTGTGTAAGAGTGCTATAATTATTAGTGTTATAGAAAATCCATCCACCTCTGTTGCTGCAATTTCAGGTCCTACTGGGAAATGATATATCTCATGCACTTGTGAACCAAGAAAACAGAAATGTTCTCCCCAATGAGGTAGTGTAACCACAACTTCAGTGAAAACAGGAATGCTCCATGTTCCAGATCATGTGAGTCGTAGTTTCAGTCAGGGGGATGCAACTTCCTAAACACATATGAGATCAATCCATACTACTGAATCAAAAGACATTCCAAGCCTATACCATAAGCATCATAGGACAACTTGAACAACACTTCTTCCTTTCGAAAACATAATAACTAGAGCACTTTCCAAATTCCAATTGAGGTAGTTAAAAGATTCCTGACACTAATTTCTCGACAAAATGGCCTGGTGTTTCTTAGTTAAATCCATAAATAGAGCTATAACTCAGGGGAAGTCTGGTATAAATCTCCGATAATAGCTTTCCAGACCAAGAAAGCTATAATCCTCCACCACATTTTTGGGTTCTACCTATGAAACAACTACCTTGAACAATGCTAGATCCAATGTTATCTTTTTTGGGGCACCAAATGTCCATGGAAGTGATCTTATCATGTCCAGAACATACATTTGGACAACATCCCATAGAGCTGGTTGGCATTGAAGAACCTCCAAGAGAGTCTTGAGATTCTCAGAATGCTCCTCCTTTGTCATCAAATAGACCAAGATATCATCGATGAACATTATGACAAAATGGTCTAAGAACTTATGGACTATATAGTTCATCTTCCCCATGAACACATCTGGTGTGTTCGTAACATTGAGTGGAATTAACACGATCTCAAAGTGCCCATACATGCACCTGAAAGAAGTATTTGGGATATCACCCTCTATCACCATTATCTTATGATACTCAGACCGTATATCGATCTTAGGGAACCAACCTACTCCCCTTCACTGGTCGAAAAAGATCATCTATCCGTGAGAGAGGGTAATGGTTCTTGAAAATCACTTGATTTAGTCTCTGGTATTCTATTCATAGCCTCAGACCACCATCTTCCTTCTTCAAAAAAATATTGGAGCACCCATGGTGACATAAAATTTCAGATAAATACCTTATTTATCAAATAGTCAATCTGAATGTGCAACCCCTAATGCATAGAAGGAAACATATAATAAGGAACTATCAAAATCGACTGAGCACTGTGTTGTAATTCTTTACCAAACTCATCATCACATCAAGGGGGTATATTCATAACCTCCTAAAGGAAAGAATTTATAAACTCTCAAAAAACTCTCAGAAGCTCCACCATCTCAGCATCCATCAATCCTACTGATAGCTCATTCAAAAAATAAAGAAGAGTCCTCCCACATTAGTTTCCCACCTGAAAACACTGGTCGCCATGGAAGTCTATATGCTGGCCATCCACATTATAAAAAAATAGTCCCATCTAGAAATTGTCAATAATGGAATGAATGGAAAACAAAAAATTATGCCAAGGAATAAATCTTATGGGTACATATGCAAATTAAAGAGATCCACACTGGACTAATGTGTCCCCACCATTAGTTTAAATTCCTAGAAAATATTAAGAAATTTGTTTGAGCCTTCATATGGAATACTCAAAACTTGGGAAGAGGAATGTATCTCTATGTCTAGTCTCAATCATGTTCCAAACTAGGTGCAACGAAAGAGTGAAAAACTCATGAGTCAAACAATGAACAATCAAGAGTGCTACTCAAACTGATCATACCTTAGATGATCTTGGGACCTACTAGAACTACACCCTTTATGGCATGTAACTGACCACTCCTAGATCAACTTCCACTCTAATGTAATCTTATCCCATGAACACACCCTATTCGAGGTCCTTGAGGAGCACCATGAGGTCGGTCTCAACATGTAGCGTCTCCCCTTAGTGTAGTGGGATCCTGGTGTCCCTACTGTTGGAAGGGCCCGTCAAGAAACTAATGCTATGGTTGGCGTTGTACCTACCCACATCCACCATACTGAGCTCAAACTGGGCATTGACTCTGATGAATCCCAATGCCTTCATAAGAGAAACACCTCAACCCCTTGCCTATGGTAAATGGATGAGGACTAGAAAGTTTGAATTGAAACTACTGGGGTTGGCTCCCCACTTGTATAAACTTGGAAGGCACTGATGATGAAGACCTATTTATCAAAGCCTTAGCATTTGAATAATTGGTCTATCTCCCATATCATGGTATCCATACTCATGATTGATTCATTTAAACTACCTCATCCTTCTTTATAACCTCTATGATTGTTAGGAGGTTGAAGGGAGTAGTAGTATACTAATGAAAAGGAAAAGGTTGTCCACTATGCGTCTCACCCATGAATTCTCATCCAGAAAATGATCCATAGAAAATTGTTGTATATCAAAGAACATGATCCCTAGTTCCCTCACCAACATACTCCCTAATGAAGGGATAGTATATCCTTCCTCCTCTCAGCCTTCATTTTCGTAGAAAAGAATTCCATACAGAACTGTTTCTCAAAATCATCCCACAAAAACTCGGTCTCCTTCCTCTCCCCAAGGTAATGATTCCACCACTGATGCACTGGTCCCCTAATATAGCTCACTTCCAGAAGAAAAAATCACTCTGTTGGAGCTCATATTATGGTTATGTTGATATCTAATTCCACAGGAAAACTCACTATCCCGATATCTGAAATAATGAATTTTTACTACACTAGAGTCTGACATAGGAAATCTAGAAGGGTCTTCTTCCACTGATCATCCTCTCCCACTAGGTCAATCCTCTCTCAGTCGACCCGGTCAACCTAATGATCCTCCACTTCTCATACCACATGTGGGTGATGTCTGTGATCCATAGGTGAGTGAAAAACGTTCAAACCCTAAGATTTGGTAGTATGTAATTTCCTATAGGATTCATTTTAAGACTTTATTTATTTTAAATTCCAAAAAACCCCCAGTAAAATAATAATAATAGTCATTATAATTCATAAACCGTTCCTAGGGTCTCTACACTGCAATTTTTGTAACCTCACGTGGTCATTCAATAGGCTCATATTCCTTCCATTGTATCACAAGGGGCCCTAAAATCCCATGTCCAAACCAACCTTCCCTGGCCCATGTCACACACTAAGATCCCCGAAAAATATTTCCCCATAATCCCATATAGTGGTCACTATTCCTAACTTAGAAAACTATCCTATATCTAGACCATAACCTATGATATGGTTTTGTCCTAACCCTCCTTCAAGATTCGTGAAGGGATAAAAATATTCCTAGACCTTCCTTAATAAAGATGAAGGAGAGATAATTAACCCCTGATTTCCACCTCAAATAGACTTGGGTGTGGCGACTAGAACCAAGGGTAGGTTATCAATCATACAAGATTGAAGGAATTTCTTATTTATATGGAAAAAATATTGGGAGATAAGATGCTAAATTACAAGAAACTTCAAACCACATTATTAGAAAAGAAACTGAAAAACCAACCCATGAATTTATTAAATGATACTGCTATAAGGTACATTGAAACCCTCATACAATTACAAAAATAATTCTATGTACCAACACAAAACAATCCCTTAGCTCAAGATAGTGAGGTCTAGCATGGTCCTCAATGTCCTCTTGGAAGACTAAAAATAGTTTTATATACACGTAGGCTGATCATAAAAGTATAGTCATTTGGAAAACGAAAATCACTCATTTTAAAGTAGGGTAAACATACTACTATCCCTTTGGGAAAATAATAGAACCTCAAAAGAACCTAACACCAACACTAACCACCCCATCGAGACCAAGGCACACTAACCAAATATCATAAGTCGAGTAAGGTAATAATATAAGCACATTAATGATAGGGTACCCCAAATCAAATCGCATCAGTTAACTACTCATCCTTAATGGAAATCGTCACAACACTACCACTCTTCCACAAACCACACTATCACAACCTTCCCACTCACACATGAGCCATAAACCATATCTGATCGTACCCATAGACACCTTGTCCACAATCAACACATCCTCCTACAGACACCTGGGCTAGAACCACCACACCTCTCGCCCAAAAACACCTCTACCTCATCTTGAAGACACCATAGAAACAAAACACCCCTAACACAACCAATACCGAAAATCTGGAATCAAACCTCAACCCATTAAAGCATTCATGGAGAGTCTTGGGTGATAAAATCCTCGAAGAGGGAGTAAGGTAGACAATATAAATCCATCCATCCTCCCACCAGGTTGTTAGGAAAACACCCTTTTTATAAAAACGGGGGTGTTCGACACGTAGTTCTCAACACGGTGGGGTGCATGTAGAAATCAAAAGGAACCACAAGATTATAAAATTAGTAAAAAAACACTCAACCCAACTTATGGATTCCAAAACAAACAACTAGCCCACACAAAATAGCCATTTCTGATACCTCTACATGAAAATCCACATAAATAGCCACAACCAAAACATAAACCCACCACTTTAATTTAACCACTTATCACTCTTCATTAACAAGTTCACTAGTTTTATTACAACACTTCATGATTGCAATCCCACTACACAAAAATTTTCCACAGACCATAACACAACCCAAATGATATTCCACTAATCTACAAATTCATCCATTCCACAATCAATAAATCTCTCCACCTGAGATTCCATAACACCTATTGCACCACTAAAAACATAATGCCCACAACAACCACCCTCAAAACCATAGCCCTACTACACACACATACAAC
Source organism: Viscum album (assembly GCA_963277665.1). NCBI lineage: Eukaryota > Viridiplantae > Streptophyta > Magnoliopsida > Santalales > Viscaceae > Viscum > Viscum album. The sequence continues at coordinate 459,676,516 of OY728167.1, read as the reverse complement.
AACCTACTCAAAAATCCACCCCTCTATGCACCCATGAACCCACAACCATGCTACCAACAACATCACCTTACAACCCACACATGCCACAAGCCCAAAAAATCCCACACATGCCACAAGCCCAAAAAAACCCACACAACACACAAACACACCAACAATCTAATTGTATTTAGATTTTATCAACACTGTTCTTTAATTCCTCTTTCATAAATTCAATGTTGGTAACACAACATGTTCAATACGAGGGAATCTATTTAATTTAACAAGATGTACATAGTTAATGAAAATTCTTTTTTAAAATCATATCAATAGAGGGTAAACAAGAATTATAAAGCATCATAGGTGTGCACTAAAAGACCCCCAATGATCAATATTTTCAGATGGATACAACCCACACAATTTTCATTACATACCAAAGATAATAGATAAAAACAAGAGATAATCATAATATTATCTAGCCATATATATGACTAAGGTAACAAGAATATATCATAACACTCTTAATAATTGGTTTCAACTTTGATATAAGTGCGACATGAGTATACCCAAATATCATGTTTCACAACCAATGGAGAGAAGAATTAAATCCCTTCTTGTATCAACAGGAGAAAAAAGATTATTTCGTGTGCCAAAACAGGTGGCAACAAAAGCAGCAGACTCCTAGAATGAACCGAAATGTATGGTACAACATAGGCGCATGAATCCTTGGAAAGAATTCTTTTGGGCACACATAGATAAAATAGAAACATACAGGGAAGACAATATCTCTTCTAAGAAGATATGGATACTATATCAAAGTTAGGGATATGGTTCTAACGTATGTAAAATTCATGTCATGGTTTTACATGAGGCATGGATTTTTCGAGATCTAGGCGGTGTTATGATATTGAATATATAATAATTCTCCTCAAAGTTAGTGGAAATGGATTCAAAAACTCTTAAACATGATAAGTAACACATTTGATTTCAAAAAGGTGTAGAACTAGAAAACTAGAAGTTACTAACCACTAGGTGAGTCATCATTGCAAGATACCAGTGATGATTCACTGTTCAGTGAGGTGCCATTCCGTGAGGAACCATTTGGTGAGGCACCATTCAGTGAACCACCATTCGGTGAGGCACCATTCGGTGAGGCACCATTCAGTGAGACACTATTTCATGAGTCTCCCATCGGTCAATCACCGTTTAGTGAGTCACGAATCAGTGAGTTGCCATTCGGATAGGCACTATTCAGTGAGTGACCATTCGGTGAGCTACCGTGGGAAAACTAAAAGGTGGAAAATTCTTGGAACATGCCATAATAACCTCCAAGAACACTAAGAACACATTATTTTCACAATATAATTAATAATAGAGGTCCAAACCATTAAAAAAAGTATATTCACCATACTCTTTATAAATTTATTTGATTGGATGATGATTACAAATTTAATGAGTGATTTATGTCTCCTGACAGTCAATGATGGATTTATAAAAGGACTTCCAATCCATTCCAAATATAGCATCAACCTGCATGAAAACTATTATGAAATAATTTAATAAGACTTTTATTCCCCAACCATTGACCTGGATGGATTTATATACTGCAGATGAAATAATTTCTATATTTTATGTTCTCATAGATAGCTTATCCTCATCTTTTATGGTATTGTTTGAATTATTTTATAATACATGAATGAAATGAAATTGGTTGTAAAACGATTATTCCATTTTACATATGAATCTGTAAAATTGATAATGATTTAAAATTAAAATATTTTTTAATAATTCTAATAGTTTTTTAATATCCAAAATGAACACTGTAAATGTAAAAAAAATCGTATAAAAAGTAAAAATATAAATATATAATGAATAATTATATATAAAATGTAAATGAAAACATTTTATACCCTTCATTTTAATCTAGGTTGTCCTCCATAATTTTTCAATTATATTCTCTAAAATAAAATTATATTATATTCCATTATAATATTCTATACTGATTTTGTTAGTTTCCCCCGATATATCCGATAGAAGTACCCAAATAGCTGTATAGGAATACCTCTTTGTCGTGGACTGGGTGATGACCAAGTTAATAAAGTATCTTCCCTATACAATGTTATTTACAATAGATAAAACTATTATATATCTATATCCACTTAAAATATCCATGCATGGATATAATTTGTTGGAATCCAATTAACCCATAATTCACCTAGATTTCATGACAATATCCTATAAATAAGCTTATCCCCATGATTATAAATACTGTATTCTAGTACTAATATAAAAAAATAACTAGACATTTCTATAATAAAATATATAAAATAAAAAAACGTTTTCATATATTAAAACATGTTTTTAAAAAATTCATCAAATAAAACAACCTTGTCTTCAATATAAGTACTTTTTTTTGAATTGCCTAATAATACATAAAAAAACTAAAAAACCAGTAAATTATTTTGTTCTCAATTATGATTTACAAAATACCTTTGATCTCTCAAAAGAACGTAGGATAAAATGTTGAGTAAATAGAGGAAATGAGATATCTCTAAATCCTAGTAAGGTAATAAACATAACAAAAAAAAATAAGAACTGATTTAAACAACATATCATATCTTAAAATAAAGGGTTCAAGAATAATAACATGGTGAATGAAATAAATAACATTGTATCACAAGATCATATAATCATATGAGATTTTCAACTACTCAAATCATGACATTAGCATAATTCATGGGTAACTACAAATATGACATGAAATGGTGGACAAAGTCCCACCATGGATTATATTTTCCCCAAACTCTATACATACTATATCAGGATATAAAAACAATACTCAGTGAATTGTAGAACTATCTAAATGCATTAATCATAAAAAGTACATGGAAATTGGTCACATAAAATGAAATAAATCCTAAAGAGTAATCATAAAAATTACACGTGGAAAGAAATTGGTGGAAAATTATTTCCTCATATCCTAATTAATGGATATTTAATTATGATTACAAAGGAAATGAGGAATTTAATATTTCATACATTAATATCATATTAAATAATAATAATCCTCAAATTTTAGTATTCATTTAAAAAAATTGTAATGGGTAGGTAATTTTAAATATAAATGAAATTTTGAAATATTGTATTAAAGAATAGATTTATGATATTTGGAGAAAAAATATTTACACAATTTTATATAAAACCCACAGTTAAATAAGAATAACTATTCCTCACAAATTCATTTATTTAATGAAATAATGAAAGGGAATAGAGACTTAAAATGTGTGTTACAAAAACCGATTAAGTGATATAAAAGTTCCCCTTAATTAAGATTGATTTTAACGAATCCATATTAGAAGAGAAAAGAAGGCTGGCATTACCCCATAAAAGTAAGGTATAATAATCATGGAATATATTTAAAATAATATATGTATTTTAGAAGAATTAATTAATATAAAATAGAGATGTAATGTGAGTTTCTTAGAGAATGATCATGACTCAAGGAAATGTATTTGTTCAGAGATTTCATTAACCTTATCTTTCAAAATCTTTCTTCACGGTCACTAAATGTTTTGAATAATCAAATTAAATTATTTATTTACATAATTATGAAAATTCTACATCTATATTAGATTTATTGTAATAAATTTATGTTCAATTAGGACCATTTCATTTAGATATAAAGATTAATATTGTTGTTTTGAGGGTATTTATTTAATGATTCTAAGGTCAGATAACTTGTGGATAATCATTAAATTTAATTCCAATTTCGAATGAAACTCTATATGTAAAAGATTGTATTCATATAATTCAGTAAATTTAAAATTTTCCAAATAATCATATATGTTCCTCCATAGGGATGATTCTTCTAGTAATATTTTTAATGATATAGGGTTATTTCATTTAATCCATTTAACAAATATTCATAAACTAGATTCATTTTATTTAATTTTATTATTTTGAATTAATAAATGAAATGAAATAAATTATAAATATTTATTATAAAAATATTTTTAAAAATTTATTTAAATAACGATACTTGATTAGGTTGGAGAAAAAATATGTTTGTTGTTCTTGTAGGTGGGGAACAAACCAGGATGAAAACAACACATTCTTTTAAAATTATTGATGTGAGAGTATATGATTGATATTAATCAATAATAGTATCTTATCAATATATTTAATAACAAATTTACCTAAGTTAAGGTAGATGGATAAGATATGTGGGTTGTAGTATAATAATAAAATTGAAAGTGGTTAGTTGATAATTTTACCTCTACCTTTTAATGCATCCTTTATTGCCACCCCTTATGGATCCTTGAAAGGGTATGTGGATGAGGAAAAAAAGTAGGAAACGAAAGACAAGATTTGGAATAGTGATTCAATGAAAATTTTGAAACACCAAATAATTAATTTTTTGAGGATAATGTAACACCCCAAGATGATTTGAGATATATTTTTGAGGTAAATAAATGATTTTGATATTTACTTTTGAAGTAACACTAAATTTAGCATGTGTTTCATTCAATAATTCACATTTTATTTTGTTATAAGAAACACCCTGATAATACTTTCATACCAAAGAACTTAGTATTTATTTTGTTATATTCAACACCGAGTTTGGTTTTTGATACAGACAATACTGATCTAAGCTTATATTATACACAACATAGTGTATAAATGTAACATTACATATTATTTAAATATAATTACATAATATGAAAATATTCATATATTAGTCATAATGGAGTTATTAAAAAGAAAAACTAAATTAAGGAAATATGGTTCAAACATGTTTATAAGATGAATTATTTAGTGACCAATTATCTGTTTATGAGAATAAAACCCTTTAGAAAATATGGGAATTCATTGTTTGGGAAATTATTCTTCTCAAACAGATTTTAGATCAATAAATTAATTAAACCAAATTTGGGGAATTACTTCAATGAAGTTAATATATTATACATATTAAATATACTATTTATCATTCATTCTTTGTGTTTTATAGAAAATAGTTTATAATATATCCAATTTTATACTGAATACTATATTTTTTCAAAACAGGCATTTCATGACTTTTTGGTGGTGCAATATTTTTACTAATTTTTTTTTAATTTTTATTAAATTAATGTGATAAAATAAATATCATTTTATAATTTGGAATATAAAAATTAATTTATGGTGAATTTTGTTTAATCCTATAAAGATTAATTTTTTTCATGAATAATAAAAAATACATAATTTATATTGAAAACAACATTTTCACATAATTATTTATAATGTTATGTTTTATATTAAATTGGATTTATCCTATAACTAATCCAATTATACATAATTTAATAAAATTTAGGTTATTGGACTAACATTCACATTGAAATTTTATGTAAAAGCATTTCAATCATTCAGACAATATTACTTTAAAAACACATAGTCTCATCCAGTCAATTGGATGAATATGAAATTAATTTTTTGAAATTATAATATTTGAATACAAAAAAATCGATTCCAAATTATTAATAAATATAATTTATAATTAATAGTCATGTCAAATTAATTTTTTACAAAATCATTTAGTCAAATAAGTAAAAAATATTCAGAGTGATTATGAGAAATACAATTTTACTAAAGGGATAATCAATAATCATAAGAGATATTGACATATAAAAATGTACATTTTCCGTTTATGTAAATATTTTGACATTAACCATTAATTTATAAAAATTGGTGCCTTATTTTAGCCTTTTGTGGTAATTTCATAGGTACACCTAGCATTATTTTGAAAAATTCAATGTTTTTCCTCTACACCACTTATAAAGCCACCACATATACCCTTCTCTATACACCTTCAAAGCACTTAAGATATTCAAATAGATTCCAAATTAATCCCCCTGATTCTCTAATCTCAACCTAAAATCATAAATTTGGATGAAATCCAATGAATGAAGTCCTATGGTTCAAACTAAATTGAGATACATAATGAAATATTAACCTTCAATAATGGATGTTTTTTTATTATTTATTCATAAAAATTCTTAATTTATTTTTATATCAGGATTGTATAGTAACTAAAATATGTTAACTATACTTATAGGTTTTTTTGGTTATTACCTGCAACAAGAAAATAATTTATCAAATGGGATATGAAATCAATGTTCATGTGTACAACTAATAATCAGCTTACAAACTGATGTCATTCATCATTCCATTACAACTGTGGATGGTGTGGCAAAAAATGTATTTATAGTTTATATAATATTTATATGATATTTATGATTTTATTATTATTATTTCAATTTTTATATTAAATATGATATCATTCATTCCATTTTTTTATAATACAATAACATAGTCCATTTTTCCAGAAGACTACCACCTCTCCAAGTGATGTGATTCATTCACGATTTAAAGGGAATGTATTAAAGCCGGGTTAAATATAATTATTTTATATTTAAGAATTTATAATTACACAATAATTAAACTATATATACATCATTTAATTTTTAAATTTGAATACGATATGAAAATGGTAGCACCATTCATGAGTACGTACGACCCACCGTATCGATGAACGATGTAATTAATTTCATATTTATATATTTTATAAATTATTATAAATACATATATAATTACTATATATTATATGAAAATCATGTTCATATATATTGATATGATTAAATCATCATTATCATAAGTGAACCAAAAATATAACAATTCAAAACTTGTACGAAAAGGAAAGATATTATTCACTTAAACGTGAATTTAACATGGTATTGTAAATGCACATGTAATAATAGGTCAGAAGATAACATATATATGGTATTATATATATTAATATGTCTCTATAAGTGATTTATAATAATTTTTTATATTTCATGCATGTGGTTTGAATGCGTGAAAAGGAATTCAAGACTTAAGGTAATGGAATTTCATCTCTCTTTATACACTCATTAGCCACATTCCATGTTCAACACCTATTTATTTTTGTGGTTTATAGATAATTCCATTCTAAATCATATATCACGAATCTACATTATTCCATTACAATTTTTTATCCATTTATTTTACTCATTAAGGTGGATTATAATTCAAAATTTATTACAACAATAAGTTATTTTTTCTCAATTTTCCATCATTGTGTCATATGTTTTTTATGAATATATATTCATTCAAGAATTGTATATACAGACCCTTTGACATTTAAAATCATGAATTTATTTATTCTCATGATATTTTCTGTTTAATATTATGTTATTATTTCATTGAGATTATGATCCATGGTTAGAAATGGTGTAATGATATTATGTTACAATATTATCTATATCGGGATTGTATATGACTATGTTTGTGATGATCAAATATTATGATCCATCTCTTAATAATTAATATTGATTTAATTACCCTATACATATTCATGATATCTTAATGTAATGGTATCATTTTCTACTCATTTTATACTTAATATAAATATGAAAATGTTTTTAATAAAATAAATCTTTATTTATTCTTCGGTCAGAAATCAATTTTAATCACAAAAACCATATTTCCAAAAAATGATTACAAAAATGATTTTATCCCTATTAAAAATGATTTATTAAATAAATTTTTTACAAAATGTTTTTAAAGGAATATTTATTTCATTTTGAAATAAAATTATATTTGTATTTTAGTAAAAATATAAAAAGATTCATTGGTTTTGAAATACAAAACATGAACTAAATTTCAATCAATAATAACCACAAATTTTTTTATTATTCCCTTTCATGTTTTAAAATATCTAAAAAATTGAAATGGTTTATTTTTAATTTTTTTTTTCAAAGTGATATTATTTCCCTCATTAAATGTTTTAAATGAAAATAGAAAATTATTTCCCATATAATATGACAACCTTTGACATAACCCAAGATTTTATTGGGGTATGATTCAAGGATACCATATTTTTAATTATCTATATAGTTTATTTTTTATGAAATAATGTTTGTGAATCTAGTTTATATTTCATGTGTTATTCTGTGATAAAATAAATATAAACCCCTTTTTCATGGGTTATCCTATGAAACGTCAATCTTTTCCACCGGTAATGATATATTGAAAATTATATTACCAACATTTCATTTCATGGATTATAATATGATTAATTTTAATGGTATTGTGGAACACATTAATTGGTTTATCATTATCTGGGGGTGGCCTATATATCACTATAATTCCATGAGAAATGACAATTGTTATATGAGACTATATTGTACATGTGTTTTTATCCCATACCCAATGAAAATACATTAAACATTTTTTTCAATGAAAAAAAATCAATAGGGTATATAGGTTGTGATCCTAAGACTGAAAACAAGAGGGTACAATAGTTTTGATCCCTAGCCCATAATTTAGTCGGTACACGAGTTGTTATCCCAAGCCTAAATACAAGAGGGTACAAGGTATGTTATCCCAAGTAAAAAAATAAGGGGTTAATAGGGTTGTTATCATAATCATGAAAAAATAGGATACAATGGTTGTTATCCCAATAAAAAAGCTATGAGGGTACACATGTTATTATATCATCCTCGATGTAGGTGCACAAGTGTTCACCCCAAGCCAATCATTTTATAAATGTCTTGGTGTCTATCCTCAGTATAAAATTTTCTTTACTTACATGAATTCCCCAAATTCCATGTCTTATGAATATTTTATTCCCTCATGGATTATTATCATTGGTTTCATTATGATTCATGCCTTATGAACCTAAAATCCTAATTCCACGAACTAAGATAATGATATTTGAAATTCATGTTATGATCATGAAATATTATTCTCATTTTATCATACACTTTTAATAACGTTATGATTTTGTATCACCTTTATTTATACATAATATGCACCTGAGATCACCATTTCTTATGTTTCTTTTCCCTAGTATTTAAATAATGGTTTTATGTTCGAGTATTAAATGATAAGATCATTTTTTTGTAAACAATTATGATATTTCACCATGTTAAAAGTATGTATCCCAAGATTCCAATGGAAATAAACAATTATAGTCATTGGGATTTGTTTTTTAATGTAATGAATATTCATCTAAAAATATTTAATATCCATATTTGTTATTATTGGGTATCTATAGATGGTATCATAGGAATTATTTAGTTTACCTATTAAAAATTGTAGGACCCCGGGACACCCTGAGAGGGGAGGGGTGAATCTGGGTGTCAACTTTTTCTTCTTAAAGTTGCGGATCTTGTTCCCACATTGGTAAGAACTACATAATCCTGTATGAAGGATATGATCAGCAATGATACATTCACATGTAGAGAGATGACACAACTATTTTTACTTGGTTCGCCACTAAGGGATACATCCAAGGAGCATACACCGACAGGTTGTCGGTCATACCTAACTCCACTATGCTTCATTAGTTGTAGATTACAATTTTTCGGGCACAGTCACTCTGTCCCAGGCTCACTGCCTTTACAATGGTTTAGGGATAGCTCACTGCTTCCCTCGGATCACTCCCGTTGACTCCCCCTGGCTCACTGCCATTGGTGAAGTCTCACTCAATTTATAGACGTGATGATCTATTAAATATATTTGCATTGAAGTATTTGTCTCCTGTTCCGAATGAGACTTTGCTTGCATCAGAGTCCTGAGTTGATGGTCTTTTGTATTCAACCTTTTACTTTAGTGCAATGACTGAATGCACTAGATCCCCTTGCCTTCGTTTGCCTGAATTACAATCACTTGTGTGATTTCTCAATAAAGATTCTATGCTAAAGTCCAAATTTAATCCACTGATGAAAACCCATTTTCCCTTGTCCACTTGGCCAACATCCTTTGGAAAGGGCCTTTACAAAGTACCCTACTTCGCATGGCTCCCAATTTTGCAAAGCTCAAACAAGCCTTAACGGAGTCCCTGCCTTTTCACGAAGCTCAATCGTGAAGCACTCTCGCGATGCTCCAGCCATCGTAATGCTGGGATATCCCAGAGCTCTTGCCTCTTCGCGAAGCTCACTGAGCCAACACGAGGCACAAGACTCTCGTAGAGAGAGAATAGCTGCCACAAAGCTCCTCTTTCGCGAAGCAGACTGCCTTCGCGAGTGACCTTTACGAACCGAGAGAAAAGTATTTTCGTTGAGAGCTCTCTCTTCTTCTCTTGAGGGGGTCGGCCTCTATTTATAGGCGATTCCACCGACCCTCGAACTTTCCGCACGAAGTCAATGCCACGTCAGCTCAAATTGCGATGCTCTGAAGTTTCCGCCGGAATTCTCTCAAAACCGCGAAGCACTACTGAAATTTTCCGTTCGGAGAGCTCGTCGTAATCGCGGAGCATCACTGTCATCATTCCTCCACACCATCGCCGCGAAGCTCCCTCGCAAATCCCTTCATCGACGTGAATCTCCCTTGAAAATCCCTTCATCGCCGCGAAGCTCTCCAGCCTCTGCCATTCACGAAGCTTGATTTAATCGCGAAGAATCACCGCCTCCATTTTTCTGGTCTTCGCGATTTCCAAACCATGCATCCTCTCTTCACGAAATTCATGCCTTTTCCATAATTAATTATTATCTTCATGTAAATCCACTTTTCGCGATGCTCAGAAACTTCCAGGTTTTGGACCCCAAAAATTTTGAAATCACTGGGAAACGACGCCACCTTTTGCTGGTTCACATTCTGAACTTCCGCTGAAGTTATTCCTTTATCCCCCTTTGACAACAATCCCAATGAACGGTAAAGTGTTCAATGTTCTGCTCAAACCATACTACCCATGGATATTATCTCCCCCTCAAACCTGCATCACATCCATAAACAGATAAAGATAGTTATCATAATCTGGGAGAAAGGTATCTCGGGTCCTCCTTATGCACTAGGAGGCGGCTGAACACCATGGTTCAACCTATGCTTTTCAATCACAGCTGCTGACAATGGCTTCATCAGGATGTCAGCCACTTTCTCATCAGTTCCTTAATAATCCATTCCTTTTGCGACATTCTTGAATCAGACATGGATCCTTAATGGCAGCCTTTGAACTCAACATGCCACCATGGAATCACCTTTGTCAAAAATGTTTGTATGTCGTTTGTTTGCATTGTCAACAAGAACAAACACCTCAAAAACACTTCTTATCGGTGATCTGAATCCTTCAGAAATTCTTCTGCTGTCACCAAAAACTCCACTATCATGATATGTATTCTTTGAAGGAACAACTTTAGAATCATCATCTTATGATACAATGTGATGTGCATGGCCATCGCATAAGTCCAATGTTTATGGCCATCATAGAATGCCAATCCCTTGCACATTGTCTTCTTCTTCAACCATCTTCCTCTACTTCATGCAAAACTTACGATTCTAGTCTTCAAGAAGTCTCTTGAATGGTTCTCATGCAATCATGAAGAGTTTCATTGTCTTCACTAAATCCCATTCTTCTTTAATCATCCTCATATGGATTACACCTCACATTATTCATTGTTGTAAACAATGTGTCACCTTTGACACATGTTCTTTGAACTTATGATCATTACAAAAATCACCTGAATTATCATTCCTCCATTTCCTTAGAGTACTTCTTGATCTCTTTCATTTTGATCTTCATTGACAACTATTGACAACAAATACAACCTTATACACAAAGTGGTTCTAACAAAAATAAGTATAAGAATACATTATTGAGATACCTATGTATATTTCAGAGGATATGTCTTGGGTTATCTCTATGGATAAGTATAACAATGAGTCAATGTTAATGAAAATGTCCTAGAATTTTGGTAACAGATTGAGGTAGTACTCTCCCAGAAATAATATCCCTATTTGGATATTACATTTGGATGTTTATTTGGAATAGATCTTAATAGTAGTAACATCCTGGAATTTTCATATTTTTCAAGAATCTATTGGGAACTGGTACATGAAAATATGCCATGTTTCAGACCAGGTATGACACTCCTATGGGATATTCATTCAAAATTAATAAACTATTTATAACAAAATCATAATGTTTTTATATATAATATGACCCCAATAGACCTATTATAAACATAATATGTCATTTATTAACTAATTTTTCATGATTTAGATATCATATAATTTATTTTTCATGATTATTTAGTTTTACATAATTACTTTTGTTGCTCACACTATGTTTTTTAGTATTACTAAATATTGAAATACAAATGAACTGAGTTAATTTTGAATGTGAAGGATAATTTTATAATGTGAAACCAAACGGGATGATGGATGGATTAAAGTAATTTTTTATCATGCCTAATCATTTTCACTGAACTCGATTTACTATGGGTACTTTAACCAACTATCGAAATCACCAATAAAGTGATGGAATTTTTTGGTTAAGAGTTTAGGTTTTTTAGACCATGGTGGAATCATGATTTAGTTTCCCATATGTCAAAAAATTAGGAGGAATACCTCAAGGGATTGTCTCAAGGTAATGGAATGATTTTAAATATCTAGTGAAAAAATGCCATGGAGTAAGTAATCTCTAAGAAAAATTAAACATTTTAGTTATTTCAATCGATTGGAATATATACACCATATGGTATTATCATTAGATGAAGTTTTTATGCGTGGAATTTTTGGGAATTATGAAAACCAATTTATTGGGGTGGAATATCATAATCAAAATTAGGATGGTTGTTTGAGTAATGGTTTTTCATTTAATGATAAATAAGTCATAAATGAAATTTGAAAGGTATGTGTTGTTCTAATATTATTGATTATATGAATGATTCAATTGAGTTTGATTATTGTTAATACATGATTCATAGTTCATATTATAGGAAATGGTTGTTAAGTTATTTGATGATGAATCTTTTTTAGTGGCTTTAGAATGTGTGGGATGATTGAAGTGTATATGTATTGGAATTAATTAATTTTTACTTTTTAATCATGTATAATTTGTTATTCATTAAGGATTTAGAATATAAAAATTGATTGGTTCTGATGTCCAACAATAGTTATTTAATATAAATGTTATATTTTTGTTATTGGAATGTAATGGTTAATGTTTTTCTGATGTTGAGAGTTCTATGTTTATCATCGATAAAGATATGGTTAATATTGTTAAAGCAAATTGGATGGTATTTATAACATTATAAATGATAATGGATTAATTTACAATGATTTTCATGATATCATTGTCTAATGTTACACTGTTTGGGATTTAGGGAATACATTCCAAAAACATTGTTCTTTGTATGGAATGAATAATCATGTAAGTTTTCAATATGTATTTATTGTAATTTGGGTTATTACCATGTATCAACAGAATGCATAATGATGTTATTAACATTAATGGTATGCGAAAATGAGGAAACTATTTATGGGATATGAAGGATTAATGTTATAATGATTTAAGTGATCCCTTTCTATGGTTTTTTATTTTAATATTATTCAAGGGTTACAAGGTTAACCATTTATGGAATAGTTTATGCTAAATAGAAAAATGATAGATTAATGTGTTATCTAGTAATATGTGGATTTATTCATATTGGACATGGATTGTATGACATAACCAAGAAACAAGATGGCACATGGGTCATGATTAAAAACATTAAAACATCATGGTACATAGGTTATTTTCGAAATATTGAAAACAATAGGGTGCATAGGTTGGTAGACCAAACTAGAAAAGATTTGGGTACATGGGTTGTTAGACCATGACCAAAAACAATTGGGTACATGAGATGTTAAACCAAGCTGGAAAATAAGAGGGTAAAGAAATTTAAATCCCAATCACATCGATAATAGGATACATGGGTTCTTAGCCCATGGATGATGTAGGTACATTAGTGGTTGGCCCATGCCTTACAAGTTATTATTTCCATTGTGGCTAGCATGGAAATTATATTTTATATAGTAATTTTAATGCAAAAATCAAATTTCTTATTACTATGTTTAGGCTCTCATGGATTATGGTCTTTTATATCATTATGATTCATCACTTATAGACTAAAAATCATTATTCCATGATCTAATATTATGTTCTTTGATATTCATGTTATGGTCAAAAAATGTTATTATCTTGTTTCATAGACACAAACATAGGTTATGAAATCATATCTCTCTTATTAACACTTAATGAGAATTTGAGATCAACCTTTCTTATGATTCATTTCCCCATGTTATAAAGAAATTTCCTATGTAGGAGTACTAAATTGGATGATATTTATGGGAAACATTGAAGATCTTTCAAAAATTTAGAATATCGTGGTCCAAGTCTCTAGATGCTCTAATCTATTATAGTCCTCAATCATGTGTTTAGGAATTTTTTTAATATTATTTTAAAAAGATATAATATCCATGTTTTTTATTGGTTGGGGATGAAGCCTCATTTTATTATTTAATGCAATGACCTCTTTAGACTTGGTAGATGGAGACCCATTACATAGCTTTAAGGCCAATGGATATGTGTCCTGAATGCTATGCATTAAAGCCAATTTTTTAGCCTAAAGGGCCCCTCGTTGAATAGTACATCTACAGTACCCGAGCTGCTACAGTTCCACCACTGCTACAGTGCTTATGGGGGTGTTATTTATAAGGCAATGATATTCATGTTTTTAAAAACTATATTCATTAGTTTATTTTTTTCTCATGACTACAAATATCCTTGATTCCTTTTGTTATATATAGTAAATGGTGCATGTGATTTTGAAATACTAGATATATAGATTAGTTATTACTAAAAATTTATTTATATTACTTATAATGTTAAATACCATTTTCATCAGATTTAACATTTTAACAAAAATTCAATCAATTGAAAAGAAATCCAAAAATTCACCCTATCCTTTTCGATTCTTTATATTTAAATATTGAGATAATTTTAATGAAAATGAATTTATAAATATGAGAAATTTAATTTTTCAAAAAATCCTCAGTTACATGAAAAATAATAATTTTAATATTATGGTCATTTTTATAACCATTTGAACAATTACTAATGGTTTCATAAAATTATCTCATAATTATAATAAAATTAATATTAATTATTAAATAAATTTTACAAATGTAATATTTTTTAAGGAATTATATTTATTATAACATTGGGTTTAAAATATTTATGATTTATAAAAATGAAAACACTAAATATATAATGTTTATTATTTTTATTTAATTGAAGAATATAATAAATATATAATATTTTATTTTAATAAGATACATATATAATATTTTTTTCTTACAATGGTGATGATACTATTCTAATAGTTATGTTATTGATTCTAATTATCAGATTACATTTCCAACTATCAATTGACTATTCCATTGGTCAGATTACAATTATAATGGGAAGATTTTTAATGGTCATATGGGTTCTCAACATTCAAACAATACCTCATTTATAATTAATTTTTCATTGAAATGAATTTTTATTAAATGATGAATACATTCATTTTCAAAAAGCATATTGCATGAATAATATTCTTCTTAATTTCTTTAGTACACTTCATGAGTGCGATAGTTCCAGGGGATATAAAAGATATAGTTTTTTCATTTATTATTTCAATATTATTTTCTATTTTTCTATACCATTTTATCCCTTTAAAATAATATGAAAATATATATTCTCTATATTTCAGTTCCATGCCAATAATATAATATATTTCTTATTTTCATGATTTTTTTCATATTGTTTTTATAAGACCACATTTCTAAATATGAAACAATTATGATATCAGGGTGGAATTCAATTGATATTTTTTGTTCATTACATAATGTGACTTCCAGAAAAACAATTTTAAAGTCTAAACTTTATAGTCAGTGCAATTTCCTAGTTTTTTCCTTACCTGACTAAATTTATCATTATACAACTTCATATATACCAATGAAAAATCTATCTAACTCATGATTTGATCTCATCAAATCCATCAAGAGTTAGGTTTCAATACACAAAAATAATTTAATATCATATTGATATCCTAATTATTTTATTTTCCTAGGAAAATATAATATCAAAATAATCTTATCAGCAACATCCAAATACAATTTAGACGGTCCAATGACCAATCTCACCGCACCTGCACCACTTCCCACATGAGGGTCATTCTTTTATAACCCACGATGCATCCAGTACTACACATGGTGACATATTGTGGTAATCCCATTAATAATAAATCTGTAACAAAAAATTTCACATTCTACCTAATACCATATAGGAGAAATGTAGTCCTCAAAATATACTAATATTTTATCCATAATGCATGTTATACACTTTGATGGTCAATGGTGAACTCATAACCATATGAATTCTCATCTACAAAACAATTATCATTCCCTTTAAAATTTATATACCACACAATTCATGGTGTCATAATAATAGCAGATGAGTAAATCCCCATTCATATTCAAATCCCCACACACGATAGCTCACAAATTTTCAACTATAATATCACAACATGTAATCAGTGCATGCTGTCATGATATGATTTAATACCAATGCGTGCATGACCAAATTTAACATAGAAACATATCCAAAAACAAAATCCCATTAATCACACATAATTTGGAATGGAAACACAAGAATATTTATAGATTAGATCAAGGAATGTTCCTTTGCAGATGTTGGCGCCTTGGGTTGATTTGGTTCAATGAATAAATTGTGGCTTTGTAATTGATGTGACTTATGTTTATAGAGAGGCTAATCTGGTTGCTGATGCATACTCAAAGAGGGCCATTGTGGAACCTTGCTCAGAGTGGCCTTTTGTTACCCGAAATGAGTTGTCTTGTCTTGTTGTGGAAGACATGTGTGGTAAATTATACACCATGCTTTGTAAACACCACTTTTAATGTCATGAATCTTGTACTTTACATTTTTTAATAATGTTTGGTAGGGAAGGGTCCTCCATTCCCTGGACCATATGGAGTATATATTCTAAATTATATTTCTATATAATAATCCTATTAGGGAACTAATTATATAATCCTTATCTTTTTATACATAGATACTATATCATGGGAGAAGAATAATAAATACATGTCACATATACACACACGTGTTTCATAATGGTTTAGTGATTTTCAACATGGATATATAAATATTGGTTCATAAAATATTTACATTATCATCCTCATAGTTCATCATAACTACCATACTTCTTAGACAAAGAATATCTAAAACCATTCTTCACAACCTGAAGAAAAAAACATATGAAAAGTAATCTAAGATGCTCTATAAGGGTAAAAAATGGAAATATCAAGAATCACAAAAATATATCAGGATTATAAGGTTAATTAATAATGTCCATAACATATTAAGAACATATCATGCATATCATATATCAAAATAATGATTCATGGAACAAATCATAGTATTTCATAATACATGAATCATAAGAGAATCAAATAACATGATCCATGAGATTTTAATAATGACATAAGACATCGATTTATTGAATCCACATAATGAATAAAAGATAACTTCCATAGTATTGAAGGCTCAAAAAAATATCATAATGAATTCGGTTCACTCCAGATTCCATCATAGTAGTCAAGGCTGACTCACAAGACTATCATAGTGGAAAAATCTCCTTATTGATGTAGGTTCACTTCCCATTCTAGTATTATTAACCTCAGGAGATATTTTTCTTTACCCAATGCATTAGAGAGCTGTATAATTCTTGTCCCACCTATCACATAATGAAAATCATATAATTTTCCGATAAAAGGCCATAAAAAATTTGTCATACCAAAACATGTAAAAAGAAACAGGCTTCAAAAACATTTCATCATGGAATTAACTATGATTTAAAATTGGTATCATAATAATTACATTAATTCATCATAACATAACACATGGAAAAAATTGATTTCATAATGATATTTCCTCCATAATCATAATCACGAACCATCCAATTATGTAATAGGGATGGTATAATTGGATTATATTCCCTATAAATCATAATCAATATCAAAGGAATTGATCATGTATGAAAAATTATTTCAAATTATTAAATGAATTTTTTTGAGGAAAATTTCATTTTCCATTTAAAATCACATTTTTAAAATATAAAAATTTAACAAATATTAAGGATATAATATTTTTTAATAAAACCATGAAAATATGTAATGTAAGATTCAATGAATATAGTTTTTTTGATTATGTGAAATTTTATTAAAGTAGTGTATCTTATAACCAATTCTTCATTCAACTCTTTAGTAAAAAGTCATGAATACCATATTCATAAATGATAAGAAGATAAATTTAAAACATTATTTGAAATTTCCAAAATTGTTAAAATTGTATTTAAAAAACATAATATAATTTTAAAATAACTATTTAATGTATTTAAAATAAACATGGATATGGAAGAAAAATAATTTGACAGAAGAGATATATAATGTCGATTTTAAATAAAAAATATTATTTTTGTCTCTTATGTCATTGTTGATAGTATGATTAATGGTAAACATGTAATCTCTATAAATAACCCTAGGAGAATAAATTTTGGGGAATTCATAAGATATAGATAATTAAATTTGATCATCGTAAACTTAATCATAAACAATCTTGGTAGATAATGATATTGAAATATTAAACCATTACATCATGTTCTTCATTATTTGAATGATCTCTAGCCTCTAATATAAAAAATTTAATCTTAATGTAATTTTATACCGTTGTAATTTAAATACATATAAATTCATATTTTATCATTATTATGATCATTTCATATCATTTTTAAAATAATACCTTATTAAAATTATCAATTCTTGGTGATAAATATAAATTTTTTTAAAGAGAACTTCAACTCTGTTATTTTGGACATTATACATTGATGATATTTCCATAATATAAAATTTTTTATCCATGATATTAATATCACATAAATTAAATATTTATTTATTTATATTAATCCATAAAATTAGAGTTATAAAAATGAGTGACAACATTCATGGAGATGGTTGGTCGTACATACAATTGAATATTATTTAATTTTTATTTGATAGATGGAAAAAAATATAGTAAAATAGTAATTAACCCTTAAATATTAAATATTATATATTATATAAATTATAAATTCATTAAATACATCTTTATTACCATGTAGGTAAAAATAAAATGAAAAACATATCACATCGCTTCGTGGAGGCAGCAGTCCGCATATACACATGAGGGATGTAATTATTCATTCAATAGATTATAAGATAAAAAATTTGGTGAGATATTAAAATTAAATAAATATATTTATAATATATATCAAATATTTAGTTTAATTCTATTATTATATAAACCAGTTAATTTTATGATAGAAAAAGAATTACATCTGTGTCTGAGGTGGCAGTCCAATGTATAGAAGATCGATGGTTCTGTTACAATATTATGATAAATGAGATGGATGTAGTTCATTAAAAAAATAATATATATATATATATTATGATTTTATTTTATCACCATGTTTTAATAATACAATATAGTTGTGGAAGAATAAAATTTTAACATGCTCGATTAAGAATAAAACCTCTTATTTAGAAAACCTCTATAGGATTATAACCAAAGCCTTTACAGATGGAATTTATGATAAAAATCCATATTATATGTGGTTAGGTAATTAAATATGGTATTTGGTTTTTTTATGGATCACAAAATGTATTTGTATTTATGATAATTTTAGGGGAGTAGGTGTCCATTCATAATTTACATGTGTGGCGCACTTGTAGTTTAATTAGTGTTTTGACAATAATAACATTCCACTATCTTGGAAAAATTTCTCAAAATGGGACCTTATCAAAACCCTAAATGATGTATGATATATATTTTTCTATCCAATATAAATTTGAAAATACTTTAGTACTTTTTAATACTTATCGTTTTATTTTAACCCATAGTAAATGTGTTTTAACCAAAACCACGATGACTAATTCTTACTATTTTTACTATCCTTTATGACCAAATATTTAGTTGAATTTAGAAAATAAGATATATTTTACAAAATTAAAAGTATTTAATCAATTTTATCAAATTAAATTAATAGAATTGGTTTTATTTATTTTAATAATAAACATGCAAAACACGTTTAAAATTGGTTTTATAATGAAAAAGTGTTCTTATATATATATATATATAACATTTTTATTTCAAAATTAAACATAAAATTTATTCCAATGATCCTAATTGAATTAATAATATTATTATTGAAATTATTTATTTTAAAAAATAATTTAATAAAAAGTAATCTTTTTAAAATATTCATACAAAAATAAAATATTTAATAAAAATATTTATTTTTCACTATTCGTTGAAAAAATATATATTTTAAAAGAAATTATAAAAAAATAACTCTAAGATGATTTTAAAATTAGTATATAAAAATTAATTTAATTTTATTAGTAATTTTTTCTCCAATATGTAAAAATTATTTTTTATCTATGTTATCAATTCTTGAAGAAACCTCTATTTTAAAAAACACTATTTTTAAGAATAAAAAATGAATAATTCTGATCCATTGGATAAGAAAAAATTAGAAGAATTAAAAAAACAATTATTTACTATATAATATATAAATATAATTAAATATAATAAAAATTGTGATTAATTTACTTTATTAATACAGAAAAATATTACTTGTACAAAAAGATTTTAAAAAACTATTTATTTATTTTCAATTATTTTTTATCATCATTGTAAATAATTTTTAACAATGTAATAAAATTTATAAACATGTAACCCATATTATTTTCAAAATATACTTACTATCATTAATAACCACCAATCCAAAATCTCAGATATAAAAGTCACATTAAATAAAAAAACATTAATAGTATATCATAGTTCATTTGAACATGGTGTTCTTTATAATGCTGAAAATATATGTATATATATATATATATATATATTATAAAAAATCATAAAAATATATGGTGTTACATTATATTACCATAAAATAAATTTCACCCTTATAATATCATTACACTAAAAACAATTTAGGATATTTCTTTTTCATCTTATCCTTAGGTTCCCATGTAGCTTTGTCAAATTAGTGGTTTCACAACAAAATATTGACTAGGTGAGTGGTATAATTTTGTATCAAACAATATATTCATTACAAAATATCCATTAGTAATTATTATTATTAAGTAACATGATATTGTGGTACTAAATCTCAGATCATTATATTTTATGAATTAGGCATGTCCTAATTGAGGAGATAAACTTTGAACACATCATTTACTTGAGACAGGTTTAGTGGAAGCAAAATAACAGATATGGCACCATTAATATTGAATTAATAATCACGATTGGGAAAATATATCAATATATAACCTTAACATATTTATGAATCACATAAATTTTATCCATATAGATGAACATTGTAATGCCCCGACTGCTGTTACCCAGAGTCGGTGCATTATTACGTATCATTGACATGATCACAAAAGATCAAATCTCGAAAGGCCGATTAGTTTAATATCCTTGGAAACAATAGATACATTCATAAAGCTTACATTACAACATAATGTGAAAAAATACAACAACATAGTCTCCCGACACCATACTCATATCCCCTCTAACTGTCCCTGCAGGTCAGTCATAAAATACTTTTTCACATCCTATGAAAAATAAAACATAGAAAGGTGTGAGATGAGATGCTCAGTAAGAAAAACAATATAGTGGAATCATTCATAAGTAAGCATAAACATTTAAGGCGATGTCTAACTAAACAAATCCTTTTAAGCTTGAACTTCAGTAATATATAGCAAAGATAAAATCAAATAATGCCATTTACCTATTCACATTGATTTTCTACTAGAAGAATAATAACATGAAATATCAAAAACCACTTTTACAATGATGGAATACATAATGCCAAACTCTAATTTCTGTGTCAAGGCCTCGTGCCAAGACCTATGGGAAAACTGTAACTAGACCCCAACCCGGAGAGCCTCTGTAACCGGACTCCAACCCAGAGAGCCGCTCTAACTAGACTCAAACCCTGAGAGCCTCTATAACCGAAATCCAACCCGGAGGGTCTGCTGTAACCGAACCCCAACCCGGAGGGCATACATTTACCGGTCCTTATCCCAGAACATACTAGTCTAACACATACATCTTAAAAAGAGGTTAAAATATAACATAAACATTCATATTAAAACTAGCATATGAAATGTCAATACTTTATCCATAAACAATAAATGGTATAAAAATAACACATCCAGAGTCAAACATATCAAAGAACCTTCAATACAATATGCATGTTTTGTATCATAATAAATCAACTTCAAATAAACCTAAAATCTAACAAAGGATGTTGACATTGATGAAATAAAAATTACTTGAGAGAAATATCTCCTTTAGAAATAATTTAAAATTCACATAATTATTAAATAAAACCTTTATTTTGAAAATAATCTTATATGATTTTAAGGGAAGCTTAGATGATTTTATAATGGTGGAAAATAGCCACACCCGCTATATAAGTTATAAAAAAATTCTTACCTTTAATTTGTCAAAAAGGTCAAAAATTACCTTGTTTGGGAAATGACAGAAAGATTCATTTCAAAAATGTATAATGTCAAATAAGGGTATAAATGACCTTAAACCATTTTCTATTAAATATTAAAAATGTTTTGAAAGACATTTTTAAGAAACATGGATGTGGATGATAATGATTTCCGAGTTGATAATTACGTATAAACAACCTCGGATAATAAAGAGATTGTAAAATTAACCATTACCTTGTACTTTTCCTTGGTCAAGGGTAGGTTAACCACCTCTTCTTCGGTTTCATCCTTTTGATTTGATCAAACGAGCTCTTTATTTTGGATTTCTGATCAAACTAATGCCTCTAGGTGGAAGTGGTGGAAGTTGGGAGGAAATTTATGCTGGTTTTGGCAGATCCAAAAGGCTTTCAAGGTGTCAAATTAAGAAGGGGGGGGGGGGGGGGTTCCCTTTTATAAGAGGGGTGAGAGGCATCATAGGAAAAGAGTGAAATATTATTTTATAATAATTTTTTTTTTGGTTTCTAATCACTCCAATGTGGATTACTTCGAGTATAAGGCGGGGATGGGTCGAAAACCACCCAAAAAATAAGTTTTAGATAGGTTTGGGTCACTATATTAACATTATCTTTTAGTTTTAACTCTTATAAAATTAGTTTAACTTTTACTATGTCTTATTGTATTCTTTAAATATATGTTTAATAAACAAACTATATACATCCACGAGAATCCCAATGGGTTAATTAATTATACACCTAACATTATATAAGTCTCTTGGCTGAACCTTAGATTTTTAGGATTAGAATTTTAATTTATAATATAATATTTGTTTTAAAAACTCTTTTATGTCAATTTTGACAATTTTTGGTATTTTGTTTTTTCAAAATTCATAAAAGCATTATTAATTCGAACCCAATTCATTTAATCAACCCAAACATGTCATAGTAACCTATAAAATTAGTTTAAGTCATAAAAACTTTCATATTTTATTTATTTTAACATTTATAATACCATTTATTTTATTGTTTCATTAATAAAGAAAATGTTGCATCATTATTGTGTCACAAATAACCATAATTATTCAATGTCTAAAAAAACCAAAATAAAATAACATTATGTAGGAAATCGTTTTTTATTTCTAATGAATATTTATAGTCGAATATATAACATATATAACGTTATGTAAAAATTTTATTACTAAAAGATATATGTTTATGTCATTTTTCCATTACTTTAAATTAATTAATATAAAGTGTCATTTTCACTCTCTAGCGGATCCATGTGGTCCCAAAATCAACCCAAGTATGCCCATGGTTGGGACTGTATCAGCCAATAGGGTTAGGACATGTGATAAATTAATTTTATATTATTATAATATTATTTTGTAACCCTTATTTACCCAATTTACCCTTTAACCACAGTAAATAATATATTTACTGAAGTGATTATTCATAATGTCTGAAAATAAATGTTAGCTATTTACATAATATGTACATCCTTATTCCAAATATGGAATCCATTATTCTATATTCAAAACATAGAAGTGGTAGAAATTTATTTAAAATTAATTCAGCTGTCAAAACGAAAATTGTATTTTTATGAAATAATAACTATAAAAAGATTGACACTTGTTTATGTCTAGTTTTAATGTGAAATTATATACAATGACCAACATTGGATTATTTGGTAAAAATATAATCTAATTATACTTTAAAACTACCCATTATTATAATTTATCACTATAATTTATTTTGATTAGAAAAGTTGTTTTTAATTAAAATTTTGTATTTTCACTATTCATAAAAAATTGTAAGTTCTCAGAAAAATAACAAAAATTCACCCTAAGCTAATTTTGATATAACTAATCCAAAAATGTTGTCCAATTTGAATAATAAAATTTATAAATTTTCAAAATGTCGATATTACTATTCATAATGGCTACATTGATTGGTCGTGATGTATTAGAATCACGAAGTTGCGTACAATGAAAGCCATTGCATTATTCCAAGGGAAACATACTATGGAAGCTTGAGGTGTTACATTCTCCCCTCCTTCAAATAATTGAGTCCTCTCAATTTGAAATTATTCTTCCAAAATAAAAGGTTCAAAATAGAATATACATTTGTGGAAAACCCATATCAGAAATAGGGTTAATAAAATTCAGATTTAAGAAGAGTGAAAGGGAAATGATAATGCCACCATCAAATTTGGATTTCGAATAGGAGAACATTGGTGGAAATTATAGACACGTAATTAGAGGGAAAATGTAAATATTTATAGGGAGTTATTGAGGTCTTCAATCACAAAAAAATCTAAAATTGAGGGCCTCAAAGCCATTAATCTATTATGATTTAAAATATCATCAGTTTAAAAAACCATAAGGTATTAGGATAATACATTTTTGGTTTTAATATCCCTTCCCTAATGTTTAAGAATTAATTTCATCATAGAATAAGAGAAATATATATATTCTTGACATGTATACTTTAATCCTTTAACTAATTTCTACCACAAACTCATCATTCACTCCAAAAGACAATAGAACTCAAGAATATTTTATTTATCCTAATCATATAAGGTTCCAAATGATAACACATACCATTATAATGAAGAAATATATTTTGTAATAACCAGGGACTTCATGTATGCTAGTGGTAGGTAATAATGGCCTTTTGCACTATGGTTGCGGGTTCGATTATTGCATATTTGTCTGACATGATGGGTTATCACCCGACCTACAGGTTTTCCATTTCCTAAAACTATAGTATCATAATATTCCAAAATAATCATTATAATTTTTTTAAACATAAAAAATACAATCCGAAGTTCAACTTAATCCATTCCAAACATTATAGTTATCCAAATAACCTCTTTCCAGACTCTCTGTAAAAGGAATCTAAATTCCAAAATCCATTAAAACATCGGATTCCCCAAACAAAGTAATGTTTCTATTATTGTCATATACTGAAAATATGATTACCTGAGTCATATTAAAACCTTAATGAAAACAACAAGTACTAAAGTACAATCCTTATATATATCACATTATTCTTATATCCAAAATATAATCCTTGAGTCAAAAAACTAAAATACATTATTCATTCCACATCAACTGTAGTAACATCATAAGCTTGGCCTTGATCCCTTGGCCTTTTCTGAGGTAAGTTTCCCTAACGCTTAGGAAATTCATTTGCATAATGCCCTATTTCTCTACAATTTAAGCATTCAACATTGACAGCCACTTTCTTTCCCTTGAAATCACGAGCCTGGTGACCTTTTTCTACACATTTATAACAAACTCCCATTACATTTAGGCAAGTACCGGGGTGATTCTTCCACCAATTAATGCATAATGGAAAATCATTCTTTCCCATTTCCCCTTTATTTGTCTCCTACTCCACCTTTCTATTCTTCTCTTGCTTTACTTTATTGTCATAAGATTTATAGAATTCATTTTCTGTCTTGATAACACATGAGACTATATCTTCATACATTGAGAATTATTGTGAGACTATTGCTCGGCGTTGAAATGGGTTTAAACCATAAAAGAAATGAAAAATAATACTCCTTGGGTTACGTATATAATCTGTTACATGCCTTTCTAACCTTGTAATGTTAGCCTCATACTTTGTGACATTTTCATCCTCTTTTGCCTTAGACTCAAAAATTTTCTTTCCATATCAGCTCGATGGTCCTGAGGGAAGTAGTTTTCTAAGAAAATTTACTTAAACTCCCTCCATTCCATACATGATACTTATTCATCTTCCTTTGTGTTTTTTATTAATGACCACCATTGATCAGCATCTCCAGTGAAGCGATAAACTGCCAGGAAAACTTTTTCCCTTTCACTACTCCCCAAGTGGTGAAATATTTTCTCCAAGGAATTTATCCACTACTCAGCTACTAATGGAATTGTACGCCCAGTGAATGTTGGTGTTTGTTTCCTCATGAAGGGATCTAACACGGATCCTCCATGATGTGGATCAAGGTGCACCATACGGGTAAGGTTATTGTTCATAACATGAGTGAATTGTCCCAGTATTGTGATAACCTGATCAACACTAGTTGTATCACTATCTGCACTATAATTATCTTGAGCAAGAGGGAAATCCCTACATGGAGTTCATGCATTGATATGGTGTCTATTCCTTCCACTAGGTTCTATTTCTAAAAAATGTCATAAACTAAATTAGTTTATGAATCAAAATACATAAATCCATACTTGTAAAACACTTAAGGTAAATTGAATAGTTTATGAATATAATCCATAATAATAAAAAGGATTTCATTGAGTAATTATATACTCATAAACCCATCATAATGGTTTGTTATAAAATCAGAATTATCCTAAAATATCCCCTAGGAGTGTCGTAACCAAGAGTGCAGCAAGGCCCGTTGTCGTGCACCAATTCCCGTTCGAGTCTAGCTCCAAGCGGTGTTTTCAGGTTTTATCCCTAGGTACATCTCTGCCAGAGCTGCCTCTACCTGCCCGTATCCAGACATGGATGTATTTATTGGAAAAAACACAAAATCTCTACAATACAAAAATTCTAGGAAGTTCTTCTATAATAATCCTCAAAGTCCATCTTAGGTTTATGTGCTCTAATAAGAGTTTACCTAAATCTAGCTTCCAAGGTTTATTACTAAACATCCTCTAATACCAACTGTAACACCCCGAACCCAGTTACCAAGAGTCAGTGCATTATTACATATCATTTACATGACCACAAAAGATCATATCTTGAAAGATCGATTAGTTTAGTAGCTTGAAAACATTAGATACATTCATAAAGTTTACATTAAATAATAAATTGAAAAACTACAACAACATAGTCTCCATAGACCACAATCATATCCCCTCTGACTATCCTTGCAGTTCAGTCATAAAATACTTCTTCACATCCTGGGAAAAATAAAACATAGAAAGGGGTGAGATCAGATGCTCAGTAAGGATAACAATATATCAGAAAATTATATAAATAAGCATAAACATTTAAGGAAACATATAACTATAACAAATGGCTTTTAAAATTGAACTTCAGTAATATATGGAAAAGACAAAATCAAATAATTCCATTTACCTATTCACATGGATATTCTATAAGATAATAATCACATGCAATATCAATAACCACATTCACAATGATGGAATGAATAATTCCAATCAATAATTTATGTGTCAAGGCCTCGTGCCAAGACCTATGGGATAAATGTAACCAAACCCCATCTCGGAGAGCCTCTATAACCAGACTCCATCCCGGAGAGCCTCTGTAACCGGACTCCAACCTGGGGAGCCTCTGTAACCAGACTCCAACCCAGAGGGTCTGCTTAACCAGACCCCGACCCGAAGGGCTTACTTTTACCGGTCCCCTTCCCGGAACATACTAGCCCAACACATTCATCTTATGAAGAGGTTAA
The DNA here is from genome assembly GCA_963277665.1 of Viscum album. NCBI lineage: Eukaryota > Viridiplantae > Streptophyta > Magnoliopsida > Santalales > Viscaceae > Viscum > Viscum album. The sequence continues at coordinate 459,648,691 of OY728167.1, read as the reverse complement.
AATATAATATAATAATTTATTTTAAAATTAGCATATGAAATGTCAATAATTAATCCATAAACCATGAATAGTATAAAAATAAAACATCCACAGTCAAACATATCACAAAACCTTCAATAAAATATGGACGATTTTGTATAATAATAAATCAGCTTCAAATAAGCTTAAAATCAATTAAAGGATGTTGACATGGATGAAATAAAAACTACATGAGAGAAATATATCCTTTTGATATCACTTAAAAGTCACATAATTATAAAATAAAACCTTTATATTGAAAATACTCTTATAAGCTTGTAAGGGAAGATTCGATGATTTTATAATGGCAGAAAATATCCACACCCGCCGTATATGTTAAAAAAACATTCATACCTTTAATTTGTCGAGAAGGTCAAAATTACCTTGTTTGGAAAATAACAGAATGATTCATTTCAAAAACTTATAAGGTCAAGTAAGGGTATAAATGACTTTAACCGAATATCTATTAAATAGTAAAATTGTTTGGAAATACATTTTTGAGAAACATGGATGTGGATGATAAAGCGGTCCAAGTATATAATTACATATAAATAACCTCAGATAATAAATATATTGAGAAATTAACCCTTACCTTGTACTTTTCCTTGCTTGAGGGTTGGTTAACATCATCTTCTTCGAGTTATTTCATTTGATTTGATCAAAAGGGCACCATTGGTTGGATTTTTGATCAAACAAATGCCTCTATGTTGATGTGATGGAATGTGGGAGGATATTTGGGTAGGGCTTGGCCGAGCCAAAAGGCTTTGTAGGTGTGGAATTGATAGAAGGGGGAGTTCCCTTTTATAAGAGGGGTGAGGGGCACCTTAGGATAAGTGTGAAATATAATTTTATATTAAAATCATTTTCGGTTTCTAATGGATCCAAAGTGGATTATTTCGAGTCTAAGGAGGGGATGGGTTGAAAACCACCCAACCAATAGGTTTTAGACAGGTTTGGGTCAATATATTGACCTTATCTATTAGTTTTAACTCTTAGTTAATGTGTTTAACTTTTACCGTGTCTTCTTGAATTCGTACAATATAAGATTATTAAACATACTATATACATCCAAGAAAAACCCAAGGGGTTCATTAATGATACAGATCTAATTATATAAATTTCTTGGCTGAACCATAGATTTTTAGGAACAGAATATCAATTAATATTATAATATTTGTTTTAAAAACTCTTTTATGTCAATTTTGACACTATTTTGTATTTTTTTTCTAAATTCATAACAGCATTATTACTTCAATAAAAATTCATTTAATCAACCCTAACATGTCATAATAACCAATAAAATTCTTTTAAGTCATCAAAACGTTCAAATTATTTTTATTTTAGCATTTATAATACCACTTATGTTATTATTTCATTAATAAAGAAAATATTGCATCATCATTGTGTCATAAATAACCGTAATTATTCAATGTCTAAAAATCATAAATAAAATAAAATTCTGTAGGAAATAGTTTCATAATTCTAATGAATATTTATAGTATAATAGATAACATATATAAACCTATATAAAAATTGTTTTACTAAAAGATATGTGTTTATGTCATTTTTTTACCTTTACATTAAATTAATTAATATAAAGTGTCATTATCACTCTCAAGTGGATCCAAGTGGTCCCAAAAACGACCCAAGGATTCCAATGGTCGGACATGTATCAGAAAATAGGTTTAGGACACGTGTTAGAGTAATTTCATATTATTATAATATTATTTTTTTACCCTTATTTACCTGATTTACCCTTTAACCACAGTAAATATAATATTTACCGAAGTAATATTTCATAATGTCTAAAAATAAAATTTACCTATTTAAACAATTCAGACATCCTGATTCCAAATATGGAATCCATTTTTTCTAAATTCAAAACACAGACGTGGATGAAATTAATTTAAAATTAATTCCCGCTATCAAAACAAAAGATGTGTTTTTATGAAATAATAACTATCAAAAGATTGACACTTGTTTATGTCAAGTTTAAATTTGAAATTATATAAAATGACAAACATTTTGTTTTTTGGTATAAATATAATCTAATTATACTTTTAACCCACTCATTAGTATAATTTATCACTATAATTTTTTTTATTAAGAAAGTTGTTTTTAATTAATATTTACTATTTTTCACTATTCATAAAAAATTGTAAGTTCCCAGAAAAATACCAAAAAATCTGCCGAATCTAATTTTGATATTATGAGTCCAAAAATGACATCCAATTTGAATAATAAAATTTATGAAATTTCAAAATCTGGGTATTACTATTCATAACGGCTACTATGATTGGTCGTGGTGTGTTAGAATCTCGAAGGTGCGTACAATGCAAGCTATTTCATTATTCAAAGGGAAATGTACCGTGGAAGCTTGGGGTGTTACAAATATAGAAAAAAATTATCAGTAACCTCATACTCCATGACACATCAAGGATTCCAGCATATTTTATCTATTTAGTATAAGATTCATTGATGTTCTGTTGAATGGTTATGAATTGTTCTTCCATATACACTTATAGATGACCGTAGAATTTTTTTCTTTCACCAAATTAATCCATGTATCTTAGTGTTCTTCAATTATTTTCATAGAGGGATTCATAAGGATCCATCTGAACACTTCAGTTAAAGCAATTGTTACAATAAAACATGTATAGAAGAAGGCATAAATCCCTACTATCATTTAAATACATAAAAAACCTCAACATATCCTATTGGGTTCTAAAGGATCTCACAAACTAAACATATATCGATAGATGATATGTGGTGTGAAAACATAACTCAGTTTCTAGAGCCTATAGAAGACTTCTCTTGAATGTTGTGGTAATCATTGTATCCTGATTTGATATAATTGAGGGTGTTAATATATAAAACCATAAAAACTCATTAATGTAAATTATATAAATTTAACAAAGATAGAAATATTATATGATATAATGAAGTGTTATTACATTGTAATGTAATCTACTACAACCAAAATATCATTATGAAAATTGGTTGTTTTTTGGAGTCGAACAATAAAATCCATGGCATTGTCTTCCAATTTTCAATTTGGTATGTGTAATGGAAGTAATACACCACAATTAGTTTGCCTCTCTACATCAACATGATGATATACCAAGAACTGAGAAATATAAAATTCAAAATATCTCATCATTACATCCCACATGAAATGATATTTTATATTTATATACATATTTTTAATTCTAGGAGGAAAAGAAAATGGTTATGTATGAGCTTCACCCAGACTTCATCAAAAAATTTATGGGAGATTGTTGAATAGTTTTTTGGGAAAGATAATATTTCTCCTCTTCATCTAAAATTTCTGAATAAACCCATTGAAAAACCGAAAATATTGAATATTTTTTGATCCACTCCACCATAAGAATGCACAATCATTTTGGCACAGTTCAATGGAAACCCTGTTCACATCCTTGGGTGTATATGCATTCAACAGTCATAATCATTAATCGTATCCAACCATCCTTTCTAGTGAATATGGAACTCATTATATGATAATATATACTTTAAACATTTTCTGAAATATATTTTTATATTATTCCATTCTCCAGAAAGATAATTCATCTTTATATTTATCAAAATAATTACCGTAGCTAACTCTAAATCGTGAATAGGGAAATGTTTTCAATACCAATCAATTGTAGTGAGCCAAAATCTATCACTATATATTTCTTAATGATAACACATCATAGTATTTTCATTGATGATTCCCTATATATCACTAATAATTCAATATAGTACGGTAATTTAAGCATAGGATCATCTAGGAACCTTTTTTCAATTCAGTAAAGGTTTCCTTATATTTATCTATCTAGAAGAAGTTCGCTCCTTTTCAAGTTAACATGGTGAGTGCAACGGATGAGAAAATTTGCAGAGAAAATGTTAAAAAATTTATAATCAAATAAAAATAAAGGTATCAATAATTATGATCATTTTGGTCCATTTATAATTAACTTTTATCTTTGATGGATCCACATAAATATCCTGACATAAGATTTTATGACCCTATAATGAATATTTCTAATTCGAAAATTAAAAATTTGTAATTTTATATAAAAAAGAATCATTCCTCAATGTATTCTGTACAATCCTTGTATGATATTCATGATATTAATTTCCAATTCAATATATATGAATATATTCTATGATAACTACCAAAAAATGATCAATGTGATCTCAAATAAATATATTTATTAAATCCATGATGTTGGTGGGGGATTGTGTAAGACCAAATGACATTACTATAAATTAACATTGTCCATAAATAAAACAAATGGATGTTTTGGATTTGTATTCACTTATAACCAAAAAGAATTAGGGTCAAAATCTATTTCAAATCAAGAAAAAATATAGGTATCCTCATAATAGATCAGAAAAATAATTTATATAGGGAAATTATACCTATTCATTATTATGATATTTTTAGGTTCTAGATAGTCAATATAGAGATACATTGATCGACATTTCTTTTGAAAAACAATCAGATGACCCTTAGATGATGAACATGGATTAATATATCTATTATAATGTTCTTCCTAGAGTTCTTTTTTTAATTCACACAACTCAATTTGGGTTATTCAATATGGAGTCTTGGAATTTGGCGCAACACATTGAATGATCCTAATGAGATCTCAAAGTAAATTTTTTTTATGAATGACATGGAAAATATTTCATAAATCACAAAAACCTCCCATGAAATAGGAATATCGTCTATTTTGAGTTTCTACCCAACCATATGGGATAAAAATACCTTTTGAATAGGAATAAAGACCCATATAATTGATGAAATTCCCATATAAATATCATATTTATCATCTCACCCATAAGGGATCATAGTTTGTCTTAGAATTTCAATTATGAATTTCATTCTGCATAAATTGGTCTGGGGTTTATGTATTGAAATCAAATCATTCCATAATATAATGTAAAATTAAACTCGTCAAAGAATAATTATAGGTTGATTTGTGGCACTAAAAAAACCATATGAAATTAATTTCTCTAGTGTTCATGGATCATAGAAAAAAAAACAATCCTACTAGTTTTAGTTCACACCCATTACATCATGGTAGTAAATTTCAATCCACATATTATTATAGTTGACAAAGTACAATATGGAATTTATTTCACTCCGCATTCATATTTTATTTAACTCATTCAATTTTCATATTTTCTATTTCATTAAAGGATTATATAATTCCCCTACCACCAATCACATAAATAAAATAATAACTTGTTGTTATTAAACATCATAAAGTATTGATCATATAAAAATACATTAAAATTAATGTGTTTCATAAAAAATTTATCATGTCATGACCTATGTAAAATAATTTTTTTTACTCATCATTACATCAGTTCAGCATAACTTAACTTGTGGAAAGAGTATTGGGTTTCATAAATATATTTCCATTGTTATGATGAACAAAAACTATCTATAGAATTATTAATCATGGAATAATTTAATCATATCCCCAATAATAAATATAATAAATCAAAATATGTTATCATTTATACAAAATTACTTTAAAATACCACTAAAAAATATCACGAGGAATGTGTCGTTTTCACATTGAAATAACATTTATAAAATCATTAAATTATCATAATGGTAAGGTATTTTTTTAATCAAATTTAAATCATTTAATGGAATCATAAATGTATTGATTGACCATGACTAGAGGAAATTAATTTCTATATGTGTATGTTATAACAAATAATCCTTTCACATTTTGGGTAAATAGTCATAATTACCTCACATGGAAAACATAATTGAGGATTAATTTTATACAATTTTGTAAAAAGTTAAAAAAATTGGTTATAAATACTTTAAAAAATCATTTTATTATATTAAAAAATTTATATAAATAATTTTTAGAAAACATGGATATAGACAAAAATTTATATTCACCCGAAGTGAGAAATAATGTCTCTTTTCAATAAAAATATTTTCTACGTCTCCTTAGTCCTTAGAGAGAGTAAAATAAACTGAATTTTTTTCTACATAAATAATAATTATAGAGAAAAATTTATGGAAATATAAATAGTTGGATAGTGAAATTATATAATTAGAAACATATTTATAAAAAATATCATAAATTAAGGAGATTGTAACATGAAAACATCACATAATGATCAAATTTAAACTAATGAGATCTAGCATACGGTAAGACAAATTTAAATTTAGTCTTATTATATAAAAGTATCATTTTAATACTTATCATATCATATGTGATCTTATTATAATTATTCTACAAACATTTTTAAAAAAATCTTTCTAAAATCACGAATTCATTGAGTTAAATGTTACATTTCCCATAAAAATAGTTATTTGGTAGATATAGTCCTTATACATTGATAATGGTTCTACCATCTCAATAATTTGAATCATGATAATGAATTGATATATATTAATTATATATATATATATATATATATACGTCAATAAATGCAGTGATAGTAAAATTAATTAAACCGTTCATGGGGATAGTATTCCTTACGTATGTATGAGCATTGTTTAATTTTTTTCAAAGAATAGAATGATATAAAACTAAATAATAATTAATTAATAAAAAATTAGTATATAATATATAAAATAAAAATTAATTAAATATATCATTATTAAATCCATGTAAAAATTAAATAAAAAACATGTTTCATCGCATTGTGGCGGTGATTATCCACACATATGCACAAGCAATGTTATCATTTTACAGTGGTTTAGAAGGTAAGAGGGTACATATAATATTATAAATTTCAAAGTATATTTTATGTGAAAAATAAAATATATATAATTTATATCTAAATTATATCAAGCAGTGATATGAATTGATTGAAAATGAATTAAACTAGTTCGCGAGGTTATAGTCTTCCGTATACAATATCAACAGTTGCATTCTCCATTTGATTGATATATGATGGATTTAAATCATTATATTAATATAATAAAAAATCTATATATGTGATATAATTATGTTACTCTATCAAAATTATTGAATACTATAGGAGGAGGATGAAGAAGGGAAAATTTAAAAATTCTCAACTTTGAATGATACCTCTTATTCAGACAACATCTATTCGATTATATAAAAGCCTTAATATACGCTCTTTATGATGAAAGATTCCTTATAGGATGTGATGAGGGAATAAGTAAGGGAAGTGTGTAGGTATCAGTGGAACCTAAATTCATTTCATGTGTGATGAAGTGAAGGGAGGAGGTTCCCTTTTTTACTTGAGGTGTGTGAAAGAATTTAATTTTCAAAAATTTACTAAATACCATGCCATATTCTAGAAAAATATTTCCAAAAGGGGAAATTAAAAAACCATAAATATGATAAGGTATATATATTTCCAATAAATATAAATTAGAAAACTTTTCTTTTATTTTAACAAATATATTTCTAATTTAACCAACTGTAAAACCATTTCAACCATAACCATGATAAATGATTTTTACTATTTTTAATATTCATTTAAAAAAATAATAATTTAAACATTTTAAATGATATTAATTATTATGAATCAAAACATTTAATCAATTTTTTTAATATTAAATTAAAATACATTTAATTATATAATTTTATATTAATATCGTAAAACATGTCAAAAAATATTTTCCAAATAAAAAGTTTTACTTATTATAAAAAGAATTTATATCAAAATTATACAAAAAATTTATTACAATTAACCAAATAAGATTTATTAAAATATTAATGAATTTCTTTTTTAATATTAAATAATTTTAATAAAAAATATTTCATTATAAATGACAGAAATGAAAAAAAATTAATAAATTTTTGTATATTTAATTATTCATCGAAAAAATTGTATTTTCATAAATTTACATAAAATAAATATTATATGATTTTAGCTTATTTATTTAAAATATTAATTTAAATTTATCAAATGAATTTTCTAAATATGGAAACATTAATAATAATCTAAGTGCACAATATGGGATGAAACTTCTTTCTAGAAATATAATGATTTTTTGTAGAAAATGGATTTTTTTAAACATGAGATGAAAAAAATTATTAGATGAATAATAAGACATTTGATTGAGTTTAATATATATGTTATTTAAATCATTCACCAATAATGATTAATTTAATTTATTAAGAGAGATTCACATTCATCATATAATAACATTTATTGAGAAAAACGTTTCCATTATTTTCAACTGGGTTTTTCAATTATTAACTATTTGATAACCCTAGAATTCTTATTATACATATGGATACCATAAAATTTTCATAATTTAGTTATTCCTATCCACAAAATCTCATCTAACAGTTATTCGATAATTTTTATATTAAATATTGATACTTTCATAGTATACCATTATTCATTGATACTCGGTTATTTGATTGATGTGGAGTATCAATAAAATATCATTTTATTTTTTTATTTAATAAAATTGTATGATGATATATAAATATTCACCAAGAATTTAAATTCGAAAATAATGGTCGATGACCATAATCACATATATAAATTTATGAAAACATTATTTGAAATGAAAATTGAGTATGTCATATTTATATTGATTATAAATATAGAACAACAAAAATAATACATATGTTAGAAAACCATATCGGTTTTGTTGAAAAATTAAAAAAATGAATCCATTTTATATTTATAACAATATTCATGAAAACTATGTCAGTTTTTAGTATTGTTCCATTTTATATTTTATTTATCATTCACCATTCAATTTCTAGATTTTCCATTTAAATTATGATGGTTTTTGGAAGACAGAATGTTTTGAATGGTTTGACACATCATTAAATATAACCATGTATAAACTATGTGAAGATAAATTTTAACATGAATGGTCAATTTTGCATCATTGGAATATGATTTTACCAACCATGTAGACAATCTATGTTTGTACTCATGTGAGGTAGGGTTAACTCACACAACTTTCCAATGGTTTTAAACTATTAATCCAGTTAATTTTCCCTACCTTGAATATTAAAAAAGTTAATTTAACGTGTTTTCCTCCAGTGATATAACACATCTAAAACCAAATTTTCATCCCTATCAGACCAAAAAACTATACCACACACAAAAAATCGTCACCACTCCTCTATGACAACATATTTTTTGATTTAGGATAGATACATCATATAAAACCTCTGTATGTGTAAATTTGTTTCTACTTTTGAATAATTCATATATATAACTTTATTTTTTAGATTCCATAATTCTTAGATGACCTAGGGTTTTTATTAGACAAATTTTATAGTTTTTCCATTTTTTGGGGTTTCTCTAATCTCTCTAAGATCACATTCCATGTTTTTTGGGGGTTTTACCAAAAGGCAAATGGTTTACCTTGGGAAAATTTTGTTGTTTAATCTATTAAAATAATGTTATGAAATTACCATGCCTATCAAGTTTTAATAATGATGTTCAAATTAATTAATGTTATGATAAATTATTATTAATTTTTAATTTCACGTGTCTTGTTTTTTAAATATTCTTCCCATAATTTTAGATTATGTTCTTTTAACATCATGTGATGGAATTGGTAAATGGAACTAGATCATGTATTTTTATGAATAGTTTTTAATTGGAATTTGATATGAATGAATTGTATTAAAAACATGGGAAACATAGAAATGTAAATTTTAAGACTCATGTTAGGTTTTCCTTTTGTATTATTCCACATCATATTAAAATACTACACTTTGAATAAGGTCATGGCCTCATCGATAAGAGACACCACAACACTATGCCATGGTATATACTCCATAGTGGTTGAATTGATATTGTGTAATGGGATGCATGAAGCTATACTACTAGGTTAAGTATTTGGATCCATAGTGGTTTGTGCATATAATTTGGTTTATTATCAGATTACAAGTTTATTCATGGTCAATATTACCCCAAAACCATAAAAACTATTGGATGTCCCATGTTGAATTTTTTTGGAATGTTTTTATTCGTGGGAAAAAATTTGTGTCTATGTGTTTTAATAAAATTACCTATTATCTAGTATTAAAATTTGAAACCACGTATTTCTTTTATTTATTTGAAAATATATTTATAATCTTAAGCTAATAATTTTAGTACAAGAAAAAACTGGTGCGACCCTTTTATGTTATTATTGATCACCACAAAATAATCTCTATATGTGTATGTTGATCTTCTTTCCATAGATTCATTTAATTATAAGGAATTGTATGGATCTAGAGTGTACTCTAACTAGAGGACCATAGTATGATGGAGGTTATATTATAGGGAAATTAACATCAAGTCACATTGTGATGGAAGCCATATTTTTCTCCTTTTGTTTGGATTATGATTCTTAGTGTGCTCTATTTTTAGTATTCATCTCATTAGCCAATGTACTCATGTTGTATATGTGGATTCTGAATTTTTTCAAACTTTTGGATAGTATGTGAAGGATGTATATGTTGTGATTTCTTATCCCTATTTCATTTTTATGGAGTTGAAGATTATATTATGGGTTATTTAACCATTATTAAATTTAGAGACCCTTACTGTAGTATCCCAAAGCCAGTACCTAAAAAAAATTAAATTGGAATAAGATACTAGGAATCAAATCCAGATGGAGTAATATATTTTGTATTTTTGGAAAACTATATACATACATGACTATTATATTACATTTGAATACAAAAATAAAAAAATAAATTTCTTTCTTCTTTCGAGAATAACATTATTCGGTCTATAATATCACTGCATATGATTCATACTAGAGTGTATGAAATATCAAATAATGAAAACAACATAAGGGTCAAATCATATGATTAGAAATGGTTTAGTTAAACCGAAGATAACAATAAGAGAAATCATCATGAAAATGTAAATAAATTAGCACACATTCTGTTTAATCAATTACATGCGAGTGAATTGCATCCATATATAATATCTATGTGAAAATAACATAGATAATAATATACACGATTGGTTAAATAATAGAAAAATAATTCCACGAAATCAATAAATAAATATCATGATTGGATAAAGAAGAATCAATATATAAAGGAAAATAAGTGAAAAACATTCCATTTAATCAATAACATAAGAATATAATGCATCCCCAGATTTTGTCATAGTGAAATTCTTAGGTATAATAATAAATATATTCTAAATAATGTAAATGATTAATTATCTGACCAATTGTTTCCTAGGAACATTAAACCATTGCATAAAATGAACTAAACCATGTGGTTTAGCGTGCTACTATTAAAAACATCCACAATATTGTTTAAAAATACCAGGTTACAAACATAAAGTGCATTTAGACAACTAATTATGTCCCATGAAACTACCTATTCATTGAGGGGATTAATTATCATGGTCCAAAAAATATATATTACATATCCAAAAAATCCTCATTTATCAAATAATAAATTTAATTCATACCCAACATGTCTTATCATTAAATATCTGTTTTGAGTAATTTGTACAAATTATTTAATATTTACCTAGTTAAAATAATATAATGAAATGTATAATTTGTATACAAAAATGATATAGAGATTGAATAATAAACATATCAATGATAATTATTAAGGATATTTATAGGAAATTTAATGTCCACAAATTTTATAAAATTGAATATTTAATGGGAGTTAAATGACTATAAATAAGCGTCAGAGATGTGAATGTCAATACTTTTCTTGGTCAAAATGATAATAAACCATCCAATGTAATAATAAGGATGATATCAATACAAGATACACCCATGGTAGTAATAAAATATTTGTTTCATTAATTAATATAAATACCATAATAGGGTCTTTAAAAGAAATTCCATGGAAAATATTATTTTAATTTTAATTTCTCTTGAAAAGAATTTTTCATTGAACATCACATTGGAAAAAATAATATTTTAAAAAACTGAACTTATAAACATGTAAATGAATATTCAATTAAATTAATACTATAAACACATACTTATAATATAATATTAAAATAACATTCCATTTTACTATAAAAATGTAATAATTGTTCCTTTTTTGGAAAATGAAAATAAAGTTCCTTTATTATTGGACGTAAAAGGCATATTGGAATTTTTTTCGAAAATAAATAATTATTCCTTTGATAAAATTTCATTAAAATAATTTGATAATAGTCCATTGATGAATCATTTTTTAAATATTATATATAAATATATAAATATATTTTATATATGGTTTTGGATAATAGAATATTTTGACCAAAAATTCAAATAGAGTACGATTTTCTTGAAAAACATTTCTAAATAATTTAAATACCAAAGAGTGAAAATAATGGTACAATTACATTAGAAATATCATGAATAACCATACTATAATAAAAATAATTTGTTTACTAAATATTATCAAATAATGTCCTTTAATGGAAATTCAAGCGTAATAATATCGATTAAAATGGAATTGTTATCTAAACCCATTAAAAGATCATAAAATTGAATTCAGAACCAACCCAAGAGAATATTAAGTGTATCAACCAAAAATCCACATAGAATAATTGAAAACAAAATTTTAGTTAATCAAAAGTTAATATAAAAATAACCTTATAATATGAATCACTTTATGTAATTTATATAACCCAATGAAAAATATGCTGAGTTATGATATTATTGACCACTTGGTGTATTTTAATTAAAATCCTTTTATATGAAAAAATTTAAAATGAAACATAAAATTCCATGGAGAATAAATTATTCTGGATATTTCATATGTAATGGAAATTATATACACTAATTAAAATAAATTAGTTTCATAAGATGACAATATGCCACAATGAAATTAAATTGGCAAGAAAACCTATTCCTTAAAATACCATTTGGTTGAATTGGATTTAATATCCCATATAATGGTTTTCATAATGTAATTTACATATACAAGAAAAATTATAATATGTATAATATCATACATTATCCTCTTATGATACCTTATCACCTGCTCATTACTAATATTTCATTGTTTCCATTGTTTCAGATAATAACATCTTTGTTTTTTGAGGATATTGTTTCTTGTAATTTTCTTGTTCTTCTTACATAGAACCAGATTAAATAATCTAAAGAATATAATCCATTCATTTTATATGATATATATTAACTATATATGTATATAGGTAATTTACACTATTTAGTGATGGAAAATGTAATACAGCATTCATAGAGGCAGTGGGTTGTATGTATGAATAAATGTTATTTCCATTTTATTATCTTATTTAAATTAGGAGAATTAAATTATGTATATATATTATCATTAATGTATAATTATTATCTCACATATATAATTTTTTTAATAAACCCATTATTATAACATTCCATGTAAAGAGCTAACGAATAACATATTTCGGTGATACAGTAGTCTGTCGTACACGAGTCGTGTTTTCATATTCAAAAAATTGGAAATAATTAATTAAATAATCATAATAAAATCATATATATCATATATATCATATATAAACAATAAATATAAAATTATTCAACATTATTTAATTTTATTATGAAAAACTATTACCATCGGTTCATGAGGAGTTAGTATAACACACACAAGAAAGATGATGTCATGAACTATGTGACTAAATTGAGTGTTGTTGTAGGTCATAACCTTAACATAACAAAATATTTGAATATTGAATATACATATTTTTTATAAAATAATGTTTTAATATGAATTGGAGTATGTGGGTATGAATATAAAATAAAACTTCTTTTAGGATAACATTACCTATTCTTTGGGTATCATCCTTATGTTTGAACTAAATCCTTCCTAGGATGAATGCCTCTCATTTTTAAGGAATATAGGATAAGGGGAGGTATTTTTTATGTGATATGAGAAATTAATTTCCAAAAAATGGTTTTATGGTTTGAATAACAAAGTAGAGGTGGTGGCCTTTCATAATACTGTGAGAGGACACCCATGCTATTTTTGTAAATGATTGAGTGATCCAACATTTTATTCACTGAATAATTGTTAACAAATAACTACTATATAACCTTAGATGTTTTATTTTCTAAATTTGTATTTAAAATAACTTCTAGAAAATTATGTAGACAAATTTAACCCTTATCATTTTATTTTACCCCCCCCCCCCCAAGAAAATAAGTCTTTACCATAACTGTGGTATATAATTTTTTTCCATTTTTACTAGTCATTATGGTCATAAATTAAGTTGGACTTATTATAATTTATAAAATATGGATACACTGAATATGGATTACTTTTTCACAAATTCAATTAACATAATTGGAATTTATTTATTTAAAATTAATCCCATAGATGTGATGGGAACATAGTTTTTAAAAGTGAAAATTTAAAAAGAAATAGAAATATTTAATATATAAATACAATATGAAACTGATTAAAATGATATAAATTGTGTTAATAGATGTATAATTCATCCACTTTTTCATTAAAATTTTAAAAATATATTTTAGTTTTATAAATTATATAGACGAAAAGGAAACATTGAAGAAAAATTCATTATTTTTCTATATTCATGAAAAACTAATCTTCTCCAAAAAAATATAAAATATTAACATATATATAATATTTATATATTAAAATTTCAAAAATGGAATTTAATTTTTCAATTAAAATTTAATTATGTTTTCAAAATTTTACATAAGAAACTTGTGCATCGTCAAAAGGACACAGAAATCATTTTAGAAAAATATAGCTTTTTTGGCGTAAAAATAACAATGTTATTTACTTATGACTTTCAAATATAATGAATTCATTTAAAAAATTATTTAATAAATAATATATAAATATCATCAAGATAATTCAATTATAATAATTAATATAAAATATTATGACAAAATTCCTTTCAGTGCTTAAAAACATTTCTTTATATTGAGTTTGTTTATAAATTCATTTATAATAACATATTTACAAATAGATTCTTTTTAGTTTTATGTCAAAAAAATATTTTAATAATTTTGTTATAAATATTCATACACTCTAATTTAACAATTAGGTTATGATTATAAAATAATATTATTTTAATAATTTTCACATTTCCTTTAAAATATGTTTTGAATGTAAGACAACCTAAACTCGTTCTTCCACATAGATCATGTTAAACATTATGTTTTTTTGAAAAGAAATATAAAATTAGTGTTTTTTGAAAAATATTCTATTGGGAAAATTTAATATTTCTAAAAATTGAATCATCATAATTTCTTGATGTTTTATATTCCAATACATGTTTGGTGTTATGTGTTATACATGATATCATATATAGTTTACTTTATTTGTATTTTTGGGTTGTTACATTCTACCCATAACAAATAAATTTAAACCTTTCTATTGAAATTTTATCTCGATAATCATATTTTTTAAAAATTTAAATTATTTTATTTAAATCAAACATCATGAGAAGGGTTGATAAAACATGATATTGAGATGACAGAATGACATGTACAAACATCACATTGAATAATACCTAAAAAGGATTCCACGTACAAGAACATTGGTGAGTGTGGTGATATAGATATGGAATAAAAGCATACATATTTATAAGGAGTCATTAAGGTTATTGATCAAAAAAATTACATTATCAATGAGATTGTATGTACCTAAAAACCATTAATTTGTAATGATTTAAAAGACTATATTATTTGTTAGATATGAATGTAATAGGATAATATTTCTCTTGAAGATAAATTCCCAGATGTTAGGTAATTATTTTACCTTCTATGAATATAAGGAAATGAGCATACATCATATGTTCAAATTTTATAAGACCAATTTCATCATATATTTTTCTTTAATAAATTTCCAATTCCATTATTTCTACATGAAATGAATATTTCTAAATGGATTCTTCACATATGAAGCGCTACATATCACTTAAAACAGATCGTAAGATCCATTAAATTGTTATTTTTCTTTTTCATCTTCCCATAAATATTTTCTATACCAATATTGTAATCACGGGTTATAAATATAATAAATTAATCTCCAAACCTCAATATTACCAACACCTTTTCATTTTTGATATTTATTCATCAAATATTTTAACTAAAAAAATGATATATTAACCCTAAAGGCTGTCAATATCATTAATATTTTTTCATGTTAAATATAAACACATTATTACGAAAATTATATTTTCTCCAAAAATATTGACTTTGATAAATTCCTCATATATTTTCATATTATCATTAGACTTTAATCACATAAAATCAAAAAATATGTGTTTAAGAATTTGAACTAATGATTAATATTATACCGATAAGTTCATTATGGCATCTGTAACTACTATGTGAATGAAGAAATATTTCCTTCAGAAAGTTAATGAAATCCTTATAATTTTCTTGATTCTTAAACTAAAATATCATTAGTATAAATTATTTTATAATTTATTTCTGGAACCCTGATAAATAAATACATCATCTATTTTATTTCAACATAGGTCTTTCCTTATGTAGGGTTTATCATTGGTCAATGGTTTTCAATATCTACTCCTATACTGCATAATGGTTTGTAAAGAAAATGCAAATTCTCCAAAGAATATACAGTAGGAGTGTCAAAATATTAATTCATAAAGGCATGGTGTCATGCACTAGTTACCAATCAAGTCTTGATCACTACGGTGTTGTAGCGGTTGTTACCCCTCGATAAATCAGTGATAGAGCCACATAAACATGTAGTATCCAAATAAGAATGAATTTAATGGAAAATCCACATAATCTCCATAATACCAATTCATTAAGATATTCTTATAAATATCTAGTCAATTTTTATCAATGTTTAATATTCCATAATATATAATTTACTAAATCTAGTTCCTATAATTTTCGTTAAACATCCTCTTATACCATCTAGACTGGCCATGACCCCAAAAACGCAGTGCTAGTGCCTACTACTATTACATTTACATTAGATTCAAGGAATAACATCTCAGGAGACCAATCAGTTTAGTACCACTTGTAATCTATTTGAGTAAATGAATCATACATTACATTGGAATAAAAAAATTGAATAACATTTTTTTTACTTTTGAGAATAACATTATTCTAACTAGTGTATCTCTACATATTAGTCATATTAAACATCATGTTATCCTTGGGAAGGAATAAAAATATCGGTGGTCTCAAATGCTGAGTAAGGGATATGTGTAGTGTAATATTTCAATATTAATAATCAATATGAAAATATAAATAATTGAACACACATTCCATGTAATCAATAAGAAAGGAATGAATTAAATCTAGAGAGTATATCAGTAAAAAAATATCATTGATAATAACAATTTTGTACATTTAAATTACTAAAAACACAATATATTCAATTATTACCTGAATATAAATATTGTATAATGAATAATTAATATATAATATTAAATAATTTAAACATGTGACATTTAATTAATAAATCAAGAATGAATGGAATCCATTGATTGAATCATACGGAAATTATCATGGAAAATACAAACTAAATTCTTAATGGTGACAATTCTTAATTATCAGACGTCATTTTTACCAAGAATACGAATCCCTTACCATCAATGCATTCCATAAGGTTATTTAGCATACTACTATCAACGCCCTTTACAAATGCGATGGGTTTATCGTTAACTAATATCATCCAATGAGATTACTTATTCATTGATGGGCTTACTATAAATGGTCCATGACCCAAGTCATTCATGTCTGATTAATTCCTTATATATTGAGAATTACGTTAATTCATACACAATGTATCTTATTAAAAAATAACATTACAGATTAAAGAGTATAAATTTCTAAATATTTCCACACATAAAAACCTAATAGTGAATGTAAAAACCATATATATATATCATATAAGGTTTAAATAAAAAATTTATACCTGATAAATATTAGTTATATTTAGGGTAAATTTAATGACCAATTATAACAAGAAGGTGGATATATCAGGGGAAAGTAAATACTAAAACATGAATAAATGAAGTTAATGGAAACACTTTCCATGGAAAAAATGATCATAAACCATCCATAGGAGGAATGAGGATGGTGCTAATACAAAATAAACCCTTAGTATAAAAATAAATGGGGTTTATCATTAAAAAATATGTATAACATAAAATTTATTTGATTCATTATGGTTGAAAATATCCTTTAAAAAAATATATTCAAAACTGTTTTTAATTGACTGTCACTTTTAGAAAAAAATTAATTTTAAAAAATAACCAATCATTCGATTTCAAATTCAATAAAGTGATGTTTGTAAATCCTAAAATTCCAAAAAAAATTATAATAAAATTCCTTTTTAATTGTAATGTTTATAAAAATGTTCTTGTTTGGAATAAGAAAGGATGTTTTGTTTCACATTTGTAGTAATATTTAAACATGAACTGTTATGGAAAATAAAAAATGATCCCTATGATGAATTTTTTTAAAATAATGGGTGAAAATTAATTTGTTAAATCATTTTTAAAAGATTAAAATCATTTTTGGAATCATTTTTAGAAAATATGGGTTTGGAAGAAAATATATTTTCGACAAAAGAGAGAAGTGGGGACATGTTTTCATAAAAACATCTTATAAAAAGTTTAAGTAAGAAAGGGTGTAAAATTGTTATATTACATGAAAAATATACTAAAATATATTATGATATTATAATTAATGTTTTTATTAAACAATTATAAAATAATTTCCCTCTATGTAAATTAATGTGTTACAATCACTATTAAGTTTTTATTTTTAAATAAACCCATTCAAAGATCATAACATTGACGTGAGAACAAACCAATGTGTTGGTTAATTTTATGAATTATATATACACATATAAATGATGATATAATATATTATTTAATAAAATATTATTATATACAAAATCATCAAATATTAATGATAATGAGGAAATAATATGACATGAACAAAAAGAAGGTGAGATACGAAATTTGATACCACTTGGAAACCTGTAATTCCAATCCCCATTGTGGATATAATTAAAATTCAATCATAATAAACCTTGAAGAATAAATTATTCATGATATTACATGTTAAATGGGTATTATATACACTAAATAAAATACATTAATTGCATTAAAGTACACTATGACTCAATGAAAAGTAATTGAGATTAAATCCACAACCTTAAACGCCCCTTTGGTTGAAAAATATTTTAAACTCATGTAAAATATTTTAATGAATGTTATTAAATTTTTAAAGAACAATATTCATATGTAAAATATAATATATGATCCTATTACGACATTTTATCATCAGTATATTAATAAACATTCATTATTTTCACTGTATCGTGTGATAACTACTTTGTTTTTCAAGTATGTTCAAAGTTGATATTATTTCCTCCTATATCATCAATAATTATTTAATCACATCCATAATTTAATAAAAATTATAAAAATTATAAATATTAAATATATGTTTAGTTATTTTAATCCATAAAATTTTGTTCTAGAATATGAAATAAACTGTTCATGGAGAAGGTAGGTCATACATACGCATGTGTGTTGTTTAAATTTCCTTATTGTGTTGAAAGAAGGATAAGTAAGTCCTATATGTATATATATTATCAATGGAGTATAAAATTAATTTAATATAAATTAAATTTTGTTATTAAACAAAAAATTAATAGATTCTATTTAATGTGTGAACAAATCACATTGTTTCATGAGGCAATTTTGTGCCGTAAAAATAGGGGATGTTACACTATTACAAAAAATTGGATAGCATAAAGATATGTGTGATATAAAAAATCCAGATTCAAAATAAGACTATAGATATTATATATATAATATATAAACTATAAATCCTTCATTATTACAAATCATGAAAAGTGTTAATGGAAAAATGAACATCAGTGGTGCGTAAGGTGCAAGCTCATCATACAGATGAAGGATGATTATGTAAACCCTTTTATGGATTTATGTGAGATTGTAGGATATAACCTTAACATAAAACCATATTATTATATTTAATATATTATATTTAATATATAATTGTTGTATAAATAGAATTTAAGGAGGTGTATAAGGAAATAAAATAAAAAACCTTTTAGAATAACATCACATCTTCTTCAGGTTTCATTCATTGGTTTGTACTAAATCCTTCCTAGGATGGATTTCATCCCACATTATTGTTGAGTCAATAAGGTTTCCTTATGAGTTTTCCATTCCTTCATGTTTTTAAAATCACAAACACTCTATCTCAAGACAAATTTCATTTCCCCTATTTTTTCTCTTAATAATGATAATTTTCCTTCCCCATGGAATTTTTGTCCTCACCAATGTTTTTCATTGTTCATATCATAGTTTCTATAGGATTTATCTTGATAGGGAAAAAATTTCATCACCAGGGAATTTTTTCCTTTTATTTATTTTTATTGTTCATGTTAGTGTTTCTTTAAATATAACTAATTGTATTCATAAGTGTAAAATTCGGTTTCATATCTAAAACCTCAGAATTCGAAAAATACATAGATATAGTGTATTCTATTTTCAGGATCTAAATTCAGGCTCCAAAGTCTATGTAATTTTGACTCTGAATTCTCTAAAATTTATACTCCGAATTCACTGAAATTCAGACTCCAAATTCCTTAGACATTACACTCCAGATTACTCATAATTTTTTCTCTGAATTCCATAGAATTCGTACATTGAATTCCATGATAAATAGAATCTGATTATCCTTGTAATATATAATCTGGTTGTTAATTTTCTTAGACTCCGAACATTTTTTTTACTTAGACTCTGGAAAAAGGATTTGGTTAAGCAACCATATTTTTCTTACCCTTTTATAGTTTGAAAATTATTTCATACATTCTGTTTCTAACTAACTATTGTTTGAGTGATACATATATAGATCCCTCCGATATTCAATGAAAAATATGACTGTTGGAGGAGGGAGCCAACCGTTGGAGAAGTGACTATAAATAGGTGCTCAATTAGAAGAGCTCCCAACTTTTGGAAATCTAGAAGATAGTTCCAGAACACTATAGACCGTATTATGTTGAAGTGATTTCTAGAGAGAGATACTCTCATGCTTAGTGCGTATTGAACTTCTTGTTCAGATTGTTTCGTGAGACTGTGATTGTTGTTGTGTACAATCGAGAGTTTCTAGGAATAGGAAGACAGAGGTTCTGACTACCTTAATATTCAAGGACTTCCTTCATGAAGAAGATAAAGGTGACGACTACCTTGATGTGTAAGGGATTTCAGGGATAGCAAGATAGATTCAAATATTCACATCAAGGGCTTACCCTGGTGTGGGTAAGAAAATCTTTGTCGAAATTATAAATCAAGGGTCTTTTATAAAAGTTTTTGGATACCATACTTATTGGGTAAAAAGATTTTATAACTTCCCAATATTGAAGTACATGGACATTACATTACTTTTGTGGAAAACATAATACATGAAACAAATAGACAACCAATGAGAATATTAGTTTTGTGTATTTGGAAACTCGGAACATAATCTTCTAATCATGGTGAAAGATCTTCAACATCTCCCATAAAGATCTTCAACTTTTTTTCTACATAAAACCTTCCTTTATATCCCGAGGAAAATAAAACATAAAAAAGGTGAGCTCAAATGCTCAGTAAGGGAAAGAGTGGAGAAAATATAAAAAACCATATACATTTGATCTTAAAAACATGAAAATAATGTTTAAACATAAAAATCTCATGTCGTGAAATAAATCTTGGCAGTACATAAGGAATAGATCATAAAGGAACATTAGTCATAATAAAATTGCATGAGAATAAAACATGTAATTGTGGAAAACCATTAAGCACATGATATGATTTCCATAATATCCAAGAAATTGCTTCCAAGATCATCATAGTGGAGAAATTTCATTACTGAACTGGGTTTACATTCTGTTCCAGCCCTGTATTACTGAACCAGATTTACTTTCCATTCCATCCAGGTCTACCTCATGAGATATAAATCCTTACCCAATGAATTGGATGGATATATAGTTCCCACCCATCTCATAATGAAATCATTCTTACGTGTGCCACAAAATAAACATAAATCATTAATCCTAACCCAAAAAATAAAATGGGTTTCAAAAACATCATCACATCATAACATAATCCATATAAAATAAATGGATATCATTTCATTATAAAGAAAATAAAAAAATGTAAATAATAGGGACATTATACATGAAACATACCCATATTAAAGAATCTCATCTTATATAGAAAATATTTTGGATAAAACACTTGAAATGAATTCTTGAGGAAAATATCCTTTCTACTTCAAAATCATATTATTTTCTCAACATTTCGTGCAATTTTGAATGAAAATAACTGTTTTGAAAATAATCATGAAATCTTGTAGAGTAATATTCACTGAAATAAGGTGCTATGAAACCATAAAAATCCATTCTTGACGTATAAATTAAAAAACAGTATCCTCGTACTTTTAACAGAAATGTTAAAAAGTACTGCTTATGGTAAAAAAAGAAAGATTCATTACATAACATGTAGTAAAATTAAAAATTGGATAAAAAGGACTTTAAACATACATGAAATATTTTTTAGAAAACATTGACATGGTTGTTAAATATAACCCCCAGTAAATACTTACAAAATAAACAATGTTCGAAATAAACAATGTCCGTAAAAAATGAGATTGGAAAAGATATCGCTTACAATTTAAGATCGGTTGAATCATACGTGTCATAAAATAAATAAAATTACATGAATATGTAAATATCATATTATTCATAATAAAAAACATAAAACATTCATGGGAATCATAAACTCCATTCAAAAGAAAGAGATCTGATTAAGGCATATGTCTCACAGATATAAAAGTGAGACGAAATAATCCCTTACCGTAGGTCTGATTTCTTCCTTATGTGTCTAAAACACCTGTGTACTTATTAAAATAATGTCATTTAATTACGCAAGAATGATATTTCTTTTTATGATAACATATATGATTCACTTACATCTTTATATTACATGTTCATTTTCCAATTCCATGTTGGAGCAACGTTTTGGGTAATAATCATTTCATTTATCGTATGTGTTTAAACATGTTGTTCTTTATAGTATTAATTATATCAATATTTAATTAATTCCATATATATATTCAATGTATATATATATAATATATATATATTAAATGAAATACACCAATCATGGAGATGGTAGGTCGTACGTTCGAATGAACGTTGTTTTCCTTTCCTTGTTGACTTGAATAGAAGTAAGTAGATGACATATATATACATAAATCCAATAGAATTATTATTTAATATATCTCAATATTATTCATTATATATACTTTATAATAATTCTTAAATGGTTAACATGGAGAACAAATATGATCGCGTCGTGGATACGGTAATCCGTACGTACGCACGAGCGACGATATCGTTCTCATAATTATTGAATGGAATTGTAGTGGATGATATAATATCTCATAATTTTTATCATGTTATAATAATTATATATAGTTATTATTTACACCATTATACCAATCCATGTAATGTGGTGGTGGAAAAACATATTACACCACGACGTGGAGAAAGTAAGCCCTAGGTATGCACAAGCGGTAATTTTGTTTTTTATAGGATGGATAGAATGTGAAATACGGTTGTTTCATATTCATAATGACATATAAATATACAAGTGATATTGGAGTTATTAATTAATAATGAAACAAATCATATAGAGGAAGTAGAAGAAGAAATTAATTTGAATGAATTGGTAAAAGATATTACCTCTTCTTCGACAGGCCTCTTCTAAACCTCCTCTTAGGGCACTAAAGTTGGTCTCTGAAAAAGACCAGTACCTCTAGTATGTTTCTAGGTAAGTTGAAATGGGAAATGGGTAGGTTTTTACTGAGTTTTAAATCTGACAATGGAGTTAAGAGAAGAGGAATGCGGTTCCCTATATAAGAGAGGAGAGGGGCACTTGTGGAAACCTACAAAATATTAATTTATAATAAATGCAAACCCCACTAAAAAACCACAAATGTGACTAAAATTACAATATTAGATAATATAGGGTTGTAATATCATCAATTAATAATATTTATAGATGTTTTGATTTTATTTTAAAACTTATCATTTTGATTTGTCCTTATTTAATCTATTTAATTTTATTTTTTGTAATAATATTCTAAATTTTAAATGGTTATAAATACTTAGTTATGTGTTGTGAATTTTCTATATTTGTATAATATATGAAATTTTAGACGATATAAATTTCAAATTTTAATTTACATTTTTTTAAACAATTTATTAATAAGTTATTTTTATAAAATATAAGTACTGTCAATTTTAAAACTATTCATTTATTTGAATTTAATTAAAATTCAAACAGATGATAGAGACAAACCAAAATATTTAATAGATTCATAATATGTCATATTATTATATAAAATTCTTGGAATACATTAATACATTCATATAATATTTATTTTAATATTTTTTAAACCATTTATTTCATATTTCTCTTAATATAATAATTACTACATCATTTTTGATTAATTATTTAATATACTTATTTGATGCATAAAAATTAAAAACAAAATACTATGATGAAAATAAATATAATATATTTCATTATAATACTTTTAGTCGAATTTATCATAAAAAATACCCAACTATTAAGAAGTTTTCTTTATTAAATTATGAAGGTGAAAATTTTGACATAATTTAAAATAAAATAATATAAATGTCATAATCTCTTTTATAAGGCTCCAAATGGTCCAAAAGTCACCACATGGCTTATTATGGTTTAGATATACTCGACCAATATGTCTTGGTCAACTTTTTGGGTCTTTTTATGTGTATAAGTATTTTATTAAAAACTATATTATTGAATTTTCACTAAATAAATAATTTCTCCATCATTAATGTATAAGATATTAAGGTCATTATATATTTATTAAAAATTAGAAATAAATTACCATGATAAATAAATAAAAATTTGATTTAAAATTAATATTTACAATAGAATTTATATTCAGTTAAGCCTAATATTAAAAATCATTTTATTATTAAAGTTTGAGTGAGACATATTTCACTTTCCTTTAAATAAAATAAATTAAAGGACTTAATCACATACAAGTGGGTTCTAATAGATAACATTTACACCAGTGTATATTTTAGGACGAAATATAATCATCCAATTATATTAATTCAAGTGTTATTGTAATTTTATTATATTATGGTTACCCTTAATGACATGATTTACCTTTAAGTGTGGTAAATAAAATTTACCGTAGTCACTATTCATAATGACTAAAATTTAAAGTAGCCTATTAACATAATTTGGACCTACTGATTACAAATAATTAATCCATTTGTCCAAATTCAAGACACTGAAGATGCAGAAATTAATTTAAAATTAATCCCTTTGTCGAAAAAATGGGGTTTTGTTTAAAACACTACAAAATATTGAACTGTTTTTACCTAGGAATTCAATGTAAAATTAATGATAATGACATAAATTATATTAAATGTTAAAAAAATATTCTCTTTATATATTAAAACCATTTAATATTATTATTTAGCCATATAAATTATCTTGATGAAAAATGTTGTTTTTAATTAAAATTTAGCGTATTTTTACTATTCATCAATATATGAATGTTATCAGAAAAATGTCAAAAATTTATCCAACGTAAATTTTCATATCCTGATTCAAAAGTAGAATTTTAATTTTTCAAATTTAACTTATAAACTTTTCAAAAATTATATCTAAAATTATTATGCCATCAAAAGGCAACAAAACTGCATTTTTTTTAAAAATACTTCTTTTATCAAAAAAATTAATTTTGTTCTCATACCATGTTTGAAAAAATATGTAAGATGAATGATAATGTTATAAAAATCTGGATAATACTATTCATAACGGATATTTCCAAACAATATTATAATTATATATTATTGTTTAGTGAAACTCGGTATTGCGTACAACGTAAGCCATCTAGGAATGTCACTTTTGTGTGTAACACAATCCAAGTCAGTCTTGCATGAAATATTCCATTGGTGTTTCATATAACATAATCTAATCGTATTTCATTGAAAAAAATCTATATTCAGTGTTTATTTCTATCAAAATTACTTGAAATTGTGCGTAAAACAATCCAATAATAGTTTTGCGTATATTGCAAGCTAATACGGTGTTGCATATAGCACAAGATAATATTGGTGTAGCGTAAAACAAAAGATATCAATAAAAATAAAAATAATATTTCTCAGAATATTTCGGGGAGTTACATTCTACCCCCCTTAAAATGAATTTTTCCCTCGAAATTCATCAGTGTTATAAATGGTTTAATACATGAATTTTTCGTTCATAGAAACCCACATCATAAAAAGGAAAACTAAAATTTAATTTTAAAATGTAATGTAAGAAATACAATGGTTACCCAAATTAACTCATCACTGGGATTTCACATAGGTGAACATAGGTGAAAACATGGATTTGGATGAGAAATCTAACCATCATGTTCTGATTGAGAGTGGTAGAGAACATCGCTATGAAAAAGCCAAAAATCACAAATCCATAAATTTGTGATGATCTAAGTGACCATATGATTCATCAAATATGAGTGTACTAGGACAATGTTTTTGTTTTTCAAGATCATTTCCCTAAATATGATGATTTTTTTCATAAAGAGAAATACTTACCTGATTTCAATATAATATCTTCATTGGTCATTCCATGAAAAATTTCCACTTCATCTCTTATTTAAAGAAATGAAGTTGAATTTTTCATTCTTGAAGTGTTAGTAGATCATGCGATAAAATGATAGGTCATTTCATATAACTTTATCACAAAAAGGTTAGCACAAATTGTTAATTATACATAAATCCATGTACGATGAGATTAATTGTATATGATTTCAAAAATGGACTTATAATTCATCTATCATACCACTTAAAAACATAAAACTAATTTCTACTAACCAGGTACTTCCTGTAGGCCAGTGGTCGGTGATAAGGACTCGCCACACTTTGATAGTGGGTTCGATTCATGTAACCTTGTCCGATGTGATAGGTTTTCTACCGTCCTGCAGGTTGTCCTTTTTTTAAAACTATACTATTATAACATTCTAGAAACTTTTTTAGCCTTAAAAAATACTATTTTATTTCCATCATAATTCACCCCAACAATTAGGATTATCAAAAATACATATGTCAAATCTCATAGTATAAAGAAAATGATTACTAGAAAGGTCATCTATTGAGTAAGTGAATACCATCATTTACCCCTGTATATCATAAGATATATCTTGATGGTCACAATACAAACATGTAAAAACCATAATCATGTATTGTCTTGAAACATGAGTTACAATATAACCTTAGTAAAAACATGAATGTTGTCAACAGTTAACTCTTTCCACATACCAAAATCCCAAAAAACAATATGCTCAAAAAATGATATCACTTTGTCCTTATACCAATCATGAGCTCATTAATACTATCAAACATCTCATTATCTCCCAATCACTTCATTATGTGAATATCATCTACTTTCCAAAAATATCTGAATAAACATTCATGGTCACCAATACCATTCAATATATACTTTCAAATACATTAGAAAAAACAATAGTGTAACAATCCTTATATGTTTCTGTATTCCCTAGTACCATTAAATTACATATACAACAGTACTCATGATAAACATAAAATCATTCCACTACCTTCTTAAACCATTGATTGAGCTACATCACTTCTTTCATCTCATATATCAATTTTAGTCTCTTCATCATCAGCAACATAAATACTACCCATACGACCATGTTGATTCTCCTCATGAGATTTTCCCTTACGACATCGATTTTCATAATGCCCATACATTCCACATTTATAAAATTTTACCGTTGTTGATTTCTTAGAAATACTATTATCCTTTTCCATTGTGTTAAATAAACCTTTTCATTTTCAATTACTGGATTTGTGTCCTTCTTTTCCACACCCAAAGCATCTTCGAGTTCCTTTGAAACATTTTCCTCGATTCCTCTTCCGACATGATTTACATGAGGGAAATGGAACTTTCTTTCCTCTATGATCATCATGAAACTCAATCATTATCTTATTTTTTGAGTCAATAAACTTCCCAAAGATTATACTATTGATCATGTTATGAGATTTCTGATTAGGCATAATAATGATGTTTCACCTTCCAAATCCTGTTTCATCTGTTTTCTCATGAATAATATCATTCCATTTTCCATTATATTATTCATTAACATGAATCCTCTTATTTCAACAATTTTTTAATACCCAAAACGAATAGTGTGAGAGGAAAAAATCAATCTAGGAAGACAACATAATAAAGGGGGAGTACATTCATTCTCTAATATCTTAGGTTTAATACTAGGTTATTAATGACTGTTATCAAAATTATAAGACTGTATCATATACATATTCATAACCATAGGGACATCCCTTGACATACCATAGAAATAACTCTTGGGATCTCACTAAAGTTTTTCCATCCTAGTTTCTAATGGTTGACTAATCCTTCGTTATGATACCAACTATAGATACCCATGCTTGATGTACATGGTAAATACATTACTTTTGCAGAGAATATAATAAATGACACAGATAGACACCCAATTACTGTATTAGTTTAGTGTCTTTGGATTCTCATAGCATAATCTTCTAATCATGGTGAAAGATCTTCAAAATCTCTCATAAAGATCATCCCCTTTTTCTACCCAAAACATTCATTTATATCTTAGGGAAAATAAAACATAAAAAGTTTGAGCTCAAATGCTCAATATGGGTAAGCATTTAGAAAATAAAAAATTCATATACATTGAACTTAAAAACATGAACATAAAGTTTAAACAAAAAATCTGGAGTCTTGCAACAAATCGTGGAAGTATGTTAGGCATGGATCAAAAAGGGACATTAATCATGATAAAATATCTTGGGAATAAAACATGTACCTTTGGAAAACCATTAATCACATTATATGATTTCCATAAAAGCCAAGGCTTTTCTCCCAAGACCATCATAGTGTACAAAGTCCATTACTGAACCGGGTTTACATGTCGTTCCAGCCCTATATTACAGAACCAGATTTACATTCTATTCCATCCATTTCGATCTCATTAGATATAAATCTTTACCCAATGCATTGGAGGGAGATATAGGTCCCACCCATCTTATAATGAAATCATTCTTACGTGTGAAAATAAATAAACATAAATCATTCTTCACAACCCAATAAATAAAATGGGTTTCATAAACATCATCCTATCATAACATAATCCATATAAAATTAATGGATTTCATTTTATCATAAAAAAAATAAAATAATGTAAATAATAAGGACATTATACTTGAAACATACCCATATTAGTGAATGTCATCTTAGATGGAAAATAGTTTTGATAAAACTCTTCAAAAAGAATTCTTGAGGAAAATATCTTTTCTTCTTCAAAATCATATTCTTTTCAAAAAATATCATGCAATTTTGAAAGAATATAATTTTGTTGAAAATAATCATGAAATCATGTAGAGGAACCTTCATGGAAATAAGGAGTTATGAAACCGTAAAAATTCATTCATTCCGTATAAGTTAAAAAAACATTCTCCTCATAATTTTACAGAAAAGGTCAAAAAGTACCTCGTATGGTAAATAAAAAAAAGTTTCCTAACATACCATGTAGTAAAAGTTAAAAATGGGTAAAAATTACTTTACACAAACATGATTTTTTTTAGAAAACATGGACATGGATGATAAATATAACCCCAGTAAATACTTACGAATAAAAAATCTCGGACACAAATGAGATTGGAAAAGTTATCCCTTACCATTTAGGATCGGTGGAATCATATGTTTCATGAAATAAAGAAACTTACTTGAATATGTAAATATCATATCCTTCATAAAAAAATCAAAAAAAATTTATGGGAAGGATAAACACCATACAAAATAAATAAATAGTGATTAAGGCATATGTCTCACAGAAATAAAAGTGAGACAAAATAATCCCTTACGTTAGGTCTGATTTATTCCTTATGTGTCTGAACTTACTGTATAAGGATTTAAATAATGTAATTGACATATTCAGGAATAATACCCATTTTTATGATATCATATATGATTCACTTACGACTTTATATTACACGTTCATTTGTCAATTCCTTGTTGAAGAAACATTTTGGGTAATAATCATTTCATTTATCATACATGTTTGGACTTGTTGTTTTTGATATTATTACTTATATAATGATTTAATTACTTCAATATATATATTTAGTTTATATATAAATAATATATAGATAAACTAAATGAAATACACCGGTCTGGGAGACGGTAGGCTGCACGTACGCATGAATGATGTTTTCTTTTCCTCATTGACTTGAAAGAAGTAGATGATATATATATGTATATATATATACAGTAGCATTATTATGTCATATATCTTATTATTATTCATTATATATACTTTAAAATAATTCATGAAATGTTAACATGGATAATGAATCTCATCGGGTTGTGGAGACGGTAATCCGTACATATGCACAGCAAAGATATCGTTCTCATAATTATTGAATTGAATTGGAGTGGATGATTATAGGGACCCAAAGCTTGACATACATGAACATTACATTAATTTTTCAGAATTCTTAATACACAACAAAAACAGACACACACAGACCGTAATAGTTTAGTGTTTTGGAAACTCGGAATATAAACTTCTAATCATGTTGAAATATCTTCCACAAAACCCATAACGATCATCCCCTTTTTGTTTCCTTACCTAAAACCTTTATTTCCTGGGAAAAATAAAACATAAATTGGGTGAGATCAAATGCTCAGTATGGGAAAACATAGATAACATAAAACAATCCATACACATTTGGACATAAAAACATGAACATGAAATTAAAACATCAAAATCTTGAGCAAAGACATAAATCATGGAAGTACGTATGGAATATATCATAACAGAACATCAACCATGACAAAATATAATGGGAATAAAACATGTAATTGTGGAAACCATTCAGAACATGTCATGATTTCCATAGTAGCCAAGGCATTGCTCCCAAGACCATCTTAGTATACAAAGTCCCTTTCTGAATCGAGTTCACTCCTCATTTCAGTCCTGTAACACTGAACCTGATTAACATACTATTCCAGCCATGTCTATCTCATGAGATACAAATCATTACCCAATTAATTGGAGGTAGATATAGGTCCCACCCATCTCATAATTAAATCATTCTTATTTGTGCCACAAAATAGACTTAAAACATTCATCATAACCCAAAGAATAAAATGGGTTTCATAAAAATCATCCCATCATTTCATAATCCATATAAAACAAATGGAAATTTCATCATAAGAAAAAAAGAACCATGTAAATCTTAGATACATTAAACATGAAACATACACATATGAAATAATGTGATCTTATATGGAAAATGGTTTTGATAAAACATTTGAAATGAATTCTTGAGGAAAATATCATTTCTTCATCAATATCATTTTATATTCAAAAAATGCCATGCAATTTTAAAATAAAATTATTTTGTTGAAAACATTCATAAAATCATGTGGAGTAAGCTTCATGGAAATGAGGCGTTATGAAACCGTAAAAATCTGTTCACGCCGTGTAAGACAAAAATAACATTCTCCTCGTACTTTTTTGGAAAATTCAAAAAGTACCTCGTATGGTAAAAAATTATTCTTTACATACCATGTAGTAAAATTAAAAAATGTTTAAAAAGAACTTTAAACATACATGAAAACACATTTATAAAACATGGACATGGATGATAGAAATAACCCTAGTAAGTAATGACGAATAAGCAATCTCGGATAAAAATGAGATTTGTAAAATTATCCCTTACCTTAGGTCCGATATGCTTTGTATGGATCCAAACCTCCTGTATAATGATTTAAATAATGTCATTGACTTATTAAATAATAATATTCATTGTTATGATATAATATATGTTTCACTTATGACTTTATATTACCCGTTCTTTTGTAAATTCAAAGTTAAAGCAGCGTTTTGGGTAAAATCATTTCATTTATCGTATGTGTTTTGACTTTTCGTTCTTGATATTATTACTTATATCCTGATTTACATAATTCCAGAATGTAAAATATTATTTATATATAATATATATTCATCATATACATATATATTATAGATCGATAAAAGCAATGAAATACATCGTTTATGGAGACGGTAGGCCGTACGTACGCATGAACGAAATTTTCGTTTCCTTACTAAATAGCTGACATACATATATATATATATACATAAATCCAGTAGCATTATTATTTCATATATTTCATTATTATTCATTATATAAACTTTATGATCATTCATGTATGGTTAACATGGAGAATGAATCTCATCGCATCGTGGAGACGGTAGTCCGTACGAACGCACGAGCGATTATATCATTCCCATAATTATTGAATATAATTGGAGTGGATGGTCAAATATATCAGAATCCGTATGATGTCATAAGAACCATATATAGTTATTCTTTACTCCATTATACCCATCCATGTATGGTGTTGGTGGAAAAACAGATTACACCACGACGTGGAGATGGTATTACGTACGTACGTACGCGCGGTGATTTTGTTTACTGTAGGATGGATAGAAGGTGAAATAGGGTTGTTTCATATTTATAATAACATACCAGTATATGAGAAATAATGATGTTATTACTTCATAATGAAACAACTAAATAAGATGAAGTAGAAGAAGAAATAAATTTGAATGAATCGGTAACAGATATTACATCTTCTTCGACACGCCTCTTTGAAACCTCCTCCTAGGGCACTAAAATTGGTCTTTGAAGAAGACCAGGACCTCAAGAATATTTCTAGGGAGGTTGAGAAGGTAAATGGGCAGGGGTTGGCCGAGAATTAAGGCACAAAGTTGTGTAAAGATGAGAGGGGGGTGGTGCCCTTTTATAAGGGAGGAGAGGGGCACCTTTGGAAATCTAAAAAATATTAATTTATAATAAATCTAAACCCACTTAAAAACCTTTAAAAATTACTCATAATAAAATATTATAAGAGATAGGGTTGTAATCTCATAAAACAATAAAATTTAGACATGTTAGGAAATTATTTTAAACATTATCAACTTGATTCATCCTTATTTAATCAATTTAATTTTATTTGTGGTAATAACATTCTAAATTTTAAATTATAACAAATAATTACTTATTTGTAGTGAATTGTCCATAATTGGTTCCTTTATTTCATTTTAGACCATATATATTAAAATTTATAATTTTTAAATATTTTCGGGATTTTTAATCAATTCAATAATATGTTATTTTTATAAAATAACAATATTATCAATTTTGATACTATTCATTTATTTGAATTTAAATAAAATATATACAGAATATATGTTTTAACTAAAAGAATTAATAGATTCATAAAAGGTCATATGTATCTATAAAATTAGTGGGGAACATTAAATAGTTCATATAATATTTATTTTATTATTTTTAAAACCATTTATTTGGTTTATCTCTTAATAAAATAATTACTACAACATTTTTTGTATAATTATTTAATATACTTATTTGTTGCATAAAAAATAAAAATAAAATCCTATAATGAAGATAAATCTATTTCCTTTAACAATAATACTTTTAATCGAATTTATCATCTTAAAATAACAATATTTAAATTGTTATATTTATTAAATTATGAAGGTGACAACTTTGAGATCATTTAAAATAAAATAATATAAGTGTCATAATCGCTTTTATAAGGCTCCATATGGTCAAATATTCTACCATTGGATGATTATTGTTTACATTTACATGGCCAATAAGTTTTTTTCAGGGTTTTTTTCCTTTTATGGTCACTATTAGTTTAATAAAAACTATATTCTTGATTTTTCACTAGATAAACAATTTCTGCATCACTATTGTGCCACAAATAATGATAATTATTTAATCCCTAAAAATTATAAATAAATTTCTATGATGTAGATAGGTTTATTAGATTTCTGGAGACTATTCATGTTCAAAGTTTAATGAAGTTTATCACTATATAAAAATTAATATACTTATAATATTTAAGAGAGTGACATGTTGTCACTTTCAATGGTTTTAATAATAATTAAACTATTTTTATTGTAAAAAGTCCATAAAATGAATCTAATCCGACCCTTAGGTGATATGGGTCGAATTTTAGCCATCCAATAGAATTTTGGCAGCTTAGGGTAATTTTATAATCTTATATTTACCCTTAATTACCCGATTTATCTTTAACTATGGTAAATAAAATTTACCGTAATTACTATTCATAATGCCCAAAAATAAAAAGTAGCTTATTAACAGAATTTGGACCCACTGATTCCAAATACGGAATCCATTTTTCCAAAATCAATACAAAAAACTTGCAGAAATTAAATAAAAATTAATCCCGTTGTCGAAAGAAAATGAGTTTTTCTTTAAAACATTGCAAAAGATTGAATTTATTTAACCTACGAATTCATGGAAAAATCAATGCTAATGACATACATTATATTAAATATTAAAAATATATTACATTTATACTTTAAAACCATTAAATTTTATAATTTAACAACACAAATTATTACGATGAAAAAAGTTGTTTTTAATTAAAATATAGCGTGTTTTTACTATTCATTAAAATATGAAAGTTATCAGAATAATATGAAAAATTTATCCAAGGTAAAATTTTATATCCTGATTCAAAAGAATAATTTTATTTTGTAAAATTGAACTTATAAAAATGTCAAAAATTAAATTTAAAATGGGTGTTCCATCAAAAGGTGGAAAAACTGCATTTTTTAAAAAAATACTTATTTTACCCAAAAATTTTATTTTTTTCTTATACCATGTTCTAGAAAATGTGTAAAATGAATAATAATGTTATAAAATTCATAATTTAATTA
Organism: Viscum album; assembly: GCA_963277665.1. Taxonomy (NCBI): domain Eukaryota; kingdom Viridiplantae; phylum Streptophyta; class Magnoliopsida; order Santalales; family Viscaceae; genus Viscum; species Viscum album. The sequence goes on along the minus strand of OY728167.1, from coordinate 459,613,809 downwards.
ATACTATTCATAATGGCTAGTTAATAATAATAGTATAACCATATATCATTGTTTAGTGAAACCCGGTATTGCGTACAACACACGCTATCAACGAAGGTCGTGATTCCATGCAATGTAAGCCAAGTTAGGGTTGCGTATATAGCAAGCTAATACGGTGTTTCATATAGTGAAAGATAATCTTGGTGTAGCGTACAAAAGAAGACATCATTGAAATTAAAAAGAATATTTTTCATAAAATCTTGGGGTGTTACATTCTACCCCCCTTAAAATGAATTTCGCCCTCGAAATTCGTCGGAGTTATAAATGGTTTACTACTCAAAAGTTTTAATAGAAACTCACATCGTAAAAGGAATTAAAAATTTCTTCATTTTAAAAAGTGATGTATGAAACATATTGGTTACCCAAATTAACTGATCACTGGGTTTCCACGTAGGAGAAGATAGGTGAAAATATGGATTTGGAAGAAAAATCTAACCATCATGTTCTGATGGAGAGTGGTAGAGGACCTGGCTATGAAAAGGACAACAATAAAAAACCCATATATTTATGATGATCTGAGGTATCATCTGATTCATCGAATATAAGGGCACTAGGACACCATTTTTGGTTTTCAAGATCATTTCCCTAAAGTTTATGAATTAAAAGAAATACTTACATGATTTTGGTACAATCTCACTATCATTCGTGAATTTAAATATTTCCACCTCATCTATTAAAGAAATGAAGATGAATTTGTTATTTGTGAAGCGTTAGCAGATCATGTGATAGAATGATGGGTCATTCCATTTGTTTCAAAAGGATTGATAAAGTTATAAGTCCATATTATGGTGAGATTAATCATATATGGTTCCAAAAATAGACTTAGACTTTATTTATCATACCGCTTAATAAAATAAAACTAGATTCCACTAACCAGGGACTTCCTGTAGTCCAGTTTTTGGTGATAAAGTCTTGTCGCACTTCGGTTGTGGGTTCGATTTCCACAACCTTGTCCGACGTGATGGGTTGTCGCCCGTCCTGAAGGTTTTCCTTTTTCTAAAACTATATTACTATAACTTCCCATCAATAATATCAAAAAAACGCTCCATCCTTAAACAATACTAACTTATGTCCAACATAATTCATTCCAATCTTTAGGCTTATCTAAAATACTTCGGTCCATGCTCATAGTATAAAGAAAATTATTACTTGAAATGTCACATAACAATCACGTGAATGCCATCATTTATCCCCCATATATCATAAGATATATCTATTTGGTCAGATTACAAAAATATGAATTCCTTAATCATGTATTCTCTTGAAGAATGAATACCCATTTAACCTTAGTGGAAACATGAATTTTGTTAAATTTCAACACTTTCCACATACCAAAATCCCAAAAATTCTATATACTCAAACCATAATATCACTTAGTCCTTATATCAGTCATGAGCTCATGAATACAATCAAACATCTTATTATCTTCTTATCCATTCATTATGTGCATATCATCTACTTTCCAAAAATATCTGAATAACCTTTCATTGTTACTGGTAGCAGATAATTTCAAATAATTTAGGAAAAACAATAATGTAACAATCCTTAGATGATTCTTTATTCCATAGTACCATTAACTATACAACATAACACTTGATAAACATACAACTATTCCACTACCTTCTTAAACAACTAACTGAGCTTCAACACTTCTTTCATCTCATATATCATTTGTAGTCTTCTCATCATCATCCACATAAATACTACCCATAAGACCATGAAGATTCTCATCATGAGATTTTCCCTTAGGGAATTGGTTTGCATAATGCCCATACATTTCACATTTAAAACATCTAATAACTGTTGATGTCGTAGAAATACCATTATCCATGTCCATGGTGTTAACTGAACCTTTTCATTTGCACTTAATGGCTTTGTTTCCTTCTTTTCCACACCCAAATCATCTTCCAGTTCCTTTGAAACAATCTCCCCGATGCCTCTTCCCACATGATTTACATGAGAGATATTGAACTTTCTTTCCTCTATGATCATCATGAAACTCCAGCTTTCTCTTATTATATGAGCCAGGAAACTTACCAAAGTTGAGATTATTGATCATATTATGCGATATCTGATTATGCATAATAACGATTTTTGGACTTCCAAATCTCGTTTCATTTGGTTGCTAATGAAGAATATCATTCCATTGTCCGTCATATCCTCCATTATCGTGAATCTTACTGTTTCCAGCCAATTTCTAAAACTCAAAAAGAATAGTGTGAGAGGAAAAAATCATTCTAGGGAAAACAACATAGTAAAGGGGGAGTACCCTCAATATATAACAACTTAGGTTAATTTCTAAAATCGTTACCGTAGTTCTAGGACTATATCCTATGCGTATACTTATCCTTAGGGACATCCCTAAACATACCTTAGAAATATATCTAGGGATCTCACTAACGTTTTCGCATCCTAATCTCTAAAGGTTGACTAAACCTTTCCTCTGATACCAACTGTAGAGACCCAAATCTTGACGTTCATGGACATTACATTACTTTTTCGGAATACTTAATACATAACAAAAACAAACACATAAGGACCGTAACCGTTTAGTGTCTCTGGAAACTCAGAATATAAACTTCTAATCATGTTGAAATATCTTCAACAACTCCCATTACGATATTCCCCTTTTTTTTCCTTACCTAAAACCTTTATTTCCTGGGGAAAATAAAACATAAAAAGTGTGAGCTCAAATGATCATAAATTGAAAACGCAGATAACATAAAACAACCCATAAACATTTGGAACAAAAACATGAACATGAAATTTAAACATCAAAATCTTGAGCAAAGACATAAATCGTGGAAGTACGTAAGGCATATATCATAATGGAACATCAACCATGATAAAATATAATGGGAATAAAACATGTAATTGTTGAAACCATTCATCACATGTCATGATTTCCATAGTAGCCAAGGCATTGCTGCCAAGACCATCTTAGTGGACAAAGTCCCTTTCTGAATCGAGTTCGCTCCTCGTTTCAGTCCTGTAACACTGAACCAGATTAACTTACCGTTCCAGCCATGTCTATCTCACGAGATATAAATCTTTACCCAATGCATTGGAAGGAGATATAGGTCCCACCCATCTCATAATGAAATCATTTTTTACTTGTTCCACAAAATAGACCTAAAACATTTATCATAACCCAAAGAATAAAATGGTTTTCATAAACATCATCCCATCATTTCATAATCCATATAAAACAAATGGACAATTCATCATAAGAAAATTGAACCATGTAAATCATAGAGACATTAAACTTGAAACATACACATATGAAATAATGTCATCTTAGATGGAAATTTTTTTTGATAAAACATTTGAAATGAATTCTTGAGGAAAATATCATTTCAACGTCAAAATAATTTTCTTTTCAAAAAATGCCATGAACTATTAAAATAAAACTATTCTGTTGAAAACAGTCATAAAATTATGTGGAGTAAGCTTCATTAAAATGAGGCATTCTAAAACTGAAAAAATTGGTTCACACCATATAAGTTAAAAATAACATTCTCCTCGTACTTTGGTCGGAAAAGTCAAAAAGTACCACGTTTGGTAAAAAAATATTCCATACATACCATGTAGTAAAAGTAATTTTTTTTTAAAAAGGATATTAAACATACATGAAAAAACATTTATAAAACATGGACATGGATGATAGAAATAACCCCAGTAAATACTTACAAATAAGCAATCTCAAATAAAAATGAGATTTGAAAAATTATCCCTACCTTAGGTCTGATATGCTTCGTATGGATCCGAAACTGCTATATAATGATTTAAATAATTTCATTGACTTATTACATAATTATATTCATTGTTATGATATCATATATGTTTCACTTATGACTTTATATTACCCGTTCTTTTGTAAATTCTATTTTAAAGCAGCGTTTTGGGTAAAATCATTTCATTTATCGTATGTGTTTCGACTTGTCGTTCTTGATATTATTACATATATCATGATTTAAATAATTCTAGAATGTAAAACATGATTTATATATAATATATATTCATCATATACATATATATTAAATATCAATAAAAGGAATGAAATACACCGTTCATGGAGACGGTAGGCCGTACTTAGGCATGAACACTATTTTCATTTCCTTACTAAATAGATGACATACATATATATATACATAAATCCAGTAGCATTATTATTTCATATATTTCATTATTATTCATTATATAAACTTTATGATCATTTATGTATGGTTAACACGGAGAATGAATCTCATCGCATCGTGGAGGCGGTAGTCCGTACGTATGCACGAGCGATTATATCATTCCCATAATTATTGAATAGAATTGGAGTGGATGGTATAATATATCAGAATCAGTATGATGTTATAATAACCATATATAGTTATTCTTTACACCATTATACCCATCCATGTAAGATGTTGGTGGAAAAACATATTACACCACGGCGTGGAGATGGTATTCCGTACGTACGCACGTGCGGTGATTTTGTTTTCCGTAGGATGGATATAAGGTGAAATAGGGTTGCTTTATATTTATAATAACATACCAGTATTTGAGTGATACAGATGTTATTACTTCATAATGAAACAACTAAATAATAGTAAGTATAAGAAGAAATAAATTTGAACGAATCAGTAATGGATATTACCTCGTCTTCGACACGCCTCTTTGAAACCACCTCTTAGGGCACTAAAATTGGTCATCAAAGTAGACCATGACCTCAAAAATATTTCTAGGGAAGTTGAGAAGGGAAATGGGCTGGGGTTTGCTGGGATTTAAGGCTCAATGTTGTGTAAAGATGAGGGGGGTGGTGCCCTTTTACAAGGGAGGAGAGGGGCACCTTTGGAAATCCTAAAAATATTAAATTATAATTAATCTAACCCCACTTAAAAACCTCCAAAAATGACTCATATTCGAATATTAGATGCGATAGGTTTGTAATCTCATCAACCAATAAAATTTAGGCATGTTAGAAAATTATTTTAAACAATATCAACTTGATTTATCCTTATTTAATCAATTTTATTTTATTTGTGGTAATAACATTCTAAATTTTAAACTATTAAAAATAATTTCTAATTTGTTGTGAATTGTCCATAATTGGTTAATTTATAATATTTTAGACCATATAAATTTAAATTTATAATTTGTAAATATTTTCGTTATTTTTAATCAATTCTATAATATGTTATTTTTATAAAATAACAATAGTGTCAATTTTGACAATATTCATTTATTTGAAGTTAAATAAAATATATAAAGAAGATATGTTCGAACATAAATCCTTTAATAGATTCATAAAAGGTCATATGTATCTTGAAAATTAGTCTAGAACATTAAATAGTTCATATAATATTTATTTTATTATTTTTAAAACCATTTATTTGGTTTGTCTCTTAATAAAATAATTACGACAACATTTTTTGTATAATGATTTAATATACTTATTTGTTGCATAAAAAATAAAAATAAAATCCTATGATGAAGATAAATATATTACTTTTAACAATATTACTTTTAATCGAATTTATCATCTTAAAATCACAATATTTAAATTGTTATATTTATAAAATTATGAAGGTGACAACATTGGCATCATTTAAAATAAAAAAATATAAGTGTCATAATCGCTTTTATAAGGATCCAAATGGTCAAATATTAGACCATTGGATGATTATGGTTTACATTTACATGAACAATAAGTTTTGGTCAGGGTTGTGTGCCTGTTATGGTCACTATTAGTTAAATAAAAACTATATTCTTGATTATTCACTAGATAAACAATTTCTGCATCACTATTGTGCCACAATTAATGATAATTATTTTATCCCTAAAAATTATAAATAAATTCATATGATGTAAATAAGTTTACTAGATTTCTGGAGACTATTCATGTGTGAATTTTCATGAATTTTATCACTAAATTAAAATTAATTTACTTATAATATTTAAGAGAGTGAAATGTTGTCACTTTCTTTGGTTTTAATAATAATTAAACTATTATTATTGTAAAAAGTCCATAAAATGAATCTAATCCGACCCTTAGGTGATATTGGTCGAGTTTTAGCCATCCAATATAATTTTTTCAGGTGTTAGAGTAATTTTATTATCTTATATTTACCCTTAATTACCCAATTAACCTTTAACTACAGTAAATAAAATTTACCGTAGTTACTATTCACATTGCCCAAAAATAAAAAGTAGCTTATTAACATAATTTGGACCCAATAATTCCAAATATGGAATCCATTTTTCCAAATTCAATACACAAAATTTGAAGAAATTAAATTAAAATTAACCCCATTGTCGAAAGAAAACGGGTTTTTCTTTAAACCATTGCAAAAGATTGAATTGATTTAACCTACGAATTCAAGGCAAAATAAATGCTAATGACATACATTATATTAAATTATAAAAATATATTCTATTTATACATTAAAACCATTCAATATTAAAATTTAACCACATAAATTATTATGAGGAAAACCATTGTTTTTAATTAAAATATACCGTGTTTTTACTATTCATTAAAATATGAAAGTTATCAGAATAATATGAAAAATTTATCCAAGGTAAAATATTATATCATGATTCCAAAGAATAATCTTATTTTTTAAAATTGAACTTATAGACATATCAAAAACTAAATTTAAAATTGGTGCGCCATCAAAAGGCGGCCAAGCTGCATTTTTTTAAAAAATACTTATTTTACCCAAAAAATTTATTTTGTTCTTATACCATGTTCTAGAAAATGTGTAAGATGAATAATAATATTATGAAATTCAAAATTTAATTAATACTATTCATAACGGCTAGTCCATAATAATATTATAACCATATATCATTGTTTAGTGAAACCCGATATTGCATACAACACACGCTATCGAGGAAGGTCGTGATTGAGTGTAATGTAAGCAATGTAAGGGTTGTGTATATAGAAAACTAATACGGTGTTGCATATAGTGAAAGATAATCATGGTGTAGCATACAACAGAAGACATCAATGAAATTAAAAACAATATTTTTCGTAAAATCTCGGGGTGTTACAATGTTATAATATCTCATAATTAGTATCATGTTATAATAATAATATATAGTTATTATTTCCACCATTATACCCATCCAAGTAAGGTGGTGGTGGAAAAATAGATTACACCACGACATGGAAATTGTAATCTGTACGTACACATGGGCGGTGATTTCGTTTTTCATAGGATGGATAAAAAGAGAAATATAGTTGTTTCATATTCATAATAACATATCAGAATACAAGTGATATTTGAGTTATTACATAATAAGTAAACAACTTATATAGATGAAGTAGAAGAAGATGAAATTTTTAAAGAATTGGTTATGGATATTACCTCTTCTTCGACACGCCTCTTCTAAACCTCCACTTAGGGCACTAATGTTGGTCTTTGAAGAAGACCCGAACCTCTAGTATGTTTCTAGCACTACTAGAATTCTTGGCTGTTGAGTGTGTCAGTTTTAGTGGCCGCCATTTGGTGGTCTCTAAAAGGGGTATTAGCGGCTGCCAAATGGCTGCCGCTAATACTGAAATAAAATTCGGTGGGATTTTTCCCGCCTTTTGGTTGCATGTATTAGCATTCACCAAATGTTGGCCGCTAATACTGAAATAAAATTCGGTAGGATTGTTTCCGCCATTTTGTTGCATGTATTAGCATCCGCCATTTGGGGGCCGCTAAAGGGTGTATTAGCGTCTGCCAAATGGGGGCCTCTAATACTGAAGTAAAAAATCAGCGGGATTTTTCCCTCGTCTTCTTCAACAGGACCTACAACTCCTCCACTTCTCCGCCTGCCGCCGCGCTGGCCCCTGCCGCTGTAACACCCGATAATTTTATAAGAAATATTTTTTTTATGTTATATAAATCATCAAATGGATCTTTCACTACACACAACACTAGCTTGGCTTTCTTTATATGCAATCACGACCTTCCTCGACATCTTGCGTCGTACGCAATACCGAGTTTCACTAAACAATGATATGCTATTAAAATAATATTAAAACTAGCCGTTATGAATAGTAATAACCACTTTTTGAAGTTTTGAAATTTTTATTTTTCAAAATGGACTTCATTTTTGGTTTCGGAATATCGAAATTAGCCTAGGGTAAAATTTTGGTATTTTTCTGAAAACATTCAATTCATGGCGAAAAGTGAAAACACTGGGTTACTATTTAAAAACCGACAATTTAATTAAATAATTATCTATTTTATTTAAATTTATTTTAGTCAAAATTGATACATAATACCTATATAAGTTCAATGTAACTCATTGGAGTCATTTTATAAAAAAATTAGATATATAAAAATTTTATTGAACTTTTGACCGTCTTTTACCCACCTCCTAGGAGAATTTGAAAATTTACAGAAAACATAATTTTACCGCTTCTGTGACTGTAATTTAAAAAATCCGAGAGACACGGTTGATGTCAGTAAATAAAATATGGTTCAATGAGATGAGAATAATTTTTGGGAAATAGTAATTTTTTACTTTTTTCACCATGGTTAAAAGTAAATAGGGTAATTATGGGTAAAAATGATAATATTATTACCCTAAAACATGTCCTAATTCTATTGGATAAGTGTAATTAGACCAAAAACAACCTTAGGAATAAAATATGACCATTTAGGCCCACATGGATTAGATTAGGACATTTAATATTAATTTAATTAAAGAAGGGTTAAAATAGTTAAAATCAATGTTTAATAAGTAAATAATTTTTAATATAGGGTTATGCATAAAATAAATTTGAAATTAAAAATTCATTAGAATTATAAAATGTTTTCCTACATAATGGTATTTTATTTGTAATTTTAAGACATTAAATGATTTAATTTATTAATGACACAATGATGATGCAGTAATTACAGTATTAATGAAATATTGACATAATTGATGTTATAAATTCCCAAATAAATGTAATTTGAGACTTTTTATGAATTCCAATAATTTTATACGTTAATATGTCATGTTATTATTGATTTAAGTAACTTTTTTTGAAATAATATTTCGGTTATGAGTTTCACAAAAATCAATTACCAAATAGTGTCAAAATTGACATAAAATAGTTTTTAAAAAACATATTATATTATTAATTGTTATTTTATTTCTAAAAATCTAAGGCTCAGCCAAATGACTTATATAAGGTTATATATATTAATAATAAACAACTTGTGGTACGTTTGGCTTGTTATGGTAAGTTTATTAACCTTATAGTGTAAGAAAACAAGAAGACACGGAAAATGTTAAATTATCTAACTTAAAGTTAAATCTAAATGATAAGGTTAAAATAGTAACCTAAACTTGTCTAAATTATATTGGATGAGATTATTTCGACCCATACCCACCTTATATTCTAAATAAATCAATTTGGAGCTATTAAAAACCGAATATGACTTTATAATAAAATAATATTTTTTTTTGTTTTCCCAAAGGTGCCCCTCTCCTTCCTCTCTCTCTTTCTCACACAACTTTGTGCCTTCATGCTCAGACAAACCCTGAAAAAGTATCTTCCTAAACTCCCTAGAAACATCCTAGTGGTCCTGGTCTTCTTCAAAGACCAATTTTATTTCCCTAAAAGGAGGTCTCAAAGAGGCGCTTCAAAGAAGAGGTAATGTCCATTACTGATTCTTTCAACTTTATTTCTTCTTCCATTTTTCTTCGTTAGTTTTTTCATTATGAAGTAATAAAATCAGTATCAATCATATAATGATATGTTATTATAAGTATTAAACAACCCTATTTCACTATCTATCCATCCTACAGAAAACGAAATCACCGCGCGTGTGTACGTACAGAATAACGTCTCCACGTCGTGGTGTAATCTATTTTTCACCACCACCTTACATGGATGGGTATAATGGTGAAAATAAATAACTATATATGATTATTGTAAAGTGGTATTGATTCATAAATAGTATAAATACACTCCAATACAATTCTCCGATCATGGGAACGATATCATCGCTCGTGTGTACATACGGAATACAGTCTCCACGATGTGATGTGACTCGTTCTACATGATCTTCATTGCATAATGATTTTATATAAATGAATTGAATGAATTGAATGAATGAATATGATATATAATACACTAAAACCATTCTGTAAATTAGGTATCTATAACCAAAAAAGAATAATAAGAATTTATTTAACAAAACACGCATAAGAACAAAAAGCAATAAACACCCGAATAAAAAGTAACAATGAAATATTACTAATAAGAAGCTATGAATATGACCATATATGATATCATAAAAATAATTATGATTCTGGAATAAGTTAATAAAATTATTTAAATCATTATACAGGAGGTTTGGACACTTACGAAGCAAATCAGACCTAAGGTAAGGGACAATCTCGCAATCTCAACTTTTATCTGAGATTGTTTATACTTCATAATTTACTAGGGTATATTTTATCATCCACATCCATGTTTCCTCAATATTTTATATTATTTCCATCCACCTACAATTTTTTAATTCCAATTTTACCCTTCGTTGAGTTTTTAGTAAAATATATGAATGGAATCTTTTGTCATTTTTCATACAAGGTACTTTTTGACTTTTCCGACAAAAGTACAAGAATAATGTTTTTTTAAATTATATGAAATGAATGAATTTTTAGAAAATTATTTCAAAGAAGCATCCTTTACATGTTTTCAAGTTTATTTTGAATCAACTTATTTTAGTTTAAAATTATATAAAATGTTAAGAAAGGAAAAATGTTTTTGAAGTAGAAAGGATATTTTCCTCAAGAATGGAGTTCAAGTGTTTTATCAAAATTATTTTCCATCTAAGATGATATAGGGTTATATTTCTATACATATTTTTACATTTATTTGATTATTATGTGATGGAATTATTTTTATGAATTACTTTATCATATATGAATTGTTTTATGATGCCACGATGTTTAAAAATCACATTTTTATTACATGGGTTATGCAATGATGTATGATTTTTGATTTTGTGGCACACATAAGAATGGTATCATTATGATATGGGTTGGACCTATATCTCCCTCCAATTCATTGGGTAAAGATTTATATCTCATGAGATAGACATGGCTGGAATGGAAGGTTAATCTGGTTCAGTGAAACAGGACTGAAATGAGGAGTGAACTCGGTTCATGAAATAGACTTTTTCAATTAAGATTGTCTTGGAAATGAGTCTTGACTACTAAGAAATGATTCTCTATGATTATGTGTGTATGCCACAAAGCTTCATGTTTTAAGTAATGATTATTGGGATTACATTTCACTCCTATGATTTATCCCATGTTATGATCTCTTTTGCAGGATAAGATTTTCAAAATTTTATGTTCTTATGGATATGATATGTTTGATATTTCTTTTGTTGACCCTCACTGAGCATTTGAGATCACCCTTTTGTATGTTTTATTTTCCCCAGGTCATGAAGATAGATATTAAGTAGGATATTCCAAAAAGGAACTCTAGATATGATGAAATAAATGGGAGACAACGTAGATGATTTATGAACCAGTTTTTTATGTTTCCCAGTTTCTAAATACACTATACCTATACGGGTTTTTCATGGTTTTGTTATATTTTGTAAAAACTATGCTTTAATTTTGACGTAATAACCATGTATGTAAAGTATGGGTCGTTATAGTTGGTATCAGAGGAAAGGTATAGTAAACCTTTGGAAACTAGGAAGTGAAAGCCTTAGTAAGAACCCTAAGTATACGTCTAAGCATAGAACACAATATTAGTGTTTTAGAAATGGCCATGAACAACCTATGATAAAACCTTAAATGTGAAATTTTATTCATTATTGTGTGGTTTTCCTATTATAATTAGTGTTTCTCACACTATTTTTCTTGGTTTTAGTCAATGGCTGGAACTCGAAGGAATCGTGTTAATACGGAATGCGACGGGAAATGCCATGATTGTCCCCCTGAGCAACCAAAAATTATGGGAGCTGGAATGAAAAATCCTGTAGCCATGCTCACACAACTTTCTCAAGCTATGAATCATGCAAGACTTCCAAACGAGAAAAGGAAGGAGCAACATTCTGTTGAATCATTCATGAGGCAGTGTCCACCTTCATTCAGTGGGTCTACTGATCCATTAGTGGCTGAAAAATGGATCAGTAAAACTGAAAAGATATTTTCAGTTCTTCAATGTTCTGAACATGATAAAGTCATCTTAGCAGTGTATTGTTTGGAAGGAGATTCTGATCAATGGTGGAATCTTATTAAGAATACAAGGAAAATGGATGAAATTGAGTCCATGGAATGGGATGAGTTCAAGAACTTATATTTCAATAAGTACTTCCCTCATTTTCATCGAACAAAGATGGAGATTGAGTTTCTTGCACTGAAGAAAAAGGATGATGAATATGTTGGTACCTATGAAGAAAATTTTACAAGACTTTCAAGGTACACAGTTGGTATTATTATCCAACCTGAGAGTAAGATCGATCGATTATTTAGTGGCTTAAAACCAAGTCATAGAAGGGCATTATCCATAAGGGACATCAATAGCGATGAGGAAATTGTTCGATGTGATCTCAAAGTTGAGATGGAGATTGGAGTAACCCATTAGTCATATGGGTTTGATAAGAAGAGAAAAATGGAATTCAAAGGAAAATATAAAGAGAACACTAAAAATAAGATGATTTTCCCTTATCATCAAAGTGTGGAAAGAAACATGGAGAGAGTTGTCATAAAGGGACAAGCAAATGTTTCAAATGTGGAAAGGAAGGTCATCGGGCATTTGAATACCGCAATGATGGGAAGAAGATGTATAGTGATGCGAACAAAGAAAAGGCTACATAGAGTGAACCTCCTACACTTTAATGTTATAATTACAAGGAAATGGGGAATTATGCCAATCAATTCCCTAATCTAAGGGGTGTTGATGAAGATCGACGTGAACAAAATCATATGGCTAAAGGCAAAGTAAAGTCACATGCAATTTCTATCGGCGATGTGGAGTATGATTACAAAGAGGTGAAAGGTACACTTACCATCCACTCTAAAGTAGAAAATGTTTTATTTGATTCTGGATCCACCCACTCTTTTATTTCAGAAGAATTTTCTAAGGGTATTGCCGTATTACCTCAAAAATTAGACGTTGAGTAAGCTGTGACAACCCCTAATGGCATAATTGTGGAATCAAAAGTTTATAATTCTTCTCCAATTTAAGTTTGTGGGAAAGTGCTTCCTGCAAATCTTTTGATCCTTCCTATAGTGTAATTTGATGTGATTCTTGGCATGGATTGGCTTTCTCTATATAAAGCTCATGTAAATTTCCAAAGAAGGGATGCCACATTTCATATTCCAGACCAATCTATGATCGTCTATCAATGCAAGGATGAACATAACCTTTTAGTGGAAATTTCTTCCATCTTATGGGTCTTGGTTCCACTAAAAGAAGGGTTTTTTATCTCAAATGGTTGGTGAGAAACTCATGATTAAGAAAATTACAATTGTACAGGTGTTTGAAGATGTCTTTCTGGAGGAATTTCCGGGTCTTCCACCAAATCGTGAAGTCCAGTATTCAATAGAACTCTTACCGGGTGCTTTGCCTATTTCAAAGACACCTTATATAATGGCCCCAATTGAGTTGCAGGAATCGAAGAAGCAACTCCAAGAGAATCTTGATAAAGTATTCATACGCCTAGTGCATCACCTTGGGGTGCACCAATTCTGTTTGTTAGGAGGAAGGATGGATCAATGAGACTCTACATTGATTATCGAGAACTTAACAAGACTACAATCAAGAACAAATATCCTCTCACGTGAATTGATGTCTTATTTGACCAACTATACGGAGCTCAATACATTTTCAAGATTGATCTTAGTTCTAGGTATCATCAATTAAGGGTCAAAAGAGAGGATATTAAAAAGATGGATTTCCGTACAAGGTATAGACACTATGAATTTATAGTGATGCCATTTGTTCTTACTAATGCCCATGCTATCTTCATGGATCTAATGAATAGAGTATTTAGAGACTATCTTGATCAATTTGTGGTGGTCTTTATAGATGATATTCTTGTCTATTCAAAGAGCAAGGAAGAACATCAAGATCACTTGAGAATTCTATTAAAGACCCTAAGAAAGGAGAATCTTTATGCCAAATTTACAAAGTGTGAATTTTGGCTTCAAAAAGATTCATTTTTGGGTCACATATTCTCAAAATAGGGGATATCTGTGGATCCAGCAAAAACTGAGGTTATCGAAAGATGGTCGAGACCAGCAACAGTAACTGAGATCTGATGTATTCATGGTTTGGCTGGATATTATCAACGTTTTGTGAAAGATTTTTCACGATTATATAATCCACTCACTAGGTTGACTCAAAAAGGAGTTATGTTCGTGTGGACGGAGGAATGTGAAGAGAATTTCAAGGAGTTTAAAAGAAGGTTATCCAGTGCACCTGTGCTCACACTTCTTTGTAGTGGAGAATGGTTTGTGATCTGCAGTGATGCATCCAAGAAGGGATTGTGGTGTGTTCTCATGAAAAACGATATGGTGATAGCTTATGCCTCACGACAGTTGAAAATCCATGAGCAAAATTACACAACTCATGATTTGGAGTTTGCTGCAGTAATCATTGCATTAATGATTTGGAGGCATTATCATTATGGAGAACAATGTGATATTTATACTGATCATAAAATTTTAAAGTATATTTTCACAGAAAAGGATCTGACTATGGGACAAAAAAATGGTTGGAGATGATTAATGATTACGAATGCTCAATTCATTACCATCATGGGAAAGGAAACAAGGTGGTAGATGCATTAAGTCAACAAGACCATGCTAGCTTATCCATGATGAGGATCACAAAAGATCAAATATTTATGGATTTACAATGGATAAATCTTGGAATTATAATAAAAGGGGAAAAATCCTATCTTTCTAAAATGAATGTTCAACCACCTATACATTTGAAGATTAAAGAGGCACAGAAAGAAGATGTCGAGTTACAAAAGAAGGTGAGAAATGTTCCAGAATTCAACCTTGATTGTGATGGGATAATAAAGTTCAGGAATCGGGTTTGTGTTCCTCCCATCCCCGAATTAAAGAAGGAGCTTCTGGATGAGGCTCATAGTTTTTCATTCTCTATTAATCCTATAAGCACAAAGATATATAGTGACCTGAAAGAGTACTTCTGGTGGGATGGTATGAAAAGATATGTTGCTGAATATGTCTCTCGATTCTTGGTTTATCATCAATTTAAATCTGAGAAACAAAAGTCTAAGGGGATGTTACAACCATTACCCATACCTTAATGGAAATGGGAAAACATCACTATGGACTTTGTCACTGGACTCCCTAAAACATCCAAAGGCAATAATGCTATTTGGGTCATTGTTGATTGTCTTACAAAGTCTGCACACATCATTACTATTAGAGAGGATTTCTCTCTAGATCAGCTTGCGAGGATATATGTAAAGGAAGTGGTAAGATTGCATGGAGTACCACTTTCTATTATATCTGATCGGGATCTGAGATTTACCTCGAAGTTCTGGCGAAGTCTTCAGCATACTCTGGATACAGAGTTGAGTTTCATCACTGCTTATCATCCTCAGACAGATGGTCAGTCTGAGAGGAAAATTCAAACTCTAGAAGATATCTTGAGAGCTTGCTCTATGGATTTTAAAGGTGGTTGGGATCAACACCTACCTTTGGTGGAATTTTCTTATAATAATAGCTTTCACTCCAGTATTCAGATGGATCCTTATAAAGCTCTCTATGGAAAGAAATTCAGGACTCCAACTTACTGGGATGAAGTTTGGGAAAGAAATCTATTAGGACCTGATCTTGTTGATGAGATGGCAGAAAAGATCCGATCTATTCAACAACACATAAGAGCAGCTCAGAGTCGACAAAAAAGTTATGCCGACAACCGAAGAAATGACTTATAGTTTGAAGTGGGTGATAAAGTGTTCTTACAAATATATCCTTGGAAGAGAGTAATGAGATTTGGGAAGAAAAAAAGATGATCCCTAGATATATCCGTCCTTTCGAAATACTTGATCGTGTTGGGAATGTAGCTTACCGATTGGCGCTTCCACCGAATCTATCTCAAGTTCACGATGTGTTCCATGTATCTCTCCTGAGAAAGTACATACCTGATCCTTCACATGTACTCAGCTCAGAAGTTGTACTGCTAGAGCAAGATCTTTCTTATGAAAAACAGCCGATAGAGATTTTAGATTGTAGTGAAAAAGTCCTACGGAACAAGACCACTCGCTTGGTGAAAGTTTTATGGAGGAACCACAAATTAGAGGAATCTACATGGGATCTTGTGGATATTATGAGGGAGAGGTATCCTCATCTGTTTGTTACAGAGTGATGAATTTCGAGGGAGAAATTCATTTTAAGGGGGATAGAATGTAACACCCTAGACTTTTATGAGAAATATTTTGTATTTATTTTATATAAATCATCAAAGGGATCTTTCATTACACACAACACTAGCTTGGCTTGCTTTACACGCAATCACGACCTTCCTCGATAGCTTGCGTCGTACGCAATACCAAGTTTCACTAAACAACGATATACAATTAAAATATTATTAAAACTAGTCATTATGAATAGTAAGAGCCACTTTTTGAAATCATGTAATTTTTATTTTTCAAAATGGACTTTATTTTTTCTTTCGGAATATCAAAATTAGCCTAGGGTGAAATTTTGGTATTTTTCTGAAAACATTCAATTTTTGATGAATAGTGAAAACACTGGGTTACTATTTAAAAACCGACTTTTTATTTAAATAATTATTTATGTTATTTAAATTTATTTTAGATCAAAATTGATATATAATACCTATATAAGTTCAATGTAATTCATTGTAGTCATTTTTTAATAATTTTAGATATATAAAATTTTTATTGAACTTTTGATCGTCATTTACCCACCTCCTAGGAAAATTTGCAAATTTACATAAAACATAATTTTACCGCTTCTGTGAGTGGAATTTCAAAAATCCAATGGACACAGCTGATTTCAGTAAGTAAAATGTATTTCAATGGGATGAAAATAATTTTTTGTGAATAGTAACTTTTTACTTTTTTCCACCACGGTTAAAAGTAAATAGGGTAATTACGGGTAAAAATGATATTATTATTACACTAAAACAAGTCCTAATTCTATTGGATAAGTGTAATTGGAACAAAAAAACCTTAGGATTTAAATATGACCATACAGGCCCACTTGGAATAGATTAGGACATTTAATATTAAATTATTTAAAGAATGGTTAAAATAGTTAAAATCAATGTTTAATAAGTTAATAATTTTTAATATAAGTCTATACATAAGATAAATTCGTCTATAAATATTCATTATAAATATAAAAATATTTCCTACATATTGGTATTTTATTTTTAATTTTTAGACTTTAAATAATTTAATTTATTAATGACACAATGATGATGCAGTAATTATAGTATTAAAGAAATATTGACATAATAGATGTTATAAATACCCAAATAAATGTATTTTGAGACTTTTTATGAATTACAATTATTTTATAGGTTAATATGACATGTTATTATTGATTTAAGTAACATTTTGCGAACTAAAATTTCTGTTATGATTTTCAAAAAAATCAATTACCAAATAGTGTTAAAATTGACATAAAATAGTTTTTAAAACAAATATTATATAATTAATTATTATTTTATTTATAAAAATCAATAGATCAGCCAAATGACTTATATAGGGTTATATATATTAATAATAAACAACTTGGGGTTCGTTTGGCTTGTTATGGTATGTTTATTAACCTTATAGTGTAAGAAAACAAGAAGAAACAGTAAAAGTTAAATTATCTATCTTAAAGTTAAATCTAAATTATAGGGTTAAAATAGTAACCTAAACTTGTTTAAATTCTATTGGATGAGAGAATTTCGACCCATAACCACCGTAGATTCAAAATAAATCAATTTTCAGCTATTAAAAACCGAATATAAATTTAAAATAAAATAATATTTTTAGATTTTCCAACGGTTCCCCTCTCCTCCATTATAAAAGGGCACCTCCTCCCTCTCTTCCTCACACCAAATTGAGTCTTCATGCTCAGCCAAACCCTTCCAAATTCTCTTATACCCTTCCCTAGAAACATCCTAGAGGTCCTGGTCTTCTTCAAAGACCAATTTCAGTGCCCTAAAAGGAGGTCTCAAAGAGGTTCTTCCAAGAAGAGGTAATGTCAATTACCGATTCTTTCAACTTTATTTCTTCTTCCACTTATTCTTCTTTAGTTTTTTCATTATTAAGTAATAACATAAGTATCACTCATATGCTGATATTTTATTATATGTATGAAACAACACTATTTCACCATCTATCCATCCTATGGAAAACGAAATCACCGCGTGTGCGTACATACGAAATACCGTCTCCACGCCGTGGTGAAATCTATTTTCCACCACCACCTTACTTGGATGGGTATAATGGTGCAAATAAATAACTATATATGATTATTGTAAAGTTTTATTGATTCTGAAATATTATACATACACTCCAATACAATTCCATGATCATGGGAATGATATCATCGCTCATGCGAACGTACGGAATATCGTCTCCACGATGTGATGTGACTCGTTCTACATGATTTTCATTGAAAAATGATTTTATATAAATGAATTGAATGAATTAATAAGATATATATTACACTAATACTATTCTGGAAATGAGGTATCTATAACCAAAAAGAAGAATTAGAGTTTATTCTAAAAAACACGCATAGGAACAAAAACCAATAAACACCTGAATAACAAGTAACAATGAAATATTACTAATAAGAAGCTAAGAATATGACCATATATGATATCATAAAAATAATTATGATTCTGGAATAAGTCAATAACATTATTTAAATCATTATACAGGAGGTTCGGACACTTACGAAGCAAATCTGGCCTAAGGTAAGGGACAATCTCACAATCTCAACTTTTATCCGAGATTGTTTATACTTCATAATTTACTAGGGTGTATTTTATCATCCAAATCCATGTTTCCTCAATATGTAATATTATATCCATCCACCTACAATTTTTTAAATCCAATTTTACCCTTCAGTGAGTTTTTAGTAAAATATATGAAAGGAATATTTTGTCGTTTTTCGTACGAGGTGCTTTTTGACTTTTCTGAAAAAAGTACAAGAAGAATGTTTTTTTAACATATACGGCATGAATGGATTTTTAGAACATTATTTCCAAGAATCTTACCTTACAAGTTTTCAATTTTATTTTTAATCATCTTCTTTTAGATTAAAATTTTATGACATGTTAAGAAAGGATAAATATTTTTGAAGTAGAAAGTATATTTTCCTCAAAAATGGAGTTCAAGTGTTTTATCAAAATTATCTTCCATCTAAGATAATATAGGGTTCTGTTTCTATCCATATTATTACATTTATTTGATTATGTTGTGATGGAATTATTTTTATGAATTACTTTATCTTATATGAATTTTTTTATGATGCCACGATGTTTAAGAATCCCATTTTTATTACATGGGTTATGCAATGATGTATGATTTTTTATTTTGGGGCACACATAAGAATGGTATAATTATGAGATGGGTGGGACCTATATCTCCCTCAAATGAATTGGGTAAATATTTATATCTCATGAGATAGACATGGCTGGAACGGCAGGTTAATCTGGTTCAGTGAAACAGGACTGAAACGAGGAGTGAACTCGGTTAAGAAAGTGACTTTGTCCGCTAAGATAGTCTTGGAAATGAGTCTTGACTACTAAGAAATTATTCTATATGATTATGTGTGTATTCCACAAAGCTTCATGTTTTAATTTATAATTATTGGGATTACATTTCACTCCTATGATGTATCCCATGTTCTGATCTCTTTTGCAGGATAAGATTTTCAAAATGTTATGTTCTTATGGATATGATATGTTTGATATTTATTTTGTTTACCCTTAATGAGCATTTGAGCTCACCCTTTTGTATGTTTTCTTTTCCCCAGGCCAAGAAGAAGGATATTAAGTAGGATATTCCAAAAAGTAACTATAGATATGATGAAATAAATGGGAGACAACCTAGATGATTTATGAACCAGTTGTTTATGTTTCCCAGTTTCTAAAGACACTATACCTATACGGTCCTTTCATGGTTTTGTTATATGTTGTAATAAGTATGCTTTAATTTTGAAGTAATAACCATGTATGTAAAGTATGGGTCATTATAGTCGCCCCGCCCCCACCTCACCTGCAACCATCCCGAACACATTAGTGCACCTCTAGCGACCCCATGGTCTCCCCCCGGCATCACCCCACCACAAAATGACTCCCCCTAACCAACCCGAACCCTCCCCGGCCGCCGTGCATCCACCATGACCGGTGATCCAATCTTGTGGAAGACTTCCATGTTTTCTACTACATCATGGACCAAAAATCGCATTTTTTGGGGGTTTATCTTTAGCGGCCGCCAAATGGCGGCTGCTAAAGGCTTTAGCGACTGGGCAAAAATGTCTGTCGTTTGGCGGACGCTAAAGGGCATTATCGGCCGCCAAATGGCGGACACTAAAGTCCTTATTTCTAGTAGTGTAGGTAATTTTATAATTGAAATGGGTACTATTTTACAGAGTTTGAAATCTCAAAATGGAATGAAGAGAAGAGGGAGAAGTGCCCTTTTATAAGAGGAGAGGGGCACTTTTGGAAACCTCCAAAATATTAATTTATAATATACTCAAAACCCACATAAAAAAAACCAATGTGACTAAAATTAGAATATAAGATATTATAGGGTTGTAATCTCATGAAACAAAAAAATTTAGAAAAGTATTGATTTTATTTTAAACATTATCATTTTGTTTTATCCTTATTTAATATATTTAATTTTATTCGTGGTAATAATATTCTAAATTTTAATTGGTTATAAATACTTACTTGTGTGTTATGAATTGTCCATAATTGGATAATTCATTACATTATAGACCATATAAATTTCAATTTTAAAATTTTAAATATTATTGTGATTTTTAAAAAATTAAATATTATGTTGTTTTTATAAAATATCTCTAGTGTCAATTTTGACACTATTCGTTTTTTTGAGTTTAAATAAAATTCAAACAGATGATAGGGTCAAAATAAAATATTTAATTGATTTATAACATGTCATATTCGCCTATAAAATTCATGGAGAACATTAATTAGTTCATATAATATTTATTTTAATATTTTTAAAACCATTTATTTTATACTTCTAATAATAAAATAATTACTACAACATTATTGTATATTTTTTTAATATACTTATTTGTTGCATAAAAATTAAAAATCAAATAATATTATTAATATACATTTAATAGATTTTATAAGAATACATTTAGTATAATTTATCTTCTAAAACACACAACTACTAAAATTCTATCTTTATTAAATTATTAAGGTGACAACTTTGACATCATTTAAATAAAAAAATATAAATATCATAATCAGTTTAATATGTCTTCAAATGGTCCACAAGTCCCCAAATGGATCTTTATGGTGTATCTATACTCGACCAATAAGTATTGGTCAAGTGTTTGGACCTTTTGATGGGTATTATTATTTTAATAAATAAAATATTTTTGATTTTTCACTAAATAAATAATTTCTCCATCATTAATGTATAAGCTATCAATGTAAATATATATTTATTAAAAATTAAAATACATTACCACTATAAAGAAAAACATTTTATCTTTCAAATGAGTATTTATAATCGAATTTATATTCTGTTTTGTCACGACCCGCCCTCGGGGTCCGTGCCGTGACTACCCCAAGCCCGCCTTCCATAGGCCAGGGGCTGGCGACTAGCACCAAGGTGTATATCCCGGTAAAAAGGGAAGACATTGACTTTGTAAAGAAAACAAACACCACATAGAAAGCAAGCGGAAAGTAAACTCTAAGCAAAAGAAGAGTACAAATGAAAGTGCGGAAAAGTAAATGGGCCAGTATACAAACCCAAACTGAAAGTAAAGTACAACTCGAAAGGGAAAACAGCAACTGAAAGGTAAAAGCCGCTACACCGAGCTGTCCACTGGAAATCACACCAGAAGGGTGGGTACAGATAGCTCCTCTGCTCCACGAGTCCCGCCGTCCGCTCCGAGCACGTCCCGCCCAGTGGTCCACCTCCGGGTACCGTCCCGCTCTGCAAGCCTCAGCTAAGGTCAACGCTGTCCGTCGTCTGCAACCAACACAACGTAGTGCGGGCAAAGCCCGTGCAGGGGTGAGTATAAGCTACTCAGTAGGGACCACGATACCCCTGAAGGTCTCTCAATTCCACAAAGGATAAACCATGAAGAAGGGTACAATCACGAAGTAACAACCGACACTGCTTAGGTATATGCCCATACATATACCTAAGTCATCAATTTCAAATACGTTCCAACCTCCGAGCCCAAGTACAACTCAGTCCACACAGGAAAGTAAACGTATTCCACACAGGAAAGAAAAATGTAATCCACCCAGGATAGCACAACACAATCCACGCAGGAAAGCAACAGGATTCAGCTCACACAGGTATACTTCTTCAAAAGACGATAGAGATGATCTCTGATCCATCTAAGTCGTCGGACCCACGAAGGATCGATAGGTAACTAACCCCCGCAAAAGACCCACACAAGATCGGGCCCACACAGGACCTGTAGGCGCTGGTTCACACAGGACCGCTGAGCGCAAAGACCCACACAGGATCAGACCCACACAGGATCGGGCCCACACAGGACCTGTAGCACTGATCCACGTAGGATCGCTGAGCACTGTAGTCGTCGTCGTCGAATCCACACAGGATCGGGCCCACACAGGACCTGTAGCAGTGATCCACGTAGGATCGCTGAGTGCTGTAGTCGTTGTCTTCGAATCCACAAAGGATCTCTGTACTGTCGTCGTCGCAGTCACAATAGCAGTAGTAGCAGTAGTAGTCACAGTAACAGTCGCAACCAGCACTAGGGTTCCCGCACACAGCAAGCTCGTTCGGAGGGTCCGCTCCCCGAGCCGAGAGGCTGATACATCAACTGTCACAAAGTCCAGAGTTGATGTATCCAAAAGTTCCGTATCGTCAACAGGAACTCAACGCAATAGATGGCGCGTCGATCGGACGCCCGGTCTGAGAGTTATTGGCATTTTCGTCCCCGGGGCCCGGTTTGTTTTTAAGGCAAAACCAACCCGACCGTACTCCACCTGCGTCCAAACCTCTAGCGGAGTATGCCAAAAGATCCGTCTCACTAAGAGGAACACAACAAAGATGACGGCACGTCGATCGGACGTCCGTAGCTCAAGATATGAGCGTTTCCGCTCCGAAGGCCCTGTTGGTTTCGTGAACGAACCAACCCGGCCGAACTCAAAGTAATCTGAAACCTTTAGTGCGATAAACCGAAACGACCGTCTCGATCCAAGGATCGCATCACCGCTGACGGTTCGTCAATCGGACGTCCAGTCTGAAAGATATCAGCCTTTCCGTCTCACACCCACCCTGGGAAACTTCCCAGGAGGTCACCGATCCTGATCACTACTCTAAGCCAAGCACGCTTAACTACGGAGTTGTAACCACGTAGGCTCCCGAAAAAGAAGGTGCGCCTTGAGTATAGTATACCGAAACGACCGTCTCGATCCAAGGATCGCGTTGCCGCAGACGGTTCATCGATCGGATGTCCGTGGCTCAAGTTATGGCCAAAAGACCGAAGTCGTCTCGAAAACGGGGGGTCCGGGTCCGGGCCGACCCGGCCCGACCCCCCCTGGTCTGACCCGAACCGGGCCGACCCGACCCGGATCCGACCCGAACCGGGTCAGATCGACCCGGTCCGCTGGACCCGGCCCGGCCGGTGGCGGCGCCGGGCGCGGTCCGGCCAGCGGCGGCGCGACCAGGGGGTCGCGCATGTGCCGCACGCGGGGGGGGGGGGGGGGGGGGTAAACCCCCCCTTTTTCGGATCTCGGCCGGCGTTTCTTTCTCACGCGGGACCCGCGGGTCCCGCCACCTAACCAAACCGGCGGCCGGCGCGGCCGGCCGCCTCCGCCTTCTTCTTCTCTGCCGCGGCCGTAGCCGCGGCTCTTCCCCGATCTCCGGCGGCCGGCGAGGCCGGCCGCCTTCTGGCTGCTCCGCCGCGGCCGTAGGGCCGCGGCCTTCCTGTTCTCCAGCGCCGGCGAGGCCGGCGCCCCTGGCTGCTCCGTCGCGGCCGTAGGGCCGCGGCCCTTCTTGATCTCCGGCGCCGGCGACTCGGCTGGCCGCCGGTCGCCTCCTTGTTCCGCCGCGACCCGTCTCCGGCCGCGGTCTCTTTCGTAAACAACGACGCGGTGCGTCGGCACCGCGTTTCTTCGTCACAGCTCGCTCCGGCCATTAATTCTTTTGTTCCTGCGCGGTTGCGACGACACCGCGCTGTCTCCGCTAAATTAACACGAAAGAATAGAAGGGGGGAGAAATCAGCCGTGTTCGTGCGGTCCGGTCTCCTCCCGTTATAACGATATCAGTTGGCCAATCGTATAAACACAACAATGAAAGTTTCACAATTTTTAATAAAATTTGGAACTACGCCCAACGGATTATTCTTTCATGTTCGAGGGAATGAAAACACGTAATTTAAAAAGGACAAACCCCCTACCTTGAAAATTGACGTCACACGTCGGTTATCGCGGAGGAAGGCGTCGCGGCGTCGGACGTAGATTCCGTGGACGTCGGGGTGCGTCCGAGGAGGGAACGACGTCTCTTCACTTGTCTCTTAAGACGAAGAAGAGAGGTACGTTGTCGTTGGCGATGATTACCACGCACGGTCGGCGACTTCTCCCTTGTCGAGGAGGAAGATGAAGACGGAAGAATCCGGGACGCCGAGTCTGCGACGGTCGTGGGGATCGATGTTCTTTGTCGGAGAAGAACCGTTCTTCACATTCTTCGTCGAAGACGAAGAAGATCTTCAAGTCTCTCAACGATTCTCCCAATCCTCTCAAGTAACAAAGGAACTAACCCAAAAATAAATCAAGCTTACACTTAATTTATTAACACAACCCAACCTTTGGAATTCAAGAGTTTGAATTTCAAAAACTCAAAATTAAACTCACTTATTAATTATACATGAGTTGTATAATTAATTAAAAGTTAAGTTGTCAAGCCTTTAAGAGGGAGAGAGGGGAGTTAGGGAATTTGAGGGGTTTTTGGCACATTAAGTGCAAGGGAGTTTCAAGGGGTAAAAGAGAGTTAAGGGGAAGGTGAAGGGTTGGGGCTCATGTGGGCCCCACCTCACCTTAATCCTCACTTGGTTAGTTACGAACTTGTGATTCCACCCCAACTTCCACACTTAGGATATAACCACTTAAGAAGATAAAATAAATATTGTATCACAAATTTATTTTACTCTTCATTTCATCCAGAAAATTAAACATCTCCTCCTAGGCAAACGCAACTTCGGAAAAGGTCTTCTTAAGCGAATATCGGCGCTGCGAGTTCATCGGTTTCCTCAGATTTCATTCCGAGCACCGGATCAAAAGTTAGAAATTCCCGCTCATTCGTTCACTGAACGTACCCGAGCCAAACTTCGGAAATTGATTCCGGGCACACCGGGCCTCGGAATCAGGTGCCGTCAGAAACCGCACTCTTGTAAAATTATAAAGAAAATTAAGAAAAAATATCCCTTGAATTTTACGGGTCTTTACATGTTTAACCTTATATAAAAAATCATCTAATTATTACAGTTTGAGTGAGACATATTTCACTTTCCTTTAAATAAAATAAATTAAAGGTCTTAATCACATACAAGTGGGTTCCAATAGATATAATTTCTACCCAAGTATATTTTATGATGAAATATAATCATCCCAAAAATATTAATACAAGTGTTAGGGTAATTTTATAATATTGTTTTTACCCTTAATTACCTGATTTACCTTTAAACTGTGGTAAATAAAATTTACCATAGATACTATACCTAATGTTTTAAAATAAAAGTAGCACATTAACATAATTTGTAAATAAATATTCCAAATATTGGAAATCCATTTTCCAAATTCAAGACACAGAATTTGCAGAAATTAATTTTCAATTATTCTTCGTTGTCGAAAAAAACGGCTTTTCGTTTAAAACATTACAAAAGGTTGAAATGTTTTACCTATGAATTCAATGTAAAATACATGATGATGACATAAAATATATTAAATGGTAAAAAATATATTCTATTTATACATTCAAACCATTAAATATTATAATTTTACCATATAAATTATCTTGATGAAAAATGTTGTTTTTAATAAAAAAATTAGCGTTTACTAATCATCGAAATATGAAGGTTATCAAAATATGTCAAAAATTTATCAAACGTAATTTTTTATTTTTTATTCAAAAGAAGAAGTTTAATTTTTCAATTGAACTTATAATCTTCTCAAAATTTAGATTTAAATTGGGTGCTCCCTCAAAAGGCGACAAAACAACGTTTTTTGAAAAATACTTCTTTTATCTGAAAAATTAATTTCGTTCTCATACCATGATCTATAAAATATGTAAGATGAATGATAATGTTATAAAATTCAAAATTTGGTTAATAATATTTATAATGGATAGTTCATAACAATATAATAATAATATATTTTTGTTTTGTGAAACTCAGTATTGCGTATAACACAAGCCATCGAGGAAGGTCGCTTTGGCATGTAATGCAAGCCAAGTTAATGTTTCATGAAAGATTCATGTGGTGTTGCATATAACATAATGTAATATTATTTCATTGAACAAAATCTATAATAATTGTTTTATTCTATCATTAGTGTAACACCCCGATCTTCTACGGTATGCTTCTCTTTGAATAATACAATAGCATGTGTTGTACGCAACTTCGAGTTCTAACACATCACAACCAACCAAAATAGCCATTATGAATAGTAATACCCACTTTTTGAAATTTTATAAATTTTATTTTTCAAATGGACTTCAGTTTTGGATTCGGAATATCAAAATTATCCTAGGGGGGAATTTTTTGTATTTTTATGAATACTTTCAAATTTTGATGAATAGTTAAAAAATACTAAGTTATTGTTTAAAACCTAATTTTTATTTAAATAATAATTTATTTTAATTAAATTTATTTTAGTTCTAAATAGATAAATAATACCTATTTAATTTCAATGTAATTCATTAGAGTCAATTTGTATTAATTTTAGACATAAAAAATTTGAACATTTTACCGTCTTTTACCCACCTCCTAAGAGCTTTTTCAAATTTGCATAAAACTTAATTTTACCACTTCTGTGAGTTGAATTTCAAAAATCCGAGAGACATGTTCGATATCATTAAGTAAAATTTGGTTCAATGATATAAAAATAATTTTTGGTGAATAGTAAATTTTTTACTTTTATTTATCACGGTTAAAAGTAAATGGGGTAATTAATGGTACAAATGATATTATTTTTACCCCCAAAACAAGTACTAATTCAATTGGATAAGTGTTTATCGACCAAAAATAACCTTAGGAATAAAATATGGTCCTTTAGGCCAACTTGGATTAGATTAGAACATTTATTATTATTTAATTCAAAGAAGAGTTAAAAGTGTTAAAATCAACATTTAATAAATAATGAATTTTTAATATAGGGTTATACATAATATCAATATGATTATAAATATTCATTAGATAGATAAAAATATTTCCTACATAATTGTATTTTATTTATTATTTTTAGACATTAAATAATTTAAATTATTTATGACACAATGATGATGCAGTAATTAACTTATTAATGAATGATTAAAATAAGTGATTTTATAAATACGCAAATAAATATAATTTAATGATTTTAATGAATTAAAAAACTTTTATAGCGTAATATGACATGTTAGGAGTGATTTAATTAACTTTTTTCGATGTAATAATGCTGTTATGATTTTTTTTAAAATAAAATACCAAATAGTATCAAAATTGACATAAAAGAGTTTTCAAAAAAGTATTATATTATTAATTACTATTTTATTCCTAAAAATATAAGGTTCCTCAAAATGACTTAGATAAGATTATATATATTAATAATGAACCACTTGGGGTTCTCTTGGCTTGTTATAGTATGTTTATTAACCATATAATATTAAAATACAAAGAGACTTGGTAAATGTCAAACTAATTAAATAAGAGTTAAATATAAATGTTAAGGTTAATATAGTGACCAAAACCTATCTAAAACCTTTTTGTTGAGTGGTTTTAGACCCATATCCTCCTTAGACATTAAATAATCCATTTAGGAGCCATTAGAAACAAAATATGAATTTATTATAAAATAATATTTCTAGCTTTTCCAAAGGTGCCCCTCACCCCTCTTATAAAAGGGCACCCCCCTTCTCTCTAATTCACACCATAAAATCTATTTGGCTGGGTCACACCCTGCCAAATTACCCTCTAAACTTTCCTCACATAATCTTAGAGGAATTCCTTTAGTCATAAAGACAACCAATGGTTCTGTTTTGATCAAATCAAAAGGAATAACCCAAAAGAGATGTAATAATTTCACCACCATCTTTCAAGTTCTTTTCTTCTTCCATTTCCTCTCTCTTTGTTGTTTCCATTATAAATTAATAACTTCAGTATATTCTATATAATGTTATGTTATTATAAATATGGTACAACCATATTCAGTATTCTATTCATCCTTTCAATGGCATACCACCATACGTGTGTACGTACGACTTACCGTCTCCACGTCGTGGTGTAATTGTTATTCAATACATTATTATTTGGATGGGTATGATAATGATGTGTACTGGATGTAAATAACAAATATAAAATTATAATGATTATTTATATAT
This sequence comes from Viscum album, assembly GCA_963277665.1. NCBI lineage: Eukaryota > Viridiplantae > Streptophyta > Magnoliopsida > Santalales > Viscaceae > Viscum > Viscum album. The sequence continues at coordinate 459,584,986 of OY728167.1, read as the reverse complement.
GATATACCATCCAATTATATACGATTTTAATATCGAGATAATGATATTGTTTCTCATGCGTACGTACGGATTACCATCTCCACAAACGCGATGAGATTCATTCCCCATCCTATCCATTCGAGATGAATTTTCATTTGATTATTAAAAATAATTATTAAGGACTTGATATCATTCTGGATATGAATAATATACTACCTATCCATAACAAATATGGCATATTTAACAAACAATATAAAAGAAAATTAGTAAGTTAACACCTGAAACAACGATAATACTAAAATATTATTAACAAAGAATTATTGGAAGATCATAGTTGATATCATAATTTTGTATATGGTTTTTTTTAAAATTTAATAATAATTTTTTAACTATTATACAGGATGTTAACATACCATTGACTAAGGAAAAGTACAACGTAATTATTAATTCTACAATCCCTTCATTATCTGAGGTTGTTCAAATGTAATTATCTACTGGAACCTCTTTATCTTCCACAGCCATGTTTTTTAAAAATGTCTTTCAAAAAGTTTTTACTATTTAACAAACAATGGGTTAAATTAATTTATATCCATATTTAATCTTATATGTTTTTCAAACGAATCATTCCATCTTTTTCCAAACAAGATACTTTTTGACCTTTTGAAAAATTTAAGTTAAGAATGTTTTTTAACTTATACGGCGGGTTCGGATATTTTCTACCATTATAAAATCGTCGAAGCATCCCTTAAAATATTATAAGAATATTTTCAAAACAAATGTTTACTTTTATAATTATGTGACTTTAAATGATTTCACCAAAATCAAGAGATATTTCTCTAAATTAGTTTTGATTTCATCCATGTAAACATTATTTGATGGATTTTAAGCTGATTTGAAGTTGATTTATTATAATACAAAACATCCATATTGTATTGAAGGTTTTGTGATATTTTTGACTATGGATTTGTTATTTTTATACCATTCATAAATTATTGATAAAGTATTGATGTTTCGTACGCTAGTTTTATTACGAATGTTTATGTTATGTTTAAACCTTTTCATATGTGGAATGCATTGGACTTAGTAAGTGACGGGTGGAGCCTGTTATAGCTGTTTGATGCATCAGTATGCCTCATTATACAATCTAGTGTCTTGGTACAAGGCCATGACAAAAAATTATTTGTAGTCTTGGCACAAGGCCTTGACTATGTGGTCATGATAGTCTGGCATTATGCATTCCATAATTATGAATGTGGCTATTGATATTGCACATGATTATTTGACTAGTATAATATCCATGTGAATTGGTTAATGGAATTATTTGATTTTATCATTTCCATATATTACTGATGTCCATGTTTAAAAGGATTTTGTTTTAGTTATATATTTCCTTAAATGATTATGCTTATTTATGAAAGTTTCTGATATATTGTTATCCTTACCGAGCATCTGAGCTCACCCCATTCTATGTATTATTTTTCCCAGGATGTGAAGAAGTATATTATAACTGACCTGCAGGGATAGTCATAGGGGATATGAGTGTGGTCTATGGAGACTATGTTGTTGTAGTTTTCCACTTTATGATGTAATGTAAGACTTATGAATGTATCTAGTGTTTCCAAGGCTACAAAACTAATCCGTCATTCGAGATTTGATCTTTTTTGATCATGCCAATGATACGCAATAATGCACCGACTCTGGGATTATGGTGTCAGGGAATTGCTGTTGGTATTAGAAGAAGTTTAGTAATTAACCTTGGAAGCTAGATGTAGATAAAATTTGATTAGAGCACATAACCCTAAGATAAAATTTGAGGATTATTATAGGAGAGCATCCTAGAATTTTGGTATTGTAGATATTTTGTTTGTTTTTTGAGAAATACATCCTTGTCTAGATACGAGCAGGTAGAGGAGGCTCTATAATAGATGTAACTAGGGGTAAAACACAAAGACAGAACTTTGAGCTAGACTCGAACGGGAACTGGTGCAGGACAACGACCCTTGCTGCACACTTGTTTGCGACACTGCAGGGGGATATGCTTAGGATAATTCTAATTTTTATTACAAAAAATTATGATTGGTTTATGAGTATTTACTTCCTCAAAGAAACCATTATTATGATTATGTATTATATCGATAAATTATTCAATTTATGTTAAGTGTTTTACAAGTATGAAATTATGTATTTCGATTCATAAACTAATATAGTTTATGACACTATTTAGAAATGATGCCTAGTTGAAGGAATGGAAACCATATCAATGAACTCACTCAATGTAGGGATTTCCCTCCTGCCCAAGATAATTATAGTGGAGCTAGTGATACAACTGGTGCTTATCAGCTTATCATTATACGGGGACAACTCACTCAGGTTATGAATAATATCCTTACTTGTATAGAGCACCTTGATCCGTAGCCTAGAGGATCAATGTTAGATCGCTTCATGAGGAAACATTCACCAAAATTTAATGGGTGTAAAAATCCACTAGTAGCTGAGCAATGGATAAATTCCTTATAGAAAATATTCCAATCCTTGGGGGGTAGTGAAAGGGAAAAAGTTGTCATGGCAGTTTATCGCCTCACTGGAGATGCTGATCAATGGTGGTCATTGATTCAAAATAAAAATTGAAGATGATGAAGTATAAAATATGTAACAGAGGGTGTTTAATGAAATTATATTAGAAAAGTACTTTCTCCATGAAGATCGAGCGGATATGCAAAGACAATTTCTGAGTATAGGGAAAAAGGAGGATGAGAATGTCGTAAAGTATGAGGCTATCTTTACAAGGTTAGTGAGGCATGATGCAGATTCTATATGTATCCCAATAAGTAATATTGATCGTTTCTTTGATGATTTTAACCCATTTATCCATTGAGAATTAGTCTCACCATCCTTCTCTTCATGTGAAGATATTGTCTCATATGCTATCAAGAATGAAACGGAATTCTCTATGTCATACAACTTTAAAGAAAATAAAGAGAAGAAGAGATCTTCTGATCACTCTGGAAATAGAAATAAGGTGAAGAAGGGAATAGTTGAATATCCATTCTATAGTAAATTTGGGAGGAAACACCCTTGTACTTGTATGAAGGGTAAGGGAGTCTGTTACAAGTGTGGTGAAAAAGGATAGCAAGCTCGTGATTTCATGTAGAAGAAATAAGCTACCGATGATCAGTGCTACCATTATAGGGAGATGGGACATTATGCAAATGAATGTCCTAAGAGTTAGGGAAGCATACCTCAGAATAGGCCAAGGGATCAAGGCCAAGCTTATGTTATCACTACTGGTGAGGTTGATGCTCCTAAAGATGCAGTGGCAGGTAATTTAATGGTTTCATCAAGATTAGCCAATATTTATTTGATTATGGATCATCTCATTATTTCATTTCATCCCATTTTTCTAATAAAATTAGATATTTCCAATTTGATTTAACAAGGGAGTTTTCAGTCAAAAATCCAAAGGGTAGTATCATTGCAACAATGTGTTGTGAATCAGTTCCCATTAGAGCATATAAATGTTCTTTATCTACTGATCTCATCGTCATACCCATGATTGAATTTGATATAATCCTTGGTATGGATTCTCTTTCGGTCCATGATGTGAAAATTTATTGTAAGAAGAAAGATGTTAAAATTTTTGACGATGATAAGGAGTACCTTATCTTTAGAGCGGAAATGTCACCACTTAATTCAATCTAGATCCACCCCCAAAAGCTAAACTAAATTCAATTATTGGGGAGGAAGAGAATGCAAAAACTATGGGTGAGGAATGTAATGTTCAAATAGAGGATGTACATATTGTGTAAGAATGTGTCGATATGTTTCCAGAATATTTACCTGGACATCCTCCAGAATGAGAAATTCAGTTTTCTATTGACTTAATTCCTGGTTCATGGCCCATATCGAATACCCCTTATAGAATCGCCACTGTGGAATTAGTGGAACTAAAAAACTACTAGAGGAATTGAGTAATAAGGGAATTATTTTCCTCAATTTTTATCCATAGGGATACCATGTTCTTTTTTTAATAAGAAAGATGGATCTATGAGGTTCTGCATTGACTACAGAGAGATCAATGCTTTAACAATAAAGAACATGTATCCCCTACCTCGCATTGATGATTTGTTCGACCAAATTCATAGAGTACAATACTTTTCAAAGATTTACCTTCGATCTGGATATCATCAGTTGTGTTTGAAAAAGGAAGATATTCAAAAAACAGCATTTCGAACCAGGTACGGGCATTACGAGTTTATAGTAATGCCTTTTGGATTGACTAATGAACCCTCTATCTTCATGGATATAATGAATAGAGTTTTCAATGAATATATGGATGACTTTGTAGTGGTATTTATTAATGATATCGTTGTATACTACAGAAGCTATGAAGATCATGAAAATAACTTGCGCATTATTCTAAAGACTATTAGAAGACATGAAATATATGGGAAGTTTAGCAAGTGTGAATTTTGGCTTCAAAATTTTTCTATTCATGGACATATTGTCTTTAAGGATTGTATATTTGTTGATAATTCTATGAAAAGAGCAACCCATGAATGGACAGAACCAAAGAGTATAACATAGGTACACAATTTTATTTGTTTAACAGGTTATTATCGGCATTTCGTCCAGAATGTTTCCCGATTGGCTAACCCATTAACCAAGCTCACACTAAAGGGGTTAAATTTTTTTGGACAAAAGAGTGTAGAGAATGTTTTGAATAACTGAAGAGAATATTATTCAATTATTCTATCATGAGTCTACCATCAGGGATTGATGAGTTTTTTATTTATAGTGATGCATCAAAGAAAGGACTAGGTTGTGTACTTATGCAGAATTATAGGGTTATTGCCTATGCATCACGACAACTAAAAATTCATGAGAAAAACTATCCTACTCATGATTCTGAGTTAGTATCTGTAATCATTGATTTGAAGATATGGATACATTATCTCTATGGTGAAAAATGTGAGATATATACCGATCAAAAGAGTTTAAAGTATATTTTCTCACTGAAAGAACTCACCATGAGACAAAGAAGATGTCTTGAATTACCCAAGTATTATGATTTCACTATAGAGTACCAAATGGGGAAGGAAAATAAGTTGATATATGCTTTGAGAAAAAAAGATCATGGAGTTTCGAACAAGATGAGTGTTGAAAGGGATCCTATTTTAATGAATATAGTAAAGATGGATATCAGAATAACCACAGAAGGTGAAACAACAAAGATTTTTCAAATGGTTTCCAAACCATCTTTACTAGAAAGGATAAAAATTTCTCAAGACGATGGTGATGAATTTCAAAAGAATATTAAATATATGAATTATGGGAGATTGAGTGAATTTGTGTATAATGATGGAACCTTGAAATTTGGTAAGAGACTTTGTGTTCCCTACAAACATGATCTAAAAAGGGAATTTTTGGATGATTATCATCGTTCCAATTTATCTATACTCCCGGGGAGCACAAAGATGTATATAGATTTGAAGGAACATTTTTGGTGGGACAACATGAAGAGGGAGATCGTTGATTTTGTGTCAAGATGTATGGTTTGTCAACAAGTGAATGCTGGAAAGAAACAACCTGTAGGAGTCATGCAACCTCTTCCCATAACAGAGTGGAAATGTGATAATATTATGATGGACATTTTCATGGGAATACCAAAGACTCCTAGAATTAATGATTCAATATGGGTCATTGTTGATCATCTTACCAAGTCAGCACATTTTTTGCTATAAGAGAAGATCTACCCCTTGAATGTCTAGTAAGACTGTAAATTAATGATTTTGTAAGCCATCATAGAGTACCACTATTGATTGTTTCAGATCTTGATCCACGTTTCACATTAAGATTATAGAAAAAATTTAAGAAAGACGTGGATATTGAAATTCATTTGAACCTCGCCTACCACCGTTAAAAGTTATGAATAATCAGAATTAACTATTAAAACCATAGAAGACATGTTGATATCCGTCTCACTTGACTTTCATGGCATGTGGGAACAATATTTACCTCTGATAGAATTTCCCTATAATAATAACTTCCATTAAAGAATTCAAATGGCACCATATGAAGCGTTATATGGAAAGAGATGTCCCACACCAACCAGTTGGGATGATGTTGGTTAAAGAAAAATCGTAGGCCCAGAACATGTGGAGGAAATGATGGAAAATATGAAGGTAATACAAACCCACATCAAAGAATCTCAATGTAGGCAGAAGAGTTATGCTGATAATCGAAGGAAGGATTTGGAATTTTAGGTAGGAGATCATGTTTTCTTGAAGGTATCTCCATGGAAGGGAGTCATACGTTTCGGAAAGAAAGGTAAATTGAGTCCAAGGTACATCAGACCTTTTGAAATTCTAGAATTAATTGGGTTTGTTGCTTACCATTTGGGAATGCCGCCAAGTCCTCCAAAGTTCATGATGTGTTCCACGTATCACAGTTGAGAAAATAAATGCCAAACCCAACACATGTACTCACCTATGGGGATTTAGAACTGAACCCTGATCTATCTTATTGTGAAGAGCCCATCAGGATTCTTTATACAAGAGGACAAGTATTGAGGAACCGGAAAACTTGTCTAGTAATGGTTCTATGGAGAAATAATAAGATGGAAGAGGCGACGTGGGATCCCAAGGAACTTATGGTAAGAACCGCCTGAGTCTTTTTTTGTAGTAATATTCTAGAAATTTTGTGGAAGAAATTATTTGAAGTAGGGGAGAATGTAACACCCCAAGATTCCACGGTATTCTTCTCTTTGAATGATACAATAGCGTGTGTTGTACGCAACATCAATTTATAACACACCACAACCAACCAAACAAGCCGTTATGATTAGTAATACGTAGTTTTTGAAATTTTATAAATTTTATTTTTCAAAATGGACTTCATTTTTGGATTTGTAAAATCTAATCAGCCTAGGGTAAAATTTTTTATTTTTCTGAAAAATTTCAATTTTTGATGAATGGTGTAAAAACACCATGTAATAGTTTAAAACCAAATTTTTATTTAAATAATTATTTATTTTATTTAAATTTATTTTGGGTCAAAATCGATACATAATACCTATATAATTTCAATGTAATTCGTTATAGTCAATTTATATTAATTTTAGATATAATAAAAATTAGTACTTTTTACCATCTTTTACCCACCTCATAGGAGCTTTTTTAAATTTGAATAAAACATTATTCTACCGGTTTTCTAAGTAGAATTTCACAAATCCGAGAGACAAAGTTTATATTAGTATGTAATATCTGGTTCAATGAGATATAAATAATTTTTGGTGAATAGTAACTTTTTACTCTTATTTACAAAGGTTACAAGTAAATAGGCTGATTAAAGGTAAAAATGATATTATTTTTTCCCTAAAAAAGGTCCTAGTTCTATTGGATAAATGTTTCTAGACCAAAAAAAACCTTAGGAATAAAATATTATCATTTAGGTCCACTTGGATTAGATTAGGAAATTTATTTTTATTTAATTTAAAGAAGAGTTAGAAGAGTTAAAATCAAAGTTTAATAACTAAAAAAATTTTAATATAGGATTAATAAAAAGATAAATTGAATTATAAATATGAAATCTAAATCTAAAAATATTCCTATATAATGGGATTTTATTTATAATTTTTATACATTAAATAATTTAATTTATTTATGACACAATGATGATGAAGTAATTACCTTATTAATGAAGGATTAAAATAAATGATATTATAAATACCCAAATAAAAATAATTTAACGATTATAATGAATTACAAGAATTTTATAGGTTAATATGACTTGTTATAAATGATTTAATATACTTTTTTGGATGTAATAATGCTGTTATTATTTTTACAAAAATAAAATACCAAATAGTGTCAAAATTGACATAAAAGAGTTTTTAAAACAAATATTATATTATTAATAATATTTTCTTCTAAAAAATATATGGTTTAGATAAATGTCTTAGACAAGATTATATATTTTAATAATGAACCACTTGGGGTTCTATTGGTTTGTTATAGTATGTTTATTAACCATATAATAAAAAAAATACAAAGAGACATAATAAATGTCAAAATAATTAACTAAGAGTTAAATCTAAAAGATAAGGTTAATGTAGTGACACAAACCTATCGAAAACCTATTGGTTGAGTGGTTTTCGACCCATACCTAACTTATTATTTAAATTATCCATTTTTTATCCATTAGAAACCGAATATGAATTTATTATTAAATAATATTTCTAGCTTATCATAAGGTGCCCCTCACCTCTCTTATAAAAGGTCACTCCCCCTTCTCTCTAATTCACACCTTCAATGCCATTTGGATCGGCCAACCCCTACTACAATACCCTCTCAAATTCGCTCAGTTCCTCCTAGAGTCCTTTCTTTAGTTAGTAATACAACCTAATGAGCCCTTTTGATCAAATCAAAAAGAAGAACCCGAAGAAGAGGTAATCATTTCACCAACCTCTTTCAAGTTCTTTTCTTCTTCCACTTCCTCTTTCTTTGTTGTTTCCATTCTAAAATAATAACTCCAGTATATTCTATATACTGTGATTTTATTATAAATATGGTACAACCATATTCATTATTCTATCCATCTGTTCAATGACATGTCACCAAAGGTGCGTACGTACGACTTACCGTCGCCACGTCGTGGTGTAATTGTTATTCAATACATTATTATTTTGATGGGTATGATAATGATGTGTAATTGATGAAAATAATAAATATAACATTATAATTATTATGTATACATGATATACCATCCAAATATATACGATTTTGATATCAAAAGAATGATATTATTTCTCGTGCGTACGTACGGATTACTGTCTCCACGAACGCGATGAGATTCATTCCCCATCGTATCCATTCAAGACTAATTTTCATTTGATGATTAAAAATATTTTTTAGGGACAAGATATAATTCTGGATACAAATAGGATACAACCTATCCATAATAATAATGTATTATGTAACAAAACATATAGAAGAAAACGAGTATGTTAACACCCAAAACGATGATAATACTAAAATATTATTAACAAAGAAATATTAGAAGATCATATATGATATCATAATTATGTAGATGGTTCTTGTGTAATTTATTAACTATGTTTTAATTATTATATAGTATGTTAAAAATCCATCGACTAAGGAAAAGTACAAGGTAAGGGTGAATTCTACAATCTCTTCATTATCCGAGGCTGTTCATATGTAATTATCTACTAGAACCTCTTTATCATCTACATCCATGTTTCTTAAAAATTCCTTTCAAAACTTTTTTATATTTACTAGAAAATGGGTTAAATTAATTTATACCCTTATTTGATCTTATACGTTTTTGAAAGGGATATTTTTATCCTTTTCCAAACAAGGTACTTTTTGACCTTTCGACAAAATTAAGGTAAGAATATATTTTTTTATATACGGCAGGTGCGACTATTTTTCACCGTTATAAAATCGTGGAAGCTTCCCTTACAAGACTATAATAATATTTTCAATATAAATGTTTTCTTTTATAATTATATTATTTTAAATGATTTCAAAAAAAGAAAGAGATATTTCTTAAAAGTAGTTTTGATTTCATCCATGTCAACATCCTTTGATGGATTTTAAGATTATTTTAAGTTGATTTATTATGATACAAAACTTCCTTATTTTATTGAAGGTTTTGTGATATGATTGACTGTGGGTGTTTTTTATACCATTCATGGTTTACGGATAAAGTAATGACATTTGGTATTCTAGTTTTAATACGAATGTTTAAGTTATGGTTAAACCTTTTCATATGAGGAATTCATTAAACATTGTAAGTGGAGGATATAGCCTAATATAACTCCTCGATGCATCGGTATGTATCATGAGACAAACTAGTGTCTTGCCACAAGGCCATGACAAAAAATTATATGTAGTCTTGGAACAAGGCCTTGACTATGTGGTTATGATAGTCTAGAATTATGCATTCCATAATTATGAAAGTGGATATTGATATTGCATGTGATTATTCAACTAGTAGAATATCCATGTGAATAGGTAAATGGAATTATTTGATTTTCTCTTTTCCATATATTACTGAAGTTCAAGTTTAAAATGATTTTTTTAGTTATACATTGCCTTAAATGTTTATGTTTATTTATGAATGTTTCTGCTATATTGTTATATTTACTCAGCATCTGAGCTCACCCCTTTCTATGTTTTATTTTTCCCAGTACGTGAAGAAGTATTTAATGACTGGCCTGCAGGGATAGTTAGAGGGGATATGAGTGTGGTTTATGGAGACTATGTTGTTTTAGTTTTTCACTTTATGATGTAATGTAAGACTTATAACTGTATCTAGTGTTTCTAAGTCTACTAAACTAATCCATCTTTCCAGATTTGTTCTTTTGTGGTCATGCCAATGATACATAATAATTCATCGACTCTGGGATTTTGGGGTTGGGCTGTTACAATTAGAACTTGAAATTGTAATTAGAACAATCCAAAAATAGTGTTGTGTATACTTCAAGACAAAATGGTGTGGCATATAACGCAAGCTAGTCTTTGTGTAGCGTACAACACAAGAAATAAATAAAATTAAAAATAATCTTTCTCATAAAATTTTGGGGAGTTACAGATTTCATACTTGTTACTTGTTTTTTTTCAAGTTTATTTTAGGCTGCATTTTGATTAATCAGGAAAGTATAACTATCTTATATTTCCTTGTACTTCTTTATACTCTGATCAGTAAGATTCTATATGCTTTAGGGTAGAATCTTTTTGTTGTAAAATTTTCTTAAGTTTCATTTCTGGAACCATATTTCTGGAATCTGGCATGTTTGTAGAACCAAGAGGTTTTCTGAATTTACCTTGTTTAACATTTTTAAACAAAGTTTTCCTTAAGGATAGAAACTAATGTTTTATTCCAAATTTAAATGTCCCAAAATATTTTTAAAGTATACAATTCACCCCCTCTTGTATTTGAGAATCTACATCATATTTTGATCATTCATTTGGTATCAAAGGAGATCTCTGAAACACTTATATTCCCATAATAGTTTTTCTTTATCATGTTTTTATTGTTCTAATTTTTCCTTGATTACAATTTTTTCTATTAAAAAGTTTTTTGTGGAAAGATATTTTTCTATTAGATGGCAGGAATGAATTTTGGATCGATTAACAATCTAAATCCTAATAGAACACCTATTTTTTGGTAATGATTATGAATATTGGAGAGATCATATTAAGACTTTTGTTATTATTACTGAAGTGGGAAACTTTTTTATTCATACTGGAGATTACAAGATTCCTAATAAGGAAGTCAGAACTTTTACTGACCAAGAAAAGTCAGAATATCAACTATACTACAAGGTACACAATACTTTGTTGTGTTCCATGACCAATAATATATATAGTCAGAGTTCTTCTAGTGAAGCTGAAAATTGTATCATGAAGAAGTTAGAGGTTACTCATTTTGGAACATAAAAATTCATAGAAACTAGAAGAGTTTTTCTGAGAAGAAGAATATCATGGATTTCTATTTCATTATAGAGAACCAGTATGAAATGTACAACAATGGTTTATGATTATTGTTAATAGTTTATAATCAATGGGTGAAAAAGTACTTGATGATGAACCACTTATGGACAGTATTATTGATATCATGCCTAATGAGTGGGAATATAAGGCTATTGATGAGAATAGGAAAGTATCTATAATTACACTTGATGAAATTTTTGGAACTCTTCTTCAACATGAGACTAGAATGAAAAGAGATTCTGATATAAATAAGAAGAAAAATGGAAATGGAATTATAGATTTTACTACTAATGTATCTAATACATCTAAAGGGTTATAATATCTATGTCTAAGAAAGTCACTTTTTTATCTGAATCCAGTGAAATTGAAAACTCTGAGAAAGAACTAGCTAATCTTGCTCAAAGGATGAACAAGATAGTTGGAAAGAAAGACATTCAGTAAATATTTAAGATGAAATAATGAAAAGAAAAGAAAGTCTCAGGAGTTACTTGTTATGAATGTAATAGAGCAGGTTAGATACGACCATATTGTCATATTCTTAAGAAAAAGGATCGAAAAGAAAAACATTCTTAACGGAATAGAAATAAGTACTACAAGGATAATGAAAAGATTGTTTTGAAAGATAATGACACCTGGTGTGCAAATGGTGGAGATTATTCTAATTAATCCTCAGAGTATGAAATATCTAGTCAGACGAATCTTGGTTTACTAGTCATATTACATATTGAAAATAATTGTCTAATGGCTAGGGTACACAATGCTGAATCCATCACAAATGTGTCTTTGAAAGAAAATTATATTGATAATAAATATTATGAGTCTTTAGATAAATAATCTTCTTCTGATGAAGATAATAACTTACCTACTTATGAAGATGATTCAAGGTTTTCTAAACATTTTTAGAATGAAAATTACAAATTCATGAAAAATAATGATAAGGAAAACTCCATAATTTCTATTATTTCTAAGGAATTAGCATCTCTTTATAGAGATATTGATAAGAAAACTTTTGATTTTGAATGTATTTACAAAAACCCTGAGGAACTTAATTCTGACAAGGATAAACATTCTAAGGATCTTAAAAATGCAATATCTAAGAAAATTATTTTAGAGACTAACTCTAGTTCTAAAATATATGTTTTTAGGATAAAAATCTGGTTATTAAACTATTTTCTGAAATTTTTTCCTTCAGAATGTGTTTGTTAAACATTGCTAATGGTAAGTAAATCTTCAACAAGAGGTATTTCCAAATATGATCTCTAAGTAATCGTTCTGGATTTGGTTATTCCCATTCTAAACCAGTTTTCAGTCATAATTATTTTATTCCCCTAAGTTCTCTGTAGAGACCCAAAGCTTGATGTACATGGACATTACATTACGTTTGCAGAATACATAATACAAGACAGAAACAGACGCCCAAAGATCGTATTAGTTTAGTGTCTTTGGAAACTCAGAACGTAATCTTCTAATCATGGTGAAAGATCTTTAACATCTCCCATAATGATATTCCAATTTTGGTTTTATTACCTAAAACCATTCATTATATCCTGGGGAAAATAAAACATAAAAAGGGTGAGCTCAAATACTCAGTAAGGGTAAACAAAGAGAACATAAGACAATCCATTAACATTTAAATTAAAAAACTTGAACATAAAATCTAAACATCAAAATCTTGAGAAAAGACTTAAATCTTGGAAGTAAGTTTGGAATATATCATAATGGATAATCAATCATGATAAAATATGATGTGAATAAATCCTCATATTGTGGCAACCATTAAGCACATGTTATGATTTCCATAGTAGCCAAGGCATTACAGTCATGACCATATTAGTGGACAAAGTCCCTTTCTAAATCGAGTTCATACCTCGTTTCAGTCCTATAACACTCAATTAGATTAACTTACCATTCCATCCACGTCTATCTCATCAGATATAAATCTTTACCCAATTAATTGGAGGGAGATATAGGTCCCACCCATCCCATAATGAAATAATTCTTACTTGTGCCACACAATAAACATAAATCATTCATCATAACCCAAAGAATAAAACAGGTTTCATAAACATCAGCCCATCATAACATAATCCATATAAAACAAATGGATATCATTTCATCATAATAAAAATAAAACCATGTAAATAATAGAGTCATTATACTTGAAATATAAGCATACTGAATAATTTCATCTTAGATGGAAAATAGTCTTTATAAAACACTTGAAATTAATTCTTGAGGAAAATATCCTTCTTCAAAATCATTTTATTTTCACCAAATGCCATGAAATTTTAAAAGAAAACGATTTTTTTGTAAATAGTCATGAAATCTTGTAGAGTAATCTTCATTAAGAAAAGGAGTTATGAAACCGTAAAAATCTGTTCATGGTGTATAAGTTAAAAATAACATTATCAGCGTACTTTTGTCGGAAAGTCAAAAAGTACCTCGTGTGGTAAAAAAATATAAGATTACTTTTATAAAATGTTGTAAAATACAAAAATGGGTATAAGGATATTAAACACACATGAATGTTTTTATAAAACAGGGACATGGATGATATCAAAAACCTCAGTAAAAACCTACGAATAAACAATCTCGGATAAGAGCGAGATTAGAACAGTTATCCCTTACCTTATGTCCAATATGCATCATATGTATCTGAGACACCTATATAATGATTAAAATAATTTCATTGACTTATTATAGAATCATATTCATTGTCATGATGTCATATATTGTTTACTTATGACTTTATATTTCCCGTTCTTTTGTAAATTCGATGTAAAAGCAGTGATTTGGGTAAAATCGTTTCATTTATTATACATGTTTTTACTTGTTGTTGTTGATATTATTACTTATATCCTGATTTACTTAATAATATAATGTAAAAAATGATTTATATATAATATATATTCAGCATATACATATATATATGATAGATCGGTAGATGGAATGAAAGACACTGTTCGTGGAGATGGTTGGCCGTACGTACGCATGAACGCTGTTTTTATTTCTTTATTGAATTGAATGGAATTAAGAAGATGACACACACATATATATACATAAATCCAGTACCATTATTATGTAATATATTTCATTATAATTCATTATATATACTTTATAATCATTCATGAGTGGTTAACATGGAGAATGAATCTCATCGCGTCGTGGAGACGGTAGTCCGTACGTACGCACGAGTGATGATATAACTCTCATGATCTTGGAATTGTATTGAAGTGTATGTATTATATTTCAGAATAAATATCACTTTACTATAATCATATATAGTTATTTATTTACACCATTATACCCATCCAAGTAAGGTGGTGGTCGTAAACAGATTACACCACGGCATGGAGACGATATTCCATACGTACACATGCACGATGATTTCGTTTTCCATAGGATGGATAGAAGGTGAAATAGGGTTGTTTAATATTTATAATAACAAATAAGTATATAATTATTTCTTATGTTATTAATTTATAATGAGACAACTAAAGAAGAAGAAGTAGAAGAAGAATGAAACTTGAGAGAATCGGAAGAAGAGATTTCCTCTTCTTCGACCCACCTCATTTATGATTCCCCTTAAGGAAGTAGATTTGGTCTTTTGAGTAGACCATGACCTCCATAATGTTTCTAGGGAAGTATAGAAGAGAAATGGTTAGGGTTTGGCCGAGCTTCATGGCTCAAAAGGGTGTGAAGAGAAGAGGAAGGGGTGCCCTTCTTATAATGGAGGAGAGGGGCACCTTTGGAAAAACATAAAATATTATTTTATAATAAAGTCCTATTATGTTTATAATAGGTCCAAATTTATTTATTTCAAAGCTAAAGTGAGGATGGGTCTAAATACTCTAAACCAATAGGTTTTAGACAAGTTTAGGTTACTATTTTAACCTTATCTTTTATATTTACTCTAAGTTAAATAATTTAACTTTTACCGTGTCCTCTTGTTTTCTTATACTATATGGTTCATAAATATACTATAACCATCCAAAAGAACCCCAAGAGGTTAATTATTAATACATATAACCTTATCTATGTCATTTTACAGAAACATAGATTTTTAAAAATATAATAACAATTAATAATATAATATTTGTTTTAAAAACTATTTTATGTCAATTTTGACACTACTTGGTAATTGATTTTTGTGAAAAACATAACAGCATGATTAGTTCGAAAAAAGATAATTAAATAAATACTAACAAGTCATGTTAACCTAGAAAATTAGTTTAATTCATAAAATGTCTCAAATTACATTTATTTGGGTATTTATAATATCAATTATTTTAATATTTTATTAT
The DNA here is from genome assembly GCA_963277665.1 of Viscum album. Taxonomy (NCBI): domain Eukaryota; kingdom Viridiplantae; phylum Streptophyta; class Magnoliopsida; order Santalales; family Viscaceae; genus Viscum; species Viscum album. The sequence continues at coordinate 459,569,187 of OY728167.1, read as the reverse complement.
TTAGGTAATTACTGCATCATCATTGTGTCATAAATAAATTATTATTTAATGTCTAAAAATTATAAGTATAATATAGTTAGGTAGGAAATAGTTTTATATTTTTAATTAATATTTATAGTCCAATTTATCTTATTTATAACCCAATATTAAAATTTTTTAGTTATTAAACTTTGATTTTAACTATTTTAACTCTTCTTTAAATAAAATTATATTAAATGTACTAATCTAATCAAAGTGGACCTAAATGGTAATATTTTATTCCTAAGGTTTTTTGGTCGAATTAAACTTATCCAATAGAATTAGGACATGGTTTAGGGTAATAATAATATCATTTTTATCCTTAATTGCCCTATTTACTTTAAACCCTGGTAAATAAAACTAAAAAGTTACTATTCACAAAAAATTATTTTTATCTTATTGAACAAAATTTTACTCCTTGATATTGACCGTGTCTATCAGATTTTCGAAATTCCACTCACAGAAGCTTTAAAATTATGTTTTATGTAAATTTTCAAATTCTCCTAGGAGGTGGGTAAAAGAAGGTGAAAAGTTCAATAAAATTTTAATATATCTAAAATTATTATAAAATGAATAAAATGAATTAAATTGAAATTATATTATTATTTTTTATGAATTTTTACCTAAAATAATTTTAAATAAAATAAATATTTATTTAAATAAAATTTTGGGTTTTAAATAGTAACCGAGTGTTTTCACTATTCATCAAAAATTGAAAGTTTTCAGAAAAATACCAAAAATGCACCCAAGGCTAATATCGATATTCCAAATACAAAAATGAAGCATATTTTGAAAGATAAAATTTATATAATTTAAAAAAGTAAGTATTACTATTCATAACAGCTTGTCCATAATAATATTATAATAATATCTCGTTTAGTAAAACTTGGTATTTCGTATAAAACATGTTGTCATGAAAGGTCGTGGTTGCATGTAATGAAATCCATGTTAGGGTTGCGTGTAGTGCAAGATTCATTTGTTGTTTCATATAATAGAATCCAACCATATTTCATTTATACATTGAGTATATATACATACACTCAATGTTGCGTGAAATAACATCTATCAAACGAACTTGAAATTGTGTGTAACATGATCCAAGATTAGTGTTTTTTATACTATAATATAATACGATGTTGCCTATAGAACAAGATAATTTTGGTTCCGTGTAAAACAAATGACATCAATGAAATTAAAAATAATAATTCTCATAAAATCTCGGGTTGTTACATTCTACCCCCTTAAAATGAATTTCGCCCTCGAAATTCATCGGGGTTATAAATCGTTTACTACTTGAAATTTTATTTAATAGAAATCCACATCCTAAAAAGGAATACTAAAGATTAATTTTAAAAAAGAATGTTTAAAACATAATGGTTACCCAAATTAACTTATCCCTGGGTTTCCACATTGGAGAACATAGGTGAAAATATGGATATGTAAGAGAAATCTAACCGTCAAGTTCTGATGGAGAGTGGTAGAGGACATGGCTATGAAAAATCCAATAATCACAAAGCCATAAATTTTTTATGATCTAATGTACCATATGATTCATCATATATAAGAGTACTAGAACAACATTTTGGTTTCCAAGATCATTTCCCTAACATTGATGAACTTTTACATAAGGAGAAATACTTACTTGATTTTAGTGTAATATCATTGTTGGTCATTCCATGAACAATTTACACTTCATCTATATTTAATGAAATGAATCTCAATTTTTCATTCATGAAGTGTTAGCAGATGATGCTATAGAATGATAAGTCATCCCATCTATTTCTATAACAAAAATGTTAGCATAAGTTATTAAATATACATAAGTCCATCTATGTTGAGATTAATCATATATGATTCCATCAATGGACTTATACATCATCTATCATACCTCTTAATAAAATAAAACTTGTTTTTACTAACAAGGGACTTCCTATAGTCCAGTGGTATGCTATAAAGGCATGTCACACTTCGGTTGTGGGTTCGATTCCCACAGCCTTGCCCGACGCGACGGGTTGTCACCCGTCGTGCAGGTTGTCCTTTTTTCTAAAACAACATTATTATTACATTGCATAAATAATATCGAAAAAATTTCTAGCCTTAAACAATTCTATCTGATGTCCAACGTAATCCATTCCAACCATTAAGATTATCGAAAATACTTTTGTCCAATATTATAGTATAAAAAAACGATTACTAGAAATGTCATCAACCAATCATGTGAATACCATCATTTATCCCCCATATAAGATATATCTTGTTGGTCACATTCTAAACATGTGAATACCTTAATCATGTATTCTCTTGAAAAATGAATACACATTGAACCTTAGTGAAAACATGAATGCTGTCAAAAGTTAACTCTTTCCACATACCAATATCCCAAAATATTTATATACTCAAACCATGATATCACATTGTCCTTATATCATCCATGAGCTCATCAATAGTATAAAACATCTCATTATCTCCTAATCCCTTCATTATGCGCATATCATCTAATTTCCAAAAATATATGAATTAAACTTTCATGGTTACCGGTACCATTCAACATATACTTTCAAATACTTTAGAAAAAACAATAGTGTAACAATACTTATATGTGTCTTTATTCAATCGTACCATTAAATTACATATACAACATAACTCTTGATAAACATACAATCATTCCACTACCATCTTAATCCACTGACTGAGCTTCCTCATTTCTTTCATCTCATATATCATTTGTAGTCTCTTCATTATCATCAACATAAATACTACCCAAACGACCATGCTAATTCTCTTCATGAGATTTTCCCTTATGGAATTGGTTTGTATAGTGCCCATACATTCCACATTTAAAACATTTAACCAGTATTGATGTCTTATAAATACCATTATCGTTGTCCATGGTGTTAACTGAACCTTTTCCTTTACAATTACTGGCATTGGGACTTTCTTTTCCACACCCAAAGCATCTTCATGTTCCTTTTATACATTCTCCCTCATGCCTCTTCCCACATGATTTAGATGAGGGGAATTGAACTTTCTTTCCTCTACGATCATCATGAAACTCCATCTTTCTCTTATTATATGAGTTAGGATACTTACCAAAGTTGGGATTATTGATCATATTATGAGATTGCTGATTAGTAATAATAACGATGTTTGGACTTCCAGATCCAATTTCATTTGGTTTCTCATGAAGAATATCATTCCATTTTCTATCATATCCTCCATTATCGTGAATCTTCCAGTTTCCAGCCATTTTCTAAAACCCAAAAAGAATAGTGTGAGTGGAAATAATCATGCTAGAAAAACAGCATAATAAAGGGGGATTACCTTCAATATATAACACATTATGTTTAATTCTAATAACATTACCGTAATTCTAGGACTATAACCTATATGTATACTTAACCTTAGAGACATCCCCAGACATACCATAGAAATATCTCTAGGGATCTCACTAAAGTTCTTGCATCCTAGTTTCCAAAGGATAACTAAACCTTCACTCTAATAAAAAATATAGATATCAAAAGCATGATGTACAAGGACATTACATTACTTTTGCGGAATACTTAATTCATGACAAAAACAGACGCCCAAAGATCATATTAGTTTAGTGTCTTTGGAAACATAGAACGTAATCTTCTAATCATGGAGAAAAATCATCAAAATCTCCCATAAAGATCATCTCCTTTTGGTTTTCTAACCTGAAACCTTTCTTTATATCGTATGGAAAATAAAACATAAAAATGGTGAGCTCAAATTCTCAGTAAGGGTAAACATAGAGAACATAAAACAATCCATAATCATTTTAATGAAAAAACATGATCATAAAATCTAAACATAAACATCTTGAGCAAGGAAATAAATATTAGATGTACGTATGGAGTATATCATAATGGATCATCAATCATGATAAAATAGCATGGGAATACAACATGTAATTGTGGAAACCATTAAGCACACATTATGATTTCCATAGTAGCTAAGGAATTACTGCAATGACCATCTTAGTGGATAAAGTCCCTTTCTGAATAAATTTAACTCCTCGTTTCAGTCCTGTAACACTAAATCGTATTAACTTACCATTACATCCACGTCCATCTCATGAGATATAAAACATTAGACAATGCATTGGAGGGATATATATGACCCACCCATCTCATAATGAAATCATTCTTACTAGTCCCACAAAATAAACATTAATCATTCATCATAACCCAAAGAATAAAACAGGTATCATAAACATCATCCCATCATAACATAATCCATATAAAACAAATGGATATCATTTCATCATAATAAAAATCAAACCATGTAAATAAAAGAGTCATTATACTTGAAACATAAACATACTGAATAATGCCATCTTGGATGGAAAATAGTTGTTATAAAACACTTGAAATGAATGCTTGGTGAAAATATCCTTTCTTCTTCAAAATTATTTTATTTTCACAAAATTCCATTCAATTTTAAAAGAAAAGGATTTTTTTGAAAATATTCATGAAATATTGTAGAGTGAGCTTCATTAAGAAAAGGCGTTATGAAACCATAAAAATCTATTCATTGCGTATAAGTTAAAAATCACATTCTCCTCATAGTTTTGTCGGAAAAGTCAAAAAGTTCCTTGTGTGGTAAAAAAAAGTAAGATTCCTTTCATAAAATTTGGTAAAATTAAAAAATGGGTAAAATCCCATTGAACATACATGAAAACATTTTTAGAAAATAAGTACGTGGATGATAACAAAAACCACAGTAAATACCTACGGATAAACAATCTCGGATAAGAGCGAGATTGGAATAGTTATCCCGTACCTTATTTCTGATATGCTTCATATGTATCTGAACCTCCTGTATAATGATTTAAATAATGTCATTGACTTATTACATAATCATATTCATTTTTATGATATCATATATTGTTTACTTATGACCTTATATTCCCCATTCTTTTGTAAATTCGATGTAAAAGAAACGATTTGGGTCAAATCGTTTCATTTATTGTACGTGTTTTGACTTGTTGTTATGGATATTATTACATATATCCTGATTTTCTTAATTCCAGGATGTAAAAAAGTATTTATATATAATATATATTCATCATATACATATATATATGATAGATCGATAAATGGAATGAAATACACCGTTCATGGAGACGGTAGGCCGTACGTACGCATGAACGCTATTTTCGTTTCCTTATTGAATTGAATGGAATTAAGTAGATGACATAAATATATATATACATAAATCCAGTATCATTATTATTTCATATATTTCATTATTGTTCAGTATATATACTTTAAAATTATTCATGAATGGTTAACATGGAGAATGAATCTCATCGCATCGTGGAGACGGTAGTCCGTACGTACGCACGAGTGATGATATCATTATCATGATCGTAGAATTGTATTGAAGTGTATGTATAATATTTCAGAATCAATATAAGTTTACAATATTCATATATAGTTATTTATTAACACCATTATACCCATCCATTTAAGGTGGTGGTCGTAAACAGATTACACAACGTTGTGGAGACGGTATTTCGTACGTACGCACACACAGTGATTTATTTTTCCGTAGGATATATAGAAGGTGAAATAGGGTTGTTTCATATTTATAAAAACATACAAGTATATAATTAATAATTATGTTATTACTTTATAATGAGAAAACTAAAGAAGAATAAGTATAAGAGGAAGGAAACTTGAGAGAATTGGAAGAAGAGATTACCTCTTCTTTGACGCACCTCATTTAAGATTCCTCTTAAGGAAGTAGAGTTGGTCTTTTGAGAAGAGAAGAACCTCCATAATGATTCTAGGAAAGTATAGAATTGAAATGGTCAGGGGTTGTCTGAGCTTCAAGGCTCAAAAGGGTGTGAAGAGAAGAGGTAAGGGGTGCCCTTTTTATAATGGAGGAGAGGGGAACCTTTGAAAAAACATAAAATATTATTTTATAATAAAGTCCTATTCGGTTTATAATATCCCAAAATTTATTTATTTAGAAGATAAAGTGAGGATAGGTCGAAATATACTCACCACATAAGTTTTAGATAAGTTTAGGTTACTATTTTAACCTTATCTTTTATATTTAACTCTAAGTTAAATAATTTAACGTTTATCGCGTCTTCGTGTTTTCTCACACTATATGGTTAATAAAAATTCTATAACAAACCAAAAGAACCCCAAGAGGTTAATTATTAATATATATAACCTTATCAAAGTCATTTGTCAGATCCTTACATTTTTAAGAATATAATAACAATTAATAATATAATATTTGGTTTAAAAACTATTTTATGTCAATTTTGACACTACTTGGTAATTGATTTTTGTGAAAATCATAACAGCATGATTAGTTAGAAAAAAGATAATTAAATCAATAATAACATGTCATATTAACCTATAAAATTAGTTTAATTCATAAAAAGTCTTAAATTACATTTATTTGGGTATTTATAATATCAATTATTTTAATATTTCATTATTTATGTAATTACTGCATCATCATTGTGTCATAAATAACACAAATTATTTAATGTCAAAAAATTATAAATAAAATACCATTAGGTATTAAATCTTTTTATATTTCTAATGAATATTTATAGTCGATTTTATATTATTTATAACCCTATATTAAAAATGTTTTAGTTATTAAAATTTGATTTTAACTTTTTTAACTCTTCTTTAAATAAAATTAAATTAAAAGTCCTAATCTAATCCAAGTGGACCAAAATGGTCATATTTAATTCCTAAGGTTTTTTTGGTCGAATTAAACTTATCGAATATAATTAGGATTTGTGTTAGAGTAATAATAATATCATTTTTACCCTTAATTACCCTATTTACTTTTAACGTGGTAAATAAATGTAAAAAGTTACTATTCACCAAAAATTATTTTTATTTTATTGAACCAGATTTTACTCCTTGATAGTAACCATGTCTCTCGTATTTTCGATATTCCAATCACAGAAGCTATAAAATTAAGTTTTATGGAAATTTTCAAATTATCGTAAGAGTTGGGTAAAAGACGATGAAAAGTTCAATAAAATTTTAATATATTTAAAATTATTATAAATTGACTCATATTAATTACATTGAACATATATAGGTATTATTTATCAATTTTTACCTAAAATAAATTTAAATAATATAAATAATTTTTTAAATAAAAATTTGGTTTTTAAATAGTAACCCAGTGTTTTCATTATTAATCAAAAATTGAAAGTTTTCAGAAAAATACCAAAACTTCACCCTAGGATAATTTCGATATTCCAAATCCAAAAATGAAGTCCATTTTGAATGATAAAATTTATAAAATTTCAAAAAGAGGGTATTACTATTCATAACGGCTAGTTCATAATAATCTTATAATAATATCTTATTTAGTGGAACTTGGTATTGCGTATAACACATGCTATCATGAAAGGTCACAGTTACATGTAGTGAAAATCAAGTCAGGGTTGCATGTAGTGAAAGATTCATTTGTTGTTATTTATAATAGAATCCAACCATATTTCGTTTATGCATTGATTATATATATACATTCACTCAATGTTGCGTGAAATAACTTCTATCAAACAAACTTGAAATTGTGTATCACACGGTCCAAGATTAGTGTTGTGTATACTACAAGCTAATACGTTGTTGCGTATAGAACAATATAATTTTGGTACCACGTACAACATAAGACATCAATGAAATTAAAAACAATAATTCTCATAAAATCTCGGTTTGTTACATTCTACCCCCCTTAAAATGAATTTCAACCTCGAAATTCATCAGGGTTATAAATCGTTTACTACTTGAAATTTTCTTTAATAGAAACCCACATCATAAAAATGAATACTAATGCTTAATTTTAAAAACTAGTGTTTGAAAAATAACGGTTACCCAAATTAACTTATCCCTGGGATTCCACATAGGATAACATAGTTGAAAATATGGACATGGAAGAGAAATCTAACCGTCAAGTTCTGATGGAGAGTGGTAGAGAACATGGCTATGAAAAATCCAATAATCACAAAGCCATAAATTTGTGATGATCTAAGGTACCATCTGATTCTTCATATATGAGAGTACTAGAACAACATTTTTGGTTTCCATGATCATTTCCCTAACGTTGATGAAATTTTACACAAGGAGAAATACTTACTTGATTTTAGTGTAATATCATCGTTGGTCATTCCATGAACAATTTCCACTTCATCTCTATTTAAATAAATCAATCTGAATTTTTTATTCATGAAGTGTTAGGAGATTATGTGATAGAATGATAAGTCATCCCATCTGTTTCTATCACAAAAATGTTACCATAAGTTATTAAATATACATAAGTCCATCTATGTTGAGATTAATCGTATATGATTCCAACAATGGAGTTATACATCATCTATCATACCACTTAATAAAATAAAACTAGTTTCTACTAACCCGGGACTTCTTGTAGGCCAGTGGTATGCGATAAAAGCCTGTCGCACTTCAGTTGTGGGTTCGATTCCCACAACCTTGTCCGACGCGATGGGTTGTCTCCCGTCCTATAGGTTTTCCTTTTATCTAAAACTAAATTGTTATAACATTCCATAAATAATATCGAAAAAAGTTCTATCCTTAAACAATTATATCTGATTTCCAACTTAATCTATTCCATCCTTTATGATTATCGAAAATACATCTGTCTAATCTTATAGTATAAAGAAAAGGATTACTGGAAATTTCATCAACCAAGCATGTGAATACAATCACTTATCTCCCATATAAGATATACCTTGTTGTTCACATTCCAAACATGTGAATACCTTAATCATGTATTCTATTGAAAAATGAAAACCCATTGATCCTTAGTGAAAACATGAATGCTGTAAAAAGATAACTCTTTCCACATACCAAAATACCAAAATTTTTATATACTCAAACCATGATATCAAATTGTCCTTATATCATCCATGAGATCATCAATACTATAAATCATCTCATTATCTCCTAATCCCTTCATTATGTGCATATCATCTACTTTCCAAAATTATTTGAATTAACCTTTCATGGTTACCGGTACCATTCAACATATACTTTCAAATACTTTAGAAAAAAATAATAGTGTAACAAAACATAGATGTGTCTTTATTCCATAGTACCATTAAATTACCTATACAATATAACTCTTGAAAAACATACAATCATTCCACTACATTCTTAAACCACTGACTGAGCTTCATCATTTCTTTTATCTCATATATCATTTGTAGTCTCTTCATAATCATCAACATAAATACTACCCATATGACCATGCTGATTCTATTCATGAAATTATCCCTTAGGTAATTGGTTTGTATAATGCCCATACATTCCACATTTAAATCATTTATCCTTTGTTGATGTCTTAGCAATACCATTATCCTTGTACACGGTGTTAGCTGATCCTTTTCCTTTACAATTACTAGATTTGGGTCCTTCTTTTCCACACCCAATGCTTCTTTCGGTTCCTTTTAAACATTCTCCATTTCCCCCCTTCCCACATGATTTACATGAGGGGAATTGAACTTTCTTTATTCCATGAACATCATTAAACTACATATTTCTCTTATTAGGAGAGTCAGGATACATACCAAAGTTGAGATTATTGATCATATTATTAGATTGATGATTAGGAATAATAATGATGTTTGGACTTCCAGATCCAATTTCATTTGGCTTCTCATGAAGAATATCATTCCATTGTCCATCACATCCTCCATTATCGTGAATCTTCCGGTTTCCAGCCATTTTCTAATACCCAAAAAGAATAGTGTGAGTGGAAAAAATCATGCTAGGAAAAAAGAATAATAAAGGGGGAGTACCTTCAATATATAACACCATAGGTTTAATTCTAATATCATTACATTAATTCTAGGACTATAACCTATACATATACTTAACCTTAGAGACATACCTACATATAATTTAGAAATATCTCTAGGGATCTCACTAAAGTTCTATCATTCTAGTTTCCGAAGGTTAACTAAACCATTGCTCTAATACCAACTGTAGAGACCTAAATCTTGACGTACATGGATATTACATTACTTTTGTGGAATATTTAATACATGACAAAAAATGACGCCCAAAGATCGTATTAGTTTAGTGTCTTTGGAAACTCAGAACGTAATCTTCTAATCATGGTGAAAATTATTCAAAATCTCCCACAAATATCTTCCCCTTTTGGTTTCCTACCTAAAACCATTCTTTATATCCTGGGGAAAAGAAAACATAAAAAGGGTGAGCTCAAATGTTCAGTAAGGGTAAACATAGAGAACATAAAACAATCCATAAGCATTTGAATTCAAAAACTTGAACATAAAATCTAATAATCAAAATCATGAGCAAACACATAAATATTAGAAGTACGTAAGGCATATATCATAATGGACCATCAATCAGGACAAAATAGCAAGGGAATACAACATGTAATTGTGGAAACCATTAAGCACATGTTATTATTTCCATAGTATCCAAGGCATTACTAGAATAACCATCTTAGTGGATAAAGTCCCTTTCTAAATCGAGTTCACTCCTCGTTTCATTCCTGTAACACTGAATCGTATTAACTTAAAATTCCATACATATATATCTCATGAAATATAAATCTTCACCCAATGCATTTGAGGGAGATATAGGTCTCACCCATCTCATAATGAAATCATTATTACTGGTGACACAAAATAAACATAAATCATTCATCATAACCTAAAGAATAAAAAGGGTTTCATAAACATCATCCCATCATAACATAATCCATATAAAATAAATGGATATCATTTCACCATAATAAAGATCAAACCATGTAAATAACCTAGTCATTATACTTGGAACATAAACATAGTGAATAATGTCATCTTAGATGGAAAATCGTCTTTATAAAACACTTGAAATGAATTCTTGACGAAAATTTCCTTTCTTCTTCAAAATCATTTTATTTTCTCAAAATGCCATGAAATTTTAAAAGAAAATGATTATTTTTGAAAATATTCATGAAATCTTGTAAGGTAAGCTTCATTAAGAAAAGGCGTTATGAAACCGTAAAAATCCGTTCATGGCGTATAAGTTAATAATAACATTCTCCTCGTACTTTTGTCAGAAAAGTCAAAAAGTTCCTCATGTGGTAAACAAAAGTAAGATTCCTTTCATAAAATGTGGTAAAATTCAAAAATGGGTAAAAGGACATTGAACATATATGAAGAAATTTTTAGAAAACAGGGACATGGATGATAACAAAAACCCCAGTAAATACCTACGAATAAACAATCTCGAATAAGAGCGAGATTGGAATAGGTATCCCTTACCTTATGTCCGATATGCTTCGTATGTATCTGAACCTCCTGTATAATTATTTAAATAATGTCATTGACTTACTAAAGAATCATATTAATTGTTATGATATCATATATTGTTTACTTATGACTTTATATTACCCGTTCTTTTATAAATCCGATGTAGAAGATGCGATTTGGGTGAAATCGTTTCATTTTTTGTACGTGTTTCGACTTGTTGTTCAGGATATTATTACTTATATCCTGATTTTCCTAATTCAAAAATGTAAAACATGATTTATATATAATATATATTCAGCATATACATATATATATATATGATAGATCGATAAATGGAATGAAATTCACCGTTCATGGAGACGGTAGGCCGTACATACGCATGAATGCTATTTTCGTTTCCTTATTGAATTGAATAGAATTAAGTAGATGAAATACACATATATATACATAAATCCAGTATCATTATTATTTCATATATTTCATTATTATTCATTACATATACTTTATAATTATTCATGAATGGTTATCATGGAGAATGAATCTCATCGCGTCGTGGAGACGGTAGTCCGTATGGACGCACGATCGATGATATCATTATCATGATCATGGAATTTTGTTGAAGTGTATGTATAGTATTTCAGAATCCATATCACTTTACAATAATCACATATAGTTATTTATTTACACAAGTATACCCATCCATGTAAGGTGGTGGTCGAAAACAGGTTACACCACGGTGTGGAGACGGTATTCCGTACGTACGCACGCGCGGTGATTTCGTTGTTCATAGGATGGATAGAAGGTGAAATAGAGTTATTTCATATTTATAATAAAATATAAGTATATAAGTAATACTTACGATATTACTTTATAATGAGACAACAGAAGAATAATATGCAGAAGAAGAAAGAACCTTGAGATAATCGGAAGAAGAGATTATATCTTCTTCGACGACCTCATTTTAGATTCCACTTAAGGTAGTAGAGTTGGTCTTTTGAGAAGACCAGAACCTCCAGCATTTTTCTAGGGATGTGGAGAAACGAAATGGGAGGGTTTGGGAGAGCTTATAGTCTCAAAAGGGTGTGAAGCGAAGAGGTAAGGGTGCCCTTTTTATAATGGAGGAGAGGGGCACCTTCAGAAAAACACAAAATATTATTTTATAATAAAGTCATATTTGGTTTATAATAGCTCCAAATTGATTTAAATCGAATATAAAGTGAGGCTGGGTCAAAATTCTCTCAACCAATTGGTTTTAGACAAGTTGTGGTTACTATTTTAACCTTATCATCAAGATTTAACTCTAAGTTAAATTATTTAACTTTTACCTTATCTTCTTGTTTTCATACACTATATGGTTAATAAACATAATATAACCCACCAAACAAACCCCAAGTGGTTAATTATTAAAATATATAACCTTATCTAAGTCATTTGGTGGATCGTTAGATTTTGAGCAATATAATAAGAATTAATAATATAATATATGTTTTAAAAACTATTTTTTGTCAATTTTAACACTATTTGGTAATTGATTTTTGTGAAAATCATAACAGCATGATTAGTTAGAAAAAAGTCCATTAAATCAATACTAATGCGTCATATTAACCTATAAAAATAGTGTAATTCATAAAAAGTCTCAAATTAAATTTATTTGGGTATTTAAAATATCAATTATTTTAATATTTCATTATTTAGGTAATTACTGAATCACCGTTGTGTCATAAATAACATAAAATATATAATGTCTAAAAATAATAAATAAAATACCATTAGGTAGGAAATATTTTTACCTTTCTAATTAATATTTATAGTTGATTTTTTCTTATTTTTAACCCTATATTGAAATTGGTTTAATTATTAAACATTGATTTTATCTATTTTAGCTCTTCTTTAAATAAAAAAATATTAAATGTACTAATCTAATCCAAGTGGACCTAAATGGTGATATTTTTTTACTGAGATTTTTTTGGTCTCTATAAAAAAAATCCAATAGAATTAAAACATTTTTTAGGGTAATAATAATATCATTTTTACCCTTAATTACCCTATTTAGTTTTAACCGTGGTAAATAAAAGTAAAAGGATACTATTCACCAAAAATTATTTTTATCTTATTGAACAACATTTTACTCCTTGATATTATCTGTGTCTCTTAGATTTTATAAATTCCACTCACAGAAGCAGTAAAATTACGTTTTATATAAATTTTCAAATTCTCTTATGAGGTGGGTAAAAGACGGTGAAAAGTTCAATAAAATTTTAATATATCTAAAATTATTGTAAAATGACTCAAATGAATTATATTGAACATATAAAGTTATTATTTATCAATTTTGAATTAAAATAAATTTAAATATAATAAATAAATATTTAAATTAAAAGTCGGTTTTTAAATAGTAACCCAGTGTTTACACTATTCATCACAAATTGAAGGTTTTCAGAAAAATACCCAAATTTTCACCCTAGGCTAATTTCGATATTTCGAATCCAAAAATGAAGTCCATTTTTAAAGATAAAATGTTTAAAATTTCAAAAAGAGTGTATTACTATACATAACGGATAGTTCATAATAATATTATAATAATATCTTGTTTAGTGAAACTTGGTATTGCGTATAACACTTTCTATCGTGGAAGGTCGCGATTGCGTGTAATGAAATCCAAGACATGGTTTCATGTAGTGAAAGATTCATTTGTTGTCGCGTATAATATAATCCATCCATATTTCATTTATTCATTGAATATATATATATATGGACACACTCAATTTTGGGTGAAATAACTTCTATCAAACGAACTTGAAATTGTGTATAACATGATCCAAGATAAGCATTGTGTATACTGTAAGCTAATATGGTGTTGTGTATAGAACAACCTAATTTTGGTGACGCGTACAACACAAGAAATCAATGAAATTAAAAATAATAATTCTCATAACATCTTGGGTTGTTACATGCTCTATTCTTCACTAAATTCCAGTGTGGTCGACATGGCTCTAAAAATTGTTCTTTAAACAAAACTCAGTATTTATGTTTTCATAAAGATTATTTTTATAAGAAAATGTGGATACCTCAAATTTTGATTATAGAAATTTCTAGATCTAAGAAAGTTTGGGTTCCAAAATTCTAACACTCTTATATTAAGGAAAATAATGATAGTACCAACAGAAATACATGGTACATGGAAATTGGATGTTTCCATCACATGACTGGTAACAAAAACTTTTTCAAAATATTATCATTACGAAAGGACGAAAAGTAACATTTTGAGATAATGATTTGGGAGAAATTATTTGTATAGGTAACAATTTTTTTCTTGAAAAAACATTTATTTCAAATGGTTTATTTGTCAAAATTCTTTAGCACAACCTCATTAGCATATATCAATTATAATATGAAGGGGACCTTGTAAATTTTAGGAATGAAAAATGCCTAGTACACAATTCCAAGGAAGACTTCATTCTTTATGCCCATAGGGAAGAGAATGTATACACACTAAACATAGAATACCTTTGGAACCAAGACCTACCGTGTCGTAGTGTATTGTAAGATCATTATTGGTTATGGAATAGAAGGTTAGGACACTGTATCCTTAGGAACATTTGTAAACTCTTTAATATAGGAATAGTTAAGGATCTACCAGAGCGTAGATTTTATTCTTAAAAAGTTTTTGATCATTGTAAATATTGAAATCAACATAAATTAAGTTTTAATTCAATTGATGAAGTCTCAACTACTAATGCATTACAGTTGGTTCATGTGGGCCTTTTTGGACCAACACAAACTGGAAGCATAAGAGGAAAATATTATGTATTTGTCTTAGTTGATGAATAAACTAGATTTTCATGGGTCTATTCTATTTCAAAGAAATATAATTATTTTTCGTATTTAAAAATTTTTAGAGCCCAATTTAAAAATGAGAAAAAATTACCTTGATAATAATTCATAGTGATCATGGAGGAGAATTTCAAAATTCTGATTTTGAAACTTTTTGTTGTAGAAAAGGTATTATACAAAACTTCATAGCACAAAGAACTCCTCAATAGAATGGTTTTGTTGAAATAATAAATTTTATTATTCAAGATATAACTAGAACCATGTAGAGTGAATATTCAATAGCTAAAGAATTTTGCGATTAAGTTGTAAGTACTTCTTTTTATACTATAAATTAACTTTTTATTTGTCCTTTTCTTAACAAAACCCCTTATGTGTTATGGAATGGAAGAAAACCATGACTTTCCTACGTCAAGGTATTTGGTTGCAAAGTGTTCATTTTTAATACTAATGATAATTTACATAAATTCAAACACAAATTTTATGAAGGATTTTCCATAGGCTACTCAACTACCTCTAAGTCTTATAGAGTTTCCAATAAAAACACTTGCACTATTGAAGAAATAGTACAAGAATAATTTGATGAAACTTATGCCTTTGTTTTTAAACAACCTTAACCTTCATCTTCAGATGTGTTTTCAAAAACTCATTTGAAACATTTGATATAATATTCTTCTATTAAGGAAACAGTTCATGAAAATACTTTTCAATCATTTACCCCAGATGATTTACTACCATATGTTGATGAACAGGTCTTTCAATACCCAAATCAGTTTCTTCATAAGGATCATCCTAGTGATAGTATCATTGGTGATGTAAATCATCCAATAAAGACTAGAATTTACTTATGAAATGAAGTAGAATGTGTAGAATTCCTTTCACAATTAGAACAAAAAAGCACTAATGAAGCATTAGGTGATGATGATTGGATTAAAGCCATGAAAGATGAGCTGAATGAATTTGAATGGAATAAATTCTGGACCTTGGTTGAATGACCTAAGAAAACTTTTGTTATAGGAGTAAAATGGGTCTTCAGAAATAAGTGTGATGAAAATGGAATCATTGTAAGAAATAAAGCTATATTAGTTGCTAAAGGCTGTTATCAACAAGAAGTTATAGACTATGAATATACCTATTCTTCAGTATCTAGACTTGAATCTATTGGTATTTTACTTTCCTTCACAACATTCATTAATTTCAAACTTTTTCAAATGGATGTTAAATGTGGTTTTATTAATGGTTATGTTGAAGATGATGTTTTTTTGAACAACCTCCTTGTTTTGAAGATACAAAATATACAGAAATTTTTTCAAACTTACTAAAGCATTTCATGGAATTAAATAATCCCCTAGAGCATGGTATGATAGAATTATATGAGTTTTTCTTCAAAATAATTATGTTGAGGTAAATTCTGATCTAACTCTTTTTATAAATAAAGTTAAAAAATGTATTTATTGTTCAAATTAATGTTGATTACATTATATTTGGTTCATCTTTGTAATCTTTAACTGATTCCATTGAAGATATAATGAAATCTGAGTTTGAAATGAGTATGATGGGTGAGTTAACATTTTTCCTCGGTTTTCAAAATTATCAAAAACTAGAAAAAAAATATATATCTCAACAGAAGTATATAGAATATATTCTTAAAAAGTATGGATTTGACAACACTAAGGTTATATGTACCCCCATTGGTACCAGAAATAAACATGATCTTGATGAAGCTAAGAAACTGGTGGATCAATCATCATTCAAAGGTATGATAGGAAGTTTACTATACTTGACAACTAGTCATCCAGACTTAATGTTTTTAGTTTTCTTAAGTTTCAGATATCAATCCAATCCTACGGAATCTCATTTAAATGCAGTGAAAATAACTTCTCACTACATAAAGGGAACCACGGATTTTGGACTCTTTTATACTTATGGAAATAACTTTGTTTTGAAAACCTTTTCAGATGATGTCTTTGGTTGATGTAGAATGTAAAGTAAAAGTACATCTGGAAAATTTCATTTCTTAGGAGATTCAATAGTTTATTGGTCACGCAAAAAGAAACACTCAGTAGAACTTTCCACTATTGAAGCTGAATATGTAGCAGCTGGAAGTTGTTGTGCCCATTTATTGTGGATGCAACACACACTCACAAACTACGGTATGATTTTTACCAAAACACAAATTTTTTGTGATAATACTAGTGCCATTTCTCTATGAAAAATCCCTGCACATCACTGTAGTGAAGAACAAATAGATATTAGGCATCACTATCATAGGAATCACACACAAAAAGTTGATATCATTCATCAATTTTAGGTAACTCAAGATCATCTTGTTGATATTTTCACAAAATATTTACCCTATTATAGATTTGAATTCATTAAACAGAAGTTAGGAATTATAATAGTAAGGTAATATTCCTTCATAACAATCTATTGAAACATATCTCATTACAGTAATAAACTATTATTCATAGAAGGAGTACATTTTCTAGTTAGCTAAAAGTGAAAATTTTTGTAGTTAAAATTTTTGTAGACAAAATTTTAATAGTCAAATTTGTCGTAGTTAAAATTTTTGTAGTCAAAATTTTCTTAGTGAAAATTTTCATAAATAAAATTGTTTTATTGAAAATTTTCATAGTCAAATCATCGTAGTAAAAAAAAATTAGTTAGAATTTTCATAATAATTTTTTTTTCAGGATCTATTGTTCTACAAGATGAATTTTCCTTATTATGAATAATTTTCATTGAAATCTGAAAGGTATGTTTCCTTTCCTAAATTTTTGTAATCAGATTTTAGTTGTTGGTATTTTCATTTTGTTTTAAATTTTTTGGATTCTCCTTTTCCTTAAATCTGAATGTTTATTTTGAAAAACTCAAAAGATCAGAACCTATCAAAATTATTCCTCAAATATTATTTCTAATGTCATATCTGATCTAATGTATTTCAATCGTTGGATCAAGTATGGAAGATGAACCGTCACCTAAATCTCTTATATAAGGACCCCAGATGACTGTCCCACATTGATTTCCAAGCTTTGGCATGTTAAAGCTCTACCCTTGTTTTTATGGCCATTCTGAATCTTCAACGTTTCCTGAGTTCCGAATGACTGATGATGCCTCTGCTCAATAAATAAATATCAACTGTTATGGAAATCTCCTAGTGGAAGATATACAGAGATAGGTTATTCGATCTGATGTTTTATGGTAAGTATGAATCTATCATATCTAAGAACATCAAGATGAATGGATGAAAAATTGTAAGTATTTCAAAATCGAATGTGTAAGATCTGTTGTATCTGGAATTTTTGGTAGAGTTCTATGAATGTGTCATTTTTTCAATCAGGTAGGGATAGAAAAATTTTCTTTCAAGAGTTATGAAAAGACCTACTCCCTTTCCTACAACATGGTAGGAAAACTGATCCGAATTCTTTATGAAGGAGAAGCAGAGTTCTGTACTCATAAATTAACTGATGTATCAGGATCTTTTCATAAGATCAAAGCATTATCTTGGCTTCGTCTTTCATAAGTGAAGACTTAGATGATTCCTCATCTATTTAAAAACCTTAAGATTCTTGAATTATTGGTCCAAGGTTTTGTCATTCTGAGGAATGTAGATATGGATACTCTAAAAAAGAGTGACATCTACATTCTGGATTTCTTAGTGAACTTCAGGTAGATATGTTTGGTTAAGAATATCTTGGTTACTATTTAGTACATCAATAATGTCAATTTAAAATCAGAGATTATCATGTATCTATCCATTATCTACATAATTATAGATCTTTTATTATAATCATTCGAAATCCCTTGCAGTTCTATGCTAATAAATTTCAAAGTAATTTTTTTGAGTGATGAAACTTTGAGAAGGATGAAAGTTCATTTTTCTAAAGAATCCGGATAATTCTATGATTTTCTTGAAGAGGAAGCAGAATCCTTATCAAGGAAACCTTATGTGGTAGAAACTTCTAAGAAGGATGGAAGGAAGAGGAAAACCATGTAACCAGAAGAGAAAGGAAAACTCCAGCGTCTATGGAAACTCAATCCGCACCTATAAAACCTAAGAAGCAAAAGACTTACACTGATGAAGTGGATACTAAATGGAGAGAAGATAAGAAGAAGATGAAGGAATGAAAGACTCGTTGTGGCTTGGATCCTGAAGAGGTAATATCATTTAAGATAAATACTGCTGAGAATATCGATAAGTGAGAAAAAGAGTAGAAGCAAAAGAAGGAATTGTCGAAAGCTGAAATTGCTCAATCTTTTCTCAAGGTGTCTGAGAGAGATTCTGAGAAAATTCTAGTACCAAAATAATTTATGAAAGAATCATTTCCAGAGAGTCTAGGAAAGAATTTAGTAATTCCAAAACGCCGTCAAGAACAATAATCAGTTGAAGAAGAAGAAGAAGAAGAAGTAAGTTGGGATACCGATGATGTGATAAAGAAAGTATAGGAGTTTCATTAGAAGGAAATTTTTTCTAAGATGATTTCTATCTGACCATCTAAAGAAGAGCCTTCAAAACACGATACCCGAAGAAAAGATGAGAAGTATGAGGTTGATGTCAATAAAACATCTGAATAAGAAAGCACTAATCATGATTTCATTCATCCTGAAGGTCATGAGGCTGATGCAGATAAAGAGGAAGTGGAGGAAGATAAAATTGTTTAGTTATATGATAGTGAGCATAAATCTACCAAGGAAGAGGAGATCATTTAGAAATATGACAAGGGAAAGAAAGTGTTGATTTCTACACCTACTAAATATGTGGTGAAAAAGAAGGATGTTGGTTCTTCATCATAGAGGATATCTGAAGAGTTTGAAAAAGAATCATCACAATCCAAACTCACTGATTCGGAATCGTCCTCTCGGGGAGATGATTTTGTTGTTAAATCATTGAAGAAGTTGTTCAAAACTATTCCCTCATTTCCATGTATAGACTCAATATTCTAAATGCTTTAGAATACGATAAATCATAAAATAGATTCATTTTCCATGGTTATGAACAAATGTGTCAAACTAGAGGCATATTTCAAAACCTTCTTCATTGGTTATGTGGATCCTAAAAGATCTTGCATAAAGATTACAATCTGGTCAAAGAAGATAATCGAAGAAATGAGAATGTTTGATGAATTTCATGATAATTTCAAGGATGCATTCGGAAATGAAGATGTGAAAATCAAGGACCATACTAATAGTTTTTAAGAAAAGATGAGCCTTGAACAGACAAGAATGAAGCAAGAAGTTATGGATCTGAATGGGAAGTTAAATTCTATGGCCTTGAATTGGAAGAGGGAAAGGGATCTCACAATTGAATTTGAAGAGAAGTTGGTTAAGAAATAATAAGTCTAAAAAGCTCAGGATTAATGTCTTAAGGCTCAGGAAGAAAAAATTAAAGCCTTAGAAAAGAAAACTGATGATTATGATCATCTACTCAAGCATGCAGAAGAGGATCACGATGTTCTCAAGAAGATAAAAACCATTGTCAAGAAGCTAATGATGATGGAGAAAGAAGGATAATATTTTTCAATTATGATCTTTTTTTGTAATTCTTTTTTCTAAATTTTTTTTCTATCTTAATGAAATTTTTGTTTGTTCTATATATTTGGTTGTTTAGTACTAATATTTCAGGTACCAATTTTTAATTTCATTCCCTTCATTCCTTTTTGAAAATCACAAAGGGGGAGTAATGAATGATATAAAGAATTATAAGTAAAGAAGAGATTTCCCTGAGTAAAGGGGAGTTCATCTAAGGGATGTTCTTATCAGTGATGATTTTTTTATACAGGGAAATACAAAATTTCATTTAGGAAATCAAGAATATGATACTTAGGGGTTTCAAAGCCTAATGGGGAGTTAGTTGTATTCACTATGATCCATAAGTAAAGGGAGATAATTTGTTATTTTCATGTTCATAAAATTTGTAATGTCCTTATATTATTTTTAGAAAGGATGTTTGTTCTTTCTAAAAAGGGGGAGATTATTTAGTAAATAAGGTTTCCTTATGACTTTTCCAGTCCTTCATGTTTTCAAAATCACAAACACTCTTTCTTAACAGAAATTTCATTTCCCCTAAGATTTATCTTAATAAGGAATGTTTTACTTCCCAAAGGAAATTTTCTCCTCACCAATGTTTTTCATTGTCCACATAATAGTTTCTCAAAGATTTATCTTAATAAGGAAGAATTTTCTTCCCCAAGGAAATATTATCATTTTCATTGTTTTCATTGTTCAAGTTATAGATTCTCTAAATCTGACTCATTTTATTCCTATGTGTTAAATTCAGTTTCAAATATAAAACCTCCTAATTAAATAAATACTTAGATATAGTGTATTCTACTTTTAGAATCCAAATTCATACTCGGAATTCTATAAATTCAGACTCTGAATTCTCTGAAATTCAGACTCCGAATTCTCTAAGATTAAAATTCTGAATTCTCTAAAATTTAGACTCCTAATTCTCTCAAATTATGAACCCGACTTCTTTGAAATTCAGAATCTGAATTCCTCAGAATTCTGACTATGAATTCCTCAGAATTCATTCTCCGAATTCCTCAGTATTCAGAATTATAATTAGTTGATAAAGATAATATGAAAATCTTGGTAATATATAATCTGATTGTTCAATTTATTAGACTCTGACCATTATTTTTTCGTTAGACCCCGAAATATGGATTTGGTTAAGAAACCAAATTTTTCTTACCCTTGTTATAATTATGAAATGTTGTCTTACATTATATTTCTAACTATCTGTTGTTTGAGTGATAGGTGTAAAGGTGCCTTCAAGATTCAAGGAATAATATGACCATTGGAGGTGGGAGCTAACTGTTGTAGAAGTTCCTCTAAATAAGAGCTCATTTAAACAAGATCACAACTTTTGGACAAATAGATGATAGTTCCAGAACTCTAGAGACCACATGTTGTTGAAGCGATTTCTAGAGAGAGATAATCTCAAGCTTAGTGTGTAATGAACTTCATGTTCAGATTGATTAGGGAGAATCCAATTGTTGCTGTTTACAATCGAGGGATTCCAGGGATAGGAAGACATAAGTGTTGACTACTATAAAGTTTGAGGTCTTCCTTAGTGAGGAAGACACAGGTGATGACTAACTTGATGTTTGAGGGCTTGCGGGGATAGCAAAACAGATTCTGATATTCCTATCGAGGGATTAACCTGGTGTGGGTAAGAAATACTTTGTTTAATGTATAAATCAATGGACCTTTATCCATGGTTGTTGGATACCCTACTATTTGGGTCAAAACATTTCATACATGTTACTTGTTTTATTTCAAGTTTATTTTCCGCTACATTTTGATTAATAATGAATTTATAACTATATTATATTTCCATGTACATTGGTATACTCCGATTAGTAACATTCCATATGCTTTAAGGTAGAATAATTTCCTTATAAACATTTCTTAAGTTTCATTTCCGGAACTATATTTCTACAATCTAGCACGTGGTAGAACCAAAAGGTTTTGTGAATTTACCCTATTTAACTTTGTTAAACATAGTTTTCCTTAAGGATAAAAACTAAAGTTTAATACCAATTTTAAAAGTTACTAAGGATTTTTAGAGTATACATTTCACCCCTACCCTCTTGTATTTGATAATCTACATCATATTCAGATCCTACAGTTATATACTCTAGGATGTGAGGAGGGAACATGGTATTTGATTTGGGTTGGGATTGGCTATTTTTTTTAGGTGTGATTAATAGAGTAGTAGTGGTGTCCTTTCATAATTGGGGACGAGGACACACATTGTATTTTTGAAATGTATTGAGTGAAACCATGTTTTCCTTTTTTTAAAAGGACCCAAAAAAGAAAATTAGGGTAAAATATATTTTTTAAAGGTAAAAATAATTAAATACAAAATATTTTTTTTTTATTTAAATATAGACCTTATCATTTATGTTTAACACTAAGTAAATCAATTTTTCCCTAATCCTGATAAATTATTTTTTTATGTTTTCAGTCATTGTTTCGGTCTAAAAGTAATTTGAAAGTATTTGATATTATAAATTATTTTTTACACCAATATTTAATCTATTTTTATGAATTCAATCCAGAGAAAGGATATATATGATTTGATATTAATCCCATAAAAGGGATGGGAATGTCTGTTTTTAATGTGAAAATGTCCAAATAATTACAATGTATTTATATATAAAGTAAATAAAAAAATTATTAAAAATAAATAAATTGGATTAATAGATGTATTATAGTACAATTGTGACTTTAAATCAAAATATATATATAATTTAACATTATTAATTATTTATATTAAAATTAAATAATCAAGAAAAATCAATTATTTATTGTTATTTATCACAAAACGAATCTTATCTAAAAACCCAAAAATAACCTTAAGATATTTTTTATGTTTTAATTTAAAAACTTGTGTTTATTTTTACATCTTAAATTAAAAAAGATTCAATATTTAGTTATGACAGTAGCGCCACAAAATAATGGGAAAACATCCTTTTAGAGGACTACTTTTTAAGCATAAAATTGGATTTATTATTATCTTATGAATATCAAATATATTATATGAATTTCAAAAAATTTGTTTCAATATATAATATATATTTTTAACTACTATCATTAACTAATTTTAATTAATTTAATTTTTTATGATGAAAAACCTTTGGGTTCATAAACACATTTTCTGTTTATGCAATAGTTTTTTATTTTCATTTCCAATTAATTTGAAACAACTGATTTAATTTTATTTTTTTGGAGAACATATTATTTCATATTTTAGTTAATAATATTCATTCCATAAATTTAAATAATAGGTTATAACTATTAAATAATAATATTTTAATGATATTTCACATTTCTTTTAAAATTAGAGTTGCATGAAATGAATAATAGACATATTGTTCCACACAGGGAAATATAATATATGTTTTGTTTGTAACAGAAGATAAAATTAGTGTCTCGTATAACAAAAACTATTGGAGGGATTTAATTTAACTTAATATAAATGAATAATAATTTCGTGGGGTGTTATATTACCTTACATTATAGTTTTTTCACTCATACAATATATCAAATATAATGAACATAACTTATAATTTTGTGGTGTTAGGTTAATTGATTTATTAATCATGATTAATTAAGTGCCAATTTATGAAAAGGTCATTCTAGGTTCATATTTTGGACCCATGTTATGATATATTAGTGAAAACAATTTTGATGTTATTTTATTTTTTTAAGAAATTTAATATTATTATCCAATGGGGATGTGCAACACTAGTCAATCATTACTATGGACCACCTAGGATCCATGTCATCGGGAAGGAATGGTTTGAATTTGAATAATTATATAAGATCAAAATTATTATTTAAAATCTATTCAAATATGATATAGACAGAAGATCAGACTATTTTGTATTAATAATGTGGTGTAAAGGGGAGTGTAGACAATACTCCTTGTATCCATCATCGAGTTAGTACAGGGTTCTGGTAGTTTTGATTTGATTTTCATTTATTTAACCCTTACTTATCTAGTAGGGTTAAAATGATCTAGAAATTTCACATATACCATTATTAATGGAGGGTTTTAGTTTCTGAAGACTCATTTACATGGGATTTAATTTGGAATATAGTAAATGTTCATGATATGAATTGAGTTTTAATTATTTATTTTTTATATATTTCCCATGTATTGATTTCAGGAAGTTAATTTAACTTTATAAATATTGTTGTGAATTAGCCAGTGGATTTTCAAATAACGTTTTAGTGGAAAACACATTAGTTGACCACAATTGAATCGAGGTAGTGGTCTAATTCATTTTTGTTATGGTAAAATGTTTTATTTTTCTCCGATATCAGGTCAAGGAATTTTATTTATGTCTTGAAATGGATCGAACATAATTTTTCATGAAGAATAAAACATCATCCTCTATTTATATAATGATTCTATGGATGCTGAGTGCTAGCTAGAAAAGATTGAGATAATTACTAATTTCTATGTGACCTCTGATTCTACCTTGGTGAACTACATCGGCATTATTCATGTTTTCCCTATTAATAATTGGTGGAAATAATTTATTTTGTCCCATTATCAAGATATCTAGAATTACAGTACTTCTTGTCTATATTAACCAAGTATATTTATCCACACATGATGTTAGTATAAATTTAACGTGAGTTATTTTTGATAAAATGCACACAGAGTGATCATGGAGAATGAAATTAGACTCACTAGGCATTTTTAGTTCACACCCGAGCTAGTATCGAATGATTATTTGAAGTCCATGATGTTCAAATTAATTATTTGGCCTAATATTTTATCTCATACCTCTCTTATAATAATCCATATTAATTTTGATGTTGTGAATTGGGAAATTACATAAGATATTGGTCTATTTCAGATTAGAGTGATGACAATATTACCTCTACTATATAGTGGGATTTTAAGTATCCCATATAAGATGAAATTTAATATTGATGATATGTATAGGGTGGGTATTAGTGGCTCTAGTAGCCCATCTCATTTTATAGAATTTTCATCTCTAGAAGGGTGTCTCTTATTTTTTATTAGTGCGCTAGGTGTGGAAACATGGGGACATCATGAAAATATACTTTAATGTATTTTGTTTCCTATGGGTTTCTAGGTTATATACAGATGTTTTTAAGGCTATCCCATCTCATTGAATTACTACATGGTCCATATAACCCTTGGGATCCATTATTCCTTCAAATTCCTAGGTTAAAATGGGACACTAATTGTATAGATGTATTGGAGGGAGTAATTTATCATATGGTTAATGATATAAATGAAAAGAACCCTGGGATAGTGATATACCTCAAACGTTGTTTCAAACAAGGTAGTTTATTATTGTTTCTCCGTTTCTCATGGATTATTAGATAGAGATGATTCCCATGTGAGGAACAGTTAACATTTCATTATATTTGGAAATTAGATTAATTTATATTGGTTCTTAGCAATCATTTATCTATATTGGCGTTTTGGAAAAATTTAATTATCCATCATACCTCATGTAATACAACATGGATTTCTCAACCCTTCGGAAGAAGGGGTAAGGATCTTGATGTTTCTCTATCATTTTCTCTATCTCAATGGTTAAATTATTATGTGATTTATTAATTCAAGATATGGTTTTGATTGAAATTATTTTTAGGTTTGATTAGATATTTTCTTTTAAAGTGAATCTGTATTTTAATTAGTGAAGTGAAATCTTCACTCCTCCTATTGAGAATCTCGAAATGTTTTACAAATATTATCACCTTTTTTAGAGTTTGGAAGGACCAAACCTTCTAGAATTAGGTATAAAATCTTTGAAGAAGGTATGTCTCTTGATAGATATTGATGAAGGAAATACACAATGTGAACTTAATCTTATGTATTGTAATATTTCAATTCCATTATTAGATGAAAACTCATGCTTAACCCTGAATTAGAAGTTAGGATTTCTATCAACAGGGAATTAGAAACAAAATTCTTATCATTAACTACATATCACTAGAAACCTATAGAAATTAATGAGTTAAATATTTATATTTTTGAAATATAATATATCAGATTTATATATCTAAGAGTGTCCCCATGGGTCACTTTATTAATCTTTCATAAAAATTATAAAATAACCTTCTATTATTTATAAATTACCAGAAAATGAAATGGGAAACTATCAATAAAAATTACCATTTTCCCTCTATTTATGAACTCTCTAATCAATTTACTAGGATGATGTATTTCCATAAAATTGATCTCTGTATTGGGTATCATAATTTCATGGTAATGGAATCAGATGCACTAAATATTAATTTAAAAACTATGGAAAAAACATTTAGAGTGCCTATTGATTCTATTCAGGTTGCAAAATACACCTCTAATTCTTATGGCACTGAATAACAGAATATTCAACTAATACCTAATCTCTATTACATAGGTATTTTGGGATAAATTCTTAAATATATAATGAAATAAATGATCATGACCACAATCTATTTATTTTTTGAGGGCCCTACAAGACACCAACACAATACTAAAGTAATGAAATATAGTTTACTACATCGTTAATTAATTTTATAGGTAATGTGGTACATGAATGATCCATATCATTGGTCCCTACATTTTAATGTATTATTAAATTTATTTTTACAAGAATTATCAATATTATTGGTTCCAATATTTTTAGGGTTTGCCTATTACTATCATAAATTCATTAGTATATTCTCTTAATTTGAATTTCCTTTTATAACTCTATCCTATGTGGGTTTGAAATTTCACTACAATTTTGAATACAAAGCACTTCTTGTTGTGATAAATCAATGATTGAAATCATCCCTCGCACTAATCCTATATGACTTGGATATCAAAATTACAGTCTATTTTGATTACTTTGTAATGATTTAGATATATGATATTATAAATGGTGCTTATGTAGTATCCTAGGGATATCAGCTGTAGTTAACACATAAGAGGAAATATCTAATACATGGCCTTCCGCTGGTAATGATAATGTACATCCTCAATATTACGCAATAATTTCCTCTTTGGTGATAATTTTATAGTGTTTTGAAACCACAATACCATTGGATAACATTTATATCAAGGTTATTTGATCCTATAATAGAGGTATTTAGGGAATATATCCAAAAATTAGATTTCAATTTTTCTTTATCTGCATGGTAAAGGTAATGTTGACTTAGATTCCCTCATTCATAAGTTTCTTTCATAGCCAATGAAGAAGTCTATCATAAAGTGGTTTCTCATCGGTCTCCTAGATATGCTACACCATCATTGATAAAAGGTCTCTTACTGTAAGAGTCTCCCTTTATTTTTGGAATTGATAAGTTGACCCTTCAATACCAATGATGGTGATTCTATATGATTTCCAGCAGTCAGAGTGGGCTCCCTGCATAGGTTCCACCAAAAATTATTATCAAATTAAATGTATGTATTGGGTACTGAGTATATGGGGAGATATAAAAAACATGATATATTGGTGATTTACTTATTAATATGTATATGTAGAACAAAATTTAACCTCTAGACATGTTCATCAATTTCTTATTCCAATATAGATGTTTCAAGGGGTGTTCATAAACTTCAATATTGAATAACCACACAACCCTTTGGAATTGAACACTATTTGGTCATGATCAATAGGATGACCATATCCACAGATATTATTTCAATCAAGGAGAAGCCTGAGGTGGATGGGATATTAAGGTTAAATAGGTAGTATATTGTGAGGTTACACAACATTCCCTAGGTTTATATATATAATTTTGACTGATATTTTATATTTTTCTTAATTAACATTCTCCAAAGAGGAAATGGTCATGCATGTGATGATGTTCATAACATATATTCCATAAATGGATTGGAAAATTGAATAGACCCATTAGATTGTGGACTATATGATTCCAGTGTAAAGATAACATTTTTCTATTCATGGGATACAAAACGAATACTACTAGAGTTATATTATATTAGTAGTTACCAATTCTAACTCAAATGGTTCAATTTAATGAAAATTATAGTCTATTATTATGTTCACCACTAAATTAGAAAAATTTAAATGATTCCTCTTGGTGTGACCATGACTTTTTTAGAAACTGGCCTTGAATATTCTACTAATTTGAAATAAATTACTGATCTCTTAAAATCTCCACATGTCCAACATAGATCAATGACATCATCATTTGAAATTTTTAGTTGGAGAATAGGAATTTCTGATGATGTTTCATTATTTTGGTCACTGATAACTCATGAAGCATAGAGAGTTCACTCTTATGTTTTTTGGTCCCTTGAAAATCAATAGACGTGCGTAGAATGTTACATATAGGTTGGATTTATGGCCTCACCTAATGACCATCAATAATGTGTTCAATGTTTCTAAAATGAAAAAATATTAATGTGACCCCTATCATGTAATAATGTTTGAAGAGGTCAAATTTGAGTTTATTATCTTGATAACTAAGACACCTATTCAAAATTTATAATATATATTTAAGAAGTCTATGGGGAATATATTTAGTTCATCATGTATTATAGAAACATGGAACTAATTCACATGATAAATTTGAGAAAGAATCCCATGTGATGGTTTGTTGGCATCATGTATTAATTGATAATGTATCGGGATGACAATACTAAGATAGGATGTGATATGTCATGATCGATGTTTATGTCCATTATGTAACTATGACATAAGTTTTTCCTATATTCATTTTTACTATCTTTATCCCAACATTTTATAGATTTTTCTTAGGATATTAGGTATTTTCATTGAAAATTAGTGGGTACATCATAGTTGGGAACATGATTAGAAGAAATTATTTGGTAACCAAGAAAAACAAGTCTATGAACATATTGTCAAATTATATATGGTTGAAACCCAGATTACCAAACCATAGGGACCATTAATTATACTGTACAGGTAAGGTATTGCGGACTTTCATAGTTGGGGAATGCTTTGGAAAACCATGTTGACAAACCACATGGTATCATAGGAAGTAAAAAATGATAACTTTGTTAGATTATCCCCTTCAATTTAACCCCTATCACACTCATTAATCCTCCAAATTAAATTAGGTACCTCCTCCATGTTATATCCCTCTTATATTATCCAAAATGGATCTATTTTTAGTTCTAATATACTATAAATCTCATGAAATCCCTTTGTAAGTGTTTACTATTCTTTCATTATGAAGATTTTTCATATCTCTGTTTAGTTTCTATATACCTTAAATCCTTGGGGGCATAGGTATTATATTAGATTGGTATTAGGGCTTGGATTTTATAAATGGGGGTTTTACTACACTCTTTAGGATCCCCTATAATTTTCTATGTGGGTTTTCATTAAAGGTTTTTAGGTCACCAAGGTGAATGGTAGGAAGATTCTTATATTACTCCCATTTTGTGAAATTATGATGATATCTATGTTTTTTCAATGGTGATTTTATTAATTAAATATATTATGAATTTTATATATGGTTTATTTCATATCTCATGATTGGTTCATAATAATTTTTCCATTATTTATGAAGAAATGTTTATAATGTAATTTCAAAGAATTTATAGATAAAATTTATAAAATTTAGTTTTATAAAAATACATTTTAATTGGAATATGATCTGTTTAAAATTCATAATTTACATAAAAAACATCGGTATCTATGTGGGTATACTAGTATTTGTATCCATTTCATATTACACCATTTTTTGTCAAATTATAATTATTAAAATATCATGGTGTCATGGATGAGAGACCCCACACCACTATACCAAGGAATTTA
Organism: Viscum album; assembly: GCA_963277665.1. Taxonomy (NCBI): domain Eukaryota; kingdom Viridiplantae; phylum Streptophyta; class Magnoliopsida; order Santalales; family Viscaceae; genus Viscum; species Viscum album. The sequence goes on along the minus strand of OY728167.1, from coordinate 459,538,761 downwards.
CTCATTAGGGGTTGATTTTTTGTAGTGTTGTCAGATATGTGACAACATATCTCTAGGCCAAGTAAGAACATCCTTAGTGTTTTTTCCATAAACATTTATTAACAAAAAAATAAATTCTAGATGCAATTTGGGAATCAAAAAACCATATATGACATTGGATCTGAAATGTTTTAGGATTATGGAATGTTTCCATTATTTTCATTTATCATTGTCTCTAATATGATAAACCATATATACTATTTTCAAATCATTAAAAGTTAAATCCTAAATTAAAATGATTAATTTCAAAAAATTATAATTATTTTTATCTTATCAGGGCCATACATGGAGCATTTGGTGAGACCCTACTATGCTATTTTTTCTCACACCCTACATCAGACCTATGGGTGTTCACAGAACTTATTTTGATAAAAATAGGTAAAATAAATACACCATATAGAGATGGTGATTACTGTCTCTACGGGAAGATAAATTGACAAAAATGATATGTTGTGGATTATCCATCATGTCACCCAACAAGGATATTCCATTTTTTGATTCCATTTTGTATATTTTTTTGTATCGAGTTTTTCCTATTAGTCATCCATCTCATTCTCATTTTTACCTAGGTATTATATGATTCCCCTTCATATGATTCTACTTTTAAAAATATTGGTATTTATATTTATGACATGGTTTATAGTCCCTATGTAATTTCTTATTAATATGTTGATATATGATTTGAGGTATATTTTGATTGATAAATATGATTTTTCTTCCTTTAGAATTACTTTTTATATTATGGAGTGGTTATTTACATTCATTGATCATACCCATGTGAAGTTTCATTGGGTTAATATATTTTCTTGGTATGATAAATAATTCATTGGAACTTGTTTCCATAACATTGGGATCATGATTTCCTATTAGGCTTGTCCATGGGATTTCATAGATGCCTAGTTCATGGGTGGTCTGTATTTCTTCCAAATAACTATTAACCTAATCACCCATGATGGGATTACCACTAATGTTTAAAATTCTACTACCGACCGAATAGGGTCACTATATTTCTATTACATTTAGGGACTTTTTATAATTAGAAATATAATTTATTATCTATATGGCCTATCATCATAGAAAATCTATTTTTGTTTTACTAAGTTGAAATCCACAATGAAATTATTTTAGAAAACATTATATAGGTTGTTTTTCACAAATTTACTAGTTGTACAATAATCATTTGTAATATACATCATAATAAATCACATTTACATCATATAAATCCGTTTTTTGAAATATAATTAATGTACATTTTCCTCTTTACAGTGGTAAAAGTCTGAGAATGAAATTAAATTAAAACCCAAAAACCCAAACATGTCACGCATGTTGAAATCATACTTCCATAAAAATGTAAGATCCCGGTTATTAGAAAGGTGTTTTCTCATTTATGTTTTGGTTTTAAGCCTTATTTTTGGTTTATTATGTGTTTACCCAAGTCCTAGAGGAGTCTCAGGGGTGTTCTGGGGGTTCAGGACACAAAAAGTAGGGGAAAGGGGGATTTCTGGGTAGACCACACTGTCTACGCATGGTTAGTGATAATTGTGTGGAAAACCTAGGAAGGCATGAAAGATGTGTGTTTTTGGATAGTGTCTTCCACATGGTTTGTTCACATTTTGAAAAACCATGTTGGTAAACCATGTGAGGGGGCCTTTTTGAGATAGAATCATCCATATTGTTTTCACACGGTTTGGAAAACCATGTGGGTAAACCGTGTGGCCCATAAATCATTTAAAAATAAAAAATTTCCACTTTGGGGGTTTTAACCCTATCTCGGGATTTCCTCCCATTTCACCCATCTTCCCCCTAGGAATGATCCAAACCATTCAAGGGCTCTAAGAGATCAATCTCCACCATTTCTAAGTCATTTTTGATGTTGTTTGATGTGGATAGAAGCTCCAAGTAAGGCTTATTCCATCCATGATTCACTTTTGAGTTTTGGGTTTGTATCTTATTCTCCTCCCTTTCTAAATCTCTATAACACTAATCTTTGGGTGAGATTTAGGTTGAAGCTTCAATGGTTTGTTGAAGGTGAATCCAAGGGCTCAATTAAGAGTGTGTTCAACTATAGAATGATGGTAGGTGGTCTAAATATTATATACCATGGTTTATTTGTTGATTTGTGAATGTGTGATTTTTTTCATGGGTGTCTCCTGGTATGTTTTGATCGCCCTTGGCTTGTTTAGGAAAAATGGTTATTAAAAAGGTAAATGGAGACCCTCATGATCCCCATGGGATGGGTTGAGGGTGATGTGACTAATTTAGGGCCACCCATGGGGTGTACCTACTTTTTCAGACATATGGTTTTTTGTTAAGAACAAGTGAGATTGATTTGTAATTATTTAGATCCCTTGATAACCATGTGGAAATGACTATTTGTGTTTGGTTAGAATCTAGGTGATTCACCTAGTTTTGATAATAACTTAAGGGATATTGGGTTAATATCTGGAAACGATTAACTACCACAATGGAATGGGTTATGATCATGGTAATGAATCCTAGTGGGTTAGGAATAATGAACAAAGCCTAAGTGAGATAGGCACAATGAATGAATGATTTGTGATATAAGCATAATAAAAAGGGGAATGAGAAAAGTGGTACAATGATGTAAATTGTGATAAATGTGTTAGTGGGATAAGGCATGGAGTTAAACCTCATGTTATTATTGTGGTTTATTTCTCCTTGGTAAATGGTTGTCATATTGTGTGAATGGTTAATGTATACAAAGATATATATATATATATATATATATATATATATATATATATATCATTTGCACATAGCTTGGTAGTGAAGGGTATTGAATGAGGTTCTACGACCATGGGTCGAGTTGTACTGATGCTCTAAACATCACCACAATGCATGGGTTCGGGATTAAGATTGATGATCTATTCCCCCACTGATTGCATCAACCCGGACTGATGCTTCAAGGTGGGGATATGGTTGAGGTCTGGTTAGATGGACACTCCAAACTCCACCCACAATGCATGGGTAGGGATAGGACTGATTCCCTGTTTCCCTATGGGTTTCATCGACCCGGACTGAGGGTTTGAGGTGAGGATATGGTTGATGTAGAGTTAGTCTAATGCTAAAAAACTCCACCACCAATGCATGGGTTAGGGATAAGATTGATGTTCTGTTTCACTATCAGTTGCATCAACATGGAATGAGTCTCTAATGTGTGGTAATAGTTTACATGAAGAAGTTTATTCTAGTGAGATATTCCAACTGTGTGTTTTTTCTCATGCATGGGATTGTGTAGATTAATCCCATGTAACTATTTGTGTTGATGAACCCATGATAAATGTGTTAGAAATGGTATGTAATAAGAAATGGGATGAAATGGTAAGATATGAAAATGGTAATAAATGTTGGTAATGGACATAAACTGGCTAATGTCACTTAACCACCCCTTGGCATTTATTATTCGTTTTCCTTCACATTCACATCTGTTTATACATGATATTTTGTAGACACCTTTGGTGGTGGCCTTCTGAGTTGTACTCACACCCTGATTAGGACGCCTTTGGGTAACCATGTAGACTTCATGTTTTCCGGTCACGAGAAGGGAAAATGTCCTTTCTAGGCAGTTGGGATGGCATAGGTGTGCTAGGAGGAGGACCCATACATGGGGTCGGGGACGTTTAGGCGATTTTGAAGTTTATATTCCTTTTGGGTTTTTTTCACTTCTGCAATTATAACATGGAATTCCCTATTTATTTTTGGACATGGCTGTACCCGGTTTAGGAATAGTTGTTTGTGAATTCTCTTATATAATTGATTATTATTCCTCTATTTTATTAACGTCTGTTGTGGATTACTCTCATAAAAAGGGGGTATAGTCTCCCCAATTTACTATTTAGAACCCCGATGCTAGTCAAAAACCTTTGGAGTATGGGGAGGCATGCTTAAGGTCATGTAACCACCCGTCCTGGACCACCAGTTTTGTGGCTTCCGAGTCAGGACATTACAAAGTGGTATTAGAGGAGGTCATTATTCTCTTTCTCTAAAATATTGTTATTTGTGGTGGAAAATTGGAGTTAGGATGTTTTTGGCCTTGGTAATGAGCTCGTGCTAGGGAGTAGCTAACCCAAGTAAAAGGGAAACCAAAAGCCACATAGCGTGGTAATTGTTGTTCTTGATTGTGCATTGTTACAGTTGATTATATTTCACCATTACCTGATACACATGATTTTTTATGTGAGGTTTTAGGATATTTGGCTTATGGACTCAATGGAACAAGGTTTTTCATTCATCCATCATTGTAGGAACCTAAAAAGGTAGGTGACATGAATCATGCTAGGCACACATGGGTTGGGTATGTGAGGAACGAAATATAGATTGCACCGTGAATTTTGATAATTCAAAAGGGAAAATGTGGTAAATGAAACAATGTATGTGGGTGAAGATAAAATAATGATAAGTGATGACTAATGAAATATGTGTAGTTAAGTGTTTGAAATTAATTGAAAATGTTCTTTTTAACATGTTGTGTGTGCTTTGTGTTGGTGTATGGTTGTTTGACCTTTCTGAACCATGGCCCACAGTAGGGACGGTCGGTGTTAGGTTTTCATAGTGCTATGGTTTGATGGGATGGTACATTTATGATGGGTTTTTATGGAATTGAATAGATTTTTTTTATGTAATTGTTAATGTAATATGGTATGTGTTCTAAACCACGTGTTTGGAAATGTAGAGAAATGCCACCACGACATCGAGAGTCTGTTGGGAAACAATAAGATGTTTCCAAGAACACCCCTCTAGTAGAGGAGAAAGAGAATGTGGTGATTCAGGAATCTTGAGAAGAGCGGTTCCAAGTGAAATTGGAATATTTTATTCAGATGATGGATTAGGACCCAAGTTGGGTCGCGCCGAGTATGTTGAGCTGACCAGAGAGTTTTGACTGCAGAACCCTCCGACCATTACTAGAGAGGGTGGGCTAGAGGTAGAATAGTTCTGGAAAGACTCTTTCTAGAAGATACATGATCATCTTGAGACTCTTGATGGGAATCAGGTCCTGTGGGTAGCTTATATGTTGCGGGGACTGGCAAACCATTGGTGGGACATTCTGGCGTAGATGGGAAGGATGAAGGGATGTTGTGGAATGATTTATAGAAAAAGTTTCTAAAGAATTTATACCTAGAGGATTGAGGAAAGTGCGAGATGGATAGTTCATGAGCCTGACTCAAGGATCGATATCAGTGATGCAGTATGATGGCCACTTCACTGAACTGTGACACTTTGTTTGAGAGTTAGCGGGGGATGAGGCAGTAGTTTTGAGGCGTTTCAAATATGGGATGAGACACGAATCAAATCTCATGTGAATATATTTCTATTGAAGAGGTTTACAGAGGCAGTGGATCAGGGATTAATCTCAGAAGGAAAGCTGAAGGGAGTTTCAGTTAGTGGGAATGATGTTCTATCTGGTTGGAAAAGTGGTACAACTTCAGAGGGCCGGAAGCATCATTTTGGAAGTTTTCACCATGGTAGAAATGTGCAAGGCGGTAAGAAGATATGTTTAGCCTCTAAGGATGGTGATCGGGGTTTCATCTAACAGTGTGGTAGGCCGGGATACATTCATGGAACGTTTCCATGACCTCCAGTTGAGTGTCGATCATGTGGTAGATTAGGACACATGCAGACGTTATGCATGAACCCTCTGCTAGTGAACACGAATGTTGGTGACAAGAAGATGGAAAGTGGGGGAAAGGGATCCATTGCTACATATTAGGAAGTCATTTGGAGCTCCACAGGCCGTATTGGTAGGGGTGGTGGGCATGGAACTCTGGAGTAGGATTGACCACGTTAGTAGGGATGCGCAGTACAAGGAACATAGGTTGGAGCCCAGGGTAGAGGGGCATGTCAGCTTCCCGCAGTTCATTCTGCACCTGGTGATGGCGAGGCTGGGACATCGACTATTCGAGGTATGATCATTGTAGTTTATACGCTTTCTAGTGCATTGTTTGACACTGGTTCTAGACACTATTTTAGTTCTATACATCATGTCATAGTGTTATGTTTTTCTGTGGAGAGTGTATGCAGAATTATTTCCATTGACACTCTGTTGGGAGGTGAAAAATGAAGATATTAGGTAGTGTAAGGGATATGCTCTAGAATTCGGTGGAAATCATTTCTGGTGGGACTTGATTGTTGTTGTCATTTCAGGGTTTGACCTGATTTTGGTTATGGACTGGTTTGTGTTGTATCAGGCGCACATAGACTGTTACTATCACAGAGTCTCATTTAGGTAAATTGAGGGTGATTTTTATGTGCATCACGGAGAGTGGGATGTTCGAACAGCTTGTGTGGGACCATTTTGGTGGAAGTTGGGTAGGCTCATGGCTCAATTATATTGTCATATTATTGATGATGAATGAATGAAAAATAATATCTTCAATCCAGTAGTTGATCAATTTCGTGATGTGTTTCGTGATTATTTCTCATGTATACCACCCAAGAGGGATGTTGATTTCACGATTGGGTTTCTACTGAGAGCGGAGCCAGTTTCTATTCTTCCATAACAAATGGCACCGAAAGAACTCCAGGAGTAAAATGTTCTGCTTGAGGAGTTGGAGAGTAAGGGGTTCATACATTCTAGTATGCCTCCTCAGTGATCTCTAGTGATTTTTCCAAGATGGTCGGTGGGTCGTTAAGGCTATGTGTTGATTATCGGAATTTGAATCAGATGACGGTGAAAAATTGGTACCATTTTCCTATAATTGATGACATGGTTAACCAATTGAGGGGAGTATCAGTGTTTTCTATGACTGGTCTGAGATCGGGTTAACACCAGTTGCCGGTAAGGCCTTCTGACGTACCGTTGAGAGCTTTGAGGAGTCGGTACGGGTTGAATGAGTTTGTGGTGATGCCTTTAAACATGACCAATGCACCAGTGATGTTCATAGCTCTGATGAACCATTTTTTTCATCCTTATCTGGATCAGTTTGTGGTTTTATTTTTTGAAGACATCTTGGTGTACACGAAAACTCATGACGATCATGCCCAACATATTGACATCATATGGAGTACACTAAGTGAGAATTGGATATATACAATGTTTTCAAAGTGTCAGTTCTATATTGGAGAATAATTTTTTTTGGGTCACATCATCTCTGAGGTAGGTTTGTTGATGGATCCAGATAATGTGGAGGTTGTTGTTTCTTTGGAGCATCCCAAGAATGTTTCAGATGTTCGTTGTTTTTTGGGTTTGACTGGGTATTAATGGAGGTTCATCCAGAATTCATCTCGCTTGGTAGAACCACTGTCATGCTTGACCATTAAAATAATCAGTTTTGAGTGGTTGAAGTCTTGTGAGAATTCTTCCAAGATTTGAAAAGGTTATTTAAAACCACACCGATATTGATCATATCAGATCCAGGTAGGATGTATTTCTTGTTTTTTGATGCATCCAGTATCGGTCATGGGGTTGTGGTGATGCATGATGAGAGGGTTGTGGATTATGGGTCTTGGAAGTTGAGACTCCAGAAGACAAATTATCCCACTAATGATATTTATTAGGCTGTAGAAGTTTATGCCTTAATGTGCTGGAGACACTACTTGTTGGGGGAACAGTTCATGATGTATACCGATCAGAGGAGTCTAAAATATATATTTTCTCTATGTGATTTTAATATTCAATTGTTCATATGGGTTATGTATCTCTATAGTTATGAATTTGAGATGGTATATACATCGATAAAGATGAATAGTGTTCTTGACACATTGAGCAGGAAGGATCAGAACTAGGTGGTCCAGAAATTCAGCACTGAGTGGAAGCTGATGGCCTTGTTCACAGAGATGCAGCTGGAGGTGCGGGAGGAGAATGGTCAGCTAACCATTTCTTCCATGGTGGTTGATTCGACACATTAGAGTCATGTTATGTAAAGTAATATTGACTATCCTGAATGTTTGGCCATGAAGGAAAGAGTTAATGGTGGGGGAGCCACCTTTTGGTTCAGCCATTGGTGTGGACGGGGTTGTTTGTGTACATGGTCATGTGGTTGTGCTAGTATTCATGCATAAAGACTTGATGTGAGAGTTCCATGAATAAAAATGGGCGGTGATCCTGGATTGACCATGATGTATCGCAATCTCCATATATTGTTTTTGTGGCCAAGAATGAAAAAGGAAGTTGCGGTCCTTGTGGCACGGTGCCTTACCTGTCAGTAGGTGAAGGCCAAGAATCAATGCCCAGGTGGTTTGTTACACCCATTTACCATTCCATAATGTAAGTGGGATGATGTGATGATGGATTCTATGGTGGGACTTTCAAGGATTCCTAGAAGATTGATGCAATATGGTGGTTGTGGATTTGTTAATGAAAGTGGCTCATTTCTTACCAATTCAGGAGACTTACCCAGTTGACTGAAAAGTTAGTTGTATGTTCATGAAATACAATGTTTTCATGGTGTACCAGAGACTATTGTTCATATCGTGATCCTCATTTCACATCGCGCTTCTAGAAAGGGTTGTAGAAGGCACTTGGTACTTAGGTGCTTTTGAGTACGACGTTCCTACCGCAGACGGATGAGCAGTCGGAGGATACAGTTAAAGTGTTGGAAGACATGTTGAGGGATTTTGTCCTGGATTTTGGTGGTTCATGGTAAAATCCCCTGTCACTTGTTGAATTTTTCTACAAAAAAATTTTCAGGCTACAGTTCAGATATAACCGTTTGAGGCTCTCTAAGGGAGGCCATGTAGATATCCACTATGTTGGTTGGAGGATGTCGAAACCGAGCTGTTGGGACCGAGTCTCATGTAGGAGACATCAGAAAAGGATTAGTAGATTTACAAATGGATGGAAACATATTAGAGTATGCAGTATTTATATGTGGATCAAATACATAGACCCCTTGAGTTTGGGGTGGGTGATAGTGTGTTCCTCCAGGTGTTTCCATGGTTGGGTCACCAACGAATTCAAAAGCAGGGAAAGTTGGCGCCCAGGTATATGCGGCCGTTTGAGAATGTGGAGAGGATTGGGCCAGTGGCATACTGATTGGCTCTTCCACAAAAATATAGTTGGATGCAGGAAGTTTTTCATGTGTCACCTCTTCGGTGGTATCACCATGACCCCACTCACATGGTGGGTGTTGAGGATGTTGAGCATGAGGCTGATGCGTCCTTTGAGGAGCATCTAGTTCGTGTCATGGATTATAGTTAGAGAGTCTTGTGGGGAAATGATGTTCCTTTGGTGCAAGTAATGTGGTATCATGGAAATGTTCAGGAAGAAACTTGGGAGTGGGAATCAAATATGTGGGCTCAGTGGGCCGATCTCTTTTCCTTGGAAGGGAAATAAAGATTGGGAGCTTTCCTCGAGGATGAGACATTATATGGTGGGGAGGTTGTACGACCTCAGATCATGGAAAGGCATGTTCATGTTTATGTTTTGGTCTGAATCCCTTGTTTTGGTTAATTAATTTCTTACCCAAGTCCTACAGGAGGCTCAAGAGTGTTGCGAGGATTCAGGACATGAAAAGTGAAGAAAAGGGGTTTTTTGGGTAGGACACTTGGTTTGCACATGGTTAGTGTTAACCATGTAGACAACCGAGTAAACCATGAAGGATATTTGTTTTAGGATAGTGTCTTCAACAGGGTTTGCACACAGTTTGGAAAACTGTGCGGGTAAACCGTGCATCCCAGAAATCTTTTAAAAATTACAATTATTCTACTCTGAGATTTTTAACCCCAACTCGTGATTTCCTCCCATTTCACCCATCTTCAACCATGGAACAAACCAATCCTCCCAAGGCTCCAATAGATCAATATCTGTCATTTATTAGGAATTTCTTGTGCCATTGGTTGTGGATCGACGCTCCGTGTAAGGCTAATTCCATCCTTTTTTATCTTTTGAGTTTAGGGATTGTATCTTCTTCTCCTCACATTCCAATTCTCTATAACCCTACTCATTGGGTAATATGTAGGTTGATACTTCAAAGGATGGTTGAATCGAAATCCGAGGGCTCGATTAAGAGTGCATTCCACTACAGGATCGAGGTAGGTGGTCTACAAGTTATATTCCATGGTTTATATGTTGATTTTTTCATGTGTGGTTTTATTCATTGGTGTCTCTTTGTATGTTTTGTTGAACATTTGAATGTTTATGTAAATTGGTTATTAAAAAGGTAAATTGATACTACCATGATCCCCAAGGGATGGTCGAGGGTGATGAGACTATTTTGGGGCCAACCATGGGGTGTGCAAACTTTTCTGAACCAAGGGTTTTTGTGAAGAACAAGTCAGATTGTTGTGTAATTATGTAGAGCCCTAGATAACCATCTTGATGTGACTAATTGTGTTGAATTTTATGCTAGATGATGCACCTAGGATTTATAATACCGTAAGGGATATTAGGTTAAAATGTGGAAATGATTGACGACCATAATGGACTAGGTTATGAGAAACATAATGAAGCCTACAGAGTCAGGCATAATGAACAAAGCCTAGTGAGATAGGCACAATGAATGAATGCATTGTGATATAAGCATAATAAAAAGGTAATTGGGATAAATGGATAAATGATCTGAATTTTGATATATGTTTTAATGGGTTGGGGAATGTTGTTGACCCTCAAGTTATTGTTATGGTTTATGTTTCCTTGGGAAATGGTTGTGATGTAGTGTGAATGGTTAATGGATACATATATGTATAGAATGTGCACAAAGCTTGGTAGTGTGTGGTAATGACTGAGGTATTATTCCCATGGGTCGAGTTGGAATGATGCTCTAAACTCCACCCCAATGCACAGGTTGGAGATGCGGACTGATGATTTATTCCCCTAATGGTTGCATCCACCCTTACTAATTATTCAAGGTGAGGACATGGTAGACATCGAGTTGGACTGACTCTCCAAACTCGACACCTAATGCATGGGGTACGCATAGGCATGATGCTCAGTTTCCATATCGATTGATTCCACTAAGAACGATTCTTCTAGGTGATGATATGGTTGATGTAGTGTTGGACTGAAGATTCAAACTCCACCCCAATGCATGGGGTAGGGATTGGATCAATGCTCTGTTTCCCAATCAGTTTAATCCACCCGGGATAAGGCTCCAAGGTGAGGTTATAGTTTACATGAGAATGTAGATCCTAGTGAGGTAGAAAAACTTTTTGTTTCTCACAAGTATGGGTTTTTGTACGTTAATCCCATGTAACTTTTTGTGTTGTTGAACCCATTATAAAGGTGTAGGAAATGGTAAGTAATAGAAAATGGTATGAAATGTTAAGATATGGAAATAGTGAAAAATGTTGGTAATGGACTGAAACTAGCTAAGGAAACTTAATCTCTCCATGTCATTTATTATTCATTTTCATTTTCATGCACATTTGTTTATATTGGATATTTCATAGACACCATTGGTGGTGGCCTACTCGGTTGTACTCACACCCTGCTCGGGCCTCCATTTGGTACCTGATAAAACATCATGTTTGAAAGTCAAGAGAAAGGATAAGGTCCTTGATAGGTAGTTTGGATGGAATGGGTCTGTGAGTTGGGGGACCCAAACATGGTGTTGGGACAATTTTGAGGATTTTTCAGTTTATCTTCCTTTTGGGTTTTGATTACTTTATCATTTGTATCATGACATGGAATATTTACTATTGGACGTGGTTGTACCCTATTTGGGAATTGATTTTTATGCATTATATTTTATTATTGATTATTATTCCCATATTTTGATTATCATATATTGTGGATTACTCTAATAAAAAGGGGGTGTAGTCTCCCAAATTGACTATTCAGTCCCTAGTGCTAGTCGACAACCTTTGGTGTACAGGGAGATGCGCTTAAGGTCATAAAGCCACCAATCATAGAGCACCAGTTTGGTGTCTTCCGTGTCAAGGAATCTACAATAAAATTGTAAACCATGAACATCTATCTTATATACTTAGTTACCTCATGTATGTGTTAAAAAAACTATTCAAATTGAAAAAATTTTGGTTCATCACTAGCTATGATATATTTTTATACCATCTTTCTACAATCACCTAAAATAGTAAGATAATATAAAAATTTATTGATACCACTTTTCATGTACTACCACACAATACAACATGGATACACCAAAGACTATAGGTCACCACATTACATATAGTGTACGTACATTTTTTCAAGATTCCACAGAATTGTAGAGAGTGTCTAGGGAGTTTCCATAAGAATATTGTATCCTAAAAATAAAGGAAAATAAAGAGAAATAAAAAACATAATTCCTGGAAAATAAATATATCACAATATAAAAAATAAATAAAATATCATAATATATATAAAATATAAATATAGAATTAAAATGTAATTCAAAATCATTGGTATACTAGAATACAAGACCAGATCGCCTATTTGGCCTATTAAATAAACCAGATACATAAAATAAAAAATATATTGGGGAATTGTTAACAATCTTGATGATCACAACATCTATGTCACCAAAGTCCATATGAGTTATCTTGGTTGATCATTAAACTTTATTCCTCCACCCTACATGAACTTATGATCAGTCAGGTCTTATCAGGTACCCATGTTTTATGTAAACCCATGCTAGATGTGAGTATAAATCAATAGTGAACCACTAATAGGGTTTCATATAAATATAGTATGTATAGTTTATACACAATATATATTCTCAGGTGAATAAAAAATTAGAGTAATGATGTGAAAATGAATAGTCACCATCGAACCTTAGGCTTCAAGGTAACAACCATGATTGGGTATACACACATTATCTAGTGTTGGGATGTATCAGATCACACCATGAAATTATTCCCTAAATAAAACTAGGATTAACAAACATATTGTAGTAGGTGAAATCACTAATTCCAAGTAGATGGTCCTAGTTATTCCAATTGACTCAATAATATGGTCAATTTCTAATATTAAACCATATAAAAGCAATAGTAATTGAATTAATGATCGATTAATATGATTTAGTTCTATGAAATCATGGTATAACTCTAGGATATTCTCCCAATGTCCTCAGAAGAACTTATAGGCATCGGCCCAGTCCAATGGTATATACAAAGGAATTATTAAAAATTGGCATCAACCAGATTCCAAGGTATTTTTCCAAGACATTCTAAAAAAATATGAATCAATAATAATAGAACGAGATTTTCCAATTCATTCTAAAAAGACATGAATAAAAAAATCATAGTATATTACCCAATGTATTATGGGTTGTATTAATATCTGAATCTGAGGTTACGACCTGGAAATTCTATATTCATTAGGAATATATCGATTCCATTATGATATCCTAAGAAAAAACTATACTATATATATAACATAGAGTAAATTATTTTAATGAATCTAATTTTCCTGGTTTTTTAAGAAAATTTCTGCGAAAACATTATGATCATGAATCGAGACGAGGTGTGATTTAAAGGCCCGGGGTGCCTTGAATGGTTCAATGAAAAATAAAATGTTTTTAATATCATTGGCATGTGAATTTTTTGAAAAAGTGCAATAAATCTTAAACCAGTGACCAGATCAAAAACCGGAGGGCACCGTAACGTAAAGATGGTGGGTTTACTCTACGAACAACATAATATTAGTTGTTGCGAGTCACTAGTGATAAAATCGGAAAAGGACTTAATCATAAATAAAATTATTAAATAAAATTATTTTATTTTTGAAATTCTAATAAAACATGAACAGTGAATCATTTTGGAAATCTGAAACCGTGGTTGAGTTCATAATGTGATGTTTTCTTTAGGCAGGGCATAACATTGACCAATGTGGGTCGACTAAAAAAGATAATTTTTGGATGTTTTAAAGAATAATAAAATAAACATAAATATTTTTATTTTATTCCTATTTAATTTGTTTCTCACCGATGTAGGGATTCTGCGGCATAGTGATGGGTCAGCTCGTTTCATTTCTCAAATAAAACAGTGTGGCGATGCTACCACACTACAAGGGGTTGACTCATTTTCTATTCTACCATATTAACTAGAATTTGGGGTTAATTCCTAACTCTGGAATTCTCTAGAAACTATTAGGATAGGTTTTCGAGGTTCCCTCCCTCCAGAGAATGAAAAACGACGACGATCATCGGCAGATCATGGATCATGGATCACATATCACAGATCGTGGATCAAAGATCATAGATCACAAATCGAGGAGAAATGGTAGATTAATTATGATCATGAAATATCTCTACATCAATTATCGAACCAAATATAATAAGGGGTTTTATTTTTGTGTAATTTTCATTCCAGTTCATTATTTTAAATTTCGAATTCGGATCAAACTATGAACATGTTGATCGTTGGGTCGATCGTTCTTGCAAGATGGGTTATCTTTTACAAGGTTGTATTCAGGAATAATCCAATCTTAGAGTCGATGTTTTTTACCCATCATTATTCAATTCTATTGTTGATTGATCGAGACCGACATGAATAAGGCCCAGATCCATCCACTTCTAGTGCTCCTGGGTTTCTCATTTTCCCCTATTTTGCATTGTCCTCTTTCGTCATTGGGGGAATCGATCTACAGATGTATCATGGATGACAGCATTTTGTGGTTGCACTAGCCTTTCCAAAAGGATATTGGTGAGAGGAGGCCACTAGTGAGGTGGCTGGAAGTGGAGACTGCATCGGCCTCGACGGTGTAGCTGGGATTGTTGGACGATCTCCGACATGGTGGACAGTGGCAGTAGAGAACTGTGGTCCAGCGGGACAACAACGATAACATGAACCATGTAAGGTGGTTGAGGGTGGGGGAAGGGGAGGCTACCAGATCTATGACTGGTGGTGGGATTCATTTCCATAGTGGGTCACGGTGGTGGAAACCGCTTATGTGATGTCGCACCATGTCGATCGGTGGGCATGCAGTCCTGTGGGCCACGTGCAAGATTAGTAGCTTACTCGATGACGGACCACGTTGACCAAGATGGGATGTGGTTTCCATCACATCCCCAGAAGATGAACCATCCTTTTCTATTGGGTCGGGTTGGATCTGACAAGTCGAGCCACGTCGGTCCGACTGGGTCAGACCGGACACGGACCCAACCTGCCAATTTTTACTAAAATTACCATAACTTATAAACAGTGAATCCATTTTATGATCCGTTTGCAGTTTTGGGACCATCATGATGAGGTGGTTCATTTTATTTATTCTAAGTGTGTTTTTATAAATGTTGACATATGACCATAGTCTTGATGATTAGGTTATCCTGATATAATCACTCTACAAATAGAATCCTCCAACATCATGTGACAGGATGACTCTGTGACATGAAGACAAAGTGAATTTTAGGATACGTGACTTATCATGAAAATGTTTATCATTAGGACTATTTGTCTCAGTGAGAATAAGTTCCACATTTGTACTACGTGTCTCCAAGATACAAGGTGTTTTTTTTACTATGTCCGATAATAATTCTTTTAGTGTCAAAGACTTATACATGTCTGAGAAGACTCTAGTTACTCTATTGGATATGATTTCAAGACTCCTTGTCTTAGTGGGACTAGATTTCATAGGGACACTTCATGATTTAATAAGACCATGTGTTATCTTAGATACTTTTTGTAGACTAGTTCTACTTTATTACTATCAAATAACTCAAGGAGTGAGATCTCCCAGATTGATCATTCTACGAGCGGGACCATATGGCTTGAAATTGATTAGGCATAGAGTCTTCAAATAGATTACCAGTATGTCTAGATTTTATATTTTTTTTTGTGTTTTTTTGACATATACCTATGTGGATCTCACTATATCTTCTTAGTGTTGTCTCCTTTGTGGTCTTTTACTTTGTGTTTTGTGGTTCCCTATTGAGTTTTGTTTTACTCACCCCTATAATATATTTTCACACACAATTCATTTCTTGAGTAGATGATCAATGATTTTAAAATGTCCTTTTTTGGACTATTATTAGGTGGTCTTCGAGTTACCCGACAGACATGGTGTGATTCTGTGGCTTAAGAAAACTATTTTTATACCCACCCTTCAGGTAGGGTTTTCTGCAAAATAGTTCCCATAAATTATACTTTCACATTTTTTTTGGATTGTATTGTAATCCCATTTACCTTTATTTTTATACTATATTACATTAGGTTTGTTTACTTAGTGTTTTAACTTTACAACAATATTGTCTTGGAGGATTATTAATGTGTACTAGTTCTTAGGAAAATGCTACCATTTTTTGGGTTATGCTTACTCAGTGCTAGTCACCAACCCCTAGACTATGGGATGAGGGCTTGGGGTAGTCGTGACACAAGACCTGGGGGATGAGTCATGATAGATTGGTATCAGAGGATGTTAGTTCTACATTATTACCCCATATTCAATGAGTTTTTTGGGGGAAATAGTTTTAAGTTTTTCTATTTCGGATTCCAGGATAGGGAATCTAGTTTTAGTGGAGCAGATGACATATCAATATAGTAGGACCCTGAATTTTTCTTCTCTGACATCGTATATGAAAACACTAGTTTCATGGAAACATTATGGTTCATGCATCATATAAGAATTTCTTGTGTTTTTCCATGTCCTTGATTCAACTCACCCAGTATACTCTATTGATTGTGGTGAATCTTTTTTTATTTCAATATTATTCCATATAGATAGCTAGTGAGGATTCTACCACATGATCATGAGGATGATCCATGGGGTGAAGAGATCGGTACCTAGATTTTTACTAGATATAGATCCTCTGGGTGGGGTACCAGTTATTTCACCACCTATGGAGTAAAACATGGAACTCATAGTACCAACAAATTAGAAGTGTGAGATGACTAAACTTTATGAGTTTCAGTGATAGAGACCCCTCAGGTTCTGAGGAGATCCCAACTCACAGGCAGCTAAGGACTAGCTTAAGGTGGTGACTATGTTTTCTGTCCAGTCAGGATAACGTTAGATCTGATGGTGGTCCTAGCGATGACCCCACTACATGGCTCTGTAGGGTGATGGTGGGGTTTAGATTACCCAATCATATGATTAGGTGACACTTCCATGGATAGAGTTTAAGAATCATTCATAGTGAAGGGGATCTCTCCATAAAAGGTAAGGGATCTTCATTCCAAAGATCATCTAAAGGTGTGGCAGTACGACATGTCGGTATCTGAGTATTCATTTATGCATACCAACATTCACAAGTACTCACTGGATATGATACACGGCCAGTGATTCAGGTCTCAAATCATTGAGAAATGTTTTAATAAAGAAATCTGAACAAGTATTATTCCTCTACGCATTCATACTTATGTTAGGGTTCTATAAAGAACATTTATGGTTGAAATTCTTTTGGCTGAGAGGATGCAGCCAGTAGATGTAAGCAGTGTAAAAGTAGGTGTAGAGACCTCCGACAAAGGATGTCAACACCAATATCAGAGATTTGGATGTGTGATACATTCAGAGAGGAGATCCCATGATAAGGGATCTATAGATCAGGTGTCATAGGGTGAGTCCAGTTGGCCTAGATTGAGGAAATCATTTTCATGAGATGATATGGTACATCTCGCTAGATATTTTCCATCCTATCGTGATATTGGTAGGGAAATGGTGGATGGTCCATCAAGGAAGTGATAGATATAGGAACATTTGGATCTGTATGGAGGCAGACATGGAAGAGGAGCTGTGAGAGTAGAAGGAGGTGGTATACATTTCTACATGTTACCACCACCACACCCATGAGGTCCACACTAGGCTCAGGAAGATGGATGACAGGGAAGGGACATCTTCATTCATTCAAGGCATATGACCCAAGGTCCTATGGAATGATTTGAGGTATGCAATGTTTCTACCCTTATATTTCATATTAATATACATAGGTTCTAATCATTCTTCCTTATCATGAATCTTGTTCTAGACCAATAGTTATTGGTTAAACTGTTGACTTGACCATTACATTAGGAGATACCTATATAATGAGACTCGTTGATAACACATATTCCAATAGTGTGATCTTACCCTTAAGGATATATTTGTGTTAGGAACCTCTTGGTGGTAGCGTCAAGGCCTTATGACATCATTCTTGGTATGGATTAGTTATCGACAGTCCATGCCTGAATTGACATATTTAGGAAATAGGGTATGGTATGTCCACAATGATGGAATGAGTATTTCCTTTATCATCAAAAAATAAATCCCATACAACACAAGATAGACTCATTCATAGGAGGGTGCATCCAATCACTCCTGATTCACCAATCCTTACCCTCAGGGAAGTGGATGTTATGAGTTTTCAGTTCCTAGTAGTAGCAGCGAATTACGAGTATGTATTTTCAGGAGAGGTTTTTAATTCTACCTCCCTATATTATGATATCGTTCTTCAATTTTCACCCCCCCCCCCCGAGATGGAACCGATATCAGCATCAATATATTGGATGGAATTCACATAGCTTCGTGAGTTGAGGGTGTCAGTGGAGGACATACATAGGAAGGTCTTAGTAAGACCCGGTGTTTGAGGTTTTGTGTGGACTACACGAACATTAACCAAGTGACTATGGAGAACGTGTATCCACTCTCAAAGGGTCAATGAAAATTTCACTCAGTTGAAAATGGAATCCTTTCACATGGATAGAAAGTTTCCATCTGGATCTTCAATTTTTATGATAGAGTTCGACGAGCGCATGGATCTTGAATTTTCTCGAGGAGGGATTCGATTGCATATGGTTTTGTAGTGCATCAGGGACCTGACATGGTTATGTTCAAACATAGAGGAATGTATTTATTACCTATGGTCTATGTCATTTGATACCACATGAGAATAAATACATGACCCATGATATTGAGTTTTAAACGGTATTCTTCGCATTGATAATGTGGTGAAACAAACTAATGGGCTGGTGGTTTATCGTCCATTCAAACCACAAGAGTTTCAAGTATATATTCTATTAGTTTGTTATGAACTTGTGAAAAAGGCATTGGATATTGATCCTATTAGACTGTTACTTGCAGAGATTCTATACTTCTGGGAAGGTAAACATGGTAGTAGATACTCTAAGATGGATATCCAATTCGTAGTCGGTGAATAAGGAAATGGAACAGCTATCCATGTTACAGTTATCTATTTTGGATAGAGATGATTCATCTTACCTCCAGTCGGTGGTTGTTACCCCTCCACTCATATAGAGAGTTATGTACGCATGGCTCAGTGATACCAGCAATGAGACATTGTGTGCTCTGTTGTCTATAAGTAATTCCCCTTAAGGATATTCAAAAGGTGGGGAGAACGTTGTTCCATTCATAAGATGCAATGTAGTTTCATTGGATGCCAAGTGTGGCTAGATAAATTGGGATATGCATCTGGGTGTCAAGGCGGGCACCAGGAGTGAAAGAATAGGTTGAAACTGGGATTAGATGTTGATATAAAAGAAGAGCACTTTTTTTATTATGTTTTGTGTGTCTTTAACTAACCATCTCGAGCCCATGTGCGTGGAAGAGGTTTATATTTTCTTCCATGGGTTCCAGGATGGAAGTGAGAAAGGATATCAATGGACTTCATGACCGATTTAACAAGTACATCCAGGGGACACAATACCATCTGGGAGATCGTTGAATGACTCAGCAAGTCAGCCTCTTCGTAGAATTTTGGGGGTAGAGTTTAGTAGAGTTCTTGAGACGACTCGATGTGCAGGATATAGCTTGACTCCATGAATTACCATAGATGATAGTTTATGATTGGGATGCTCCATTTACATCCTTTTCATGGATATCAATGATCGGTATGATATACCCATTTGGGGGATGTCGATTCCATTAGTGCATTCCCTATGGGGGAATGAGAATATCTATAAGAGAACATCGAAGAATGGGGCTCCGGTTCGTTCTCATTCCCTCATCTATTTGGGGATTCCTGAAATTTTCTATCATGGATGTAAATCCTCAAGGGGGAATGACTCCAATTTTCATGCTTTTAATTTTATAAAATTTCTGGGAAAATATCAAGACCAGGCACTGAGAAGACGTGTGATTCTGAGCCCCGAGGTTCCAGGAATGGTTTGATAAAAAATGTTATGTTGTTAATAGCACAGGCGGGAGACATTTCTGAAATATTTGAATAACAACTAAACATTTACCCATATCAGAAATCTGAGGGCATTGTTGCCTTCAGGGTGGAGGGTTTACCATAGGTGCGACTTAACTTTAGTCTGCACTTGACTCCAATGAAAAACCTAAAAATGACATAACCATAAAAAAATAATTCAATAAATTTAGTTTAATTTTGAAATTATAATAACTCATTAATGGTGAGTGAAATTTCAAGTTTGAGACCACTTTTGATTTTGTAATGTGGAATTTTCCCTAGGTGGGGCCTAACCTCGATCTGTGCAGGTCGATTTTGAATGTTAATTATTGGATGTTTTAAAGAAAAATAAAATAAACTTGATTAATTTTATTTTATTTCTCTATAAATGATTTATAACGATGGAAATACATAGTGATCGGTCATAACCTTTTATTTCTTAATTGAAACAACATGGCGATGTTGCAACGATGATAGGGGATGACATGTTTTCCTTTCAACCTAATTAAAAAAAATTATTGGTTAGCACATAAACCTATAAATACATAGAAAATCTATATAATGTAATTAGTGGTTCCCTACAATTGTAGAACGAAAAATTATGATGAACACTAGTGGATCGTGTATCATGAATCGAGGATCACATATTGAGGATCATGGGTGTATGAACGACAATGAAAAAAATCTCTATTCGTCAACAATCAAACTGAATCTAGGTAGGGGTTTTATTTCTATAAGATTTTCATTCTTGTTCTTTCATTAAGATTCCAAACGTGGATCTACCTACAAAAATTATGAACCCTAGGTCGATCGTTCTTGTAGGATGGGTGTTCTATTTTAGGATTTTATTCAGGAGTTATCCACAATGATAGTTGATGTTGTTTTACCCATTGTTCTTCAATTATAACATGAATGGATCAACACCTACATGATCATGGACAAGATCCATCCAATTAGAGGGTTCTTGTGCTTCTCTTTTCCCCTATTTTTTATTCTCCTTGTTTTTCATTGGGTTTACTAATTTGGAGTGGGATCTGGGATGGAGGTAGTGTGAGGTAGATCTGGCCTTTTCCATGAAATACATGGTGAGAGGAGGCCGACAATATGGCAGTAGGAGGTGACAATAAATGGTGGTCTAGTGGGACCGTGGTGGAGGGACGACCAATGGAATGGGGCCACAGTTGGTGATGGAGTAAGTCTCCTGTTAGAATAATGGCGGTGGGACCGCATGGAGGGGCGGCCTCAGGCGGAGAGTAGTGTTACGGCCAGGGAAGGCCGCATAAGTGATGACAAGTGACGCGGCGTGATACTGTGTCAACCAGACAACACATTGTTCCTTGGACTGCATGAGGGAGGAATGCTTGGCTCTCCAACAGTCCATGTTTACTAGGCGGAGAAGTGGCACACGCTGTTCCGTAGGATAACGAACTGGCCAAGTCGAGTTGGCTGGGCTGGCAACAGGCCGAGTCAATCGTACAAGTTGGGCCAGAGACGACGGGTTGGGTCAGGCTAGCTAGTCCGATGGGGTCAGACTGGACCCAGACCCAATCGATCCCATTTTACTAAGATGACCATAATATCCAAACTTTTCTTCTTTTATATGAGCTGCATACGGAGTTGGGACCCTCGCGACGAGGTGATCCTTTTAAGATATTCTATGTGAGTTTTGTGGATGATGACTTATGACCTCAGGCTTGAGGAGTAGTTTCTCGTGGAACATGAGCATTAAAAATGGAATCATGTGGATTCCTATGACCCATAGACTAAGTGATTTTAAGACTATGTGACATTGAGGATATGTGAAATACTGAGACTAAGTGTCTTATCGGGACTAAGTGCCTCATCAGGACTAAGTGTCTCATCATGATTATGTATATCACCGATACTGGATATTTTTCGGACTACATCTGATAATCCTTCTATTATTTTTATAGACTTATACCTGGATGAGGAGTCTCTAGTGACACTATTGGATGTTATATCAAGCCTCCTTTTCTTAACAAGAGAATATGTCTTATGGAAACTTTTTGACATGCCAAGACTAGGTATTGACTCAGACTCTTTTGGTACACTATTTCTACATTCTAACTATTGAATAGCTCAAGGAGGGAGATCTCCTGGATTAAGCATGCTACAATAGGGAATATATGTATGGATGTTTAATATACCTTGAGTATTTTAATCCTGTATGAGAATACCTATATGTTCTTGTTTTATGTGTTGTTGAAATATACGTTTATTGAGCTGATTGTTTCTTCTTAGTGGTTCTTTTTTTGTGGCCTTTCTCTTTCTGTTTCAGAGCTCCCTATAGAGTATTGATTTACTCACCCCTCCCTGGGATTTTCCTGTACATGTAGTGTCCTTTGAATGAGATGAAAACATTGATAGAGTCCTTAGTGGACTGGGGCTAGTTGGTTCTTATAGTGACCCAACAGAGGAGGTATGCTTATGCAGCTTCAGAGATCTATTTCTATATATACCATTCAGGTAGGGTTTTTTGCAGAGGTGTTCTAGATACATGTACTTTTACTTTTCCTTTTAGTTTGTCTTTTATTATGTCCTTTTTTACCTTCAGTTTTCTACTATCACACCGTGTGTTTGTTTAGATAGTGTTTTCACTTTACATCATCTGTGGCTTGGAGTTGTGTGTGTGTGTAAAAGTGATTAGGAAAATTCCTCCTAGTTGTTTGGGATATGCCTACTCGGTGCTAGTCTCTAGCCCCTGGTCTATAGGAGGTAGACTTAGGGTAGTCACGAAATGATCCTTGGGGATGTTTTGTGACAATTAATTCCCTGAGATAAATAAACCTTATAATCATAATGGGGATGGTTTTCAACCCTCAACCTATAGAGTCCAATATTATTCATAAATAATTATTCCTCCCTTTTAAATTAATAATAAATATATAAAATTTTGTCTAATACCATTATCGTAAAGCATTATAAAAATTGTAATCTTGGAAACATAATCAATCAGTACATGAATGTCCTACATCATCTACCAGTATGTTCTTCATAAAAATCACCATTCATTGACTTATCACACTTAAAAACGGTTTTCATAACCTAGTGAAGATAAACATAAGAAATGGTGTCATCAGATGATTAGTAAGGGTAAACAAGAGAGGTGTAAATGGCCACTTAAACATAACATAAGAAATAGGGTATGGTAACATGATCTTAACATTTTAAAACCATTCCCAATATATCAGAGATCATGATATTGAGTCATGAAATAATATTTGAATTTTTATAAGACATGAATCATAAAAGAATAAAATAACATGATCGATTAGATATTGTCATTATCATAATATATATGATTAGTGCATAAACACAAGAAAAAATTCGTATTATTAGTCAAGCCTCAATTACAAGACATTCATAGTGGATTGGGATCACTCCAAACCCCATCATATCCTTAGACAAGGATTATATACAGGACTATGATAGTGGATAGAGTCACTTATTGAAAATATTTCACTCCCCATTCTAGCCATTATTAATTCAATAGATTTCCATCTTTAACCAATTCATTGGAATGATATGTAATTATGAGACTACCTTTCAAATAATGAAAACTATACATGTTTATTCCACAAGATCATTAATCATTAATAATATATTATAAAACATGGAAATTAAACGAGTTTATTAAACTATTTAACAGATAAGCATAGCACAACCCATTGAAAAATAAAAAATCCCCAATAAATTCCCTACACCATAATTAAAAAAAGAAAGAATAAGGATGGTATTTGTATATAATATACTGAGGAAAACATAAGAAACATTTGAGGTTCTTAACATTGATAAAAATTTTCATTAAAATATCTCTTAAATATTTCATAATGAAGATACCTTTTTCATTTATAAATCATAATTTTGAATAAAAATATTTCGTAATGTTTATGAGATCAATTATTTTTGAAAATAGACAATGAAACTTTTATATTATGAATCAAATCATTGTGTGGTTACGATGGTGGGAAATCTATTCATTCTATTTATGGTAAAAAATTATTCATTTGAATTTTTTTAAAGTAAAAATTGTGCGATTCGAGAAATAACAACAATATTTCTATTAAACCAATTATAAAAAAATTATTCATGGGTAAATATTCATTTAAATAGTAATGGGATAATATTAAAAGAGTTCATTGAAACAATTTTAGAAAAAATTGATATTATGAAAAAGGATCTTGAACCAAATAGAGAAATAATGTCAATTTTCCCTAAAAATATTATTCCAGAAACATTTGTGTTTAAAGGGATTAAAATTAATGGAAAATAAGAAATATCTTATAAATAAAAAAAGGATAAGAAAATTCAATATTTTATATAGTGGTAGATAATAATATTTCATATTTATAAACTTAATCATAAACATTCCTAATAAACAATGACATTGGAACATAAATTCATTATTCCTTTATAAAAATTTGAGTCATAATACATGTGAAATAATAGATTAAAATGAAGCATTAAATATCATGAACATAAGTATTTTCATTTATAAATTGTAAATGTCTTTGTATATATAGCTCATAAATTTATATTGGTTCATAACAAAACATTTTTAAAAAAGAAGACATATTTAGGAGATAAACCCCTACAACATTAATAATATCTAAATCAAAATCATATAACTAAGATACCATATATATATTATTAACAATAATTAATTTCACGACTTGTTTGATAAAATTCATTCATGATAAATATATAGACCGCATATAAGAAACAAGTGGTGAATATTGTAGTTGTATCACAGAAATAAAAGTTAGACGAGAATCCTTTACCTACACTTTGACTTTCATAGAAAGATATCTTAAATCCAATATAATAAAATAATTTTTTTTTATAATTATGTACTATAATCATTTTAATAAATATGGTATCATATTTTAACAACTTATGAATTTTCATCAACCATTTATTTATAATTCCTTATTATATTCATTATTTCTGGTTGTTAACTGTTTCATTTTTCAAGAGAATTTTTGTTCAGAAGTTCTGGTCAATGTACATTGAATTTATTTACATCATATAAATTAATATAACCATGATATAAATATCACATAAAGTTATAATATATTTAACTATATATATCCATGAAATTTTTATAAAAACAAATTAATTACATCATTCATGGATACTATAGACTATATGTACACGTGAACATTGTTTCCATTTATCAACCTATGAAGAAAAGGAAAGATAAAGAGCATTAAAACATTTCATAATCTTTATATTATCATATATATAATTTATATAGATTAATAATATCCATGTTTCCATCCCTGAAACTAGTATATGAAAAACAAATAACATTGATTCTTGGAAGTGTTATTCAACACCTGCACATGAACAACATCAACTTTTTTGAATGGTTGGCATTGAAAGAAGGTAGATATGATATTATAATTATAAATGAATAATTATTTTACATTTATCCTATATAATTATAAAACACACAATAATAACTATAAACGAAATATGGTGACATAAAATTAATTATATTTCTACATACAGGATGTAGTCCATAAGTACATAAATGATATACTTTCACATCAAATTTGTTGGGAAATGGGATTATTAGTTGGAGTTTAATAATCATAACAAAATTGAAAAATATTTATTATAAATTTTTTGTTATTCTATGATGAATATAATATATTTATAATAATTATATCAATAAATAAATTTAACATGGTAGAAAAAAATTCATACAACTTCTTTGGTGAGCATCCTTTAGATCACTCATTAAGGATCCTTGGTATGGTATTTTAAGAATACGGAACCACATAATTATTTGATTTAGAATATAATAAGAGATAATGGTTGGATTTTTGATATATATGGTTCGATGTGGTGTAATTAAAAGAGATTATGGGTTTCATTTAATAATGTTGGGAATGGAAAGACAAGGAATTATCTAAAATATTACAATATAATAATGTCATTTAAAAAAATCATTAAAATGGAATACAAATTAATTGTGGGATAAGTTGAGATATAAAAATTTCTATCTGATAAATATTTAGAAACATTTAATTATAATAATACCCTTACTTATTGGTTTAACCCCTTGTGAACCTATTTTTATCATAACTATGGTAGTGAATTTCCCAATCTTAAAGGGAAATATTTTTAATTATAAGATAATAGATGGATAATAAAAGTATAATGTAAGATATTATAGGAAATTTATAATAAAGGTTTTACAATTGATGTGTTTTTTTAATTAATATACCTTGAAATGTTTTACGAAATATTAGAAATTTATTTTTTAAACTATTAAATTAATTCAAAAATAAAGAATTCACGATTTGAAAGTAATTAAAATATAAAATTATTAACAGTACATTATAATTTATTATTAACCATTAAATTTGTGTGAAACCATAATTCTTCCTAAATATATATCATTTTGTTTTTTTAAAATTATTTACTTTTGTTTCTCTACTACTTTTACAAGATTAATCTCAATGTTGTATAGCATTTAATGTAATTTTACAATTACTAAAAATTAAAAAAAATATCATAAGATTAAATTACCCATGTTCATGTAAATATAAGTGATTGATTTATTACATGTTATTATCCGTTTTAGAACATTTAAAATAAAATAAATACAAGAGAGTTACATTTAATGAATTTATTGACAGGAAATAATAGAAATATCATTATCAAGAAAAGATGCTACCAAAATGACATAATTTTTAATTTTTAATGGTAATGGTAAAATTACACCCTTAAATTTAAATAATTTCATGTTTTGGGATGATATTAGGGCCATAACTCATGTTTTAAACTTGTTTTACCCATTTTAACTGTACTGTGGTGGTGATTATTTATCACAGTTAATATTCAAAAGGACATAAAATTATAGGGACCTAATTATGAAATTTTATATTATTGATTAAAAAAATGGTTTAAAATTTTCAATAGTCAACATATATTAGTGGGATAAATCAATTTTTATATATGTACATAAAATTCAATAGAAATTGTTTTTTAGAAAAAATAATTTTTAAGCATTAAAATTAACTTATATCAAAATATTTAAAGTTGAACATTAAAATTGTATTAATTATATTATTCTAAATCACATGGATAATATTTAACATTCCTAAAAAATATAAAATATAATGTTACAATTGAATAAAATAATTAAACAATTAAAATGATAAAATTGGAAAAATTGGTATTCTTGGATATTCACTAAAAAAGGAAATACATTCAGAAAAATCCAAAACATTCCCAATTTTTCATTTTTGATATTATTATTTCAAGAAAATAATTTTACAATATATAATTTGAAAATTAGATGAAGCTATTTATAATTTCCATGAAAAAATGTATTTAAAATAACATGGGAAAAATTAATTTTTGAATCAATAAATGATATTATAACAAAATTAGGTCTTATATCCAAAATAATTAATCAATAATTTATTATTTTTATGAACATTAATCCTTTAAATGATAATTAGTTTAATTATATTCATACACACCAGTTAAAAGGATACATTATAATTCACCCTTTTTTATAAAATATCCCATCTTTCATAAAGCTCTCTGTTGATTGTTAAGAATTACATTCGCATTATTATTCAATTAAAATGATTTTTTAGGGTATTAAATTATCCCACCCAACTATAAATCATTCCCATTAAATTTTATCAATTTAATGTGAGGATAAACATTGAGAAATAACGTTTTTGAAACCCACATCAAAGAATGGAATAAAACAAATAACTTTTTAAAAATTGTGACAGCATGACAGATACATAAAAGAACACATAATTTGGTTCCCATATATGTGAAATTTGATTGGAAGATAAAATATAGACATGTAGTTGAAAAATAATATCCACATAAAAAATAGGTTTATAGAGAACATATTCCTGAAACTTTTAATGACTACACAACCATAAATATATATGGGGTGAGAAGACCATTGATTCATATTAAATGAAGGTAAAAGTGTTAAATTTTTATTTAAATATACAATAGGGATTATTTTACAATAAATATAAAAAACATATGAAAATATAGTTTATTTATATCAAAATCATAAGTATAATTTCATCCTTTGGCAGTTCATTAAACAATTTTCACAAAATATATTACTCCATTAAGTGAATATTGAAGGTGTATTTCCCATTCCTAAAGTGAAAATATTATCTTTTAATGGATAATAATATCCATAAAATAATGGAAAGTATTACCCCTCATTTTTCGATAATCACCAAATCAAAAACTGTTAGAACATGTTATGTAATATCAATATATATTAATTTAATATCTAAATCGAGAATTTAAATGTAAACAGTTCCATTAATTGTTAACCTTAATACCCTTTCATAATATTTCTGTCTATATTCAAAATCCAAAAAATAAGATATAATGTCACTAAATTTCTAAAATAAACTTATTAGTAATTCTTTAATAAATATAATGTATTTCATACTGTTACATAAAAATTAATTAAATACCATGATCATATATTATCTTAAAATATACTAATAACATGCATCATTGTTAATCATCTATGAAAATATATATGTCTTCCTAAAATAATAATATATAATATATTCATAAAATTCGAATTTGTATTAAAATTTATCATAAATCACATTTTCATAAAATGAATAACTAAATTCAAGGTCATAAATACAATAAAATTTACATTATTAATATCAATCGTCACTTTTCTAAACTAAAAAATACTATCACATAATCATATACATTTTTGTGGTTATTCTTCAAGTAATATTATTTTCTTTGAATTTATCACATTATCACTAATGAAAATATTATGGGTATCAGTAACATTCAATGTAAGATTCAAAATTATTAAATAATTTTTTTTGAAGAATCAGTATATGTTTCATGATTTCAGTAACCAATATATAATTAATATAATTAATTTAAAACATAATTCTAAAATACCAAAACCTAAAAACATCAATAATTTAACTTCAAGGATTTTCATAACATAGAACATTAGGAAATAACCATTTTATTATAACATTGAGTAAGATAACTCCGATATTTAAAAACATATTACAATTAACTATAATTGGTACTTAAAGATGAATGTTATTTTCTATAATTGATCCAATTTTTTCATCATCAAATACATAACATAGACAATTCATTTCTACACATATAACATCTTTAATCTCATTTTATACATTAAATTGTGTCATTATTCCAACATTATCATCATATTTAAAGGTGATGATTCGTTCCATTGTCATCCTCATTAGTTGGACTCTAATGAAATTTGATTTTCCATTTGTTAGGTGTTTTAGTATAATCACCCAAGATGATAATTTTAATATTATAATGAGATTACTAATTAATAATAATGATAATTTTTATTATTATATCTCCCTTTTCAGTTGGTTTCTTTAGAGGATAGTCATTCTATTTTTTTCAAATTTATATTTAATGTTACTCTTCCTAGTTTCATCCATTCAAAAAAATATAGCTTGTGAATGAATAATTATAGTGATAAATCATGAAAATTCATTCATAGTATGCCTAAATAATGAAATATTTTTTCTAATCCATGAATCATTTGTTATATCCTATAACATCCATTTTAAAAATATATTCAAATCATTTAAAATATTTTATAATGAGAATTTGAATTAATAAAATTATTACCTGGGGGAGTTTCAAACATGGATCATAGTATGGACACAATAAAAATTCACAAGGATTATGACCATGATATACATTACCAAATATTTGTCATTTTATTAACCACAGAATTATCTGTTACAAAATTACATCCACTTATAGTATTCATACAATTATTTTTCATTTTTAGAAAATAATAATCTCTTATTAAGAATAATAAAGTAAATATATATATATATATATATATATATATATATGATTTTAATGAGGATTCTCATTAAATTTTTATCATAATTTTTTCAAAATGAAACTAAACCTTTCTCTAATAACAACTATTATTACATATACATTTTATACGTAAATTTTACATCTAATTAGAATAATATTCAATAAATAACATTTCAATCAACAAAATAATTGTAAAGGTTTTTTGTATTTGCTAACAAGGATAAATAAAAAAGTGACATAAAAGGTATATATAATATCAAACTAATTTAATCATAACTAAAACCACTCTTATATATTTCATACATGAAACCCTTTTTAATAACCTAGGGAAAGGAATTATAAAAAGAGTGAGATCAGATGAACAATAAGGGTATAAAGGGATATATCGATGATAACATAATTGTAACATGGACATAGTTGTATGAGAACAAGGCCATAAAATTTTGAAAATCATTGGCACATGTAAAAGATAATAATATTGAGTCATGTGAAAAATAATGGAAATTCATAAAATATAAATAAAAAAATATCAAAATAATATGATCCCTAAGATCATAACTTTAGAAAAAGACATAATTTTGTAGAATACACATATTCATAAAAATAATTTTCCTTATAAATTCTCACAAACAATACTATCATAGTGGATTTGGCTCACTCCCCACTCTATCATTTCAATTTCTATGGTTAACTTCTAATAATATCATAATAGAAAAGTCAAATATTGAACTAGGTTCACATCCTATTAATGTATTTATTACAACATAATTTATCCATATATAATGAACACATTAGAGATCTATTTAAATCTTGGACCAATAATAAAACTATGAAGGACATAAATATCTATTCCACATGATCATAAAACATTCATCCTTTATTATAACCTTATTAAAAGAATCATGTTTCATTAACATTTCAACATTTCATTATAGAAATACCCATGGAAATTAATTAGGATCCATAAATATAACATCATAATAATCATAAAATATCCCATGAAATAAAAATTATGGTATCATTGGACCATATCCCTTATAAAACATATTTAACAAAAAATTATTTTATCATTGATGAAACTTTTTCTTTAAAATAACGCTGGAATATTTCTTGTGGAAAGTACAATTTTAATTTTGAAATA
This sequence comes from Viscum album, assembly GCA_963277665.1. Taxonomy (NCBI): domain Eukaryota; kingdom Viridiplantae; phylum Streptophyta; class Magnoliopsida; order Santalales; family Viscaceae; genus Viscum; species Viscum album. The sequence goes on along the minus strand of OY728167.1, from coordinate 459,507,735 downwards.
TCTGATTTAAAATATGAAAATTTATAGAATATTATAGATAAATTTTTCTTTTAAAAAACTCATGGAAAACGTTAATTACATATGATATTCCTTGAGTGGTGATGATGGATAGAAATTCTAGTCATTCCTTATAAATTAAAACAATGATCAGATTCAAATTTTAGATAAGAATCATACCTCATTTGAAAAATTAAGTGATTCCTTTTAAAAAAAGTTGTAAAATATAAAAACATATATAATTAACAATTGCTTATACATGGAAAAAATGAAACAAGTGGTTATTCATGGATGTGTCCCACAAAATTAAATGTTTATTGAGAATCTCAGTCTTCAAGTTTGACTTCTTAAAAAGTATTATTTCCACATAAATAATAAATATAAATTTATTTTACATATATTTTAGTATAATTAACATACTTATAGTATCTTATATGTTCAAAATTTAACAATTTAAAAAATATTTATTAATAATTCCTTGTTAAAATCAACGTTTATGGGTGTTATCTATTTTTATTTCATAATAGTTTATATTCGGTAGTTTCAATAATTATAACATAAAAATGTTTCTATAATATAATAATGGATATTAACTATATAAATTTGAAATAATATATATATATATATAATTCCATCTATTAATTATAGAGATAATAAAATTAATTACACTACTCATAGAGTCGGTGGTCATACGTATACATGAACACAATTTTCACGTTTCGATGTGTGAAACAAAAGAAATGTAAAAATTATTACCTATTTCAAAATCATTAATATATCATTATATATAGTATATATTTAATAAATATATCCTTATTACCATACATGAATAAAAAAAATGTGAAATAAATTACATTTCATTATAGAGGTGATAGTCCACACATATGAACGAGCGAAGTTGTCTTCATCCAACAGATGGGATGGTAAGAAGGTATATTTGATAAATTAGAACTAGAATAAATTTTTTGAGATGAATATAACATATAATTATTAAAAAATACATAATGACCAACTATAATGACGGTTATGGAAAATTACTTTCATTGCTATGGGGGGGGGGTCAGAGTCCACACATACGTATGTGTGACACCTTCACAAACCATTTCATGGGAAAATGTATTAATGGTTTATGTTAAATAGTGATAATATAATTTCAGTATATTTTTTATTTTGGAGAATTTATTTAATGGTTAATCCCATAAATTTTGAGTTTATAGAACAACAAATTAAGTGAAATCAGTCAAGTAACATGATTACCAGATCTTCTAGTAGGCCTCCTCTAGATCCTTTTTATGGATTTTTGGATTAAAAAATTAAGAATAACTGCAACTATAATTCATACCTAGGGTAATTTATAATTTAATTGGTAAGGTTTTTTTATATCAAGATGGATCATTGTTGTGTCAACAAAAGAGATATGGGGTGTCCTTTTATAAGGGAGGAAACAGACACAATTGTAATTTCTTAAAATATTAAGATACGGTAATATCATACTCAAGAAAAAATCATGAAATTGCCACATATTAAATGGTTGTATATTATATGATATAAATATTGTCGTCTATTTTTTTAAAAAAAGTTTAATTATTGAAATTTCCCTTATATAATTGTTCATCCCCCTAACAAACTTGTATTTACCATATCTACAACAACAACATGATCAATTATGTAGAGTTATAAATTTTTTAGATAGTAATAATTGTATTATTAAAGGAGAACTGATGATGTTTGAGCCATTTAATCTCCTATGTTTCCCCTTACTATATTTTTATTATTGTTAAATAAATAAATAAAATATTATTTTTCATAAAATATTATTGATGTAATATTTACAGCAATTCAATAAGTTTCGATTAAGGAAAAAACAGAAAAATATATTTCAAATATAAAATCATTCCTAAAATAATATATATTATAAAAAAAATATGTTCTACACCATAATTCATCCATAAAATTTTACATTTATATCTTTAAAATTATTTAATATGAATTTTTAACTTCATGAACAATAATTATGTCACCGTTGTATAAGAAATTATATATTGTAAATCATTACAAAAAATTAAAAATAAAATATCACCATAAATAAAATTAATGATGGTAAAAATAAATTTCTGTGTTTATTTATAAGAAATTATAATCCATATCTATTAATAAAAATGAAATTAAATGAAAGAGAGTTAAATTAGGGAATTCTCATATGTAAAATAATATACATATAATCATCAAGGATATATGACACAAAATATAAATATATTATTAATTTTGGGATGTATATGGTAAAATTTATTCCATTATCAAAAAAAGGTACGATTTCGATTGATTTTGAGACCTCAACAAATGGTTTTAACTATATTTTACCCATTTAACCTCACCGAGGTGACAAATATTTCCATTTATTTTTATTCATAGTAAAATAAAATTAAAGGGACCAATTTACCAAATTTAAAAATCCACATTCCTAATATGATATCAATTTTTTAATAATCAATATCTAGATATGGAAGATGTAAATTTTCACATATGTACGTAAAATGAAATGTAATTTAGTTTTTAGAAACACGAGTTCTTAAGAATAAAAATAACTTATAAAAAATCAGGAAACTTCATGTTTTATTTGGAATTAGTTAGTTTATTAAAAATCAAATAGATCACATGATAAATTTATAAAAATAAAATAAAAAATATTTGTACTTATAAATTTTTTAAGTAATTAAATGAATTTAAAATATTTAAATGTTTTTTATTTTTCAAAATTCATCGAAAATACCTCCATTTCAAAAAAATTAAAAAAATTCAGCATTATATAATTTTGATATAAAATTTTAATTACATATATTCATTCTTTAAAATATAATTTTTAAAATTGATAGAAATAAATTAAAAAAATTAGGCACTTAATTCAATAAAAATACTATTGATTAAAATTAATTTATGAATAATAAAATCACATTACTCCAGAAGAAGTTCCTATTTACTAATTGTTAATCAGTAAATATTTATTGACTGCAAAATTATACGTTTACTTCATATAGTATTTACTCTTATTCATACCTACCAATTTTCTAGCTAGGTTTTACAATTAACATTTAAATAAATAAAATATTATAATATATATCAATTTTTGAAGTTGGGTGTAATTATATAGAAAAGATATATGATAATTTTTATATTTAAAATAAAATTTACTGGTATTATAGAATCCTACAAGATAAATAATGTTCGATCATAAAAAACACACAACCTTTGATTATCATTATAGCCATATCCACCTTATGCAATCGAATAGTGTTCTAATGGGACTCCAAATATCGTCTATATCATTTAATATATGAAACCCACTAAATTAAATATCATTGGGATCATTCTAAGGTCCATAGGGTCTCATTATTTAGTGGATATTATATGTTGATTCCTTTAGCCTATTCTCACCACCAAGGTTAAACAAATCACTCTATGGATTTCTATCCTTCAGAATCACCGTAATAATATGAATTCTAAATGACAACCATCAAAATATTTACTTGGTATCACAAAAGGGATATGGATTTATGCCCATCCAATGTTTGAGTTCCTCACAATCAGTCCTCTTTATCCATTATATCTATAATATACAAATGGAATACTCTCTCAATACTCACGTAGTTGTGGGGGTGGAATATATGGCCTAAACTTGTATCCACTTGCCTGAAAGGTATAGGGTATCTCATGCTTATTTCTGGGTTTACTCTGTCCAACCATTCCCATCAACCATTCTATTTTACATAGAGGTCACTAGGCATATATAAACCGATTACGTTCAAATATCATTCAATTCATTTAACATAAAATGTATCCATTTTGGTAAATACTTCTTAAGGAATATATTTATAAAAACTACCTTATCAATTAATATCCAAAGTCATCAAGATAGTGTTCAATAGTCTATTGTGGACCTTTCCATTTTAGTAATTCTATTTTTGGACATTGATATATATCAAGAATGATTTCATTAATAATATATTTCATTTAACTTAAAAGTCAATACCACATAGGTGGTGACAACTCATATCAAATTTCATAAAACAAATTCATAAATATTTGGGAAATACATATGGAACACCTACCCTAATTTTGGATTATTCCATTATAAATAAAAATGAAAACATTATCCCAAGAATATCCAAGTTTATCATGCCCTTTATAGTCACATGAGTTCGAAAATCAGTCCACAACATGCATATTAATTAATTAAATTAATTTATAATTAGTCAAAGTTTTTAAAACTAATTTTCCAATATAATTAAAATTGTAATTACTGCATAATAATTGGCCATTAATTCTCATTACACTAAAATGGTCACCAAGAACTAATAGAAGGTTGGTTGCATGAACACAACACCATATCAGTTAAAATCCCATCGAATTTTATTTTATTACACACCCTATATAAATTTATATTGGTAATTTCCTCTAATTTAATAGAAAATAATGTTTTCTGATTAAATTTCTAGGATAGTCTATAGATAAGTGATTAAAAAATCCCCATCATATTGAATGGATTCCAATAGGATCATGTGGAAAACATCACCAAACCAAAACGAAATTATAAATGAGAAGATAGTGGGAGATTTCCACTTGGCTTGTATACACACATTGGAGAATATAAATGGAGGGTTCTATATAAAAAAACAAGGTGAACACATCTTTTTTTACCAACATGGAACATAATCTACACAACATGATTCCCTAGGAAACTATATAGAGGATCTACCATAGGTGACCTTTGGTCCCATAACACATCATGGAACACTATGAACCCCCTACTAGTCATTTTAAACAAGGAAACAAAAATCAATTAACTCCCTACACAAAATCATGGTGATCCCCATGGTTCCAAAAAATGGGAACCATGGATCAACAATGATGTGTCCTCTTATTTGTCTACCCCGTAAGAAACACCTCAACACCAAGTAAAAACCTGTAAATAATTACCCTATACATGGGAGTTTCTACATCTTCCATAGTTAACATAAAATCATGGAGATCACTATCATTGGATACTGACAAAAAATGATGTAGGTCCACTTAGACATGCTCAAACATTCTCCAATGCACTGTAGAAAAATGTTGAACCATGTTAAACATCAAAAAAATCTCTTAATGATGCTTAGACTCTCAAAATTCAAAAATGAAGCACATTTTTTATAACAATCTACTCAACCAAGATAAAATAATGAATTTTCATATGAAATTTAGAATGGAAAATGAGGTGGATCATTATTTTTTTAGTTTGATACATGGGATCTAAAGAGGATAACCATGAATATTTTTGGGTGAGTAAGAACCTCATGTTGTATATGGATGATTAGATTACATTAATAATATCCTGTATCTTGTTCACACACACACCCAACCTAGATGTTAAATATTTCAATATGTCTTCCTTGTGTAATACTAGGATGGTAGTGGGAATTGATCATTCCCAAAAATTACTAGGTTACCCAACATTAAATAATGCCTGCGGATCTATTTAGAAAATATTAATACCTATTTACAACAAGGATGATTGATTTTTATGATATTTTATACTTTTATTATGGTGGTGATATAGTCTCTTAGTACCCTATGAGGTTCAAAATCATCATGATTTGTTACCCAAATATGATTCATTATGGTTTCTTCTTATATAGGGATTTTCATTACACCCTTTGGTAAGAGATACTGGGAGGGGATACCCCCCACCAATTGAATTCCCCCAACTATTTTGGTACTAAATAAAGAAATGGTGATTATTTATTTTACTATTTAATAATATTTAGAACATGGTTAGGTCATTTACATTAATGAAAAATTAATTTATTATGTCCTGATAACACCATGAAATGATCTCATTGTTAGAAGAACCAAAAATCAAAATCTTGATCTTGGGGGTCAGGAATTGAGGGTTACCATAAGGGTTATAACAAGTATGTAGTCATTATATACGATATTTATGATTGATGTGAACCTATAGATATATACTGTATTATAAGATATGAAATATTTTGTAGTCATTGAGGAAAAATGGATTAACCACTCTTAAAATGTAGTAAAAATACAAACGACCTCTGTGAGGTGTATTGGGTTCCCTCTAAGGGGATAATCTTTCACAAGAATATCATTATATGGGAGAAAATTTTACCCACTCCTCCCACCACCACATTTAAGGATATTGAAGTATGATTATGTTGTAGGTGGTCAAATACGAATCTATATATAGGCTATGCTGTTACGTGACCATGCTCCATATTCATTGTTTGTGGTATGATTTATATAATCTATGACCTACAAATTATACTAATTGATATTTGTGTTAGTAATATATTTATTACCAAATTTATTTCATTATATAGAGTTCATCGTAGTGGATGTATACTAATCAAAAAACTAGATACTAATACAATAAGTTATCTTTATATAACTTATATATATCAACAATATGAGCTAACCCTAGATAAAAATATAACCTCTTAGGATATCATCTTAGTAGATATGTGATATTATGACATCAAATATACCATGTTTTGTATATCTATAGTATAGGAATAAAAATAATTATTTCAATGAAATATTATATCCTTATACATACGGTTTGAGGAGACCATATACTACAAAATAAGACCCCATAAATGATGACAAGGTCTATCCATTGACATATATTTACTGATTACAATATAGTTATTCATCACGGTAGTATGTTCCACTCATTATGTGGTGGAGTTGATACCTAATGTAGTAGAAGAGTATATATGAATTTTCATAATGGTAATTTTATAGATTTCCCTATGTAATGATGTCATTATTGGTTTCTTCTAGAAATCCATTATCCCACAAATTTTCTTATAAACTTTTCACATATGCATGAATGTGTTGAGGCATATTAAGGTATCATTTGGGGAAATTAGAGTGAATAAAATTTTTAGGCTAAATGTGTCTTAGGTGAATATTCGCGTTCTATTATCAAAAATGGAAGAAAAATCATGATTATTTGTATATATTATCACTTCATGAATCTAAAGATCATTTCATATTAAATAATTTATAGTATAATGCACATATAATTTTAAATTTATAAAAATTCATGATTAATATAAGGTAATAGTGATTCAAGATGATGTATCTGGATAGTGATGGCCTCTGTTAAAAATCTTATGTTTTAATATTTGAGTTATGGATGAAAAATGTTCATGAAACAGAGTGATAATTTTGAATAAGATGATCTATAAGATAATTGTAATGGTCACTGGTCTAAGGGTAATGAAATGAGAAAACTAGAAGGTAACTGGTGGGTAAAGGATGAAGGTAATGAATGATAATGAAGTAAGGTTCAAGTGTACAATGATTTTATGTCATTATGTTTGATGTACAATGATAATTACACGGATTGAAACCATCAAACCGAGAATGATTATACACAAAAATTTTAACCCTGATATTTGAAGAAATATTTTAAGGGTTTTGATAGAAATACATTAATTTTTACTGAATGGTGAGATGTGGTGATAAACAAAATTCAAACATGCATGCATTCTTAAATTCCATCTAATGAACATTTTCATTGTTATAACTTGGAGAGAATTATTTGATTTTTTTGGGGAATAAGAAAAAATATTATTAGATACGGATGTACCATCTCATTGGATAGAGGGAAACTATACTATTTTGAACTAGAATAACTCTTATCAGATTGGGGAGTCCTTATATAGGAACCAAATAGAGTCTTGAGAAACTTTAAATAAACATTTTAATGTCCATAATTTTAAATGTATTTATCTATTCACTCAATATATTCAATTAAAAATAAGATTTAATGAACAAATTAATATATAGATGATGATGATATATCAGGAATAATTATAGATGATACATAACTTCAATGATTCAAAGAGTTTGAATGTGGTCAAATTTATCTTGACAAGTGTGGGAAATTTTAATTTTTGGATCGTGCCTCCTATATTATATTCAGACGAATTATGTATACATAAATGGATTAAGAATCATTTACAAAATGTTAGTTCGGTTATTATATATATGTAGTGATTATGCTATTTTCAGTGTGATAATCTAAAAAAATGAATCATTTTTTTGAAGTAGAGGCCTACATGTACTATATAAATACATATCAAACACGGTTGAATTGGATGAGAATTTGTAAAAAGAGGTGTTTGAGATAGACTTGTATCATTCTAGGTTGCATCAGATAATGTTTCATTGGATGGAGGGTACCATAAAAACATTATGTATAGATCTTTGTGACCAACTTTCAATGTAAAAATTTTCTATCTAGAACGATATGATAAGAATTCATTTAATATATTAGGAGATAGAATAATTTCTTAATTGGATACTAAATCAGAAAGATAGGAGTTTGATCAATTGTATTCACTTCTATATATAGTGAATTTATAAGGGTCGACGGGAGTAGAGATGATAAAGATGTAGTCTTCGACACTATGGGAGATCCTTGGAAAACATGACTGCCTTTCATTATTTCATATCATTTCATTAAATAACGATTGAGTGGAGAATTTAAGGGTATAAATAGCTAACATGTTATAGGGTTTAATTTAAAAAGAAAGTATTTTATAAAATATCACTACTAGTTAAACCACCACCCACCCATTCTCAGTGGGATACAAATTCATGGGAACATCGAGTGGTACCAGACTAGATAGGTTCCCTGTGATAAATCATTTTTACCCTATGATGGACAATCTAATCTCAGATAATTTAGAGGAATTCTTACGATAGATGAAAAAAATTATCATCGATGGAAAAATAAAATGATACACTATAATATATCACTTGGAATGGAGGTGAGTTTAAACTGTTAAAAAAATATTTTCCTATGAGATTTTCTAAAAAAATATTGAGGTTGATAGAAAATATTAGAATGATATCCTTATATCATTTTTATAAAATGTTTTTTTGAATGAGATTGATATCAAGATAGTAAAAGAAACATATGAAAAACTAAAGAGAATCATTACTGAAATTAAATATTTGATGGAATCAAGACATAAAAAATTGATAAATGTGATTCATTATAAAATAATTTAGGATGAAGAATGTATTGATTAACAATTCCCCAATGATATTTAATCATTAAAAAATATCAGAGGATTTAGAAATTTCATGGAAGAGTCATATTTTAAAATAAAAATGGTGAGTAATTTCTAGAAATGATTTATCCAAAAATATTCTATATATAGGATAAATATTATTTATCTATTTATGAATTACATAGAATTATTATTGTGAATGAAATTAGTAAATCACCAACATTAAAAAAATATATGGTGAAATATATTTCAAATATATATGGAAGGAAAAAATCCAAGATCATGAGCATGATGTATTATTCCTTTTTTAAATGGAAGAATAGGAAGATAATAGAGAATTGGTTGATAAAATGGTATACGTTATCTATAAAAACATATGGAATGGTAAATTCATGTACACAGTCAATCATCCCCATAAATATTTTGATGTGGGGGAATTGTAAATTTTTATATGAACTATCCAATTACCGAATTTATGGAAAATGATGATGATGATTCATGAGAAAACCCCCCTAAGAAAGAGAGGGGATTACATCCGAATAATATAATCAATCCTAAAAGAGTAAAAAAATATTCAATAGAAGAAATAAAAGAATAATATTTAGTAGGAATTATGTGTAAGACTCTACTTGAAATAGGTTATTATAGGATCAATCATTAGAAAATTTCAAAACCTTTTAGGATTATGTTGAATTAATGTATGATAAATCAATTAATGTCAATGAATAATGTAAAGAAACTCATAAGGAATTTCAGCATAGATTAGGAATTCTACAATTTCTTGAAAAAAAAATGAAAAAATTAGTAATGATTCTATAATTTTGAACAAGGAATGTGAGAATAATAATGAAGGGAAAAAATATTTTCATCAAAACTAGGTTGTCTACAAAAAAAATTAATAATCCTATGTCGACATTTGAAGAACAAAGAATGATTGTGTAATATGGTGATGAACATCATACTATTGAGGAATGTGTTCTATATAATATGTAGTAAATTTTTTTATAGGTTAAAATAAATTGTACAATAAAATTAAAAATGTCAACAAATATTTGGAGATAATTGATAAATCCCCATACGCAACTGGAAGAACTCATCCGTAGAGTCAGGTGAAATTTTATCCCACTAAACATAAGGGTTCAACTAATTATACTAACTGATGATGATTAGGAATTGATGATGGAAAAAAATAGGTTGACAAAGGATGTGATAACCACATCACATCAATGGAGGTTGAAAAAATCTATGTAATGATTTATTTCCTATGACAAGGAAATCACATTCTAAAAATAATATTTAATCTCAAAAAAACATATATAGTGGAAAATAATATATATATATATATATATATATATATATATATATATGATAGAGCATTAATGGATATTGTATGTGTTTGGGGATATGTAGAAATAAATCATATAATTGTTCAATGTACACATTTCTCTCTAAGAGTAGGTAGGATCCTTGGGGACACAAATATAAAATAATAATGAGTGTATCTCTAAATAAGTAAGAAGTCAAAAAAAATTCAACAGATATAAGTAGCCTCTTACGATGGAAATATTTTTTTTCATAGAGGAATTTTGTGGAAGTTATGAGAAACAAGGTCAATATTATTAAGAATATTGGATAACAAAGTAGTGATAATTTAATTAATTATGAAAATGAAAAGGATGAAATAAAATATAAAATTGAATAAAAATCCTTTATTGTTGAGAATTCAATAAAATCAAGAAAAAATAGTAGTCCATGGTTTATTGAGAGTTTGTATTCCTCACATATTATGACTGATATGAAAATATTGAAATATTTTAACGAACGTGAGGGGGAATCCATCACTTTTTGAAATTATTGTTCTTAAAAATATATATAAATTTATATTTAGGTGATTGAACATCCAAAGATGAATGATAATGGGATTTCCTCTTTTTAATAAACATAACGACAACATATTTAGTGTTATCTAACCCAGGGATGATGGAAAAGAAGTTATATTTAGAAAATATTATTTCTTCATCCAATTTTTGAATGATAAAAACTTTATTACTAATGGAGAATAAACCAAAAATATTCTATTCCATATTGGTTATCATTATGACTCGTATTATTTAATAATTATTGATGAAAAAAAGTTTTGGAACTAAATATATTAGAATCTCAATGAGAATAATTTCATAAAATTTTCATGTAAGATGTTATAAGAGGTTACTACAACTAAAAAAGAATGGTGATATTGATTTTATGACCTCCTAGAATGGGACAATGTTTATTAAGAGACATATGAAATTTTAAATTCAATCAAATTAACCTCTGGATCTAATACATTCAGATCTCAGTTGGTAAATGAGAAATCAATAAACAAAGAGTGATTTTAATTTATTAAATTCAATGATGATTTCACTCATATGATTGGAATAATGATTATGAAATATAAATTAGTGGATATTGAGATGTTTAATTGATTCATAATTGATGTTGAGGAGGAACTGGGTGCTTGTATTTTGAAGCTAAATATTGATAATGGAATGGAATACAAAATAAAGATGTAATATGAGGATAAAAAATAGATCATAGAATAAAATGTAAGAGAAAGCGTGGAAACTTAAATAGTACCACCACAAATCGAACATGGAATATCAATGAACAATCTAAATCATAAGAGAATCAAAAAATATGAGGGAGAACAATATTCTAGATTATGTTTTATAAAATTTGGTGGTATTTTAAGAAAACCATGGTTATTATTATATTTATAGATAAACATCCAATTATATATTCAAAACATGAATGGGTCATTCACATTATGAAAGGATACAATTTTAATACATTGGAAAGAATAATAATTACCTTGAACCAAAAACATGGATAAATTCACATTATGAACATCATGTTTATGTAGTGAATTTTTGGGGATAGATTTATCAAATCCAATCATCAAACAGTTAGGGTTATGAACACATGTTTTAGATCTCGAATAACAAACAGTGATTAACCCTTCATAATTTGAAAATTTATATTTGGGATGTAATCTACCCACCCATGCCATGAACTATACTTCACAACATTTACTTCTAATAGAAAAAAATAATAGACACCAATCTCCACCAAATATTCTCCATGATTCCTTATAGTACTATGTAATTTTTAGACATGTAAAGAGTTGGGATAAAAGATGAGGGACCTTACACATACATTTTATTTAAGCCCCAATGATTTAAAAATAAATTGAAATGCATGAAACTTTGATTCTATAAATAATGAATATTTTCATTAAAAATATAGTTGTAAACTAGCCGTTAAACATAATCGTTCTGCTTCAATGTTTTGAATTTTGAAAACAAACATCTAGAGTTTTGTTTATTATGTTATTTGGAGTCTTGTAGAACCAACATGATTTTTTTGGTGAATAGTCGCAAACATTTATAAATAATAATGTGAATAGTAATATGACCTTTATGAATTGTAAATAATATAATTATTTAAATTGATAATGATATAAGATAATGATATCTTGATTAATTTTTGAAAGTGATATAATGTGAGTTATTGTTTTAAAATTGTTATTTTTTTAATAAAAATTGATTTTATTTTAAAAAATCATATATATAAAATTATTTTCAAAAAAGGAATTCATTTTTGAAATCTACCCATGAAAAAAAATTTGGGGGTAATTTTTTGGGTTTGTCTGAAATACTTGAATTTTTTGTGAATAGTGAAATTCGATAATAACGAAATATAATAAATATATAAATTTATGTATCATGATTGAGACATGGATGATGTAAATGGACATTGTTTTGAAATCACATGTAATAGTTACTATATTGGGTAACATGAATCATGATTAATAATAGTCTTTAGAAAAAAATATTAAACTAATGATTAAAATAATTTAAAACCCCTCCTCTCCTCCACTATAAATACCACACTCAACCCCATCTTCCACTCACACATCTTAATCATCATACATTTTCTATGTTCATCGCAATTACCTTACCAAGGATCTTCCCCACGTTCAATATCTACTAGTCTCTCCAAATGAAAAAAATAATGCATTTATGAGGATCTCAAGAAGATGAGATAAAGTTGTAAGAATCCTCTTTCATTTTGTTATGTTTTCTTTTCAATTTCATTTCTTTTCATATACCCCTTCCCCTACACTTATCAGAGAGGTATTAAAGCTCTATAATTTTATATATTCTGTTTTTTATCATTTTTGTGGAAAAAATTCATCATCATTTTTTCTCTATTCTTCTTCTTATTCTAAAAATAAAAGCACCATCTGTGATGTTCCATTTAACCAAAATCAAGGTTGATGTGTTTTCAATTTCCATTAATTCTTTCAATAATGGTTATAAACCAATTTTAATTGTTTAAATATATTTTAATGTGTATTATATATCATATTTAATGTTATATAGTTAACATATATACATAATATTAGGTTATATAGTGAATCCATTTCGTGATTATCAATGAAATGCCAAAATGATCTAAACGGATATCACTAAATATTTATCTAATGATTCTTCATAATACCATATAATGAAAATTATTTAGGGAAGATTTTAATATTATAGAAACATATTAATACCATTACATTCCACTTCTATAATTTCATTTCCATACAACAAGGAAATCAAATACAAAACCACCCATAGAAATTATGAAAAGAACGCACCCAAAATAATTTAAGAAATAAAATACTAATAATTAACATGTGAAATGATGTTATGAAATGTTCATATATGGTGTTATAAACAGGAATATGTATGTTTAATATATTAATAACGCTTTTCTAACCATTATCCAGGTGTTTTAAACACATTTTATTTAATTCAAAACCGAGTTAAGGGAATTCTTAATCCAATTTTCATTCTTTAGTTTATGCTTCCACTTATTTGATTATATTGTACTATGAATATTTGTGTATATAATTTTTTTATTATTTTTTTTATGTGTATTTATAGATTATTCACATATTACTTTCACTCTATTAACCCACACATCAAAAATATGATATTTTTATGGAGTTTTCTTTTAAAATCCACTTTGAAAATTATGTTTTTCAAAAATCAAAAGAAACGTTTTATGGAATTATTCATGTTTTATGATTATGTTAAGGTTCATGGGCATTGTTTATGATGAAGGGTGAGTCATATATATATTTACAATGCATTGGGTATGTGTATATTGGAGGTCATTCGTATGGTTATTCCAAGTGTAACAGTGATGGTTACAAAATAAGGTAGTCATGGGGGTTACATTGTAAGGTAGTCGTAAGGGTTAAAAATCATAAGGTAAACAAGAGGGTTAAAAGATTATATAATTAATTCACCGTGATAATTATATGGTTTTATTTATTTTATTTATGTTATGTTGAAATCTTGTGTAATAAACATGTTTCACAAAGAAAGTATATATGGGTGTCAAGTGACTATTTTTGAAAATTATTTCATATATTTACATGTATTAATGGACTAATGTTTTATTTCTTTATTTTTATATACCTTAATTATATTGTTTTCATCATTCCAATATTTTAATTTCGTTTCACAAGTTATAAGGATTTTAAAGATAAAAAATAATGTCACGTTAATTATTATGAAGATGTTTCAGAGAAATCAATCTATTGTTTTGTGTTTAAAATTTTATGTTTCGAAAGAAATTGATAGTTTTTCAATTGTACCCACATTTTATGCTTATTGGTTGATATGTATGAGTTATATCATAACATTATAAAACTCTAAATAAAAGTGATATTCGAGAATTTATAGAAGTTAAATCTAGTTGAAATAACTATAATATGCAATGATTAAGGATGTGACCTTATAGTTGGTATCAGAGAACAGTTTAGATAAATTTATGAGTTTGTATGATATTGAAAAAATTCCATAAATTATTTTTAATTTATTTATATTTTTAAATGGTATAGAATATAATGATTACCATGTTGATTCATCGAATACATGTCTCATCGGAATGGTTTTCTGTAGAATAAACATGGGAGATGAAGTTGGAAGGAACTAAGAAGACAATATCTTTCTAAATCTCCAACAACGAATGGTGGTAATGGGAATGGAACAGTTTGTGACAGTAATGAATCTGTTGATGTAGGAAATAAATGGTGGCGACTTCCATTCAATATAACAACAATAGATTCCACAAAGTAACATGAAAATATTAGATCATTTTATGAGGTAACACCCACTTGTATTAAGTGGATCTTATGACCTGGTATGAGGTGAAGGATGGATTAATGGCCTTGAAAAGATATTCAATGTTATGGTATTTTTAGATACTAAAAATTTAATCCAATACATTTATTGTTTTGATGGTGAAGCGGATTAGTGGCGTTCAATGGCCATGAATATCATGGATAGGGAAGAGATTGATGCATTAGAGTGGGATGATTTTAAAATTCCATTCCTTGAAAAATTGATTCCAAAGGTAGTTCAACATGGGATAGAGAACCAATTTTTTTAATTGAGAAAAAGGGAGGAAGATTTCGTGGGTGTGTATGAAGAAAACATAAAACAATTGTAAAGGTATGCTTCAAATCTTATCCAGGATCGTCAATGAAAATAAAACCATTTTTACTTTGGATTGCATCCAATATATTGAAGGGAATTGGATTCCTGAGATAGAAAAAGTTATGAGAACCATGCCCAATGTACTAAGAGGGTATAAATGGAGTTCTCTGAATATTACATGTATATAGAGAACAAAGAGTTGAATATGTCTATATAGAAAATGATGGGTATTAATCAACCAAAGAAATCTGATGGAAAGAATGTTATGTATCTAGTTGGTGAAAAGTGTGGTAAAAAGAACCCTCTGAAATGCCTCACAAAAACTGGAAAGTGTTTATGATGTCGTATGTTTTTACATGTGGTATGAGACTGTAATGAAAATGATTGTAATATTAATCCTGATAAGAAAATGGTAATGTTTATCAAATATATCGAGATGTGTCATTATGAATATTCGTACCCAATGAATGATCTGAATGATGGGAAATAGACAAACTATAAGCAGAAAGGAGTAGGGAGATCATTTTCTTCAATGAAATTAGATGTCGAGCCATCCGATGAAGTGGGATTAGGTACTTTGTTTGTTTACATAGTTTTTTCTAACGTCTATTGTGTTATGGGGTCAACACATTCCATTATTTCTGATAAATTGTTTGCTAAATTGGAAATATTACCTCAAAAAATGTGACCAGAACTTATTGTTAAAACAACATGGAGAAATGTTATAATAAAAGGGAGTTTTAGGAATTTTAATATTTTTATTTAAGGAATTACATTACCTTCAAACCTTGTTGTATTTACCTTAGTAGAGTTTGATGTCATTATGGGTCTGGATTGTCTATATGTTTATCATGATAATATTGATTATAGAGATAAATAAGTTGTTTTCTAGAAAGAGTTTTAGTATGAATTCAATAATGAACCTATACAATTGATAACATATCAGGAAGGTGAGAAAGTGTTGAAAGATGGAAATGAATGTTATCATGCTCATACTTTTGAACATAAGGGAACTGGTTAGATTATTGATGTTCTAGTGGATAATGAATATCTTTATGTTTTTAGTGATGAGTTACTAGGTGTTATCTCAGATTGGGAAGTTTAATTCACAATTGGATTACTTCCTGATGTTAATCTAATTACAAATCCCTCGTATCGAATAGAAAAAATGAAACTACTAGAATTAAAAAATATGTTGCATGAGTCTCTTTATAAAGGATTTATTCATCACGACACTTCAACTTAGCGATCCCCTCTTTTGTTCATTAAAAACAAAGTTGGTTCCATGGACGTTTCATTGATTATAGAGCCTTGAATAACATCACTATTAAAATCATGTATCATTTTACTTGTATAGATGACTTGTCTTATTTGATCCAGGGGGGAAAATATTTTTCAAAGGATGACCTGAAGTTGGGCTATCATCTATTGAATTTAAAGGAAGCATGCATCTCGAAGAATTTATTTCTTACTAGATATGAGCATTATGAATTTGTTGTTATGTCGTTTGGGTTAACTAATTAAGTTACTATATTTATGGATCTTATGAATAAAATATTTCATGATTCTTGGATTAGTTTTTAGTTGTCTTTATTGATGACATTATGGTATTTTATTAAAGTAAATATGTGCATGAAAAACATATAAGGTTTGTTTTTAAAACGTTTTACAGAAAAGAAACTATATGGAAAATTCAGAAAGTGTGAATTTTGGTTGAAATAGATTTCATTTCATTGGAATATTCTAAATAATTATGGAATAACATTTTATCCTATCAAAACAAAATTGGTTGATGAATAGACAATACGAACACATGTTATACAGATTCATAGTGTTATTGGACTATTAGGTTATTATTGATAGTTTGTGTAACACCCCGACACTAGTTACCATGAGTTAGTTCATTATTACATAACATTGGCATGATAAAAAAAGATCAAGTCTCGAAATACCGATTAGTTTAATATCTTTGGATATTCTCGATACATTCATATGTTTTATATTAAATTATAATATTAGAAACTAAAACTACATAGTCTCTATTTTCCACACTTATATCCCTTATATTATCCCTACAGGTCAGTCATAATATACGTTTTCGCATCCTGGGAAAAATAAAATATAGAAAGGGGTGAGTTCAGATGCTAATTAAGGATAACAATATAGTGTAAGCTTTCATAAATAAGAATAAACATTTAAGGTAATGTATAAGACTAAAACAAAAGCCTTTGGAACATTAAATTAAGAAAAATATATAAAAGGTAAAATCAAATAATTCCATTAACTTATTCAAATGGATATTCTACTATTCAAATAATCACATGAAATATAAATAGCCACTTTCATAATGATGGAATGCATAATGCCACACTTCATAACCAAATAGTCAAGGCCTTGTGCCAAGACTGCAAATAAGATTTTTTCAAGGCCTTGTTCCAATACACTAGTATTTTCTCATGAGACCTACCGATGCATTGATGATCTATAGTGGGCTCCACGCATCACATATTAAGTCCTATTCATTGCACATATGAAAGGGTATAAACATAACATAAAAATTCGTATTAAAACTAGAAAACTAAATGTCAATACTTTGGTCATAAACCATGAATGGAATAAAAATAACACATCCACAATCAAACATATCAAAAAACCTTAAATAAAATATGGAAGATTTTTATCGTAATGAATTAACTTCAAACAAGTGTAAAATCCATCAAAGGATGTTGAAATATATGAAATCAAAACTATTTGGGAGAAATATCTCTTTATTTTTTTGAAATCAATTAAAGTTACATAATTATAAAATAAATCATTTATTTTAAAAAAATTCTTATAATCTTGCAAGGGATGATTCGATGATGTTATAACAGCAGAAAATAGCTGCACCTGCCATATAAGTTAAAAATACATTCTTACCTTCATTTTGCCAAAATGGTCATAAAGTACCCTGTATGGAAAATGACGAAAAGATTTCTTTAAAAACATATATTGTCAAATAAAGTTATAAATGACTTAAACCCATATTTCATTAAATATTAAATATGTTTAGAAAAACATTTTTAGGAACACGGATGTGGGTGATAAAGAGGTCCCAATAGATAATTATGTATAAACATCCTCGGATAATAAAGAGATTGTGAAATTAACCCTTACCATGAACTTTTCCTTGGTATAGGGTACATGAAACACCTGTATAATAGTAAAATTATGGTTATTAAATTATACAAGAACTATATACATAATTATGATATCATATATGTTCTTCTAATAATTATTTGTTAATAATATTTTAGTATTATCGTCGTTTCTATTGTTAAATGCTTCGTTTTACTTTATATTCATTGTTATGTGAGTCATGTTTGTTATGGATGGGATTTATATTATTCATATATAGAATGATATCAAGTCTTTTAACATTATTTGTAATCATAAAATGAAAATTAATATTGAATGGTTATGATGGGAAATGAATCTCATCGCGTTCGTGGAGACGGTAAACCGTACGTACGCACGAGCGACAATATCATTCTATTGATTTGAAATCGTATGTAAATAATTGGTATATAATATATAAATAATCATTAAAATGTTATATTTATTATTTACATCTGTTATACTCATTATTATACCCATCCAAATAATGAATGTTTTGAATAACAAACTTCCCCATGACGTGGAGACGGTAAGCCATACGTACGCACGTATGACAACTTGGTCATTTATCAGATGGATAGAATAAAAAATATGGTGGTAATATTTTTATAATAACATAAAAGTATATAGAAGATACTAGATTTATTATTTAGGAATAGAAATAACAATGAAATAAGAAGTGGAAGAAGAAAAGAACTTGATAGAGGTGATGAAATATTTACCTCTTCTTCGGGTTCTTCCTTTTGATTTGAACAAAATGGTTTCATAGGTTAGATTTCTGACCAAAGTATGGCAAATAAGTTGAATGAAGGATATGTTAGAGGATATTTGGGTAGGGTTAGGCTGGAAAAAATGGCTTCGATGGTGTGAATTTGAGAGAAGAGGATGATCCCTTTTATAAGAGGGTTGAGGGGCACCGTAAGAAAAGATTGAAATATTATTTTTGAATAAATTAATATTTGGTTTATAATGGCTCCAAAATAATTTATTTAGAGGATATATTGGGGATCGGTCTAAATTCTTTCATAAAATAGGTTTTAGATAGGTTTGTGTCACTATATTAACCTTATCCTTTAGATTGAACTCTTAGTTATTTAGTTTCACATTTACCATGTCTGTTTGTGTTTTTATATTATATGGAAAATAAACATACTATAAACTTCCAAAAGAACTAAAAGTGGTCAATTAATGACATATATAATATTATTGAATCCTTTTTTCTGAACCTTATATTTTTAGGAATAAAATATAAATTACTAATATAATATTTGTTTTAAAAACTCTTTTATGTCAATTTTGACACTATTTGGAATTTTGTTGTTTTTTAATTCATAACTGCATTATTAATTCAAAACAATTCATTTAATCAACCCTAAAATTTAATATTAACATATAAAATTATTATAATTCATTAAAAGTCTCAAATTATATTTATTTGGATATTTATAATATTAATTATTTTAATCATTCATTAAAAAGGTAATTATTGCATCATCACTGTGTCATCAATAAATTTAATTATATAATGTCTAGAAATTATATATAAAATACCATTATGTAGGAAATCATTATAGATTTATAATTAATATTCATAGTCAAATTTATCTTATGGAAAACCCTATATTAAAAAAGTTTTTGTTATGAATCATTGAATTTTACACTTTTAAGTGTTCTTTAAATAAAATAATAATAAATGTTCTAATCTAATCAATGTGGATATAAAGGATCATATATTATTTCTATGATTGTTTTTGGTCAAAATAAACTTATCTAATAGAATCAAGTCACATGTAAGGGCAATAATAATATCATTTTTACCATTAATTACCATATTTACTTATAACTGTGGTAAATAAAATTAAAAAGTTATTATTCACCAAAAAAATATCTTATTGAACCTTATTTTACATACTGATATCAACCATGTCTCTCAGATTTTTGAAATTAAACTCACAAAAGAGGTAAAATTAAGTTTTTTGTAAATTTAAAATGCTCCTAGGAGGTGGGTAAAAGACTGTAAAAAGTTCAATAAAATTTTATGCATCCAATATTATTATAAAAATGACTCTAATGAATTACATTGAAATTATATAGGTATTATTTATCTATTTTAACCTAAACTAAAATTAAAAAAATAATTAATTATTTAAATAAAAAGTCGGTTTTAAACAATAACGCAGTGTTTTTCACTATTCTTACAAAATTGAATGTTTTAAGAAAAATACCAAAAATTCCCCCTAAGATAATTTCAATATTCAGAATCCAAAAATGAAGTTCATTTTGAAAGATAAATTTTTAAAAATTTTAAAAAATGGGTATTATTATTCGTAACGGCTAGTTTGATTGGTCGTGGTGTGTTAGAATATCGAAGTTGCAAACAATGCAAGCTATTTCATTATTCAAAGGGAAACGTACCGTGAAATCTTGGGGTGTTAAATTCTACCCTCCTTCAAATAATTTCACCATCGTAATTTCTTAAATACTATCGCATAAGAATATTCAGGTGGTTCTTCATCATAAGTTCATCGGGTTCCCATGTTTCCTCTTCCATCTTATGGTTTCTCCATAGAATGTTTACCAGACGAGTCGTTAGGTTTCTCAACACTTTTCCTCTTGTATCAAGAATCTTGACAGGATCTTCAAAATAATAATGATTGGGTTCTAGTTGTAATTCCTGATAGGTGAGTATATACATTGCGTAAGGCATGTATTTTCTCAACAGTGATACATGGAATACATCATGAACTTTGGAGAGACATGGCGACATTTCCAAATGGTAAGCTACAACGCCAATTCGTTCTAGAATTTTGAAAGGTCTGATGTACCTAGGACCAAATTTACCCTTATTACCTAATTTTATAATTCCCTTCCATAGAGATACCTTTATGAAAGAAAGATCTTCTAAAAGAAATTCCAAATCCTTCCTTTGATTATCAGCATAAGTATTCTTCCTACTTTGAGATTCTTGGATGGGTGTTTGGATTACATTCACCTTTTCCAATTTTTCTTCAATAAGTTCTGGTCCTACGAGTTTTCTGTCCCCAACATCATACCAACATATTGGTGTGCAACATCTCTTTCTGTATAATGATTTATATGGTTCCATATGAATACTTGAATGGAAGATAATGTTTTAGGAAAATTCTACCAGAGGAAAATATTGATCCCACATTCCTTGAAAGTCAAGTGAGAAAGATCTCAACCTGTCTTCTAAGGTTTAAATAGTTCATTCTGATTTTCCATCAGATTGATGGTGGTATGTAGTGCTCAAAGGAAGTTCAGTTCCAGGTACTTTGGAAGACTTTTCTGTAATCTTGATTTTAAATGGGGTTTATGATCAGAAACAATTGATAGGGGTACTCTATGAAGTCTTACAACTTCATTAATATACAGTCTTGCTAAACATGAAAAAGGTAAATCTTCTCTTATAGTAAGAAAATGTGCTGACTTAGTAAGACGATCAACAATAACCCATATTGCATCATTCCTTCTAGGAGTGTTTGGTAGTCCCCTGATAATTTCCATTGTAATATTATCCCATTTCCACTCATGTATGGGAAGAGGTTTCATGACCCTTCTAGGCTATTTCCTTCCAGCATTCACTTTTTGACAAACCATACATCTTGACACAAAATCAACAATCTCACTCTTCATGTTGTCCCACAAAAAATGTTCCTTAAAAACACTATAAATTTCAGTGCTACCATGGTGTATAGAGAAATTGGAGCTATGGGCATCATATATAAATTTCCTTTTTCAGTTCAGGTATATTGAGAACACAAAGACTCTTCCCAAATTTCAAAATCCCATCATCATATATGATGTCTGCCAATCTCCCATCATTCACAACTTTAATTACTTTTGAAACTCCACATCAGCGGTCTGATAAATTTTTATCATTTCTATTAAATATGGTTTGGAAACCATTTGAAATAGTATCAATGTCTCACCTTCCATGATTATTCCCATATCCATATTTACTAGATCCATGTACATATCATCTTTTTCAACTCTCATCTTGTTCAAAACTCCATGATATTTTATACTTAAAGCATCTGCCACCTTATTTACCGGTATATATCTCACATTTTTCACCATATAGATAGTGTCTCTAAATCATCAAAGCAATGATTACAGCTACTAATTTGAGATCATTAGTGGGATAGTTTTTTTCATGAAATAGTAGCTATCATGATGCATGGGAAATAACCCTATCATTCTGTATAAGGACACAACCAAGTCCTTTCATTGAAGCATCACTATAAAAAAACCCATCATCCCTCGACGGTAGAGTCAAGGTAAGAGCATTGACTAATATTATCTTCAGTTCTACAAAAATATTCTTCACACTCTTCTATCGAAACAAATATAACCCACTTACGTCTGAGCTTGGTTAATTGGTTAGACAATCAGGCGAAATTCTGGATGAAACACCGACAATAACCTGTTAAACCAATAAAATTGCGTACCTCGGTTATACTCGTCGATGCTGGACATTCTTGGATTGCCTTGTTTTTTTAAGGATCAATAGAGATTCTATCCTTAGAGACAATATTACCAATAAAATAAATCTACTGAAGCTAGAATTCACACTTTCTAAACTTCCCATATAATTCATTTCTTCTATTAGTCATTAGGATAATGCACATGTAATTTTCATGATCATTGTAGCTTTTGTATTATACCAAGATATCATCAATAAATTCATATATAAATTCAACAAGATATTCCTTGAAAACTATGTTCATTACATCCATGAAAACATTTTAACACCCTATGATTTCATGGTACTTTATCTCTTCAATGTAATTCAATTACTTGTACTATAGGAAAAACTGAGTTCAAGCGCACCACGACTTACCAAAATAGACATTAAAAAAAAGGTTATAAATAGTATTAACTGGATTTTGAATTTTATATACTCCATATAATTTTAACTTATTTATTATGTCTTTCGTAGATATATTATTAGAACAAATTCAAATTTTCAGAAAAAAATTTATTTTTCAAAAAATTCAATTTTACCACCTTTTAATGGAGAACCCTTTTTAAATAAAATATTTGAAACTTTTAAAATTTTAATTTGACAAAATAAAACTCATCTTTAGAATTGGGGAATCAAAATTTTCTTTGGATGAAATTTTATAATTTCTCTAATAATATTCATTTTTTATGAGTAGTGAGAAATACTGTATTTTAATTCAAAACAGCCTTTCAATCTAATTTATTTATATTGCTAGATTATCTTTTTAATTGGTGTTGAAGTTTAATTAGATTAAATTTATTACTATTTAATCCATTTTGGGTCATTCAACATTATTTCACCTTGAAATTTAACATAAACAATTTTCAAAGTTTTGATAGTTAATAATTTTTTTAGAAAAATCCTTTTTGTTTTGATAACAGGAATTAATTTTAAATTAATTTTTCCAAATTATATGTTTTTAATTTTTTTAAATATAAATCATTTTTTTATTTGGAAAATAAAATATAGCTTAGGCTGTAGTTTTGGTATTTTTCTGAAAAACTTTAATTTTTGATAAATAGTGAAATCTTTAAGTGGTAGTTTAAAATATGACATTTTCATTTAAATGAAATTTTACCATATCTATGAATTGAATTATTAAAATACTACATACTTGGTTTTTATTAGTAAGTAAAATTTGCTTCAATGAGATGAAAATAAGTTTTGGTGAATAGTATCTTTTGACTTTTATTTACTGTGATTAAAGGTAAATAAGGAAATTCAAGGTAAGAAGAATATTATAATAATAAAATATTACCATAAAACTTGTCCTAACCTTATTGGATGAGTCATGGTCGACCATAAAAATATATGGATCTCTTTTTTTACCCCATGGGGCCACTTAAGAATGATAATGACACATTATTTTAATTAACATAAAGTGAAGACAAAAATGACATTGACAAATATCTTTTTGTATATAAATTTTTACATGTGGATATATAAGTCAAATTTTCAAATATAAAGATACATTGTAATTATTAAAAATATTTCAAACATTATGGTATCTTTTTATAATTTTTAGACATCAAATAAATTAAATAAATTATGACACAATAATGATAGAGTATTTACCTCATTAATAAATGATTTAAATAAATATGATGACTAATATTAAAATAATATCCAAAACCTTTCCAATTCTTGTTGGAGGATTTTATTTCGATTTTGAGTCATCTTATATTCGACTTTAATGAGTTTTGTCCTTTTTAAACAGATGATATGTTTATAATAAAATAACATTTCCAAACATTCCTAAAGATCCCCTCCTCTCCCTTATAAAAGGACACAACTGCTAACCCATTACTCACACCTCTAAAGCCCCTTGTCTCATCTAAATCCTTCACAAATAAGCTCCCATGATTCCTATATTCCACTTAGAATCCTTACCATAGGCATAAGTCACTTCAATAATTCCTTTGGTTCAAACCAAATAGATTTTCCCAAATTAAAGGTAATAGTTTCTATTAACTTCTTCTATTTTATTTTAATTCTCCAACCCTTAAAATATTTTTATTCCTTTATTTTATAACAACACCAGTATACTCAATATTCCAGGATGTTTTTATGATAATTATTCTATCTACACTTATACGCACCTCTATCTAATGGGTAAAGAACATAATGTTACTATGGATGGAAAACTAACGCCTCACGAAACGATGATTGGTCAATTATCTCTTACCGCCTCTCATGGTGGCCATTATGATGGAATGTATTTATATATGATATTTGTTATGTTTATATTTTCACTATGCTTCTTTATTTTTCATTTAAAAACACCCCTTTAAGCTTTCCAATAAGTGTGAACATGATAATTTCATTTAAGGACGTGTGGACTACCGCCCTCTCAATGTGATATGATTCATTCATGACATACATGGAACTTATAAAGGATGTAGTTAACTAAATTATGTAACACATATATCATTTGATATTATACTGGAATTATAATATACCTTTGTATCATTATGTTTTCATTTCGTTAAATATGAAATAGAAATGAAAGTAGTGGTCATGCATATGTACAGTTTACCGTCTCTATGAACGGTGCATTTCATTTCTTATCTCCAAATATCCTAAAATAATTATATATATATACTGGATATATATGATATATATGATATTTAAATCATGAATATGACTCTAGAGATAATATACTTTTGACCACATAGGTAATTTGTAATTATAAGAAGTTCATTTTTGACTTAAGTACCAAATATAGACAAAACTCCCATTATTACCATAAATTATTAAATAATGTTTATAAAATGGTAATAAGTGATATAAAAGGAATAATTAACATGGAAAATGTTCTTAATCAATTATAAATTAACTTTAGTATATTATTCTGGAGATTAAAGAACGAAAGTGTCAAGTTGGACACGTGGTAAGGGGTTTCTTATCTCGCGTTTTATTTAGTAAGATGTCAGTTGTTCACCGCTTATTTATTTCATTTAGTGTATTTACTTCCCCATGATTTTATTATTTGTGTAATATAATTTAAATTATTGGTATTTACATCATCATTTTGTAATCCTTCTTTCATGGGGTGTATGTTTCGTAAGTTACCAAATTGGTAATCGAATTTCAAATTTCAATTTCCAATCAATGGGTTCTATGAAAACGCCATTTATTATTTTACTCAAAGATTATCTGTGAAATCACTATTTATTTACTTATTTAGTAATTTCTACTCCCCTTTATGTGTATATACTTTTGATACACATAATCACTCTATTGATTATTTCTCCAGTCATTGATATGAACTTGATACGAGTAATCTAAAATCAATTTCCATTCATTGAGTTAAACATCCAAGTCATTGGTGTTGTATTTACTAAAATATGTGTGAATGTCCTATGATTAATTTACACATATTATACAATTATATTGAGTGTATATATAATTTTCACACATATTTATATCATTGATTTATCCTTAACCTAAGGATATAGTCTTTATAAGGTATTTCATCTCAATTTACATACAATTGAGACTTCTTTATTGTTATACTCCAATTCACTTTAATATGGTTTATATACTGTACATTTACGTAGTATATCATGAATCCATTTATTCTAATTATATTATAAAGTATTTATTACATCAATTATTTTTATTCATGTGTCTCTCTTTTGGTTATGAACCCTTACTAAAATATAAATTTAAAGGTTTTAATGATTTATTCTTCTAAATATTTATCATTAATGTCCATGTTTTAAAAATGGTTAAAAGGATTTATTTATTTAGACATTGATGTTTTGTAATTAAAATTACTTTTAAAAGAATCAATGTAGTATGAGACCCATTTATTCAAAAATCTATTTTAAACGACTTCTAGATAAAAAGTGAGACTTCTAAATGTATTCAAGAAAAAGGGGGATATTTCTCTCAAATAGTTGTGATGAATATTTTCATCGATGTCAATATCCTTCATTATTCTCTATTGAGGTTAATTTATTATAATAAAATATTCCAAATTGTATTGAATGAGTTATGTTTGACCATGGATGTGCTATTTTTATACCATTCATGGTTTGTTGTTAAAATATTGACATTTCATATTCTAGTTTTAATAGGAATGTTTCTTTTATGTCTCAAACTTTTCATATGAGAAATGAATTGGACATATTAAGTGACGGGTGGAGACCAGTATAGTTTTTCGATGCATCGGAAGGTCTCATGAGAAAAACTAGCGTCTTGGCACAAGTCCTTGAAAAATCTTATTTTTAGTCATGGCACAAGGCCTTGACTATGTGGTTATGATGTATGGAATTATGCATTCCATCATTAAGATATTGGATATTGATATTGCAATTGATTATTTGACTTGTAGAATATCTATGTGAATATGTAAATGTCATTATTTGTCTTATCTTTTCCATATTAGGCAAATGTTTATATTTAAAAGGCTTTGTTTTATTCTTATACATTTTTTTAAATGTTTATTCTTATTTATGAAAGTTTCTACTATATTTTTATCCTTAATGAGAACCTGAGCTCACCCCTTTCTATGTTTTATTTTCCCGAAGATGTGAAATATTATTTTATGACTAAACTGTAGAAATAGACTAAGGGATAGTATAAGGGATATGAATGTGGCCAAGGGAGAGAATATTCTTGTTGATTTTCATTTTATAATTTAATGTAAAACTTATAAATATATCTAGTATATCCAAGGATACTAAACTGATCGGTATTTTGGGACATGATTTCCTTGTATCATGCCAATGTTATGTAATAATGCACTGACTCTGGGTAACTGGGGTTGGGGCGTTACAAATAGAGGATGCATTAGTCAGCCCAAAAGTCATTACTATAAACTCGTATTGCCCGTACCAGGTTTGAAATGTTGTTTCTGGAATTTCTTCCTTCTTCACAAACAAATAATGATACCCCGATCGTAGGACAATATTTGTAAAATATTGAGCTCTATGAAGTTGGTAGAATAAATCTTCAATGCATGGTAAGGGATACTTCTTCATTATTATTATAACATTGATCTCCCTATAGTCAATTAAAAACCTCATAGATCCATCATTCTTCTTGAAAAAAAGAACATGACCCCCCTATGGAGAAACACTAGCGAAAATAAATCCCTTATTACTCAATTACTCTAGTTTTTTCTTCTGTTCCACTAATTACATAGTGGCCATTCTATAAGGGGTCTTTTATATGGGCCTTGAACTAGGAATTAATTCAATGGAAAAATCAATTTCTTGTTCTGGAGGAAGTCCATGTAAATCCTCTGGAAACACATCAACATATTCTTGCACAACAGGTACATCCTATAAATGAACATTCCTTTACGTTTCATTCTCTTCCTCCCCAATAATTGAATTTAGTTGAGCTACTGGGGGTGGATCTTGATAAGAATTAGATGCTGACATTTCTGCTCTAAAGATAAGGCACTCATTATCATCATCAAAAATTCAAACCTCCTTTTTCTTACAATAAATATTCGCATCATGGTCCGAAAGCCAATCCATACTGAGGATTATATCAAATTCTATCATGGGTATGATGATGATATCAGCTGATAAATAATGTTTATATTCTTTAATGGGAACTAATTCACAAAACATTGTTGTAATGATACATCCCTTAAGTGTCTTGAATGAAAAATTATTTCTTAAATCAAATTGGAAATATATAATTTTCTTAGAAAACTGGGATGATACGAAACAATGCGATGATCCAGAATCAAATAAAGCCTTTTCTAAACACAAGGACCCCATTAAATTACATGCCACCACATATTTCTGAGCTGCAACCTCCGAAGCAGTGATAGAATATGCTTTTCCTTGATCCATTGGCCTTTTCTGAGGTAAGTATTATTGTCTCTTAGGACATTCATTTTCATAATCCCCCCTTTCTATACAATTTTATCACTAAACATTAACATTCTCTTTCTTCCCCTTGTAATCAAGACATTGGTGTCCTTTTTCACCACACCTATAATAGAATCACATTCCCTTCAGGAAAGTACCGGGTGTTTCTTCCCACATTTACTACAGGATGGATATTCAAATTTTCCCTTCTTCCCCTTATTTCCATTTCCAGTGTGGTCAGTAGATCTCTTATTCTATTTCTTTTCTTTAAAGTCATAAGATATAGAGAATTCATTTTCTGTCTGGATAGCACATGAGAAAATATCTTCATATGATGAAAAGGATTTCTATACTAATTACTGACAAAGAAATTTTTTTAACAAATCAAAGAAACGATCAACATTACTTCATAGGTTACATATATAATATGTATCATTCCTTGCTAACCATGTAATGTTATCCTCATACTTTGCGACATTCTCATCCTATTTTTTCCTAAGACTCAGAAATTTTCTTTTCCATATCCTCTAGATGGTCACAAGGAGAGTATTTTTCTAAGAAAATATCTTTAATCTCCCTATATTCCTTACTTGATACTTCTTCATATTCCTTTGGGTTTTGAATCAATGACCACCATTTATCAGAAACTCTAGTGAGGTGATAAACTACCATGAAATTTTTTCCCATTTCGCTACTCCCCCAAGCAAGAAATATTTTCTCTATGGAAATCATCCATTCCTCATCTACAAATGGATTTGTTGTTCCATTGAATGTTAGTGGTTGTTTCCTCATGAAGCGGTCTAACATTGATCCTCAGTGCTATGGATTAGGGTGCTCTATATGGGTAAGGTTGTTATTCATAACCTGAGTGAGTTGCGCCAGTATGGTGATAAGCTGATCAGCACTAGTTGCTTCACTAGCTCCACTATTATTATCTTGAGTATGAGAGAAATCCCCACATGGGTTATGTTCATTGATACCATTTCCATTTCATCCACTACGCGCCATTTATATACAATGGCATACACTAGATTAGTTTATCAATCACAATATATAATTCCAAACTTGTAAAACACTTAACATAAATTGAACAATTTATTGATATAATCCATAATCATAAAAATGTCTTCTTTGAGGAAGTATATACTCATAGAACCTTCATAATGGTTAGTAATGAAAATTATAATTATCCTAATCATATCACCCAAGAGTGTCGTAACAAAGAGTGCATTAAGGCCCGTTTCCGTGCACTAGTTCCTATTCGAGTATTGCTCAAAGCGTTGTTTTTGGGTTTTACCCCTAGGTACATCTATGCCACATCCGCCTCTACCTTCTAGTATCCAAATAGGGATGCATTTCTTAGAATACTCACAAAATCATTATAATGCCCAAAATCTAGGATGTTCTTCTATATTAATCCCCTATGTTTATCTTAAGTTAATGTTCTATAATAAAAGTTTATCTAAATCTAGTTTCCAAGGTTTCTACTAAACTTCCTTTGATACCAGCTGCAATACCCCGACCCTAGTTACCCAGAGTCGGTGTATTATTACATATCATTGGCATGATCACAAAAGAACAAGTCTCGAAAGACCGATTAGTTTAGTAGCCATGGAAATACTAGATACATTCATAAGTTTTAAATTACATTATAAAATGAAAAACTACAACAATATAGTATCCATAGGCCACACTCATATCCCTTAGACTATCCCTATTGGTCATTCAGAATATACTTTTCACATCATAGGAGAAATTATATATAGAAAGGGTTGAGCTTAGATGCTCATTAAGGATAACAATATAGATGAATCTTTCATAAATAAGGATAAACATTTAAGGAAATGTATAATACTAAAAAAGACTTTTAAACTAGAAATTCATCATAATATGGAAAATATAAACCCAAATAATTCTATATACCAATTCACATGGATATTATACTAGTCTAATAATCACATGCAATATCAATATCCACTATCATAATGATGGAATGTATAATTCCATACTTCATAACCGCATAGTCAAGGCCTTGTGCTAAGACTAAAAATAATATTTTTTCAAGGCCTTGTGCCAAGACACTAGTTTGTCTAATGAGACCTACCTATTCATCGAGGAGCTATAGCGGGATCCACCCATCACTTATTAAGTCCAATGCATTCCTCGTATGAAAAAGATTAAACATAACATAAAAATTAGTATTAAAACTAGCATTTGAAATGTCAATACTTTATTCATAAACCATGAAAGGTATAAAAATAACCCATCCATAGTCAAACATATCCCAAAAACATCAATAAAATATTGAAAATTTTTGTCATAATGAATTAACTTTAAAGAAGTGTAAAATCCATCAAAGGATGTTGAAATAGATTAAATCAAAACTATTTTAGAGAAATATATCTTTCTTTTTTTGAAATCATATAATGTTAAATAATTATAAAAGAATATAATTATTTTGAAAATATTCTTATAATCTTGTAAGGGAAGCTTCGACGTTGTTATAATGGTGGAAAATAGTCACACCCACCGTATAAGTTAAAACTACATTCTTACCATAATTTATTGGAAAAGGTCATAAAGTAACATGTTTGGAAAATGACGAAAAGATTCATTAAAAAGAAATATAAGGTTAAATAATGTTATAATTGACTTTAACCCATTTTTTATTGAATATTAAAAACGTTTTGAAATAAATTTTTACGAAACAAGGATGTGGATGATAAAGAGGTCTTAGTATATAATTACGTATAAACAACCTCAGATAATAAAGAGATTGTGAAATTAACCCTTACCTTGAACTTGTCCTTGGTAGAGGGTACATTAACCTCCTATATAATAGTTAAATAATTGTTATTAAATTATTAATGAACTATATAAATAATTATGATATCATATATGATCTTCTAATAATGCTCTGTTAATAATATTTTAGTATTATCATTGTTTCGGGTGTTAACTAATTCGTTTTCCTTTATATTATTTGTTACGTCAGTCTGGGTTTTTATGGATTAGAGGAATATTATTCATATAAATAATTATATCAAGTCTTTAAACAATATTTTTAATCATCTAATGAAAATTAGTGTTGAATGGTTACGGTGGGGAAATGAATCTCATCGCGTTCGTGGAGACCGTAATTCGTACGTACACACGAGTGAAAATATCATTATTTTGATAAAATATTGTATGTAAATAGATGGTATATCATATATATATATAATCATTAACATGGTATATTTATTATTTACATCTGTTATGCTCATTATTTTACCCATCCAAATAATGATGTTTTTGAATAACAGACTTCACCACGACATGGAGATGGTAAGTCCCACGTATGCACGTATAGGGACATTGTCATTTATATAACAGATAGAATAAAGAATATGGTTGTACCATTTTTATAATAACATTACAGTACATTGAGGATATGAGAGATATTATTTAAGAATATAAATAATAAAGAAAGGGGAAGTGGAAGAAGAAAATAACTTTAAAGAGGTGATGAAATATTTATCTCTACTTAGGGTTCTTCCTTTTGTTTTGATCAAAATGGGCTTTGTAGGATGGATTTATAACCAATGGAAGGAATCTAGGATTAAGGTAGGATAGTTGAGAGGATATTTGGGCTGGGTTTGGCCATGAAAAATGGTTTTGATGGTTTGAATTTGAGAGAAGAGGAAGTTCCCTTTTATAAGAGGGGTGAGGGGCACCTTAGGAAAATATTGAAATATTATTTTATAATAAATTAATATTCTATTTATAATGGAAAAAATGATTTATTTAGAGGATAAGGTGTGTATGGTTCTAAATCCTTTCAGAAAATAGGTTTTATATATGTTTGGGTCACTATATTAACCTTATCTTTTTTATTTAACTCTCAGTTAATTAGTTTGACATTTAACATGTCTCTTTGTTTTTTATATTATATGGTTAATAAACATACAATAAACTTGTATGAAAACCTAAAGTTGTTCATTAATGGAATATAGAATACTATATAAGAATTTTTTCTGAAACTAATATTTTTAGGAATAGAATATCAATTAATAATATAATATTTTTTTAAAAACTCTTTTATGTCAATTTTCACACTATATGGTATTTTGTTTTAGTTAAATTTCTAAAATAATTATTACTTAAAGAAATATTATTTAATAATCCCTAACATCTCATATTAACCTAAAAAATTAGTTTAATTCCTTAAAAGTCTCAAATTATATTTATTTTGATATTTATAATATCAATTGTTTTAATCTTTCATTAATAAGGTAATTACTGCTTCATCATTATGTCATAAATAAATTTAATTATTTAATGTCCAAAAATTATAAATAAAATACCATTATATAGAAAATATTTTTATCTTTATAATGAATATTTATAGTCGAATTTATCTTATAGATAACCATATATTAAAAAATTTTTAGTTATGAAACATTGAATTTAGCACATTTAACTCTTCTTTAAATAAAATAATAATAAATGTACTAATATTATCCTAGTGGACCTAAAGGATCATATTTTATTCATGAGGTTGTTTTTTGTTGAAATACACTTATCCAATATAATTAGGACATCTTTTAGGGTAATAATAATATCATTTTTACCTTTAATTGCCCTATTTACTTTTAAAAGTGATAAATAAAAATAAAAAGTTACTATTATCGAAAAATTATTTTTATCTTATTGAACCAAAATTTACTTATTGATATAAACCATGTCTCTTGGATTTTTGAAATTCAACTCACAGAATTGGTAAAATTAATTTGTATGAAAATTTCAAAATGCTTATAGGAGATGGGTAAAAGACGGTAAAAAGTTCAATAAAAATATACATCTAATATTATTATAAAAATGAATCCAATGAATTAAATTGAACATATATAGGTATTATGTTTCTATTTTTACCTAAAATAAATTTAAATAAAATAAATTGTTATTTTAAAAAAAAATTGGTTATAAACAATAACGCAATGCTTTTCAATAGACATCAAAAATTGAAAGTTTTCATAAAAATACCAAAAATTTAACCTAAGATAAATTAGATATTAAAAATATAAAAATGAAGTCTATTTTGAAAGAAAAATTTATAAAATTTTATAAAGTGGGTATTACTATTCATAACAGCTAGTTTGATTGTTCGCGGTGTGTTAAAATCTCGAAGTTGCGTACAATGCAAACTATTGCATTATTCAAAGGGAAACGTACTATGGAGGCTTGGGGTGTTATATTTTGTTAAAAAAATTGCACAGTTATCTATCCCACTACAACAAAATTTACACGAATAGGGGTAAAATAATTTTTGGACAAAAGAATGTGATTATTTTAGCAACAAATGAAGAGATTGGTGATTGCTCCAGTTTTGGATCTGCCTTCAAGAAATGGTTTGTTTATCATCAACAGTGGTGCTTCATTGTATAGGCATGGTTGTTTTCTGATGTAGAATGACCAAGTAATTACTTATTCTTGAAGATAACTAAAATCTTAGGAGTTAAATTATCCCAGAAATGACTTGGAATTAGCAGCTATGGTTTTTTCATTGAAATATTAGAGGTGTCATTTTTATAGAGCCAAATGTGAAATATATACTAACCATAAATGTCTGAAATATATATTCACTCCGAATAAACTAATCATGAGGCAAATAATATTTCCTAAATTAATAAAGGATTATGATTTCATGATCAATTACCATCCAGGAAAGTCAAACAATGTGGTGGATTCATTGATTCGAAAAAATAAGGCATATTTAACAATGTCATGTTTCGTACAATAGACCTTGATTAATTATTTAATAAATTTTAGCTTGGATGTCATTGGTGCATGAAATTACTCTATTTTGTTTCAGATTTTAGTGCATTCATCTTTGTTAGATAGATTTTTGCAAGATAAAAAGGAAGATTGGATGCTAAATAAAATGGTATAATTGGTAAAATGGGATTTAACATTGATAAATATTATGTTTTGAGATTTGGAAGAAGATTTCTTGTGCCTTGTGATTCTCAGCTGAAGAAAGATTTGATGTGATAAGCTCATAGTTCTTTGTTTTCAGTTCATCCGGGCCGCACAATGATATAAAAAGACATTCAGGAGTAGTACTAGTGTCATGTAATTAAATGATATATTGAAGATTCTACTGTGAAATTCTTGACATATCAATAGGTTAAAGCAGAGAAGAAATTACTGAACATGATGCTTTAGACTTTACCAGTGCCCGAGCAGAAACCGAAAAATATATCCAAGGATATCACTGTGGGACTACTAAAGACATATCAAGGTAATAATCCTATATTGGTTATATAACGACCCATACTTTACATACATTGTTAATACTTCAAAATTGAAGCATACTTATTACAACATATAACAAAACCACGAAAGGACCGTATAGGTATAGTGTCTTTAGAAACTGGGAAACATAAAAAACTGGTTCATAAAGCATCTACACTTTCTCCCATTTATTTCATCATATCTATAGTCCCTTTTGGCATATCTTACTTTATAACCTTCTTCCTGGCCTGGGGAAAGAAAACATACAAAAGGGTGAGCTCAAATGCTCAGTAAGGGTAAACAAAAGAAATATCAATCACATCATATACATAAGCACATAACTTTTGGAAATCATAACCTACAAAAGAGATCATAATTTCATAACATGGGATAAATCATGGAAGTGAAATGTAATCACAATAATCATAACTTTAAACATGAAACTTTGTGGCATACACACATAATCATAGAGAATAATTTCTTGTTATTCAAGACTCATTGCCAAGACTATCTTAGTGGAAAAAGTCCCTTTCTGAACCGAGTCACCCTCGTTTCAGTCCTGTTTCACTGAACCGGTATAACCTACCGTTCCAGCCATGTCTATCTCATGAGATATAAAATATTTACCCAATGCATTGGAGGGAGATATAGGTCCCACCCATCTCATAATGATACCATTCTTATGTGTCCCACAAAATCATAAACCATACATCATTGCATAACCCATGTAATAAAAATGGGAATCTTAAACATCATTACTTTATAAAACAATTCATATAATATAAAGGAATTAATAATAATATTTCCATAACAACATAATCAAATCCATGTAATAATAGGGATAAAAACAGAACCCATTATTATCTTAGACGGAAAATAATTTTGATAAAACACTTGAACTCCATTCTTGAGGAAAATATCCTTTCTACATCAAAAACACTTTTCCTTTCTTAACATGTCGTAATATTATAAACTAAAAGAACTTGATTAAAAATAAACTTGAAAACTTGTAAAGGAAGATTCTTGGAAATAATGCTTTAAAAATCCATTCATGCCGTATAAGTTAAAAAAACATTCTTCTCGTACTTTTGTCAGAAAAGTCAAAAAGGTATCTCGTACGAAAAACGACAAAAGATTTCTTTCATATCTTTTACTAAAAACTCACCGAAGGGTAAAATAGTATTTAAACAATTGTAGGTGAATGAAAATAATATTATATATTGAGGAAACATGGATGTGGATGAAAAAATACACCCCAGTAAATTCTAAAGTATAAACAATCTCGGATAAAAATGAGATTGTGATATTTCCCTTACCTTAGGTCCGATTTGCTTTGTACGTGTCCGAAGCTCCTGTATAATGGTTTAAATAATGTTATTGACTTATTCCAGAATCATACATATTGATATGATATCATATATGGTCATATTCTTAGCTTCTTATTAGTAATATTTCATTGTTACTTGTTACTCAGGTCTTTATTGCCTTTTGTTCTTATGCGTGTTTTTCCGAATAAATTCTTATTCTTATTTTAAGGTTATAGATACCTTATATCCAGAATGGTATTAGTGTAACATATATCATATTTATTCATTCAATTCATTTATATAATTACTATGTAATGATGATCATGTAGAACGAGTCGCATCACATCATGGAGACGGTATTCCGTACGTACACACGAGCGATGATATTGTTCCCATGATCGTGGAATTGTATTTAAGTGTATTTATACTATTTCAGTATCAATATCACTTTATAATAATCATATATAGTTACTCATTACACCATTATACCCATCCTTGTAAGGTGATGGTGGAAAATAGATTACACCACGGCGTGGAGACGGTATTCCGTACGTACGCACGCGCGGTGATTTCATTTTTCCGTAGGATGGATAGAAGGTGAATTAGGGTTGTTTCATATTTATAATAACATATTAGTATGTAAGTAATACTGATGTTATTACTTTATCATGAAACAACAAAAGCAGAATAATTTGAAGAAGAAAGAAATTGAAAAGATCGGTAATGGATATTACCTCTACTTTGAAACACCTCTTTGAATCCTCCACATAGGGAACTAAGATTGGTCTTTGAAGAAGACCAGGACCACTAGGATTATTCTAGGGAAGTGGAGAACAGATTTTGGCAGGGGTTGGACGAGCTTGAGTGCTCAAATTGGTGTGAGGAGGAGGGGGAGGAGGTTCCCTTTTATAAGGGAGGAGAGGAGCACCTTAGGAATATCTCAAAATATTATTTTATATTAAAGTCAAAATCGGTTTATAATGGTTCAAAAGGGTCTTATTTCGAAGTTAAAGTGGGGATGGGTCGAAATACTATCAACCAATAGGATTTAGACAAGTTTAGGTTATTATTTTAACCTTATCAATTAGATTTAACTCTAAGTTAAATAATTTAACTTTTACCGTGACTTTTTGTTTTCTTACACTATATGGTTAATACACTTACTATAACATGCCAAACGAACCCCAAGTTGTTTATTAGTAATATATATATCCTTATCTAAGTCATTTGGCCGAACCATATATTTTTAGGAATAAAATAACAATTAATAATATAATATTTTATTTAAAAACTATTTTGTGTCAATTTTGACACTATTTGATATATGATTTTTGTGAAAGTCATAACAGAATTATATGTTCGAACCCAGCTGATTAAATCAACACTAATATATCATAGTAACCTAGAAAATTAGTGGAATTCATAAAAAGTCTCAAATTACATTTATTTGATCATTTATAACATCAATTATGTTAACATTTCCTTAAAAGGGTAATTACTGCATCATCGTTGTGTCATAAATAAATTAATTTATTTTAAGTCTAAAAATTATAAGTAAAATATCATTATGTAGGAAAGATTTTTATCTTTTTAATGAATATTTATAGTCGAATTTATCTTATGTATAACCCCATATTAAAAATGTTTTATTTATTAAACTTTGAGTTTAACTATTTTTACTATTCATTAAATAAAATAATATTAAATGTCATAATCTAATCCAAGTGGACCTAAATGGTCATATTATATTCATAAGGTTGTTTTTGGTCGAATTACATTTATCCAATAGAATTAGGACATGTATTAGGGTAATAGTAATATCATATTTACCCTTAGTTACCCTATTTACTATTAACCGCGGTAAAAAAAATTTAAAAAGTTACTATTCACAAAAAAATTATTTTTATCTCATTGAACAAAATTTTACTTACTGATATCAACCGTGTCTGTCGGATTTTCGAAATTCCATTCACAGAAGCGGTAAAATTAAGTTTTATGCAAAATTCAGTTTTTAACCTACCACTCAGTGGTTTCACTATTCATCAACAATTGAAAGTTTTCAGAAAAATACCAAAATTTCACCCTAGGATAATTTCGGTATTCCGAATCCAAAAATGAAGTCCATTCTGAAAAATAAAATTTATAAAATTTCAAAAAGTGGTTATTACTATTCACAACGGCTAGTTTTAATAATATTTTAATAGCAAATCGTTGTTTAGTGAAACTCAGTATTGCGTACAACACAAGCTATTGAGGAAGGTCGCGATTGCATGTAAAGTAAGTCAAGCTAGTGTGTAGTGAAAGATTCCTTTGATGATATATATATATAACATAAAAACAAAATATTACTCATAAAAATCTCGGGTGTTACATTCTACCCCCCTTAAAAAGAATTTCGCCCTCGAAATTCGTCACTTAGTAACAAACAGATGAGGATACTTCTCCCTCATCATATCCTCAAGCTCCCATGTAGCTTCTTCAAGTTGGTGGTTCCTCCATAAAACTTTCACCAATCGAGTGGTCTTGTTTCTTAGGACTTTTTCGCTACGATCCAGAATCTCTATCAGTTGTTCTTTATAAGAAAGATCGTGCTCCAGCGGTACAACTTCTGAGCTAAGTACATGTGAAGGATCAGGTATGTACTTTCTCAGGAGAGATACATGGAACACATCGTGAACTTGAGAGAGATTCAGTGGAAGTGCCAATCGGTAAGCTACCTTTCCAACATGATCCAGTATTTCGAAAGGACCGATATATCTAGTGCTCACCTTCCCCTTCTTTCCAAATCTCATAACCCTCTTCCAGGGAGATATTCGTAAGAACACTTTATCACCCACTTCAAACTCTAGGTCTTTTATTCGGTTGTCGGCATAAATTTTCTGTCGACTCTGAGCTGCTCTTATGTGTTGTTGAATAGATCTGAACTTTTCTGCCATTTCATCAACGAGATCAGGTCCTAATAGCATTCTTTCCCCAACTTCATCCCAGCAAGTTGGAGTCCTACATTTCATTACATAGAGAGCTTCATAAGGAGCCATCTGAATACTGGAGTGAAAGCTATTATTATAAGATAATTCCACCAAAGGTAGGTGTTTATCCCAACCTCCTTTGAAATCCATAGAGAAAGCTCTCAACATATCTTCTAGGGTTTGAATTGTTCTCTTAGACTGACCGTCTGTCTGAGGATGATAAGCAGTGCTGAAACTCAACTCTGTATCCAGAGTATGCTGAAGACTTCGCCAGAACTTCGAGGTAAATCTCGGATCCCGATCAGATATAATAGAAAGTGTTACTCCATGCAATCTTACCACTTCCTTTACATATATCCTGGCAAGCTGATCCAGAGAGAAATCCTCTCTAATAGCAATGAAGTGTGCATACTTTGTAAGACGATCAACTATGACCCAGATAGCATTATTGCCTTTGGATGTTTTAGGAAGTCCTGTGAGAAAGTCCATAGTGATGTTTTCCCATTTCCATTCGGGTATGGGTAATGGTTTTAACATCCCCTTAGACTTCTGTCTCTCAGCTTTAACTTGTTGACAATCCAAGCATCGAGAGACATATTCAGAAACATCTCTTTTCATGCCATCCCACCAGAAGTACTCTTTCAGGTCCCTATACATCTTCGTGCTTCCAGGATGAATAGAGAATGAATAACTATGAGCCTCATCCATCAGCTCCTTCTTTAACTCGGGGATGGGAGGAACACAAACCTGATTCCTGAACTTTATTATCCAATCACAATCAAGGTTTAACTCAGGAACATTTCTCACCTTCTTTTGTAACTCAACATCTTCTTTCTGTGGCTCTTAAATCTTCACGTGTATAGATGGTTGAACATTCATTTGAGAAAGATAAGATTTTTCCCCTTCCATTATAATTTCAGGATCCATCCTTTGTAAATACATAAATATTGGATCTTTTGTGATCCTCATCATGGATAAACTAGCATGGCCTTGTCCACTTAATGCATCTGCCACCTTGTTTGCTTTCCCATGGTGGTAATGGATTGAGCAGTCATAATCCTTAATTAGCTCCAACCATCTTCTTTGACGCATATTCATCTCCTTTTGTGTGAAAATATACTTTAAACTTTTATGAGCAGTATAAATATCACACCTTGCACTATAAAGGTAATGCCTCCAAATATTTAATGCAAAGATTACCACAGCTAACTCCAAATCATGTGTAGGGTAATTTTTCTCATGGATTTTCAACTGTCGTGATGCATAAGCTATCACCATATCATTTTGCATAAGAACACACCCCAATCCCTTCTTGGATGCATCACTATGGATCACAAACCTTTCTCTACTACAAGGCAGTGTGAGCACAGGTGCACTGGATAACCTTCATTTCAACTCCTTGAAATTCTCTTCACATTCTTCTGTCCAAAGAAACTTAACTCCTTTTCGAGTCAACTTGGTGAGTGGGTTAGATAATCGTGAAAAATCTTTTACAAAACGTCGATAATATCCAGCCAAACCAAGAAAACTTCGGATCTCAGTTACTGTTGTT
This sequence comes from Viscum album, assembly GCA_963277665.1. Classification (NCBI taxonomy): domain Eukaryota; kingdom Viridiplantae; phylum Streptophyta; class Magnoliopsida; order Santalales; family Viscaceae; genus Viscum; species Viscum album. The sequence continues at coordinate 459,466,500 of OY728167.1, read as the reverse complement.
GGTCTCGACCATCTTTCGATAACCTCTGTTTTTTCTGGATCCACAGATATCCCCTCTTTTGAGATTATGTGACCCAAAAATGCAACTTTTTGAAGACAAAATTCACACTTGGTAAATTTGGCATAAATCTTCTCCTTTCTCAGGGTCTTCAATATAATTCTCAAGTGATCTTCATGCTCTTCCTTGCTCTTTGAATAGACAAGAATATCGTCTATAAAGACTACCACAAATTGATCAAGATAGTCTCTAAAGACTCTATTCATTAGATCCATGAAGATAGTAGGGGCATTAGTAAGACCAAATGACATCACTATAAATTCATAGTGTCCATACCTTGTACGGAAAGCCGTCTTTGGTATATCCTCCCTTTTGACCCGTAATTGATGATACCCTGAACGAAGAACAATCTTGGAAAAGTATTGAGCTCCACGTAGTTGTTCAAATAAGTCATCAATGCGTGGGAGAGGATATTTGTTCTTGATAGAGATCTTGTTAAGTTCTCGATAATCAATGTAGAGTCTCATTGATCCATCTTTCTTCTTAACAAATAGAACAGGTGCTCCCCACGGTGACACACTAGGGAGTATGAATCCCTTATCAAGATTCTCATGGAGTTTCTTCTTCAATTCCTGCAAATCAATTGGGGCCATTCTATAAGGTGTCTTTGAAATAGGCAAAGCACCCAGTACGAGTTCTATTGAAAACCCAACTTCACGATTTGGTGGAAGACCCGGTAATTCCTCCGGAAAGACATAATCAAACTCTCGTACGATGGTCATATTCTTAATTGAGAGTTTCTCACCAACCATTTGAGATAAATAACCTTCATTTAGTGGAATCAATACCCATAAAATGAAAGAAATTTACACTGGAAGGTTATGTTCATCCTTGCATTGATAGACGATCATATATTGATCTGGAATATGAAATGTGACTTCCCTTCTTTGGCAATTGATATGAGCTCTATATAAAGAAAGCCAATCCATGCCAAGAATCACATCGAATTCCACTAAAGGAAGGATCACCAGATTTGCAGGAAGCACTTTCCCACAAACTCCGATCGGAGATGAATTATAAACTTTTGATGCGATTTATGTGCCATTAGGTGTTGTCACAGCTAACTCAACATCTAATTGTTGAGGTAATACTGTGATACCCTTAGAAAATTCTTCAGAAATAAAAGAGTTGGTGGATCCAGAATCAAATAAAACATTTTCTACTTTAGAGTGGATGGTAAGTGTACCTTTCACCACTTCGTTATCGTACTCCACATCGCTGATAGAAATTGCATGTGACATTCCTTTGTCTTTAGCCTTAAGAGTTTGTTGACGTCGACCATCATCATCAACCCTTGGATTTGGGCATTGATTGGCATAATGCCCCATCTCCTTGCACATGAAACATTGAAGTTTAGTAGGTTCATTCTGTGTATCCCTTCCTTTGTTTGCATCATTAGACATCTTCTTCCCATTATCGCGGCATTCAAATGCCCGATGACCTTCCTTTCCACATTTGAAACATTTACTTGTCCCTTTAAGAAAACTCCCTCCATGTTTCTTTCCACACTTTGAGCATAAGGGAATGCTCATCTTCTTTTCAGTGTGCTCTTTAGATTTTCCTTTGAATTCCATTTTCATCTTCTTATCAAACCCATATGACTGATGGGTTACTCCAATATCTATCTCGACTTTGAGAGCACATCGAACGATTTCCTCATAGCTATTGAATTCCCTTATGGCTGACGCCCATCGATGACTTGGTTTTAAGCCACTAAAGAATCGATCGATCTTACTCTCAGGTTGGATAATAATACCAGAAGCGTACCTTGCAAGTCTTGTAAAATTTACTTCATAGGTACCAACAGATTCATCATCCCTTTGCTTTAGTTCAAGAAACTCTTTCTCCATCTTTGTTCGGAGAATACGAGGGAAGTACTTATTGAAAAATAAGTTCTTGAACTCGTCCCATTCCATGGACTCAATTTCATCCCTTTGCCTCGTATTCTTAATAAGATTCCACCATTGATCAGCATCTCATTCCAAATGATACACTGCTAGGATGACTTTATCATGTTCAGAACATTGAAGAACTGAAAATATCTTTTCAGTAGTACTAATCCATTGTTCAGCAACTAATGGATCAGTAGACCCGCTGAAAGAAGGTGGACGCTGCCTCATGAAGGATTCAACAGAATGTTGCTCCTTCCTTTTCTCGTTTGGAAGTCCTGCATGATTCATATCTTGAGAAAGTTGTGTGAGCACGGCTACAAGATTTTTCATTCCAACTCCCATATCGTTTGGTTGCTCGGGGGGACAATCATTGCATTGCCCATCACATTCCGCATTAACACGGTTCCTTCGGGTTCCAGCCATTAACTAAAACCAAGAAGAATAGTGTGAGCAACACAATTATAATAGGAAAACCACATAATTCAAGAATAAAATTTTCACACTTAAGGTCTTATCCTAAGTTATTCATGGCCATTTCTAAAACACTATGATTTTGATCTATGCTTAGACTTATCCTTAGGGATCTTACTAAGGCTTTCACATCCTAGTTTCCAAAGGTTGACTATACCTTTCCTCTGATACCAACTATAACGACCCATACTTTACATACATTGTTAATACTTTAAAATTGAAGCATACTTATTACAACATATAACAAAACCACGAAAGGACCTTATAGGTATAGTGTCTTTAGAAACTGGGAAACAGAAACAACTGGTTCATAAAGCGTCTACACTGTCTCCCATTTATTTTATCATATCTATAGTCCCTTTTGGCATATCTTACTTAATAACCTTCTTCCTGACCTGGGGAAAGAAAACATACAAAAGGGTGAGCTCAAATGCTCAGTAAGGGTAAACAAAAGAAATATCAATCACATCATATAAATAAGCACATAACTTTTGGAAATCTTAACCTGCAAAAGAGATAATAATTTCATAACATGGGATAAATCATGGCAGTGAAATGTAATCATAATAATCATAACTTAAAACATGAAACTTTGTGGCATACACACATAATCATAGAGAATCATTTCTTTTTAGTCAAGACTCATTTCCAAGACTATCTTAGTGGACAAAGTCCCTTTCTGAACCGAGTCACCCTCGTTTCAGTCCTGTTTCACTGAACCGGTATAACCTACCGTTCTAGCCATGTCTATCTCATGAGATATAAAATTTTACCCAATGCATTGGAGGGAGATATAGGTCCCACCCATCTCATAATGATACCATTATTATTTGTGCCACAAAATCATAAACCATACATCATTGCATAACCCATGTAATAAAAATGGGAATCTTAAACATCATGACTTCATAAAACAATTCATATAAGACAAAGGAATTCATAAAAATATTTATATCACAACATAATCAAATACATGTAATAATAGGGATAAAAACATAACCCTATATTATCTTAGATGGAAAATAATTTTGATAAAACACTTGAACTCCATTTTTGAGGAAAATATCCTTTCTACTTCAAAAACACTTTTCCTTTCTTGACATCTCGTAAAATGATAAACTAAAAGAAGTTGATTAAAAATGAAATTGAAAACTTGTAAAGGAAGCTTCTTGGAAATAATGTTTTAAAAATCCATTCATGCCGTATAAGTTAAAAAAAACATTCTTCTCGTACTTTTGTCAGAAAAGTCAAAAAAGTACCTCGTACGAAAAATGACAAAAGATTCCTTTCATATCTTTTACTAAAAATTCACCGAAGGGTAAAATAGTATATAAACAATTGCAGGTGAATGGAAATAATATTACATATTGAGGAAACATGGATGTGGATGATAAAATACACCCCAGTAAATTCTAATGTATAAACAATCTCGGATAAAAATGAGATTGGGATATTTCCCTTACCTTAGGTCCGATTTGCTTTGTACGTGTCCGAAGCTCCTGTATAATGGTTTAAATAATGTTATTGACTTATTCCAGAATCATACATATTGATATGATATCATATATGGTCATATTCTTAACTTCTTATTAGTAATATTTCATTGTTACTTGTTACTCAGGTCTTTATTTCCTTTTGTTCTTATGCGTGTTTTGCCGAATAAATTCTTATTCTTCTTTTAAGGTTATAGATACTTTATATCCAGAATGGTATTAGTGTAACATATATCATATTTATTCATTCAATTCATTTATATAATTACTATGTAATGATGATCATGTAGAACGAGTCGCATCACATCGTGGAGACGGTATTCCGTATGTACGCACGAGTGATGATATTGTTCCCATGATCTTGGAATTGCATTTAAGTGTATTTATACTGTTTCAGTATCAATATCAATTTATAATAATCATATATAGTTACTCATTACACCATTATACCCATCCTTGTAAGGTGATGGTGGAAAATAGATTACACCACGGCGTGGAGACGGTATTCCGTACGTACGCACGCGCGGTGATTTCATTTTTCCGTAGGATGGATAGAAGGTGAATTAGGGTTGTTTCATATTTATAATAACATATCAGTATGTAAGTAATACTGATGTTATTACTATATCCTAAAACAACTAAAGAAGAAGAAGTTGAAGAAGAAAGAAATTGAAAAGATCGGTAATGGATATTACCTCTTCTTTGAAACGCCTCTTTGAATCCTCCACATAGGGAACTAAGATTGGACTTTGAAGAAGACCAGGACCTCTAGGATTATTCTAGGGAAGTGGAGAAGGGATTTTGGCAGCGGTTGGCCGAGCTTGAGTGCTCAAATTGGTGTGAGGAGGAGGGGGAGGAGGTGCCCATTTATAAGGGAGGAGAGGGGCACCTTAGGAATATCTCAAAATATTATTTTATATTAAAGTCAAAATCAGTTTATAATAGTTCCAAAGGGTCTTATTTCGATGTTAAAGTGGGGATGGGTCGAAATACTATCAACCATTAGGATTTAGACAAGTTTAGGTTATTATTTTAACATTATCAATTAGATTTAACTCTAAGTTAAATAATTTAACTTTTACCGTGACTTTTTGTTTTCTTACACTATATGGTTAATACACTTACTATAACATGCCAAACGAACCCCAAGTTGTTTATTATTAATATATATATCCTTATCTAAGTCATTTGGCCGAACCTTAGATTTTTAGGAATAAAATAACAATTAATAATATAATATTTGATTTAAAAACTATTTTGTGTCAATTTCGACACTATTTGATATATGATTTTTATGAAAGTCATAACAGAATTATATGTTCGAACCAAGTTGATTAAATAAACACTAATATATCATAGTAACCTAGAAAATTAGTAGAATTCATAAAAAGTCTCAAATTACATTTATTTGAGCATTTATAACATCAATTATGTTAACATTTCCTTAAAAGGGTAATTACTGCATCATCGTTGTGTCATAAATAAATAAATTTATTTAAAGTCTAAAAATTATAAATAAAATATCATTATGTAGGAAATCTATTATCTTTCAAATGAATATTTATAGTCGAATTTATCTTATGTATAACCCCATATTAAAAATGTTTTAGTTATTAATCTTTGATTTTAACTATTTTAACTATTCATTAAATAAAATAATATTAAATGTCATAATCTAATCCAAGTGGACCTAAATGGTCTTATTATATTCATAAGGTTGTTTTAGGTCGAATTACACTTATCCAATAGAATTAGGTCATGTATTAGGGTAATAGTAATATCATATTTACCCTTAGTTATCCTATTTACTATTAACCGCGGTAAAAAAAAGAAAAAAAGTTACTATTCACCAAAAAATTATTTTTATCTCATTGAACGAAATTTTACTTACTGATATCAACTTTGTCTGTCAGATTTTCGAAATTCCATTCACAGAAGCGGTAAAATTAATTTTTATGAAAAATTCAGTTTTTAACCTACCACTTAGTGGTTTCACTATTCATCAAAAATTGAAAGTTTTCAGAAAAATACCAAAATTTCACCCTAGGCTAATTTCGGTATTCCGAATCCAAAAATGAAGTCCATTTTGAAAACTAAAATTTATAAAATTTCAAAAAGTGGCTATTACTATTCATAACGGCTAGTTTTAATAATATTTTAATAGCAAATCGTTGTTTAGTGAAACTCAGTATTGCGTACAATGCAAGCTATCGACGAAGGTCGCGATTGCGTGTAAAGTAAGTCAAGCTAGTGTGTAGTGAAAGATTCCTTTGATGATATATATATAACATAAAAACAAAATATTACTTATAAAAATCTTGGGTGTTACAGGTTATTATTGATTGACACACTATATCATCTCATTTACATCCTACTTGTGATTCTTCCTCTCTTCTTCCTTTTATTCTAAAAATATAAACATTGTTCGTGATGTGTCGATTTACCAAAATCAAGGATGATGTGTTTTCAATTTACATAAGTTCCTTCAATTATGGGTTAAAAACCATATTAATGGTTGAAATTGATTGTAACATGTATCATATATCTTCTGTCATGTTCTGGAGTTATCATTTATACAAAATAATATGTTATATAATGATACTAGTTCATGATTATTCCACCAAAATGATCTAAACAGATATCATTAAAGATCTATCTAATGATTTATCCTCATACCATATAAACAAAATGATTTATGGAATCAATTAATATTATGGGAACATATGAATACCATTTCATTCCACTTGTATAATTTCATTTCCATATGATAAGAAATTAATATACCAAACTAGCCATGGAAATCATGTACAGAACGCACCTGAAACAATGGATGAATCAAAAAACCAATGATTAAAGGGTGAAACGATGTTATGAAATGATCATAGAATGTGTTTTAAGCATGAATATGTTTCTGTAAGATATTAATAACACACTATTAAATATTACATATGCTTTTTAAACACTTTCTAATAAATAAAAATTGGAGGTAAAGGAATTCATAACAAAATTTTCATTCTTTAGGTTATACTTCCACTTATTTTATTATATGGTACTAAAAATATTTGTGTAATTAATTTTTTTATATTTTGTTTTATAATGCGTATTTACATTGTATACACATATTTATATCACTCTATTATGTCTCACATCAATTATATGTTATTTGTAAGGGGATTTTCCTTTAAAATCATCTTTTAAAATTCTATTAAGAAAATCCATAACAAATGTTTTTATACAAAAATTCATGTATTATAATTTTTTTGGTTTATTAGAATTCCTTATGATAAAGGGTGTTGCATATATCTACCTCCAATGCATTGGGTATTTGTAATTTGGAGGTTGGTCGTACGGTTACTCCAAATGTAACTATGATGGGTACATAATAAAGTAGTCTTGAGAGTTAAATTGTAATGTATCCTTGAGGGTTACAACTCATAAGGTATCAAAGAGTGTTACAATATTATATAACCAATTCCCTAATATACCTTTATGGTTCTATTTATGTTCGATATGTTTTGTGTAAATCTCATGGAAATCTCACATTTCACCGAGCAAGTTTATTTGGGTGTCTAGCATGTCATTATTAAAATTATTTCATACATTTACAAGTATTCATAGAAAAATGTTTTATTTCCTTATTTTTATATCCATTAATGATATTTCTGTTCTAATCCCATGTTTTTAATTTATTTTAATAGGTTATAAGGATGTGTAACAGAAAACATGAAGTTAATTTATATATTATATATATTTTTCAAATAAATCATGTAGTTGTTTGGTGTTTAAAATTATAGGTTTTGGAAGAAATGGATATTGTTTTACTGGAAACCACTTTTTTTCATGTGGGATGATATTTTTGATTTATGTACTAACTTTATAAAAATATTGACCAAAAAGATCATTGGAAATTTAGATAATTTAAATCTAGTTGAAATAACTAGAATATGTAATAGATAATGATTTGACCTTATATCTTATGGAATAAATTTATAACCAATCCACCAGACATAGATAGTCTCATCATCAACTATGTTTTAAATGGATTATCATGACCCTTTCCATTTTCATTATTCCATTTAGTATATTTTTGAATAATTTAATTATATATTAATTTGGTAACATAATACATTTAATTTTAATATTAATTTCACATGGGGTAATACAATGAATATCACATTCCCTAAAGAAAATTTCAAAAAGTATAGAGATATACATTATGACCATATAATATAATTTTGATGTAATTCTCTTTTAATAAAAATTTGGGACTCTCAACCAATCATGTCAAAGTTAAACAAGCTAGCACAAAACCACATGAGTCCCAAACTAAAGCAATGACATCCCTGTTAAATAATTGTAATGTTATATACTTAATTAAATAATTATTACTTGATGCTTTATTTTAATTTATATTTTTAGGAATACCAAATAACTAATTGACTTACCTAGTAATACTGAAACAACAACACACCACTCAGAAAAGGTTCCTGACATCCTACCAACATTACAATATAAAAAATCCCTAAAAATTAAAACTTAGATATATTCTAATTTAAAATAGTTTAGGTAAAAATAGTAAATAAATTTATTGTGTGATGTAACTATAAAAAATGAAATGAAATTATGTGAGGTAATCCTTTAAATATATCCCATACAGTTAGTGTTAGGCAAAAATCCCTCAAGGCTTTATTGAAGTGTTTCTTAGGTGATTGTGTTTGTTGACGAAGTGAACATCTGTGTTGAGATTGTTGAGAATGAAAACTATGACATATAAATTTGTTGACATCGGGAGTTTCATTGTGGAATGTCGAGTTCAGGAGCTAGGTTCAATGATCCATGCTTGATTCAAGAACATCGATAATGCAATGGACAATCTGGAGGATGTACAAAAAGAACAGATACAAGGTGGCTCCGTTTTCCAGTGTTTGCCAAATTCTTGGGCCTGAAAATCGACAAATGAAGAAAAGTGTTTTTGGCAAAGGGACTTGCACACGAGTACTTGGAGTATAGGAAACGTGTACGCCATATGTTTTTCAAGATCAGAAGATCAAAATATGTCCAAATAAACAGGTTCGCGCAAGTTTGGGAGTTGGTCGGGAAAGTGTCTAGGAGGACAGAAGACTTGCATGCCGAGACTGGGTCGTGCAGGTGGCGTGTGCGCCATCACGCAGGGTGGTCAATTTGCCTATAAATACTGGACCACCTCTCTTCATTCTTTTCTGGGGTTCAACACATTGAGAAATCCTAACTCCCGTCACATAGGTGTGGTGGTCGCGCAAGTGGTGTGTGATCGCGCAGGTGGAGTTGCGCGCCAGTGTGAGGAGTTGTGCGCTAGTGTGAGAAGTTACGCGTCCGTTGGCAATTGTGCGCCACTATTGGTTTGAGCGTAAAAGGAAGAGAGTCGCGCAAGTTTGTAGTTGGGGAATCTTGTGTCACACAAGTGTCTAAGGTGGACTTGCGTGCCCATTGTGACTTGCGCGACGATACTTGCGCGCCGAGATTGACTTGCGCGCCAAGTAAGGTTTATTTCCAGCAGTGATTTTCGGGCTGCGTGGAAGCTGAAAGTTTTCCCGATACCTTCTGTGAAAAGTGTAGAGACCCGAAACTTAATGTACATGGACATTACATTACATTTGCGGAATACTTAGTACATAACAAAAAACACACACACAAGGATCGTAATAGTTTAGTGTCTTTGGAAACTCGGAATATAATCTTCTAATAGTGGTGAAAGATCTTCAAAATCTCCAATAAAGATATTACTTTTTTTTACCTAAAACCTTTCTTTATATCCTGGGGAAAAGAAAACATAAAAGGGTGAGCTCAAATGCTCAGTAAGGGTAAACAAAAGAAATATCAATCACATCATATACATAAGCACATAACTTTTGGAAATCTTAACCTGCAAAAGAGATCATAATTTCATAACATGGGGTAAATCATGGCAGTGAAATGTAATCACAATAATCATAACCTAAAACATGAAACATTGTGGCATTCACACATAATCATAGAGAATCATTTCTTGTTAGTCAAGACTCATTGCCAAGACTATCTTAGTGGACAAAGTCCCTTTCTGAATCGAGTAACCCTCATTTCAGTCCTGTTTCACTGAACCGGTATAACCTACCGTTCCAGCCCTGTCTATCTCATGAGATATAAAATCTTTACCCGATGCATTGGAGGGAGATATAGGTCCCACCCATCTTATAATGAATCATTTCTTATGTGTGCCACATAATCATAAATCATACATCATCGCATAACACATGTAACAAAAATGGGATTCTTGAAACATCATGACATCATAAAACAAATCACATAAGGTAAATGACTTCATAAAAATAATTTCCTCAAAACATAATCAAATCAATGTAATAATAGGGATAAAAACAGAACCCTATATTATCTTAGATGGAAATTAATTTTGATAAAACATTTGAACTCCATTCTTGAGGAAAATATCCTTTCTACTTCAAAAACACTTTTCTTTTCTTAACCTGTCATACAATTATAAACTAAAAGAAGTTGATTAAAAATAAACATGAAATATTATAAATTAATATTCTTGGAAATAATGTTTTAAAAATACATTCTTGCCGTATAAGTTAAAAAAACATTCTTCGTACTTTTGTCGGAAAAGTCAAAAAGTACCTCGTACGAAAAACGACAAAAGATTCCTTTCATTTCTTTTACTAAAAACTCACCGAAGGGTAAAAATGGATTTAAACAATTGTAGGTGGATGAAAATAATATTACATATTTATGAAACATGGATGTGGATGATAAAATACACCCCAGTAAATACTTACGAATAAACAATCTCGGATAAAAATGAGATTGTGATACTTCCCTTACCTTAGGTCCGATTTGCTTCGTATGTGTCCGAACATCCTGTATAATGACTTAAATAATGTAATTGACTTATTAAAGAATCATATTCATTGTTATGATATCATATATTGTTCACTTATGACATTATATTACCCGTTCTTTTGTAAATTCCATGTTAAAGAAGCGTTTTGGGTAAAATCGTTTCATTTATCGTAGGTGTTTTGACTTGTTGTTCTTGACATTATTATTACTTATATCATGATTTACTTACATCCAGAATATAAAATATGATTTATATATCATATATATTCAGTATATATATATATATATAATAGATAGATAAATGAAATGAAAAACACCGTTCATGGAGACGGTAGTCCGTACGTACGCATGAACGCTGTTTTCCTTTCCTTATTGTCTTGAATGGAAGTAAGTAGATGACATACATATATATATATATAAATAAATCCAGTAGCTTTATAATGTCATATATTTCATTATTATTTCTTATATATACTTTATAATCATTCTTAAATGGTTAACATGGAGAATGAATCTCATCGCGTCGTGGAGACGGTAGTCCGTATGTACGCACGAGCGATGATATCATTTCCACAAATATTGAATTGAATTGGAGTGGATTATACAATATATCAGAATCAATATGATGTTTTAATAACTATGTATAGTTATTCTTTACACCATTATACCCATCCATGTAAGGTGGTGGTGGAAAATAGATTACACCACGGCGTGGAGACGGTATTCCGTACGTACGCACGCGCGGTGATTTCTTTTTCCGTAGGATGGATAGATTGTGAAATAGGGTTGTTTCATACTTATAATAACATATCAGTATATTAGGGATACTTATGTTATTACTTCATAATTAAACAACCTAAGAAGAAGAAGTGGAAGAAGAAATAAAGATGAAGGAATTGGTAACGGTAATTACCTCTTCTTTGAAGCGCCTCTTTGAGACCTCCTCTTAGGGCACTAAAATTGGTCTTTGAGGAAGACCAGAAACTCTAGGATGTTTCTAGGTAAGTGGAGAATAGATTTTGGCAGGGGTTGGCCGAGCTTGAGTGCTCAAATTGGTTTGAGGAGGAGGGGGAGGAGGTGTCCTTTTATAAGGGAGGAGAGGGGCACCTTAGGAATATCTCAAAATATTATTTTATATTAAAGTCAAAATCGGTTTATAATGGTTCCAAAGGGTCTTATTTCGGAGATAAAGTGGGGATGGGTCGAAATACTATCAACAAATAGTATTTAGACATGTTTAGGTTATTATTTTAATCTTATCAATTAGATTTAACTCTAAGTTAAATAATTTAACTTTTACCGTGTCTTTTTGTTTTCTTACACTATATGGTTAATACACTTACTATAACATTCCAAAAGAACCCCAAATTGTTTATTATTAATATATATATCCTTATCTATGTCATTTGGACGAACCTTATATTATTAGGAATAAAATAACAATTAATAATATAATATTTGATTTAAAAACTATTTTGTGTCAATTTTGACACTATTTGATATATGATTTTTGTGAAAGTCATAACAGAATTATATGTTCGAACAAAGTTCATTAAATCAATACTAATATATCATAGTATCCTAGAAAATTAGTGGAATTCATAAAAAGTCTCAAATTACGTTTATTTTGGTGTTTATAACATCAATTATGTCAATATTTCATTAATAAGATAATTACTACATCATCTTTGTGTCATAATAAATGATAATTATTTAATCCCTAAAAATTCTAAATAAATTCCTATGATGTAGATAATTGTATTATATTTCTTTAGACTATTCATGTACGAATTTTCATGAAGTTTATCACTAGATTAAAATTATTATACTTATATAATTTAAGAAAGTGACATGTTGTCACATTCTTTGGTTTTAATAATAATTAAATTATTTTCATTGAAAAAATTTAATTAAATTAATCCAATCAGACCCTTAGGTGATATGGGTCGTTTTTTAGTCATCCAATAGGATTTTTACATTTGTTAGAGTAATTTTAAAATATTATATTTACCCTTAATTACCCGATTTACCTTTAACTATGGTAAATAAAATTTACCGTAGTTACTATTCATAATTCGCAAAAATAAAAAGTATCCTATTAACATAATTTGGACCCACTGATTACAAATATTGAATCCATATTTTAAAATTAAAAACACAGAAGTTGCAGAAATTAAATTAAAATTAATCCCGTTGTCGAATAAAAACGGGTTTTTGTTTAAAACATTGCAAAAGATTGAATTGATTTAATCTACGAATTCAAGGTAAAATCAATGATAATGACATACATTATATTAAATGGTAAAAATATATTCTATTTATACTTTAAAACCATTCAATATTATAATTTAACCACATAAGATATTACGATGAAAAAAGTTGTTTTTAATTAAAATATAGCGTGTTTTTACTATTCATTAAAATGTGAAAGTTACCAGAATAATATGAAAATTTTATCCAAAGTAAATTTTTATTTCATGATTCCAAAGAATAATTTTATTTTGTCAAATTAAACTTATAAACATGTCAAAACCATATTTAAAGTGGGTGCACCATCAAAAGGCGGCAAAACTGCATTTTTTGAAAAATACTTATTTTACCCGAAAAATTTATTTTGTTCTTATACCATGTTCTAGAAATGTGTAAGATGAATTATAATGTTATAAAATTCAAAATTTAGTTAATACTATTCATAACGGCTAGTTCATGACAATATTATAATAATATAACATTGTTTATTAAAACCCAGTATTGCGTACAACACACGCTATCGAGGAAGGTCGCGATTGCGTGTAATGCAAGCCAAGTCAGGGTTGCGTGTTGTGAAAGAATCCTTAGTTGTTTAGTATAACATAATCCAACCTTATTTCATTTATACATTGAATATATATATATATATATACTCAATGTTGCATAGAATAACTATTATCAAAATTGTGTGTAACACGATCCAAGAATAGTGGTGCGTATACTGCAAGCTAATAAGGTGTTGCGTATAGCGCAAGGTAATCTTGGTGTTGAATACAACACAAGACATTAATGAAATTAAAAGATTATTTTTCATAAAAATCTAGGGGTGTTACAAAATGGGAGATTCATCTACGGGTGAAAATTGGGCTTTAACAGATAATATACATACAGAGGAAGATGCATTCCTTCATGAAAATGAAGAGAACTACATGTCTATAAACTGTGAGTGGATCCTTTCTAACGCAGTGAGCAAAGGAAGAGGAAGAATGTGATCCTCTCCACCGGCAGTGAGCCAGAGAGAGAGAAACCGGGAGTGGCCCTTGGGAAAGCAGTGAGCTAATCTGAAATCTTGTAAAGGAAGTGGGACTGGGACAGAGTGACTACACACAAACATTTTAATCCACATCTAGTGAAGAATAGTGGAATTTGGTACGACCGGCAACCTGTCGGCGTATTCTCCGGGGACGTAGACCTTAACGGTGAACCAAGTTAAAATTTCTGTGTCCTGTGCATGCTTTACCTTATATTTATATTTTGCAACAGGAAAGTGAGAGAAGAGTGTTTTCCTTAACAGTGAAACAAGAACCGAATTCGCTTTAATTTTTAAATAGTCATACCCTGATTCACCCCCCCTCTCAGGGTACTCAGCCTAGTGGACATAACAGTTAGTGATGAAAATCCACTTCATATTATATTATTTACACTAATATCTATTTTAATACATCAATAAACCATAACCAACACTACCAAAAATAGATGAAGAACATGGAAAAGGGATTAATGGGAGGAACGAGAGGAATCACATTCAATAGCCAAATTAATTACCCTAAACACATAAAACCATCTGGGGACCAAAGAATAATAGATAAGGGTATATCCCATTAGATCTTCCACACATTCGGGGGATGAAAATAGGAGGACAATATTTATGGAATAAATAATTACTCTCTATTTAAAAAATATGAAATAGATCACCATGGGGTGGTTCCCTTGACCACAACATGGAGAAAATTTATTATTTTTCCATAAAGTGGTTGACATAATAATGACTATAATGAATCCCATGATTTTAATTTTAGAAAGTGACTCACCCATGCCACAAGTCATTCACCATGACATGTCTCTCACCATGGTCCCTCAAAATGGGCACCACCGCTCCACCACGACACAAACTCCCATGATTTAAACCTACAAGGAAACTTATAGGAACCAATCCCATCCCCAAGCATGAATTCCTTCACTGAGATACAACTAAGAACCTAAAATACCCACAAAAACCCTGTTTGACTCCTTAAAAACCACTTCTATTTGTTTAAACTATCAAAACCCAAATCCTAACACAGTTATTGAAAACCAAACCATCACCTAAAACAAAAAAACAAATCCCCTTTGAAATATGAAATCTAAAAAGGGGACGGTCCTTATATCCTACCCACCATAAAAAAGTTTATCGCTATGAAGCCTCATAAATATTTTATCCAAAATTTTAATGTTGAATGAGATTTATATATTAAACTCTAAAAAATTAATAATATTCATCAAAATATATACCACCACACTTAACCATCATAAAAACAATAATACAATTCTTACACATTATCTAATATCTCAGGACACAATGATATTTATATCCAATTCTTATCTTTTCTCATAGTTCTATCCACCATAAGAATCATATATTAATGGATCATGCCAATAACAAATGATTTACATCTTCAATGTTTCATCATGAAATAGATTTATAATGTTTCATGGACCATTTTTTTGTTTTTTCCATCTCACCACATGAAAAATAATTAAAAACATATATCAGTCATACAATAGAAAATCATTCAAAAAAACACCTTGATACACCCACTAATGCAAAAAATTATTTCCCAATGACGATGTGAAGAAACATATAGGCGTATTTAATATTACCCCAATACATTTAATCATATTTATACTTGATTTTGGATATTAAAATCACATCTTTACTACCCAAATAATGATAGGCCTAGAATATTTGGGTGGAATAGGATCAAAATACATTAAAATTAAACTAAAAAAACTATTATCACCTTATTCTCTATAATGTTATCTAAAATTCATTTGAGAAAATAACGACACAGGATAACCTTGATGACACACAAAGAAAAGGTGTAACAAATAAATCCTAATATGGGAAAAATCATGACAATGAAAAGTGGCATGTGACTAGGAAAAAATAACATAATATCATAAAAGAGAATTCTTATGAAAATTAACATGGTAGAATAAGATAATGAACACGGTATCATATGATAATGGAGTCATAGGAATATGGAAATAAAATAAAACCGGAAATAAGAATAAAAAAATGATATTTGTTAAGATGACATCATATGGTGGGTAGAGTACTTTAATGGATTAGGTTTCCTCCCTAATCCATTACATTCCATCTAATGAGAAAAAAACATAAACTAATGCATTGGATCAATATATTTGTTATCCAAATATACTATTTACATTTTGTGAGTTATGGTAGGATATTAATGATAATTAATAAACATAATATTTACTCATGAAACTAAATGGGTTGCATAATTTTTTTCATATCGTAATAAAATGATATTTCATAATGCTTCCATATAGAAGGATTAATTAAATATTTTCGGAAATTAAAATATGATTACATAATCCTAGGTTTTTAAATATATAATTCATTGAAAAAAAATCATGGGAAAGGGTATAGGATAAAGTATATAAATAATATTTCAAAATAGTGTTTAAAACAATTTATTGAATAATTATGGATAAAAAATAAGTATGGAGTTCTATTTAAAAACAAGAGTTAAAAAAGATTTAGTACCCAGAATATATTATTTCATTCAATTAAATAAATAATTTGAATATAGATTTTAAAATACTGTTATATGAATGTATTAATGGACAGAAATCTTCCACTTACCTGAGATAGATCTTTGAAAAGGAATTTGGGAAATGAAATTAAGTCTTGTATTAACCCTTCAATGAAAGGGAGAATAAGATAATTGTACATGATATATATATATTTATGAATAATTTAAAATCATTATATAACATCATATCAAAATAGGTTGTGCATTATACGGATTGGTCATAAGCCATTTAATATGTGTCATTTAGAGATATCCCTTGCCATATGTTCCAAAATCATTATGTACTAAAACATAATATCTAGAATAAAAAAAATTATATTTAATAGTTAATTAATCTATAACCATTTTCAAATATATATATTTTTTATTATAATTATATCATGTTCATTTACAACAATCATAATGAAATATAACGATTATTATCAATGTTCCAACGACTTATGATTTTTTCTTCCATGGTCAGGAAACTTGTAGATAATTATTGACGTTCTTATGAATTTGGAATATAAATAATAAGTTGAAATGAAATGGTATTCATGAACATATCAAAATTTAAATTCTCCCAAATGCACATATATTTTCCATTATAGTGAAAATTATTTTAGTAAAAAATAATATTGTATAATAATTTTATTTAGGCTATTTTATAGAACGTCAAAAAGTAGGATTGTTTTATTTAATTAAATTATTCTTAAAAAATTAAATGACGTTAAATAGGTTTTGATATACTTATTATAATCATATTCAACCATGAAATTGTTTCTATAACAATCCTTAAAGGTGTTGTAAGAAAATAAAGTATGTTGTTAATAGAGACAAAGAACAACTATAATGTGCACATCTATTTACTTTTATAATTATTTCATGGGAGGGGAATAATATTGATATTAATTTATAAAAATAATTGATTATTATATTTAGGATAATTATGTTACTATTTTAATGTGGATGAACAATCTATAGGGGTGGTGGAAAAAGATGAAAATTAATATATCTTAGTCTAGATATTTATCACTTCTTCTGGTTTCCTCCTATTCGTTTACCCCATATAGATGCCTTAAATGATCAGTTTATAATACTAGTAGCACAAGGAAATGGAGAAGGGGATTCAGAAGAGTGTTCTACAAAAAATTTTCATTATCCAATTCATAGATATTGTTAGGGAAGGGGTGGTTAGGGGTTGTATTTATAACTACAACATATGTATATTTTGTAATATTTTATTCATTAGTATATCATTTTGGATCAATAATATCATTAGAATTAAATTTTTTGACTATATTGTTTAATTTTTTCTTGGTATTTTTCTCTAATAGGTTCTTAAATCATCCTAGCATAAAAACTTCTAAAATATTTCTTAAAATTTAAAATAATGTATTTTACTAAATTTCAATATTAACTAATAATTGAATTAACTTATAAATATTAAGAAATAAACCTAACAAATTTTAAAAATGAAAATTTCAATCATTAAATCCATTTTATTAAATAATTTCCTAATTTTTAGAAACATAATTATATAATAAAATATTTATTTAATTGATAAATAAATTTTTTATTATAAAATAACATGTTTTGGCCTTTTGAAAAAGTACTCATTGTATTATTATATTATCATTCAATAATCATATAAGGTGATTTTAATTTATAAATACAATTAATGGGAAAAAAATATTTTCAAAAATTATATTTATTTTAAAATTTCAATTAAAATTTAAATGTTTTATAAAAATATGATCACATAATTATTATTTTCGAAGAATTTATTTACTTGTAAAAAATATAACTATATAATGTTTTCTTCTTATAAGGTACCTAAATATATATTAAAAATCCATAGGTTTGGATACTATTCGAAAATTTGGTTTATTATTCCTTATGGTCAGAATACTACTCCAAAAGTCATGTTACTTTTGAAAATAATAAATTTACTATTATAATGATCTTATTTGTAATAGTCGTATGAATTCCCTACTTCTAATAAATAATTCATATCTCATTCACTATCCATTAATTCATTATTTTCTCACAGTGATATATTTACAATTTCATAATTCATATTGCATTATTAATATTCTACTTAATTTCTATACTTTTATTCTTGAGTGAGATTATTCTGGGGGATCAAGAAGATATAAAATTTCTGATTATTATTATCTTATATTCTATTTTTCCAATTTAAATACTTCTAATTATTATGGCTATATTTACTTATTAAATGTAATGTCCGCATCAATAAAAAATGTGATTATGGTTTTCATTATATTTTACATATGCATTGTACAATACTACATTACTAAATATTATGTTGTTATTTAATCAAATGGAAATTCCATTGATAAAATTCTAGTTCGTTACATTCATTGACCCTTAAAAAATTTCACCTTTGATTTTTTAAACTAGGGTGAAACGATTTGAGCATGCATCCACTTCATTGAATCATCCAGTTCACTAGTCACCTAATAATAGTAATCATTTCAACATAGTACCTAGACATGTTGCATAGAATGTTGTCTCTATTTTCCATGAACTTCAATGGTTTTTACTAATAAGGGTTTTCATTTTCCAGTTGTTCCCCATTTGAATCCACTAAATTTCAGGGATATAGTTTGTACATCCTCGAGAGGGATATATAGAATAAGTCTTGTACTTGAGTTATAGTTGGTCGTAGTGATAATAGATAGGAAATGATTCTAGGAGGTTTATAATCTCAAAGGGGATGATGTACATGGGACTTAATATTCCCTTTTTCACAAACCCCATGACTCTATTCCATGAGGATATACAGAGTAACACTATATATATAGTCTTAAACTATAGGTCTAAACTAAGATTGTAATTAAATATCATTGGTCGACATTGAGATTCTCCGATATAGTACAAAATGGTCATTAACATTTCTTCAATTTCATAGACTATTTCAGGAACCAACCGTTTTCTTTCTCTAACATCATAGTAACTTAGATCTGTTAAACATATCTTACTAAAAGGGATTAATATAGATCCATTTGGATTCTTGAGTGAAATATATTATAGTACAAGAACATGAATACATGATGATTCTAATACAATCATTAGTTGAATTCAATTGATAATTCCCTCAAAATGTTCTCAGGTATCTAGATTGTCTATTAATATGTTCCATCAATTTGGGTGGTGGTAATTGATACTGAAGTTTAAATCAGTTTTTTATGAATGTTTGAATCAATTCAATAATATGGTGGTAATTATTATATCATCAAAGGATATAATTGATAATGGTGTTCTAGGTAGGCTCACCACTTGAATAATATCCTTTCATGTTTATTAAGTGATAAGTCATCTTAAATTATAAATAAATGAGATTTCTATTTAATATGATAAACTATAACCCATATAACATTATATCCTATATATGTATATGTAAGAATTTCAAGAAAATCCATATTGATCTTCCATAATTTGTATATCAGTGTGGGTAATGGTTTCATTATACCATGTGACTTTTTCTTATCATCTTTCACCTTATGAAAAACTAGTAGGATTGATGTATATTATTTGAAATTTTATACGTATTTTCCATCTAATAGTATTATTTGAGTTCTAGATAATGTTTTATGATCCTTGTTTTTATTTAGAAGGTCAACCTATGTGAATCATTCATATTATCCTTCTCTATCTCAAGGTTCGATGAAAACGAATGTTGTGTCCTGAATCATACAATTCAGTCTTCATCAATATTGATCTTTGTGTTTATCGCAATTCATTTAGTTTCATCCTTTTCTATATTTCCCCACAAACTTTTTTTTCTATCATTTATATATTATATTAGGGATGATTTAGAAATAATTTTTCAACATAGTAATAATATTCTTTCCTTTATGATTCTAATTTCCATTAATTCTATGTATAAGAAGACTAGATCCATCACAACACTAACCATTGATAAGTATGCAGGATCCACTCTAATTACCTAATCTTACACTTTTTTCACCATCCTAGGATAGTAGATTATAGAGTAGTCATTTTCCATTATCATCATCAACTATCTCCTCTAAAACATATAAATTTCATTATGTGTTAAAATATTATTTATTCTCTTGTGAACCATAAGTATTTCAAACTTATCTCCCTAGATATAAGGTCTCTATATATTCAATGTGAATATCACTAAACCCTAATATAGGTCGAGAATTATATTGTTATTCTCATGCTCTTTTAATTTCTTTTAGGCGCAGGCTATCACATTATCAGTTTTCATCAATACACAATCTAATCCAGTTTTTCAATCTTTTTTATATGCCATGAAAAGTTCAACGCTTGTGGGAAATGTATGTATTGGTGTAGTGAGATGACTATTTCAATTTCAGTGAGCTCTATTCATATTCATATTTCTAGAAAAATTTCACTCCAATATGGTTCATCATGGATTAAGGGTTTGACAACTGTGAGGTGTTTCTAAAAAGTCATTTGTAATTCTTTGATAATACAAATAAATTAGGGATCTACATTACAGATAATAGTTTGCGATACTCCATAATTTTCTATGTCCTAGAAGGGTTCACAGATTACATTATGTTGGTGTTAACATTCCCCCGAAATGATACATCATTGATGTATTAATAACACTGAAAATACTTTCCATATACCCTCTCTTTTCATAATATCTATAAAATTACATTTAAATTTTCATAATGCTCCTCTTAAAATTTGTGGAATATTAGAATATCGTCTATAAAGAATATCATAATTTTTCATAGGTAATATCTAAAGACTATATTCATTAATACCATGAATATTAGTAGATCATTAATGATTCCTAATGGAATCAATATGTTATCATAGTGTCTGTACCATTTCAAAAAAATTTATCTTACCCACAGCAGGGTAAGCCCTCTATTAGAATATCGGAATCTGTCTTACTATTCCTACAAGTCCTTGAACATTATGGTAGTCGGAACCTCTGTCTTACTATCCCTATAATTCCTCAAACATTAAGGAAGTCAGAACTACTATCTTCCTATCTCTGGAAGCCCTCAATTATAAAAAGAAACAATCAGTGTCGCACGAAGTTACTTGAATTAGATGTTCAGAACTACATAAAGCATGCGAGTCTCTCCCTCTAGAATTCACTTCAGCAACATGAAATCTCTAGAGTGATCAATCGGTCTTTGATCTCATTCAAATGAGCATCTACTTATAGGCAGATCTCCATGGTCGGGTCCCTCCTCCAACGATCATATTTTAAGTTGAATCTCAGAGGGACCTATACAAGTGTCACCCCAACAACAGTTAGTTAGAAACAGATTTTACGACAACATTTCATGACTATAAAAAGTGTAATCAAAATAATGTTTCTTAAACAAATATATTATTTGGAGTTTAATGAAAATATAATTTGGAATCTAACCAAATAAATATTCAAAGTCTATAAGACAAGGATATTCGGATTCTATTTTACAAAGAATTGGTAATCTGAATTCTATAGATTTCAGAGTCCAAATTCTAATGAATTTGGAATCTGAATTCAGAGGAATTCGGAATCTGAATTCTGAGCAATTCAGAGTATAGATTATAAGGAAATCGAAGGAAGGATTTATAGTTTTTTTAGTATGAATTTAGAGACTTCTGAGTCTAAATATCAGATAATTTGGATCATAAATTCAAAGAATTTGGATTCTGAATTTCTGAGAATTCAGATTATATATTTCAGATAATCCAGAGTCTGAATTTCAAAGAATTCGGAGGTTGAATTTTAGAGAATTCGGAACCTGAATTCAGAGAATTTGGAGCCTGAATTTAGAGATTTTGAAACCTAAAAATTAAACACTCTATATCAAAAGATTTATAGGATTCTGATATTTTAGATGAGAATCCGAATTTTAGACTTAGTAAGAAAAAGATTCATATTTAGAGGGATTATAAAGATAACAATGAAATAAAAGGTAAAGAAAAAAATTTCCTTAGAGAATGGAAATTTGCCTACTCTAAATTATCCTTAGGGGAAAATATAATTATCCTTAAGATAATTGTTTGTGATTTTCAAAACATAGAGAAATGGAAAATTCAAAAGGAAACCTTATTGACTCAACACTTCCATTAAATGGGTAATGAAATTGTAATTACTGTGTATAGAACTACCAACTCAAGAAAAAATGTTGTTCATTTATTCTTTACCACATCTAATGGTTGGGTATTATGATGGAAATAATGAATCTATATTATATATATTATATTTATGTTGTCTAAATACATATGTAATTTTTTTAACGCATACCTTCATTCCTTCCATTTTGTGGGAACATGATAATATTGTTTTTGGAACTGTGGACTATCGCCCTGTCAAAGCGATGTGATACATTCACAAATTACATGGAATTTATTAGGGATTTTTTTAGTTAATCGTATGTGAAATATATAATATCTACTTTATGTTAATTAAATAATTACCTTACTGAAAATATAATATATCATTTTAGTGTTACCATTTTCACACACTGAAAAAGTGGTAAAGTTGTTCGGGGACGTGTGGAATACCGCCTCTATGATGTGATGTGATTACTTTTACATCCCAAGAGCTCTATATATATGTATATATGACTAGATAAAAGTTTAGTTATTATATAATTATAATTCTATGAATATTCATGTTACAGATAAAGTTTCCATAATGACCATTGAAAAATTAGAATGTTACTCTTGCTTGTGTACGACCTATCGTCTCCAAGAATGTAAAGTTGGTTCATTTTTCAATACAATTATTAATTATTGGTCTTAAAAGTATAAATTATATAAAAATATTATAATTATTTCATGAATATTTTTAGGGATATTTTTATATAATGATCCCTTTTACTATAGTTTATATACAAAAAACATTTTTACACAAATACTAAATTTGTTAGGAACACTCAACATAATATTAAATGATTACATGGTTGTATATACCATTATAATAAGCATTATAAATGTAATTATAAACATGAAAATGTTTATTACAAATTTTTATAAATAACATGTGTTTAATATTTTGGATGTTAGAGTACAATCATGATAAATGAGACTCCAGTAAGGCATTCTTTCCGGAAATTTATGTTCACGAGGAAAACATCATATTCGTCACTTATTTATTTTGTGTGGTGTATCTACTACCAATTTTGATATATTATTTTATAAATTCTTTTTGATTTAGGGAATTTAACTTTTTCATTTGATGATTATTACATTTGGGGATTCCAAATCAAATGTTACCACACATGTAATGGGGTTCATCTCAATTTACATTCTATTGGGACTTATTTATTATTATAAACTTTTTATATGCTGTTAATACAGACCAATGAATTGTTAAATAATTATTTTAATTTATTTGAGGATACTAAATACAATAATTTATGTTATTATTTCATGGATCTCATGATTCAAATGTTACTCAATTAATATGGGATTTCATATCATAATTTTCATTCATTTTGTTAAACCTCACTATCATTTGTTATGGTATTCAAATAATATATATTAAATGACCAATTATTTTCTTAATATATATTAACACATTTATTTGGGGGATTTAAAATTAATATATATAATTATTTCATTTATTTATGCTCACTCTAGTGATACCATCTTTGTAAGGATTTTTCTCATCTCACTTTTATTTCAGTGATATATATTAAATATTCAAAACATATTTATGTAGTGAGGTGTATGTGATACCTATGAATGTCTTTTATGATCATTGCACTAAAATTTATTGAGTTTTACTTTTTTTATGATCTTTCTTTCATGATTTTGATGGTTTCAATGATACCAAAGTGGTATTGGAATTTAGTCCCAATTTACCTTCTTTGTGATGTTGGTTATATTATAAACCTATTTTATTTTATGAGTTTTATATACATACTCTTTTACATTGTAAAATATGAATCCTCTTATTCTAATTATATTCTAGTTGTGTTTCAATTTTACACCTTTTTGGGTCATATGATAAAAATTGTTCAATGTGGTATGGGACACTTTTGAAAGTGTAAGGATAATTTTCCCCTAAAATGTTATTAATTACAATTTAATATTGTTTCCCTTAATCATTGTTTATAAAAATTTTAAACACTCATCCCCTACTGTGGATAATTTTTATTCATACCATCCTAATTCCTTATTTTTATTTATTTATATTGTTTCAAAGAGAATATTTTGGATCACATTTCTGTTTGACGTGTTATTCATGTATAAAAGTGATTTTTATTGAACCCGTTTATATTCCATGGGTTAATGATGTTTGAAATATATTTTTATTTAACCCCTTCATTTTACATGAGTTAATCAAGTATAAATTATATTTTTATGAAACACATTTCCTTTCTATGGGTTATTCATAATTCAATGTTATTTTTATCGAACCCATTTCTTTTATTTTGGTTATTAAAGTTTCAAAGTTGTTGTAATGGAACACGTTTCTTTCAATTGGTTCCCCATTTTCAAAGGATATTTTTATATAACCAATTTCATTTTCATAGATTTAATATGTATCAAAGTTATTTTTATTTTAACCATTTTTTCCATGGGTTAATCAGGATTCAAGAATTTGTTTTGTAACCAGTTTTTTCAGGGGTTAATTAAGTTTTGATTATATAGTTTTGGACCTCATTTATTATCTATGGTATAATAATCCTTCAAAAATATGTTAGAGGATCCTATTTTCATTTCATGGGTTAATAAATATATGAAATGAAGTATGGGGTTTTCACATAGTTTTGATGGATTTTATTATTATTTCGTTCTCGAACAATATAAATTATGGGTGCATCCAGATAGCTATGGGTGAGCCAATTAGAAATTATGTTAAGGGTGTTTCAAGATATCACTCTGATGATCGGGGTAATGATTATTTTCTCTATATAATATATATTGAATCTCATCCATATGGTTGTTCAAATTTGTAATTGTTCTATAATGGCTATGTAAGAGTTCAATGAGATGATGTTAAAAGACACCAATATGTTTTCTTTATAAATGCTATGGGTTTATAATTTTTCTAATGATCAAGATAGATATTAAAAGGATATTTATTTTCAAGTTGATAACTATTTCCTTTTACATTTTTTCATATTTTATTATTCAAGTATTTATTGGTATGAAGTAATATATGATTCACTCATGCACTTTGATAATTTCATCATACCCTTGTTAAATCTTAAGTTCACTGATTACATTTATGTTTAGTTTTACATATGTTTTAAAGATTAATGTTGACTGAATAATATCTATATAGAATTTCATAGTGATGATTCCGATGACATGTTATGAAATATGAAAAGCTAGAAATGTAGAGAGATGATATAGAAATTAATGAACTAATTGTTTTTAGTGAATGTTGGTATGAGTATTTTTTAAGAGAGTTTTCTATTTATCTAAAACACTAAACTGAAGAGGTCCCTTATAATATATGACTTCCAGGAATTCCTTTTGATATAATATGGATTGGATGGATATAAATTTGGTAATAAATATTAGTATAAATTCTAGGAATGTCATGTTATGGATTTTAGAATAGTATCTTAGATTTTGGGACCTGTGATATTATAGTTTGTATCAAATATTTGTTTAGATAATATTGGATATTAGGATGTTTTCATATGAGGCTATCTTAAGAGTTACAGATACCCTCATAGGGATTAAATCTTAAGTTTTATTATTATTTAAATTTCTAAGAAACCTCATTTAAGTGTTTTAAGTGGGATTTTTTTTATTTTATTACATTTTGAAGATGTTTTTTTGGGTTTAAGTATTTTTTATCCTTATGATAAATGTGAAATTATTTTGGGAGGATTTATTATTCATTATGAAAAATGGTGAAAATAAATACTTTCTTACAACTCATTGCATCTCGTATTGAGGTGGGGATTGAACTCAGGACCCATGGATAATATGGGTGTTGTGCACTTCCACTATCCTACACAATGTCTTGGTCAGCATGAAACATCATTATTGGTAAATATTATTTTATAAATACATAGGATTATATTCGAGGAATAATGGTTGATTTATTTTGGATGAATATATGATCAAATCCTTATAATCTTTGGGTTTCAAACATATCCTAGAAATTATTGAAGAATTTGAAGGATATTTATTTATGGGATAATTTTGGATCAAAATTGTGTATTACTATTAAATTTTTAATATCAGCGTGTCATTTGATTTTTAACTCATTTTGGGAATTATTGTAGAGTGTGCTAAATATTTTTGTTTAGTTTAATTTATAACGAAATTCTGAGTAGTTTTAAAATCCTTTTAATGAGTATGTGGTATTTAAAATTTGATTTTAGTGATTTAGGATTAAAATATTCATCTTTAATACTCATCTTGTAGAGAAAAATTTGAGATCGTGTTGAATGGTGAAAGTCACTTTTCATGTAACTATATCAATTTATGTTATAATTTTATATGGTGATTTAAAATCATAAACATTTGGAAAAATAATCTTGTGATAAAATTTTATTATATTAAAATCGTTTCTTATTACTTCAATGGCCTTTTCTGTAACACCCCATGATTTTATAATACATTATCTCTTCAAAGTAATCCAATTACTTGTGTTACATGCAACACCAAGTTCGAACACACCACAGCTCACCGTTCAAAAAGTGTTTATAAATAGTATTAATTGAATTTTAAATTTTATATACTCTATAAAATATTAGAATCCATATTATGTGAATCATAGAGATAATATAAGAACAAATTCATTGTTTTCAGATAAAAGGTGTATCTTTCCAAAAATACAATTTTTCCGCCATTTAATGGAGAAACCTTTTTAAAAACAATGTTTGAAACTTTAATATATTAAATTTAATGAAATTAAATTTTTCTTTGGAAGCAAGACATAAAAATTTAGTTTGGATTAATTTTCGGTACTTTTTTGATAAATTTTATATTTTCATGAAAATTGAAAAATACTAAATTTTAATTGCAAACAACTTTTTTAATAAAAAATATTTATAGTGTTAAATTATACATATGAATGACTTTGATGTGTAAATAAATTATACTATTATCATTTAATACAATGTAGATCAATATAAGTAATTTCACATTTAAATTTGACATAAACACATGTCAATCTTTTGATAGTTTTTACTTTTTATAATTCCTCTTTTTTACAATGGGAATTAATATTAAATTAATTAATTTAACTTATATGTTTTAAATTTGTTAAAATATATTCCATTTTCGAATTCGGAATATCAAAATTTTCTTAGTGTGAATTTTTTGTATTTTTCTGAAAGCTTTCATATTTTTGATGAATAGTGAAAAACACTGCATTTTTGTTTAAAACCGACTTTTTATATAAATAATTATTTATTTTATTTAAATTTATTTAAAGTCAAAAATATTAACTAATACTTATATTAGATCAATTTAATCATTGGATTCATTTTATAATAATATTAGATAAATAAAATTGAGAGACATGGTTGATATAATTATGTATAATCTAGTTCAATAAGATGAAAATATTTTTTGTTGTATAGTAACTTTTGACTTTTATTTACCACGGTTAAAAGTAAATAGGGTAATTAAAATTAAAATTATATTATTATTACCCTAACACAGGCCCAAATTCTACTGTATAATATTAATTTGACCCAAAATAACCTTAGTAATAAAATATTATTATGTTGGTCTGCTTGGATTTGATTAGGTGGTTTGTTATTATTTAATTTAAAAATGTGTTAAAAGTGTTAAATTCAAGGTTTCATAACTAAAATTTTTTTAATATAGGGTTATAATTTGGATAAATTAGTCTATCAGTATTAATTATAAAGATAAAAATACTTCCTACATAATTTAATTTTATTTATAAATTTTAGACATTAAATAATTAAATTTATTTATGACACAATGATGATGCAGTAATTGCCTTATTAATGAAAGGATTAAATAATTGGTGTTATAAATATCCAAATAAATGTAATTTGAGACTTTTAATGAATTACACTAATTTTTTATGTTAATATGACATGTTAGGGTTTAATTGATAAATTTTTTTCGAGGTGATATGTTTTATATTACTTTCACAAAAACATAATACCAAATAGTGTCAAAATCAACATAAATTATTTTTTAAAACAAATAATATATTATTGGTTGAAATAATATTAATAAAAATATAAGGTTCGATCAAAGTGATTAAATAATATTATATATGTCATTAATTAACCTGTTGAGGTTCTCTTGGATGTTTATAGTAAGTTTATTAACCATATAATGTAAGTATACAAGAAGACACGATAAAAGTTAAACTATTTAACTAACATTTAAATCTAAATGATAAGGTTAATATAGTGACCTAAACTTGTCTCAAACTTATTGGTTGTGATTATTTCGACCCATACACACCTTATACCTGACATAATTTATTTTTTAGCCATTATTAACTGAGAATTATTTTATAGTAAATTAATATTTTCTGTTTTTCTAAGGCGCCCCTCACCCCTAGTATAAAAGGGAACATCCCCTTCTCTCAAATACACACATCCAAAGCCATTTGGATCGGCCAAACCCTTCCCAAATCTACTCCCAACTTTCCTCAATTCAATCTAGATGCCTTAACTTGAATATAAAGCCATCCTATGGAGTCGTTTTGATCAAATCAAATGGAAACACCTGAAGAAGAGGTAATAATTTCACCGCCCTCGTGCAAGTCCTTTTCGTCTTCCACTTCCTCATTCTTTATTTTTTCTATAAAAAAATAATAACTCAAGTACCTTATACATAGTTTAATGTTATAATAAATATGGTACAACCATATTATTTATTCTATCCATCCTATAAACGACAATGCCACCATATGTGCGTACGTACGACTTACCATATCAACGTCGTGGTGTAGTTTATTATTCATACACTTAATTAATTGGATGTGTATAATAACAAGTATAACTGATCTAAATAATAAATATAACATTTTAATGATTCTGTAAATATGATATACCATCCAATTATATATGATTTTACCATCAAAAGAATGATATTCTCTCTCATGCGTACGTACAGATTACCGTCCCCACGACACGATGAGATGGCATTCCCCATCATAAAAATTAAAGACTAACATTCATTTGATGATTAAAAATAATTTTTAAAGACTTCATATAATTATGGATATAAATAATAAACATCCTATCTAGAAATAACATGACTTAAGTAACAATGAATATAAAGGGAAAAAATTTGTTAACAGCTGAAACGATGATACTACTGAAATATCTTTAATAAATAAATATTAGAAGATAATATAGGATATCATATTAATGTATATGGTTCCTGTATAATTTAATAGAAATTACTTCACCATTATAAAGGATTTTATCCTACCCTTGAACAAGGAGAAGTACAAGGTAAGGGTTAATTTCACAATCTCTTTATTATCTGGGGTTGTTTTTACTTATGTATCTACTGGGACCTCATTATCATCCACATCAGTGTTTCATAAAAATGTATTTCAAATGTCTTTTACTATTTACTAGACTATGGGTTAAATTCACTTATACCCATGGATGACATTTTATAAAATATTTTTAAAGGAATGTTTCTGCCATTTTCCAAACAAGGTAATTTATGACCTTTTTGACAAAATTAAGGTAAAAATGTTTTTTTAACTTATATGGTAGGTTGCGGCTATTTGCTGCCAATATAACATCATCGATGCTTCCCTTACTAGATTATAAGAATATTTTCAAAATAATTTTTTCTTTTATAATTATGTTACTCTTAAATTATTTCAAAACAGAAAGATATATTTCTCTAAAATAGTTTTGATTTCATCTATGTGAACATCCTTTGATAAATTTTAAACTTGTTTGAAGTTGATTTATTATGATACAAATCTCCCGTATTGTATTTAATTTTTACTGATATGTTTGACTATGGATGTGTTATTTTTATACCATGAATGGTTTATGGTTAAAGTATTGGCATTTCGTATGAATGTTTTAATATAAATGTTTATCTTATGTTTAAACCTTTTCATATGATGAATGTATTGGACTTAGTAAGTGACGGGTGGAGCCCGATATAGCTCCTCGGTGCATCGTTAGGTCTCTGGAGACAATTAGACATAGAATTTGTTGAGGCCTTTCCTAATTTTTTATATGGTTTTGGCCGAGAACTAAATCATTTTTATACATCTTGGATGAGGCCTTGACAAGATGTCTCAGAATGTTCGGCAATATGCATTCCCTCATTATGAAATTACTTATTACATGTAATTGTTAGACTAGTAGAATATACATTTTCATGTTTATATGGTAATGGTTGATTTATTTTTTCCATATTATGTTGATGTTTATGTTTAAAAGAATTTTGTTTTTATTACACGTCTTGACATAAAAGTATATAGATTCCGCTAAATTATTTACCCTTACTGAGAATCTGAGATCACCCCTTTATTATGTTTTATTTTCCCAGGATATGAAGAAGTTAGTTATAAGTGACTTGCAGGCATAATCTAGGATTCTTGGACGTTTCTAATGGAATAAATTACTGTTTTTTTTCTTTTCAACTTGTAATGTTGAACTTCAGGTATGTAATCTATTTTCCAAGACTACTGAACTGATCGGTCCTTCAAGACTTAATTCCTTGTGATAATGCCATTGATATGTAATAATGTACCGACTCTGTGTAACTGGGATCGAGGAATTACATTTTCCTAACATAATTTATTTTTTGATCCCTTACTTCCACTTGACCAAATATTCTATCACTCTCTATTAGTCCATAGGAATTATTATTTTTTCTTATAAATGAATATTTTATTTTCCAAAAAATGTTCTCCCATTGATAAATACTACTAATGTGGGACATTAGTGGACTTTTATGTTTCACTTATTCCATTTTTAAGATTATTTTTTATCTATTTTTTTGTGATGTGTGTTTGAATAATGGAATTCATAAATTAATAATACGATGATAACCATGGTGAATTTCAAGGGAAACATCATTTTAAGTGTGTAACATATAAAATCATTATATTTAATGAAATATATTGTTATAAATTAATTTAAATAATTTAATATATTTTGTTACATGAAATATAGTATCTCTTTCATCACATGAAATATCATGTTATTCTTTCTTTGTACACAAGACTATGTTACACAAAACAACAATACATTGTCAATATATTTAATATGGAAGTTATCACCTTGTCATTGTCTCATCGGGAAATATTTGGACTAAATATATTATGTTTCCTCATTTAAATAATTTTCGGGCATTCAAAAAATATCTTTGATAACCACACAATAAGAATAACTAAAATTATAATCATAAAAAAAAATTATTATGAAAAAGTATATTTATCCCCTTTTAATGGAGAACCTATTTTAAAACTAAATATTGAATCATTAAAAATATATTATCAAATAAAATTCAATTATTAAATATAATATAAAATTTAATTTTGGTAAATTTTTGATATTTTTCTAAACACTTTAAAATTTTGATGAATATTAAATAATACTGAGTTTTAGTTCAAAACTGAATTTTCATCTGATATATTAATATAGTAATATTATATTAGTAATTTATTTTTATGTATAATTTCACACATTTTATATAATTTAATGTAATTTAGGTTATTAGTATAAATTTCACATTGAAATTAGATATTTAAATGTAGAAAATGACTAGAATTTTACTTTAAAACCATAATTTATTATCCCTTTATGGATAATAATTTTAAATTATTTTTTTACAATTATGTTTTTTGGATGTGACAAAATTGATTAAATATCTGGAATTAGAATAATTTATAAAAACAATATTGTCAACATTTTTTCACAAAAATTTTAGTGAATGTAATTAATATTAATTATGGTAATTATGGTAAACAAATTATTTACCTAATGGTTAAACATTAATATTAAGAGTATAAATGACCTAGAAATGTTAAAAACCCATTGGGTGGACTTATTTTAACCCTAAAATCCTTATTATATATTTATATTAGTTAGTGGTATATTGTTTCATGGAATTGATCTATATTATAAGTTAATAATGGAGGAAGACAAAAAGTAACATTTCATACCTTCAACATTTATAAAGACTTGATATATGGACAAAAAAAATAATTTCACTTTTAAACATTATTATGAAATTTAATGGAGTTATTTTGATCATATAAATTTATATATTGTTCCTAAAGATGATTTATAATGATTAATATCTTATGGAATGGAAAACAAAATAATTTTTTAGTTAATAATACAATCGAAGAAATGATACTAAAAATATTAAAAGTGATGTAAATTTATTGAATTATTGTATTTAATTTTTTATAGTCAAATATATCATCTAATAGAGTTGTTAAATTACTAAATTGAAACTAAATCATTTTATTAATATTATTAAATTTAAAGTAATTCAATAATTTAAATTTTAAATTAATTGAAATTTATAATAAATGAAATTTTATAAAAAAGATCAAAATTTTATAAAAATATTTTATTATTCTAGATGAGTTTTAAATTTTTACATATATATATATATATATATATTATTTTATATTCATGGTTAAATTAATCTCTTATAATTAACATATTAACCCTTAAATAGTAAATATCTAATTGACATAGTAAGGGTTAAAGATGTGTTTTTTCTTTTTTCAAGAATTTCTAATGAAATTAATTTTTATTTTATAAAATAATTTTAATATTTTATAATAAATTTAAAAAAAAATAAAATTTATCACCTTAATTTATTCTTAATGGATTAATTAAATATGTTAAAAAAACTAGCTACCTAAATGAAAACTGAAAATGAAATAAATAAAGAAACATAATGATGAAGAAACAAGTTAGGAATATGATTTTTTTGTATTGTGAGGGTAGATCAACAATACATCAACTTTAATCAATTATTTTTCATTTATTATTAACATTATTTAATGGATACCACCAAATATTGTTTAACGTTTTTAAATTTATAAGAATACCACCCATCCCCCTCTATAAAAATGCATTTAGTAATCCCCTTTCTTCACACCTCTCAAGCACTATGCCTCAAAAAACCCTTCACCACATATGATACCAACATACCTCATCTCATACTATATTTCTCTCTTTGGGATGAAACCACACGTGGAATCCCTTTGGTTCAAACAAATTGAGTTACTTGAATAATATGTAACATTATTCAATGTCAATTTATGATTTATTTCCTTTTCCGTAATTTAAATTTTTATTTTTAAATTATTATTATTAACTTATTATATAATAACATCAGTATCCAATATATACTGATAATTTCATATTTTAAGGTTTACAGCTACATTAACACACACTTCCATCAAATGAGTAACAAGATTTCTGTTCGTGTACGGAGAACTACCTCCTCGCAAAATGATATCATTTTTTCCCATTAACACATATCATGGTTGGTAATAATGATAGAAATTATATTTTATAGTATATATATTATATTTATGTTGTCTTTATATTTCATTAATTTTTATATAATGCATTACTTCATGCTTCCCATTTTTCGGAAGAATTGTAACATCGTTTGTTGATGTGTGGACTACCACATCCTCAAAGGGATGTGATACATTCACGCATCATATGGAATGTTTTGAGGATGAGTTTGAATAATAATATTTGACATAAATAATACATAAATGGTATTCATGACATAATTACCTTTCATTCAATATAATATATCATTTTAATCATTTCAAATTTAACACATTAAAATGATGAAATTGTTGTTCATGGACCTATGGACTGCCAAATCCTCGACCAAATGAGATTCCTTTTACATCACATGATTTAAATTTATATGTATTTAGGAGGCACTCCTGTTTTAGGGGGTGGAAAAACAATTTAATTTTCCTAGGGCAGCATAGTGGCTGACCAGGGTCGTCTCACTTGAGGAGCATTCTCAGTTCGTTCACATACTTAATCTAATTCACCTAAGAGGTAATTAATTTTCCTGAATTAGGATTTATGAAATAAATTCAATTTATAAAATATTTGAAATGAAAAATAATAGGAAACTAATATTCAATCATAAATTACCATGAAATTCTAAACAAAATGGAATTATGGAAGAAAGGAACTTCTCCCGAAAAAACATTCTGGGAGAACCTTCATTGGTCAACTTCAAATATTCTTATTGAATACACTCCATCGTAAGTGTGCACACATTATTCTACCCTGGTTATGAATGAAAATTCTACTTAGCGATCTCCAAGCACACCCTCCATCAACCTCCTCAATCGAGGGAAAATGGTTGTAGATTAAGAAGATAATCTTTAGACAACCACAACAAGGATTACACCAACTATAAATTATCCTTAGAATAAACTAAAAATATATTAAAAACATGGTCTTGAGTTTATGAACCTGATTAGTCCCTTGGGGTATTATTTGAATTAGTTACTCATGATCATTAGTATTATAGATCACTATGATAAGAGGAGAGGAAGAAAATAGGGTGGATGGGTGGACACCATAATAAAAATAATTAATGAATTTATCTTAAATCTAAATTACAATTGAAAACTAAAACAAAAATAAAGAAAATAAATAAATTAAAAATATATGTGGAAGAGTTTTGTCCGGCCTCCTTCAGTGGAGATCTCCTCTTTGGTGCCTTGAAGGAATGGATGGAGAATGGGATACTTTGAGGGGGAGGATCTATCCTCCATTTATATCTAGAATTTGTCCCTAGAATGTTGACGCATTGTAGAACCAATAAATGAATTTTCCACGCATCAATACCTCCTTGAATGTTTTTCATAATTCTCCTGGGAGTATCCCTTAAAAATATCAGTGGATTTGGACTTCTATTCCGAATGTTATGCTCGATTTACTATGACCATTTATTCTGTCGAGTCAGACTATTCAAAATGCCATCCCCCTTGATTAGGATGCTTTAATGTCCTCTTAAACAGCCAATTCACGTTTCCTTGACCTAATTAAAGACATTACCCCACTTTTTAATCATCCATCCATTGAATTTCCCAACAACAAGGCCCACCAAGACTGATTTATGGACCCCACACCAAAACTCGGCAGAACTGTGAACAATTTTCATAGTCCCACTTGTGAGCTTCATTTGAGATTAAATATGGTCGATTCAGATTTTGGTCCAAAAATACTAAATTCATCCTTGGATGTGTAGAATCTTGAAAATAAATAATGATTCAATTTGTATTAGTGTATAAGATTTCATGGCCAAAGTACATACATAATTTAAAACAGCTAAAAATCTGAAATGGTCCATTTTTACTATTAAGCTCAGAATATTACTAATATCACAAAAATGTGACAATTACCCTTATAATAACACTATGGTGGGATTATAAACAATGATTCGCAGTATAAAATTAATTAAAATGTGAGATTAATTAGTGTGTTCCTCAGAAACAGTGCCAGTTTTGGTGCATTCCAGTAGTCAGATGTGGAAAAAGTAATTTAATTTTCCTAGTGCAACATAGTGGCTCACTAGGGTCCTCTCACTTGAGGAGTTTTCTCAGTTCATTCACCTACTTAATATAATTCACCTATGAAGAAATTAATTTTTTTGTTTTATTATTTATGAAATAAATTGAATTTATAAAATAATTGAAATGAAAAATAATAGGAATCTAAAATTCAATTGTAAATTACCATGAAATGCTAAACAAAATGGAATTATGGAAGAAAAGAAGTTCTCTCGAAGAACTTTCTGGGAGAACCTTCCTTGGATAGCATCAAATATTATTAGTGAACACACTCAATCATATGTGTGCACAACTTATTCTACCCCGGTTATGAATAAAAAGTCTACATAGCGATCGCCATGCACACCCTCCATCAACCTCCTTAATCGAGGGAAAATGGTTGTATATTAAGAAGTTAATCTTTAGACAACCACAGTGAAGATTACATCCATTATAAATTATCCTTATAATTAACAAAAATAATATTAAATACATAGTATTGTGTTCAATAGCCTGATTAATATCTCAGTATATTCCTTGAATTAGTTACTCAGGATCATGAGTATTATAGTTCACGATGGTAATATGAGAGGAAGAAAAGAGGGTGGTTGGGTGGACACAATAATAAAAAACAGTGCATGAATTTTTTTGAAATCTAAATTACAAATGAAAACTAAAAAATAAAGAAAATAAATAAATTAAAATTAAATTTGGAATAGTTGAGGTCGGCCTCCCTCAGTGGAGATCTCCTCCGTGCCTTGAAGGAATGGATGGAGAATGAGATACATTGAGGGGGAGGAGCTCTCCTCCTTTTATAGATAGAATATCTCCCATGAATGTTGACTCATTGTGTCCCCATTAAATGAAATATTCACGCATTTATCCCTTCTTTAATGTTGTTCATAATTCTATTGGTCGTTTCCCTTCAAAATCTCAGTGGATTTGGAAAAGTATTCTGAGAATTATGGTCATTTTACGATGACTATTAATTCTGTCCATTCAGACTCTCCAAAATTCCAACCCCCGGATTAGGAAGCTTTAATGTACCCCTAAACGGATAATTCATGCGGTCTTTACTTGGTAAAGGATATTCCCACCTATTTTTTCGTATATCCATATAATTTCACTATAATTGGGAAACTGACGAATGAGTTTCCGATCCCACACCCAAACTTGGCAGAACTGTGAACCATTTTCCTGCTCCCACCTGTGGACATCCTTTGAGCTTCCATATTGTCGATTCAGATTTTGGTCTAAAAAATGTAAATGCAGCCATGGATGTGTAGAATCTGGAAAAGAAAGAATTTTGCAATTTGGATAAGTGTAAAAGATGTTATGGCCAAACTATAGGAATAAGTAAAAATAGTTAAAAATCTGAAATGGGCCATTTTTACTATTTTGCTCAAAATATTACTAAAATCATAAAAATGTGACAATTACCCATAAATTAACAATATGGTGGGATTATAAACAATTATTTATAGTATAAAATATCTAGAAATGCGAGCTTCATCACTCCCCCACACTTAAACATTTCCCTCCTCGGTAATCATGTTACATCCAAATCAAAATCCACACAGCAGTCAAAAATGAGAAAAGTATTAATGATTTTATATAAAATAGAATTCAATCATGTATCACATATAAAAAAAATCCTGTCTCATTTCCATTTCAATAATTCAAATATTTTCAACCACATAACTCAAACCATGTCCCAATCATAGACTACCTCACATTGAATTTTAGGTCACTCTTCACTCAAGAGAAATTGATTCTAGAGTTATGCTCATACTTAGAAATTGCATGTATCACCATAGGATTGTGGAAATTATAATTTCTCCATAGTTTGAAACATGTAAATGAATTAAATAATGATGTATTTAATTAAATTTTCAAATTATTCTGTGGCTTAGGGTTGGTGGGAAAATGATAGAAAAAGTGTCAGGCCATAAAGAGGAGGATAGACTCTTAAGTAGAGTGCATGACTAATTCAAGTGAAAACACACGACATTTCTCTCTCAATCCCACTTGAAAATGTGATAAAACACCACCCCTTTTTTATGACATGGTAAATTATCCAATCAGTGATCATAATGAATGATACCATCTAATTTCGTCCCTTTTTTTCAAAGCTCCAGAAAGAAACAACTTTTTTTCTTTTTTTCTTTTTTTCATGGAGGATGAGCTAAAAATTGAATACTACAAATGAATGAAAATTCATTCCCCTGATGTTTGATATGTACATGAGTCATAAAATAATTCAAAATTAGGAATTCAATATCATCTCTATTTTTTCTCTTTTTTTTATGGAGAAATGGATGGAATAAATACAGCACAATGAAATGTTGACTCATGCCCAATTTTATTATTGTCGATTGCCCAAAATATTTACACAGACCTCGCACCACCCATAAATGATACACATCCCAATGAAATCACACGAATGGCCCTTCCCACACACTCAAACATGAAATAACCATGCAAAAACAGTAAAAGTGCGGGTAGGTAAAGAAAAATTTACTTGTAATGTGTCATAAACCAACAAGGGAATTCATCGAATATAAGGGCATATGAAGGATAAATGTAAAGGTTGGTATCAAGATTAAATGTGTCTATCCAAAGAGATGCCTCAATCAATTCAAATACATCTGATGAAATCCAATGCTTCAAAAGATAAATATTCACAAATTATGTTTCTCACAAAAAATTCTTGTTTCCCTCAATAAAGTGTGTGTATTATGAAGAATATGTAAAACTGGATTAGAATACCTTACAGGATGGAAAAAAAATATTTCAAGCCAGTGTTTCATGGGAATAAATTTCAAAAATTAGTCAAACTCATAAAAATACTTCAAAATCCATTTCAAGGAAAAATAATTCATATCAATAATCATTTAAAATTCATTATTCCAAAAATCATTTCAAATATTTCAAAATAAATTGATATCTGAAAAGTGATAAGAATATTCATTAAATCTCAAAATATGTTTTTGGACAAAAAAATTAATGTAGTTTAAATGATAATCATAAAAAGTGAACTCTCTTTTGAAATAAATATTTATTCCTCTTCCATTAATTCTCAGGGATTCCATTTGCCTTCATGATCCTACAAATAAAAAATTACTAAATTAATCACAAGGATAATTTCATTTAAGCTCAAAATGAAAAGAGGGAGGAGGGAACAAGGTAGACTAATTCCTAATACTAAATTTGAAATCTAAATTCATAATATTTAAAATTACATTACTATAAAGAATGTAAAGGATAAATCATGGTATGATCCCCCAAGTGGGCCCTGACATCTTTTACTACCACTAGAGGGTAGTACCAGCATTTATCCATAATCTGTCAGTGGATGAAGCTTATTTGATTTGAACCACCACCTGTTGCTCTTCCTAGCTTGCAGTTCTTTATTCTTTTTGAGAAGGACTCCACGGACATAGTATACCAAATCCTCCCCCTTCACAATATGGTACAACATACTTGATGGGGGTAGGATGATGTTTGTAACCTCCTCTTCTTTTGTTTCTACTTGTGCAACATTCTTTTTCTCGTCTTGTATTCCCTCAAGTGAATACTCAATGTATTCTGGGAGCTTCTTGTGTTTCTCAACAGGTGCATTTTAATTTTCATAATCTTCCTCTGGGGGGTCATATGAGATGTAAAAATATAAAAATTCAAAACTATTTGGAGTGCTACTCAATTTACTTCCAATCAAATTAAAACAGTTTGATTTTAAGATTGTATCATCTCCATGAGTCGGTTATAACTTATTATTATATTCAATTGAATGTTCCTCTTGGAGTTTATCTTGACTAGATGGAGGTAGGTATTCATGTTCCCCCACTTCGTGTTTGGATTCGACTTCATGGATGTCTTCAATGAAATCCGAAAAGACTAGTGGAACTTTATTCTTGGCCTCGAATAATTTTATGTTAGCTTAGAGTTTATCGACCGTGGCCATCAAATCTTCTAGTGAGATCCATGTTGCTATTACTCTTTCTTTTTGCATGATCTTCATCATAAGTGCATCAGCTCTTCATTGGAGGGCCTCCTCATTGAAGTTTTTTTCTTGTTCTTTCACCAGTGAGTAATTATTCCATGCAAGAAAATATGAATTTGGATGCATCATGGAAAATGTTTTCTTTGCAGATTTTTTTAAATAATAATAATAATAATGAAAAATATCTAAAATTTTAAAATAGAAAAATTAATGTAAACAACCGATTAGCTCCCCAGAAACAATTCCAGTTTTGATGCACGACTGTCGTAGGGTGTGGAAAAAGCAATTTAATTTTCCTAGTGTAGCATAGTGGCTGACCAGGGTCGTCTCACTTGAGGAGCATTCTCAGTTCTCTCACCTACATAATCTAATTCACCTAAGAAGTAATTAATTTTTTTTGTTTTATGATTTATAAAATAAATTTAATTTATAAAATAATTGAAATGAAAAATAATAGGAAACTAAAATTCAATTATAAATTACCATGTAATGCTCAACAGAATGGAATTATAGAAGAAAGGAAGTTCTCCAGAGAGAACTTTTAGGGAGGAACTTCATTGGCAAGATGCAAATATTCTTAGTGAACACACTCCATCATATGTGTTCACACCTTATTCTACCCCCATTATGAATGAAAATTCTACTTAGAGATCGCCAAGAACACCCTCCATTAACCTCTTCAATCTAGAGAAAATGGTTGTAGATTAAGAAGGTAATGTTTAAACAAACACAGCGAGGATTACACCCACTATAAATTATCCATAGAATTAACTCAAAGAATATTATAATCAAGGTATTGGGGTCAGGAATCTGATTACTCCCTCCGGATATTCCTCAGATTAGTTACTCCTGATCATGAGTATTATAGTTCACTATGGTAAGATGACAGGAAGAAAAGAGGGTGGATGGGTGGACACAATAATAAAAACAATGCATGATTTTATTTGAAATATAAATTATAATTGAAAAAAAAACAAAAATAATGAAAATAAATAAATTTAAAATAAATTTGGAAGAGTTGTGGTCGGCCTCCCTTGGTGGAGATCTCCTCCTTCGTGCATTGAAGGAATGGATGGAGAATGGGTTACTTTGATGGGGATGAGCTCTCCTCCTTTTATAGCCATAATTTTCCCCCTAATATTGACGCTTTTTATCCCCATTAAATGACATATTCATGCATTGATACCTACTTTAATATTGTCCATAATTCTCTTGGTAGTTTCCCATCAAAATCTAAGTGTACTTGGACATGTATTCCGAATGTTATGATCATTTTACTCTGACCATTTATTCTGTCCAATCAGACTCTCCAAAACACCAACCCCCGGATTAGGAAGCTTTAATGTACCCATAAATAGTCACTTCAAGTGGCCTTTCATTAATGAAATATATTCCCCAACTCCTTTTGCGTACATCCATAGAATTTCACCACATTTGGTGCCACCAAGAATGAGTTATAGACCCCACACCAAAACTCAGAAGTACTGTGAATAGTTTTCATGCTCCCACTTGTGAGCTTCCTTTGAGCTTCTATATGGTCGATTAAGCCTTTGGTCCAAAAATAGTAAATGCTGCCCTGGATATGTATAATCTGGAAAAGAAATAATTTTGAAATTTGGATTAGTATAGAAGATGTTATGTCCAAACTACCGAAATAAGTCAAAATATATAAAAATCTGAAATGCCCCATTTTTACTATTATACTCAAAATATTACTAATATCATAAAAATGTGAAAATTACCCATAAAATAACACTATGGTGGGATTATAAACAATGATTTACAGTATTAAATATATGAAAATGTGTGTTTCATCAATGTAAAATAAAAAAAATTAATTATTAATTAATTATCATTATTTAATGATAAATGTCACCTACTTTTTTCCATAGGGATTATTGAGAATTGAGAATGTTACTCTTCCATGTGTATGATTTACCATCTCCATAGTTATAACATTGGATATTAATTTATAACCATGATTAATTATTGGTTTTAAAAGTATACCTAATGTATAAATATGATAATTATGTCATTATTGTTATTCTAGTGATGTTTACACAATTATCCGTTTGACCATAGTTGACCATCTAATGTCATTTTTGACACATAAACCAAATACGGAAAAAAAACTGACTTAAATATAATTGATTATGTTCATGAATATAAAATTTTATAAATTTTAATAAAAGTGAATATAAACATAAAAAATTCTATAATTAATGTAAACAACTGACATTGGATTAAAATTTTGGAATTTTGAGGACAGACATGATGAATCATACTCATGTTATGGTATTCTTATCTCACTATTACTATCATGAGGAAAACTTCATAATGACAACTTATTTATTTTATTTTTTTTATTTACTTCCAATTTTTATATAATAAATCATGAATACATTTATATTTATGGTATATCAATGTTTCATTTGATGATTATTACTTTTGGGGTTTCAAACTCAAATGTTACAACAGTTGTAAGGGGTTTAATGTTTTTCTATATTCTATTTAGACTTATTTTTAATTATGTCCCTAGATAATTTCTTGTGGTGTATGTAATGACCATAGAAGATTTATATAATGAGTCTAACTTATTTCATGATATTAATTATATAAACTTATTTCATTCGTTAACTTACATCATGATTCAAATGCTGCTGAAGTAGTAATGTATTTTTTAACTAAATTTGCATTTATTAAGTTGAACATATATGTAATTTGTTAAATTATTCCAATAATATGTGTGAAATGGTAATTTATTATTTAATTATGTACTTCCAATTTTATTTGGTGGATAAAAACTTATCACAAATTATTATTTCAATTGATCATTCTCACTCCAATTATGTTATCATTATTAGGGGGTTTTCTTAACTTACATTTCATTCGATGTTACATATTCTAGAATAACCACATAATTATGTTGTGTGTTGTATCTAATACCTAATAATTTTTTTGATGACTATTATCCTTAAATTTATTGAATTTTACATGACCTTTTTATGATCTATATTTCATGGGTTTTACAGTTTCATTGTTACCGAATTTGTATTCGTTTATTTCACAATTTTAGTTTATTGTGATGTTTGTTATGTTATACACCTATCATATGTTATAATGTTTATATAAATAACGATTGACATGGTAAATCATGAATCTCCTTATTAAAATTAGATTGTATTATTATTTTAAAGTTATTTCTTGATAGGGAACATGATTCGAAAGTTTCAATGTGTAATGGGAAGCTTTGGAATGTATAAAGATATTTTTCCTCCAAAATGTTTTAATAAACATATAATTTTATTTCCATTAATCAATGTCAAAAACCCATTTTTTACTTATGCTAAACTAGGTATATTTGTAATTGATACTATCCTAATTGTTTCTCTAGATGTATTATGAATATTTCGATGAATTTTATATGGAACCCACTTTTACTCAATGGGTTATTCATGTTTAAATAATATTATTTTGAACCTAATTCTTATACTAGGGTTAATAAATTTTCAAGTATGTTTAACTCATTTCATTACATGGGTTACTAATGTTTCTAATAAAAATTTATGGAAAACGTTTCCATTATTTGGGTTATTCTTGTTGTAAAGAGATTGTTGTGGAACTCATTTCCTTTCATTTGGTTATTCATGTTTCAAAGATATTTTTGTGGAACCCATTTCTTTTCCATGGGTTATTCATATTTCAATGTTATTTTTAGTGAACACATTTCATTATCTTGGTATAATATTATTTCAAATAGATTATTATTTAACCCTTTTCTTTTCCATGGGTTAATCAAGATTCAAGAGATTCTTTTGAAACCAATTTATTTTACATGGGTTAATCACGTTTCAAAGAGAATTTATGGAACCCATTTCATTTTTGTGTGTTAATCATGATTCAAAGAGACTGTAGTGGAACATATTTCCTTATATTGGGATAATAATGTTCTAAAAATAATAATCGGTGTTTCATTGAGTTGTGATGAAATCTATATGTATTTTTTTCTTCGACATTATAAATTATGTGTGTGCCAAGATAGAACAAGTTCACCCCTTGTAACTTATATGATTTCTGAACCCATATCGCTCTCTAATGTATTGAATAATTATTATTTTCATTGGATAATTATATTGGAAGATGAATGAATATTCAATCCAATTTTTAAGATTTATATAAGGGCTCTGTATGGTTTGAATGAGATTATTATCCAAGATACCAATAAGTTATTGTATTCTTGTTAGAGGTATTTAATGTTTCAAATGAGAGATATTGATTTCCCATGGATTTGATTATATATTTTTTAATGAATCACTTTTCCAAATTTAGTAATATTTGATGATTTTGGAATTTATGGTTATTGGTTATTTAATTATTCAATCACACACTTCGATTATGTCATCATTATCATATACACTCGTATGAAAATTGATGAAATT
This sequence comes from Viscum album, assembly GCA_963277665.1. Classification (NCBI taxonomy): domain Eukaryota; kingdom Viridiplantae; phylum Streptophyta; class Magnoliopsida; order Santalales; family Viscaceae; genus Viscum; species Viscum album. Next base: position 459,421,952 of record OY728167.1, on the reverse strand, counting down.
TAATTGTTAATGATTATGATTTCCCTTACATAGATTTTATGTCACCCTTATTATGTTTCAATTTAAATTAGTTTTAATAAATTATTTGGAACTATTTATTTCTATAAAGTTTCTCACAAGGATAATATTGATTAATTATTATGAAATAATAAAAGTTGGGAATAATGCGAGATGATGTTCAAATTTATGAAACATTTATTTTTGAGTCCAAGTTGATATGGATAGTTTTTATTAGTTTTTTTTCTAATTCTATTAAACAATAAAATAAAAATTTACTCCATAATTTATATGATCCATGTTTTCTATTTGATTTTGTAAGGTTTATACGGAAACAAATTGGGTCACAAATGTCATCATCAATGCCAAGAATGTAAATTTGCAGATTTCATCATATGATTTGGGAGAAAGAGTCTTGGGATGTTTAATATATATGATTTTGGGGATGATATTATGGTTTTTATGGGATGATATAGGATGAATCCTTTTATATGTGATGGATAAGACAAAAATTGCATAACTAATAGATTTTAATAATATGTAAACAATTCAAAATTCATGTGGAACGAATGAGAAATGGATTTGATGGAATGTTAATTTTTCCTCTAATAAATTCATACAATAAGAATTAATGATTTTTATTGTGTAAATATTCCCATATCTCTTAGTTTAACCCCTGATTAACCCATTTTTGGCCTCACCATGATAACAATGCATTTGCAGTTTTTACTATTCATTTTGACCAAAAATATACGTTGACTCATTTCCAAATTTGGATAATCTAATTACAAATATGGAATCCATTTTATCAAATTAATTTTATATAATTTGTTATTATTAAATTACATATAAGTGGAAAACACAATGAAACACTATTTTTTGAAATATAATTTTTATGAACAACACTCAATTTACATTAATTCCTTACATAGTTAAATTTTTTAAATGAATGTTATTTTTTCATATCAAATATATAATATATAAATTTAATTAAACCCATTAGTAAGTAATTTTTTAAATTTATTATTAAATAAAAACATTTGTAACAGGAACATATTTTTCTGAAAAAAGACTCATTTTTACAATTAAATTATTTTATCCGCCTTGATTTCCATAAAGAATTAATGTATGGATTACATAAAATAATTTCAAATAAATTTCAGTAAAAAATATTTTAATTGGTGATAAATATTTTTTTCATATAGAAATTCCCAACAGATAGAGATATAAAACTCATTAAAAAAATTCTTAATTTAATCATTAAAGGATTTTCTAAAAAAATTAATGATTATTTCAAAGGAATTAATAAATATATCTAAATTTAGGGTAAGAATTAATGTATAATTTATAATGTGGTTAATACTATTCATAATATCCTAAAAATTTCTAGGTCATAATGTTATATTATATCAAAAAATCATTAATACTTGGTGTTGTGTGTAAAAAAAATGGTGAATACATCATTTTTATATCAAATTAAATACATATAAAATATTGGGGTGTTACACCAGGTGGACTCTTGATGCGGTAGGTAATGACACCCCCAATACACATTGATATTAATTTAAAATAACTCATTCAAATATATTATTTTCAACTGAAACTAAAAAAATAATCCTCAAATCCATATATTGTTTTTCTCATACTATGATAATTCATTATCTTCTAAGAAGTTTTATATACCTTGTAAATCATACCGTTCACAAAATTACAACCAAAACATCATATGAATACTCCAAAAAATCATAAAATATATTAGTTTCCTACATAATTTATTCATATTTGTGTGGATGAAATATTCTATACAATAAACAAGAAACCTATAAAGGAATGTTGCAATCCTCTCCATATAAAAGTTGTTAATCGACCATCAAATGTCTTCTAATTGCATTATTTCAATATAATGTATATTTAATTTATTGTATTTAGTTTATAGGGGTTCACATATCAATGAGAAAATTAATATTATTATTTATGGGGCAACATACACACACATGTGCGCCCACACACACACACACACACACACATATATATATAATATTTTATTTTATTTACTAATTTAGATGCTATATAATAGATCATTAAAGTACATATGATTACATTGTGTCTTTAACATCTGACTCATTCATAAATAGTATTTTTTATTCACATAAAAAAATTCCATGGAATTTGTACTAATTAGAGAAAAATAATATCATGATATTTAATGAGAATATATATATACATGCTTATATAGTAGACATGTTGGAGAATATATAGGAACTGTTATATTTTCTAATGGAAATGTTCATATTGGAGAATCGTCAATCTTAAATTATATCACATTTCATAACATTGAGATGGAAATAATTCGTTTTTATGTTTTTTTCATATGAATTCTGTATATAGATATATATCTATAAAAAAGGTTATCATACTAAATGTTTATTGTTAAGGATATAAAACATTATTAATGGACCAATAATATATCACCCAATATTTCAATAATTAATAACTTTTGTATTTTGAACCTTTTTTGTATTTTTCACTAATTTTCCATAGTTTTTTGAACTAAATTTAGATGTTTGAAATTATTTTGAGGGTCGAAAAGCTAGGAACAATAGTTTGGAAAGCTGTGAAATGACTGTGTGGTAGGTTCAATCTCAGGATCATGTATTTAGAATGTAATGTGAATTTTTTATTAAACTATGTAGGATCCTAAGAGTAGTTATGCATAGTATAACGGTCTAGAATTAAATCCAGTGGACTATAATTGAAACCTATCAGGGCACTCCATGGGAAGCTACACCCCCTGGGCGGGACACACCACCATCCCCACTGGTAGCTATTTTCTCATGAAGCCCTTGGGTGGAGAGCCATTCTTCGTCCAACGCTCAAATGTGAGAGTTCCCAAGGATCGGATTCATTCCTACCACCACCGCCTCCGATACCAACTATAACGACCCATACTTTACATACATTGTTATTGCTTCAAAATTGAAGCACACTTATTACAGCATATAACAAAACCATGAAAGGACCGTATATGTATAGTGTCTTTAGAAACTGGGAACCATGAACAACTCGTTCATAAAGCATCTACATTGTCTCCCATTTATTTCATCATATATAGAGTCCCTTTTGGAATATCCTACTTAATAACCTTTTCCTGACCTGGGGAAAGAAAACAAACAAAAGGGTGAGCTCAAATGCTCAGTAAGGGTAAACAAAAGAGATATCAATCAATCATATTCATAAGAACATAACATTTTTTAAATATTAACCTGAAAAAGAGATCATAATTTTATAACATGGGATAAATCATTGCAGGTAAATGTAATCCAAATAATCATAACATAAAAAATGAAACATTGTTTCATACACACATAATCATAGAGAATCATTTCTTAGTAGTCAAGACTCATAGCCAAGACTATCTTAGTGGACAAAGTCCATTTCTGAACCGAGTTCACTCCTCGTTTCAGTCCGGTTTCACTGAACCGGGTTAACCTGCCCTTCCAGCCATGTCTATCTCATGAGATATAAATCTTTACCCAATTCATTGGAGAGAGATATAGGTCCCACCCATCGCATAATGAAACCATTCTTATGTGTACCACAAAATCATAAATCATACATCATAGCATAACCCATGTAATAAAAATGGGAATCATAAACACCATGCCATCATAACATAATCCATATAAGATAAAAGGACATCATAAAAATAATTCTATCATAACAAAATCAAATCAATGTAGAAACATAAACCTATAATATCTTCTATGGAAAATAATATTGATAAAACACTTAAACTCCAATCTTGAGGAAAATATCTTTTCTACTTCAAAAACATTTTTCTTTTTTTAACATGTCAAAAAATTTTAAACTAAGAGAAGTTGATTAAAAATAAACATGAAAACGTGTAAAGTAAGTTTCATGGAAATAATGTTCTAAAAATCCATTCAGGTCGTATAAGTTAAAAAAGAACATTCTTCTCGTACTTTGTCCAGAAAAGTCAAAAAGTACCTTGTATAAAAAACGACAAAGATTCCTTTCATATCTTTTACTAAAAACTCACCGAAGGGTAAAATTGGATTTAAACAATTTTAGTAGGATTGAAATAATATAACATATTGAGGAAACATGGATGTGGATGATAAATATTCCCCAGTAAATTCTGAAGTATAAACAATCTTAGATAAAAATGAGATTGCGAGATTTTCACATAGCTTAGGTCTGATATTCTTAGTAAGTGTCCAATCCTCCTGAATAATGATTTAAATAATGTCATTGACTTATTAAATAATCATACTCATTGTTATGATAACATATATGGTCATATTCTGAGATTTTTATTAGTAATATTTCATTGCTACTTGTTATTCGGTTGTTTATTACTTTTGTTCTTACGCGTGTTTTGTCGAAAAAATTATTGTTCTTATCTTTAGGTTATAGATAAATCATTTCCAGATATTTATTCATTCAATTCATTTATATAATCATTATGTGATTAATATCATGTAGAACGAGTCGCATCACATCGTGGAGACGGTAGGCCGTACATACGCACGAGCGATGATATCATTCCCAGGATCATTGAATTGTATTGAGGTGTATGTATACTATTTCAGAATCAATATCACTTTACAATAATCATATATAGTTACTCTCTACACCATTATACCCATCCATGTATGGTGGTGGTGGAAAATAGATTACACCACGGCGTGGAGACGGTATTCCGTACGTATGCACGCGCGGTGATTTAGTTTTCCATAGAATGGATAGATGGTGAAATAGGGTTGTTTCACACGTATAATAACATATCAGTATATGAGTGATACTTATGTTATTACTTCATAATGAAACAACTGAATAAGACGAAGTATAAGAAGAAATAATGTTGAAAGAATCGGTAACGGACATTACCTCTTCTTTGAAGCGCCTCTCCTTAACCTCCTCTTAGGGAACTAAATATGGTCTTTGAAGAAGACCAGGACCTCTAGTATGATTCTAGGGAAGTGTAGAAGAGAAATTGGCAGGGTTTGGACTAGAATCAAGGCTCAAAAGGGTGTGAAGAGAAGAGGGAAGGGGTTCCCTTTTTATAAGGGAGGAGAGGGGCACCATTGAAGAAACTTAAAATATTATTTTATAATAAAGTCATATTCTATTTTTTAATGGCTCAAAATTGATTTATTTTGAAACTAAGGTGTGTATAGGTCTAAATCCTCTAAACCAATATATTTTAGACAGGTTTGGGATATTATATTGACTTTATCTTTTAGTTTTAACTCCTAGTTAATTATATTGACATTTACCATGTCACTTTGTATTTTTATATTATATAGTTAATAAAGTTACCATATACATCCAAACGTCCCCAAAGTAGTCCATTAATGATACACCTACCATTATATAAGTATCTTGGCCGAACCATATATTTTTTGGAATATAATAACAATTAATAATTTAATATTTGTTTTAAAAATTATTTTATGTCAATTTAGAGACTATTTGGTAATTGATTTTTGTGAAAATCATAACAGCATGATTAGTTCGAAAAAAGATAATTAAATGAATAATAACATGTCCTATTATCCTATAAAATTAGTTTAATTCATAAAAAGTCTCAAATTACATTTATTTGGGTATTGATAACATCAATTATGTTAATATTTCATTAATAAGATAATTACTGCATCATCATTGTGTCATAAATAAATTAATTTATATAATATCTAAAAAGTATTATTAAAATACCATTATATAGGAAATAGTTTTTTATTTATAATGAATATATATAGTCTAATTTATATAATTTATAACCTTATATTAAAAATGATTTAGTTATTAAAATTTGACTTTGACTATTTTAACAATTCTTTAAATAAATTAATAATAAATGTCTTAATCTAATCCAAGTGGACCTAAATGGTCATATTTTATTCCTAAGGTTGTTTTTGGTCGAATTAATCTTATCCAGTAGAATTAGGACATGTGTTAGGGTAATAATAATATCATTTTTACCCTTAATTACCCGTTTTACATTTAACCGTGGTAAATACAAGTAAACAGTTACTATTTACCAAAAATTGTTTTCATCTCATTGTGTAACTCCCCGACCCCAGTTACCCAGATTCGGTGCATTATTACATAACATTTTCATGATCACAAGAAAGATCAAATCTCGAAATACCGATTGGTTTAGTAGCATTGAAAACACTAGATATATTCATAAGTCTTACATTATATCATAAAAATGAAAACTACAATAACATCTTTTCTTCATAGTCCACACTCATATCCCCACATACTATCCCTACAGGTCATTCATAAATTACTTCTTCACATCCTGGGAAAAATAAAACATTGAAAGGGGTGAGCTCAAATTCCCATTAAGGATAACAATATAGCAGAAACATTCATAAATAAGAATAAACATTTAAGGTAATCTATAACTAAAACAAAATCCTTTTAAACTTGACATTCAACATAGTATGGAAAAAATAAAATTAAATAATTCCATTTACTTATTCGCGTGTATATTCTACTAATCTAATAATCACATACAATATCAATAACCACTTTCATAATGATGGAATTCATAATGCCAGACTATCATAACCACATAGCCAAGGCCTCATGCCAAGACTACTAATAAGATTTTTTCAAGGCCTTGTTCCAAGACACTAGTTTGTCTCATGAGACCTACCGATGCCTCGAGAAGCTATATCGGTCTCCACCCGTCACTTATTAAGTCCAATGCATTCCTCATATGAACAGGTTTAAACATAATATAAACATTCGTATTAAAACTAGCATACGAAATTTCAATACTTTCTTCATAAACCATGAATGGTATAAAAATTACACATCCACAGTCAAACATATCACAATACCATCAATACAATATGGAAGTATTGTATCATAATAAATCAACTCCAAATAAACATAAAATCCATCAAAGGATGTTGACATAGATGAAATCAAAACTCTTTTTAAAGAAATATCTCTTTCTATTTTGAAATCATTTAGGAGTCATATATTTATAAAATAAAACATTTTCTTTGAAAATATTCTTATATATTGTAAGTGAAGCCTCAACGATTTTATAATGGCAGAAAATAGCCACACCCACCGTATAAGTTAAAAAGACATGCTTACCTTAATTCTGTCGAAAAGGTTAAAAAAGACCTTGTTTGGAAAACGACAGAAATATTCCTTTATACACTTCTTATAAAAAGTCAAAAAAGGGTATAAATGACATTAACCCATGTTATGTAAAATAGTAATAATGTTTTGAAAAACATTTTTAAGAAACATGGATGTGGATGATAAAGAGATCCCAGAAGATTATTACGTATAAACAACCTCGGATAATGAAGATATTGCGAAATAAACCCTTACCATGTACTTTTCCTTGGTTAGGTCTAGATTAAACTCTTTTATAATGGTGAAATAATTGTTATTAAATTATACAAGAATCATATACATCAATATGATATCATATATGATCTTTTAACATTGACTTGTTAATAATATCTTCGTATTATCACTGTTTCGGGTGTTAACTTACTCATTTTCTTTTATATGTTTTGTTACGTAAGACGTGTTTGTCATGGATAGGTTGTATCTTATTCATATCCAGAATTATATCAAGTCCTTAGATACTATTATTAATCATCAAATGAGATTTAGACTTGAATGGAAACGATGGAGAATGAATCTCATCGTGTTGGTGGAGACGGTAGTCCATACGTACGCACGAGCGACAATATCATTATTTTGATATTAAAATAATATATAATTGGATGGTATATCATATATACAGAATCATTATCATGTTATATTTAATATTTACATGAATTAAAAATCATTATTATACCCATCCAAATAATAATATATTGAATAACAATTACACCACGACGTGGAGACGGTAAGCCGTACGTACGCACGTATGGTGACATGTCATTCAAAGGATGGATAGAATACTGAAATATGGTTGTAAAATGTTTATAATAACAACAATTTATATATAATATATTGGAGTTGTTATTTTATAATGGTAATAACAAATAAAAAAGAAGTGGAAGAAGAAAGGAACTTGAAAAAGGGTGCTGAAATCATTACCTCTTCTTCGGGTTCTTCCTTTTGATTTGATCAAAATGGCTCCTTAAGTTGTCTTTCTGACTAATTTCAGGCCTCTAGGATGTATTTAGGGAAGTTTAGAGAGTATTTGGGCAGAGGTTGTCCGAACTAAATGGATTTTAAGGTGTGAGTTAATGAGAAGGGAGAGTTCCCTTTTATAAGAGGGGTGAGGGGCACCTTTGGAAAAGCTAGAAATATTATTTTATATTAAATTCATATTCGGTTTCTAATGGCCCCAAAGTAGATTATTTAAAGTTTAAGGTGGGGATGGGTCGAAAACCACTCAACCAATAGAATTTAGACAGGTTTGGGTTACTATATTAACCCTATCTTTAAGTATTAACTCTTAGTTAATTAGTTTCACTTTTACAATGCCTCTTTGTATTTTTATATTATATGGTTAATAAACTTACTATATACATCCAAGAGACCCCCAATTTGTCCATTAATGATACACTTATCATGATATAAGTCTCTTGGACGAACCTTAGATTTTTAGGAATTTAATATCAATTAATAATATAATATTTGTTTTAAAAACTCTTTTATGTCAATTTTGACACTATTCAATAATTGATTTTTGTAAAAATCATAACAGAATGATTACTTCGAAAAAAGTTAATTTAATCAATACTAACATGTAATATTAACCTATAAAATTAGTTTAATTCATATAAAGTCTCAAATTATATTTATTTAGTTATTTATAATATCAATTATTCTAATTTTTTATTAATTAGGTAATTACTGCATCATCATTGTGTCATAAATAAATTTGATTATATAATGTCTAAAAATTATCAATAAAATATCGTTATATAGGGAATATTTTTATATTTCTAATGAATATTTATAGATTAAAATTAAACATATATAACCCTATGTAAAAATTGTTTTTCAAAATGATATATGCTTATGTCAATTTTTAAATTTATTTTAACTTAATTAATATAAAGTGTCATTATCACTTTAAAGTGGCTCCATGGGGTCCGAATATCAACCCAAAGATTGTCATTGTCTGATATGTATCAACTAATAATGTTAGGACACGTTTTAGGGTAATTTATTATTATTATAATATTTTTTTTAACCCTTATTTACCAGATTTACCCTTAACCATGGTGAATAAAATATTTACCGAAATAATTATTCAAAATGTCTAAAAATAAAAGTTACCTATTAACATAATAAGAACATCCTGATTCTAAATATGGAATCCATTTTTCCAAATTCAAAACATAAAATTGGCAGAAATTAATTTAAAATTAATTTCCGTTGTTAAAACAAAAAGTGTGTTTTTAAGAGATAATAACTATCAAAAGATTGACACTTGTTTATGTCCTATTTAATTTTAAAATTATGTAAAATGACCAAAATTTTATTAAATGGTAAAAATATATTCTAAATATACTTTATAACCACTCAAATTCATAATTTATCAATATAAATTATTTCGATTGAAAAGGTTGTTTTTAATTAAAATTTAGTAATTTTCACTATTCATCAAACTATAAAAGTTATCCGAAAAGTTCCAAAATTTCACCCTAGGCTAAATTCGATTTTCTGAATCCGAAAATGAATTCCATTTTGAGAGATATAATTTATAAAATTTCATAAAGTAGGTATTACTATTCATAATGGCTAGTTTGATTGGTTGTGGTGTGTTAGAACTCGATGTTGCGTACAACACACGCTATGGGATTATTCAAAGAGAAGCATACCATAGAAGCTTGGGGTGTTACATTCTCCCCTCCTTCAAAGAATATCATCCTCAAAATTTATAGAATACTACCACAAGAAAATACTTAGGTGGTTCTTCATCATATTTCCTTGGGTTCCCACGTTGCCTCTTCCATCTTATGGTTTCTTCACAAGACTTTTACCAGACGAGTCATCTGGTTTCTCAGTACTTGTTCTCTCATATCAAGAATCCTGACGGGCTCTTCACAATAAGACAGATCAGGTTCCAGTTCTAATTCTTCATAGGTGAGTACATGTGTTGGGTCAGGCATGTATTTACTCAACAGAGATAAATGGAACACATCGTGAACTTTGGAGAGACTTGGCGGCATTTTTCAATCAGTAAGCTACAACCCCAATTCGTTCTAGAATTTCGAAAGGTCCGATGTACCTAGGACTCAATTTACCTTTCTTACCAAAACATATGACTCCCTTCCATGGAGATACCTCCAGGAAAACATGATCACCGACTTGAAATTCCAAATCCTTCCTTCGATTATCGGCATAGCTCTTCTGCCTACTTTGAGATGTTATGATGTGATTTTGGATTACCTTCACCTTTTCCATCATTTCCTTCACCAGTTCTGGACCTACAAGTTTTCATTCACCAACATCATCCCAACAGGTTGGTGTGCGACATCCCTTTCTGTATAACGCTTCATATGGTGCCATCTGAATACTCGAATAGAAGCTATTGTTATAGGAGAATTCTACCAAAGGTAAATATTGATCCCACATACCCTAAAAGTCATGTGAGCCAGATCTCAACATGTCTTCTAAGGTTGGAATAGTCCGTTCTGATTGTCCGTCTATTTGAGGGTGGTAGGCAGTGCTCAAATGATGTTCAGTATCCAGGGATTTCTGAAGACTCTTCCAGAATCTTGAAGTAAAATGGGGATCACGGTCAGAAACAATCGATAGGGGTACTCCATGAAGTCTCACAACTTCATTAATATATAGTATTGCTAGACATTCCAGTGGTAGATCTTCTCTTATAGCATGAAAATGTGCTAACTTGGTAAAAGGATCAATAATAACCCATATTGCATCATTCCTTCTAGGAGTCTTTGGTAGCCCCATGAAAAAGTCCATCGTAATATTGACCCATTTCCACTCCGGTATGGGAAGAGGTTGCGTGACTCCTCCAGGCTGTTGCCTTCCAGCTTTCACTTGTTGACAAACCATACATCATGACACAAAATCAGCAATTTCCCTCATCATGTTGTCCCACCAAAAATGTTCCTTCAAATCTCTATACATTTTTGTGCTCCCAGGGTGTACAGAGAAATTGGAACTATGAGCATCATCCAGCAATTATCTTTTTAGATCAGGTTTATCGGGAACACAAAGTCTCTTCCCAAATTTCAAAATTCCTTCTTCATACACAAAGTCTTTCAATCTCCCATCATTCAAAGCATTAATCTTCTTTTGAAATTATTCATCATCAGTATGAGAACTATTAATCCTTTATAGTAAAGATGGATTGGCAACCATTTGAAAAAGCATTGATGTTTCACCTTCCCTAGTTATTCTCATGTCCATCTTCACTAGATCCATGAAAATTGGATCTCTTTCAATTCTCATATTGTTCAAAACTCCATGATCTTTTCTGCTCAAAGCATCTGCCACCTTTTTGATTTGCTCGGGTGGTAGTGTATCGTACAATCATAAACCTTGAGTAATTTGTGCCATCTCCTTTGCCTCATGTTGAATTATTTTTGTGAGAAAATATACTTGAAACTCTTGTGATCGGTATAAATCTCACATTTTTCACCATAGAGGTAGTGCCTCCATATCTTCAAGGAAAAGATCACAGCTTCTAACTCGAGATCATGAGTAGGATAGTTTTGCTCATGAATTTTCAACTGTCGTGTTGTATAGGCAATAAACCTATCATTATGCATAAGGACAAAACCAAGTCCTTTCATCGATGCGTCGCTATAAATAACAAACCCATCATTCCCTGATGGTAGAGTCAATATAGAAGCATTGAATAATCTTATCTTCAGTTCTTCGAAAAATTCTTCACACTCTTTTGTCCAAACAAATTTAACCCCTTTACATGTGAGCTTCATTAATGGGTTAGCCAACTGGGCAAAATTATGGACAAAATGTCGATAATAACCTGCTAAACCAATAAAACTACGTACCTCAGATATACTCGTCGGTGATGGCCATTCTTGGATTGCCTTGGTCTTAGAAGGATCAATAGAGATTCCATAATTAGAGACAATATTTCCAAGAAAAGAAATCTCCTGAAGACATAATTCACAATTGCTAAACTTCCCATATAATTCATGTCTTCTCAGAGTCTTCAGGATAATGCGCAAGTGATTCTCATGATCTTCATAGCATTTGGAGTATACCAAGATATCATCAATAAATACCACCAAAAATTCAAAGAGGTATTTTTTGAAAATTTTATTCATCAGATCCATGAATACAGATGGTGCATTAGTCAATCCAAAAGGCATTACTGTAAACTCATAATGCCCATACCTGGTTCGAAATGGTGTCTTCGAAATGTCTTCCTTATTCACACACAACTGATGGTATCCAGATTGAAGGTCAATCTTTGAAAAGTATTGAGCTCCATGAAGTTGGTCAAATAAATCATCAATGCGAGTTAGGGGATACTTGTTCTTTATTTTTATAGCATTGATCTCCCTATAGTCGATACATAACCTCATAGATCCATCTTTCTTTTTAACAAAAATAACAGGGGCTCCCCATGGAGAAAAACTAGGGAGAATAAATCCCTTATTACTCAATTCCTCTAGTTGTTTCTTTAGTTCGACAAATTCCACAGTTTCAATGCTATAAGGGGTCTCCAATATAGTCCTTGATCCATGAATTAAATCAATGGAAGACTTAACTTCTCGTTCTGGAAGATGTCCAGGTAAATTTTCCGGAAATACATCTACATATTCTTTCACAATAGGTACATCCTCTATATGAACATTCCTTTCCTCACCCACAGTCATTTAATTCTCTTCCTCCCAATAATTGAATTTAGTTGAGCTACTGGGGGTGGATCTAGAAAAGAATTTGGTGTTGATGATTCTTCTCTAAAGATAAGGTGTTCCATATCATCATCATCAACAATAGTAACCTCCTTCTTCTTACAATAAATCATCGCATTGTAGTCCAAAATCCAGTACATACTAAGGATTATATAAAACTCAATCATAGGTATGACGATGAGATCAGCAGATAAAGAACATTTATGTGCTCTAATGGGGACTGATTCACAAAACTTTATTGCAATGATACTTCCCTTAAGAGTTTTAACTGACAACTCCCTTGTTAAATCAAATTGGAAATATCTAATTTTCATAGAAATCTGGGAAGATATGAAACGATGCGATGATCCAAAATCAAATAATGAATTTTCTAAACTTGAGGAAACCATTATATTTCCTGCCACCACATCTTTCGGAGCTTCTACCTCAGCAGTAGTGATAACATAAGCTTGGCCTTGATCCCTTGCCGTTTTCTGAGGTAAGTTCCCTTGATGCTTAGGAAATTTATTTGCATAATGTCCCGTCTCCCTGCAATTGTATCACTAAACATTGGTAGCTTCCTTCTTCCCTTTGCAATAACGAGCTTGGTGGCCTTTTTCACCACACTTGTAACAGACACCCATTCCCTTCAAGAATGTACCGGGGTGTTTCTTCCCACATTTACCACAGGATGGATATTCAACCTTTCACTTCTTCCTCTTATTTCCATTCCCAGATTGATCAGCAGATCTCTTTTTCCCTTGATTTTCTTTAAAGTTATAAGACTTAGAGAATACCTTTTCAGTCTTGATAGCACATGAGACAATGTATTCGTACGATGAAATGGATTGTGAGACTAATGATCGACGGTGAAATGGTTTTAACCCATCAAAGAAACGATCAATATTACTTCTGGGGTTACGTATATAATCTCCATCATACCTTGATAACCTTGTAAAGTTAGCCTTATAATTTTCCACAATCTCATCCTCCGTTTGTATCAGACTCAGAAATTGCCTTTCCATATCTACTCGATGGTCACGAGGAAATTATTTTTCTAAAAATAGATCTTTGAACTCCCTCCATTCCATATTTGATACTTCATCATCTTCCTTCATGTTTTGAATCAATGACCACCATTGATAAGCATCTCTAGTGAGGCGGTAAACTACCCTGATAACTTTTTCCCTTTCACTACTCCCCAAAGCCTGAAATATTTTCTCTATGGAATTTATCAATTTCTCTTCTACTAAGGTATTTGTACTCCCATTGAATGTTGGTGGTTTTTTACTCATTAATCGATCTAACAATGATCCACCACACTGCGGATCAGGGTGCTCCATATGGGTAAGGTTATTATTCATAACTTGAGTGAGTTGTCCCAGTATGGTGATTAGCTGATCGGCACCAGTTTTATCACCAACTCCACTATAATTATCTTTGGCAGGAGGTCAATCCCTACATGGAGTCCATGCATTGATATGGATTCTATTTCTTCCACTAGGTGCCATTTCTAAACAATGGCATAAACTAGATCAGTTTATGAATCAAAATACATAATCTCATACTTATAAAACACTTAACATAAATTTAACTATTTATGGATATAATCCATAATCATAAAAATGTTTTCTTTGAGGAAGTATATACTCATAAACCATTCATAATGATTTGTAAAGAAAATGAGAGTTATCCTAAGCATATCCCCCGGGAGTGTCGTAACCAAGAGTGCAGCAAGGCCCATTGTCGTGCACCAGTTCCCGTTCGAGTATAGCTCAAAGCGGTGTTTTCGGGTTTTACCCCTAGGTACATTTGTGTCAATGCCTCCTCTACCTGCTCATATCCAGACATGGAATTATTTCTCTAAAAACTCACAAAATCTCTACAATACCAAAATTCTAGGAAGTTCTTCTATACTAATCCTCAAAGTCCATCTTAAATCTGTGAGCTCTAATCAGAGTTTATCTAAATCTAGCTTCCATGTTTTGTACTAAACTTCCTTTGATACCAACTGTAATGCCCCGACCCCAGTTACCCAGAGTTGGTTCATTATTACATAACATTGGCATGATCACAATAAAGATCAAATCTCGAAAGACCGATTGGTTTAGCAGCCTTGGAAACACTAGATATATTCATAAGTCTTACATTACATCATAAAAACGAAAACAACAACAATATCTTTTCTTCATAGTCCACACTCATATCCCAACATACTATCCCTGCAGGTCATTCATAAATTACTTCTTCACATCCTGTGAAAAATAAAACATTGAAATGGGTGAGCTCAAATGCCCAGTAAGGATAACAATATAGTGGAAACTTTCATAAACAAGAATAAAAATTTAAGGTAATGTATAACTAAAACAAAAGCATTTTAAACTTGAACTTCAACATAGTATGGAAAAAATAAAATGATATAATTCCATTTACATATTCACATGGATATTCTTCTAATCTAATAATCACATGCAATATCAATAACCACTTTCCTAATGGAGGAATGCATAATGCCAGACTATCATAACCACATAACCAAGGCCTCATGCCAAGACTAAAAATAAGATTTGGTCAAGCCCTTATGCCAAGACACTAGTTTGTCTCATGAGACCTACCGATGCATCGATAAGCTATAGCAAGCTCCACCCATCACTTATTAATTCCAATGCATTCCTCATATGAACAGGTTTAAACATAACATAAACATTCGTATTAAAACTAGCATAAAAATGTCAATACTTTCTTCATAAACCATTAATGGTATAAAAATAACACATACACGGTAAAACATATCACAAAACCATCAATACAATATGGAAGAATTGTATCATAATAAATCAACTCGAAATAAGCATAAAATCCGTCAAAGGATGTTGACATAGATGAAATCAAAACTCTTTTTAAAGAAATATCTCTTTCTATTTTGAAATCATTTAAGAGTCATATATTTATAAAATAAAAAAATTTATTTGAAAATATTCTTATAAGATTGTAATTAAAGCTTCAACGATTTTATAATGGCGTAAAATATCTACACCCGCCGTATAAGTTAAAAAAGTCATTCTTACCTTAATTCTATCGAAAAGGATAAAAAAGACTTTGTTTGGAAAACAACATGAATATTCCTTTATAAACTTATTAGAAAAAGTCAAAAAAGGGTATAAATGACATGAACACATATTCTGTAAAATAGTATTAGTGTTTTGATTTTTTTTAAGAAACATGGATGTGGATGATAAAGAGATCCCAGTAGATTATTACGTATAAACAACCTCGGATAATGAAGAGATTGCGAAATAAACCCTTACCTTGTACATTTCCTTGGTTGGGGGTAGGTTAAACTCCTGTATAATGGTGAAATAATTGTTACTAAATTATACAAGAATCATATACATCAATATTATTTCATATATGATCTTATAACATTGATTTTTTAATAATATCTTAGTATTATCATTGTTTCGGGTGTTAACTTACTCGTTTTCTTTTATATGTTTTGTTATGTAAGACGTGTTTGTCATGGATAGGTTATATATTATTCATATCAAGAATTATATCAAGTCCTTAGATACTATTATTAATCAACAAATGATATTTATACTTGAATGGATGTGATGGAGAATGAATCTCATCGCGTTCGTGGAGATAATAGTCTGTACGTACGCACGAATGAAAATATCATTATTTTGATATCAAAATAATATATAATTGGATGGTATATCATATATACAGAATCATTATCATGTCATATTTATTATTGAAATTAATTACAAATTATTATTATACCCATCCAAATAATAATATATTGAATAACAATTACACCACGACGTGGAGACGGTAAGCTGTACGTACGCATGTATGGTGACATGTCATTCAAAGGATAGATAGAATACTGAAATATGGTTGTAAAATTTTTATAATAACATCAAAGTATATATAATATACTGGAGTTATTATTTTATAATGGTAATAATAAAGAAAGAAGAAGTGGAAGAAGAAAGGAACTTGAAAAAGGGTGCTGAAATCATTACCTCTTCTTCGGGTTCTTCCTTTTCATTTGATCAAAAGGGCTCCGTAAGTTGGCTTTATGACTAAAGGATGGTCTCTAGGATGAATTGAGGAATGTTTAGATTGTATTTGGGAAGAGGTTCGCTGAACCAAAAGGCTTTGAAGGTGTGAGTTAATGAGAAGGGAGAGTTTCCTTTTATAAGAGGGGGTGTTGAGCACCTTTGGAAAAGCTAAAAATATTATTTTATTATTAATTCATATTCGGTTCCTAATGGCTCCAAAGTGAATTATTTAAAGGATAAGGTTTGGATGGGTCGAAAACCACTCAATCAATAGAATTTAGACAGGTTTGGGTTACTATATTAACCTTATCTTTATGTATTAACTCTTATTTAATTAGTTTCACTTTTACAACGTCTCTTTGTATTTTTATATTATATTGTTAATAAACATAATATATACATCCAAGTGACCACCAATTGGTCCTTTAATGATACAGCTATCATGATATAATTCTCTTGGATGATCCTTAGATTTTTAGGAATTTAATATCCATTAATAATATAATATTTTTTTTAAAAACTCTTTTATGTCAATGTTGACACTATTTAATAATTGATTTTTGTAAAACTAATAGCAGAATGAATACTTCGAAAAAAGTTAATTAAATCAATCCTAACATGTCATATTGACCTATAAAATTATTTTACTTCATAAAAAGTCTCAAATTATATTTATTTGGGTATTTAGAATATCAATTATTCTAATTTTTCATTTATTAGGTAATTACTGCATCATCATTGTGTCATAAATAAATTAAATTATTTAATGTCTAAAATTTATAAATAATCATTATGTAGAAATTTTTTTTAGATTTATAATTAATATTTATAGTCTAAAATCCAACATATATAACCCTATGTAAAAATAGTTTTTCTAAAAGATATATGCTTATGTCATTTTTGTATTTATTTTAACTTAATTAATATAAAGTGTCATTATCACTTAAAAGTGGCTCCATGGGGTCCAAAAATCGACCCAAAGATGGCCATGGTTGGACATGTATCAAAAAATAAGGTTAGGATACGTTTTAGGGACATTTGTTATTATTATAATATTTTCTTTAACCATTATTTACCGGATTTACCCTTAACCATGGTAAATAAAATATTTACCGAAATAATTATTCAAAATGTCTAAAAATAAAAGTTACCTATTTACACAATATGAAAATCCTGATTCCAAATATGGAATCAATTTTTCCAAATTCAAAACATAGAAGTGGCAGAAATTAATATAAAATTATTTCCCGTTGTTAAAACAAAAAAGCGTGTTTTTAAGAGATAATAACTATCAAAAGAGTAACACTTGTTTAAGTCCGGTTTAATTGAAAAATTATGTAAAATGACAAACATTGTATTAAATGGTAAAAATATATTCTAAATATACTTTAAAACCACTCAAATTCATAATTTATCAATATAACTTATTTCGATTGAAAATGTTGTTTTTATTTAAAATTTAGTAATTTTCACTATTCATCAAAATATAAATGTTATCCGAAAAGGTCCAAAATTTCACCCTAGGATAAATTCGATATTCTGAATAGAAAAATTAAGTCCATTTTGAGAGTTAAAATTTATAAAATTTCAAAAATTATGTATTATTATTCATAACGGCTAGTTTGATTGGTTGTGGTGTGTTAGAACTCGATGTTGCGTACAACACACGCTATCACATTATTTAAAGAGAAGCGTACCGTAGAAGCATGGGGTGTTACACATTGAACAAAATTTTAGTCCATGATATTAACCGTGTCTCTCAGATTTTCGAAATTCCACTCATAGAAGCGGTAAAATTACGTTTTATGTGAATTTCAAAATCTCTTAGGAGGTGGGTAAAAGACAGTGAAAACGTCAATAAAATTTTTATATATCTAAAATTATAATAAAATGAATCCAACGAATTAAATTGAACTTATATAGGTATTATGTATCAATTTTGACCTAAAATAAATTTAAATAAAAAAATAATTATTTAAATAAAAAGTCAGTTTTTGAATAGTAACCCAGTGTTTTCACTATTCATCAAAAATTGAATGTTTTCAGAATAAGACCAAAACATCACCCTATGATAATTTCGATATTATGAATCCAAAAATGAAGTCTATTTTGAAAGATAAAATTTTTAAAATTTCAAAAAGTGGGTATTACTATTCATAACAGCTAGTTTTAATAACATTTTAATAGCATATCGTAGTTTAGTGAAACTCGGTATTGCGTACAACGCAAGCTATTGAGGAAGGCTGCGGTTTCGTTTAAAGAAAGCCAAGATATGGTTGTGTGTAGTGAAAGATTTATTTGATGATTTATATAAAATAAAAACAAAATATTTCTCATAAAAATATTGTGTGTTACATTCTACCCCATTAAAATGAATTTCTCCCTCGAAATTCGTCACTTTGTAACAAACAGATGAGGATACCTCTACCTCATCATATCATCAAGCACCCATGTAGATTCTTCTAATTGGTGGTTCCTCCATAAAACATTCACGAAGAGAGTGGTCTTGCTCCGTAGGACTTTTTCGCTACGATCTAGAATCTCTATCGGCTGTTCTTCATAAGAAAGATCTTGCTCCAGCGGTACAACTTCTAAGCTTATTATATTTGAAGTATCGGGTATGTAATTTCTTAGGAGAGATATATGGAAAACAACATGAACTTGAGAGAGATTCGGTGGAAGTGACAATCAGTAAGCTACCTTCCCAACACGATCCAGTATTTCAAAAGGACCGATATACATAGGGACCAACATTCCCTTCTTTCCAAATCTCATTACTCTCTTCCAAGGAGATATTCGTAAGAACAATTTATCACCCACTTCAAACTTTAGGTCTTTTCTTTGGTTGTCGGCATAACATTTTTTTCGACTATGAGCTACTCTTATGTGTTGTTGAATTGATTGGACCTTTTCTCCCATCTCATCAACAAGATCAGGTCCTAATAGCTTTCTTTCCCCAACTTCATCCCAGCATGTTGGAGTCCTACATTTCTTTCCATAGAGAGCTTCATAAGGAGCCATCTGAATATTGGAGTAAAAGCTATTTTTATAAAAAAAAATCCTCCAAAGGTAAGTGTTGATCCCAACCACCTTTGAAATCCATAGAGAAAGCTCTCAACATATATTCTAGAGTTTGAATTGTCCTCTCAGACTGACCGTCTATCTGAGGATGATACGTAGTGCTGAAACTCAACTCTGTATCCATAGTATGCTGAAGACTTCGGAAAAACATTGAGTTAAACCTCAGATCCCGATCAGATATAATGCAAAGTGGTACTCCATTCAATCTTACCACTTCTTTTACATATATCCTGGAAAGATGATCCAGCGAGTAATCCTCACTAATACCAATGAAGTGTTCCAACATTGTAAGATGATAAAATATGACCCAGATAGCGTTATTACCTTTGGATGTTTTATGAAGTCCAGTGACAAAGTCCATAGTGTTGTTTTCCCATTTCTATTCAGGTAAGTGTAATGGTTTTAACATCCCCTTAGACTTCTATCTCTCAGCTTTAACTTGCTGAGAAACCAAGCATCGAGAGACATATTCAGAAACATCTCTTTTCATGCCCTCCCACCAGAAGTACTCTTTCAGGTCCCTATACATATTCTTGGTTCTAGGATGAATAGAGAATTAAGAACTATGAGCCTTTTCCAGTAGCACCTTCTTTAATTCTGGGATGGGAGGAACACAAACCTGATTCCTAACCCTTATTATCCCATCACAAACAAGGTTAATTTCAGGAACATTTCTCACCTCCTTTTGTAACTCTACATATTCTATATGTGCCTCTTTAATCTTCACATGTATATATGGTAGAACATTCATTTGAGAAAGATACGATTTTCCCCTTCCATTATAATTTCAAGATCCATCCATTGTAAATCAATAAATATTGGATCTTTTGTGATCCTCATCATGGATAAGCTAGCATGTTCTTGTCGACATAATGCATCTTACACCTTGTTTTCTTTCCCAGGGTGGTAATGAATTGAGCAGTAGTAATCCTTAATCAGCTCCAACAATCTTCTTTGGCTCATATTCAACTCCTTTTGTGTGAAAATATACATTAATCTTCTATGAACAGTATAAATATCAGACCTTTCTCCATAAATATAATGTCTCCAAATATTAAATGCAGAGATTACCACAGATAACTACAAATCATGAGTTGGGTAATTTTGCTCATGGATTTTCAACTGTTCTGAGGCATAACCTATCACTATATCGTTTTTCATGAGAACACACCCCAATCCCTTCTTGGATGCATCACTGTAGATCAAAAACGTTTCTCCAGTACAAGGAATTTTGAGCATAGGTGCACTGGATAACATTCTTTTTAACTCCTTGAAATTCTCTTCACATTCCTCTGTCCAGAAAAACGTAACTCCTTTCCGAGTCAACCTTGTGAGTGGGTTAGATAATCATGAAAAATCTTCCACAAAACGTTGATAATATCCAGACAAACCAAGAAAACATCGGATCTCAGTTACTTTTGTTGGTCTTGACCATCTTTCGATAACCTCTGTTTTTGTTGGATCCACATATATCCCCTATTTTGAGATTATGTGACCCAAAAATGCAACTTTTTGAATCCAAAATTCACACTTGGTAAATTTTTCTTAAAGCTTCTCCTTTTTCAAGATCTTCAATACAATTCTCAAGTGATCTTCATGTTCTACCTTGCTCTTTGAATAGACAATAATATCATCTATAAAGACTACAACAAACTAATCAAGATAGTCTCTAAAGACTCTATTCATTAGATCCATGAAGTTATCTGGGGCATTAGTAAGACCAAATGGCATCACTATAAATTTATAGTGTCCATACCTTGTACGGAAAGCCATATTTGGTATACCATCCCTTTGACCCTTAATTGATGATACCCTGAACGAAGATCAATCTTGGAAAAGTATTGAGCTCCACTTAATTGGTCAAATATGTAATCAATGTGTGAGAGAGGATATTTGTTCTTGACAGTGATCTTGATAAGTTCTCGATAATCAATGTAGAGTCTCATTGATCCATCGTTCTTCTTAACAAACAGAATAGGTTCTCTCCAAGGTGATGCACTAGGGCATATGAATCCTTTATAAATATTCCCATGGAGTTGCTTCTTCAAAACCTGCAACTCAATTGGGGTTATTCTATAAGGTGTCTTTGAAATATTCAAAGCACCCGGTACGAGTTCTATTGAAAAATCAACTTCACGATTTGGTGGAAGACTAGGAAATTCCTCTGGAAAGACATCATCAAACTCCCGTAAAATGGGAATATTCTTAATCATAATTTTCTCTCCAATAATTTGAAATAAATAACCTTTATTTAGTGGAATCAAGACCCATAAGATGGAAGAAATTTCCATTAGAAGGTTATGTTCATCCTTGCATTGATAGACGATCATAGATTGACCTGGAATATGAAATGTGGCTTCCCTTCTTTGGAAATTGATATGAGATCCTTATAAAGAAAGCCAATCCATGCCATGACTTACATCAAATTCAACTATAGGAAGAATCACAAGATTTGCAGGAAGCGCTTTCCCACAAACTTCAATCGGAGAAGAATTATAAACTTTTGATGTGACTGTTGTGCCATTAAGAGTTGTCACAGCTAACTCAATATCTAATTGTTGAGGTAATAGGGTGATAACCATAGAAATATTTTCATAAATAAAAGAGTGGGTGGATCCAAAATCAAATGATACATTTTCTACTTTATATTGGATGGTATGTGTACCTTATACCACTTCGTTATCATACTCCACATCACTGATTGAAATTGCATGTGACATTCCTTTATCTTTAGTCTTAAGAGTTTGATGACATTGATCATCATCAAAAACCCATGGATTAGGGCATTGATTATCATAATGCCCCATTTTATTGCACTTGTAACATTGATGTGTAGGAGGTGCACTCTGTGTAGCCTTTTCTTTGTTCACATCACAATACATCTTCTT
The DNA here is from genome assembly GCA_963277665.1 of Viscum album. Classification (NCBI taxonomy): domain Eukaryota; kingdom Viridiplantae; phylum Streptophyta; class Magnoliopsida; order Santalales; family Viscaceae; genus Viscum; species Viscum album. The sequence goes on along the minus strand of OY728167.1, from coordinate 459,399,044 downwards.
CCCATCATTGCGGAATTCAAATTCCTGATGACCTTCCTTTCCACATTTGAAACATTTACATGTCCTTTTAAAACAACTCCCTCCATGTTTCTTTCCACACTTTGAGCATAAGGGAAAACTTCTCTTCTTTTCTGTGTGCTCTTTAGTTTTTCTATTGAATTCCATTTTCCTCTTCTTATCAAACCCATATGACTGATGGGTTACTCCATTCTCCATATCAACCTTGAGAGCACATCAAATTATTTCCTCGTAGCTATTGAAGTCCATTATGGATAATGGACTTCGAATAATTGGGTTTAAGCCACTAAAGAATTGATCGCTCAAACTCTCTGGTTGGATAATAATCCCAGAAGCATACCTTGCATGTCTTGTAAAATTTGCTTCGTAGTTACCAACAAATTCATCATCCTTTTTCTTTAGTTGAAGAAACTCCCTCTCCATCTTTGTTCAAAGAATACGAGGGAAGTACTTATTGAAAAATAAGTTCTTGAACTCATCCCATTCCATGGACTCAATTTCATCTCTTGGCCTCATATTCTTGATAATATTCCACCATTGATCAACTTCACCTTCCAAACGATATACTGCTAAGATGAATTTATCATGTTCAGAACATTGAAGAACTGAAAATAACTTTTCACTAGTACTGATCCATTGTTTAGCAACTAATAGATCAGTAGACCCACTAAATGAGGGTGGATGCTGCCTCATGAAGGATTCAACAGAATGTTGCTCCTTCCATTGCGCGTTTGGAAGTCCTACATGATTCATAGATTGAGAAAGTTGTGTGAGCATGGCTACCAGATTTTGTATTCCAGCTCCCATAACGTTTGGTTTCTCAGGGGGACAATCATTTCATTACCCATTACATTCCACATTTACACGGTTCCTTCGGGTTCCAGCCATTGACTATAACCAAGAATAATAGTGTGAGCTATACTAATTATAATAGGAAAACCACATAATCAAGAATAAAATTTCACACTTAAGGTCTTATCATAGGTTATTCATGGCCATTTCTAAAACACTAGGATTGTGGTCTATGCTTAGACTTATCCTTATAGTTCCTACTAAGGCTTTCACATCCTAGTTTCCAAAGGTAGACTATACCTTTCCTCTGATACCAACTATAACAGTCTGGAATTACTTCCAGTGGACTATAATTGGTACCTATCAGGGCACTCCATGGGCGGATACACCCCCGGGGCGGGACACACCACCATCCCTAGTGGAAACCTTTTTCTCATGAATCCCTTGGGCGGAGAGCCATGCTTCATCCAACGCTCACATGTGAGAGTTCCCAAGGATCAGATTCATTCCTACATACTTTGCCTCCGATACCAACTATAACAACCCATACTTTACATACATTGTTATTGCTTCAAAATTGAAGCACAGTTATTACAACATATAACAAAACAATGAAAGGACCGTATAGGTATAATGTCCTTAGAAACTGGGAAACATAAAGAACTGGTTCATAAAGCATCTACATTGTCTCCCATTTATTTCATCATATCTAGAGTCCCTTTTGGAATATCCTACTTAATAACCTTCTTTCTGACCTGGTGATAGAAAACATACAAAAGGGTGAGCTCAAATGCTCAGTAAGGGTAAAAAAATGTAATATCAATCACATCATATTCATAAGAACGTAACATTTTGGAAATCACTACCTGCAAAAGAGATCATAATTTCATAACATGGGATAAATCATAGTAGTGAAATGTAATCAAAATAATCATAACAAAAAACATTAACCTTTTTATCAAACACACATAATCATAGAGAATCATTTCTTATTATCCAAGACTCATTGCCAAGACTATCTTAGTGGAAAAAGTCCATTTCTGAACTGAATTCACTTCTCGTTTCTGTCTGGTTTCACTGAACCGGGTTGACCTGCCATTCCAGCCATATCTATCTCATGAGATATAAATATTTACCCAATGGATTGGAGGTAGATATATGTCCAACCCATCTCTTAATTAAACCATTCTTATTTGTGCCACAAAATCGTTAATCATACATCATAGCATAAACAATTTAATAAAAATGGGAATCTTAAACATCATTCCATCATAACCTAATCCATATAAGATAAAAGGGCATCATAAAAATAATTCCATCATAAAAAAATCATCTCAATGTAGAAACACAACCCTATATTATCTTAGATGGAAAATAATTTTGATAAAACTATTGAACTACATTCTTGAGGAAAATGTCCTTTCTACTTCAAAAACAATTTTCCATTCTTAACATGTCATACAATTTTAAGCTAAAAGAAGTTGATTAAAAATAATAGTGAAAAATTGTAAAGGAAGCTTCATGGAAATAATGTTCTAAAGATACATTCAGGCCATATAAGTTAGAAAATAACATTCTTCCCATACTTTGGCCGGAAAAGTTAAAAAGTATCTCGTACAAAAAATGACAAAAGATTCATTTCATATATTTTAATAAAAACTCACCGAAGGGTAAAATTGGATTTAAAAAATTGTAATAGGATAGAAATAATATTACATATTGAGGAAACATGGATGTGGATGATAAATATTCTCCAGAAAATTCTGAAGTATAAACAATATCAGATAAAAATGAGATTTTGAGATTTTCCCTTACCTTAGGTATGATTTTCTTTGTAAGTGTCCGAAAATCCTGTATAATGAATTAAATAATGACATTGACTTATACCAGAATCATACTCATTGTTATGATATCATATATGGTCATATTCTTAGCTTCTTATTAGTAATATTTCATTGCTACTTGTTATTCAGGTGTTTATTACTTTTGTTCTTATGCATGTTTTATTGAATAAATTCTTATTCATCTCATTAGGTTATAGATACCTCTTTTCTAGAATGGTATTAGTGTAATATATATCATATTTATTCATTAAATTCATTTATATAATCATTATGTAATGAAGATCATGTAGAACGAGTCGCATCACATTGTGGAGATGGTAGGCCGACGTACGCACGAACGATGATATCATTCCCATGATCGTGGAATTGTATTGAAGTGTACATATACTATTTAAGAATCAATTTCAATTTAAAATAATCATATATAGTTATTCTCTACACCATTAAACCAATCCATGTAAGGTGGTGGTGGAAAGTATATTACACCACAGCGTGGAGACGGTATTCTGTGCGTACGCACGCGCGGTGATTTCGTTTTCCGTAGGATCGATCGATGGTGAAATTGGGTTGTTTAATACTTATAATAATATATCAGTATATGAGTGATACTTATGTTATTATTTCACAATGAGACAACTAAATATGAAGAAGTAGAAGAATAAATATTGTTGAATGAATCGGTAACTGACATTACCTCTTCTTTGAAGCGCCTCTTCTTAACCTCCTCTTAGGGCACTAAAGATGGTCTTTGAAGAAGACCAGGACCTCTAGGATGCTTTTAGAGAAGTGTAAAAGAGAAATTTCAGGGTTTGGCCAAGCCTCAAGGCTCAAATGGTTGTGAAGAGAAGAGGGAAGGGGATCCCTTTTTATAAGGGAGGAGAGGGGAACCTTTTGAAAAACATAAAATATTATTTTATAATAAAGTCATAATTGCGTTTTAATAGCTCCAAATTGATTTATTTCGAAGATAAGGTGGGGATGGGTCTCAATCCTCTCAACTAATAGATTTTAGAGATGTTTGTGTCATTATATTAACCTTATCTTTTAGTTTTAACTCTTAGTTAATTAGATTGACATTTACCATGTCCCTTTGTATTTTTATATTATATAGTTTATAAACATTCCATATACATCCAAGATACCCCCAAGTGGTCCATTAATGATACAACTATAATTATATAAGTATCTTTTCCGATCCATGGATTTTTAGATATATAATAACAATTAATAATATAATATTTTAAGAAAAACTATTTTATGTCAATTTATACAATATTTTGTAATTGATTTTTGTAAAAATCATAATAGCATGATTAGTTAAAATAAAGTCAATTAAATATATACTAACATTTCATATTAACCTTTAAAATTAATGGAATTCATAAAAAGTCTCAAATTACATTTATTTGGGTATTTATAACATCAATTATGCTAATATTTCATTAATAAGATAATTACTGCATCATCATTGTGTTATAAATAAATTAAATTATTTAATGTCTAAAAATTATAAATAAAATACCATTATGTAGCAAATATTTTAATATTTATAATTAATATTTATAGTCTAATTTATCTTATGTATAACCCTATATTAAAAATGATTTAGTTATTAAACTTTGATTTTAACTATTTTATCCCTTTAAATAAATTAATAATAAATATCATTATCTAATCGAAGTGGACCTAAATGGTCATATTTTATTCCTAAGGTTGTTTTTTCTCTAATTAAACTTATCCAATAGAATTAGGACATGTGTTAGGGAAACAATAATATCAATTTTACCCTTAATTACCCTATTTACTTTTAACTGTGGTAAATAAAAGTAAAAGGTTACTATTCACCAAAAATTATTTTCATCCCATTGAACCAAATTTTAGTCCTTGATATTAACTTTTTCTCTCGAATTTTCAAAATTCCACTCATAGATGCGGTAAAATAATGTTTTATGTGAATTTCCAAATTCTCCTAGGAGGTGGGTAAAATACGGGGAAAAGTTCAATAAAATTTTTATATATCTAAAATTATTATAAAATGACTCCAATGAATGACAATGAACTTATATTGGTATTATGTATCAATTTTGACCTAAAATAAATTTAAATAAAATAAATAATTATTTAAATAAAAAAGTTGGTTTTTGAATAGTAACCTAGTGTTTTCACTATTCATCAAAAATTGAATGTTTTCAGAAAAATACCAAAATTTCACCCTAGGCTAATTTCGATATTCCAAATCAACAAATGAACTCCATTTTTAAATATAAAATTATAAAATTTCAAAAAGTGGGTATTACTATTCATAACATCTAGTTTTAATAATATTTTAATAGCATATTGTTGTTTATTGAAGCTCGGTATTGCGTACAACGCAAGCCATCGAGGAAAGTCGTGGTTGCATGTAAAGAAAGAAAAGCTAGTGTTGTGTGTAGTGAGAGATTCCATTGATGATTTATATAAAATAAAAACAAAATATTTCTCATAAAAATCTCGGGTGTTACACATAGTGTATTTTGAGTATAGTTTTCTAACATTTATTTGCATATGGTTTTTATATCTATAACCCTTAATCAGGTAGATTACATTATTTTTATTTAATTTTAATTATTTTCATTTTCTATTCTACCTTTCTGATTTACTATTCCCCTTTCTTTTTCCTCTCCCTTCTATAGAGATCTTAAAATCCCAGTCAGTTCCCCTATCCAACCTACCTCATTGAAATACCCCCCTACACACAGCCTCCCTTGTGTAGTGTAGCTCACTCTGACCCCCATGGACAATCCCTTGTCCCTTATTCTATCCCTCCCATATTTCTTCTCCCACCATGGTCAAAAAACATCATGAACACAACCCCTCTCACATATTCCACCTCATCCAGTGTCTTCTTTAGATTATTCATGGTCATTGATGATTCCACCATGGAATGGACTCCTAATCTTGTGATATATCTATATCACTCTAACTATCTATCCATATCATTTTGGTTTCTCCTTCCCTCTCACTATAGTTGGTTTAGAAGACCCATTGGGATTCCAGGTTATTTGAATTTTTAGGATCACATTATTTATAGGGTTTATAAGGTTGTGTTCTTCCCTAATGTTATATCCTCCATCATAGGTAGTATATTATAGATATTTCACTATTCAATTTTTGGGAGGTTTTTACATGATTAAGTTTTTAATTCAACATCCATTTATTCATGGATGTTTCTAATTTTTTATTTTATTAAACAAGTCAATGTATTATTGTAAAATTTTACGTGGTGATGTTTTTAAGGGGTTATTATTTTTAAATAATTAGTGTAGATGGAATTCATAGTTGGATTTGAAATTCCATTTATTCAAATATTATATTAAATTATTTTTCTATTTAAATTGAAATAATAAAAAATGGGTTTACTCTATTTGGGCATGAAAGTAATAAAAAATCATATTTTGGCACCTTTTAGGGCGTACTGTGAATTTTAATGATTCCCCAATGGATATTTCATATGGAATTTTTTATAATTTAAGTATAAAATATTTTTAAATAGGATTCAAAATTTATCATTAAAATTCCATATTTTGGAATGGTATATTAAATTTTGGTTTTAATGAAAAATGTCAGTTTTATAAAGTTTCTATTGATATATATATATATATAATTTTCTATAAATATATATATTTATCTGAAAAAACATTACATAATAAAATGTGAATTTGTTCAATTATATTATTATATATATATGTGTGTGTGTGTGTGTGTATGAGTACAACTATATAAAAGGATTTTCAGATGTCGGTTTCTAAAACATAACCAAAATGAATATTTTAAACTTTTAATGTATATCTCAATTTTTTATTTTCTATGAGGTCCACATGAACCCAAACTAGAATTATTTCCTTGGATTGAGGCCCTTGGGGTGTAATTTGTACTTCATAATCTATGATGGATATACAAAAAGGGATGATTCTTCAAAGGGAGATATAGCTGAGTGTGAGTTATTTTTTATGTTTTGTGATCCATGTATTTCTTAATGTCCACTACTTATTCTTATGAACAATTATTTACATTATATTGTTACTCATTATTATGTTTCATTGTCAATTAAAACACCTCTTCATGGGTACAGAAAATTAGATGGGATTGTCTCCATTTCTTATAAATATTCTATTGAATTATGTTTACCATCTACTAGACATTGACGTCTTAATGTAAATTTCTGCTATATACAATTAATGTATATTTATCATTTTCAATATTTATAATCCATATAGTTGATCATAGGAAACTCATTCCTTGATGGTAGATTGAATGATGGGCATCCAATTACATCTTCATATAGCCTTTTTAATATGTTATGTGTAGAATTTGATATTAGCTTCTTCTATTTACCTTTTTTAATCAATGATATTTTTCTTCTCTATATATCTATTTTTGTTCATGTAGCATGAATTATATTTTTGTAACACCACATTGAAAATATTCTAATATATCATTCAAATTGGGACCACAAAATGGATTAGGCCCATTATGTTGATTAATAGTAATTGTTTTCAATTAATGAAAAGTGAAAGTAATGATTTGAATATATTTTTAGAAATTACTACTATAAATATTCAAAATTAAACTCTTATAATTATATAAATATGTTCCAAATATCTGTAAATGTTTCAATTATTTAAATATTATTAATAGTGGGTATATTCTCTTTGGGAAGCCTACAAAGATTTATCTCCTTCATATTTATCATTTAGGTTGTAGTATTTTATTATGATTTTCCCCTCATAAGAGAATATATTTAATTGAAATGATTTTTCTGTTTATCACATTTATAATTTGGTTCCTTTCTCAGGTCATTTATTGGACATACAATTAATATTAATATAATTTAGAGTTTTGGGACCATATATGATTTACCATATAAAATGTGCATTTAATAATTTCTATAAAAAGTTTACAATGAATTATACTAAATGTTCATTGAAAGAAATCTATAAGAATAATAACTTGTGTATTTTTATATACATGGGTGGGATAAGGGGTTATTGGATGGATTATTTTATTTTTATTTACTACTTCTTGGTTTACTTCTACATATCTAATTTGGAATGGGTGTCTGATATATGGATGGGTTATGAATTTTTTTGGTTGGTTTTAGAAGCTTGTTTTACTATTATTCAATAGAAAAATAATTCATGTTGTATGTATATGATTCCAGGAATCTTTTAACCAGCCCATGGGGATTGGTAACACCCCTCAAACAAAATCACGAGTTGGCTCAGGTGTTTGATGTTTGGTGGAAATTGGTTGGTTCATAAAAAATTGTATCAGAACCGTTGTGTTCTTTTCAACATAAAAACATTCGATTTTCGAGGATTGTTGATTATGTTATTTTGGGTGTGGTGATAGGATTATGTTAAAATTTGGTCATCATGACTCATAAGATTGGTTACGAAGGGGTTCTGAATCACCACATACAATGAAGAAACATGAGTCACCATGGGTTCTTGGGATTTGAATTTGAATTTTAATATTTTAAATTATTAATGCTTATTTTTTATTAATAATGATTGTAATTATTTTGATTACTTTTGGCTAAAATTGTTCATGATTTAAATAGAAAATGGATTGTGGAATTATGTTTGTTTTCAGGACTTAATAAATAGGTTAATGTTCAACTTATTGACCTTCAAACATCATTGGAATTATTGTGTGACTAGACCATTGTCCTGTAAGAATCATGACCATTTGTATATTGGGGTTTTGTCCAATTTATGTTTTATTTACAATAACACTGAATGAAACTCATTATGTGGGTGCATTCAAGGGGGGTTTATGATATATTGACTTGTGGTTTTGATTTTTTTAATGTGAATTGGGTTGTGTGGGTATGCTGATTTTTTTTGGGAAGAATGGTTTTTTCTTAAAACATAAGTAGTGTATAAATATTGAGGCTATATTTATAAATGTTTTAAAAATTTTATATTTTTAAACATAAAAACCATTGTCTAGTTTCCATTTATAGCTTGTATAATGAATCATTTTACAAAAATAGAGGGTTTGAAAATGTTTTAAAATGGAAGTTAAGTTTATTTATTAAAATTAATGATTTAAATTTTATAATGTTAAATTTCATATAAAATGGTGAGTTTTGAAATGTTTATTCCGATATCATCACGATTCAATGGTTTTATTATTTGAATTTTCAATATTTGGTGGGATATTATAGTTGTGGGTGTGAAACATGGACAAGTTGACTGCATATTTAATGTTATATGAATTAAAAGTCCTTAAATGGACATATAAAGGGAGTATAATCCATTTATTGTTATTAACCATAGGATAATATTATTTATCATTTTTTTTGTTCCCTTTTGTGACCCTATCTCGACTCAAAATCAACTAGTACAACCACACTCTTTCTTTCTTGTGTATTTGCCTCTAGATTTCTATAATCAAATTTGTTACACAATAATGTGATTCTCTGGGTTGTTAATAGTTATCTCAGGAGAAAATAATAATGTGTTTTGAGAGATTATGGAATATGATATAGGGATTATGATTTTTTGGTTATTTATTAAATTGGAAATAAATATGGTTAAATCATTTGTGGTGTTCTGGACTAGTTTTTCATTAGGTGATTTTTTTTGGATTTCACATAGGACATGAGTTATTTCAATTTTCTTAATATTGTATGATTATCATGTCCCCTTGCATTTTCTATGTGGAGATAATGCCTTGTAGTAGGTATTATGTGTAGGTGTATAAGTAGTTTTAGTTTTTATATGTTCAGCATGGGTTATTTTTTGTTGGTCCTTAGGTAATTGGGATGGATAGCCTTTGGCAGTAGATCACTCTGAGGAGTTTATTATTTTTTGGTTCGTTAAGAGATAGGTTTCTAATTTGAGTTACTATATTAAAAATTGGATCATGATGTCCTGGGTCTAGAATCCATGTTGGTTCTTATATTAATATTTCATTGAGTTTATCATCCTCTCGGTTGGTTTTTCTATAAATTTATTATGATTTCATTGGGATTTTTTAGTGAATGTGATTTTTTAATGGTGAATTATATCTTATAGAGTTTATGTATTTAACTACCCATATACATGAGTTCTAAATTTTGGAAAAACCAGTATTAGTCTAGGAGTTTATTAAACATTACAGCCCTCATTAGTGGTTTAGTTATTATTGGATATTTAACATTATTATTGAAATTTTGTTTCATTCATTATGGGAATTATTATTTTTGTTTTACTTTGTATGATATTGAATATTAGTATAATAAAGACTTATGATCGGGACATTTTTCATACACCATGATTTATATTCAAATTAAATTAATATCATTATATATTATTTTTAGTTTTCATGAATTTTTGATACGTTTTGGTATGAAAACTTTCAGTTTTTAAATGATTATAAGGGTGGAACGATCATGAAAAACTGTTTTGGGAACCATGTGACAACTGTTAATTAGGTTTTATCATGTGAAAATATAATTTTCTCTTGATATAGAACAGTTCATTAAAATTTATGACCTCTATTAACTAACTATTCAAACTGTTTTCTTGGTCCCTTGGCCATCAAACAAATTGTGAACGGTTTTTTAAATCATATGCATTAAACCGACTTTCTATACAGTTATTATTTATTGCATAAATATTTTTATTCATCATTTATTTATATTTATTTTACCCTGCTTAATTTCACCCCTACCCCAATGATCTCATCCTCTCAATATAGGCTCCCTCATGTATCATCCCTCGCCATAAGGCCCCCCTTCTCGATGGGTTCCCTCACATGGAACCTTAATGGTCAAGTCTTTATCCCTCTTACCTCCCCACACACATAATGTGTCCCCCCAGGATGAACCACACTATGTGATCAACACATATAATGCCCTATAATTCCTTCAATTATTTTATCCAAATTCTTCATGATTCCTACCAGATCATCAGAGGCAGATGGGAAACCCATCTCCCTACCTTCCTCACCCAATTAATTTTATTATCCCTCTCTTATGGGTATATTCTTCGCTATCAAAGAGGATTTTTTGGCTAAAAACTATGGATTCAATTTTAGTTTATTTTAAATGTTCTCTAATTTTCATGTGGTCATGTGGACAAATTATACCCTAATTAGTTTTCCTCCCTCGATGGAATAAAATTATAACTCATCAACATTGGTTTTGAGGATGGAAACCAGAGTTTTAAAAAATAAATGTTAGATGCATTTATTGATTTATTTTTATAATTATTTATTTAAGTACATTAGCCAATGTATAATTATTTATATGATTTCATATGAATTTATAGGTGTTCTTCATTAAGAATAATTTCTTTACATGGAAATTCGAATTAAATTTAAAATTCGTAGTACTTAAAAAATATATTTTGTTATGAAAAATTTATATAGTTATCAATTTTTGATATTTTTTGAAACTAAAAGTAATAGAATATAAATATCTATAATGTTTTTGGATTTATAGAATTAGAAAAATGTTTTTTCACATATTTTTTTAACATATTTCTAAAGAGAAATTGTTCTAGATGACAATGTAAATAGACTTGTCACATGATTTTATAAAAATAACATGGAATGATATAAAAGTAGGTATTAAAAAACATTTTAAATGTGTAAAAAAAATTCACATCGATTGTGTGTATAAACGATGTCAAAACTGACCATTAAAATCCTTTATAAAAATAGAGACTTCAAAAATATTATGAAAAATATCATTACCGTCATTTTTTTATAACCAAAAATAGAAACATAAAAAATAGTTTATTGAAGACTATAATTTTTATATGCCTTTAATTATGTCATACTTTGATCCAAGATGGCCATATGGATCAAAAACATAATTCATTTAGATATTTTAGTTATAGTGAATTATGATCAATGTTACATAAATTTAGAAGTCTTAGGGTAGATCACATGACACACATTCCTTGAATGGTAGATTTATATTGGGAGGTCCCTTTATTTATTAAGATTTCATTTTTTTACATGATATGTGTGACTCAAATATTTTATTCTCATATTTCCCATTTTGTATCTATGATAAGGGTCCTTTATATATTTATCATTATATTAATTATATGTTTGTTTCATTTTTTCATAACATATTTGAAATTTTTTTAAATGAACTATTTAAATGGTAACCAAAAAGGGGAATAGTCTAGTTAATGGTTTACTATGTGATTTGGCATATATAAATAAAAATAAATGGGATTATTTTTTTGTTTTGGAAACATCATGGTTTATATATTCTAATAAATAACCTTTCATTAAATAATTTATTCCATAGTATCATTAAGTTGAGATTTTTTAGTGTTTATCTATGGGGTTTTGTTTCTTTATACTTGGAATACTAAAAAGTATCTCAGGTATATCTATTATTTTAGTTCAATGATTTTATCTAGCTTTTGGCCACTCTTGAGGGTTCTTATTTTTTGAGGTGAGTTATTTATTTCAACAAAATCGAATAGTGGCGCCTTTTTACCATTTTCAACACATCATGAAATTAATTTCTATAGAATTTCTATAATTTATCCCATTACATTATTTACCATGTCTAACTTTGTTTGTATGAATTTTTATAGGTGATTATTAGTGATATAAACTACTGTTCGAAGAAAATAACTCAAGAGGTGGCATTATTTTCATAATTTAATATTAAGGGGAGGGAGAATAACGATGACCAAATGGATTTTTTTCCAAATTTTATTAATTAAATTATTCATTGATTATGTATATCTAATTATTTATAGATGTAAAATGTATGGATAGGTTATTATGTTAGATTTTGGTTACTACATTTTCTCTTATTCAAAGGATAAATAACTAATAGTATATATATATTTATATGATTCCATAGAACTTGTTTACATCTCATCGAAATAAAGAATTACTCTTTGTACTTTTCCTTGGCTGTCTTGGGAATTTCAAAGAATAATGGATTGGTTAGATTCATTTAAAATACCATCTTTCAGATTAATTTTCTAAAGACCTGATACAAAAAAAATTGGATATTAGAACATAATAAATTTTAATGAATCATGGGATTATTTCCACATTATGATGAATTATGAATGGTCTTCAATGATATGTAATGGTTAATATCCTCTAAATAAGTTAAAAATACATTTGTATAGAAATGATATAGGACTATAATATAATAATAAATATAAATTCATTCATGATTATAATAGAAAAATTAAGTTTATTAAATAATGATAGGGATATAAGGGCCACACACTATCTCAATATTCCTAACATAAAACTAAACCATGGAACCTCTAAAACTCTTAAAATATAATGATAGAGATTTCGGAATCATTCATATGGTTTAATGTAAAGGTACATGTGATGATTTTTGAAACATTAAATGAGATGATGGATAGGTATATATCTGTGTGGTGAGTCATATTTCATGGAAAAGGAATTGATGATATTATTTTGTTTTTAATGATCACAAAAACTACACGACACATAAGAGTTCTTCAATACCCTTAATGCTTAAATATAAAATTATTTATAATGAAAGGAAAATAAAAAATATATTACTAATTATAACCCATTATTAATATTTTGGATATCATATATAACATATTATAATCAATTTAAAAAATCATTTCCATTATTTAATATTTAGACCAATAATTCCAAATTATATGAAATAAATACTTTTTATGAACATATTCCAAATATATAAGACATTGAGAATCTAAGCTATATAATTAAATAATCTAACTACAGATGATTCACTATATTGAAAATATAATGTAATGGAAATGTTGAATTTTTATTAAACTAAATTACTAGTAAAATCCATCATAACTAGTATATACATTAACCAATATCACAACAACATATGACCGAAGTGATATAAGGGTAATGAGAGTATATTATTAATTAGTTTTTTATATTATCGATCACTTTGTGATTTCTTCTAGAGTGAACTTTTCCAATAAATGATTACACTAGAAACTGAATTATTAATGTTGGTATGGTCCTAGTCTTGTTGAAACCATAGTTATTCTTTATATTTCCAAAGTCAATATTAATATAATTTTTATGGGATGTTAATACTTTTCTAAGATATAATTTTTCACTTCTTCACAAAATAACATATTTAATTACACTATTTAAAATATAAATATTCTAAAATCCACCTAAAATGAAAAAATTACAAACTGTCTAGATAACAAATATTTATTGTGACCATTTGTTAAATAATGGTTATATAAATCCTTTAATTATAATAAATACACATTATACAAATCCATGAAATAAAAATTCCAATTCGTATATTATATTTTTAAAAATAAATATTCTATATTTTCTATTACATTTCTATTATACTATATTTATAATAGTCATGATGTTTATCATAGAATATGAGTCATGAGACATTAAACATATTCATATGAAATATATATTTTTAATTATACATTGTTTATTATTAAATATTATGATATTAATTAACATTTATTTTTTAACACATTACTTTTTGTAATTAAATTATTATTAATATTACATGGGAATTACATTTTCCTACATTTATCTAATATAATATAAAATGTAAAAATGTTTCTTGGGGAACTTGTGAATATGTTTATATATTTAGGTCCTTAGTATTTGATATTTCATCTTCTAATAATTGAATATTTTGAGATCTATTAAGAGTCTATTATTTTAATTCCATATAACATTTATTCTCTTATCATGAATCATAATAGACTCCTCATGATAAGATACTTCATGATCCAACTGAACATGTTAATAATTAAAATATATAATGGGTATAGAATATACTTATTTAAACAAATATGGAATATTTCGTTTATGTATGAAATGAAATGTTCCAGACATTTTTTTTCAGTCTACAAAAATCATCCACTTTAGTATTTATAAATGGATAATGTAACATAGAAAAAGATTCCATTTCATTCAGAATATCCCAACCCATCTTTAGGATTATAACATTTTAAAGTAATTGTATACTACTTTTAAGAACAGATCATTTCATTATTTTCAATTTATTTTTTCTATATAATATATGCTACATTAGTATGATTTTGGGTAGATATTACTATGTCACATGATTATTCCACAACATATTAAAAAAAATATCTTCATTTCTCATACTTCACCATAAAAAATCAGTGTACATAATATCTTATACCAAAAGCCCCCATAAGATAATTTTTATAATTTTTAATGTCATTACTGTTTCGTGAAACTATATGAGATGAAAATATTTATCCCAAAATCATTGTATTTCAATTAATCCTGACATTATAATTTTCTCAAATGGTTTTATAGTCTTGTTATCCTTATCATCTATTTGGTTATAATAGTATAAGCTCAGATCCGCATATATGATTAGATCACTAAAAAGGGTCCTAAAAAGAATTGATGTCGTCCTTGGATAGTGATAATATAATAATGATAAATGTAATTTATTTATTCCCACAACACTAATGATATTTACTTTCAGGAGAATCAAAATAAAATTCATTATACATTTATTTTAAATGTTGTCACACTTGCTGATTATATCTATTATTCTTCATTTATTTTTAGTTTCGGATATCTTGGGAATCCTATTATTGATGTTAAGATTAAAATTAGCACAATTATACTCTATTATGGGTAATGGTTATTGATTACCCACTATAAGAGGCTAATATTATTTTTTTTCAATATAATATTCATGTGATTTATTAATCATAAACACTATTTTTAGTGAATTCTACTCTTTGAACTTTATTTCACATTGTGATTGTAATTCCTTCTTCGAATTCACTATTACATGGTACATTCTTGAGCATATCATAAAACAAAAAAGGTATTGATTTTAATTTAATATTTTATTTTTAGAACAACCATGATCTAAGGAACAATTCATGCTTTTGGATCCCTTGAAGATTCAAATTAGAAGACCACCAAAGTGGGCCTTGAACCAACAAACATTCTAGGCGATGTGAACTGGACACTAACCCAATTAATGGACTTTAGTTGCCATTATTCATGCCCAATGAGTCCCAAAATATAACTATAATTAGCGTAAATCATGGGGAACATCTAATTCAACAGTTTCCCAAGCTAGTTCTAATTGTTTAATGGAGTTTCAAGCGGCCCAAGTTGAAGATGCATTTCTGGGCCAGATTATGTGGCCCATAAAAACCATCCACCATTTAAATATTATCTCTCAAACCACAAACTATTTTGGGCTGAAATTTTACAGGATATTAGGGGACATCCGGGGCTTTATTTATGTCTTCTATGTCCCACTCCAATTAGCCTTTCTAGAATGATATTTCGATGCTTCTGTTCGGTGGATGAATGTTGGCTCCCACTTCAAGGAAAGAATTGAAAAGTCTCATATACATTAAATGTGAACCCAACATGGACCTCCAAAATTAATTAAAGAGACTTGGGAAGGGGTGTGTAGACCAAAGGCTTACTTATTGCCTATTTAAGTCCGTTTTTATGGAGTATTTGGGGATCTTTGATGCTTTGTTTCATTGTAATGTTTTGCTGACCATTTGATGTTGTAATCATTCTTCATTCTCATGTAAGTTTTTTGAATCACATTATTTCTTAATAAAAGTTCTTCATTTTATCTTTCTCTATTATTCTTATTATCACTTTGATACCGTTTCTTTATGGTGTGCATTGATTCACACCAGAACTTTTGAATTTATTCCTGCAATGGTGAAGTGATCATTTTTGTTGTTGTTGTTTTTGCTTCTTCAATTCCGCCCCTATGAGTCTACTTTCCGCTTCCATTGAGATCATAGAATCAATGTAGGGATAAAAACTTATGGTTTGGTACTAGGGAGTTGCATGGGGAAGATTTAATGTTATTTTATGATCTTAATTTCTATAATCATTTCATTATTTTAAGATTTCTATTTGATGATTTATTTTCATCTTTGACTTCCCCTACTTTAACAATGACACATTTCATGTGCTAGTACGATCCAATTCTTCGGAGTGATCATTAAATTGATACTATAAGTTCATTGATGATTAACCTTTTAATGGTGTAGGGATTAAATTGGAGAATGATGTTGAGGAATTATATCATTTTTTGATACATCTTGAATTAGTGAAATGAATGTTATAACAAAATAAATACATCCAATATAACCCTAGTAACAACTTAGGATCAACTCATCTCCATTAATTGTTTTAGACAATGTAATTGTATGTTTTAATTTATTTTCTTTAGATTAAATTAGTAGTTATTCAAATCAAATCAATCCAAATAGTTGACTCTCCATAGCCAAATCCTTCCAAAATCAGAGTGTCTCTAGGTTTCTTCTTCGGTCCCTGTGGATTTGAACCCTACCTGTACTACAAAGACAACATACCTGTAGGGTAATTTTGGTTGCAACCAAATTTTGTCACAGTTTCCAGGGACCCAAGTGTGTTACCTTATACACTATCATCCTTTTCTCACCCCACGTTCTCTATTCTCATCCCCATCTCTCTTATCTATTCCCCCTTTCTGTTTGTGTGTATCTTGAGAATCTGGAGTCCATCTTTCTGTCTTCTCCAATGGAGTATCTTCCAAAGCACCATGTAAAAAACACACCAGAATCAAATGGAAATTCAATATTTAGAATCCCCTAAATTAGAAAATTTCGTTAATCAACCATTGAATGATTACCCCGCACCCGATGAGACGTACAATCAATGTGATAATGAATGTTTAAATGATCAATTTACTTCCCTCTCAAGGATGATTGAAGAGTCCAATTATAGTGAATTCCATAATATTCAACATCCCAAATGATCTGTTCCTCAATAATTTCATGAACAATTTTGTGATCAAATGGAGATAATGAATTCTGAGGTTTCATCTTTGTGGTTAGAACTACAGAACATGAAAACATGTGAAGAACACACTTTAGAGACTAGGAAATCACAGTTAGATAATGAACTGAATTGGTCAAGTAATGTTTATAGTCAAGATGAAGAGTGTTTAAGTCAAGAAGAAATTGATTTTTTTAATTCAAAAGATAATAACTTCACAACATGGATTGAGTTTCCTGAACATGGATCCATTAGTGATTTTTTAGGACCACCGATCACTGAACCACTAGAAGAAATCCAAAACATTGAGCTCATACAAACTCATAGAATTAAAATGGAATATTTTGGGGATCAATCGTATTTTTATAAGGAACCTATTCATTCTAAAATTTCTGGAGAATAAACTGATTTGGATTCAAACTACCAACATGCTTTAAAAAAATTAAATCTACACAAACTCAAAAACATTGTCCTTGCTTCCCCACTCGAGTATCCCCTCATTTTTCACAAGAAATGGATTGGGGTTTTCATTCATTCATCTCATGAAACCCACAAAGTGTGGTTGATCTTTGATTTATTAGGAATGAATTTAGCAGAAAAAAGATCAACCATTTCTGATACTCCTTGGATTTTTCCATTCATTTTAGAAAATTGGATTGTTCTTGAATCAAATCCAAAACCTTCTTACCAACCACAAGGAAAACTCATTCTCAATCAAGTTGAAGTGGAGAAAGATGAGTTCATTGAAAAAATTTATGTAGGAATTGGATAAGTTGGGGGGTTCATGTCTAGCTAAAGACATTAAATTAAGTGATGCGCGGGAGGCAACCCGTGGTTTTCATGTTTCCAATCATTTTAAATGATTTTTTTTCATTTTGATTTTTTTTTCATTTTGATTTTTTTTAAATTATACTGTTGACCAATTCTTATTTTATGAGTAAGTATGGGCATTGAAGGGGAGCATCGTATTCATTCGTGTCACACGGTGTGATCCCTAAGTAATGCTTTACCCAGAAATTTAAAAGAAGACAATGTATCATCAGTTTATTTTATTTTATTTTATGGTTTTGTAGGTATTTAAAAAATAGAATATTGACATATTTTTCTTTTATGAGTAAGGATGGGTATGAAATGGGAGAACCGTATTCATTCGTGTCACATGGTATGATCTCAGAGTAATACCTCACCCAAAAATTTAAAAGAATACAATGTATCATTAGTTTGATTAAAAAACAAAAAAAACTGGGAAAACCATAAAAATAATGATAATTGGAATTAAATAAATCATTGTGTTTTTTGTTTTGTCTTCTTTGTTCTTAATTTCATGGTTTACAGACTATTTTGGGAGATACATGTTCAATCAAGGAGGTGCCTACATCCCCATAGAAATCAAATGAGTAATCTGGACCATCATGAACTTCAACTTCAAAAACCTGGTGAATTTGTTCCATGATTATCATTTTCAAATTCCTCTTTGAACTCCCCTCCTACCCCCTTCAATATTTTCTTTTCATTAGACACTGGGGATAGTCTTATTCTATATTGGGGGGAGGTGAAATAAAAAAATTTATTTTGTGTGAAAAAAATGTATGTAAGGAAAAATTTCATTAACCTTGAACATGATAACACACATTGAAAACTCTGAAATTGGATATCAAAGAATTTTTCATGCCTTGATTCTGATTCTAATGCAAGTTTAGGTTCATGTGCATAGATTTTGGAAAGTGAAGTTGTCCGATATAATTTTTCACTATTATATCTTCATCCATTTAAAAAAAACACAATGCACGTCTTCTAGATTGTGGGGTTTTATTTTGAGTTCTTGGAGACCCATAATAAATAGCATTGGTTTGGTGATCATTTATGTTTTAATATGAGTATTCGAAAATAATCAAAAACAAATCACCTTGCGCGTAGAGCAATGAAATAACCTAATGTGTGGCTTTCAACACTAAGTGATCGAGAATCTATAGTTTTATGGCCCAGATTTGGGAATTTTATCTCTATTTGGGGAAATATGAATTTGTTTTCAATTGAGCTAACTTGAGACAATGCCCGAGTAAGTGAGCTTCAATTGGTTCCCTAAGGTCTTTGACCCTGGGAGTCATCGGAAAAGTCTTGCTACATAGTTTGACTCGATTTAGTTCAATTTCAATTACCATGGAAAAATTGAAAAAAAAAAGAAAAAAAAAACAAAAAACAAAAAACAAAAAAAATAGAAAAAGAAAAAATTTGAATACTCATATTAATATTAAAATCTCATTCCTCCTAGCGCTTCCATCTTTTATCCCTTTGAATGAAAATGAACCCTTATGTCTATTGTGAGGCACAAAACGTCGTCATGCTTAATTGAAATTTAATGAAATGTGGCGATGAATTTGAACAAAGTAGTGGGCTTGGGCTTGGGTTATGCCTCTGAACATATCTTGTTATAAATGATTTTTTTGGGTTTCATAATTTTTTTGTGTGAGGTCTTTGGGTGAGCAATGTGTATTAACATGTATTTGGAAAAAAGAATTCGAATTTCATATTTTTGAGATATATTTTTATCAGGACTAGAAAAACTCAAGTTGGGGTGTGATTATACACTAGAAGAGGCTAATATTAATTGTTTTTAATATAATATTCATGTTATTTATTAATCATAAACACCATTTTTAGTGCATTTTACACTTTCAACATTATTTCACATTGTGATTGTAATTCCTTCTTAAAATGCACTATTAAATGGTACATTCTTGAACATATCATAAAACAAAAATGGTATTTATTTTATTTTCATATTTTATTTTTTGGTCTACCATGCTCAAAGAACAATTCATGCTTCTGGAGAACATGAAGATTAAAATTAGAAGAACACCAAAGTGTTCCTTGAACCAACAATCTTTCGGGGCGAAGTGAACTGGACAACAACTCAATTAAAGTAATTTATCTTCCATGATTCAAGACCAATGAGTCCCAAAATATGACCAGAGTTAGAGCACATCATGGCGAACATTTCATTAAACAGTGGACCAAGCTAATTTGAATGTTTTAATGTAGTTTCAAGTGGCCCATGTTGAAGATGCAATTCGTGGCCAGATTCCGCAGCCCAGGAAAACATCCCACCATTTAAATAATATCTAAAAATCCACAATGTATTTTGTTATAATTTTTTTATAGGATATTAGGGTACATCCGGGGATTTATTTAAATATTCTATGTCCCACTCCAATTAGGCCTTCTCTAAGGGTTTTTAGGCGCTTCTGTTCGGTGGATAAATGCTGGCTCCCACTTCGAGGCATGAATTGAAAAGTCTCCTATGCATTAAATGTCCACCCATATTGGACCACCAAAATTAATTAAAGAGACTTGAGAATGGGTTTGTAGACCATAGGATTCCTTATTTTCTATTTAAGTCAGTTTTTATGGAGGATTTATAGATCTTGGATTCTTTGTTTCATTGTAATGTTTTGCAGACCATTTGATGTTGTAATCGTTCTCATTCTCATGTAAGTTGTTTGAATCAAATTAGTTCTTAATCAAAGTTCTTCATTTTAACTTTTTCTATTATTCTTATTATCACTTTTATACTGTTTCTTTAAGGTGTGAATTTATTCACACCAGTACTTGTTATTTTATTCACGTAACGGTGGAGTGATCATTTTTTGTTGTTGTTTTCGCTTCTTCAATTCCACCCCTATAAGTCTAATTTCTGATTCCTTTGAGATGATAGAATCAATGGAGGGAAAAACCCTTATGTTTTGGTCCTAGAGAGTTGCATGGGGAATATTGGATGTTATTTTATGATCTTAATATCTGTAATCATTTCATTATTTTATGATTTCTATTTGATGATTTATTTTCTTCTTCGTCTTCTCCAACTTTAACAATGACACATTTCGAGTTCAAGTACGATCCAATTCCTTGGAGTGATCATTAAATTGATCCTCTAAATGCATTGGTGATTATCCTTGGAATGGTTTAGGGAATAAATTGGTGAATGATTTTGAGGAATTATACCATTTTTTGGATACATCTTAAATTAGGGAAACAAATGTTATAAGAAAATAAATACATCCAATATAACCCTAGTAACAACTTAGGATCAACTCATCTCCATTAATTGTTTTAGAATAAGTAATTGTTTCTTTTAATTTATTTTATTTAGATTAAATTAGTTGTTATTTAAATCAAATCAATCCAAATAGTTGTCCACTCCATAGACAAATCCTTCCAAATCAGAGTGTGTCTAGGTTTCTTCTTCGGTCCTTGTGGATTCGACCCCTACTTGTACTACAATGACCGTATACATTTAGGGATAATTTGGAAGCAACCAAATTTTGGCGCCATTTCTGGTGACCCATGTAAGTTACCTTAGACACTATAATCTTTTTCTCACCCCACGTTCTCTATTCTCACCCCCATCTCTCTTATCTTTCCCCCTTTCTGTTTGTGTGTATCTTGAGAATCTAGAATCCAACATTCTTTCTTCTCCAATGGAGTATCTTCCAAATCACAATGTCAAAAACTCATGCTAGAATCAAATGGAAATTAAATATTGGGAAGCCCCTTAATTAGAAAATTTCTTTTATCAACCCTTGAATGATTACCCCGCACCTAATGAGACGTACAATCAATGTGATAATGAATGTTTAAATGATCAATTTCCTTCCCTCTCGAGGTTGATTAAAGATTCCAATCTTAGTAAAGTACAAAATGTTCAACATCCCATCCTATCTTTTCCTCAATCATTTCTTGAACAATTGTTTAATCAAATGGAGATAATGAATTCTGAGGTTTCATCTTTGAGGTTAGAACTACAAAACATTAAAACATGTGCAGAACCCACATTAGAGTATGGGAAATCGGAGTTAAGATAATGAAGTGAATTAGTCAAGTAATGTTGAATGTCAAAATGAAGAGTGTTTAAATCAGGAGGAAATTGATTTCTTGAATTCAACAGATAATAACTTGACATCATGAATTGAGTTTCCTGAACATGGCTCCATTACTAATTTTTAGGACCACGGATCACTGATCCACTAGAATGAATCCAAAACATTGAGCTCATACCCACTCCTAGAATTCAAATGGAAACTTTTTGGGATGAATGATATTTTTATAAGTAACCTAGTTATTCTAAAAATATTGGAGAAGAAACTGAATTTGATTCAAATTTCCAACCTGCTTTAAGAAAATTCAATCTACACAAACTCAAAATCATTGTCCTTCCTTACCCAATTGAGTATCCCATCATTTTTCACAAGAAAGAGCTTTGGGTTTTCATTTATTCATCTCATGAAACCCACAAAGGGGGTTTGAGGTTTGATTTATTAGGAATGACTATTGAAGAAAAAAGATCAACCATTTCTGATACTCCTTGGATTTTTCCATTCATTTTAAAAAATAGTATTCTTCTTGAATAAAATCCAAAAACTTCTTAAAAACCACAAGGGAGACTCATTCTGAATAAAGCTGAATTGGAGAAAGATGAGTTCATTAAAAAATTTAATGTTGGAATTGGATATGTTGGGGGGTTCATGTCGATCTAAAGACTTTAAATTAAGTGTTGCACTAGAGGCAACTCGTGGTATTCATGTTTCCAATCATTGTGAATCATTTTTTTCATTTTGATTTTTTTTTAAATTAATTAGAATGATGTCATGTTCTTCTTTTATGTGTTAGGATGGGTATTAAAGGGGAGCATTGTATTCATCCGTGTCACACGAGTTGATCCCTGAGTAATGCCTTACCCAGAAATTTAAAAGAAGACAATGTATCGTCATTTTATTTTATTTTATTTTATTTTATTTTATTGTTTTGTAGGTATTTAAAAAATAGACTGTTGACCTGTTCTTCTTTTATGAGTAAGGATGGGTATGAAAGTAGAGCACCATATGAATCCATGTCACGTGGTGTGATCCCTGAATAATACCTTACCTAGAAATTTAAAAGAAGACAATGTATCATTAGTTTGATTAAAAAAACCAAAAAAAAGGAAAACCATAAAAATGATGATACTTGGAATCAAATAAATCATTGTGTTGTTTGTTTTGTCTACTTTTTTCTTCTTTGTATGGTTCATGTACTATTTTGGGTGATACATGTTCAATCAAAGAGGTTCCTACATTCCCCAAGAGATCAAAGGAGTAATCTGGAGCATCATGAACTTCAACATCAAAAACCATGTGAATTTGTTCTATGTTTATCATTTTCAATTTCCACTTTGAACTCCTCTCCAACCCCTTCTAACTTTTATTTTATTTAAACACTAAAAATAGTGTTATTTTATGTTGGTGGAGATGAAATAAAAATTTTGATTTTGTGTTCAAAAAAATGTTGGGAAGGAAAAATTTCATTAACCTTGAACATGATAACACACATTGAAAACTTTGAATTTGGATATCAAAGAATTTTTTAGGACTTCATTCTGATTTTAATGTAATTTTAGGTTCATGTGCATTGATTTTGGACAGTGCGGTTGTCAAATATAATTTTTCACCATTATATTTTCCTCTGTTTAATAAAAAAAGACAATGCACATTCTCTAGATTGTGGAGATTTAATTTGAGTTCTTGGGGATGAATAATAAATATCATAGGTTTGATGATAATATTAGTTTTAATATGAGTATTCAAAAAAATTAAAAAAAAATCAACTTGCACATAGAGCAATGAAATGACCTAATGTGTGGCTTTCAGCACTTGGTGATCGCGACTCCATATTTGTCTGGCCCAGAGTTGGGAATTTTATCTCTATTTGTGGTAATTTGAATTTGTTTTTGATTTAGTTAACTTGAGACGATGCCCTAGTATGTGAGCTTCACTTGGTTCCTTAAGGCCTTTGAGCCTAGGAGTCATCGTCAAAGTCTTTCTTCATTGGTTGACTGGATTGAGTTCAATTTGAATTACCATGGAAAAATTGCAAAAAAAAAGAAAAATAACAAAAAACAAAAAAAAGAGAAAAAGAAAAAAATTGAATACTCATCTTAATATTAAAATCTCATTCCACTTAGCGCTTCCACATTTTCTCCCTTTTAATGAAAATGAACCCCCATGTCTATTGGGATGCACAACACTTCGTCAAGCTTAATTGGAATTGGTTGAAATGTGGCGATAAATTTGAACAAAATAGTGGGCATGGGCTTAGGTTATGCTTCTGAACTTAGCTTTTTTTAAATAATTATTATGGGTTTCATAATTATTTTTGTATGAGGTCTTTGGGTGATCAATGTTTATTAAAATGTTTTTTGGAAAAGGGAATTCGAATTTCATATTTTTGAGATATATTTTTCTCAAGACATGAAAAACTCGAGTTGGGGGTGTGATTATCCACTAGAAAAGGATAATATTAATTTTTTTAAAATATAATATTCATGTACTTTATTAATCATAAACACCATTTTTAGTGCATTTTACTCATTGAACTTTATTTCACATTTTGATTGTAATTACTTATTTAAATGAAATATTACATGGTACATTCTTGAACATATCATAAAACACAAAAGGGTATTGATTTTATTTTCAAATTTTATTTTTAGGTCTCCCGTGCTCTAAGGAACAATTCATGCTTTTGGAGCACTTGAAGATTCAAATTGGAAGACCAACAAAGTGGGGCTTGAACCAAAAAACATTCAGGCCGAAGTGAACTAGAAAACAGCCCAATTAAAGTACTTTATCTGCCATGATTGAATCCCAATGAGTCCAAATAACTGGAGTTAGAGGATATCATGGGTGACATTTCATTCAACAGTGTACCAATATAATTCGATTGTATTAATGGAGTTTCAAGAGGACCAATTTGAAGATGCAATTCAGGGCCAGATTCTGTGGCCCAGAAAAACCGCCCACCATTTAAATCTTATCTCGCAAACCACAGAGTATTTTGGGATGAACTAATATAGGATATTAGGGTACATTAGGGAATTTATTTAAGTATTCTATGGCCCACTCTAATTAGGACTTCTAGAAGGATATGCCTACGCATCTGTTCGGTGGATAAATGTTGGCTCCCACTACGAGGAATGAATTGAAATGTCTCCTATGCAATAAATGTCCACCAAACATGACCCACCAAAATTAATTAAAGAGACATTGGAAGGGGTGGATCAACCAAAGGATTCCTTATTGAATATTTATTTCAGTATTTATGGAGGATTTAGGGATCTTTGATGCTTTGTTTCATTGTAATGTTTTGCTGACCATTTGATGTTGTAATCGTTCTTCATTATCATTTAAGTTGTTTGAATCACATTAGTTCTTAATAAAAGTTGTTCATTTTATCTTTTTATATTCTTCTTTTTATCACTCTGATACCTTTTCTTTATGCTGTGAATTTATTCACACCAGCACTTGTTAATATATTCACGCAACTATGGATTGATCTTTTTTTGTTGGTGTTGTTGTTTTTCGCTTCTTCAATTCTGCCCCTATGAGTCTACTTTCTTCTTCCTTTGAGATCATAGAATAAATGGAGGGATAAAACCTTATGGGTTGGTCCTAGGGAGTTTTATGGGGAAGATTGGATGTTATTTTATGATCTTAATTTCTGTAATCATTTCAATATTTTAATATTTCTATTTGATGATTTACTTTCTTCTTCACCTTCGCCAACTTTAACAAAGACACATTTCGAGTGCTAGTACGATCCATTTTCTTGGAGTGATCATTAAATTGATCCTCTAGGTGCATTTGTGATTAGGCTTGGAATGGTGTAGGGAATAAATTGGTGAATTATGTTGAGAAATTATATCATTTTTTGGATACATCTTTAATTAGTGAAACTAATGTTATAAGAAAATAAATACATCCAATCTAACCCTAGTAACAACTTAAGATCAAATCATCTCCATTAATTGATTTACACTAAGTAATAGTATATTTTCATTTATTTTCTTTAGATTAAATCAGTAATTATTCAAATCAAATCAATAAAAATATTTAGGTGCTCCATATCCAAATACTTCCAAAATCAGAGTGTCTTTAGGTTTCTTCTTCGGTCCCTATGGATTCGACCCCTACCTATACTACAAAGGCCACATACCTGTATGGTAAATTTGGGTGAAACCAGTTATATAACGTCTTAGATAATATATCCCTCAACATTTCATTTTATTATATAATAAACATCGAGTTATCTAGTTTATAATATCCTAATTTATTTTTTCCAAAAAATACATGTTTGTGTATGGAAGGTATATAATTAAATTTAAACAATTTTATTCTCGAGAAAAATTATACCACACTAGTATTGATGTATCAAAAAAACTATTACCAAATATCGATATCCATTCTTCATATCCCATGGGGTGTTAAGAGAGTGGTACCCACCAGTCCTACCACTCGCTCTCCATGGGAACTAGCGTAGGCTTGAGCCCCATTAGAATCGAACCCTGTGTTTATTATTTACAAGGTAATTCAATTACATTTCTTAGTTGGGGAATGTGGTGCACATTAATTCTTCATTGGGGCCCTTGGGTTTTGTGTTAATGGTTGAAAAAAAAACATTTTTCACACGAGATTATGTTTGGTTGTGGATGACTCCTTAAGTGCATCTAAAAGACCCGAGATCAAATCCAAGAAGAGGCATTTTTTGGGGTACTATTGTAGTATAATAGTAGGTACTATTCATTAATGCAACAGCCCAAAATATTCACCTTTTTTGGGACTTCGGGCCACCAGTCTGGTTCCCGCATCCTTCAAGACCTTCAGGACACCCAAGGATTTCAGGATTGTAATGATTTTTTTTCTACCTCAAGGCCATCAGCCACCTCATGGACTTTAGGACATGTGAAAGTCTTTGGTCAACCTCAAGGCCTTCGGGCCACATGAAATTTATATTTACTAGACTAAAATAAAAGGATCAAGACCATAGATGTTGATTTATAGTAGGAACATTCACCGGAGTAGAACTAATTAGACATATAATAATTAGAGGGTATGGCTTTTCCATCAGAAACAATAATATTCATCCCTACATAGAGCTACTAGTCGATCATTCATGTGAAGGTGGAGTGTTGATCATGATGCAGACACTTGGGATGGGTAGTTTCATGTTGTAATTTTCTAGGATGAAATCCTTTAAGACCTTCAGGTCCTATAATGTCATGAATCCTACAATCCATGTATGAGTTCCCCTTCAACCCATTAAAGGGGGATTATTTAAAAAGTGAATAAATGATGAATTCTTTATGGCCATTCAAGCAATATTCACTCTTCATAAATATAAAAAATATCTACTTCTCAATTAACTATCTCATGTTTAAATTCACATGGACATGTAATCTCGTTGACTGATATTAGTATTCTCATGTATAGTATATAGGATAAAATTTATTTATTATGAATGTATTTTTCCTCACAATATAATACCCATGATAATCCTTAATCTCTCAATGAGAATTTGATCATTATCTAACCTCGTCATGGATAAAACAATAAGAACATTTCTACAAAATGTATCTACTAATTATTCCATTGTTTATGGTTAAATATTATAATAAAATCATAATCCTTGATTATATCTAACTTCCTAAATGTTCTCATTATCAAATATATTTGGATAAATCTATATTTAAAGCTGTTATGGTGGGTGTATTCTACATATGTTTCTCCATAATGTGATTTAATCTATATAATTTGTACAAATACTGAAAAAAATCTAATCCATAAATTGGAATATTTATATGTATATGTTTTAACTATCATAATTCATAAATAATAAATATATAATTCTTTTGGTAGAAAAGAACCTTGTACTCGACTCGATTCAATCGTGTATATAAAAAATCATTATTTATCTTAACCGTGATAATAGAGGATCATTTACTAGTATAATGTAAATATCCTTAAATATATATAAAAATTATTTTGCCTATATGAATTTCACAAATATATTATCTTGGTTAACAGATTACAAAACCATCAAAATATTTTTGTAAACCACTGATAGTACATATACATTCCCTAGAAGAAATATATTTTACTTATATTGGAATGACATGGAAATTCATTGATATATTATTTTAATTCACTCCAAATATAAATTATCTAAATTTAATATATTCATGGAATATAACATTGGAATCCAAAATTTACATTCATTAAATTTTTTATATACCAAATTTTAATAATATTTTCAAGTATAATTAGTTAATGATTTGTATGTCACTCATAACTCATAAAATATAATAGAATACAATATGTGAGAATAAAATTAAAATTTTCATCAAAAGACCTCAATAATGTATTAATCAAAGATATTAAAAATGGATATGAATTTATTAACAAAAAGGAATTGATATAAACTCATAATTATAATTCCATTTATATAAAGTCAACATTGTTTAAATATCCATAATAATAGTTAATTGATGATATGAAATACAAATATAATTCATTATGAAGCATTAAAATCATTGAGTTTTAGGATATGTTTTTCAATATACCAAAATTTATAGTTTTAAAATACATAAATTCAATTGACATGAATATAATTTGTGAATAACATCATTGACCAATCCTTTTTACAAACATATAAAATATGTTCTTCCATTGGTGTAACACATGTATAAATGAATTCCTTAACAAATTAATCATGTGGTTTCATTCTTAACTCACATAATTAATCTTGTTCCAATCGATTTCATTTCTTATAAAACTGTGTTGGAACCAAGGATATAATCAAAAAAACATCTCTATTATAGAAAAATATCTATAAAACACTACTAAATAATTTTATTTAACCACTAAAAAGTTGTCACATATTCTATTATTAAAATTTTATTATCCATTAATAGAAATATTTTAATCTATCAGTGCATTAAGGATCCCACATTGATGACATCACAACACAATAAACTTTTTGTTATCATTATATTCATTATAAAAATTTAAAAGAGGAATGCGACTAGTGATAAGGCTTCCATATAAAATAATTAAAAATTGTACCTTTGAATATAAATGGTATCCATATAAAATTATACACCACCCAGTTTATAAAAATTAATAATCAAAAGATATATATAAATCATTCTTGTATAATAAAATATTTATACAATAGGGTATGTTAGTCAAATAAACATTCATACTCATTGACAATACGCAAATAGATTCATTGAATCATGAAAATGAATATGGAATAAAATAATATGGGTCATTTATAAAGAATAAAGTCTAGTTGATACCATATATCTCATTAATATATAGTACTTAATATTATTCACTAATTTCAATTTCTAATGAATATGAATATATTAAAAGGGAACACAGAAGTTCACATTCTATGGTGACTTTTAATACTATGTGTGGGTTTACAATATAGTAAGCCAATATCTATATTTTTATTGTTTATATAAGAATATTCAAGAGTTAGATTATAGAAATAAAGTAAAATAATTAATTATTATCATTAATGATCATATCAATATCAATGATTAATTTTATATTAATTTGAAAATATCTCACCCAGACATTATTCCCAAAAATAACAACGTGTGAGTGTATTCATATTTTCAAATACTATAGTTATAAGGGTGAATGTTCTTTCAGTGTCTATTAACAACCCATTCACTTAACATAGGCCTCTATCATATCATTATACCCTATAAAGGGTTCTTGTGATTAAGTAATATCCATTATGAGAATAATTATTTTCCCCATAATATACACTGATCTCTATAAAACCCCCATATGAATGAAGTATATGTAATATTAAAAACATATTTGGAAATAATTATATTATATTACATACCCAATTATAAATTTCATTTCAAATTAATTACAATAGATGTACAAAAATCTTATTTCCTAGTCAAACCATTATTACTATTATTATTTTAGGGAATCACCTCTATAACTTCTTTTCTAGAAACCCATGGTTATGGGTGTCGATGGTAAATGTACCATGTGTATCACAATCCAGATCAATATAAAATCCATGTGAGATAATTAGTAAAAAACTAAATTATATAATTTTTTTCTCAAGATCATGATAGGGGTTGGAATAGAAATGGATACATAGGTGTAACATCAATAACACAAATTAAGGTAATGGGAATGTATAAAAATCAATACATGTACATCTAATCAAATATCTATAATTATGAGTACTGGGTGGGAATCGAATAAATTAGTTTGTATCATCCTCTATAATGACCCATGCATTACATACATGGTTAATACTTCAAAATTGAAGCATACTTATTACAACATATAATAAAACCATGAAAGGACCGTATAGGTATAGTGTCTTTAGAAACTAGGAACATAAACAACTGGTTCATAAAGAATCTACACTGTCTCCCATTTATTTC
This sequence comes from Viscum album, assembly GCA_963277665.1. Lineage (NCBI taxonomy): Eukaryota > Viridiplantae > Streptophyta > Magnoliopsida > Santalales > Viscaceae > Viscum > Viscum album. The sequence goes on along the minus strand of OY728167.1, from coordinate 459,368,276 downwards.
TATAGTCCCTTTTTGGCATGTCTTACTTAATAACCTTCTTCCTATCCTGGGGAAAGAAAACATACAAAAGGGTTAGGTCAAATGCTCAGTAAGGGTAAACAAAAGAAATATGAACCACATCAAATTTATAAGAACATAACATTTTGGAAATCCTACCCTGCAAAAGAGATCATAATTTCATAACATGGGATAAATCATGGTAGTGAAATGTAATCCCACCAATCATAACTTAAAACATGAATCATTGTGGAATACACACATAATCATATAGAATCATTTCTTATTAGTCAAGACTCATTTCCAAGACTATCTTAGTGGACAAAGTCCATTTCTGAACCGAGTTCACTCCTCGTTTCAGTCCTGTTTCACTAAACCGGTTTAACCTGCCGTTCCAGACATGTCTATCTCATGAGATATAAAATCTTTACCCAATGCATTGGAGGGAGATAAAGGTCCCACCCATCTCATAATGATACCATTCTTATGTGTGCCACAAAATCATAAACCATATATCATATCATAACCCATGTAATAAAAATGGGATTCTTAAACATCATGCCATCATAACATAATCCATATAAGAAAGAAGGACATCATAAAAATAATTCCATCATAAAATAATCAAAAAAATGTAAAAATAGTGATAGAAATAGAACCCTATATTATCTTACATGGAAAATAATTTTGATAAAACACTTGAACTCCATTCTTGAGGAAAATATCCTTTCTACTTCGAAAACATTTTTCATTTCTTAACATGTCATACAATTTTAAACTAAAAGAAGTTGATTAAAAATAAACTTGAAAACTTGTAAAGGAAGCTTCTTGGAAGTAACGTTTTAAAAATCCATTCATGCCGTATAAGTTAAAAAAACATTTTTCTCATACTTTTGTCGGAAATGTCAAAATGTACCTCGTACGAAAAACGACAAATATTCCTTTCATATCTTTTACTAAAAACTCACCGAAGAGTAAAATTGGATTTAAACAATTGTAGGTGGATGGAAATAATATTACATATTGAGGGAACATGGATGTGGATGATAAATATTCCCCAGCAAACAACAAAGTGTAAACAATCTCGGATAAAAATGAGATTGTGATATTTTCCCTTACCTCAGGTCCGATATGCTTTGTACGTGTCCGAACCTCCTGTATAATGATTTTAAATAATTTAATTGACTTATTACAGAATCATATTCATTTTTATGATACCTTATATGGTCATATTCTTAGCTTTTTATTAGTAATATTTCATTACTACTTGTTATTCGGGAGTTTATTACTTTTTTGTTCTCATGTGTGGTTTGTCGAATAAATTATTATTCCTCTTTATAGGATATAGATAAATCATTTACAGAATGGTATTAGTGTAATATATATCATATTAATTCATTCAATTCATTTATATAATCATTATTCAATGAAGATCATATAGAACGAGTTGCATCACATCGTGGAGACGGTAGGCCGTACGTACGCACGAGCGATTATATCGTTCCCATGATCATGGAATTGTATTGAAGTGTATGTATACTATTTCCGAATAAATATCACTTTACAATAATCATATATAGTTATTATTTACACCACTATACCCATCCAAGTTAGGTGGTGGTGGAAAACACATTACACCAAGGCGTGGAGACGGTATTCCGTACGTACGCACGCGCGGTGATTTTGTTTTCCGTAGGATGGATAAGAGGTGAAATAGGGTTGTTTCATATTTATAATAACATATAAGTATATGGGGGATACTGATGTTATTACCTCATAATGAAACAACTAAAGAAGAGGGAGTAGAAGAAGAATGGAACTTGAAGAAAACGGTAGAAGATATTACCTCTTTCTCAAAGTGCCTCCTTTAAACATTCTCTTAAGGCACTAGAGTTGATCTTTTGAGAAGACCAGTACCTCTAGTAGCTTTCTATGGAAGTGGGGAAGTAAAATGGGCAGGGTTTGGCCGAGCTTGAAGGCTCAAATTGGTGTGATTAAGAGATGGAAGAGGTTCCCTTTTATAACGGAGGAGAGGGGCACCTTTGGAAAGTGAGGGAATATTATTTTATTATAAACTTATATTTGGTTTCAAAAGGTCCACAAATCATTAAAGATGAAGATAAGATGACTCATTGTTGAAATAAAATCATCCAATCAGAATTGGACATGTTTTGGAAAATATTTTAATCATTATAATCTTATTTATTTAAATCATTTATGAATGAGGTAAATACTTCATCATTATTGTGTCATAAATAATTTAATTTATTTCGTGTCTAAAAATTATAAGAAAATAAAATTATGTAGGAAATCTTTTTAGATTTCCAATTAATATTTATAGTTGAAAATATAATTTATATAACCCCTTATAAAAATTAATTACTAATAGATTTTTTTTAATGTCAATTTTGTCTTTACATTTAATTAATTAGTCCAAATTGTCATTGTCACTACCAAGTGGATAAATGGGGTCCCAAAATCAACCCATGGATGCCCATGGTTGGCCACTACTCATCCAATAATGTTAGGACAAGTTTTAAGGTAATTTTGAATTATTATATTATTCTATTAACCTTGAATTACCCTATTTACCTTTAACCGTATTAAATAAAAATTACCGTAGTTACTATTCATAATATCAAAAAAATAAAAGTAACCTATTAACATAATTTGGACCCACTGATTCCAAATATGGAATCCATTTTTAAAAATTCAAAACATAGAAGTTGCAGTAATTCAATTAATATTAATCCCGTTGTAAAGCTAACAGGTTTTAAAAGTTAAAACATTGCCAAAGATTGAAATGTTTTAACATATGAATTAAATGTAAAATTAATGCTAATGACATAAATTATATTAAATGGTAAAAATATATTATATTTATACTTTAAAAACATTCAATATTATAATTTAACCATAGAAATTATTGTGATGAAAAATGTTATTTTTAATTAAAATATAGCGTGTTTTTACTATTCATTAAAATATGAAGGTTATCAGAATAATATGAAAAATTTATCCAAAGTATATTGTTGTATCTTGATTCTAAAGAAGAATTTTATTTTGTCAAATTGAACTTATAAACTTGTCAAAATCTATATTTAATGTGGGTGCGCCATCAAAAGGCGGTAAAATTATATTTTTTGAAAAATACTTCTTTTATAAAAAAACTGATTTTGTTTTCATACCTCAATCTAGAAAATGTATAAGATGAATCAAAATGTTATCAAATTAAAAATTCAGTTAATACTATTCATAATGGCTAATATTATAAAATATCGTTGTTTAGTGAAACTCGGTATTACGTACGATGCAAGCTATCGAGGAAAGCCGCGGTTGCGTGTAAAGAAAGCCAAGCTACTGTTGTGTGTAGTGAAAGATTCATTTCATGATTTATATAACATAAAAACAAAATATTTCTCATAAAATTCTCAGGTGTTACATTCTACCCCACTTTAAATGAATTTTTCCCTCGAAATTCGTCACTTCGTAAAAAACAGATGAGGATACCTCTCCCTAATCGTATCCTCAAGTTCCCATGTAGCTTCTTCTAATTGGTGGTTCCTGCATAAAACTTTCACCAAACGAGTGGTCTTGTTCCGTAAGACATTTTCACTACGATCCAGAATCCCTATCGGCTGTTCTTCATAAGAAAGATCTTGCTCCAGAAGTACAACTTCTGAGCTGAGTACATGTGAAGGATCTGGTATGTACTTTCTCAAGAGAGACACATGGAACACATCGTGAACTTGAGAGATATTCGGTGTAAGCGCCAAACGGTAAGCTACCTTCCCAACACGATCCAGAATTTCAAAAGGACCGATATATCTAGGGCTCAACTTTCCCTTCTTTCCAAATAACATGACCCTCTTCCAAGGAGATATTTATAAGAACACTTTATCACCCACTTCAAACTCTAGGTCTTTTCTTCAGTTGTCGGCATAACTTTTTTGTCGAGTCTGAGCTGCTCTTATGTGTTTTTGAATAGATATGATCTTTTCTGCCATTTCATCAACGAGATCAGGTCCTAATAGCTTTCTTTTCCCAACTTCATCCTAGCAAGTTGGAGTCCTGCATTTCTTTCCATAGAGAGCTTCATAAGGAGCCATCTGAATATTGGAGTGAAAGCTATTATTATAAGAAAATTCCACCAAAGGTAGGTGTTGATCCCAACCACCTTTTAAATCCATAGAGAAAGCTCTCAACATTTCTTCTAGATTTTTAATTGTCCTCTCAGACTGACCGTCTGTCTGAGGATGATAAGAAGTGGTGAAACTCAACTCTGTATCCATAGTATGCTGAAGACTTCACCAAAACTTTGAGGTAAAACTCGGATCCTGATCAGATATAATGGAAATTGGTACTCCATGCAATCTTACCACTTCGTTTAAATATATCCTGGCAATCTGATCTAGAGAGAAATCATCTCTAATAGAAATGAAGTGTGAAGACTTTGTAAGACAATCAACTATGACCCAGATATATTTCCTTTGGATGTTTTAGGATGTCCAGTGACAAAGTCCATAGTGATGTTTTCCCATTTCCATTCAGGTATGGGTAGTGGTTGTAACATCCCTTTATACTTCTATCTCTCAGCTTTAAATTTCTGGAAAACCAAGCATCGAGAGACATATTCAGAAACATCTCTTTTCATTCCATCCCACCATAAGTACTCTTTCAGGTCCCTATACATCTTTGTGATTCCCGGATGAATAGAGAATGAAGAACTATGAGCCTCATCCAGCAGTTCCTTCTTTAATTTAGGGATGGGAGGAACACAAACCTAATTCTTGAGCTTTATTATCCCATCACAATCAAGGTTGAATTCAGGACCATTTCTCACCTTCTTTTTTAACTCAACATCTTCTTTCTGTGCCTCTTAAATCTTCACATGTATAGATGGTTGAACATTTATTTGGGAAAGATACTATTTTCCCCTTCCATTATAATTCCAAGATCCATCCTTTATAAATCCATTAATATTGAATCTTTTGTGATCCTCATCATGGATAAGCTAGCTTGGTCTTGTCGACATAATGCATCTGCCACATTTTTTGATTTCCCAGGGTGGTAATGAATTGAGCAGTCGTAATCCTTAATCATCTCCAACCATCTTCTTTGTCGCATATTCAGCTCCTTTTGTGTGAAAATATACATTAAACTGTTATGATCAGTATAAATATCACACATTTCACCATAAAGGTAATGCCTACAAATCTTTAATTCAAATATTACCGCAGCTAACTCCAAATCATGAGTTGGGTAATTTTGATCATGAATTTTCAACTTTCATGAGGCATAAGATATCACCATTTCATTTTGCATGAGAACACATCCCAGTCCCTTATTGGATTCCTCACTATATATCACAAACCTTTCTCCACTGCAAGGTAGTGTGAGCACAGGTGCACTGGAAAACCTTCTTTTAAACTCTTTGAAATTCTCTTCACACCCCTCTGTCCAAACAAACTTAACTCCTTTCCGAGTCAACTTGGTGGGTGGATTTGATAATCGTGAAAAATATTTCACAAAGCGTCAATAATATCCAGCCAAACCAAGAAAACATTGGATCTCAGTTACTATTGTTGGTCTCGACCATCTTTCGATAACCTCTGTTTTTGCTGGATCCACAGATATCCCCTCTTTTGAGATTATTTGACCCAAAAATGAAACTTTTTGAAGCCAAAATTCACACTTGGTAAATTTGGCATAAAGATTCTCCTTTATTAGGGTCTTTAATACAATTCTCAAGTGATCTTCATTTTCTTCCTTTCTCTCTGAATAGACAAGAATATCATCTATAAAGACTACCACAAACTGATCAAGATAGTCTCTAAAGACTCTATTCATCATATCCATAAAGATAGCTGGGGCATTAGTAAGACCAAATGGCATCACTATAAATTCATAGTGTCCATACCTTGTACGGAAAGTCGTCTTTGGTATATCCTCCCTTTTGACCCATAATTGATGATACCCTGAACGAAGATGAATCTTGGAAATGTATCGAGTTCCGCGTAGTTGGTCAAGTAGGTCATCAATGCGTGGGAGAGAATATGTGTTCTTGATAGTGATCTTGTTAAGTTCTCGATAATCAATGAAGAGTCTCATTGATCCATCTTTCTTCTTAACAAACAGAACATGTGCTCCCCAAGGTGACGCACTGGGGCGTATGAATCCTTTATCAAGATTCTCTTGAAGTTGCTTCTTCAATTCCTACAACTCAATTGGGGCCATTCTATAAGGAGTCTTTGAAATAGAAAAAGCACCCAGTACGAGTTCTATTGAAAACTCAACTTCACGATTTGGTGGAAGACCTGGAAGTTCCTCTGGAAAGACATCATCAAATTCCCGTATAATGGGCATATTCTTAATCGTGAGTTTCTCACCAACCATTTGAGATAAATAACCTTCATTTAGTTGAATCAAGACCCATAAGATAGAAGAAATTTACACTGGAAGGTTATGTTCATCCTTGCATTGATAGACGATCATTGATTGATCTGGAATATGAAATGTGACTTCCCTTCTTTGGCAATTGATATGAGATCCATATAAAGAAAGCCAATCCATGACAAGAATCACATCAAATTCCACTATAGGAAGGATCCCAAGATTTTCATGAAGCACTTTCCCACAAACATCAATCCGAGAAGAATTATAAACTTTTGATGTGACCGTTGTTCCATTAAGAGTTGTCACATCCAACTCAACATCTAATTGATGAGTTAATATAGTGATACCCTTAGAAAATTTTTCAGAAATAATAGAGTGGGTGGATCCAGAATCAAATAAAACGTTTGATACTTTAGAGTGGATGGTAAGTGTACCTCTCACTACGTATTTGTCGTACTCCACATCGCCGATAGTAATTGCATGTGACTTTCCATTGTATTTGGCACTAAGAGTTTGTTGATGTCGATCATCATTATCAACCCTTGGATTTGGGCATTGATTGGAATAATGCCCCATCTCCTTGCACTTGAAGCATTGAAGTGTAGTAGGTTCACTCTGTGTATCCCTTCCTTTGTTTGCATCATTAGACATCTTCTTCCCATTATTTTGACATTCAATTGCCTGATGACCTTCTTTTCCACACTTATAACATTTGCTTTTCCCCTTAAGACAATTTCCACCATATTTCTTTCAACACTTTGAGCATAAGGGAAAACACATCTTCTTTTCAATGTGGTCTTTAGATTTTCCTTTGAATTCCATTTTCCTCTTCTTATCAAACCCATGTGACTGATGGGTTACACCAATCTCCATCTCAACCTTGAGAGCACATCGAACAATTTCATCATAGCTATTGAAGTCCCTTATGGCTAACTCCCTTCAGAGACTTGGTTTTAAGCCACTAAAGAATCGATCGATTTTACTCTCAGGTTGGATAATAATTCTGGAAGCGTACCTTTCAAGTCCTGTAATATTTGTTTTTTAGGTACCAACAGATTCATCATCCTTTTTCTTTAGTTCAAGAAACTCATTCTCCATCTTTGTTCGAAGAATACGAGGGAAATACTTATTGAAAAATAATTTCTTGAACTCGTCCCATTCCATGGACTCAATTTCATCCCTTTGCCTCGTATTCTTAATAAGATTCCACCATTGATCAGCATCACCTTCCAAACGATACACTGCTAAGATAACTTTATCATGTTCAGAACATTGAAGAACTGAAAGTATCTTTTCAGTGGTACTGATCCATTGTTCAGCCACTAATGGATCAGAAGACCCGCTGAATGAAGGAGGATGCTGCCTCATTAAAGATTCGACAGAATATTGCTCCTTCCTTTTCTCATTTGGAAGTCCAGCTTGGTTCATAGCTTGAGAAAGTTGTGTGAGCATGACATCAAGATTTTGAATTCTAGCTCCCATAATGTTTGGTTTCTCAGGGGGACAATCATTGCATTTCCCTTCACATTCCTCATTAACACAGTTTCTTCGGGTTCCAGCCATTGACTAAAACTAATAAGAATAGTGTGAGAAACACTAATTATAATAGGAAAAATACATAATAACGAATAAAATTTCAAACTTAAGGTCTTATCATAGGTTGTTCATGGCCATTTCTAAAACACTAAGATTCTGTTCTATGCTTAGACATATCCTTAGGTTTCTTACTAAGGCTTTCACATCCTAGTTTCCAAAGGATGACTATAACTTTCCTCTAATACCAATTATAACGACCCATACATTACATACATGGTTAATATATCAAAATTGAAGAATACTTATTACAACATATAACAAAACCATGAATGGACTGTATAGGAATAGTGTCTTTAGAAACTGGGAAACATAAACAACCGGTTTATAAAGCATCTACACTGTCTCCCATTTATTTCTATAGTCCCTTTTTGGCATATCTTACTTAATAACCTTCTTCCTGACCTGGGGAATGAAAACATACAAAAGGGTGATCTCAAATGCTCAGTAAGGGTAAAAAAAAGAAATATCAATCACATCAAATTTATAAGAACATAACATTTTGGAAATCATACCCTGCAAAAGAGATTATAATTTTATAACACGGGATAAATCATGGTAGTGAAATGTAATCCCAATAATCATAACCTAAAACATGCAACATTGTGGCATACAAACATAATTATAGAGAATCATTTCTTATTAGTCTTGAATCATTGCCAATACTATCTTAGTGGACAAAGTCCATTTCTGAACCGAGTTCACTCCTCGTTTCAGTCCTATTTCACAGAACTGGTATAACCTGCCATTCCAGCCATGTTTATCTCATGAGATATAAAATCTTTACACAATGCATTGGAGGGAGATATAGGTCCCACCCATCTCATAATGATACCATTCTTATGTGTTCCACAGAATCATAAATCATACATCATAGCATAACCCATGTAATAAAAATGGGATTCTTAAACATCATGCCATAATAACATAATCCATATAAGATTAAAGGACATCAAAAAAATAACTCCATCATAACATAATCAAAACAATGTAAAAATAGGGATAGAAATAGAACCCTATATTATCGTAGATGGAAAATAATTTTGATAAAACACTTGAACTCCATTCTTGAGGAAAATATCCTTTCTACTTCAAAAACATTTTTCCATTGTTAACATGTCATACAATTTTAAACTAAAAGAAGTTGATTAAAAATAAATTTGAAAACTTGTAAATGAAGCTTCTTGGAAATAACGTTTTAAAAATCTATTCATTCCGTATATGGTTAAAAAAATATTCTTCTCGTACTTTTGTCAGAAAAGTCAAAAAGTACATCGTACGAAAAACAAAAAAAGATTCCTTTCATATCCTTTACTAAAAACTCACCGAAGGGAAAAATTGGATTTAAAAAATTGTAGGTGGATGGAAATAATATTAAATATTTAGGGAACATGGATGTGGATTATAAATATTCCCCAGTAAACACCAAAGTATAAACAATCTCGGATAAAAATGAGATTGTGATATTTTCCCTTACCTCAGGTCCGATATGCTTTGTACATGTCCGAACCTGCTGTATAATGATTTAAATAATGTCATTGACTAAATACAGAATCATATTCATTGTTATTATACCATATATGGTCATATTCTAAGCTTGTTATTAGTAATATTTCATTACTACTTGTTATTCGGGTGTTTATTACTTTTTTGTTCTTATGCGTGTTTTTTCGAAGAAATTATTATTCCTCATTATAGGATATAGATACATCATTAAAAGAATGTTATTAGTGTAATATATATCATATTAATTCATTTAATTCATTTATATAATCATTATTCAATGAAGATCATATAGAACGAGTCGCATCACATCATGGAGATGGTAGGCCGTACGTACGCACGAGCGATGATATCGTTCCCATGATCATGGAATTTTTTTGAAGTGTATGTATACTATTTCAGAATCAATATCAATTTACAATAATCATATATAGTCATTCATTACACCATTATACCCATACAAGTAAGGTGGTGGGGGAAAACAGATTACACTACGGCGTGGAGATGGTATTCTGTACATACGCACGCGCGGTGATTTCATTTTCCATAGGATGGATAAGAGGTGAAATAGGGTTGTTTCATATTTATAATAACATATCATTATATGAAGGATACTGATGTTATTACCTCATAATGAAACAACTAAAGAAGAGGGAGTAGAAGAAGAATGGAAGTTGAAGAAAACGGTAGAAGTTATTACCTCTTTCTCGAAGTGCCTCCTTTAAACTTTCACTTAAGGCACTAGAGTTGGTCTTTTGAGAAGACCAGTACCTCAAGTAGGTTTCTAAGGAAGTGGGAAAGTAAAATGGGTAGGGTTTGGAAAAGCGTGATAGCTAAAATTGGTGTGAAGAAGAGAGGGAGGAGGTTCCCTTTTATAAGGGGGGAGAGAGGCACCTTTGGAAAGTGTCGAAATATTATTTTATTATAAACATATCCTCGGTTTCTAAAGGTCCGAAAATCATTAAAGATGAAGATACGATGACTCATAGTCGATATAAAATCATCCAATCAAAATTGGACCAGTTTTGGAAAATATTTTAATCATTTTAATCTTATTTATTTAAATCATTTATTAATGAGGTAAATACATCATCATTATTGTGTCATAAATAATTTAATTTATTTGGTGTCTACAAAGTATAAAAAAATATCATTATGTAGGAAATCATTTTAGCTTTCCAATTAATATTTATAGTCGAAAATATAATTTATATAACCCCTTATAAAAATTAACTACTAAAAGATTTTTGTTAATGTCAATTTTGTCTTTACATTAAATTAATTAGTCCAAATTGTCATTGTCACTACCAAGTGGCTCAATGGGGTCCCAAAATCGACCCAAGGATGCACGTGGTCGGACACTACTCTTCCAATAAGTTTAGGACAAGTGTCAAGGTAATTTGGAATTATTATAATATTCTTTTAACCTTGAATTACCCTATTTTTCTTTAACCGTATTAAATAAAAATTATCGTAGTTACTATTCATAATATTAAAAAAATAAAAGTAACCTATTAACATAATTTGAACCCACTGATTCCAAATATGGAATCCATTTTTCAAAATTCAAAACACCGAAGATGCAGTAATTAATTTAAAATTAATCCCATTTTTAAGCTAACAGGTTTTAAATGTTAAAACATTTCCAAAGATTGAAATGTTTTTACCTATTAAATCAATGTAAAATTAATTCTAATGACATTATATTAAATGGTAAAAATATATTCTATTTATACTTTAAAAACATTCAATATTATAATTTAACAATATAAATTATTGCGATGAAAAAAATTGTTTTTAATTAAAATATAGCGTGTTTTTACTATTCATTAAAATATGAAAGTTATCAGAATAATATGAAAAATTTATGAAAAGTAAATTTTTATATCCTGATTCTAAAGAAGAATTTTATTTTTTAAAATTGAACTTATAAACTTGTCAAAAACTATATTTAATGTGGGTGCGCCACCAAAAGGCGGTAAAACTGCATTTTTTGAAAAATACTTCTTTTATCCAAAAAAACTGATTTTGTTTTCATACCTCATTCTATAAAATGTATAAGATGAATTAAAATTTTATAAAATTCAAAATTCATTTAATACTATTCATAATGGCTAATATTATAATATATCATTGTTTTGTGAAACTCGATATTGCGTACGACGCAGGCTATCGAGGAAGGCCACAATTGCGTGTAAAGCAATTCAAGCTAGTGTTGTGTGTAGTGAAAGATTACTTTGATGATTTATATAACATAAAAACAAAACATTTCTCATAAAAGTATCGGGTGTTACATCCTCTAAGTGTAATCACAGTCAAAGAGTGTACTTGAATGAAGATCCTAAAATATACTAGAATCATCTACATCTATAATATTCTAGTGTGAATGACACATTCAACATAGGGTAATTAATGAATCCAATGACAGTTTTTGTACCCTGATAAATTTATCTATCAATTGGAATTTACTATATAAGAATCTAGAGGTGTCGATCCTTCTTTATGTTTCATGATTATTTTATCATATCAAATAAAATATGACTAGTTTTTATTTTCTATATGATTATTCTTATCCCCAAAATATAAATAGCATTAATATAAACATACACAACATAAACTAATAATACTCCCAAGACAACTCTATGTTACCATATCAACATTTATAATCACTCGGAAATCAGAACAATTCTTTAGAAATTAAAATTGATCAAAATATTTATAGGTTTTCCTTATAATATCACATAATTAAAAATATATATTATTTTACCATAATATATAACATCATTAATATTTTAACTAAAATAAATAATTTGACATTATTTTAATTGATTATATATCACATATCATGATGCTTAATTTAATATCACATTTTCTTTAGTGCATCGTTATTAAATACTATTTTCATCTTCAAAAGTAAATCTTACTCCCCCATGGAAATTAACAATACTTCATTAAACTCATTCTCTTTATTCATATTTTCACTTTCTATATATCAAATTCAACTCATAAAACTATAAAAAATTTCTAATTTACATATTAAATGAATTCACCAAAATATGGATGGAATATATGAAAATCATGTTGATTAGACAATAATTTGTGGTATATTTCCTCAACTCACACCATTCCAAATATGGTTGACATGTCCCTATTATTATTTTTTATTTATTAAATACAGTAATCTATGTCAAAACACTCTATTTTTCTATATTTATAATGTCACCCTTTATATGTTACCACAGATAATAGGACCATAATGATTGTGAATAAACAATGACCTAATTGTTTCATTATAAGTTCAAATCATCTCAAGGATTACATGAATGATTATTTTAAACCCGATATAAGATAATATGTTCCTTAAATGATAGTTATATGTTTTTATTTTTTAAAAACATATCATATATATATATTCATTTATAAATCAAATCATTTATTTTTTTATCTGATAAGATTTTTTTCATTAAAATATTGACTATATTTTATCATTTTTAGTCATATTATTCATTTATATATGTTATTTAATCTATTATAGAAAATAAATTCATAATATCTCTATAATATATCTCATCAAAATAATTTATCATTTTAAGAACTCCACATCCATAGATTTATTTCATGAAAATGAATCAAAACTTATATGCCATGTTTTTAAAATATTAATTATGAGCCCCTAAATCATAGTGAGAAGTAGAGGAGTATGAAATCTCTCTCTAATGGAAACAAGAATTTGTATCCTAGATTGGTGTCATTGTAAATATTTTATATAAAGAATTACTAAAATCATTTAATATTACGTGAGCTTAATGAACAATTCTTAATTATCTTAAAGATATTTCCTCTCAAAAATCCAATCATTTTTGATGGATGAATATTTTTGTTTTTTGATTATTACAATATAAAACTGTATAAAAATTAAATATGAAGAATATTTTTGGTCAAAATATCAATTTAGAATCATTTATAATACTATTTTTGAATTATCCACAAAATCAAAAACATCTAATGATGTAGGAAAAATATCATCATCTCAATTTCGGTAGAACATAAGATTCCACACTAAATGTGGAATTCTATCTCAAAAACCCACAATGGAATAATGAATAAAAGAGTGTATTTCAATCCCATTCACAAATCATCATATTTATTCATATTATAGGGTGATAATTAATATAGTCACAAGAATGTTACATTTAGTAAATATGACTATTAACTAATTCATTTGAACTAAATGTATTTTCAAATTCCATGTTTTGGTTTTTCCAATTTCATAATAAACAAAAAAATACTATATTCTCATCATATTTAAAACACATTACATTTAATAGAAAAAAATTAATATATAAACTAACCATTATATATATTGTTCCCATTGAAGACTCCATTTATTAATGAGTAAAATAATATTTACTGTTCTACCATATAAATGGGCATAAATCGACAACATACAAGAGTAAACTGCTAGAATTATACTTCAAAAGCTTTAAAAATAACAGAGGAAAACATATATAAAAAATTTGATTCCAATATAATGGGAACACCATTTTTATTCATTAACTTTTTTAGATTAATCATCTCAATATTTACATTTTATAAAGCTTCATGTTTCTTATGAAATGATGAAGTAAGAATACATATATGGTATAGTAATGTATTCCAATATCCTGATAAACCAAATACACATCAATTGATTCTACATCAACCTCATTCCATTTTAAGAGTAACATCTGATGAGTACCAAATATATAGTGATGGTTTTGGTCTCCTAAGGTTACAAAAACTATTCACCATATGGAGAGGTTGAAAACTAATATTACGAGATAGTTAAATCAAATGTAAATGTATGTAAGGAAACTCTCAAAAAATTTCCATGAATCAATGGTCATAAATTTTTTTTGGGATGGTAGGACGTTAATGGTGGAAGCCCACACAAATAGAATACCATTCGTAGGATGATCTATCGTAGAGACTCTGCATGATGATTTTTTCAATAATAAAAAAATACATAAACCATAATTGAAAAAATTTAGTTGGAAAGTGTCCCTCACACTCAACTAAAAAGTGTATTGACAATAAAAACAAGTAAAGAAAAAATTTATGTAAAATAATTTTTGCTGACTATCCTTTTTCATTATAATGAGACAATTTTTGAAAAGGATATTTTGGTCAAAAAAATTAATTGTGACCAGACCCTGATGAAGGCTAGAATCTTAAACATTGTTACCAATGAGTGATTATTATGTGTTAATACATTGGTTCATATAATTCATCATGGTTTAAATGGAATGAAGATCAATTTTTATGAATCCATTATGATTGATGAAAGGATGAGCACTTTATTTTAAGATCTCATTTAAGAGGAGCTAAAGTGGTGTAAATATCATGTCATATGAATTCCCCATAGGGTGAAAATTATATTAATTTATTGTTATAATGGATTGAAACATCATAAAACAATATGGTTTAGTATTATTCTTTTTCATATTACCACTACCCATTCATTTGTGTTTCAGGAAAATAAATAACAAATTTACTTATAATAATATTCATTGTAATTGGATAAAATAAGTGATTAGTATTTTCAAATATAAGAATTTGGGTTTCCTTGATCCCTAAGAATATTTTCACCAATGAAAACACTATTACTGAGAAACATAGGGTTTATAATAAAATATTAATTTTGTAAATATTATTATAAAATAAAACTAAATGAGGGATTATCTTAGTGGTGGTGTATTTATATGTTTATACATACTATAAATTTATAATATTAATTCATTAGGTAGTTGGTTATTATTTTTTGTCCTTTACTTAGATATATTTAATTGATCATCAAGAATATTTAATGATATAACCAAAAATATATCATTTTCAGAGACTACAAACATATTTGGTTAAAATTAATTTTTTTAAATGAGGATATATTAAAATATGTTATTTTCAATAATTATTTTCCCAATCATCTTTTGAAATGATAATATATTGTAGTAATGTAAGATGTTTTTTAATAGTTAGAATTCTCATTATATCATAGTAACTATTACATTTCAATTAATTTTTTATTTAAAATTTAAAAGTCAGATAATGATAAAAATATTTTTGAAAAAAAATTATGTTTTATGTTAAAAAATCATATTTATCTTAGTGTATGCATTGATAATTTTCCAATATATAGTATTTTTTGCAAAATAGTGAAAATTTATGTTTTACGAGAACAATTATTTTATGAAATCATTGTTATGGGAACATGATTCAATAATTTATTAAACATTCCAATAAAAAAAATACCATTTTAAATGTAAAAAATTTAATTTTAAAAATTACTTTTAATTTATCAATTTATATTTTACAGTTTATAAACAACTTGTTGGATTTTATCGTTAATTTTTTTTGGACTATGTTCATTAAATGGTTATGTTAGAAGGTATTTTTGGAATTTAGAAGGTTTCAAATGTATAAAAACTCTCACCCCATTATTAATTGAGTTGAATATAGGTTGGAATTCATTTTAGACACACGTGGATTGATTATATAATATAATAACCAATATTTAGTCCTTTTAAAACCACTTGTCATGTATAAATACCACCCATACTCAAATTAATCTCCACTAAAAATCCCATAAGTATGAATTATGATCATTATCTATCTCTATAGATCCTCTAATGTGTCTTCATTTTTTGGAGTTCTCTCTCTCCATGATTTAGGATGTTAATCTCCAATGTAAAGGAACTATCATCTTATTCTATTTAATTCATGCATTTCCATTTTCTTGGTATTATAAATGTTAACATAAAATAATTTTTTGAACATTAAAAATTTCCCATGTAGAAAAAATAGTGTTTTATAAAAGGGACATCTACATTCCCCCTCGTTTTTCATATTTGATATTCTATATTTTATACCATCTTGGTGCTAAAATAATCTCATTAATTTTCCTCATTTTCCGAAAATATTATTATATTATGAAATCCCAATCCTTTTTATCATCTACGATTACTCAAATATATTTCAAAATTATTTATTTACTGAGAATTTACAATTATGAGACCCAAAATCTCTAAATAATATTTAATTATTAAATGCACATGTCTTGAAATATTTATGTACTCGATGACTTTATGTGAAACTTGTTCATGGATTTACATGGGTTATTGATGATATATTTTATTTTGATATACATTTAAGTCATGAAAATATAAATATTTTGTGTGTGCCCTGATACTTATATAATTCATTGGATAAAGAATTAATCTACTGATCTTACATGTGTTATGATACCTTGGTGAATAACCTTGGTAATTATCATTTAAGAAAAAATGTTTATATTAATATGAATTTATTATTTTTTATAACAACACATATTTGTTATATATAAATAAATTATTATTTTTATTATATCATGATATGTGTCATGTTTTATACATTAGGTTAATTCATGTTCCATTTCATTCATTTTTTCCCAATTCGTCATTATGATCTCCCTGTTAATTTGATAAATTTACCCCAAAATCCATATGATGAGAGGTTATCTAGGATGGGATAATATAATATCCATTAAAGATATTTTAAAATTTAATTTATTATTTATATGAGGTAAATTTTCATTTATGTCATATGTACCTTGTCTCTAAGGAACTAAACCAAAAGTTAACATTCAAAGTTATCAATGTAATATTTTGTTAAAAAAATATGTTCAATGTCATCTATTAAAAACTCATTCCTTCTTATAAAATTACAAAAAACTTATAATACCACGTTTTAATCATAACTACATGGATTTTATGATATTTTAACATGACAAAAATACTTCCATAGCTCTATAATGTAACAAGTTGATTCATAAAAAATGGAAAGCTTCATAGCTCAACATTATTCATATAAATTATGAAATTTAAAAATCTCTATGTTCAAATAATATGATTCCAAATGATAAATATATTTACTCATAACATTCAAAATATTACCAATTTTTTAAAATAATTTCTCTAAAAATCCTTATTAGCTTATAATATTTCTCCATACATGTCTAGAAAAAGAGAATCAGTTTCCCTGATTTTAATAAGAATCCTTAAGGTGTATCACATAAGAATATTTGTTAATGATTAATCTCATTATGAAATATATCCCAAATAATAAAAACACAAGTATTAATATTTAAAAACATGGAACATTCCTATAATCATAAATGCATGAAAAATCCTTGATTGCAAACTCAATAACTTGATAAAAAATAAAAATAAATGCATTTATATTAGTAAACTGCCAAGTATTTGAAATTCATAATGATGTAAAAAATATTTAAAGATTAAATTATCTTACATAGGAAGGATCAAATTAATTATTCATCCATTCATATAGTTACTAGTTTATTGTAAAAATTATTTGAATTTAATAGAGATGTTGAAAACATTTGGAATGGAACAGTTGAATAGATATCAATATAATTTATTAATTAAATCTCATTATTAATAACATTTATGAAATGAATTACATAAAAATAACATAATTATATATTATAATCATTAATAATAAGTAAATTGGACATTTATTGTTTAAAAACAAAATCTTTTTCTCCTGAAAGTAGCCCATATTTAAACAATTTATTATTAATTCCAACATCAAATATTTAAATAACATTTACCTTAATCTATAATGTATCCACAAAAACTCATGGGACAAAAAAAAATTTATTATTATAAAAATATATATTATAAAAATATTATAATGACTTCATTAGAGAAAAATATTTATACCACGCTATAAAAGTCATTTTTTGAATCACTATAGTTTTTATCATCATTAGTCAAAGAGAATATATCAATATCACTAACACCATTACTAAAAAATTGAAATATATTTATTCCACTAAATTATTATCATGATAAAATAATTGAATTTTTTTATTAATAATTTTATCCTGTTAAAAACTTCTACAAAATCTAGTACTATTGAATTTATTTAGTTAGAATTAATTTTATATGTAGAATATGAATCAATCGTGTTATTTTTTTTATATAGTTGAAGTTTTTTCCAGTAATCTATCATGTCATATATGTATACCCATGTAATCCTAAATCCCAATAAAAAATATTATTGTTTTATTTGGGTCCCGCCAAACTACATCTAATAATGTAAACATTGCACATACACGACAGTACACAAGCTGTTTAATTACGAAATTATAATAATATCTAAAAAATAAATTGTGAATTTTATAATAATAATAGAATCATATGACCCAACTAATGTAAATTATACACTAATACATCCTAGTGATGTAAAAATTATTTTATAATATGCCTCATGATAAAATTCTAATCATTCCACATAACCAAAATTAAAAAATTAATCATTATTTTAATTCCTTTTCATTTTCATAATTGTATTCACATGAGTCTAGGGGTATTAATTTTCATAGTTCCCTATATCTTTATAGTTTAAACATTTAACATTTGAATTTTCCCTCTTACCCATGAATTCATGCAGTTGATGTACTTTCATATGACACTTATAGAAAACTATGATTCACTTTATGAAATAAGCGGGTGTTTCCTTCCACAATTAATACATATAGAGAGATCACTCCATCCCATCTTCCCCATATCAATTTTTTTCAGCCTCTTATTATCCTGTTTCCTTTAAAAGCTATATTTATTATAGATTTATTTATCTATCATGGTATAAAAAGATACTACGTCCTCATATTATGTGAGTATTTGAGAGGCCAGTTCACTTAAAAGTATTTTCTTAATTATATCAAAGAAATATGAAATATTTCTATTCGGATTATTCTCATATTTAGTACCATGACTTTTTGACATCAAAAATTTTCTTTATACATGGAAGGTTTTAATTTTCATTTTTTCTCTAACTCAAGAATTATCACTCTATATATTCTCATTTCCCAAGAATAAAATATGTTTCCAAAAAACACACTTAAAATAATTCCATTACATATTTGTGATTTCCCACTCATACTTGTTATTTTAGATTAATGACCATCATTGATATTCATATCCAGAGAGATGATAAAATTTTATCACATAATTCTCCCATTTATTACTTCCAGGAATCAGATTTATCATCTCTATATAAATTATCCATTAATCCTCTACAAAATTGTTTTTATTTTAATTTAGTGATAGGGGATTTTAATGCATGAAGCGGTATAACATTTTTACACCATATGGTGGATCAATGAGATACTGTATATGGGAATGGTTATATCTCATAACTTAATTTGGTTACCCAAATATGGTTATAATGAATTTAGATATGGCTCCAAATATAGATTTATTTGCTTTCCTAATATGGAAATATTTACATGGATTACTTGAATTAGTGAATTTAACATTTATTTTTCTAGGATCCATTTCAAAATAAAGGAATACACTATATTAGATCATAAAATTATGAGAAACAACTAATAATACTAAAACCTGTGAATAAATTATCATAAATTGGAAAAAAAATTCATTTCTAATATCATCACCATAATCATGATTTCATTGGGATTGTATTCAAGGAATAAAAAATATTAAATTCTTCATAATGTTTTTTAAAAAAATGTTGATTATTGAAAAATATATATTCTAGGAGGGTCGAACCATGTGTTCATTATAGAGAGTTGTGTACGAGGAATTACTCTATTCAACACCAATATTTCATTTTTGGACTTATTTCCCATAGGTAGAACTATTCTAGATCCAATTCCAATTTTAGTGTTTATATGGGGCATACTCCTATGAAAACAATATAATGTATACCTTAACAAAACGTTAATATTTTATCCCATACATAGAATTATCCTCAAACATAATCATAGGGTAATTTTATTTAATCTGTGATTTCCGAAATATAGTTCCCATGATTTCAACTAGACATCTACTAATACCAACTGCAAAGACCCTGACCCTAGTATCCTAGATTCTATGGTTACATCATTAAATTGTAACTAGATTCAAGGAATTATTTCTCTAAGGATTGAATAAGATAGTATTATTTGTAAATTAGACACATAAATGGATCACATTTTGTAATTTAAAACATGAAATAAAACATATTAATTTTTATCATTACACAATTATCCACATTTTATTCCCTTTCATACCAATCATAATACATTTTTGGGCATCTTGGAAAAAGTAAAAATAAGAAAGGGGTGATATAAAATGCTCAGAAAGGGTATACATACAGCCTAAGCTATCCTAAATACATAAAGAATACTCTATATTAATATTTAAGTACATAAAACCACAATCCATTTAATCAACAACATGAGAATAATATGCCTAAAATGAATGGTTTTTAAATTATACCATTCAAATAATGACATGATATTGAATCATATATATGAATATTATAACTACTAGAATAATCAAATGTACATAAAAATATAATATATTAATTAAGGAAATCATAATGTCTAACATCATAACAATATCATCATGTAATCAGTATAAAAAATCATACATAATTGGTAATGAACTCAGCCAAATACCAAAACTACATTGACAAATGATTTATACTGATACATCGAGGGGCTATATTTTCCCCCAAAAATTATATACAAAGTCCAATTCATTCCATATATGATAGGGTTGAAACATAATCAATTAATGTTTTCATTTTAATTAATAATCGTATAATATGTTAATAATTACTCAAATCAATAATCATACCCATAAACCATTATAAGTAATATGGTGAATTGCATCAAAAGAGTCCATACAAAGTAAAACTAACAATAAAACATCTAGAAATATATTAAGGATACTGTAATTAAGAAATATCCCAAGTGGATCAATAGTTGAGAAAGGATTTTTGACCTTATTGAATATGAATTCCATTAAGATATCATTTAAAACATCCAAAATAAAAATAACTATTCTATATTTAAAATAATATTTTCAAAATTAAATGATTATAAAATATTTTAAAAATAATTATCATTAAAACTGAAATTTTAAACTATTTAGGTGAATTTTTAAAACATTTATTTCCCAAGAAGGTGGAAAATTATGTTCATTTGATTCAAAATAATACAATTATTCATTTATCATGTTTTATAAAAGCCAAAAGACATAGATTTGAAAAAGAAATGAAGAATTTTTTAAAATAATGTTTTAAAATGTAAAAAACTTAAAACATTTCATTAGTAATTCAGTTTGATAATGTTAAAAATATTTTTTAAAATAATTTTAGAAAATTTGGATTTGGATGAAAAAAGTAGATTTTACAAAAAGATAAATAATAGTTCCTTTTCTTAAAAACATTTTCTGAATCATTTCAAGTTGAAAAGAGTGAAAATTGTTCTATTATACGAAATGTTCATGAAAAAATATTGGATATGAAAATATATTATATTTAATACTGAAATATCAAAAAATTCCCCTAAGGGAGACTTAATCATAAACAATCACGAATAATTTTAATATTGTGAAATAAACCCTTACCACTTGTGTTAACTTTTGAATAGAAATACCCATAAAAGTAATAACTTCTAATGAAAAATTAAATAACATAATGATAAAATTAATAATGAAACCACATATGAAAGGGGTATTATATACATCATAAAAAATAAGTTAGGTTCAAGCATTAAAATAGTCCTTAAAGGAGTGAAAATGACATGAAGTCCATTACCTCATGTTCGAATTCCTTCATAGCATTTAGAACATTTTATAAAATAAATATAGGTGAATTTAAATAATTTTAAAAAATAAAATATATATATATCACCAATTAAATATTTACTTATGAACTTTTATTACCAATTTATTAAATATTTTTTTTAAAATCACATTTCGAGTAATAAATGCCTTGTTATTCAGATATGTTTTGATTTAGTGGTCCTGATCCATGTAATTTAATCAGAGATTCATCATATTAGGAATTTCAAACCTGATTGTAATATCATTTATATTATATATATATATAAAAATTCAGAGTCATCCATAAAACTTATGTAATAAAAATTGTCTTACCACGTTCCATGAGACTGTAGGTCGTACGTATGCATGAACGTTGTATTAATTTTTCATTGAATGATGGAATAAAAGAATGTTATATAATAATTCTACATTAATCAATAGTTATCATATCATATGTATCATATATAATCATTTAATAAATCATTATTTTCATCTAATAAAAATACAAATGAAAAACACATGATATCAGTTTGTCAAGCTATCGTATGCTGTACACATGAGTGATTTTATTATTTTCTGATTTGTATTAAGGTTAGAAGTAATATGTGATATTATATTTCAATAAATTTATTTCTTATGTAATTATATTTTATATTATTTAACATTACCCCCACTATATTGCTTATAAATAGTATTTCAAAAATGAATCACATTTCTTCAACATGAGGATATTTGTCGTACAGAAGAGAGATAATATTGTATCCCCCATATAATGGAATGAAATAAGGAATATGATATATCATAATTAGATATGTAAAATTCTTTTTAAAATATCACATATATATATACATTAAATAAATTAATTTAAACATCCTTATGGTGTAGTGATGGAAAATGAACTATGTCAGTTTGTAAAGCGATTTTCCTCCATAATCAGGATCAATAGTTTTGTTTCCTATTTGAATGAAGGGAAAATGTATACAGGTGATGATTATAAAATACTAAAAACTCATTTATATAGGATAATAGTTTTTAAATGGTAATTATTTGTTATTAATTGAATTATGTGGAATATGATATAAAATAAAATAATCGGTTAATAACATTTCTTATTCTTTAAAAAAT
The DNA here is from genome assembly GCA_963277665.1 of Viscum album. NCBI lineage: Eukaryota > Viridiplantae > Streptophyta > Magnoliopsida > Santalales > Viscaceae > Viscum > Viscum album. The sequence continues at coordinate 459,345,006 of OY728167.1, read as the reverse complement.
TCTTTTGGATTGCAAGAAAAGCCACCATATGGTGGAATTAAGATCAAAACAGGACCACTAGGATGTTCATATATAAAAAAGGTATTCATTTTTGAAGATATTTTCTGGAAAAAAAGTAATATGGGAATGTGAAGAGGAAATGAGAGTGCATGGTTGTTTATAATTGTGTGGACATGGAACAAATTGAAATTTTGAAAATTAAAATGTTTGTCGTTGTTTTTATCCATAAAATGCTACCAAATGAACCCTTACCATTCATATAATAGATAAGTTTAATATACAGAATTCTAGTACATTTTTTAAAACCTATTAGGTTATTTATACCCTTATCGTTTTTGTTAAACCCTGGTAAACCTTTTTTCACCTTAGCCGTATTAATTATTTTTTACTATTTTCACTATTAATATTGGTAAATATTTAACGAGAAAATATTAGATAATATGAATTAAGAAAATTATAAATATGAAATCCATTTTTCCAAATACCATTCAAATAAGTAGAAAAGTTTAATTTAAAATTAATCTCAGAAATGTAATGATAATGAAATTTTCCAACAAGAAACTTTCTTAGTTTTATAAATTATTAACCTAAAAATTATGATTAAAATTTTTTAGATTGAAGTAAAAAATGTGAGCATATATAAATTAAATTATTTTACTTTTAAATCTACCCTAATATAGTTATTATGATTTTAAATTCTTGAAAATAAATTAAATTTCCAAATAAAAATATGAATTTTTTTATTATTCATCAAGAAATTTATCATGTGATGATATTTTCAAAAATAAAAAACTAAGGTAATTTCTACATGATTATTTAAAAATTAAATAATATCTTTTAAAAATAATTTTTTAAAAAATTTTGTAATTCATTTTCAATTATATATAAAAATTACAACTAAACAGCCTTTTATAAAAATATTGTTTTTCAGAAAATTTTTATTTTTCAATAAATAAATATTATTTTATTTATTATAAATAGATAACCAATGATTTTATATATACATGTGTGAACCATATAATTATAATATGTTATTTTTTCCTATTCATATCCATGAACATAATAGCGTGGTTATAATGGTCATATTAATATAATAATACATTAAAAATGTATTACAATTATCTTGAATTCGGTGTTCTACGTATCAAAATCTATTAAATATATTTATTTAAATATATTATAAATAATCATGGAGTTTTTTATCTCATACAATAAAATATATTTATTTTAATAGAAATATATTTTAAATTCACAGGGTGTTACATTATCTTTTTTACTTTTCATAATCTATTAATATATTTAGTCCATATTACCTATTGGATGATATAAATCCATAAAAATGTCATATTTTTCCAACATATACCAATTCCTTGAAGATCTTACCTATAGTCTTGATCAATTCCTCCACTAATATTATATTAGTGTAATCACTAATGAATTATGGTTATTTAATTACAATGGGATCTAATGTGTTAGAGACTTATTGAGGGGAAAATCCATTCTCAATATAAACAAGGTTATTTTTCATATCATGAGTTAATTTTACAAAAATAGTAATAAATTTCATACTAATGTGGTTATATCAATTATCCTTGTCATTAATATAATTTAAATTTTTACCTTGGTTATTCTCATGGATACTATAAGTTATTATATGAACCATCATGTAATATATACAAGAACATAATTTTAAATTCTATAAACTATTAATGTTTGAAATAAGATATATATACAAATACATATCACGTAACCCAAAAATTACATCATATTTATTTTAATTAATTTTCCAATAAAACATATTCAATAGTATATTTAACTACACAAACATACTTTGTATTTCTATAAAAAAATTAGGAAAAAACATAAAATAAAAAATTTAGGATTAAACAATTTGACTCTTCCATGACCACCCATGACTCACTATTGAGATTATAAATGGAATCCCAAACCACTAATGATTTAGTTATGTTTAGATGAGTGTCATCAAGTGTTTAAGGACACATATGAAATATTTTTAACTTTTTACTTTAATGTGAATTAATAATATATGAAAAATCCATTAATTTCCTAAAAAAATAAAAAACATGTAGTGTATCATAAATGAATCAAAAATTTACATATAATCTTTTGAAAATTAATTACTATGTGACTAAAGGTAACGTTAAATAATTTGGGTTGACCTAATGATTCCCTGGGGCTTCATCCTATTTAATCCTATAATTTTATTAAAAAATTATATAATAGGGATTTGTATAAAATACTTTATAGTATTCCTCCATAAAACTATAAACTATAATTTTGTGTAAAACATGAACTTTTCTCACATAATGTAAATTAATGAATGTGAATATAAAAATCTATTCATTGAAAATGAAAATCACTTGAATGTTAACAGAAAATAATTTAAAAAAAATATAAAAAACACACATACATAGATATGTTTCAAAATAATATAGTATAGTATAAAAAAGGGTTACTTAATACAAATTCCTTTTATGAAAGTTTTTATCCTTTTAGATTTAGATCAAATAAAATTCCATGTTACTAAATTTTCATACTTCTGAAAAAATCATCTAAAATTTCACCACAAATAGAAATTTTGGATTAAAAATTGTCCAATACCATTATTGGTGAATTTTTAGGTATTTTTGAACATGCACCACCACTTTAATATCAATAATAATTTTTAGATACACTCATATGCCAAACTATTTATACAAATTATTTGAACATCCAATATAAAAATAATCCTCTATAATAACCCTAAAAATATAAAACAATATCAAAGAAATATTTCTCATATAATAAGTTTGGTAATATAGATTAATACACCCATAATATATAATAAATTGTTTTTTTCCTTTTAATACATCTGATGGCTTACCAAAATACTCAAAATTCAATCTCAATAGATATAATATACAAAAAGGAGTAACCACATAATGAACCATTAGTGGGATATATATCCATATATATATATAATCAGAAATACAGATCACCACTTAATTATAATATTATTTTATTTTCTCAACATAAAATTCTTATTAACTTTTGTGTCGTAATTAAAAAAGTCCATTCCAAATATTTTTTTGTATTTGATAGCCTAAAACATAATTTTAATCATATAAAAAATTAAAATATAATCCTCAAAAATTAAAAATATATAATGTCCATATTGTGAAACTATCATCCATGTTCTTTAATACAGTCCATGCCAGTGATCAATAAAGGATAATGATTAGAGTAGCATTATTTTCTCATGAAACGTATGCTACCCTTGTGAATAAGATAAATTAAAATTAGTTTGTGGAATAAAAAACTTAAAATTTGTCAATGATACTATAATTAAATATTACTAAGGATTAATACACCATTTTGTGTGTAAATTCATCAAAAAAATATTAAAATTATTTTCAGAAGACATTTCCAAAAAACCAAAGGATTATGGTAACATAGGTGAGAATGTGTTAAATATTGTTTTGTATCATCTGAAAAAATAAATGAATCAGAACTACATTATGATAAAAAAATGGGGTCAATGATTTGTTTAATAAATTTCATTATTACCAATATCCTATATAAGTACATTAAATAAAAAAATTAAACTAATGATTTCACCCATGTATTCACCTAGAATAAAGAAAAAAACAATATTTCCATTTTCTTAGTAAATAATAATCCTCAAAATTCCCCATATCCTTAAGATATAAGATAGTAACCCTTTATTTTATAATATATGAATTATATATTATTCTTTATGATTTAAATATTTATAATTTTCTTTACCTATATTTAACTCCATAATTGATTATAATAATTTGATTTATATGGCTTGAGATGTGTTTTAGTGGTATTAACCACTAGCCTCCAAAACCAAATGACTTGGGTTCGGTTCCTTGTATCCTATGGAGGTATGTATATGTCATGATGTAAAAGGAGATGGAGGTAGGATATGATGTAGGATAATGGTAGTGTGGGCTGACATAGCCACATTGACATAGGTAGGCTGATGCAAGCATTGGGAAAATCCAATTTAATTCTTATGTAGTGCAGGGCATATGTGAAATAAAATTGGACATCATTAACAATGGACCATTGGTACATTAATCATAAATCGATGGCTGATTGGATGGGTTATAATTAGGTGGCTATTATTTATATGTACATCACCTGTGTGGGTGTGTTTATTTGGATTGTGGCCCAAATAACCTATCTATTAATATTTAATCAATGATCATAAATAAAAATGTTTTCTAATCCATATAAATCATTATAATATTAATAATGAGATATAATTATTGACTAAAATAATGAGGAAAACAAGATCTGCGCTTATTTAAACTAAAATAACACACCTCCATCATAAAATCAAAATATATATATAAATGCTTGCGAAAAATCTATAAATCCAATTATTTAATTTACGCCATGATATTATTAATATGATTATCCATATAAATAATATTTTAAAAATAATCCCTTCTCTTCTATCATCTTTTCATACCGCTATGCATCAAAAATAAAAGAATGTAGTTGGGAATAAACATAATTAAAAAATTGAAATTTATATAAAAATAAAATAATATATATATATTTATATATTTATTTAATTTTCCAATAATATATAAATATTCATCCGTATGGTAGATACTCAATTCCATGATCAATTTCAGATTTTAAATTTTATTCCAAGACCTTTTACATTTCCAAAATAAACATTTTTCATTTTAATCATAACGGTCGAAATTAACACTATATTTATTAATAAAAAATAAACAACTTTTAGTTTTGATATATTACCAAAAAATCAATTTTTTCATTATTATATATAGATATTTGATAAAAAAATTAAAAATTAAAAAAATCAGTTTACATAATTCTATTGTGGAATATTATATATTCTTAAAAAATAAGTAAATAAAAAGGGAAAAAATAGAAAAACTCTATGTAGTAAATGGTACATTGAAAATATTAATATCATGTAATTTATTAAAATCCCCCATAACACCATAGGACTCATACTAATGTATGACTATACTGTATAGAACATCATCTATACAATCTAAAATACATAGATTATTCTCTTCCTAGATATTACTCCCCAAAATACCAACATTGATATAGTTCTTAAAGCGATAATTTCAATTGATGTAATTTCATATGTAAGAAACATGGAAAATAAAAGGAATTTTATCCACATATGGCAGAATAAATAATCAATAAGGATCCTCACTAACCCCCTCCAGTATATAAAAACTAAAATGAATCTCTTTGAAATGGTATTTCTACATCTAATGATACATTATACATGCATTGTGGAAAGTCAGGGAAATGTTTAAACTAACAATAAAATCTACATAGTCTATAGATCATGTGATGATATATATATTTTTCTAACTTTTAATATTCATCATACACTCCTGAAACATGTGTACCAAAATTAATGAACTTTTTTTATGTTTTCTTACTTTAGAAAATTCCTTTTTATTTGGTTAATGGGAATCAATTCTCCTATAAAGAAAAAATCATATAAAAACAAAAAAACACATGAATTTAAATGGTTCAATATTAAATAAATGTTATTAGTCCATAGCTTGTTTAGGAAGTAATAAAAGACCACACACCAACTAGATAAAAGTATTTCTTATATCTTACATTGATAATAGTGTATCTATCAATCAGACAAAACTATATTCATTAGATATATCATCTGATCCTCCTATTGATAATACTAAATAATAATATTTTTCAACAATAATCAGAACAATCGCCAATAGACTTCAACATTATCATTAGGATGGAAATAATTTATTCACACATTATTAAATGTACGTTCTTATCCCTCATAACATTTATATATATTAGTGAGTAAGAACTGATTTACAGATTTATCTGCCCAAACATGTGTACTGATGACTTATATATATGGTAGGAGTGCTTCAGATTCCCTTATTCCAGCCAATCATTATAATTACCTATTTATATTTTCCCAAAAAATAATATGACACTACCCTAACTTCTACAAGAAATATCATAACCTCTTATAATTGTCATTCTAATATAAACTTATCTATACCCATAGTTCGAAACATATTTTTCTTTTTCTATTATGTCTGATTCATATTATGCTGGAACAAAAATTATTCACCAATTCACCAAATATTAATAATATTATATACATAGATCAACTACATCCTCATTATATATGATTCATTTATCTGATGATTATGGGAGGAATTATTTTTCTAAATTTTTAGTTCTTAATCAAAAATTTAATATCCTTCTCAAACCATTAAATGTCTTACCAACACAAATATTCCTAATAGATGGGTCTTATGACAACATCATTGGAAAATTTGAGGAAAATATAGCATAAAAAATTATCTTAAATCATCATTAAATATCAGTTAGAAACCTGGAATTCACTTTAGGATAGAATGTCATTTAATGGTATGTTCTGTATCAACACATTCCTTGACTTTACTAAAACAATGTAATGAACATTGAATTATTCATTCAGTATTTAGTTGTTTGAACTTCTCCCTTTAGTAAACTCATATGTTTTTCCTTGTCGAGAAAACTTCTATATGATAAAGAGCATACTTTTCTACCTAGAAACTCTTAAAATTTTCTTCTCTCATTGATCTTTGAGATCTATGAACACGTTATTTAATTCCTCAATACACCCTTTGTTCAATGGACTAGGTATTGAATCCATTGTCCAATATATTTATTCTAAAACGTTTATACATTAAAAGTTCTTGTGAATATCCATTTGATAATAGTTAATAAAAGAAATACTATATTAAAAATAAATTGGAAACATTTACCTGATTTTTTTAAACTTATATTACATATAGTTCAACTTTAATAACATTCATATCTTAATACCATTATTTATTTCTAATGTGTGATAAAATTTTCAGAAATCATTTTGTAATTAAGAATCCTATTTTGGTAATTTTGATACTTTAAAAAAATCATCTCAAAAAATAATTTTATGGGACTTGGTCAATAATCATATATCTAAATCACTCACCTCCAGGATGAAGGATCACCTTCATACATCAAACACCATTTTCCTAAATCCTAAACACATTTTTAAAAAATTATTCTTAATACCTTTAACAACAACAAAAACACCTTATTTACATTAAGGAACTTCATTATCTAATAGGGAAACTAATATAATATTAAAAACATTTATTATCACACTCCATATGATTACATCAATCAGTCAGAATCACTTGTCTCTACCAAAAACATTATATATATATAATATTTATATGGTAGGCTCAAACATTTTAATGTGATTTATGTAAAATAACAAAAAATATATATAATAAAAATAATATTATTCATATCCAAGTATTTAACAGGACAAACACCCACAAAATATCTTTGTCTCATCATTCTCCCACTTGAAACATATTTTTCGTAAAGAAAAATAAATATCTCAGAATTTTAAACTCATGAAATGGATTACAATCTAATAATTCTAAGCTGATATGAGAGTACTCTGTGTAGCGGAAAAATCATTAAATGAAAATAAAATTCATTAATTAAATAATTGATTATTTTTTTCAACATATTCCATTCCAAAATCATCATAACCAAGATACATAATAAAATGTTTTACGAAAAACTCCAAAAATGTTTTAAAAAAGTTCACACATGCTCAAATCATAGAATGTCCATTTTAAAGCCCCGTTAAATATATTCTCTTTCAAGAAAACACATTCTGATTGATATATTTGTGTTATATATTTTATCCCCCATTGTTATGAAACTCAAATGTCAAGATGTGATTGGGGAAGAAATTTTCATACATTATTAGTTAAGAGAGTCAGTTTGTAAACCCATGATCAACCTTAGATTTTGAAATTTTTTCTTCTAAAATAGTTTAGTGGATATTTTCGTAAATTTATATATTCTCATAAAAGATATAGAATAAATTTTTTATCATAAATCTCCATTAATGAAGTTATTTTTTATAATAATTTTATTCAATATAGAAAATTTCATTGGATACTTAGGGATATTTATATCAAAATGATTATCATAGGCCAGGAGAAGGTGAAACCTCACATCAACAAAAATAATAATAACGATTTTTCATAAATATTAATTGATTCATAGAATTAAAAAAGATAAATATATACATTCTAGTGTAATATGTGTTACTAAATCATGTTTCTCTATACTCCATATTACACAAAATTCTACAAAAAATAACCCACTAGATGTCGATCTTCTATTATCGACATCCTACACAATATGCACCAGTATAACCAAAACATTCAATCATATTTATGTTTTTATATTTCAACATAAAATCAATTTTTCCTATAAAATATCTATGCATTATTTTTATATCCATAATATGATATTTTTTATGTGATCATTAATATCCATAAAAAGTTTAACAATATAAAATAAATATGACCATGAATCTAAATGATATAATAATAATGCATTAATCAATATAAACTCTATAGGATCAAAATCCATTCCTTTCCCATACTTTTCCAAATATTTTACGCTCTTAAAATTGTGTTAAAATGGGGTTTGAATCTTCTATTAAATATTTCATCCTAAGTTCCTTTGTATATATATCTTGAGAAAGGAATATTTTCCTTTGGTTTTGATAAATGTGTTATCAAATAAAGTATATCATTTCTCTATGAATTTGTAATGTCCCGACCCCAGTTGCCCAGAGGCGGTTCATTATTACATAACATTGGCATGATCACAAGAAAGATCAAGTCTCGAAAGACCGATTAGTTTAGTAGCCTTGGAATAACTAGATACATTCATAATGTTTACATTACATCATAAAGTGAAAACAACTACAACAACATCTTGTCTTCATATCCCCTCATACTATCCCTGCAGGTCATTCATAAAATAATTCATCACATCCTGGGAAAAATAAAACATTGAAAGAGGTGATCTCAGATGCTCAGTAAGGATAACAATATAGCGGAAACATTCATAAATAAAAATAAACATTTAAGGAAATGTATAACTAAAACAAAAGCCTTTTGAACTTGAACTTCATAATAATATGGAAAAGATAAAATGATATAATTCCATTCACTTAATCACATGGATATTCTACTAGTAGAATAATCACATGCAATATCAATAACCACTTCCATAATGATGGAATGCATAATGCCAGACTATCATAACCAAATAGCCAAGGCCCAATGCCAAGACTACAAATAATATTTTGTCAAGTCCATATGCCAAGACACTAGTTTGTCTCATGAGACCTACCGATGCATCGAGTAGCTATAGCGGGCTCCACCCATCACATATTAAGTCCAATTCATTCCTCATATGAACATGTTTAAACATAACATAAACATTCATATTAAAACTAGCATACGAAATGTCAATACTTTCACCATAAACCATGAATGGTATAAAAATAACACATCCATAGTCAAACATATCACAAAACCTTCAATAGAATATGGATGTTTTTTCATAACAAATCAACTTCAAATAATCCTAAAATTCATCAAAACATGTTGACATAGATGAAATCAAAACTGTTTGAGAGAAATATATCTTTTTTTATAAATCATTTAAAAGTCACATAATTATAAAATAAAACATTTAATTTGAAAATATTCTTATAATCTTGTAAGGGAAGAATCAATTATTTTATAACGGCGAAATATAGCCGCACCCGCTGTATAGGTTAAAAAAACATTCTTACCTTAATTCTGTCGAAAAGGATAAAAAGCACCTTGTTTGGAAAATGATGGAATGATTCATTTATAAACCACTTATAAAAAGTCAAAAAAGGGTATAAATTACTTTAACCCATATTCTTGTAAATTTTAAAAATGTTTTGAAATAAATTTTTAAGTAACATGGATGTGGATGATAAAGAAATCCCAGTAGATTATTACGTATAAACAACCTCGGATAATGAAGAGATTGCGAAATAAAACCTTACCTTGTACTTTTCCATGGTTGGGGGTAGGTTAACCTCCTTTATAATTGTAAAATAATTGTTATTAAATTATAAAAGAATCATATACATTAATATTATATCATATATGATCTTTTATCATTGATTTGATAATAATATCTTAGTATTATCGTTGTTTCGGGTGTTAACTTACTCGTTTTCTTTTATATGTTTTGTTATGTAAGTCGCTTTTGTCATGGATAGGTTGTATCTTATTCCTTTCCAGAATTATATCATGTCCCTAGATACTATTATTAATCATCAATTGAGAATTAGACTTGAGTGGATATGATGGAGAATGAATCTCATCGCGTTCGTGGAGACGGTTGTCCGTATGTACGCACGAGCGACAATATCATTCGTTTGATATTAAAATAATATATAATTGGATGATATATAATATATAAAGAATCATTATCATGTTATATTTCTTATTTAAATGAATTACACATCATTATTATACCCATCCAAATAATAATATATTGAATAACAATTACACCATGACATGGAGACGGTAAGTCGTACGTACGCGCGTATGGTGACATGTCATTTAAAGGATGGATGGAATACTATATATGGTTGAACCATAATTATAATAATATCAAATTATATAGGAGATAATGGATTTATTATTTTAGAATGGAAATAACAATGAAAGAAGAAGTTGAAGAAGAAATGAATTTGAAAAGGGGTTGTGAAAAAATAACCTCTTCTTCGGGTTCTTCCTTTTGATTTGATCAAAAGTGCTCCTTAGGTTGGCTTTATGATCAAAATAATTCCTCTAGGTTGAAGTGAGGGAAGTTTGGAGTGTATTTGAGCAGTTTTTGGCCGATCCAAAATTCTTTTAATGTGTGAATTAGTGAGAAGGGGGAGTGCCCTTTTATAAGAGGGGTGAGGGGCACCTTTGGAAAAGCTAGAATTATTATTTTATAATAAATTCATATTCGGTTTCTAATGGCTCAAAAGTGTATTATTTAAAGTTTAATGTGGGGATGGGTCGAAATCCACTCTTCAAATAGAATTTAGACAGGTTTGGGTCATTATATTAACCTTATCTTTTAGTTTTAACTCTCAGTTAATTAATTTTACACTTACCATGTAACTTGGTATTTTTATATTATATAGTTTATAAACATACTATATACCTCCAAGCAACCCCCAAGTGGTCCATTAATGATACACCTATCATGATATATGTATCTTGTCTGAACCTTATATTTTTAGGAATTTAATATCAAATAATAATAAAATATTTGTTTTAAAAACTCTTTTATGTCAATTTTGACACCATTGGATATTTTGTTTTTGATAATTTCATAACAGCATTATTAATTCGAAATAAATTTATATAACCAATCATAATTTGTCATATTAACCTAGAAAATTATTGGAATACATAAACATTCTTCAACTACATTTACTTTGATATTTATAATATCAATTATTTTAATATTTCATTAATTAGGTAATTACTGCATCACCATTGTGTCAAAAATAAATTAAATTATTTAGTGTCTAAAAATTATTAATAAATTAAAATTATTTATTAAATATTTTTTTATTTTTAAAGAATATTTAAAATCTAATTTTTCTTATGTATAACCCTATATAAAAAATGTTTTAGTAAATAAACTTTGATTTTAACTCTTTTAACTCTTCTTTGAATTAAATAATAATAAATGTCCTGATCTAATCCAAGTGGACCTAAATGATAATATTTTATTCCTAAAGTTGTTTTTGGTCTATATACACTTGTCTAATAGAATTAGGACATGTGTTAGGGTAATATTAATATCATTTTTACCCTTAATTACCTAATTTACTTTTAACCGTGGTAAATAAAAGTAAAAAGTTACTAGTCACCAAAAATTATTTTCATATCATTGAACCAAATTTTACTCCTTGATATTAACCGTGTCTCTCAGATTTTAGAAATTCCACTCAGAAAAGTGGTAAAATTAAGTTTTATGTGAATTTCCAAACTCTCCAAGGAGGTGGGTAAAAGACGGTGAAAAGTTCAATAAAATTTTTATATATCTAAAATTATTCTAAACGAAGTTCAATGAATTACATTGAACTTATATAGAAATTATTTATCTATTTTGACCTTAATTAATTTTAAATAAAATAAATAATTATTTAAATAAAAAGTCGGTTTTAACCAATAACTTAGTATTTTTCACTATTCATCAAAAATTGAATTTTTCAGAAAAATACGAAAAATTCACCCTAGGCTAATTTTGATATTCCGAATTCAAAAATGAAGTCCCTTTTGAAAGATAAAATTTATAAAATTTCAAATAGTGGGTATTACTATTCATAACAGCTATTTTGATTGGTTTTGGTGTGTTAGAACTCGATGTTGCGTACAACACACGCTATCGCATTCTTCAAAGAGAAGCGTACCATAGAAGTTTGGGGTGTTACATTCTCCCCTCCTTCAATAAATTTCATCCTCACAATTTGAAATTGTTTTTCGAAAATAAAATGTTGAAAATAGAAAATAACTTTGTGGAAAACTCATATCGTAAATAGGGTTATTAAAATTTAGTTTTAATAAGAGGGAAATTGAAATGAGAATGTCACCACCAAATTAGGGTTTCGAATAGGATAATATTGGTGGCAATTATAGACATGTAATTAGAGGAAAAATGTAAATATTTAGAGGGAGTGATTTAGATCATCAATCACAAACAAGTGTAAAATTGAGGGCCTCAAATCCATCAATCTATGATGATTTAAAATATCATCAGTTCAAAAAATCATAAGTTATTAGGATAACACATTTTTTGGTTTTAATATACCATCCCTAAAGTTTAATAATTAATTTCTTCATAGAATAAGTAATATATATATATATATATATACATGACAGGTAGAGTTTCATCCTTCAACTAATTTCTACCACAAACTCATCTTTCACCCCTAAAGACAACAGAATTCAAAAATATTATATTTATCTTAATCATATAAGATTCTAAATGTTAACACACATACCATTATAATGATGAAAAATATTTTGTAATAACCAGGGACTTCTTGTAGGTTAGTGGTAGGTAATAAAGGGTTGTCGCAATATGGTTGTGGGTTCGATTCATACATCTTTGTCTGACGCGACGGGTTATCGTCGGACCTACAGGTTGTCTTTTTCCTAAAACTATAGTATCATAATATTCCAAAAATAATCATAAGAAATGTTTTAACGTTAAACTATGATATCAAATGTTCAACTTAATCCATTCCAAACATTATAGTTATCCAATGTACCTCTGTCCAGACTCTCTTAAAGATATCTAAATTCCAGAATCAATTGTAACATCAGATTCCCCCAAATTAAAGTTTCTCTTATTATCACATACTGAAAATTTGATTACCTTAGTCATATTAAAACATTAATGAAAACAACAAGTAATGCATTACAATCCTTATATATATCAAATTATTCTCATAACTAGAATATAATCCTTATGTCCAAAAACACAAATACATTAATTATTTCTCTTCAAGTATAGTAACAACGTAAGCATGGCCTTGATACCTTGGAATTTTCTGTGGTAAGTTCCCTTGGTGCTTAGGGAATTCATTTTCATAATTCCCCATTTCTCTACAATTGTAGCATTCAACATTGAAAGCCACTTTCTTTCCCTTGTAATCACGAGCCTCGTGACTTTTTTCTCCACATTTATAAGAAACTCTCATTCCTTTTAGGCATGTACCATGGTGTTTCTTCCAACAATTTTCACATAATGGAAAATCCTTCTTTCCCTTTTTCCCTTTATATGTCTCTTGCACCATCGTTCTCTTCTTCTCTTGCTTTAATTTATTGTCATAATATTTAGAGAATTTGTTTTCTATCTTGATATCACATGAGACTATATCTTCGTACGATGAGAAGGTTTGTGAGACTAAAGCTCGACAGAGAAATGGTTTTAACCCATCAATGAAATGATCAATCTAACTTCTTGGGTTACGTATATAATCTCCATCATACCCTGCTATCCTTGTAAAGTTATACTCATACATTGCCACATTCTCATCCTCCTTTTGTCTCAGACTGTAGAGACCTGAAGCTTAACATACATGGACATTACATTTCTTTTGCGGAATACTTAGTACATAACAGAAACACACACACAAGGACCGTAATAGTTTAGTGTCTTTGGAAACTCGGAATATAATCTTCTAATCATGTTGAAATATCTTCAACATCTCCCATAAAGATCTTCCCTTTTTTTACCTAAAATAATTTTTTATATCATGTGGAAAAGAAAACATAAAGGGTGAGCTCAAATGCTCAGTAAGGGTAATCAAAAGAAATATAAATCACATCATATTCATAAGAACATAACATTTTGGAAATCTTAACCTCCAAAAGAGATCATAATATTATAACATGAGATAAATCATAATAGTGAAATGTAATCCAAATAATCATAACATAAAACATGAAACTTTGTGGCATACACACATAATCATAGAGAATCATTTCTTATTAGTCAAGACTCATTTCCAAGACTATCTTAGTGGACAAAGTCTATTTTTGAACCTAGTTCACTGCTCGTTTCATTCCTATTTCACTGAACCGGTTTAACCTTCCGTTCCATCCATGTCTATCCCATGAGATATAAAATATTTACCCAATTAATTGGAGGGAGATATAGGTCCCACCATCTCATAATGATACCATTCTTATGTGTGCCACAAAATCACAAACCATACATCATAGCATAACCCATGTAATAAAAATGGGAATCTTAAACATCATGACATCATAAAAAAATTCATATAAGATAAAGGAATTCATATAAATATTTCCATCACAACATAATCAAATCAATGTAATATTAGGGATAGAAACATAACCCTATATTATCTTAGATGGAAAATAATTTTGATAAAACACTTGAACTCCATTCTTGAGGAAAATATCCTTTCTACTTCAAAAACAATTTTCCTTTCTTAACATGTGAGACAATTCTAATATAAAAAAATTTAATTAAAATAAACTTGAAAACATGTAAAGGAAGTTTCTTGGAAATAATTTTTTAAAAATCCATTCATGCCGTATAAGTTAAGAAAACATTCTTCTCATACTTTTGTTGGAAAAGTCAAAAATTACCTCGTACGAAAAATGACAAAAGATTCCTTCCATATCATTTACTAAAAACTCACCGAAGGGTAAGATTGGATATAAACTATTTTATAAGGATATAAATATTAAATATTTATGAAACATGGATGTGGATGATAAAATGCACCCTAGTAAATAACAAGTATAAACAATCTCAAATAAAAATGAGATTGTGATATTTTCCCTTACCTTAGGTCTGATTTACTTTGTAAGTGTCCGAACCTCCTGTATAATGATTTAAATAATGTCATTGGCTTATTCCAGAATCATACTCATTGTTAATAAATCATATATTGTTCACTTATGACTTTATTTTACCTGTTATTTTGTAATTTCCATGTTAAAGAGCGTTTCGGGTAAAATCGTTTCATTTGTCGTCCGTGTTTTGACTTGTAATTATTTATATGATTACTTAGATCATGACTACATAATTACAGAATATAAAAAATGATTTATATATAATATATATTCAGAATATACATATATATAAAAGATAAGTAAATGGAAAGAAATACACCGTTCATGGAGACAGTAGGTCGTACGTACGCTTGAACGATGTTTTCGTTTCCTTATTGAGTTGAATGGATTTAAGTATATGACATAAATATATATACACATAAATCCAATATCATTATTATGTCATATATTTCTTTATGACTTATTATATATGTACTTTATAATCATTCATGAATGGTTAACGTGGAGAATGAATCTCATCGTGTCGTGGAGACGATAGTCCGTACGTACGCACGAGCGATGATATCATTCTCAAGATCGTGGAATTGTATTGGAGTGTATGTATAATATTTAAGAATCAGTATCACTTTACAATAGTCATATATAGTCATTATTTACACCATTATACCCATCCAAGTATGGTGGTGGTGGAAAATAGATTACACCATGGCGTGGAGACGGTATTCTGTACGTACGCACGCGCGGTTATTTCGTTTTCCGTAGGATGAATAGATGGTTAAATAGAGTTGTTTTATAATTATGATAACATATCAGTATATGAGTGATACTGATGTTATTACTTAATAATGAAACAACCTAAGAAAAGAAGTGGAAGAAGAAATAAAGTTGAATGAATCGGTAACGAACATTACCTCTTCTTTGAAGCGCCTCTTTGAGTCCTCCTCTTCGGGCACTAAAATTGGTCTTTGAAGACGACCAGGACCTCTACGATGTTTCTAGGAAAGTGGAGAAGAGAATATTGCAGGGGTTGGCTGATCTTGAAGGCTCAAAGAGGTGTGAGGATGAGAGGGATGAGGTGCCCTTTAATAAGAGAGGAGAGGGGCTCCTTTGGAAAAACTAAAAATATTATTTAATTATAAAGCCAAATTCGGTTTTAAATAGCTCCAAATTGATATATTTCTAAGATAAGGTGGGGAGGGGTCGCAATCCTCTCATCCAATAGAATTATACAAGTTTAGGTCATTATATTAACCTTATCTTTTAGCTTTAACTCTTAGTTAATTAGATTGACATTTACCATGTCACTTGTAGTTTTATATTATATAGTTAATAAACATACCATATACATCCAAGCGACCCCCCAAGTGGTCCATTAATGATACACCTATCACGATATAAGTATCTTGGCCGAACCTTAGATTTTTTTGAATAAAATAACAATTAATAATATAATAATTGTTTTAAAAACTATTTTATGTCAATTTTGACACTATTTTGTAATTGATTTTTTTCAAACTCATAATAGAATTATTAGTTCGAAAAAAGTTAATTAAATCAAAAATAACATTTCATATTAACCTATATAATTATTGGAATTCATAAAAAGTTTCAAATTACATTTATTTGGGTATTTATAACATCAATTATGTCAATATTTCATTAATAAGATAATTACTATATCATATTTGTTTCATAAATAAATTGATTTATTTAATGTCTAAAAATTTCAAATAAAATACCATTATGTAGGAAATATTTTTAGCTTTCTAAGGAATATTTATAGTGGAGTTTTTCTTATGTATAAACCTATATTATAAATGATATACTTATTAAACTTTGAATTTAACTATTTTATCCCTTCTTTAAATAAATTAATAATAAATGTCCTAATCTAATCCAAGTGGGCCTAAATGGTCATATTTTATTCATAAGGTTGTTTTTTGTAGAATTAGACTTATCTAATATTATTAGGACACCTGTTAGGATAATAATAATAACATTTTTACCATTAATTACCCTATTTACTTTTAACCGTGGTAAAAAAAAGTAAAAAGTTACTGTTTACGAAAAATTATTTTAATCTCATTGAACCAAATTTTACATGCTGACATCAACCGTGTCTCTCGGATTTTTGAAATTCCACTCACAAAAGCGGTAAAATTATGTTTTATGAAAAATTCTGATTTTTTAACTACCACTTAGTGGTTTCACTATTCATCAAAAAATGAAAGTTTCTAGAAAAATACCAAAAATTAGGCCTAAGCTATATTTGATATTATGAACTAAAAAATTATGTCTATTTTACCAAATTCAAAACATATCAGTTGCATTAATTAATTTAAAAATTAATTCCCGTCGTCAAAACAAATATCGTGTTTTTAAGAGATAATAACTATCAAAAGATTGACATTTGTTTATGTCTGGTTTAAATGTGAAATTACATCCAATGACAAAAAATGTATTAAATTGTAAAAATATATTCTAAATACACTTTAAACCCACTCAAATTAATAATTTATCACTATTAATTATTTCTATTAAAAAGGTTGTTTTTAATTAAATTTTAGTAATTTTCACTATTCATCAGCAAATGTAAGTTATCCGAAAAGTACCACAATTTAACCCTAAGCTAATATCGATATTCCAAATCCAAAAATTAAGCCTGTTTTGAAAAATAAAATTTACAAAATTTCAAAAAGTGGTTATTACTATTCATAACGGCTTGTTTTAATTATATTTTAATAGCATATCGTTGTTTAGTGAAACTCGTTATTGTGTACTACACACACTATCAAGGAAGGTCGTGATTGCGTGTAATGCAAGGTATGTCAAGGATGCGTGTTGTGAAAGATCCTTTTGGTGTAGCGTACAACACAAGACATTAATGAAATTAAAAATAATATTTTTCATAAAATCTCGGGGTGTTACATTCTACCCCCCTTAAAATGAATTTCGCCCTTGAAATTTGTCGGGGTTATAAATGGTTTACTACTAGAAAGTTTCTTGAATAGAAACACACATCGTAAAAAGGAATACCAAAACCAATCTTTAAAAACAAAAGTATGAAATGTAACGGTTACCCAAATAAACTAATCACTGGGTTTCCACATAGGTGAAAATATGGATATGGAAGAGAAATCTAACCATCATGTTCTGATGGAGATTGGTAGAGAACATGGCTATGGAAAGTCCAGCAATCACAAATCCATAAATTTGTGACGATATAAGGTACCATCTGATTCATCAGATATAATAGATCTAGGAAAACATTTTTGGTTTTTAAGATCATTTCACTAAAGTTGATGAAATTGGAATTAGAAGAAATAATTTTGTGATTTTGGTATAGTCTCACTGTTGGTCATTCGTTGGACATTTTCCACTTCATCTTTTAAAGAAATGAAGTTGAATTTGTCATTTGTGATGTGTTAGAAGATCATGTGATAGAATGAGGGGTCATTCCATCTGTCTCAAACAAAAGGATATAAAAGTTATCAAAAAAATACATAAGTCCATCTATAGTGAGATTAATCATATATAGTTCCAAAAATGGACTTACACTTATTATATCAAACTGCTTAATATAATAAAACTAGTTTCTACTAAACAGTGGCTTCCTATAGGCCAGTGGTAGGTGATAAAGGCAAGTCGCACTTCGGTTGTGTGTTCGATTCCCACAGCCTTGTCTGACGCGATGGGTTGTCGCTCGTCCTGCAGGTTGTCCTTTTTTCTAAAGCTATATTACTATAACATCCCATTAATAATATAGAAAAAAGTTTTATCCTAACTTATGTCCAACATAATCCATTCCAATCTTACGGCTTATCTAAAATACTTCGGTCCAAGCTCATAGTATAAAGAAAATGATTACCTGAAATGTCACATAACAATCACGTGAATTCCATCATTTATCCCCCATATATCATAAGATATATCATGTTGGTCAAATTACAAACATGTGAATACCTTAATCATGTATTCTCTTGAATAATGAATACCTATTGAACCTTAGTGAAAACATGAATGCTGTAAAAAGTTAACTCTTTCCACATACCAAAATCCAAAAATTCTATATACTCAAACCATTATATAACCTTCTACTTATATCAGTCATGAGCTCATGAAAACTATCAAACATTTAATTTTCTCCTTATCCCTTCATTATGCGCATATCATCTATATTCCAAAAATATCTGAATAACATTTAATGGATACTAGTACCATTAATCATACACTTTCAAAACTCAAGGAAAGAAAATAGTGTAACAATCCTTAGATGTCTCTTTATTTCATAGTACCATGAGATTACTTATACAACATTACACTTGATAAACATGTAATCATCCCACTACCTTCTCAAACCATTGACCAAGCTTCAACAATTATTTCATCCCACATATCATTTGTAGTCTCTTCATCATCATCAACATAAATACTACCCATACGGCTGTACTGATTCTCTTCATGAGACATTCCCTTAGGGCATTGGTTTTCATAATGCCCGTACATTCCACATTTAAAACATGTAACCTTTGTTGATGACGTAGCAATACCATTATCCTCATCCATGGTGTTAACTGAACCTTTTCCTTTGCACTTACTGGATTTGTGTGCCTCTTTTCCACACCCAAAGCGTCTTCCAGTTCCCTTGAAACAATCTCCTCGATGCCTCTTCCCACATGATTTACATGAGGGAAATTGAACTTTCTTTCCTTTATGATCATCATGAAACTCCATCATTCTATTATTATCTGAGTCGGGAAACATACCAATGTTGAGATTATTGATCATATTATGAGATTTCTTATTAGGAATAATAACGATGTTTGGACTTCCAAATCCCATTTCATTTGGTTTCTAATGAAGAATATCATTCCATTGTCTGTCATATCCTCTATTATCATGATTCTTCCTGTTTCCAGCCATTTTCTAAAACCCAAAAAGAATAGTGTGAGAGGCAAAATTTATGCTAGGGAAAACAACATAGTAAAGGGGGAGTAACTTCAATATCTAACATCTTGGGTTACCGTAATGCTAGTACTATAACCTATACTTATACTTAACCTTAGGAATATCCCTAGACATACCTTAGAAATATCTCTAGGGATCTCACTAAATTTCTCGCATCCTAGTTTCCAAAGGTTGACTAAACATTTCCTCTTATACCAACTGTAGAGACCCGAAGCATAACATACATGGACATTACATTACTTTTGTGGAATACTTAGTACATAATAGAAACACACACACAAGGACCGTAATAGTTTAGTGTCTTTGGAAACAAGGAATATAATCTTCTAATCATGGTGAAAGATCTCCAACATCTCCCATAAAGATCTTCCCATTTTTACCTAAAATCTTTCTTTATATCCTGGGGAAAAAACATAAAAGGGTGAGCTCAGATACTCAGTAAGGGTAAACAAAAGAAATATCAATCACATCATATTCATAAGAACATAACATTTTTGAAATCTTAACCTGCAAAAGAGGTCATAATATCATAACATGGGATAAATCATAGTATTGAAATGTAATCCAAATAATCATAACTTAAAACATAAATCATTGTTTCATAAACACATAATCATAGAGAATCATTTCTTATTAGTCAAGACTCATTTCCAAGACTATCTTAGTGGACAAAGTCCATTTCTGACCGAGTTCACTCCTCATTTCAGTCTTGTTTCACTGAACTGGTTTAACCTTCCGTTCCAGCCATGTCTATCTCATGAGATATAAAATCTTTACCCAATGCATTGGAGGGAGATATAGGTCCCACCCATCTCATAATGATACCATTCTTATGTGTGCCACAAAATCATAAACCGTACATCATACCATAACCCATGTAATAAAAATGGAAATCTTAAACATCATGACATCATAAAACAATTCATATAAGATAAAGGAATTCATAAAAATATTTCCATCGCAACATAATAAAATCAATGTAATAATAGGGATATAAACAGAACCCTATATTATCATAGATGGAAAATAATTTTGATAAAACACTTGAACTCCATTCTTGAGGAAAATATCCTTTCTACTTCAAAAACACTATTCCTTTCATAACATGTCATACAATTCTAAACTAAAAAAGGTAATTAAAAATAAACTTGAAAACTTATAAAGGAAGCTTCTTGGAAGTAATGTTTTAAAAATCCATTCATGCCGTATAAGATAGAAAAACATTCTTCTCATACTTTTTTCGGAAAAGTCAAAAAGTACCTCGTACGAAAAACGACAAAAGATTCCTTTCATATATTTTACTAAAAACTCATCAAAGGGTAAAATTGGATATAAACTATTTTAGAAGGATATAAATATTACATATTGATGAAACATGGATGTGGATGATAAAATACACCCCAGTAAATACCAAAGTATAAACAATCTCGGATAAAAATGAGATTGTGATATTTTCCCTTACCTTAGGTCCGATTTTCTTCGTATGTGTCCGAAACTCCTGTATAATGATTTAAATAATGTAATTGAATTATTCAAGAATCATACTCATTGTTATTATCTCATATAAGGTTCACTTATGACTTTATTTTACCTGTTCTTTTGTAAATTCCATGTTAAAGAGCGTTTTGGGTAAAATCCTTTCATTAGTCGCCCGTGTTTTGACTTGTAATTATTCATATGATTACTTAGATCATGATTACATAATTCCAGAATATAAAAAATGATTTATATATTATATATATTCAGAATATACATATATATAATAGATAAGTAAATTGAAATAAATACACCGTTCATGGAGACAGTAGGCCGTACGTACGCATGAACGCTGTTTTCGTTTCCTTATTGAGTTGAATGGAATTAAGTAGATGACATAAATAAATATACACATAAATCTAGTATCATTATTATGTTATATATTTCATCATTACTTATTATATATATACTTTATAATCATTCATGAATGGTTAACGTGGAGAATGAATCTCATCGCGTCGTGGAGACGATAGTCTGTACGTACGCACGAGCAATGATATCGTTCTCATGATCATGGAATTGTAATGGAGTGTATGTACAATATTTCAGAATCAATATTACTTTACAATAGTCATATATATTCATTATTTACACCATTATACCCATCCAAGTAATGTGGTGGTGGAAAATAGATTATACCACGGCGTGGAGACGGTATTCCGTAAGTACACACGCGCGGTGATTTCGTTTTCCGTAGGATGGATAGATGGTGAAATATTTTTGTTTCATACTTATAATAAAATATCATTATATGAGTGATACTGATGTTATTACTTCATAATTAAACAACCTAAGAGGAAGAAGTTGAAGAAGTAATAAAGTTGAAAGAATCAGTAACGGACATTATCTCTTCTTTGAAGCGCCTCTTTGATTCATCCACTTAGGGCCCTAAAATTGGTCTTTGAAGAAGACCAGGACCTCTAATATGTTTCTAGGGAAGTGGAGAAGAGAATTTGTCAGGGTTTGGCCTATATTGAAGGCTCATTGTGGTGTGAGGAAGAGAGGGAGGAGGTGCCCTTTTATAAGGGAGGAGAGGGGCTCCTTTGGAAAAACTAAAAATATTATTTTATTATAAATCCAAATTTGGTTTTAAATAGATCCAAATTGATATATTTATAAGATAAGGTGGGGATGGGTCTAAATTCTCTCATACAATATAATTTAGTCAAGTTTATGTCACTATATTAACCTTGTCATTTAGTTTTAACTCTTAGTTAATTAGATTGACATTTACCATGTCACTTTGTATTTTTATATTATATAGTTAATAAAATTACCATATACAACTAAGAGACCCGAAAGTGGTACATTAATGTTACACCTATCATGATATAAGTATATTGGCCAAACCCTATATTTTTAGGAATAAAATAATAATTAATAATATAATATTTGTTTTTAAAACTATTTTATGTCAGTTTTGACACTATTTTGTAATTGATTTTTGTGAAAATCATAATAGAATGATTAGTTCTAAAAACGTTAATTAAATCAATAATAACATGTCATATTAACCTAGAAAATTAGTGTAATTCATAAAAAGTCTCAAATTACATTTATTTGGGTATTTATAACATCAATTATGTCAATATTTCATTAATAAGATAATTACTGCATCATCATTGTGTCATAAATAAATTGACTTATTTAATGTCTAAAAATTAAAAATAAAATACCATTATGTAGGATATATTTTTAGCTTTCTATGTAATATTTATAGTCGAATTTATATTATGTATAACCCTATATTAAAAATTATATACTTATTAAACATTGATTTTAACTATTTTAACCCTTCTTTAAATAAATTAATAATAAATGTCCTAATCTAATCCAAGTGGGCCTAAATGGTCAGATTTTATTACTAAGGTTGTATTTGGTCGAATTACACTTATCCAATAGAATTAGGACACGTGTTAGGGTAATAATAATAACATTTGTACCTTTAATTACAATATTTAATTTAAACCGTGGTAAAAAAAGTAAAAAGTTACTCTTCACCAAAAAATATTTTCATCTCATTGAACCAAATTTTACTTACTGACATCAACCGTGTCTCTAGGATTTTTTAAATTACACTCACAGAAGCGGTAAAATTATGTTTTATGAAAAATTCATTTTTTTAACTACCACTTAGTGGTTTCACTATTCATCAAAAAATGAAAGTTTCTAGAAAAATACCAAAAATTAGGCCTAAGCTATATTTGATATTATGAACTCAAAAATGATGTCTATTTTACCAAATTAAAAACATATCAGTTGCATTAATTAATTTAAAAATTAATTCCCGTCATCAAAACAAATAGCGTGTTCTTAAGAGATAATAACTATCAAAAGATTGACACTTGTTTATGTCTGGTTTAAATGTGAAATTACATCCAATGACCAAAATTGTATTAAATTGTAAAAATACATTCTAAATCCGAAAAGTACCAAAATTTCACCCTAAGCTAATTTCGATATTCTGAATCCAAAAATGAAGCCCGTTTTGAAAAATAAAATTTACAAAATTTCAAAATGTGGTTATTACTATTCATAATGGCTAGTTTTAATAATATTTTAATATCATTTCGTTGTTTAGTGAAACTCATTATTGCGTACTACACACGCTATCGAGGAAGCTCGCGATTGCATGTAATGCAAGGCAAGTCAAGGATGCGTGTTGTGCAAGATCTTTTTGGTGTAGCATACAACACAACACAATAATGAAATTAAAAATAATATTTTTCATAAAATCTCGGGGTGTTACACAGACTCAGAAATTGCCTTTCCATATCTGCTCGATGGTCACGAGAAAAGTATTTTTCTAAAAATAGATCTCTGAACTCCCTCCATTCCATATTTGATACTTCACCATCTTCCTTCATGTTTTGTATCAATGACCACCATTGATCACCATCTCTAGTGAGGCGATAAACTTCCATGAAAACATTTTCCCTTTCACAACTCCCAAAAGCCTAAAATATTTTCTCTAGGGAACATATCCATTGCTCTGCTTCCAATGGATTTGTACTCCCATTAAATGTTGGTGGTTGTTGCCTCATTAATTGATCTAACATTGATCCTCCATGCTGTGGATCAGGGTTCTCCATATGGGTAAGGTTATTATTCATAACCTGAGTGAGTTGTCCCAGTATGGTGATTAGTTGATCAGCACCAGTTGCACCACTAGCTCCACTATAATTATCTTGAGAATGAGGGCAATCCCTACATGGAGTGTGTGCATTGATACAGTTTCCATTTCTTCCACTAGGTGCCATTTCTAAACAATGGCATAAACTAGATCAGTTTATGAATCAAAATACATAATTCCATACTTATAAAACACTTAACATAAATTTAACTATTTATGGATATATTCCATAAAAATGTTTTCTTTGAGGAATTATGTACTCATAAACCATTCATAATGATTTGTATAGAAAATGAGATTTATCCTAAGCATATCCTCCGGGAGTGTCGTAACCAAGAGTGCAGCAAGGCCCACTGTCGTGCACCAGTTCCCGTTAGAGTCAAGCTCAAAGAGGTGTTTTCGGGTTTTACCCCTAGGTACATATGTGCCAGAGCCGCCTCTACCTGCTCGTATCCAGACAGGGATGTATTGCTCAGAAAACTCACAATATCTCCACAATACCAAAATTCTAGGAAGTTCTTTTATACTAATCCTCAATGTCTATCTTAAATTTATGTGCTCTAATAAGATTTTATCTAAATATATCTTCCATGGTTTGTACTAAACTTCCTCTAATACCAACTATAATGCCCCGACCCCAGTTGCCCAGATTCGGTGCCTTATTACATAACATTGTCAGGATCACACGAATGATCATGTCTCGAACGACCGACTAGTTTAGTAGCCTTAGAATAACTAGATACATTCATAAAGTTTACATTACATCATAAAGTGAAAACTACTACAACAAAATCATGTCTTCATATCCCCTCATACTATCCCTACAGTTCATTCATAAATTACTTCATCACATCCTGGGAAAAATAAAAAATTGAAAGGGGTGAGCTCAGATGCTCAGTAAGGATAACAATATAGCAGAAACATTCATAAATAATCATAAACATTTAAGGAAATGTATGACTAAAACAAATGCCTTTTGATCTTGAACAGTAGTATAATATAGAAAAGATAAAATGAAATAATTCCATTTACTTAATCACATGGATATTCTACTAGTCGAATAATCACATGCAATATCAATAACCACTTTCATAATGATGGAATGCATAATTCCAGACTATCATAACCACATAGCCAAGGCCTCATGCCAAGACTACAAATAAGATTTTTTCAAGGCCTTGTGAAAAGACACTAGTTTTTCTCATGTTACTTAAAGATTCATTGAGGAGCTATATCGGGCTCCACCCGTCACATATTAAGTCCAATTCATTCTTCATATGAACAGGTTTAAACAGAACATAAACATTCGTATTAAAACTAGCATAAAAAATGTCAATACTTTCACCATAAACCATGAATGGTATAAAAATAAAACATCCATTGTAAAAAATATCACAAATCCTTCAATAAAATATGGAAGTTTTGTTTCATAATAAATTAACTTCAAATAAGCTTAAAATTCATCAAAGGTTTTTGACATAGATGAAATCAAAACTGTTTGAGAAAATATCTCTTTTTTTAAATCATTTAAAAGTCACATAATTATTAAAGAAAACATTTACATTGAAAATATTATTATAATCTTCTATGTTAAGCTTTAACTATTTTATAACGGTGGAAAATAGCCGCACCCGCCATATAATTTAAAAAAACATTCACACCTTAATTCTGTCAAAAAGGTTAAAAAGCACCTTGTTTGGAAAACGATGCCAAGATTCTTTTATAAACCTCTTATAAAAAGTCAAAAAACGGTATAAATTACTTTAACCCATATTCTTGTAAATTTTAAAGAAAATTTGAAATACATTTTTAAGAAACGTGGATGTGGATGATAAAAAAATCCCAGTAGATTATTACGTATAAACAACCTCAGATAATGAAGAGAATGTGAAACAAACCCTTACTTGTAATTTTCCTTGGTCTGTTGTAATTTAACCTCCTGTATAATGGTGAAATAATTTTTATTAAATTATACAAGAATCATATACATTAATATGATATCATATATTATTTTAAACATTGATTTGTTAATAATCTCTTAGTATTTATCGTTGTTTCGGGTGATAAGTTACTCATTTTATTTTATATGTTTTGTTACATAATCCGTGTTTGTCATGGATATGTTGTATATTATTCATATCCATAATGATATCATGTCCTTAGATACTTTTATTAATCATCAAATGAGAATTAGACTTGAATTGATATGATGGAGAATAAATCTTATCGCGTTCGTGGAGACGGTACTCTGTACGTACGCACGAGCGACAATACCATTATTTTGATATTAAAATAATATATAATTGAATGTTATATCATATATAAAGAATCTCTATAATGTTATATTTATTATTTATAAAAATTTCGCATCATTATTATACCCATACAAATAATAATATATTGAATAACAATTACACCACAACGTTGAGACGGTAAGTCGTACGTACGCACGTATGGTGACATGTCATTAAAAGGATGTATAGAATATTGAATATTGTTGTACCATATTTATAATAATATCACAGTATATAGGAGATACTAGATTTATTATTTTAGAATGGGAATAATAAATAAAGAAGAAGTTGAAGAAGAAATGAATTTGAAAAAGGGTGGTGAAAACATTACCTCTTCTTCGAGTTCTTCCTTTTGATTTGATCAAAAGGGCTACTTAGGTTGTATTTATGATCAAACTAAGGCCTCTAGGTTTATGTGAGGGAAGTTGATAGAGTATTTTGTCAGGGTTTGTCTGAGAAAAAGGGATTTGAATGTGTGAATTAGTGAGAAGGGGGAGTTCCCTTTTATAAGAGGGGTGAGGGGCACCTTTGGAAAAGCTAGAAATATTATTTTATAATAAATTCATATTCGGTTTCTAATGGCTCCAAAGTTTATTATTTAATGTTTAAGGAGGGGATGGGTTGAAAACCACTCAACAAATAGAATTTAGATAGGTTTGGGTCATTATATTTACCTTATCGTTTAGTTTTAACTCGTAGTTAATTAATTTGACACTTACCATGTCACTTTGTATTTTTATATCATATAGTTAATAAACATACTACATACCTCCAAGAGACCCCCCAAGTGGTCCATTAATGATACAACTATCATTATACAAGTCTCTCAGCTGAACCTTAGATTTTTAGGAATTTAATATCAAATCATAATATAATATTTTTTTAAAAACTCTTTTATGTCAATTTTGACACTATTAGGTATTTTGTTTTTTCTAATTTCATAATAGCATTATTAATTTGAAAAAAATTAATATAACCTATACTAATATTTAATATTAACATAGATAATTAGCGGAATTCATAAAAAGTCTTAAATTACATTAACTTTGATATTTATAATATCAATTATTTTAATATTTCATTAATTAGGTAATTACTGCATCACCATTGATTCATAAATAAATTAAATTATTTAATGTCTAAAAATTTTAAATAAAAACCCATTCTGTAATAAATTATATTAACTTTCTAATTAATATTTACAATCGATGTTATATAATGTGTAACCCTATATTAAAAAGGTTTTAGTAAATAGACTTTGATTTTAACTCTTTTAACACTTCTTTGAATTAAATAATAATAAATGTCCTCTTCTAATCCATGTGGACATAAATGATAGTATTTTGTTCATAAGGTTGTTTTTTTTTCGAGATACACTTGTACAATAGAATTAGGACATGCGTTAGGGTAATATTAATATAATTTTTACCCTTAATTACTCTATTTCCTTTTAACCGTGGTTAAATAAAAGTAAAAAGTTACTATTCACCAAAAATTATTTTCATCTCATAGAATCACATTTTACTCCTTGATATTAACCGCGTCTCTCAGGTTTTCGAATTTCCACTCACAAAAGCGGTAAAATTAAGTTTTATGTGAATTTCCAAACTCTCCTAGGAGGTGGGCAAAAGACGGAGAAAAGATCAATAAAATTTTTATATATCTAAAATTATTCTAAACTAACTCCAATGAATTAAATTGAACTTATGTAGGTATTATGTATATATTTTGACCTTAATGAAATTTAAATAAAATAACTAATTATTTAAATAAAAATTTGGTTTTAACCAATAACTCAATGTTCTTCACTATTCATCAAAAATTGAATGTTTTCAGAAAAATATGAAAACTTCCCCCTAGGATTATTTTGATATTCCAAATCCAATAATTAAGTCCATTTTGAAAGTTAAAATTTATAAAAGTTCAAAAGGTGGGTATTAATATTCATAATGGCTAGTTTGATTGGTTGTGGTGTGTTAGAACTCGATGTTGCGTACAACACACGATATCACATTATTCAAAGAGAAGCATACTGCTGAAGCTTGGGGTGTTACAGAATTGAAATTTGAAATTAAATATCCATATATTCATCAAATATTTCAGATCTTATTCATCATTCCATACATTTATGACATCATCAACATAAATAATTACCATTATTGAAAACATTTTATATTCTTTTATGCAGTGTTTATTTTCAGCACTTAATTTTTTAAAAGATCAACTAAATAATAAAGGTGTAAAAATTAGAGTTTTTTACACTAGTATCTTGCCTTAATCCATATAAGAATTTAATAAACATTGATAAATAAATTTCATCTTCACTAATAATCGGTCCACATGGTTTCTAAATATAAACATCAACTTCTACCTATCCATTAATAAAATTTAACCTGAAATCCATTTGTAATATCTTATATATTAATTGGGAAACAATGTCATGAAATAATTATATAGATTCAAGATTTTATATTGGATAAAATTCCCCATTAAAATGATTATTTTCAATTTATGAGGCCCCTTTATAAAGTAATCATTTGTTTTTCCTTATTACATCATCTTAATCATTCAACATTCTTCATAAAATCCATTACATTCTAATTACATTCATTGAATTTGGTTAGGGTCAAAGATCAAAAGGACCATTCTTCTCAAACTGACTCATTTCATAATTTATGTCACTAATATAATTTTTATACTGAATATATTCTTCAAAATATGTTTTCTCATCCTATAATAATTATATATCTGAAACTTTGCACAATGTTCTTATGCTTCTTAACCTCAAAATATTAATCTCCAATCATGTTTTGAATATCCATAGTATTTCTCATCATTATATTTTGTGTACACACATTACCCTAATCACTTGATGTCATTGAATAGACATCGTTAAAACGATAAATTTTTAACTCATCGGTTATGTCGAATTTTTTATTTTTTAGAGAAAAGTATCATCACATTACCTTTTATCTAAAATGGATATTGATGTTATTATATGAGAACATTCCAGAAATTTGTCCTCAACATAATCTACACTCTATCTAGTTTTCTTATTATGAAACCTGTAACCGTTAAAATTAGGTGGGTACCCCTGAAGAGTAACTTCACAAACTATTTCATTTAATTATATATGATTCTCACGTATGAAATTGATAATTCAAGGACATTGAAAACCACTAGTCTATTTCGAAATATCATATTCATTATAATTCATCTCTTATATGGATATATAATTTTTTTACAATAGAAATTGAGATTCTAAATTTATTATTTTTGGAAAAATCCTTCATAAAAGAGAATTGATAAACATCATGTTTAATCAACATTTTTTGATCCATCTCAACCATATTATTTCTGTTTCATTCAAGAATACTATTTTTTATCTTGTGTATGCTGCAGTAATTCATGATGAATGACTTGATTTTAATGATATTATTTAATGTTCTTATTTATTTTTTAGTAAAATTATTAGTTCTAATCATAATTAATTAATTTATATATTATTTAATTCAACAATATTGTAACTCTTAAATATTTTCAGATCCTATCATTTATTTTTCAAAAACAATTCTTGTAGTATGAGTAAATTCATAAATAACAAGAATAAAAAATGTATATTTGTATTCTAATTACATTATCATGATCCCGCGTGTATAAAAATGAATAATATGTAATGGATGAGTTGAATGTCTCTAAATATTCTATTGTTCATATTTTTTAATCTTCTATACTTATAATATCAAACTAAACCAATCACTACAAATTATCATACTAGGATTTCCTCAAATTATTTCTCTATTTGATAGCATTAAAATATTTTCATAAAATATATTTCATAGTATCTAATTTCCTAACTAGTTTTATTCATTAATTATTATATAAAATGGTCCATTTTCTTCTCAAATATGAAATTTGTTTCATTTTTTATATATTATCTTGTCAGGTCTTTCATATCTTAAAAAATATTTACTGTAAAAAATCTATTATAAATAATATTATATCATTCATTAAAAAAATTTAATAGTCAACAGGTTTTGTTTTAGTCCATGAATAGAAAACTTTATTTTTGGATTTCAATTTCTCTATACTGATTTTACGAGTTATAACACCACACATTTCATGTGACTCATAATTTCCAACAGAAATTTTCCTTTCATTATAATCATTCACAATTTTTAACAGCATCAAATCTGCAGTAATTTTTTCAGAATAACCACTATCTAATAACAATGTGTCTTCTCTATTTTTATAAATGGGATTAGTTTCAATAACTAAGGTAATTTCATTATCATATTATTTTTTCACATGAGGCTTATAGAATTTATCATAAATAATTTTTGAGATGGAAGCATTAAATTAAATCATTTAACATAATGTCTATACTGATCAAATATTTCAAACAGAAATCCAAAGTTCAAATAAATATTCAATTTTTAAATAAAATTATCATGTAATATTATTTGAGTGGGTTCACAACACATAAAACTTTGAATCTACTATCATCTACGTTCATATGATGTTGATGAATGAACCAAAACAACTTTTTTATGCCAAAATCCCCTATGGTACCTGCAATATCTATAAAAATCTATTTCACATTTTAACATGAATGTAATATTGAATAGTGTAAAAATTATATATCATTTTTTTAACCATAATATTCTTTCAATATGAACTACTTCTCAAAGTAAACAAATTCCCTCTTGTTTTGGTAATTTTTTAAGACACATATTTCACATAAATTTAATAAACTCTTATATTACAAGTTTTGTCTATAGAGATGGTTATTATAAATGTATTATTATTTATAGAACCTCCAACCTTGTTGGTTTCCTCTAAGGATGATCATTTTAGACATTATTGATGATTAAACATCATATAAAATTTATTTACTTTGATAAGAATTTTTTAGAGGTTTTTTATTTATTTCATAGCTTTAATATGATTTTATTGATCATGATCAAATTCATTCTACATTACCTTTATATTTTTTAGAATTAATGTTGAAATTTTTAACATCATAATGTAACATATTTAGATCATCAATAACTATTATCAATCTATGTTTTCTGATGAACTAATTATATACTTTTTGCAGATAGATTTTCCTTCTCAAGATTATTTTATTACCTTTCATGTGTAATATAATTTGGGAGGCATTCCCTAAATTTAATTTTATAAAAAAAACATTCATTATTCCTAATGTTATTCTTCTTAAGGGATATAAATTTCATTACTAGAAATTTTCTCATCATTCACAAATGATATTTGTAACATATTAGAGTTGTCATAATTTTAATTTTTCATCTTCCACTTTTTTGTCATCTTATTCATCATATTTGGGAACAAATATTCTCTTTTAATATTTGGAGAACTTTATATCATATTCTTTTTAAACGAACATCAATTTTTTTGTATTCATTATTAAATGTATTTTTAATTTTATATCATCTTCATTAATATCTTCATCTTCCTTTCTCCTTGGATAATTTAATGTGATATTTCAAATAACTCCACAACTAGAGAACCTGATCACCAACTTTTTCATTTCATTCCATGTTCCCCTTTTCATTTTTATATCACATGAAATCATCAATTTTTTTCCTTGATTTATCTGCTATCTTTGATTCACTGACATCTTCCTTAGAATAATTCTTGTACTTTCACTAATTAATTGATAAAAAATTTATTTCTTGATGATCCATTTTCTTATCATTGGAATAAATATCTTTAATTATTAAATATTTGATGGGGATACTATTAAAATCAATGAGAGTTGTAGTTTTAGGATCTCTGTCATCTATGCATGATACATTGGAATCATATTTATCAAGAATATATCATATCATAATTTTAATAAAATAAGAATCCTCCAACTTCTCATGAAAACAACTTATAGTTGTAATAATATAATTGACCCTTTTTATAAAGTATATAATTGATTAATATTCTCCAATTTTATGTTCCTTATACCTAAATCTATGAATCTATAATATAATAGTATTCACTGAAATATTTCATTCATAGATATTCATTAACAAATACTAAATGACTTTAACTATTCTAAATCGATTAACCCTAAGATGATATTTTTTATAGTGTGGGAAATTGTTTAATATATACATCTCCCATCATTCTATAAATTTTTATTATCAATATCTATCAAGGTAGATCCCTCTCTGGGAGGAGGTAAATCATTTGTATTTACATCAAGATAATTATGCTATGTGGATAATAAATAGGATGACATTTATTCATTATAGATATTATATTTATTCCCAGCAAAGATATGAATCCCATAACATTCAATACTTTTATGAACATCAATTACATCATTCATTATTATAAACCATCAATAATGAGTCAAATAAGGGATTATAGATTCGAAACCATTTAAAATGAAGAATTAGAATCTATGTCATCACTAAGAGGTTGCATAGTGAGTATGATTTCTTTTTTTTATTATTAAATTAAAAATAGCATTCACCCCTAATTAGTGATAATAAACTCATTTTTATAGAAAAATGGTTACATATAAGGATTACTAATAAAAAACTATTTTTTACTTGTAATGATTTGAAAATAATCTAACTCCACAAAAAATAATAAAAAATACATCTGATGTTATAAAACAGTCAGGGACTATCCATTTATAACAGTCCATCCCATATACCCTAGTACCCTGATACTTTATCCTTCACTTACATAACCCAAATGGTGTTCTAGATCCCCATAGGTTGGCTATTAGAAACAGGAATCCACACAATGTCAAAGGGAATAGTTATTCCATAAGAAAATGATTTAAAAAACATCATAGATTAGTTTAGTCAATGCTTCTCAAGGATAATGTATCATAAGAAGATAGATAAAAATAAAATGTAAAACATCGTCCACTAGGAGGATAACATAAAAAAATTTCATAATAAACTTTCAATGAAATTATGGAACAAATCTACAAGAGTCACCTCCATAACCCAAAGGCCCCTCTTATCTTTTGTACCCAACAACTCTTTATGGTCCATTCCATATAAATAAACACAGCATAGAAAAAAATATAATCATATGAATGAGAAAATAAAGGTGTGAGTTAAACACCATAGTGGGTTCTCACCATGTATTACATAAGATATTGCATAATAATAAACTATTTAAGTATTCAATTTAAATAAATAATAGAATGGTATTTCATTTTGAATGTTTTTAACCAAAATATTAATAAAATCAAAAAATTGTTACATATATTAAATTAATATTATACATAAATTATAGAAAAAAATTTCCTTAATAAATTAGTTCCTTAATAAATGGAATGTATAATGAATCCAAACATAAAAAACAATGACATAATCCCCAAGTTTATTAATTTATAGTTAAAGGATCACCATAGTTCTCAATCATCAATCAAGAATAATATATGTAATCAGAAGTCACAAAGTCCTTGGAAAATAGGGGAAATCATCCAACACATCATCGATGGAAAACATATCAAGCGTGGTTTAGATTGATTTTCAGTATTAAATCTATTTATAGAGTTTTAGAGTCAAAGAATGGTTTTCAAAAACAATTATTCACTAATCAAAAAAGTATGTTCTTCAATAAATTAAATAAAATGATAATGTAATTTATTTAATTTCAAATGTACATTCATAGTTCCATTTCCAACATTCAATTTACTACACACCTTATCAATTTCAATAACAAACCACAGGTTATTATCTTTTCATACCAGTCAAAAAAATATTTTTTAAATCTGTTTTCTGAAAATTAGCATCAAATAAATTTATCAAATCAAATATAAATCAGGTAACCATTTTTAAAAACCACACATATATAGGAATTCCACTATAATTGAGATGTTTTATCAATTTCTTTTTATTTTTTAAATTCAACCATAAAATTAATTCAAATCAACGATATTAAATAATTTTAAAAATTACTCTCAAACCAGTCATGAAATTTTAATTTTCAATTATTGTGTACAGTATTTTCCAAACACGTATAATCATATAATCAAAACAACACCCACAATGGGAAGTCCAATGAAGATCGAGGAGAATGAGATCAAGGAACAAAAAATGAATTTGGATACATAAAAACAAAGACTAGGCCCATCAACACCATGATGTTATATCACTCATAGAGAATGAAAATTGAGGATATAGGGTAAATATAGATGAAATAATATTCACTCACTAAAAGGTGATCAAATGTGATCAAAAGCTATTCGATCCGCAATGATAAGTGGGTAGTGGAGTCCAATCACCTCATAATAGAATTCAAAGACCATGGAACATATTATGGTAAAATGGAGGACTCTTGTAGTTAATACAAGTAAACCTACACTTCAAATGATATTTTTTTGGAATTTAAAACCACATGAATGGTTTGATGGTTTCGGTCAAATGGTTAGTACAAACTATGCACTTTCTATGCACCCTTAGTAGGATTCTGGATGGGGTGCATGGTTTGGCCACAAGGATTGATTATCTGACCATGATGTGAAAATGAATTTTTCTATGGATGCACTATTTTGAGGTGGATGCTTCCTAGTTTGGACAACCAACATAGCACCCTACAATGGATCAAGATGGAGATTGATGTTTTATGGGACAAATCACATGGTTTTCTTGAACTGTGTACCAACTATTCAATGCCTCAAAATGATCTAAAATTTTCATGATTCTCAAAAAATAAAAAAAACATGAACCAAATAATGTATTATCAAACTAAGGCTATATAAGATTATGTAATTAAGTAACATGAAGTTACAAAATCCCCACCATAAACACTTTCTCTACCCCGAAATCCTGAAAAATAGATTTTATATCAAAGAGATGAGGCTAATGCCCCTTCATTAGTGCATCATGATCCCAATTAACATCTGGATTTATACCATGCTGTCATGGAACATAGGAAAATTGTATATTATTACAATGAAAAACATTTGATATAGAATAAACATTTCAAACTGGATTCTCAGTCACTGAAAAATCATTCCCGACATCAAAATCTTGCCAACTCAATATAGGCGAAGGTTCATAAAAATAATTCATAAGGTATAATAAACGAAACAATATATAGAATGAAGTCAATTGTGGTTCAGAAAATAATGGTAAGAAACTTTCACACCTACTAAACAAACTCAAAATCTCCCACAAAATTAGGCTTAAGATTTATCTATTTCAAATTTCATCGATAAACAACCCGTGGTGAAACACTCAAAAACACAATGCCACCAACCAAAAACCCAATAGTTCTACATCTAGGATCAATATAGTATTTATACCTCTAATATTCCATCCAAATTCTATTATTAATTTTAGGATTCATTAATTTCATCTCTTCAACAAAACTGAAATCAAATAAGAAATATTCACCAATATATTCCCTATACAATAGAGGTCTATAATTCAAACAATAAATTGGATAAAATGGTGCCAATTTAACCATATAATGACCAATTTTGTTTTAAGAAAACTCAAAATATCCCAAATGATCATCCTAATCTCTACCAAAGTTGACAACAATGAAAATGAGGATATTATTGAGAAAATATATCTTGTCTCATATGGCCTTCACCTACAGATGAAAAGATATTCTTAGATAAACATATGATATCATTTCTTCCTATATTACGTTCTATAAACCAGATGAAAAATACTGATCCCTATTAGAGACTATTACATATAAAATTCCATGAAAATGGGAAATTTATTCCCAATAGATACTTTAGAAATCCTAATATTTGGTTGTATCATAAATTGGTATAAAGTGAGGTGATTTTTCAGCCAATCGATAACTAAACATATTAAATTATCTCATCGAGTGGTATAATGAAACCCAAACACAAAATCCACAATATTCTTATCCTAATTCCAATTCAGCATAAGAAGATTTTGAAGCATACCTAAAGGTTTTTGGTGACTATCCATGATTTATGACAATTATAACAACAAGAAACAAATTTATTTATGTATAAAATCAGACCTAGACATCATAATTGTTTCCACAAAACATATAAAATTTTTAAGTGTCTAGGGTTCACTTCCCATTTGGAATTATGTTAATTACAAATCATGGTTTTTCTCATGATGTGTGGTATAATGTACCATTTTTTAATACATATTACACCTTCAATATTTGACAACCACTTCTTGAGGGCCATCACACTATTATGAGAGTCTCTATTTCCTCATAATTCATCATCAAGATGCTTCCCCAAAAGGATACTATCGAGAAGAGCGGTGGATAATTGGATAATTGAAATAAAAACATGGGTCTCGTCATCATTGACTCCCAAATGCATACCGGAAAAGAGAGACATTAATTTCCCCCCTTCTGGTGACTTATTCTAGGAATGGGTTTAGACCATGAAAATGCATCAGTAATTACATTCCCCTTACATGGGATATAAAAAATTGATAAATCCAAATACCGTAAGGTATTGCACCCATTGCCTATATCAAAAGATCAAAACATTTTTGTAAGAATATACTACTCATGATTTTTTTATTAGAATAATGGGAAAATTTTCTCCATGATGTTATTAATTCCAACTCTAAATGTCATGCATCATATTCATGATCTCAATATCAAGATTTGGAATGTTATTCTAGTGTGGACTAATATTTTGGGAACCATATGCTATCACATGATC
The DNA here is from genome assembly GCA_963277665.1 of Viscum album. NCBI lineage: Eukaryota > Viridiplantae > Streptophyta > Magnoliopsida > Santalales > Viscaceae > Viscum > Viscum album. The sequence goes on along the minus strand of OY728167.1, from coordinate 459,307,098 downwards.
ACCCTTTTAAGAATTTACCACACACCAAAACATGATGCATCATGGAATACCACATAGCCCATGAAAAACATTGGTAGAGTCAATGTTGTTGTAAAATTAAAAAATTTCTTCAAATACTAAAAAGGATTCAAAAAATTTCAATTCCAAATGAACATAAATCCCTTCTGATGAAGATCAGTTATTGGAGAAAATCACATTGTTTTTTCATTGAAAAACATATGGTGATATCCACATTAATTGAGCATTCTCTCAAAACAACATGTAGTTTCTCCCAAGAAATAACAAGTTTTAAAATTTAAGGATTTGTTGATATGTCACATTCAAAAATAGCATGTCCCAAGAACATCACTTAATTAATCCGCAAATTAATTATTTAATTCTTCATGTATAGTGAAGAGTATATCAAAATTTCAGAAAATGATCTCAATGATTCACTTGGCCTTCCAATGAAATAAAGTAATCCAATATGTCATCCAGGTGAACTACAATGAAGCAATCAATATTCTATTATATAATTATATTCATAATCACCATCAATAATATAAGATCTTAGTTTAGTATAAATAGAATAATAATGTACATATAATGGAAATAGCTACTATTTATGGTGGTCTTATGAATGTAAGATTCCTTAATTATTACTTTTTGATAACTTAACCAAAGGTCAATCATTAAAAATCCCTTTGCTCCTTTTTAACATTTCAAACAAATCACCAATCCATGGAAATAGATATCAATTCATTGTTATGTATCGATTGAATTTATAATAATCAACTCAATGGAAAAGAATTGCATAATATTTCATAGAAAATAGAAGCGATGACACTCAAGTTTAAACACTCATGTATATAATTCTTTTCTCCAAAATATTATCCAAACAAGCCTTTTCTATTCAATTTTATCTGGTTCCATGCGACAAGAATGAATCAACACTAGATAAGTATAAATTACATAATACATGTAGATATCAACAAATCTTACCATTGGTAATCATAAAAGATAAGTTGGAAACATAATAAGAAACTCGATGACAATTGGATGGATAATTCAAATCAATTATTCTCACTCCATGTAAAAATATAATTTTGATATTACTCTAACCAACTCTAGAAAATATGGACAATATCTACTCGACCTCTGGTGTTATTATCAATGAAATACACATCCACCCCCACTCCATGGTGTAACATAAGATATTCAGTTCAGATAAATATCAATTCACTAATTATAGTCCACCAACCAATCCATCCTAAAAATAAAATCATAAGGATTCATGACAATAATAATAAAACTCTAGGGGATCTCAATCACGGATAATGATATATAAAACCCACTGAGGACATCAAAGTCACTACTCTTGTGACGACCGGTCCTCGGCGCTCGTGCCGTGACTACACCAAGCCTGCCTTCCATAGGCCAGGGGTTGACGACTAGCACCAAAAGCGTAAATCCCGATAATTGGGAAGTCAATACCTTTATAAAAGTAAACAAAACAGCACAGAGTACCAGCGGTAGAAAAACAATAAGTACAAAAGAAAGTGCAGAAAAGTAAATGGGCCAGAATACAAACCCAACTGAAATTACAGCTACAACTGAACGAAAGTACAATAGAAAAGACAAACAGATGGTAAAAAGGGGGCAGCTCCTGGGTCGTACTCCTCGGATCCTACCTGAAGGGTAGGTATAGATAGCGCTGCTCCTGGATCGTCTACCACAGATCCTACTAGAAGGATAGGTACATATAGCACAGCTCCTGGATCGTCCACCACATATCCTACCAGAAGGGTAGGTATAGATAGCGCAGCTCCTAAATGATCTCTCTCGTTAAGCCCCTCCGAGTGTCGTCTCTTCGTGAAGTCCACCTCCTTACACTGGCTCATCATGTGGTCCACCTCCAGGTACCATCCAGTCCTCGAACACTTGGCCTCCGTCAGCAATGCCCGTCGTCTGCAACCAACACAATGAGGTGCGGGCATAGCCCGTGCAGGGGTGAGAATAACGATACTCAGTAGGGACCCCGAGACCCTCAAGGTCTCACTATATTCAACAAGGATAATCACAAAGAAGTATCTCAACAGATAATCCTTTACTTAGGTATAAACCCATACTTATACCTAATTTATCAAGTAACCCATCTCAATCATGAGTAAACACAAAGGTTATGAAGTCAACAGATAACCACCACCCAGGTATATGCCCATACATATAACTAAGTTATCAAGTGACTCATCTCAATCATGAGGCAAACACAAAGGTCATAGACTCAGCTCAAACCAGGATTTTCATTATCCAAATCGTAACTGCTGAAGAGCCCCGTCTCTGGAGTGTACAGTGGTCCTGTCACGACTCCGAGGTACTTCTCACTAACCTAAGACTGCTGAGGTACTCTTCCTGTCGAGTACCGCGGGCCAGCCACCCAAACACAGTAGTGCTTCCCGCTATGGTATGCCACCCAAACACAGTAGTGCACACCCCCTAATAGCTTGCGGAGGTACTCTCCGGACGAGTACTGCGGGTATGCACTGTCACACAGGTAGTGCTCTATCCTCCATGGGTCTGCACCCAAAAAAAGTAGTGTTCCATCCACTGGGCTAGTTGACTCACTCCAAGTGGAGTCGGTCAAGCAGTCGTCAGGTCTCAGTCAGCTACACAGTCTCCGTACTCCACACGCTCGTCTCCGAGAGGGTCCGCTCCACGAGATACGGTTCGATACTCCATGTATCTCAAATTCACACGAAGAAGTATCTCAATGTACTTCCTCTTCATAGGGGTCTCAACGCAACAGACGGCGCGTCAATCGGACGCCCAGTCTGTGAGTTATTAGCATTTTCGTCCCTGAGGCCCAATTGGTTTTTGTGTGCGAACCAATCCGGCCGTATCTCAACTGTACCCCGAACTCTCATAGGGTATATTACTAGGGACTGTTTCTCCACGTGAACACTAACGCCGCTGGCGGTTCGTCAAACGGACGTCTGGTCTGAAAGTTATCACCTTTTCCATTCCAGGGGCCCGGTTGGATTTCGGGTACAATCCAACCCGGACACTATCTAACTGTGTCCAAACCATGGGCAGAGCATGCCAAATGTTCCGCCTCAACAAGAGGAATCCAACAAAGTGGACAGAACTTCAATCGGACGACCGGAGCTCAAGATATAAACGTTTCGGCTCCGAGGGCCCGGTTGGTTTCGTATCCGAACCAACCCGGTCATACTCAAAATTCTCCAAAACCTTGAGTGTAAGATTCTGAAATGATAGTCTCGATCCAAGGATTGCATCAATGTTGACGGTATATTGATCGGATGTCTGTGGCCCAAGATATGGGTGAAAAGATCGGAAAAGGTCCGGAAGTGGGGGTTTCGGGCCCGGGCCGGCCCGACCCTGGTCGACCCGACCCGTGTCCAGGTCCGGCCTGCTTGGGCGCGGCCCGGCCTGGCATGGGCGCGGCCCGGTCGGCAGGCGGCTCGGCCGTAACGGCCGAGCAGTGCGCAAGGGGGGCGCCGCCCCTTGAAGGAAATGGGCCGAAGCTGCGGCGGCCCATCCCGGCGGTGCCCCAGGCACTGCCACCTTTTGGCGGCTGACCGCCGCCTCCGGCCGCCGGCACCACCGTGCCAGCGAGGCGCGCCGGCAGAGCGTTCCGCGGACCACCGGACGAGCTCCGGTGGTTGGATTTGCCTGTCGTCTTCACCAACGGCCCTCCTGGGACCCGTCCTTCACTGCGAGGACCTCACAATTCCTGTGTGGCCTGCTTTATCATCGCCCTCCAATCCGCACTTCGACAAAAAACTGTGGAGTCTTTGAATTGCTCCCGCGGCCCCGACTCCAGCCGCGGTTTTATTCGGCCTCAATGGCGCGGCGCGACGACGCCACGCTTCTTCATCACGTTCTTTCTTGTTTCCGCACGGTGCAACGGCACCGTACTGCCTTTCTCGTGCCGCAAACAATCCAAACAACAAGGGGGAGGAGTGTTGGTCTTGTTCATGCGGTCCTACCTCCTCTCATTAAATTGATAACAAGCGGCCCAAAAGACGAAGAACGACAAAGGATTTTTTTCACGATCAAAAGTAATCAACCCAAACATTTTTCCCCGAAATCAAGAATTCCCAACCCGCAACATAATCTTCATGGATCAACTTAATATTTAGTTGATCCGTATTCTTAGATTTAGAAAGAATTAACATGGGGTTCATTAACAATAATAAATAAATTCCCCACCTCAAGCGTCGTTGTCGAATGAGGTTGTCGCGGAAATGGGATGTCACGGAATTGATCATCGCGGAAGAAGGATCATCGTGTCGTGGAGAAAGGATTTGTTGGTGTCGCGTCGTCGATATCTGAGGATCCAGCGTTCTTGTCAACCTTCATCGGAGGTCGGCGTTCTTTGTGTTCTTCGCGTTCTCCGCGAGGAGGAATAAATTTAAGAACTTCAAGAAAACTCTCCCAAGCCTCTCACAACCCAACAACACTTAATAAAATAAGAGTTGCCTTATTTTATTACTCAAGCCATGCGTTATGAAATTCAAAAACGAAACAATCAATTAAGTGAATTAATTGCAACATTTAAACAGCCAAATTAATTGCGGCGTTTCATAACAGAAAAACGCAAGGGTTGACTTCCAATTAAAATGGGTGAGGGTGTGTTACCTTAATAAAGGAGGGGTTTTAGGTTGAAAAAAAACGGTGGGGCTCATGTGGTCCCCACCCACAAATATCCTACCATGTGGGTAGGATATTTTGGGTCCCACATCATCCACTTAACTTAGGTTAAGCAAAATAAAATAAAAGATCGGTTGCACCACTTTAATTTTACTCCTTAACTTTACCCCAAAAATTAACAAAACCACACCCGATAAAAGGAAACTCCGTAAAAAGGAGTTTCTAAGCAATTACCAGTGCTAAGAGTTCATCTGTGCCCTCAGATTTCAATTCTGAGCACCAGTTCAAAAGTTAGGAAAACCCGCTCGTTCGTTCACTGAACGTACCCAAGCTAAACTTCGGAAAATGATTTCGGGCACACTAGGCCTCGAAATCTGGTGCCTTCAGAAACAGCGTTCTTGTAAAATCCCAAAGAAAATTAAGAAAAACATTTCCTTGAAATTTCTTGGTCTTTACATTACTCCCACCTCAGGGCTTTACATCCTTGTAAAGCTTTAACACAAACTAGGGTTACAAATATGGTACTGCGCATGCATCTGAGCCATCCGCTCCCATGTTCATACATGGAAGTTCCCATACTGCTAGTGAAAGTGCACCCGAAGAATTGACCATCCTCATAGGATCCACTCTTGTCGATCGTCAATCCCCACTAGAACCTCCACAAAAGTCACCTCATCGCCAACGTCTAGCTCCTCATGGTCAATGATATGCGAAGGGTCTTCCTCCTATCTCCTCAGTTGAGATACATGGAAGTCGTCGTGCACCTAGTGCAACTGAGGTGGATGGGTCAGATCTGATACCAATTTGTCACGACCCAACCTTGGGGCTCGTGCCGTGACTATCCCAAGCCCGCCTTCCATAGGCCAGGGGTTGGCGACTAGCACAAAAGGCGTAAATCCCTATAACTGGGAAGGCATTGCCTTTATAAACGTAAACAAAACACCACAGAGTACAAGAGAAAGTAAAACACTAAGTACAAAAGAAAGTGCAGAAAAGTAAGTGGGCTAGAATACAATTCCAACTGAAAGTATAGCTACAACTAAACGAAAGTACAACAGAAAAGACAAACAACTGGTAGAAAGGGGGAAGCTCCTGGGTCGTCCTCCTCGGATCCTACCTGAAGGGTAGGTACAGATAACACAGCTCCTGGATCATCCACCACAGATCCTTCCTGAAGGGTAGGTACAGATAGCGCAGCTCCTGGATCGTCCACCACAGATCCTACCTGAAGGGTAGGTACAGAAAGCGCAACTCCTCTATGCTCTCTCCCGTCAACCCCCACTGAGTTTCGTCTCGCCGTGAAGTCCACCTCCGGATACTGACTCGTCGTGTGGTCCATCTACGAGTACCGTACAGTCCTCAAACACTCGGCCTCCGTCATCACTGCCCGTCGTCTGCAACCAACACAACGAGGTTCAGGCATAGCCCATGCAGGGGTGAGTATAACGATACTCAGTAGGGACCTCGAGACCCTCAAGGTCTTACTAAATCCAACAAGGATAATCACAAAGAAGGATCTCAACAGATAATCCTTTTCTTAGGTATAAGCCCATACTTATAACTAAGTTATCAAGTAACCCATCTCAATCATGAGGAAACACAATGGTTATGAATTCAACAGATAACCACCACCCAGGTATATGCCCATACATATACCTCAGTTATCAAGTGACCCATCTCAATCATTTGGCAAACACAAAGGTCATAGAATCATCTCAAACCATGATTTTCATTATCGAAACCATAACTTCTGAAGAGCCCCGTCTCTGGAGTGTACAATGTTCATGTCATGACTCCGAGGTACTGCTCACTAACCTAAGACTGCTGAGGCACTCCTTCTGTCGAGTACCGCAGGCCAGCCACCCAAACACAACAGTGCTTCCCGCCGGGGTATGCCACATAAACACAGTAGTGCACACCCCCTGATAGCCTGCAGAGGTACTCTCTAGATGAGTACCGCGGTTCTGAACTGTCACACAGGTAGTGCTCCATCCACCTTGGGTCTGCACCCAAACAAATTAGTGCTTCGTCCACTAGGCTAGTCGACTCACTCCAAGCCAAGTCTGTCAAGCAGTCGTCAGGTCTCAGTCGGCCACACGGTCTCCGTACTCCGCACACTCGTCTCCGGGAGGGTCTGATCCACGAGCTACAGGTCGATACTCAATGTATCTCAATGTCCCACGAAGAAGGGTCTCAAAGGACCGCCTCATCATAGGGGTCTTAACGCAACAGACGGCGCGTCAATCGGACGCCCGATATGTGAGTTATTGGCCCTTTCGTCCACAGGGCCCGGTTGGTTTCGTGTGCGAACCAATCCGGTTGTATCTCAAATGTACCCCTAACTCTCATAGGTTATATTCATAGGGGCCGTTTCTCCACGTGATCACTAACGCCGCTGACGGTTCGTCAAACGGACGCCCGGTCTGAAAGTTATTAGCTTTTCCGTTCAAGGGGCCCGGTTGGATTTCGGGTACAATCCAACCCGGCCACTATCCAACTGCGTCCAAAACACGGGAAAATCATGCCAAAAGTTCCGTCTCAACAAGAGGAATCCAAAAAAGTTGACGGCACATCAATCCGACTTCCGGAGCTTAGGATATAAGTGTTTCCGCTCCAAGGGACCAGTTGGTTTCGTATCCGAACCAACCCGGCCATACTCAAATTTTTTCTGAAACCTTGAGTGTAATATACCGAAATGACCATCTTGATCCAAGGATTACATCGCATATGAAGGTGCGTCAATCGGAGGTTAGTGGCCCATGATATAAGTGAAATATGGAAAAAGGTCCGGAAGTGGGGGTTTCGGGCTCGGGCCGACCCAGCCCGAGACCCCCTAGGTCGGCCCAAACCGGGTCGACCCGACCCGGGTCCAGGTCTGGCACGCTTGGGCGCGGCCCGACCCAGCCTAGGCGTAGGCCGGTCGCCAGGCGGCTCGGCCGTAACGGCCGAGTGGTGCGCAAGGGGGGTGCCACCCACTTGAATGAAACAGCGGCCCCGCGTGGGGGTCACCATTGCCAACGGACACGGCCGAGCGCCGCGTCCCGCCTCCTCTGGTCCCGCACGGTCGTCGGACCTGCGGCCTGCCGTGGCGGCTTCAGCCGCGACAGCCCATCCCTGCGGCGTACTTGGCACCGTGGCCTTTTGGCGGCCGGCCGCCTCCTCCGGCCGCCTATGCCGCTGTGCTGGCGCGGCGCACCGGTGGTGTGTTCCGCGGACCACCGGACGAGCTCCGGTGGTCGGATTTGCCTGCCATCTGCGCCAGCGGCCCTCCCAGGACCTGTCCTTCACTGCGAGGACCTCACAACGACTGTGCGGCCTGCTTTATCGTCGCCCGCCAATCCGCACTTCGACAACAAACTATGGAGTCTTCAAATTTCTTCCGCGGCCCCGACTCCAGCCGCGGTTTTCTTCGTCCTCAACGGCGCCGCGTGACGGCGCCGCGCTTCTTCATCGCGTTCTTTCTCAATTCTGCGCGGTGCAATGTCACCGTGCTTCCTTGCCCGTGCCGCAAACAATCCAAACAACAAAGGGGGGGAGGATAGTCGGTCGTGTTCATGCGGTCCGACCTCATCCCATTAAATTGATAACAAGCGACCCACAAGACGAAGAACGACAAAGGATTTTTTTCACAAACAAGAGTAATCAACCCAAACAGTTTTCCCCAAAATCAAGAATTCCCAACCCGTAACATAATCTTCGCAGATCAACTTAATATTTAGTTGATCCGCGTTCTTAGATTTAGAAGGAAGTAACATGGGGTTCATTAACAATCACAAATAAATTCCCTACCACATGCGTCGTCGTCGAACGATGTTGTCGCGGAAAGGGGACGTCACAGAATTGATTGCCGTGGAAGAAGGCATCGCGGAAGAAGGATCATCGCGTCATGGAGAATTTATTTTTCGGCATCGCATCGTCGATCTCCGAGGATCCGGCGTTCTGGTCAACCTTTGTCAGAGGTCGGCGTTCTTCGTGTTCTTTGCGTTCTTCGTGAGGAGGAAGAACTTCATGAACTTCTAGCAAACTCTCCCAAGCCTCTCACAACCCAACCACCCTTAATAAAATAATAGTTGTCTTATTTTATTTCTCAAGCCATGCATTATGAAATTCAAAAACGAAATAATCAATTATGTGAATTAATTTCAATGTTTAAACCGCCAAATTAATTGCGGCGTTTCATAACAGAAAAACGCAAGGGTTGACTTCCACTTAAAAGGGGTGCAGGTGCGTTACCTTAATAAAGGAAGGGGTTTAGGAAGAAAAAAATGGTGGGGCTCGTGTGGGCCCCACCCTACAACTATCCTACCATGTGGGTAGGATATTGTGGCTCCCACATAATCCACTTAACTTATGTTAAGCAAAATAAAATAAAAGATCGGTTGCACCACTTTTATTTTATTCCTTAACTTTACCCCAAAATTTAAAAAAACCACATCCGAGCTAACGCAACTCCGGAAAATGGGTTTCTAATCTATTACCAGCGCTGCGATTTCATCAGTGCCCTCAGATTTCAATTCCGAGCACCGGTTCAAAAGATAGGAAAACCCGCTCGTTCATTCACTAAAAGTACCCGAGCTCAACTTCGGAAAATGATTTCGGGCAAACCGGGCCTTGGAATCAGGTGCCGTCAGAAATTGCATTCTTGTAAAATTCCAAAGAAAATTAAGAAAAATATTTCCTTGGAATTTCCAAGTCTTTACAACTCTAGCATTTTTTAGGGGTATAGTAATATCCATGAGATATAAAAAATATTCATATAAAGGTTTAAAAGATCACGATGCATGTCAAAATGAGTGAATGAAATACTCCATTATTATATAATTTTGTCACTATAGAGCATGCTATAGTTATGTTACATATCACTATCATTGGACCCATATAATATTCCACTAGAAAATCTTTCAATACCTAAAGTAGATTTTTTTTCATTTGAATGTGGCTAGATCTACTTATTTCTTGTAGAATCTTATGGGAAAACATCAAATTCTGTAATTTCTGATACCCTGCAGCTTTGGGGAGATGGAATGTTATGAAAGATCATATGCATGTTACCTAAAAATCTATATGAAACATAGATCATTAGAATCTCAATGAAATCCCTTTCCAAATTCCCAACCATACCAAACTAAAATAAAGAAAGAGGTCCTTTACTAGGAACTGTAAGAGGTCTGGATGACACCTGGTATCTAAATCCACAACGACACTCATCAAACAAACTTATCCCATTAAAGGAAAAAACTTGCCCCTCGAGAGAAGTGAACTCTCATGGACCCTAAATTAAAATTCAGAATATGTTCATCCATAAATTCTTTATCCACCACATTATCATAATTAGTCCGTTTTAATATTAAATCATATGATACTATATTTGATAGATAAACTTTCATTAATATTTATTCCATAATTTTCAAATTAGTTACTTGCCTAGGATAAAACTGGGAAATTTCGATAAAGAATAATTCATTCTAATACATGTCCAAGTTAACCTACATAAATAATCAAAACTCCATTGACATATACATGCCCGTAGAATTTTTATATAAGTATTTTTTGAAACTAACTCTAAATTATCTCCAATAAAAAACATCACGTTTCATTACTATAATAATAATGTACCATTAACTCCTACTAGGTCTATAAATCATGATTGTAGTACATAATATGGAATGTTCCAAAAATGAAAAAGAATCTCAATATTTTTCAACCATTCCTTTACCTATTGAGAATCATTTTATCCTTATAGTAATAGTGGGTTATAGATAAGAAACTCATGATCATAAGTTCATGTGTCTTAAATTTGAGGAACCACTTCCAGATCTTGAATTAGAATGAGTGTAGTTTGTTGTCCTATAGAATGGAAATCATGCACTACTATATCAACATTCTTTTGGGCCACTGTAGGATTCCATTTCATTGGTTCACTAGAAGCTTCCTCTTGTAGCCTATTTAAAAGTATTCTCTGTGGCATGAATCATTAAAATGACAATAGACAATATTATAATTGAATTTACATGTTGTAAATTTTTATATTAAATGAAAATAATTTCCATATAATTTTGGAAATATTTGTTTTTTTTAAAGAAATTTACATTTGGAAATGTTATTTTTTATAGAATTGTTTCAAAGGATTTTTAATGTTTATTTTATAATATTACAATGTTATTTCATATAAAAAAGACATTCAAAATGATAAATGAATTTTTTGATTTAAAAACTGATTTTTTATGTAAAAAGGACATTTTCCAAATGAAAATATACATTTTATCTTTATAAGTCATTTTCCAACTAAGATGAAATTCATTAATGTTAGTTTGGCTTTAATGGATATATTATCCATTTATATCTTACATATTATTTATTAAAATTTAATATAATTATGATGTAAATTTGTTTATGAAACAAATTTATCATCCAAAGGTTATACCATGATATTAAGTTAATGAAAATTATTTTTTTCCACAAGTAATTCTATGATAAAATGATGAAATGTTTATGGAACATGTTTCCATGGTTTATTCTATGATTTAATGATTATGAAACTAAATTAATTTAATTGGTTCTTATATGGTGAATTTTTTATGGAACATATATATATATATATATATTATTTTCATTATGTGATAGGTGGGAACTATATATTCCTCTAATTCAATGTATAATTATTGATGTTATATGTGAAAATTGATTACATGAGAGGTTATCCAAATACTGATAAAGAGGATAATCATGAGGATTTTCCAAGCCCAAAAAATGTGGTACATTGGTGGTTACCCAAGACCATTATAGGTACATAGGTGTTTATCCCAATACTAACAATTTATGAATGATTATTGGGTAGCTATGGCATAATGTATCCTTATCTTATGTTCATGACACAAATCTATGCCAATGTTATGTTCTCAAGAATCAGGTAATTTGATTCATTTTTGAAATCATGTATTATGAATTTATATTTTTTATGTTATGGCTCAATATTATGATCATTGATATGTCATGTATTGTTTATCAAATGTTTATATAATGTTATCATACACATATTATCGTGTTATGATTTTATGATTATTTATATATTATTATGTATTCATACCCTTATGGAGCTGATTTGTAATATCCCAGTTAAATAAAGAATAAGACATATTTTATATTTATTAATATTTTTGAATTAAATATTAATTTTACTTTAAATGGGTTGCTATGTTCGATAGCATACCCATTACGCAACAACAGGTTTCGTTGAAGTCTTACGTTGGACACTAATAATATAATATTATTATATTAAATCATAGTTAACGCCTAGTCATTGTATTGGTGGGAATGAATAGGACTAACTAAAATATCATTATACATGTTTGTTAAATGTTTTACATTTTTTCAATAAAATTTAGAGGCTTAAAATAAGAAAAGAATTTTATTTTGAGCTTAAATACTCTAATATTCACTTAAAGGTCGATTTATCTCCTTTTGATGGTGAACCCTCTTTAAATCTATTTTTTGTCACGTTATATGTTCTATTTGACCAAATTCAATTCTTATTTAGAATTGGGACATCAAAGTTTAGTTTGGGTAAAATTTTGGTATTATTCTAATAAAATTCAGTTTTTAATGAATAGTAAAAAATATTGTATTTTAATTCCAATATTCCTTTTAATATAATTTATTTATATGGTAAAATTATCTTTATAATTTGTTATAAAGTGTAATTGTAATATAGTTTTACCATTTAATCCAATTTTTGTCATTGGAAGCAATTTCAATTTGAAATTGGACATAATCAACTGTCAATATTTTGATAATTATTGTTTCTTAGAAACACGCTATTTGTTTTGACAACGGGAATTAATTTTAAATTAATTAATGCAACTTCTATGTTTTTAATTTGGTAAAATAGTCATTTTTTTTATTTTTAATATCAAATATATATTCGGCTGAATTTTTGGTATTTTTCTGAAAAACATCAATTTTTGATGAATAGTGAAACCACTAAGTAGTAGTTAAAAAACTAACTTTTCATTTAAATGAAATTTTACTGCTTCTGTGAATTGAACGTCAAAAATACAACATACATGGTTGTTATTATTATGTAAAATTTGGTTCAATGAGATGAAAATATTTTTTGGTAAATAGTAACTTTTCACTTTTATTTATCGCAGTTAATGGTAAATAGGGTAATTCAAGGTAAAAATAATATTATAATTATTCAAAATTACCTTAACACTTGTCATAACCATATTGGATGAGTCATGTCCGACTAGGGGAATCCTTGAGTTGATTTTGGGACCCCATGGATTCACCTGGGAGTGATAATGATAATTTAGATTAATTAATTTAATCTAAAGGCAAAAATGACACAAACAATATCTTTTTGTAAATTAATATTTACATAGGGTTATATAAGTTATATTTTTTACTATAAATATTCTTTGGAAAGCTAGAAATATTTCCTATATCATGGTATTTTTTTATTTTTATACATCAAACAAATAAAATTATTTATGACACAATAATGATGTAGTGTTTACCTCATTAATAAATGATTTAAATAAATATGATTATAATGAATAAAATAATATCCAAAACCAGTACAATTACTATTGGATGATTCTATTTCGATCATGAGTCATCTTATCTTTAATTTTAATTAGTTTTGGATCTTTATAAACAGAATATCATTATATAATTAAATAATATTTTCACACTTTCTTAAAGAGCCCCTCCTCTCCTTTATAAAAATTCCTCATTCTAACCAATTCCTCACACATATCAAGTCTTTTGTCTCATCCAAACTCTGCCTAATTAAGCTTCCTACATCTCTATCCTCCTCATAGAATCCTTACCTTAGGCATAAGGAACTTCAATAATTCCTTTTGGTTCAAACCAAACGAAGATACCCGAATTAAAGGTAAAAGTTTCTCATAAATTCTTTTATTTTATTTTACATCCCCAACCCCTAAAATATTTTTATTCAATTATTTTGAAACAACACCAGTATACTCAATATTCTAGGATGTATTAGGAGAATGATTTGGACTATTTTTACACACACCTCCATCTAATGCGTGAAGAACATAATGTTTATGTGGATAGAAAGCAAACGCCTCATGAAATGATGATTGTTCAATTATCTCCTACCACCTCTCATGGTGGACATTTTGATGGAACTGTATTTATATATGAAATATATTATGTCTATGATTTATTTATGCTTCTTTATTTTTCTCTTACTGAATTCATTTATTGTTTCATAGTCGGTAAACGCAATAATCTCATTTGAGAAAGTGCGGACTACCGCCCCCTCAAAGTGATGTGACTCGTTAATGCCTTATGTGGGACCTATAAAGGATAGATTTAATAATATTATATATGATATTATTATATAATTATAATAAAACTATGTATCATTATGTTTTAATTCCATTAAAATAATAAATATAAATAAAAGTAGCATTCATGCGTACGTACGGCTTACTGTCTCCATGAATGTTGTATTACATTTCTTACCTCTAAATGTTATTTAATATTATAAATACACATATATACTGGATATATATGATTTATATGATATATAAATTATTAATATCATTCTGATGATAATGGTTATCTTACCACATGAAAAAAAATTAATTATAAGGTGTTCATTTTTTACTGAAGTACCAAGTATCGACAAATTGGCCAGTGTTAACATAAATTACTTTATAATGTTGATAACATGGTAATAAGTGATATAAGAGAAATAATAAACTTGAAAAAGGTTCTGAAGAAAGTAGAAAATAACTTTATTTTATTATTCATGAAGACTAAGATCAAACGGGTCAATTCGGACATGAGGTAAGGGACTTCATCTCAATCTCCTTTCATTGACGCATATTTTTTTTTATACACAACTTTATTTTATACGGTGTATAAACCAATTTGACTTTGAAATTTATTCAAAATTAATATTATCTCTACAAAGCATTTTACTAAATGACAAAAGGAATTTTTTTTAACGTAAGCGGTGAAAACAACATTATCAACCGCCACGAGTATTATTTGCTCCGTGGATTCCTTAGCAATCCGTAATGTTTTTTAAAAGGAATTTACAAACCATATATAATTTTTTAGTATTTTTGAATTGAAAATGGTTTTGATAATGGATTTTTATGTAAATATATTTAAATGATATATTTTGATTGAAATGTGTTAATGTTATCTTTCTTTTATGCTTGCGTTATGAGTTATGACTTTGTTATGGATCTTGGGAATTATATACATATACGGCTGGCTATGTGATAAAACTTGGGTGGGTGATCTAGAGATAGGTCTCCAATTCATTGGGTAACATGACAGAGGTAAATGTGAATGTTTCTCCTAATATATTTAGGGAATATACTATGATGGGTATTCCCAATGTAACTCCCAACATAGCTGTGAAAGCTACAACGTAAGTATGCTATAGATGCCACAAGTTACCTTTATGATTTATGATTACTCTATGTTATTCATAATTCTTATAATTTCATGGGGTTTGATAAATATATTGTGTAATGTATGTATTGATGAACTATTTTTTATTTCATTGTTTTATAACCCTTACTAAGATTTTTATGCTCATCCCATGTTTTGAAATGTTTTTCTTAAGACTTAAAGTGAATAGGGTTAAGGATGGGATCAGGGGAAAGTCATGATATCTAAAACATGGAACTGGGAAAGACTCCATTTTTCAATATTTTTTTAATAAAAAAATGGGAACTGAGTAGAAGTGTTTACTTTTTAATTTTTGAGATGTAATGTAATAGTTATGGCCTAATTCTATAAAACTCCAATCCCGAAAATATCCTCAATGTGAATTATTAACATATTTCAAGATTATTAATGTTTTAAGGTCGGGTCCTTATAGTTTGTTTTAGAGGGATTTTCAGATAAATTTTGGAGTTAGGGTATTGTTAAATTAATATTCATAAATTATATTATGTTAATGATATAGAATTTACAGATTACCATGTTTCATTGCCTAAGATATTTTTATGTTCATAATGGTTTTATGCAGAGGAAACAATGCATCAATGTTGGGACGAAATCAGAAGGAAGACAACCTTCCAAACCAGAAACCTGAGATGTTTGGAATTGGAACTCAATGGTTTGTTGCAGTGATGGCACAATTGTATCGGTCTATAAATGGTGGTGGTATCCATGCATGAGATTAACCAGATCAACCATAGAAGAACATGTCAGCAGTGGAGAATTTCATGATGCAACATCCCCCGTCATTCATAGGATCATCTGACCTTGTTCTTGCAGAAGTATGGATTAAAGGACTTGATATTGTTTTCAATGATATGGGGTGTTCAGAACATCAAAAGGTTAGTCTTACTGATTACCATTTTGAAGGTGAAGCTGATCTGTGGTGGTCGATGGTGAAAAATATCAGGGATAGTGACGAGATTGATGCTCTTGATTGGGATGAATTCAAAGGTTTGTTTCTTGAGAAATATTTTCCTAAGGTCGTTCGTCTTAGGATGGAAAAAAAATTACTAGAATTGAGGCAGGAGGATGACTCAGTGGATTCTTATGAAGAAAAGTTAACTCGACTGGAAATGTATGCTCAAAATTTCATACGAGATCTTGATCGAAAAATCAACCATTTTACGCAGTATTAAAGCCAAATAATAGTAGGTCATTAGATTCTCGTGAGTTCAAAAGTTATGAAAAACTTGTTCGACGTGTAGAGAAGGAAGAAACAGAGTTTTTTGATGACCAGGTGTTCTTTGACAAAAAAAATATTAAGAGGTTCATTTGGCAGGAAAAGGGACAGAATTCATCAAGGAAGCTTGGAGGTAAGAAAACTAAATATCCATCTTGTGAGAAGTGTGGTAAAACTCATCCCGGGGAATGTTTATCAAAGTCTGGAAAGTGCTTCTAGTGTGGTATGTCTGGTCATATTACTCGTAATTGTAAGGAAGATGATCAAGCAGGCAATGAAAATCCATCGGTAAGATATTTTATATGTAATGAAATGGTTCATTATGGAAATGACTGTCCAGCGAAGAACTCTACTGAGGGAAAGCAGGCGTACTACAGGCAGAGAGGGGTGGTCAAATCCTTTTCCACTACATTAGAAGATGTTGGGCCATCAAATGAAGTAGTATCAGGTACATTGTTTTTTGGTTAAGATTATGCCAATGTGTTTTTTGATTCAGGGTCTAAACACTCTTTCATTTTTTGAGATGTTTTCTTGTAAATTGGGAACTCCATATCATGATATGAATACTGAAATTATGGTAAAAACAACATGGGGAATCATTGAGAAAAAAAGAAATTATAAGAACCTTCGAGTCCTTGTGTGCTGAAAGAATCTACCAACAAACATTTTTGTTTTGTCTTTAGTAGAGTTTGATGTTTTTTTTGGCATGGATTGACTGTATGTTTATCATGCTGAAATTGACTACAAAGTTATAGAGGATTCATTTCAGAAATAGTTATATTTTGTGTACTATAATGAACCCCTTCTTTTGATAACATATCAGGAAGCTGAAAAACAAGTAAAATATAGAAATGAATGTTACCTTGAAAATATTGTTGAAAATAAAAGAACTGTTCAAATTAATGATGTGCCAGTGGTAAATGAGTATCTTAATGTTTTTCTAGATGAGTTTTCTGGTATTACACCTGATCAGGAAGCTGAATTTGTTGTTGACTTAGTTCCTGATGATAATCTAATTTCAAAACCCCCTTATCGAATGGACAAATTGAACTTTTAGAGTTAAAGAAGCAATTGTAGGAGTTATTAGATAAAGGTATCATTCGACCTAGCACATCACTATGGGGTGCTCATATCTTGTTTGTTAAAAATAAATATCATTCAATGAGACATTGCATTGATTATAGAGTATTGAATAACATCACTATTAAGAACATGTATCCTTTGCCTCATATCAATAATTTGTTTGATCAGCTCCAGGGAGCGCAGTATTTTTCGAAGATTGATTTGAGGTCGTGGTACCATTAGTTGAATGTAAAGGAAGAAGATATTCCAAATACCTTATTTCATACTAGATATGGCCATTATAAATCTGTAGTTATGCCTTTTGGGTTAACCAATGCATCTGTTGTATTCATGGATCTTGTGAATAGAATTTTCTGTCAGTTCTTGGATAAGTTTGTGGTTGTGTTCATTGATGATATTTTTCATTATTCAAAAAGTAAAGAGGATCATGAATGTCATATAAGGGTTTTCATGCAAACATTAAAATAAAATAAACTAATTGTCAAATTCACCAAGTGTGAATTTTTGTTACAACAAATTTCTTTCCTTGGTCACATAGTTTCAAAAAATGGAATAATCAGGATCTTCCTAAAAAAGTTTTTGAAGAATGTCCAAGACCCACAAATATAACCAAGATCTGCAGTTTTCTTATTTCGGTAGGTTATTACCCGAGGATTGTTGAAAATTTGGCACGGTTATCTAGTCCAATGACTAAGATAACTAGAAAATGTGTTAATTTTATCTGGACAAAAGAATGTGATGATTGTTTTCAGGAATTGAATAGATGATTGGTGAATGCTCCAGTTTTGGCATTGACTTCCAGAGATGGTGAATTTTTCATCTAAAGTGATTCTTCATTGAAAAGGCTTGGTTTTGTCCTTATGAAGAATGATCAAGTAATTTATTATGCTTAACATCAGTTGAAACCTAATGTGTTAAATTATCCTACACATGATTTGGAATTATATGCTGTTGTTTTTGCATTAAAAATTTGGAGGCATCATTTATATGGAGTAAAGTATGAAATATATACAGATTGAAAAAGTATAAATTATATATTAACTCATGAATAATTGAACCTGAGATAGAGGAGATGGCTGGAATTAATCAATGATTATGATTGTACAATTCATTACCATCCAGGAAAATCAAATAAAGTGGCTGATGCATTGAGTCGAAAAAGTAATTCTCAATTAACCATGTTATTTTTGGAAGGAGATACTTTTGTTTTTGATTTGATGAACTATGGAATTGAAGTTGTTGGTGCAAGAAGTTCTTCTGTTTTATTACAGGTGTCAGTGAAATCTTCTCTACCAGGCAGAATTAAGCAAGCACTGAAGGAAGACTGTGAGTTGTAGAAAAAGGATGTTTTGGTTCAGAATGGTAAGTTCCCTTATGTTAACATTGATAATGATTGTGTTTTATGGTTTTGGAAAAAAATTTGTGTGGATTTTGATTCACATTTTAAGAATGAGTTGTTATCTGAACCTCTTAGTTCTCCATTTTCAGTTCATCCTGGCATTACTGAGATGTACAGGGATCTTTGAGAGTATTACTGGTGGGATATAATGAAAAGAGATATTTCTAATTTTATTGTGAACTGTTTTATTTCTCAACAGTTTAAATCCGAGCGGTAGTTTCCGAAAGGGATGTTTCAACCTTTACCAGTGCTGAAGTGGAAATGGGAAAATATATCCATGGACTTTGTTGTGCGAATACTGAAGACAGGTCAGGGTAACAATGCAATTTTGATTATTGTTGATCGGTTGACTAAATATTCTCATTTAATTCCTATTCTAGATAATTTGTATCTAGATCAACTATCTCAGTTTTAAGTGAAAGAGATAATCATGTTTCATGGTGTTCCCCTCTTCATTGTATCTGATCGTGATCGCATGTTTACTTTTAACTTTTCGAATGGCCTTCAGAAGTCATTGGGTAATGAATTAAATTTTTGTACAGCTTTTCATCCTCAATCAGATGGGCATTCAAAGAGAACAGTTCAGACATTGGAAGATATGTTACGTGCTTGTTCGATGGATTACTGAGGAAGTTAGGACCATCATCTTTCTTTGGTCTAATTTTCATATAATAACAGTTTTCATTCAAGTATACAGATGGCTCCATTTGAGGCATTATATGGGAAGTGGTGTCGAACTCCAGCTTTTTGGGAAGAAGTAAGTGAAAGGAAACTGATGGGACCAGAACTTTTAGACGAGATGGCAGAAAAAGTTCAGTTGATTCAGAAGCACATTAGAACAGCTCAGAGTAGGCAGAAAAGTTATGCGGATAACCGGTGTAAGGATCAATCTTTTGAGGTAGGAGATCATGTTTTTCTCAAAGTTTCTCCATGGAAATGTGTGATGTGTTTTGGTAATAAGGGAAAGTTGAGTCCAAGGTTTATTGGACCTTATGAAATCCTAGAGAAAGTTGGATCAGTTGCTTACAGAGTTTATTTACTTCCATGTTTGTCCCAGGTACCCAATGTTATTCATGTATCGATATTGAGAAAGTATATTCCAAATCCATCCCATGTTTTGAGCCTAGAGGTAGTTCATTTGGAAGAGGATCTATCTTATGAGGAACAACCAGTCCAAATTCTTGACCGATGAGAGAAAGTGTTGTGAAATAAGGTAATTCACCAAGTAATTGTTTTATGAAAAAACCATATTCTTGAAGAGACAACGTGGGAATATGAAAATTCTATGAGTGATAAATACTAGCACTTATTCGATAAGTGAAAAAAATTATGAGGATGCAATTCCCAAAAGGGTGGAATAATGTAACATCCTAGGTAAATAAAGAAAAATACCAATTTCATATTTATTAATATTGCTTAATTAAATATTTATTTTACTTTAAAGGGGTTTCTATGTTCGATAGCATACCCGATACACAACAACGGATTACTTTGAAATCTTATGTTGCACACTAATAATATAAAATAATTATTTTAAACGGTAGTTAACGCATAACCGTTGTATTGGCAGGAATCAATAGAACTAACTAAAATATGATTATAAATGTTTGTTAAATGTTTTACATTTATCTAATAAATTTTAGAGGTTTAAAATAAGAAAATAATTTGATTTTGAGCATAAATACTTAAATATTCACTAAAAGGTCGATTTATCGTATCTTGATG
This sequence comes from Viscum album, assembly GCA_963277665.1. Taxonomy (NCBI): domain Eukaryota; kingdom Viridiplantae; phylum Streptophyta; class Magnoliopsida; order Santalales; family Viscaceae; genus Viscum; species Viscum album. The sequence goes on along the minus strand of OY728167.1, from coordinate 459,286,558 downwards.
GTGAACCCTCTTTAAATCTTGTTTTGGTCACTTTTATATGTTTAATTTGACCAAATTAAATTCTTCTTTAGAATTGGGATATTAGAATTTACTTTGGGTCAAATTTTGGTTTTTTCTGATAAAATTCATTTTTTAATGAATAGTATAAAATATTGTATTTTAATTCAAATATGCATTTTAATATTATTTATTTATATGGATAGATTATATTTTTAATTGGTTTTATAGTGTAATTGGAATATATTTTTTCCATTTATTCCAATGTTGGTCATTAGAATCAATTTCACTTGGAAATTGGACATAATTAAGTGTCAATCTTTTGATAATTATTGTTTCTTAAAAACACGCTATTTGTTTTGAAAAGGGGAATTAATTTTAAATTAATTAATTGCATCTTATATGTTTTTAATTTGGTAAAATAGAAATCATTTTTTAATTTGGAATATCAAATATTGCTTATAATTATTTTTTGGTATTTTTCTGAAAACGTCATTTTTTTATGAATAGTGAAGCCACTTGGTAGTAGTTAAAAAACTGACTTTTTTGTTTATATGAAATTTTACTGCTTCTCTGAATTGAATTTAAAAAATAAAAAATACATGGTTGTTATCAGTAAGTAAAATGTGGTTCAATGAGATGATATTTTTTTGGTGAATAGTAGCTTTTGATTTTTATTTACCGTAGTTAAAGGTAAATAGGGTAATTAAATGTAAAAAGGATATTACTATTATTCAAAATTACCTTTACAATTTCATGAACCTATTGGATGAGTCATGGGAGACCATGGGCATCCTTGAGTCGATTTTTGGACCCCATGGATCCAATTGAGAGTGATAATGATACTTCAGATTAATAAATTTAATGTAAGTCAAAAATGACACAAACAAATATCATTTAGTAAATTAATTTTTAGATAAGGATATATAAGTTATATTTTAGACTATAAATATTATTTTGAAAGATTAAAATATTTCCTATATCATGGTATTTTTTATAATTTCTAGAAATCAAAAAAATATATTTTTGACACAATAATGATGTAGTGTTTACTTCATTAATAAATGATTTAAATAAATAAGATTATAATGATTACAATAATATCCCAAATCTATCCAATTCCTATTGGATGATTTTATTTCGACTAGTATTCTTCTTATCATCTACATTAATTTGTTTTGGACCTTTATAAATCGAATAAAATTATATAATAAAATAATAATTTCACACTTTCCTAAAGAGCCCCTCCTCTCCCTTATAAAAATCCATCATTTCTAACCAATTACTACACCTATAAAGCCTTTTCTCTCATCCAACCTCTTCCCACATAAGATCCCTACATCCCTCTCCTCCTCATAGAATCCATACCTTAGGAAGAGGTCACTTCAAGATGTTATTTTCGGTTCAAACTAATGGGAGATACCCGAATTAAAGGTAATTGTTTCTGTTAAATTATTTTCTTCTGATTTACTTCTACAACCCCTAAACTCTTTTTATTCCATTAATTTGTAACAATACCAGTACCCTAAATATACAAGGATGTTTTATGAGAAGTATTATAACTATAGTTACACACACCTCCATCTAATGTGTGAAGAACACAATGTTTCTGTGGATGAGAAATAAAAGCCTCATGAAATGATGATTGTACAATTATCTCCTACGGCCTCTCATGGTGGCCATTATGATGGAATTATATTTATATATGATATATATTATATGTATTTTTTCTTTATTTTTCTTTATTTTCCAATTATAGAATTCCGTTATGGTTTCCACAGTGGGTAAAGATGATAATCTCATTTGAGGAAGTGTGGACTATCGCCCCCTCAAAGTGAGGTGACTCATTAATGCCTTATGTGGGATGTATAAAGGATGGAGTTAATAATATTATATATGATATTATATTGGAATTATAATATAACTATGTATCATTATGTTTTAATTCCATTAAAATAATAAATATAAATGGAAGTAGCGTTCATGCGTACGTACGACTTGTCGTCTCCATGAACGGTGCATTTCATTTCTTACCTCTAAATTCTATGTATTGTTATAAATAGATGTATATATTGGATATATATGATATATATGATATATAAATTATTAATATCCTTCTGATGATAATGGATATATTACTAAATGGACAACTTGAAATTATAAGGTGTTCATTTTTTAATCAAGTACCAAATATCGAAAAAATGAGCGTTATTAACCGAAATGACTATATAATGTTTATAACATGGTAATAAGTGATATAAGAGAAATAATAAACTTGAAAATGGTTCTGAAGAAATTATAAATTAACTTTAGTTTATTATTTAGGAAGATAAAGAAGGAACGAGTCAATTCGGACACGAGGTAAGGGACTTCATCCCAATATCCTTTCATTGAGGCATATTTTGTTTTATACACAACTTTCTTTTATACGGTGTATAAACCAATTTGAATTTTTTTTTTCAAAAGGAATATATTATCTATGAAGTGTTTTACTAAATGAAAAAAGTAATGTTTTTTAACGTATGTGGTGACAATGAATTTTTCTGCCACCACAAGTATTATTTGATCATTGGCTTCCTTAACAAGTCGTAATGTTTTTTAAAAGGAAATCACATACCCTAAAATATTTTTAGGTTTTTTGGTATTGAAAATGGTTTTGATAATGGATTTTTTATGTCAATATAATTAAATGATATATTGTGATTGAAATGTTGAAATTTTATCTTTCCATTATGCTTGTGTTATGAGTTAGGACTATGTTATGGATCATCACCATTGTTTACATATACGGGTGGTTCTATGATAAACCATGGGTGGGTGAGCCCCCCGAGATAGCTCTCCAATGCATTGGGTAATGTGAAAGTGGTAAATGTGAATGTTTCTCTTAAGATATTTATGGAATATACTGTTATGGGTATTCCAAATGTAACTCCCTACGTAGCTGTGAAAGCTACAATGTAAGTATATCATAGAAGCCACAAGTTACCTTTATGATTTTTGATTACTCTATGTTATTCATAAATCATATGATTTCATAGGGTTTTTTAAATAGCTTATGTTATGTATGTTTTGATGAACTAATGTTTTCCTTCTTTGTTTTATAACCCTTACTGAGATTTTTATGCTCATCACAGGCATTGAAATTTTTTTCACAGGACTTTAAGTGAATAGGGTCAAGGATGGGATCAATGGATATTGATGCTGTCTAAAACATGGAACTGAACATGACTCTTTTTTTAAAGATTTTTTATTTTATAAAAAATGGAAACTATTTATAAGTGTCTACTTTGTAATTTTTGAGATGTAATGTAATAGTTATAGCCTAATTATATAAAATTCGAAACCAGAAAAGATCCTCATGTGAATTATTTACATAATTCAAGATTATGTTGGTTTTAAGGACGGGTCCTTATATTATTGGATAACCATTTCCTATATTTACTTTCCTTTAGAAGGCATGAAGTATATTATAGTTGTTATGCAAGGATTTTATTAAAAGAAACATGTGATTTTTAATGAATATTCTATGTTGTATTTTATATTTTAAAATATAAAATTAATTCATGTATGAATCTAGTTTACCAACAATACTAATCTATTTGGTCAATTGGTGTGAATAAAATTGTATCTATCACTAATTTAATAATTTGACCGGAAAATCTATGTTATTTGGATCCAAGCCTTTACAAAAATTAGGAATATCACCGAAATATTATAATAAATATATAATTCAATGATCCAACCATACCTGTAGAAAAATATTTCATTGCTAAAATGTTAACAATTGATATTATTGGTGTAATTAAATGATATAATTCTAATATTAACAAATAAATAAATATATATATATATATTGTGTCTTAAAACATTTATATTCATAAATGAAGCACATAGATTATAAGTAATACAAATTTTCAACCCAATAAATGATTAATGTGGTCTTGTTCAATATTTTATCCATTAACTTATCACATGATTGGAGGAAACCACATCTTCATCAGGAATATAAAAAAATACACATATAGATATTTTAATTGTAATAAACTTTTGATTCCAATGTAAATATATTGTATTTCTTTTTATACAATAAAATATTAAAATTAGTAATATTTTAAAATTATAATCATTTTTAAATAAAATAATACTGTATTTAATGATGTCTTTCTATAAAATATTTTTTAAGCTATGTTATAGTTAAATTGAGGGTTTAATCAGACACTTAGGATTTACATAATCACAACACAAGATACAATGGTTGTGTATTGGTTTTGATAAAAGTGTAATAGATCAATTAGATAGTTTTTGCTAGTTTAAACATTGTATCATCTATGCATGATTTGGAAACAATTTTCGAGGGGTTTTGGAAATTCATTGGATGTTATAAACATTATACATAGGTTCCTTATATGAAAATCCTCATAAAACGATGGTTGTTTTGTATTGAGTGGGTTTTTAGAAATATTCAGGAAAAGGTGTTTCATTGAATAGTAATTGATGTTTTTTATTTTATCTTCTGTTTATGAAATTAATTTTTTTCCATTTTTGGGTATTTATTGGGGATTTTACACTATAAAAAAATAGAGGATGTTTGTTAAATAGTTTTGGTTTTTATTGAAAATTATTTTTATAGGAGATTAAAAGGTCCTACAAACATGGAAATTTTCTATTATTAGTCATTGTCTCAATGGGAAAAACTATATTTTTAATTTTTAAAATCATCCCTAATTAACATGTTCTATTTATAACCTCTTCTAATGATTTATCTTCAAAATCAATATAATTAATGTCCTCTAACCCCACCAAAAACCTCATCACAATAAATATTATAAATAATATGCATCCAATATATTATAATAAAAAATAACATCCAAAAAAACATTACATATATATTATATACATAAATGTAGATCATAATTGGAAAATTTAGTGTTTAATATAATTTCAACAAAAAAATGAATAATTAATGAATAATTAATTATCATGAACTAGCACGACAAATTGATGAGACATTAAATGAGTCATGAAGAAAAAAACTCAATTTTTCCAATTAAAATCCTCTAACTATGGGATATTAATATGTTTTATCCCATACTCATAATTTTAACAATAAAAAACATAAAAATATCAAAAAAACATAATTATTATGAGATCCTCCCAATGAGAGACTTTGAAATTCAAATTGGAGAAGTTCATCATCCCATAGTGAAGATCAATAACATTAATAAAATGATGAGATATATATACATAGATGAATATGTCTAATGAAATTGATTTTATATATATTCATTTTTTCTCCATAATTGAATCCAAAATTGTAAATAAAAAAGGATTAGAAGAAACCTCTAAAAACATATTATTGTGGACATTAGAGTTATACATTATGAATCTTATTCAATTTTTTCTAAACTGAATTAAACAAATCAAATAATTATTATAACTGTATATTTATGAAATTGACCACTCTTTCACCCCCCCAATAGTGTTTCTATTAATTAAGTAGTACTTATGGTAATATTATAAAAAAATAGAATATTCAGTCTCAAATGTTGAGATTCAATCATTCATTGAAATAATAAGTTATTCTTGGTCAATAAATATATTATTTAGAGAATAAATTTAAATTTTTGCTACTGTAAAATGAAAAACTATATCCACAAGTTATTTTCACATCATTTATTAAGATATATGTTTTATTCTAAAAACTATTGATGGACAATGAAAACACCTTTTCACTGACATGAATAAAGTTCAATATTCTAAAACATGATCCATAGAATCCTATGAGGATACTGAAACTAACATCATAGTGTCAGAATCCAAAACATATTCAAATTTATGTTATTTATCTAATAATATTATTTGATAAAGTAATTTAGCAACAACAATAAATATTTAAAAAATATCACCCATATGTTATTGTAGTTTTATTGACCGAAATTCAATATCCTTTCAATGGACATCAGACCATAACTCGGTCCTACCAAAAAAATTTCCAACAACTTCTCATATTTAAAAATTTTTACATATCGAATAATTTTAAAATCTAAATTATATGATTTTTTATAGTTATATATTGTAATAAGATTAAGGATACATGTTGACTCAAAGAATAACACTTCATCCAAAAGTGTGTGTAATCCATTTATTCTGTAAATTGAATGATATTTTCTTTCAAAATAGATGATGAAATTATATAAATATTAAAAAAATATTAAAACATTTCTATTATTATAATGAATTTTAATAAAAGGCCTTATGTTATTCTATATGATTATAGTCAATGATGGTTTTCTATTATGCTCATTTCCCACCTTTGGGGGACCTTCTCACATATCTATGGCACTGATAGAGATGAAATATCGAATTCCTAAAATATACACCATGATAAATATTTACATTTTTTCCTATATCATTTATAAACCATGTAAAATAAATGGAATCAAAAATTTCAAAATAGAACATCATCTATAAATAAATAAATTATATTGATTAAATTATTAAAATAGTATTAAATAATTTCTCATTTAATCATATATTAATACATAACAACGATAGTACACATAATTGAGTGTCAAAGTAATTATTATTCTCATATAATTTAATATGACCCCAATATAAATAATAAATAGGGGTGGAATTTGCATCAAATTTTAATTCATGTGGAATTTCCAAAAAATACATGCTTTAACCTGAGAGGCTTCCACATATCCATCCAAAAAACAACAGACATTATAATATTGAATTTTAAAAAATCCTGAATATTTATCTTTTTATCTTGTTTATTAATTTTTTTTTTAAGATTTAAATTTAATAATTACTATCAGTATTTATTATTGAAATTTTATCCATTTAAAGTACATACTGAAGAACTTGATCTACAAATATCATCTCAATGGAAAAATACTATGGTCCAAATTAAAAAATGTCTCTATTGTAGTTATCATGTTTTATTACCCAATATCATCAATACAAGTTAATCCTATGGATGAATGTGTAGTAGGATAAAATGAAATGGGTTTAGAAAAAATCATAGTATGTAATGAAGTGTACCTTTGGTAATATGGGGAGAATGATAATCATGTGATGTAGGGAGGGTATTGTCATTAAACATCATTGGATGATGAATTCCTGGAAAAAGTTATTCCATTCATTTATTAATCAAAAAATAATTATTCCAAGTATTTTTTAATATAAAAAACACTGTTTACATTTTTAATAAAAAAAATAAAAACTATTTTCAAGTGATTAGACAATTTAACATTTATCTTAAATAATTTAAATAAATATCATAATGTCCACAATGTTTCCTACCTCATACAAGACCATTAATTAACATAAACAATTGATCTCATAAACCCATTAAATCAACAAGAATTATTAAATATTCTAACGGACATGAATTGAATGAGATATTTTATAGGTAAATGAGTATGTAAAAATCATTTATTGAATTGTTCTATAAAATAGTTTAAAAATAAACTACATATTATTATGTTGAAAAATAATGAAGAGAGATCAAAAGAAATCATATATTCAGTTTTATTGTTTTGATGTAAGAGGGAATCAAGGAGTTTAATCCATAATTAAGGTCATGAGGGTTTCCAGACATGAGGCAAGAAGGGAAACCAGTGTAGCATCGAGTGGTAGACCAAGAGGGGGTCAGACATTAAGTAGTGGTGATGCAGAGGTCGAGAGGAGGTCCTATTTTTACTGGTATAGAGGGGAAGAGAATTATGGGATTTATTTTATGTTACTGGACACATTTATTCCAACTCATTTCATTTTTCCAAGGATTGTGCTACTTAGAGGGGTCTTCGAGTTAGCATTTCAGGTCTTGGCTACAAAATGATAGATGTAGAGAGATTAAAAACCATATAATCAGTACAATTTTTGTAAGTGAGTTTCATTGAATGGGTAGGGTTAGTTCATAATTATTAATAAATCATGGATAAATTCCTCTAGGAGATGAATTTATTTGTCGGATTCTTGAACATTACATTTACATAATGTGTAATAATTACACAATGTGTAAATTACATGTACTTATTATTTATAGAGAGGGTTTTAGCGCTTGGGTTTTCTATGAATCCTACAACCATATCTCAATTATTGAAGATCTTGCATATGTTTCATCTGTGTTTCCTGATTCCTTCTATGTGGAGTGATCTATGGATTCCCATCAAAAATTTGTGGTGATATATAGTGATCTAAGGAGAGTTCCATATCAAATTCTTTCACTTTATTCCTCATTTGTTTTTTTTTCATCTGATTCAACATCCAACACGATTGAAGATCATCTCCCATTTTTCTATTGGGGATTAAATTTCTAATTGTTGGTGTGTTGAGTACATGATGTCCTTCAATGGGTGGCACTTCTTGTGGGGGATGTAATCAAAACCCTCCTCATTAGCCTTTTCCCATGTGAATAAATTTGACACCATTGAGGTAGGGGATTCGTTTCTTCCATAGTTATTTATGTGAAATCATATATTCATAATACAATATCTCTTTGGATGTAAATAAACCGAATCTAATAATATTGAATTAGAACAAAAAAAATCTATTGCAGATTAGTAGTTTTACTAATTTGTACCATGGTAGTTTCTTTCTTATTTTTTATCTATATTGTGTTATATCTATTCTATTTAATGTTTTTTTCATGTTCTTATACATGTTAATTCCTATAGAATTTGAAACATAACCTAATATCAGATGTAGTTGATAATTAATTTGATTAAGAATAATTAATGAGGCATGTTCATAATACCCTATTTTTTATAATTTGATAATGGTAAAATAAATTCAATGTGAATGTAAATTTATATTTATATTCCATATGATTTACAGAATTGACAAATAGTTGTTATTCATGTCTATTTTGGGTGTTAATTAAAAATAAAACACATGTTAATTTCTAATGAGTTTTCACACTGCTTGATTAAACTGGTTTTAAAAATAAAAGAATATTTTTAATTTTATATCTCAGTACAGATTAATGCCTACTATTTCCCATAATTGGAACTTATTAATAATGAATATAATAATTCAATATGAAATAATAACTGTTTCTGTGATAAGGGTAATTTAGGGGGTGTGAGTTTCATATTTCCTTGAGAAATATCTGTTTGTTGAGTTTTTAGTTGTAACATGTAATTTAAGTGTTATGGGTGGATACCTTTTTTAAAATGAATAGATTCCATATTGGCTATTATTGTTTGATCCATATTCTTTTGTGTTGTGGTCTTGATATGACTGATCCTGTGATGGATGATGGAAATGGGGGTATAGATTCTCGAATGTGATATGATCTTGGTATGGATGAGCCATGTAGGACTGATGTGATATGTAGGTGAGGACTCACAGATGATGTGGTAGCAGTTAGTGTTTCTAATAAAGAGATCTATTGGTATTTGTATGAGGGTCTTGGGTAAGGAAATATAGATGATGGAATGGGTTGAACTAGGGATTACTCATTTATTTCATATTTAATGATGGCATACTCTCTTGTGAATCTATTTAATGGTCATTATCTAGGTTTATTGTTTTATATGCATTACTTTTCACATTTCATATGGTAGCTAGATGTGATTGGATTCATGTTTCTTCTAGGTGGTATCTTTGGATGGTTTTCCTAGAGTATAATGATATGGATTGATGATAATAATGAATAATGTAATGATTAACAAATTATGTTGGTGATGATGTAGTGAAAATGAAAAAAATATGTAAATCTTGAAATCCATTGACCTGGTATGGATTTTTCCTGATGGGAATGAATTTTACACTAATGGTTAAGGTAATGTGGAATAATGTATATGGATAATTAATATATTACTAATAATTTAACAGATGGAAATTATAAAAAAGAATGAAGTAATTAACGTAGTTCTTTTTAATACATGTTTTATTATAGGATATTTGGGTTTAGTAGTGAATGTCGGGAGTCTATGTGATGTTTTTTTAGTTGAGTATAAAACAAGGTAATTCCCATAGTGTGGTTGTGAGATATATTATATCATTTATATTCTATGATTTTATACATTTCCCCACCCATGTTAGTAAGTTGAATTGACACCAAGTGGAGTCTAGGATGGTGTTTTTGCTAACATCATATTGGGAGGATGGACAACTGAATACTGTATTTAGAACCTCTATCCTCTCTTAGCAGTTACATGGGATGATATGAGTAGTGGATTTATTCCTCATATAGGTGTGTATATGGTTATAGTTTCTTTTGGTAATATCACATGCATTTATTACAAAATATAGATTCAAAATGATTACTATAGGCATTTAATTTATAGGATGTGATCCATTGAGTTACAAACTTAGTGTATAGGTTTATGTTGAGATTCCTGTCCCACGTGTCTTCATACTAATATATTTTATAGAGAGATGGATCATACGGTGTGATGCATGGGATAAGTTACAAACTAGTGAGGGATAAAGAGTGAGGGATCCATGATGTTCATGTACTTTATAATATCCTATCTTGTCTATGATACCTATTTAGAGATAAACATGGTGAGCATGGAAACATAATATACCAATTTTGGTGATGAGTTACTTTCACTATTGATCACTATTTTATAGCATAGTTTCATTATCTTATTCATTAGATGCTCTGGGTTGGATCATACTGAAAATACTATTCTGATAACCCAACATATATATATATATATATATATAATATTTTCTAGGAAATATGGATCAGTTTATACATATGGATATATATTAGTTTCTTATGGTTCAGAAGGATTTTTTTGGGATTCATGGTCATTGTTGTTTTTAAATTATTAGTACATGTATTTTCTTTTAATTTTTTATAATAATGTATGAAATTTCTTTATTTCATATGGGATTTTATTTATTTATATATATACTTACAATTATGTGTTTTGGATGTATATTTCTTATCTTACCCTTCCATATGTATCTATAATATTAAAATTCCACCCATATGCATGTTCATTATTTTTGGAGCGAAATTAACCAACACTGGGCCAACTGGATGGAAGACTCAAGTAGTCACCATCACTCTCTGCTAATTATATTATCATTATGGTGATGGGATAATTATAGAGTGTTATTAAAGGATTAGGTTTGAGGGATATGACAAATCATAGAGTTAGACACATGTGAGTTTGCAAGTGATTATAGGGAAATGGTCTTTGATATGTTAATTATGTAATGTAATCTCTTGAGGCTAGCTAAGAGATGGGAATTTAAGGTCCCATGTTATCTGATTATTATACCATTAAGTTCACAGAGACTACTAAATGATGTGATACAAGTTGTAAATTAGAGCCCTAGGAAATTATCACTCATGATTCTTCATTGCAATTATATTTAAAATTTATAAACCGTTTGATAGGTTAAGACCATAACAAGATAGTTAATTTATAAATTATTTAATGATATATATTTCATATTTCTAGTTTATGAGCTCTAATATATTTTTCATTTGTAAACGTGGAAGAATATTTAAATACACATCATGTTCGCACAAAAAAATTAGCATCATGTGAAAACAGATTGCCTCATATTTAAGGATGATGAAAATGGCACCTGTAGGACACTGTTAGATTTTCAGTTCCATAGTTTTCAAAACTACACATGATATATTTTAAATTTATTCAAATAATACTGGCTGGAGAATGTTGAGACGTATTTCATTTTTATACATTCTCTAAGTAGTACTAGGTTTTGTTGGATTTAAAGATGTTGTGTGGAGTAGTGACCCAATGGTGGTTCTTATTCCTTGGTGATATTGAGGAGTCATTATTCTCATTAGAGAATATCTGGGACTACTTCCAAGTAGATTTTGTCTCTTTAATTTTCAAGGAGGCATTTCACTACGAGACTCTTATCCTTAGAAAGTGGATTTCTAGCATGTGAGAGTTTAGGTTCTATTTCATCACCCTTCTCTAGAATTCATAAGAAACGTTTCCAACTGATGAGTATAGGGCATGGAATTTTGTGGAGTATTTTCATCCATTCATATAGCTCTAAGACACCCCTTTAATTCTATAGACACATCTTGATATGTTTTTGATAATATAGGTCATTTAGAGGAATGTTTCTTGAACTATATAATAATTAGAGGAGAGTCTTCAAGATTCCTCATGAAGTAGACCTATGCTCCATGGTTCCTAGTTTTCAGGATAGAAGATATTTCGATCAACTGAGTGTAGCTCCCATCCCCCATAATCTCATTTCTATAGGTTAGAGGCTCTCAAAATTATTCCACTAGATTAAAATTGTGTTTTTCATGTGGAGGACGAGGTCATCAGTGGAAAGAGTGTCCAACCTTTCTGATCAGTCCACATGTGTCAGGTGTTATACATCAAGGTCCTCTATTAAAGGATTTTAATACTAGGCAGTAATATAACAGTGTTCTTATTAGGGATTAGGATATATGAGATAGGGTAGGTAGGTTTAATCCATATGATTATACTCATCCTTAGTGCGAATAACACCACCATGAAGGTGGTAATCAATAGGGTCAAATAGGATGTATAATGGGTTGTGGTCATCTCAATACTATAGCTTTACTAGATCCTAAAAATACATGCATCATTCCATAAACCCTTTGGTAGTTTTCTACGTGGGTACATTATTTTTTTATTCATGAGTGAAAAACTACATTATATCTCTTACCCTCATCCATTATTTGGGTCGTAAGTTATACATACTAATATTTCATTTGGAATTCACTATATAAGTTGAAGGACAAGAAGACCTATCAAATTTATTTTGATTCTACGATATAGTACTTGGGTAGAAACACCATTGTGGAGATTTCTTATGTTTTTGGATACATCCACATGTAATCATACCATATATTTATTGGATCTATTCACTGTAGGATATAATGGATTAAATTGGGAGGAAGGTTTTAATCTATGATAATGATAGAGAGCCAATGGTGTTTTTTGGTGAGAGAGACCCACTATTGAATCAGAGCAATGTTAAATACTTATATACATTGATTTAGGAGATAATGTGGATCCCAATAAGGGATTTACAGTTGGTGTTTCACCGAGTAATTGAAAAGTACCCTAAGGCCTTTTTATTGGAGGTGGTTTCATTACCTCCTCAAATGGAGATTAAGTTTCAGTCTGAGCCACCACCAGACATGTATCCTATATAGATATCTACATATAGTATGTTTCCTCATGATCAAGGGTGCCATAGGTACAAAATGATGCTCTGTTTGAGTGTTATTTTGTTTGTCTAAGTGTGTCTCTATGTGGTGAATAGGTTTTTTTTCAAAAACAATGTACATAGAATGTTTTCTATTTTTTTAGATTATCATCAATTGAACTGAGTGTAATTCAATAAAAAATAACCACTTTTAAAAATTGATGATTTATTTCGTCATAATATAGGATAATTATTCTCCCCAATGATTGATTTTTGTTTAAAATTTCATTAGATATGGGTTAAATATGAAGATGTTTAGAGGAAATCTATCTTCTGTTGTCATAGAAATTCCATGTTTTTTGTTATGCAGTTTGATGAGAAAATTTTACATGATGTGTTCATGTGGTTAATGAAAACTCTATTGATAGAGTTTCTACATAATTTCATGGTGGTTTCTACCGATGTTAACCATGTCTACTATGCACATGGGGAGGATCATGCAAATCATCTATGTGAAATTTTGGGAGTCCTTCATCATGAGAAGCTGTTCGAGAATTTTTCAAAGTGACATTTACGTTGTCAAAAAGTCTACTTCAAGGGGGGTGTTTTATAAGGACCCGTATCTTGAAGTCCATGGAAATTACATTACTTTTGCAGGAAACATAAAACATGCCACTAAAATACTCCCAATGACCATGTTCATTTAGTGTCTTTGGAAACTTAGAACATAATCTTCTAATCATGGGGAAAGATCTTCAACATCTACCATAAAGATCTTCCCCTTTTTTTCTTACCTAAAACCTTTATTTATATCCTGGGGAAAAGAAAACATAAAAAGGGTGAGCTCAAATGTTCAGTAAGGGAAAAATGGATAACATAAAACAATCCATAAACATTTGAACGTAAAAACGTGAACATAAAACATCAAAATTTTTGAGCACTGACATAAATATTGGCAGTACATAAGTCATAGATCATAAAGGAAAATTAAACATGAAATAATTTCATTTGAATAAAACATGTAATTGTGGAATACTATTAAGAACACGATATGACTTCCATAGTAGACAAGGAATTGTTTCCACGACCATCATAGTGGACAAAGTCCATTACTGAATCGAGTTCACTCTTCGTTCCAGTCCTGTATCACTGATCCGGATTAACTTTCCTTTCCAGCCATGTCTATCTCATGAGATATACATCTTTACCGAATTTGTTGGAGTAATATATAGGCCCCACCCATCTCATAATGAAACCATTCTTATGTGTGCCACAAAATCATAAATCATACATCATAGCATAACCCACGTAATAGAATGGGATTCTTAAACATCATGCCATCATGACATAATCCATATTAGAAAAATGGATATTATTTTATCATAAAAAAAATAAAACAATGTAAATAATATGGATATTATACTTTAAACATGACCATATTAAAAAATGTAATCTTATATGGAAAATTTTCATGATAAAACACTTGAAATTAATTCTTGAGGAAAATATCCTTTGTTTTTCAAAATCATTTTCTTTTCACAAAATTCCATGAAATTTTAAAAGAAAAGATTTTTTTTGAAAATATTCATGAAATATTGTAGAGGAATGTTCATTGAAATAAGGAATTATGAAACTATAAAAATATGTTCATGTCGTATAAGTTAAGAAAACATTCTCCATGTACATTTACCGGAAAAGTCCAAAAGTGCCTCATATGGTAAAAAAACAAATATTCCTTACATACCATGTAGTAACAGTCAAAAATTGGGTAAAAATGAATTTGAACATACATGAAAACATATTTAGAAAACATGTACATATATGATAAATATAACCCGAGTAAATAATTATGAATAAACAATCTCGGACAAAAACGAGATTGTAAAAGTTATCCCTTACCATAGGTATGATATGGTTCGTACGTATCTGAACCTCCTGTATTGTCACGACCCGACCCTACCCGGGCTCGAGCCGCAACTACCCTAGGCCCGCCTCCATAGGCCAGGGGCTGGCGACCAGCGCCGAAGGCACAAAAACTCGGTGAGGCCTTTTCCTAAGTACCTGTACACACACACGCAGCAAACTCAATGCAAAAGTGCAGAGTAAAAAGGAAAAGCAAAGGGAAACTGCTATAAATAAACAATACTGTGCATCGATCTCTAACAGCACAAAGTACAGTGCTGAAAGGAAAAAGGGAAAAAACACGCGCCCAACCAGAAAAGGTGCCACAACCCAGAAATAGGTAAACGAAAAGAAACAGGTGACGGGTCTGCCACCTGGAACCCGGCCATGACCACTGCACGCGGTCCATGCTCCCAAGCTCCTACGCTCCACTGAAGTCACGCTCCACCTGTCCATCGTCTGCAAGGGCACACCAAGTGCGGGCAAAGCCCAAGCAGGGGTGAGTATAAAAATACTCAGTAGGATACCCTGAAGGCTCGAGGGAGCTACAAAAGGAGGTACCGAAGGGTGAGCAGTAGAGCGAACAAGGAACATGTAAGGGAGTACAATCGAAAGTGCAGTAGGAGTCTAACTCAAACCCAAAAAAAGAAAGGAAGTAGACTCGTCCAGACACAAGAAACTGGAAACGGTGAGAAGATGAACTTCTCGTCGAGTCTTCGCTACCTATAGCCGGAGAGTAGACTTGTACAACCACGAGAAGCTAGACACGGAAAGAACGTGGCATACCCCACACGTCTTCGCCTCCCATGGAAGGAGAGCAACCAAACCCAAGAAGTGGGTGCAGGAACATGGTATATACATATCTGGTTGCTCAACAAGAAGCTCGAACAACGTCGTAAGGGGATCTCTGTCCCGTAGCTCAACCCAAGAAAGAGTAGCCAACAGTCCCAGAAGTAACACCATCGATGCCCAGCATCCCGCACGTCTGCCCTGAACCGCAATCCAAGGGGCTCAATCACCACACCTCGACACTATCCGCTTTGGGTGGCACTGACTCGCCCGCACGGTTTTAGGTCGCATCACAAGGATGTGTCTCGGTGGGGGAAAGTGCTCCCCGTACTTGAGAGTTCTGGGGGAACGTCAACTACAACTCGTCACTGCCCCGTAGTCGAGAGATCTGCTCAAACTCGACAGGCGACCCTCTGCCCAGCCCCGCTGGAGGATCCCTATAAGTCAACGAGTTCCCACTATAGGGAGACCCGGAAAGTCGATGGGTGCCTCACTGCCTAGTCCCGTAACAGGGTAGTCCACTGGAGGGCGACCCGGATAAATTCCGCGACGGGACCACTGCCCATCCCAGCTGGAGGTAACCCGGCATCGGGGACCACTGCCCAGCCTAGCTGGAGGTAACCCCGACATCGGGGACCACTGCCCAACCCAGCTGGAGGTAACCCAGCATCGGGGACCACTGCCCAGCCCAGTTGGAGGTAAGCCCGGCATCGGGGACCACATCCCAACCCTGCTGTAGGTAAGCCCGGAACTTCTCTGGCCATCCCTGCTGGATGGTACTGCTTGGTAAACACCACTGTACTGGCCATCCTTGCTGGATGGTAACCCACTGGCGAGCCCCGCTCGAAACAACCTCAGCTCTGGTGGAACAACCTCATCCCTGCTGGAACAACCTCATCCCTACTGGAACAACCTCATCCCTGCTGGAAGAACCTCAGCCTTGCTGGAACAACCTCAGCCCTGCTGGAACAACCTCAGCCCTGCTGGAACAACCTCCTGGGTAGAGGATCTGTGCCCACGTAAAGTGTTGGTCACACCGAAACCACAAACTCTACCAGGGAACATGGAGCAATGGGAGAAACTCCCCAGGCCTCACAAGGCAATCCATCTCCAAACCGCTGAGTCACTGTCGAAGCGGACCGAGGCCCCTCATCCTAGAAAGTGGGGAAAACACCCACGCTGCACGGACACCCGTAGTTGCAGACGGTGTCATAGTCCGGTGAAAGGGCACAGTACTGAAACCCCTCACAGCCAAAGAAGCAGAGGAACCAAACCATCTCTGCCGGCCAAACCATCGAGCACAAGACTAGGGGGAGACCGCTCAACCCTGCTGGTCAGACAAAAGAGCACCAGGCCAGGGGAAAATCCACCATGCTGGTCAAACAAACGAGCGCAGAGCCAGGGGAAAACTCCTCCCTGCTGGCCAAACAAACGACCACAAAGCCAGGGGAAAACTCCACCCTGCTGGTCAAACAAATGAGCGCAGAGGGACCCTCTACGTTGCGAGAGGTCAAGTACGCAAAGAAGATCACAGAACGCACGTGGGGCCCACACGACGTGTGGCCCCAAGTCAACCCCAACTGAGCGCACAAACATCCTCAGGTACAAACAACCACATGTACCTCCAAGCGCTCCCGTATACTCTCGAAGTATACCTCATTCTAGCCCAAAGGCTATCGTGCACACGACACCCAATGTCAACGCGAAGGCGTGACGTAACAACTCCATTCAAAGGCCCAGGAATGGCCAACCACATCTCGTGAACCATTTGTATCACTCTCCCAAGAGTGCGCGATCACACGCCAAGGGTCTGCTACAACAAGGTAGGGTGAACCACCACTGGTGCACCTTCCACATTCCACATTCAACAATATCGCACAAGAGGCACTACATAACCCAACGGATCGCACCATTGTAATCCTCATGGAAAAACACGCGAGATAGACTACTTACTCGCCTCAGATGGATATCCGACGAAAAAGTCACCAACACCGCCTCATGCCCGAACGACGTCCCGTGATCCGATCCTCGGCCCCGAAAACAGTCGGGTGCACCGCACCATTGCGATCCCCTCGGGAAAACACGTCAAAATCACTACTCACTTGAGTGCAACGAATATCCGGAGAAAAAGGTGCATCCCAGCGCACCGCACACGAGCGGTGCCACGTGGGACCCTCATCCCGGTCCCGAAACTCAACGAACGGATCGCACCATTGCGATCCTCTCGAAAAAGTACACGAAATGGACTATTCACTTGTCCAAAATGGTCACCCGGTGATAAAGCTGGAAATCACCGTCAACTCCCGAAACGACCCTCGCGGGGCCCGCACCATCGTGCAGAATTACAGCGGGCAAATTGCGCCAACGCGTTGCCCTCGGAAAAACACCCAACATCGACTGCTCGCTAGCCCCGAACAGACGTCCAAGGAAAAAATCGCTACTAGCTGCACGCAGCTCAAAAGACGGGCCGCGGGGCCCATGCCTCAACTTCGGCCTCAACGCCTGAAACCACACTGGAAAGCTCTGCCTCGATACCAGGGTCCCAACGCCACTGACGGCGCTCAAAACGGACGTCGCATGCGTCCGCGCCGTCCAAAACAAGAAACTCGAGGAAATATGCTCGTCCACTTAAGGACATGTCGCGCCTCCGCGTCCCCTCGCTTCGGGAATTAAAAATTCCCGAATCCATCTCAAAATACTCGGCTTAACTCAAGGAGCGTGTCGCTCCTGATGGCACGCGAATCCGACACCCGAACTGCCTTTTAGAGGCGTTTTAGAAAATTTTCGGACCAAAGGGTGGGCCGGGCCGGTTCGGCCGGCCCACTCACTGCCTGTGTCGGCCCGTGTCGCCCAGACCGGCTGAGCCGGTCTGGATGTCTCCCCACGGGACCCACGAGGTGCGGGTCCCTTGTCTGTTGGCCGGGGTCACGAAGACACCGGGTCTGCGTGTCGTGACGACCGGACGAAGCCGGTCCCCCAACCCTTCGCGCTCCGCGCCCGCGGCGCCTGCGGCAGACGACCGTCGCACGACCCCGCTCCCCCACCGCCTGCCGCCTGAGGCACTCGCCGTCGCACCGCTGAAGCCCCCTGCCGACCTCCACTCGGCCTCCGTCCGCCCAGCCGCCGTCCGGAAGCCCCCAACCCGACCGGAAGAAATCAAGAACCCGCAATGTTCGGCGGTCGATTGCGAGCTCCTCCGATGACGGAATTTAATTCCGAAAAATGATATGGGAAGAAAAAAACCCCTACTACGCATTCATGGGATTAGATCGAAGATTGGGCAGAAATTCAACGTACAAATTCACGTTTGAAATTAAGTGCGGGAAATAAAATACAAAACGCAACATCCTACCTTGTTGGGCTTTGCCCGGTGCTTCGCCGCGAGGGATCTGCCGCCGCGCCATTTCCTTGCCGGAGGGGAGGAGGGGAGGAGCTTCCTCCATCATTGGGAGTTGCCGGCACCAGGGATGAAAGGGGAGAGGAGAGGGGTGAGTTAAGTGTTTAAATAGAAAACACTTAACAACCCACCCGACGGCCCGAACCCAAACTCCTGGCGGGGTCGGGATTAAGCCTCACCTAGGCTAAACACTACCTCCAGAGCACAAAGGCGGTCTCAGAATTTTAATCCGATACCCCATTCAAAAGTTATAAAATTTAACGTCTGAAGCCGCTAAATTACGAAAATGCCCTTGGGGTCATTTTTCACAAACGGCCCGCGCCCGCAAAACTTATACCCCTCCTAGGGTAAATGGCACACTCCGAACTCAACGGCGCCTTCGATTTTCCAATCCGAGCCACCGATTAAAAGATTCTAGCATTTCACCATTAAACGAATTAATTAATTAATTAATTAATCCGTTTAACATTCCAGAAGCGGGCGAGGGGTCCAAACATCCTGCGCCGACAAGTTTTATGTCGCTTCTAGGGTAAACACCCCATTTCGGACCCATCCGTACACTCGGTTCTCTGATCCGGAACTCTTTTTAGGAGTTATTACATATATTTAGCATTTCCAGTGTGAACGCACTAAAAATTTAATTCCGGCCACTCCGGGGTAGGAATCGCACGCCGTTTGAAGGCGCTGCTCTGGAATATCATCAAGAATATTCCAACGTCTTTCACAACAAAAACTGGTTTCTTACATGTATAATGATTTAAATAATTTCATTGACTTATTCCAGATTCATATTCATTGTTATAATATCATATATGGTCATATTCATATTTTTTATTAGTAACATTTCATTGTTACTCGTTATTCGGGTGTTAACTACTTTATGTTCTTATGCATGTTGTGACGAATAAATTCATATTAAACTTTTTAGGATATAGATATACCATTTAAATAATGGTAGTAGTATAATATATTACATATTTATTCATTAAATTCACTTATATTGTCATTCTTCAATTAAGATCATGTAGAACGAATCGCATCACATCGTGGAGACGGTAGGCCGTACGTACGCACGAGCGATGATATCATTCTCATGATAGTGGAATTATATTGAAGTGTATGATGTATTATATTTCAGAATCAATATTACTTTACAATAATCATATATAGTTATTTCTTCCATCATTAAACCCATCCAAGTAGGTTGGTGATGAAAAATATTTCACCATAGTGTGGAGACGGTAGGCTGTACGTACGCACGCGTGATGATTTCATTATTCATAGGATAGATAGAAAATGGAATATGGTTGTTTCATATTCATAATAACATATCAGTATACATGTGATACTAGAGTTATTACTTAATAATGAAACAACTCATATAGAGGGAGCAGAAGAGGAAATAATTTTGAAAGAATCGGTAAAGGATAATACCTCTTATTCGACACGCCTCTTCTTAACCTCCTCTTATAGAACTAAAGTTGGTATTTGAAGAAGACCAAAACCTCTAGTATGTTTCTATAGATGTGGAGAAGAGAAAAGGATAGGTCTTGGCTGATCTTAAAGTCACAAAATGATGTGAAGAGGAGAGGGAGGAGGTTCCCTTTTATAAGGGAGGAGAGTGGCACTTTCGAAAACCTCAAAAATATTAATTTTTAATAAATTCAATACCCACATAAAAACCTCTACAAATGACTCAATTCGAAGACGATGTGATATAGGGTTGTAATCTCCTCAATAAATAAAATTTATACATGTTTTATGTTTATTTTGAACCTTATCATTTTGATTTATCCTTATTTAATCTATTTAATTTTATTTTTGGTAATAATATTCTAATTATTAAATTGTTATAAATACTTACTTATTTGTTGTTAATTTTCCATTATTAGATACACTATTATATTTTGGAAGATATAATTTTCAATTTGTAATTTTGAAATAATTTTTATTATTTTTAAAAAATTCAAAAACATGATATTTTTATAAAATATCAATGGCATCAATTTTAATACAATTGAATTATTTTAATTTAAATAAAATTCACACAGAAGATATATTCAAACCAAAATATTTAATAGATTCCTAACATTTCATATTAATCTATAAAATTCTTGGAGAACATTAATTTGTTCATATAATATTTATTTTTATATTTTTAAAACAATTTATTTGATATTTCCCTAAAAAATAATTACTACAAGATTTTTGTATAATTATTTAATATAATAATTTTTTTTCATTAAAATTAAAAATAAAATACTATGGTTCATATAAATCTAATAGCTTCCATACTAACACTATTAATCGAATTTATCTTCTAAAACACCCTACTTTTAAAATATTATGTTTATTAAATTAAGAAGGTGACAACATTGAAATACTTTAAAATAATATAATATAAATGTTATAATCTGTTTTATAAATCTAAAATTGGTCCAAATGTCTCCCCTAGAATGATTATGGTGTATATATACTCTACCAATAGGTTTTGGTCAACTCTCTGGGCCTTTTATGGGTATTATTATTTTAATAAAAACTATATTATTGATTTTTAACTAAATAAATAATTTCTACATCATTAATGTATAAGCTATTAAAGTAATTATATATTTATTGAAAATTAAAAATAAGTTACGATGATAAATAAAAAAATTATATCTTTCAAATGAATATTTATAATATAATTTATATTCAATATAACATTATATTAAAAATAATTTAATTATTAAAGTTTGAGTGGGACATATTTCACTTTCCTTTAAATAAAATAAATAAAAGGTCCAAATCACATAAAAGTGGGTTCCAATAGATACCACTTCGACCCAAGTATATTTTAGGACTAAATATAAGCATCCAATTAAATTAAGACATGTGTTAGGGTAATTTTATAATATTATATTTACCCTTAATTACCAGATTTACCATTAACTATGGTAAAAAAAATTTACCGTAGTTACTATTCATGATTCTGAAAAATAAAAGTGAAATATTAAAATAATTTGGACTTTCAGAATCCAAATATGGAATCCATTTTCCAAATTCAAGACATGGAAGTAGTAGTAATTAATATAAAATTAATCCCATTGTCGAAAAAAATGGGTTTTTATTTAAAACATTGCAAAAGATTGAAATGTTTTTACCTCAGAATTCAATGTAAAATTAATTATAATGACATACATTATATTAAATGGTAAAAATATATTCTATTTATACTTTAAAACCATTAAATATTATACTTTAACCATATAAATTGTCTTGATGAAAAAAGTTGTTTTTAATTAAAATCTAGCGTATTTTTACTATTCAACAAAATATGAACGTTATTAGAAAAATATCAAAACTTTATCCAACATAAATTTTTATATCCTGATTCACAATAAGAAGTTTATTTTGTAAAATTGATCTTATAAACATGTCAAAAATTAGATTTAAAATTGGTGTGCCAACAAAAGGCGTCAAAACTGTATTTTTTTATAAAAAAATATTTTACCCAAATTTTTTTTTTCTCATACCATGTTCTATAAAATGTGTAAGATGAAAGATAATGTCATAAAATTAAAAATATTGTTACTACTATTCATAACGGTTAGTTCATAAAAATATTATAACAATATATGGTTGTTTAGTGAAACTCGGTATTGAGTACAATACATGCTATCAATGAAGGTCGCTCATGCGTATAATGAAAGCAAAGTCAGGGATACGTGTATTGAAAGCTTCCTTCGTTGTTGTGTATATCATAATCAAAACGAATTTCATTTATACTCTGACCAAAATCTATACTCAATGTTGCGTAGAATAATTTCTACCAAAAAAACTTGAAATTGTGTGTAACGCAAGCCAAGAATAGTGTTGTGTATACTACAAGCTAATACAATGTTGTGTATAGTGAAAGCTAATCTTGGTGAAGCGTACGACACATGACAGTAAAGAAATTAATAAAAAAATTCTCATCAAATCTCAGGTTTTTACATTCTACCCCCTTTAAAATGAATTTCTCCCTCGAAATTTATCAGGGTTATAAATCGTTTACTACTTGAATGTTTCTTTCATAGAAACCCACATCATAGAAAGGAATAATAAAACATAAATTTTAAAAAGTAAAGTTAGAAATATAATAGTAACCAAAAGTAACTCATCAATGGGTTTCCACATAGGATAATATAGGTGAAAATATGGATATGGAGGAGAAATCTACCCATCATGTTCTGATGAAGAGTGGTAGAGAACATGTCTATGAAAAAGCCAACAATCCCAAAGCAATAAATTTGTGATGATCTAAGGAACCATCTGATTCATCGAATATAAGAGTACTAAGAAAATGTTTTTGGTTTTCAAGATCATTTACCTAAAGTTGATGAATTTTTTCATTAGGAGGAATACTTACATGATTTCATTGTAATATCATCACTGTTCTTTCCATGAATGATTTCCACTTTATCTCTTATTTTAAGAAATAAATTTGAATTTTCCATTCTTAAAGTGATAGTAGATCATGTGATAGAATTATTGGTCATTCCATCTATCTTTATCGCAAAAAGTTTAGCACAAATTATTAAATATACATAAGTCCATCAATGGTGAGATTAATCATATATGATTCCAAAAATGGACTTATACTTTATCTATCATACCACCTAATAAAATAAAACTAATTTCAACTAACTAGATACTTCTTGTAGGACAGTGGTAGGTGATAATGGCATGTCATAGTTCAGTTGTGGGTTTGATTCCCACATCCTTGTCTGAGGCGACGGGTTGTCGTCCATCCTGCAAGTTGTCCATTTTTAAAACATCACCATTATAACATTCCAGAAATAATATAAAAAAATTATAGCCTTAATGAATACTATATAATGTCCAACATAATGAATTCCAATCTTATCCAAAATACTTCTATCCAATCTCATAGTATAAATTAAACGATTACTAGAAAGTTCATCTACCAAGCATGTGAATACCATCATTTATCCCCCATATATCATAAGATATATCTTTTTGGTCACATTCAAAACATGTGAATACCTTATTCATGTATTCTCTTGAAACATGAGTTTCCATAGAATCTTAGTGAAAACATGAATGTTGTCAAAAGTTTTATCTTTTCACATACTAAAATCCAAAAGTTCTATATACTCAACCTATGATATCACTTTGTCCTTATATCATTTATTTGACCAGTAATACAATCAAACATATTATATTCTCATTATCCCTTTGTTATGCGCATTTCATCTTCTTTCCAAAAATATTTCAATCACTTCTCAGGGTTACCAGTACCATTCAACATATACATTCAAATACTCATGGAAAAATAATACAGTACCAATACTTATATATTTCGTTATTCCATTGTACCATACATTATTCTTGATAAAAATTCTATCATTCCACTACCTTCTTAAACCATTAATTGAGCTTCATCCTTTTATTCCTCAACAATTCTTCCATCTCATATATCATATGTAGTCTGTTCATCATTAGAAACATAAATACTACCCATATGACCATGCTAATTCTCCTCATGAGATTTTACCATAGGGAATTGATTTTCATAATTCTCATACATTATAATGACCATACATTACACATTTAAAACATTTAATCTTTGTTGATGTCTTAGAAATACGATTATCCTTATCCATTGTGTTAACTGAAAATTTTCCTTTGAAATTACTTGCTTTGTTTCCTTATTTTCCACACCTAGAGCATCTTCCAGCTCCTTTGAAACATTCTCTTTCACGCCTCTTCCCACATGATTTAAATGAGGGAAATTCAACTTTATTTACACTATGATCATCATAAAACTCCATATTTCTTTTATTAGTTGTGTTAGGAATCTTACCAAAGTTGATATTATTGATCATATTAAGAGGTCACTGATTAAGCATAATAACGATGTCTCTCCTTCCAAATTCAGTTTCATTTGGTTTCTTATAACGAATGTCATTCCAGTTTTCCAACATATTATCCATTAACATGAATCTTCCAATTTCCCGTCATTTTCTAAAACCCAAAAAGAATAGTGTGAGATGAAAAACTCATACTAGGAAAACAACATAATAATTGGGTAGTACCTTCAATATCTAACATATTAGTTTTAATTTTATGATCATTACTATAATTCTAGGAATATAACCTATACTTATACTTAACCTTAGGGACATCCCTAGACATACCTTAGAAATATCTTTGGGATCTCACTAATGTTTTTTCTTCCTATATTACAAAGGATGACTAAACATTCGCTCTGATATCAACTATAACGACATGTTTCTTAACGTACATGGACATTACATTACTTTTTCGGAAAACATAATAAATGAAAAAAAAGTTTCCCAAAGACCATGTTAGTTTATTGCCTTTGGAAACTTGAAACATAATCTTCTAATCATGGGGAAAGATATTCAACATCTCCCACAAAGTACTTCCCCTTTTTTTTACTGACTTAAATCCTTTATTTATATCTAGGGGAAAAGAAAACATAAAAATGGTGCACTCAAATAATCAGTAAGGGTAATCACGGAGAACATAAAACAATCCGTAAACATTTTAATGTAAAAACATGAACATAAAACATCAAAATCTTGAGAAATGACATAAATCATGGCAGTACATAAGGCATAGATCATAAAGGAACATTAACCATGAAATAATAGCATTGGAATAGAACATGTAATTGTGGAGAACCATTAATAATAAGATATGATTTCCATAATAGCCAAGGCATTTTTTCCAAGACCATCAAAGTGGACAAATTCCATTATTGAACCGAGTTTACTCCTCGTTCCAGTGCTGTATCACTGGATGAGATTAACTTGTCATTTCGTCCATGTCAATCTCATGAGATATAATTCTTTACCCATTTCATTGGAGTGAGATATAGGACCCTCCCATCTCATAATTAATCCTTTCTTATGTGTGCCAGAAAATCATAAATAATACATCATAACATAACCCACGTAATAGAATGGGATTCTTAAACATTATGCCATCATAACATAATCCATATAAGAAAAATGGATACCATTTTATCATTAACAAAATAAACCCATGTAAATAATTGGGACATTATACATTAAACAAGACCATATTAAAGAATGTAATCATAGAAGGAAAATAGTATTGATAAAACACTTTAAATGAATTCTTGGGGAAAATATCCTTTCGTTTTCAAAATCATTTTATTTTTTGAAAATGAAATATAATTTAAATAGAAAATATTTTTGTTGAAAATATTCATTAAATATTGTATAGTAATATTCATAGAAATATGGCGTTATGAAACTGTAAAAATCCTTTCATGCCGTATAAGTGAAATAAACATTGTCCTCATACTTTTACCGGAAAAGTTGAAAAGTACCTCATATGGTAAACAAAAGAAAGATTCATTAAATACTATGTATTAATAGTAAAAATTTGTAAAAATGAAGTTAAAAATATATGAAAATATTTTTTGAAAACATGGACATGGATGACAAATATAACCCCAGTAAATATTTATGAATAAATAATCTCGGACAAAAACTAGATTGGCATTGTTATCCCTTACCTTAGGTATGATATGCTTTGTATGTATCCGAACATCCTTTATAATGATTTAAATAATGTCATTGAATTATTCTAGATTAATAATCATTGTTATTATATCATATATGGTCATATTCTTATCTGTTTATTAGTAATATTTCATTGTTACTCATTATTTGGTTTTTAACTCCTTTTTGATCTTATGCATGTTGTGTCGAATAAATTCTTATTAATCTTTTTAGGATATATCTATATCATTTAAAAAATAGTATTATTATAATATATATCATATTTATTCATTAAATTCACTTATATGATCATTCTTCAATGAAGATCATGTAGAACGAATCACATCACATCGTGGAGACGGTAGGCCGTACATACACACGAGCGATGATATCATTCTCATAATTTTGGAATTGTATTGAACTGTATGATGTATAATATTTCATAATCAATATCACTTTACAATAATCAAATATAGTTATTTCTTCCATCATTAAACCAATCCTAGTATGTTGGTGATGAAAAATATTACACCACGGCGTGGAGACGGTAGGCTGTATGTACGCACATGTGGTGATTTCATTATTCATAGGATAGATAGAAGATAGAATATGGTTGTTTTATATTCATAATAACATATCAGTATACATTTGATACTAGAGTTATTACTTAATACTGAAATAATTCATATAGAGGAAGTAGAAGATGAAATAAGTTTGAAATAATCGGTAAAGGATATTACCTCTTCTTCGGCACGCCTCTTCTTGACCTCCTCTTAGTGCACTAAATTTGGTATTTGAAAAGACTAGGACCTCTAGTATGTTTATATGGAAGTGTAGAAGATAAATGGACTTGTTTTGGACGATCTTGAAGACTCACAATGTTGTGAAGAGGATAGGGAGGAGGTTCCCTTTTATAATGGAGGAGAGGGGCACTTTTGGAAACCTCAAAAATATTAATTTATAATTAATGCAAACCCCACATAAAAATGTCCAAAAATGACTCAATTCAAAGATGAGATGAAATAGGGTTGTAATATAATCATCCAATAAAATTTATACATGTTTTATGTTTTTTTTAAACCTTATCAATTTTGATTTATACTTATTTAATCTATTTAATTTTATTTTTGGTAATAATATTCTTATTATTAAATTTTTATAAATACTTACTTATTTGTTGTTAATTTTCCAAAATTTGATACATTATTATATTTTCTTCAATATAATATTATACTTGTAATTTATAAATATTTTGGTTTATTTTTAAACAAATTAATAATATGTTATTTTTATAAAATATCAATACTGTCAATTTTGACACTATTGAATTATTTGAATTTAAATAAAATCCACATAGAATATATATTTAAAAAAAATGTTTAATATATTTCCAACATGTCATATTAATCTAATAAAATCATGGAAAAAATTAATTTGTTCATATAATATTTATTTTAATATTTTTAAAACCATTAATTTGATATTTCTATAAATAAAATAATTACTACAACATTTTTTTTATTATTTAATATACTTATTTTTTGCATAAAAATTAAAAATAAAATAATATGATTCATATAAATCTAATATATTCCATAATAATAATTTTAGTCGAATTTATCTTCTAATACAACCAACTTCTAAAATGTTATGTTTATTAAATTATGACGGTGACAACTTTGACATCATTTAAAATAAAATAATATAAATGTCATAAACTGTTTTATAAAGCTCTAGATGATCCACAAGTCTCCAATTTTATTCTTGTGGTGTAGATATACTCGACCAAAATGTTTTGGTCAATTTGTTGGGCCTTTTATGGGTATTATTATTTGAATAAAAACTATATTATTGATTTTTCACTAAATAAATAATTTCTGCATCATTAATGTATAAGATATTAAGGTAAATATATATTTCATGAAAATTACAAATAAATCACCATGATAAATAAAAAAAATTATCTTTTAAATGAGTATTTATAGTTGAATTTATATTCTATATAACCTTATATTAAAAATAATTTAATTATTAATGTTTGAGTGAGACATATTTCACTTTAGTATAAATAAAATAAATAAAAGGTCTTAATCACATAAAAGTGGGTAAAAATAGATACCTCTTCAACCAAAGTATATTTTAGGACTAAATATAATCATACATTTATATTGAGACAAAATTTAGGGTAATTTTATAATATTATATATACACTTAATTACCTGATTACCTTTAACTATGGTAAATAAAATTTATCGCAGTTACTGTTCATGATGCCCAAAAATAAAAATAGACTATTAACATAATTTGGACCCACTAATTCCAAATATGGAATCCATTTTTCAAAATTTATGACACATAAGTAGTAGAAATTAATTTAAAATTAATCTCGTTGTCGAAAAAATGGGTTTTTATTTAAAACATTGCAAAAGATTGAAATGTTTTTATCTATTAATTCAATGTAAAGTTAATGATAATGAAATGAATTATATTAAATGGTGAAAATATATTCTATTTATACTTTAAAACCATTCAATATTATAATTTAACCATATAAATTATCTTGATGAAAAAGTGGTTTTTAATTAAAATTTATCGTATTTTACTATTCATCAAAATATGAACTTTATCCGAAACGTATAAAACATTATCCAAAGTCAATTTTTATATCATTATTCACATGAAAAAGATTAATTTTTAAAATTGAACTTATAAATTTGTTAAAAAAATATAAATAAAATGGGTGCGCCATTAAAAGGCGGCAAAACTGCATTTATTGAAAAATACTTATTTTGTCCAAACTATTTGTTTTTTTCTCATAACATGTTAAATAAAATGTGTAAGATGAATGATAATTTCATATAATTCAAAATTTAGTCACAACTATTCATAATGGCGAGTTCATAATAATTTTATAATAATATATCGTTGTTTAGTTAAACTTGATATTGCGTGCAACACACGCTATCAAGGAAGGTCGCTCGTGCGTATAATGCAAGCCAAGTCAGGGTTGCGTGTAGTGAAAGATTACTTTGGTATTGCGTATAACATAATCCAAACAAATTTAATTTATACATTGAACAAAATCTATACCCAATGTTGCGTAGAATAATTTCTACCAAACAATGTTGAAATTGTGTGTAACACGAGCCAAGAATAGTGTTGCGTATACTACAAGCTAATACAGTGTTGTGTATAGCCCAAGATAATATTGGTAAATCGTACAACACAAGAAGTCAATGAAATTAAAAATAATAATTCTCATAAAACCTATGGGTGTTACATGTTGTATCCTAATGGGGATCAAATATGGATATATCATTGAAAGAGTCAATTGTGTCCTAGGTATCCCCCAATATACTGGAAGAGGTGAGGAGTTTAATTGGTCGCGCATGTTATTATAGGAGGTTCATAAACAGTTTCTCTCATTTTGTGACTAATATGACTTTATTAACACTGAATGATCAAATATTAATTTGGAATATCCATTTTCAGGTATCTTTTGAGTACCTACAATATAATTTGGTTAGCTATCTAGTCATTTTTTCTGTAGAAGGAGTTTAGTTTTGTGTTTTCTATAACACTCTATGTCCTGGACTAGGATGCATTCTGGAACAGAAGAGATTATTTTTTATTATTGGTCTATAATTTTATATTTCCATAAGATTAAATTTTCCTTCCAAGATCTTATGTTAGAGGATTTTTTTCTTTGAATTAAAAGTGTCATTACCTCATCACTAATAATATTTTGGTTCTTTAAAACCATAAGAGAATAATTTATATATTATCCTAGAATTATATGAACATCAAAAATTGATTGGGTATAGAATTATAAAAGTATTATGACTTACAGATGTTTTAAATTACAGGAAATTGAAATGTTGTAGTGGATTCATTGAGAAGGAAGTCACATAGTGATGTCACACATGACTCAGATGATTCCTAGAAATTTATGGAAGAAAACTTATATATTCATCATGATATGGGTTAGGTTTGGGTAGTGGTTATATCTTATAGTTGATAGTTATGTTTTTCTTGGATATATAGGTGGAGGATTCCAAATTGGAGGATTATGATGATGAGGTATGAAGGGACATAGTTATTTTTGGTGATGCCCATGATGGTTGGTTAGATGATGTGAAATATTGGTTGTTCATCTAGAGAAGGAATTTTGTTCATTTAGTTATTCATAATATGGTCTGTTGGGAGTTCCGTAGTTTTCCATTGGTTTAATATAACAATTTTACCACGATATACCAAGCATTGAGAAGTCAGTCTTGGTGGACTAGTATTATTATTGTAGTAGAAAAGTTTTTTTCTTGGTGTTTTCATATTCAGAAGGTGAAGGTATAACATCACGTTCCTGGTGAATGTCTCAATTAATTGAATTTTCCCTAGAGTAAGAGTAAGGAAACAATGATGGATCTTGTTATACCTTTACATTTATCCCAGGGAGGCTATGAGGTTTTATGAGTTAGAGTTGATCATTGGATAAAATAAGACAACTTTATAGTGATCTGGGAGTCAAGCTTATTAGATGTTCTATTCTGGATGATTCTGGAAGAGGTTATGTGACTCAACATAGTCTCATGGACATTAATATCTGATATATTTCATCATTTTATTTCCATGGTGTATAGAGTTCACTATCATGCTTTTTTCTCTCAATTATTCTAAAGAACTTCTAATCATTTGTAGATGGATGGTTAGATGGAGTATAAAATCTAGACTCTTAAAGACATGTAGAACTCTTTTTTCATGGATTTGGTAGGTTTTTGGATTGGTAAACTACCCTTGTTTTTTCTTTATCAAAATAATATTTTCCACTCCTACATTGGTATGGAGTCATATGAATCTTTGTACAACTGACCATTCTATTCTACGTTGTTCCAGAATGGGGTCAAAGAGGCATAAATTATCATACAGAAACTGCTACAAAATATGAAAGATATGATTTAGATAATTCAAAAAATTGATGAAGAAATTAAAGGATCATCACAAATCATAAGTCTATAATTGGAGGAACAACGTTATTGATTATTGTGAGATCAATGTTGATGATGATGAGACCTTCAAGTAGTGGCCTATAGATGTATATGACCAAGATAAGGTGTTGTGTGGGTGTGCTATTCCATTATCTCATTTCATGTGGATACAAAGTATCCTAATAGAGTGTACATGGGAATGTTAGATTCATATGATAACTCAATCCCCTGATTTTTGTGATTTTTAGCATTTATCTTGTATTATTTTTCTATTTTGGATGTTGGAATTTTTTGTTTATAAGATAGTTTCAATTTTTTGTCTTCCATATCATTTGAGAGGTATATCTCCTAAGAGAGTTTGTTGGAGATGGTTGGGGGTTTTTCACAGTTTATTTCTCTTTTCCATTGAGTGGGGTGGTCGGGCTCCTTTGAGGAAGAGATCCTTCTGTGGTATCTCGCAGTGTGGTGGTTCAGATGACCCCTTTTTTATTTACTCCCATGGATTGCTTTTGGATTCTAAAGGATTATAATTTATTGAGAGGTATCAAATTAAAGGGCCTCTCACTATTTAGTATAATAATTTTCATATATCAATGGATTTTGTTTCTTGTAGGAGGATAGGAGAGATTCTAGAGGGGTTCAGCAAAAATAGGAATGAAGAAAGTAGATTACATGCCATTTAATCATTACAATCCATGTAGGTGAGTTTCATAAATTCATTATGGCCAGGTGATGATGTGTAATATATGAAGGATAAATTCCTTGAGGCCAGTTGATTTTCATTAGGATTTGAAAATTTTACATTTTCATGATGTGTAATCATCACACATGGTGTAAATTCCCTACTTATCACATTTATAAAAATAGTGGTAGAAATAAGGTTTTTCTAAACCATGAAATTGTATCCCAATTCCCTATGATCTCGTAGCCCTTTATTTTGAATTTTTTGATTCATTCTATGGGGATCAAGCTTTGGATTTGTGTCTTAGATATTCGGTGATCTATTTCTATCTGAGGTGAGTTTTTCTCCGTTTTTATTGATTTATTCCACATCATTGCTCGCTTCATACTATTTATTCATTCCACGAAATTTTATATCATAGCCCAAATTTTTAATGGGGTTTACATTGTTGTTTGTTAGGGTCTTTGTTCCATGACAGCCTTGGATTGGTTGAGCTTCTTATTAGAGAGGTGATCTGGATCCACAATGTTGGCCCATTCTCTTATGAAGAATGTTTATGCCCTTGAGGTAGGTGATTCATTTTAACACTATTTATTTCTATCCAATATAAAATTGATAATAATTTATCCCTTTAGATGGAAATATAACTAACCTAATAATATGAAAGTGGGTTATATTAATTAGTTGTGAATATAAGTTGATGATGTTTCTTCTTAATAACGTGATATCGATTTCCATCCTAATTTTATGGATAACGTGGTATATATTATATGAATTTAATTATATTTTTTTATTCTTGTAGTATGGTGTTGAAATTGATAAATAACCTAAATCTAGAATTAACCAGTAAATAATTAGCCTAATTATAATTAAATAGTCATGTTAATAATATATTACTTATAATAATTTGATAATGATTAAATTTCTGTTATGTTAATGTTAATTGAATAATATCTTCCATATGATTAATTTAATTCATAAATAATTGTGAATAATTTTTATTACTATTAATAATATCAAATAAAATTAATTTAAATTGAGAATGATTTTTATAATATTTTAATGAAATTGGTTTTATTGAAAAAGAATTTTTCTATTGATATATTTATACATCTTGATGCATTAGGTTTCCCATAGTTGAGATTTACTAATAATGATTTTTTTAATTCATGATATACTAAATACCAATTTTATGATAATTTTAATTTCTAGTGTCTGATTTTCTTGTTTTTTTGAGATGGTTGAGTCCCTTGAGTTTGGATATAAGAGAGTTTGTTTATGCATGAGGGATGTATTCATTATTTTGAGGCGATAGTTTCTCTATTAGATATTCATTCTTGTTCATGCTTCCTTTATAATTTGAACCTAATACAGTTAATCCTTGGATGGATGATGATATATGGGGTGGGTAGGACTAGATGTGACATGGTCTTGGAATGGTTCTTCTCGGTAAGGGTGATGTGATATGTTGGTGGGGATACTTGAATTATGTGGTACATGTTTCCACGTGTGATGGTGAGATGCATCAGTATATGCAAGATGGTTTTTTCGGTTGACACTAGAGATGATGGAATATGTTGAATCTAGGAATAATCACTGATTTGATGATGATAACTGGGATGATCACTTGTGAATATATTTATTTACTAATGGATGGGATTATTCATTTATATACATTGCATTAGACACTACTTATGGAAGCTGGATGTTCTTGGTATATTGTATCCTATATTTGGTATCATAGGACATGGTTATGGAATGATGCTAATAATGAATAAATTGATGTTTAACACATTAGGACAACGATGGTATGGACATAAAAAAATATTTAGATCTTGATAAACCAGAGAGTTGGTTATGAAGGTAAATGATCAAAAGGGAAGATGAAATTAATGTATCTATTTTAAATACTAGTGTACCCATATGAATATTCTCTTAGAAATAGAACCAATAGTATGATATACATTATCTATAGTTGGGTCTAAAACTAGGTTATCCATATATTGTAATTGGTTGATACAATACATATTATATGTTTTTTGGATTTCATATTCCTCACCACCCATGTCGGTTAGGGTGATATACACCCATTGGACTCCGAGAGGGTGTTTTCATAAACATACCGATTGCAGGATTGATGGTTGAAAACCCCATATGTCCTTGATCTCATCTATTATTAGTTACATGTTGTCGAATGCATGATAGTTAGTTTCCCCATATATGTTTGTTGAGGTATCTAGTGTATTTTAGTTATTTCACCCACATGTTTTTTCATATATTGTATCCAAAGGAATATTATACATATTATGTGTATAGGAATTGATGTCTTGATATACATACTCAATTTATGGGTTGTAAAGGATTGATATATAATATCTGATGTGCGATACTTGTCATATGTGGAATGGTTGCTCTAGAAAACTATGATATTAATATATACAGATATTGTGTATTGCATGTTGTGATGATGTGATGCACAAGGTTCATGTTGTGATGCCTTGACTATGTGTCTTAGTGATGGTCTATTTAGGAGAGAGATGGATCATGATGTGCAAGATTAGGGTAGAGAAGAATACTAGTATGGAAGAATGATTGGGGTACCATTGATTTTCTATAAATTTATAACATTCTCTAATTTATGTTATACTTAGTGAGAGTTATCCATGTTGGGGAGTGGAACATAGTATACCTATTTAGGTGATGAGTTTGATTCATTGTAGTTCACTTTTATTTAAAAACATTTCATTACATTTTGAACCAGTGGCTCTATGGAAGATCCTACATAGAATACTACTATTCTCACACTATGTATATATATGTTGATTTCAGGTCAGTTGGATTAGGATGGAGATCTGGAAGGATATTACTATGCCTTGGTTTTATATGAGCTATATGGGCTTCAGGATCACTATTTTCATTATCTTATCAGTAAATTACCCAAAAAATTCCCTCAACAAATTGGATGTAACCATTTTGACCATAAAAACTCTTTTCTCAAATATTTATCATTATTTGAGGCACGTGATGTAAGGGTGATCTCCAAATAATGTATACGATTTTGTATTTAAATGAATTACACTTCTACTCTATAGTAAAAGAGAATAAACTCTCCCTTATTTTTCACAACTCTCAATACATTTGGATCATCCAAACCCTGCCCAATTTGCTTTCGAAATTACCTCCCATGCTCCTAGTATAATTGTAACATCCCTGGTGAATAAAGAATATGAAATTTTCATATTTATTAATATTTTATAATTAAATATTAATTTTACATTAACAGGTATGCTATGTTCGATGAAATACCCAACACGAAACAATGGGTATCTCCAAAATCATATCTTGCACACAATGTTCATTCATTCTGAAAATAATAATAATAATAATATAATATAATTATTTTTAAATGGTAGTTAACGCATAGTCATTGTATTGGTGGTAATTAACATAATTAACTACAATATTATGAAACATGTTTGTTATTTTTTTTTTACATTTATCCAATAAATTTTAGAGGATTAAAATGATAATGAATCCCATTTTAAGCATAAATACTTTAATATTATTTAAAATGCCGATTTATTGCCTTTTAATGAAGAGCCCTTTTAAAATATTTTTTTTTCACTTTTATAAGTTCTATTTGACAAAATAAACTTCTTCTTTACAATTGGAACATCAAAATTTACTTTGGACTTTTTTTTTGTATTTTTCTGATAACACTCACTTTTTTAAAAAATAGTGAGAAATATGGTATTTTAATTCAAATCTACCTATTAATATCATTTTTATATATGGTTAGATTATCTTTTTAAATGGTTTTAAAGCATAATTAACTTATATTTTTACCATTTAATCAAAAAAAAAATTCATTGGATGTAATTTCACCTTGAAATGGGACATAAACAGGTATCAATCTTTTGATACTTATTATTTCATAAAAACACACTTTTGGTTTTGACAATGGAAATTAATTTTAAATTAATTTCTGCCACTACTTTGTTTTGAATATGGAAAAATGGATTCTATATTTGGAATCATGAGGTCCAAATTATGTAAATTTTTAACTTTTAATTTTAGACATTATGAATATTTACTTCAGTAAATATTTTATTTACCATGGTTAAAGGGTAAGTCTGCTAAATAAGGGTAAACAAATATTATTAAAATAATATTAAATTACACTAAAATGTGTCATAATCCCATTGGTTGATACATTTCTGATTATGGGCATCCTTGGGTTGATTTTTGGACCCCATGGAGCCACATGGGAGTGATATTGACACTTTATATTAAATGATTTAAATTAAAGACAAAAATGACATAAACATATATCATTTAGTAAATAAATTTTTATATGGGGTTATATAGGTTATATATTCAACTATAAATATTAATTTTAATGATAAAAATATTTCATACATCATGGTATTTTTTAAATAATTTTTAGAAATCAAATAAATAAAATTATTTATGACACAATATTGAAGAAGTGTTTACCTCATTAATGAATGATTTAAATAAATAAGATAATAAAAATAATACAATATCAAAATACTATCCTATTCATATTGTAGGATTTTATTTCAAACAATATTCATCTTATATTATAATTTAATATGTTTTTGACATTTATAAACTGAAAATCATTATATAATAAAATAATATTTTCAACCTTTCCTAAAGCACCCCTCCTCCCCCTTATAAAAGGACACCAACTCTAACCCATTACTCACACCTATAAATACCATTGGCTCATAAAAAATTTTACCAAATAATCTCTCAAGGTCCCCCTATTCCACATATTTTCCTTACCATAGGCATAAGTCACTTCAAGTAAACCTTTGGGTTCAAACCAAAGGGAGATACCCGATTTAAAGGTAACATCTTCTCTTAAGTTGATTTCTTTTATTTTACTTCTCCACCCCAAGCTATATTTATTACATTATTTTACAAAAAAACCATTATAATAAATATAATATGTTGTTTTTATGATAATTATTTTATATACACTTCCAAACACCACCACTTAATGGATACGAACATACTGTTTTTGTGGATGGCGAACTACTGCCTCATGAAACGATGATTGTTCAAATATATCATACCTCCTATAATGGTGGCCATTATGATGGAATTTTATTCCTATATGATATATATTATGTTTAATTTTTAACTATTATTATGTAATTTTTATTTATAAACATACATTTATTCTTTCCAATATGTGTAAACATGATAATTTCATTTGAAGAAGTGCAGACTACCTCTCCTCAAGGTGATATGATTCGTTCTTTACATACATGGAACATATAAAGTATGGAATTAATGAAATTATGTAACATATATATCATATGATATTATATTTTAATTACAATATAACTATGTATCATTCAGTTTCCATTCCTTTTATAAATGGAAAAAAATGAAAGTAATGCTCTTGCCTACGTACAACTTACCGTGTCCATGAACCGAGCATTTCATTCCTTACCTCCAAATGTTATGTATTATTATAAATAAATATATATATATATACAAGATATGTATAATATTATTGAAATTTAAATCATGAATATAATTCATGGATATAATATAATTTTTTCCACATGGACAGTTTGTAATTATTACAAATTCATTTTTGACTCAACTTCCAAACATTGAAAAAATTCTGATATGAACTCAAATAATTAATAATTTTTATAACAAAGTAATTAGTGAAATAAAAGGAATAATAAACTATAAAAAAGTTCTTAATAAAGTATAAATTACCTTATGTTTATCATTATTGAAGAACAAGGAACATGCAAGACAATTCGGACACGAGGTAAGGGGTTTTTTATCTCAATTTTAATTCCATGATATTTCCTTTGTTTTGCCACTATTTATGACTCGATTGATTGCTACGTGGTAAGGGGGTTTTATACAACTTTTTATTCCTGTTAGATTCATTCTATATTTTCCACTAATTACTTTTTTTGTGATATATGTACTGCCCATGATGGTATTCTCTATGTAATACACTTTAAATTATGGGTATTTACATCTTTATGGTTTGATTCTTCATTCATGGGGTGTATGCTTCGTAAGTTACCAAATCGGTAAGGGAACCATTAACCATCCTATTTTAATCAAATAATTATTTTATGTCATGTATTTAAATTTAAATTCTAAAATGTTGTGATATGTTCTAATATATCCTTATTTCTATAAATTTTATTTGCATGTGATAAGATACCCTTTTTCTCTTATAAACTATTTTTTTTAATTTTAATGTGACATCGTTAGGTTGTCGAATTTCTGTAAGGGATCTTTTTTACCCAATTTACATTCTTTGTGTTAAACTTATACTTATGGATTATGTCTTTCTATAATTATGTTCGAATGACCTCTAATTGTTTTACACTTAATATCCACTTATATTGGGTTTATTTTTATATTTCACACATATTTATGTCATTTATTTATCATTAATCTAAGGATAAAATAATTATAAGGGGATTCTTCCCAATCACCTTTAATTGAGGCATATTTTGATTTATACAAGACTTTATTTTATAATGTGTATAAACCCCCTTTACTTTTCATTTCATCAATCATAATATTTTTCTACATACTACACAACAAAGAGAATGTTTCTTTTTAACGTATGTGGTGACAACGACCTTTCCACCACCATGAGTATTATTTGATATTTGGATTCCATAACAAGATGTAATATTTTTAAAAGGAAAATAAATCCCATTTACATTTTTTACATATTTTGGTATTGAAAATGGTTTTTATAAATCATTGTCTAGTTCAATATCTTAAAATTATATATTGAGATTGAAATGTGGAAATGTTATCTTTCGTTTATGTTTGTTTTATGTGTTATGAATATGTTATGGTTCTTGGAAATTTTTATGGATATGGGTGGGTCTATGATAAACCTAGGGTGGGTGATCCTAAGACAGCTCTCCAATGCATTGGGTAATGTGACAGAGGTAAACGTTAATGTTTCTCCTAAGAGATTTAGGGAATACACTATCATGGGTATTCCAACCTAACTCCCTATGTAGATGAGACAGCTACAATGTAAGTATGATATGGATGCCACAAGATAATTTTATGATATTCTATTTTTATTTGTTATTCATAAATCTTATGATTTCATTAGGTACGTTAAAAAGATTGTGTTTTGATAGATTAATGTTTTCTTTCTTTATATTATAACACCTACTATGTTTTTTATGCTCAACCCATGTTTTGAAATGTTTTTCACTAGACATAAAGATGAATAGGGTTAAATATGGTGTCATGGAAAATTCATGTTGTCTAAAAGGTTTACCTAGACATGACAGTTTTTTTTTTCAAGAGTTTTTTTATTTTATGAAAAAAATGGAAACTGAATAGAAGTGTCTACTCTGTAATTTTTGAGATGAAATGTAATAGTTATGGATTATTTCTCTAAAACTGTAGACCTGAAAAGATCCTCAATATGAATTATTCATTTAATTAATGATTATACAGTGTGATAATGTTGGGGCCTTATAGTTGGTATCATAGGTCGGTTTATATAAATTTAGCGGTTAGGGTGTTTTTTAAGCATAAGTGATAAAACACTAATTGTTAGGATTTTAGAAATATTCATAGTTATTTTAGATAAAGTGAATGATTTTAAGATAACATGAATAAGTATATCATAGTATTTACCCTCCTCATATGATATTATATGTTGATTTTATCAATATACTCACACATACCTTTTTTTTAGTAAATGGATGGATGAAGAAGGCACCAAAGTAACAGTGGATGTGAAGAAAATAGTGACGGTTTTCTGAATGAGAAACTGAATGAAATGGGAGATACAATGAGAAATCTTGTGGTTATTCTCAACAAACTATCTGGATTCATGATTGACCACCTGATCCGTGGTGATTTTTATAAGTCATCGTATATGCGAGAAAAAAGTCCCTACAGAAGTTCTGGTAATAATCATAAAGGTATGTATATTTAAAAACCTATGTGTCCAAGATGTGGAAAGACACACTTAGGAAAATGCTTCAATTGGAGGGGAATATGTTTCAAATGTGGTAATTAAGGTCATGAGAAAAGAACCGTCCATGGATAAAGGAAGTGTCCAATTGACTCTAGGAAAGGGAATGTAGTTCTTTTCGAGGGGTCAATTGAATGTTTTAAATGTGGTGTGCATGGCCACTAAAAAAAATTTATTTCATATGATGGTGTTTTGGTAAATGGATCAGTAGGATCATACAAATATACGTTTACCAATTCTTAATGTCATTAAATTTGAGGATGAGGAAACAGAAAATGACTTATGAAAGGTATGGATTATTTCATAGATCATATTTTGCAATTAATGAAATAATAGTACACTATGAATGATTTTGTTTGTAGGAAATAAGTATAAAATAATAAGATGAAATAACATGGATAAAGATCATGAATAATTTTCAATGATTATTATGTCGACATTTTAGGAATTTAAGAGTTATGGATGATGATATGTTTGAATGTATTAATAATGGGATTACATTGGAAGACTTTTTTAGTATAATTAACCCTAAATTTTGATATGTGAAAATTTTATTCAAAGAATAATTTTCTTTTCTTTTGAGGATATAGTTATTGAGAACCATTTAGTTTTTATGATCCTTGAATTACAGGCAATTACAGGTTATTACTTTTTGAGATTAAAATGAAAAGTATGATATAAAATTTTTGGTCAAAATATGTTATAGTTATTTTTAAGGAATTTATCTAGTTTTTTTAATTTTTTAAAATTTTATAGTTTTTGAAAAATGAAAACACGCAGACCGTGTGACAACCCGTCACGTCAGACAAAGATGCGGGAATCGAACCCACGACCAAAGTGAGATTGAGATTTATATCCTACCACTAGACTATGTGAAGTCCCTAGTTAGTATGACTAATTCTTATAAGTTGGATAATTTTATGTATCATGAATAAGTTGAATTTGGGAACATATGTTTTATCAAATAGATATCTTTAGTATTTGAAAATGATTTGGTTTTTAAGTGATAACAATGTTTTCTCTTTCTGAACATTATATGGTTAAGGGAAATAGAATAAAATGGGATTTCTTTTGAGGATTAAATGGTAGAATATTATTTTGGAAGAATACATATTTTTATTATGGAATTATAATTATTTGCGTTATCTATGAAAATTCTTAACCTATCGTGGAGAATATGTGATTAGGTTAATTAATTTTCAGTTTGAGACATCAAGAGTAACCGATGTTATTTGGAGATAAATGTTATGATTTATCTTGGAAGACTATGTGATTAAATCCTTCTGAGAATTGGGTTTCAATATTAGTTTGAATTACAATGATGAATTTTATAGAAAATTGTTTATTGAATGGTATTTTTTTAACTTTTTGTATTTTTTGAAAAAATTTAAAGATTAAGAGTAGTTTCTCTTTTTGTAAAAGATCATCCTTATTGGGTATTATCTGAGCTTGTACTAAGAATTTTCGTTTTGGTTACTGTATAAAGCCAGTGAAATATAAAGTTCATCATTTGTGGATTATGTGACTCTCTAGAAGTTGATTCTAGCAATTAAGGAGTGACCAAGTCAACTTGAATACTCATCATTTGAAGAAAATATGAGTTTGTGGTGGGAATTTGATTAAAGGATGAAACACAACTTTTTATGTAAGTATGTTTCCTTATTATATTAGTCTAAGTAGTAATAAAATTATTCAACTCTATGAAATGGAATTGAAGAAAAAAATGTTATATGCTTTATTTGATCATCATACTTTTACCCAACCACAAATTTATGGTATTATGGTGGTTATCTTTTAGTGATCAAGGTCTTTATCAAACTCTATTAAACTATGAGAGTTAGTTTCTCTTCCATATCCATGTTTCTATACATCGAATCTTAGTATGGGTTGCCTCAGGTGACATTTTTTCTTTTCTTTATTTCTTTTAATGTGACTGTTTTATTGACTCTTTTTTCAATGTGGGACTCTTAATGAAGTTTCTGAGCCCAATTTTAAAATTAAATGGACGTATTTCCTAAAAGCGAGGAGGATGTAACATCCCAGGTAAATAAAGAATTTGAAATTATCATATTTATTAATATTTTAGAATAAAATATTACTTTTACTTTAAAGGGATTCTATGTTCAATGGTGTACCCGACACACAACAATGGGTTTCTGCAAAGTCTTATGTTGCACACAATGTTGAGTCATTCTGAAAATAATAATAGTATTATATTATTCTTATTTTTAAATGGTAGTTAACACAAATTAGTTGTATTTTTGTGAAGGAACAGAACTAACTACAATATTATTACACATGTTTGTTACTTTTTTACATTTATACAATAAATTTTAGAGACATAAAATGAGAATGAATCAAATTTTAAGCATAACTACTCTAATATTCTTGAAAATGTCGATTTACTGCGTTATATTGAAGAACCCTTTTTAAATATATATTTTTCACTTTAATATGT
Organism: Viscum album; assembly: GCA_963277665.1. Classification (NCBI taxonomy): domain Eukaryota; kingdom Viridiplantae; phylum Streptophyta; class Magnoliopsida; order Santalales; family Viscaceae; genus Viscum; species Viscum album. The sequence goes on along the minus strand of OY728167.1, from coordinate 459,243,632 downwards.
TCTATTTGACAAAATTAAATTATTATTTAGAATCGAAACATCAAAATTTCCTTTGGGTAAATTTTTGATATTTTTCTGACAAAGTTCATTTTTATGAATAGTGAAAAATACTATATTTTAATTCCAAACAGCCTTCTAGTATAATATATTTATATGGATACATTATATTTTTAAATGGTTTTAAAGTCTAATTATATTATATATTCACCATTTAATCCAATTTTGGTCTTTGTATGTAATTTCACTTTGAAACTTGACATAAACCACTGTCAATATTTTGATTGTTATTATTTCTTAAAAACATGCTTTTTTTTGACAATAGAAATTAATTTTAATTTAGTTTCTACCACTTATATATTTTGAATTTGGAAAAATAGATTCTATATTTGTAATCATAAGGTCCAATTTTTTTAAATATGTATCTTTTATTTTTAGAAATTATAAAAATTTACTTCAGTAAATATATTATTTACTATGGTTAATGGGTAAATATGGTAAATAGGGTTATAAAATATTATTATAATAATATTAAATTACCCTAACATGTGTCCTAATACTATTTTTTGATACCTTTCCGTCCATGGGCATCCTTGGGTATGTTTTGGGCCCCCAATGAGCCACATGGGAGTGATAATGACACTTTATATTAATTGATTTAAAGTAATGACAAAAATGACAATAACATATATCTTTTAGTAAATCAAGATTTACATGTGGTTATATAAGTTATATCTTAAAAAAAATATTCATTTAAAATATAAAAATATTTCTTACATCATGGTATTTGTTTTATAATTTTTAAACATCAGATAAATAAAATTATTTATGACACAATAATGATGTTGTGTTTACCTCATTAATGAGTGATCTAAATAAATATGATTATAAAAATTAAAAAAATACCCAAAACCTATCCAATTATTGTTGGATGATTTTATTTCGAACAATAGTCATATTATATTTTAATTTAATATGTTTTGTACCTTCATAAACATAAAATCATTATATAATAAAATAATATTTTCAAACCTTCCTAAAGAGACCCCCCCCCCCCTTATAAAAGGACACCACATCTAACCAATTACTCACACCTATCAATCCACTTGGATCATCCAAACGTTTCCTAAATAAACTCTGAAGATCCCTGTCTTCCACCTAGAAGCCTTACCTTAGGCATAAGGCACTTCAAGTAAACCTTTTGGTTCAAACTAAATGGATATACCCTATTTGAAGATAACGTCTTCCCTTAAGATATTTTATTTTATTTTAATTCTCCAACCCCATAAACACTATTTATTCTTTTATTTTATAAGAACACCAGTATACCCAGTATAATAGGTTGTTTTTATGAGAATTATTGGAGATATACTTCCACACACCTTCATCTAATAGATATGAACATATTGTTTCTGTGGACGGTGAACTACTGCCTCACGAAATGATGACTGTTCAAATATCTACTACCTCCTCTCATAGTTTCCATTATGATGGAAATGTATTTATATATTATATATATTAAGTTTATGTTTTCTCTATACTTCTATAATTTTTATTTACAATCATACCTTTAATCTTTCCAATATGTGTAAACACGATAATTTCATTTTAGGAAGTGCGGACTACCGCCCCCTCAAGGTGATCTGATTCATTCATGACATACATGGAAGATATAAAGGATGGTGTGAATAAAATTATGTAACATATATATAATATTATTTTATACTGGAAATAATATATACCTATGTATCATTCAGTTTCAATTCCTTTTAAAAATGGAAAATAATGAAAGTAGTGTTCATGCGTACGTACAGCTTACCGTCTCCATGAACGGGGCATTTCATTCCTTACCTCCAAATGTTATATAATATTATAATTACATATATATAATGTAAATATATAATATATATGATATTTAAGTAATTTATATGATTCTTGAGATAATATACTTTTGACCACATGGACAATTTGTAATTATAACATGTTCATTTTTTACTCAAGTTCCGAACATCGACAAAATGTCTGATATGAACTCTAATAATTAATAATTTTTATAACAAGGTAATAAATTATATAAAAGGAATAATAAACATTAAAATGCTCTGAATCAAGTAAAAATAAATGGAAGATTATTATATAGGAAGAACAAAAAATATACAAGACAATTCAGACACGAGGTAAGGGGTTTTTTATCTCAATTTTAATTCCATGATATTTCATTTATTCGCCACTTATTTCTTGCTTGTGGTGTATTTTGTTCTGCCATTTGATATGTATTATCAATATTTTGTTTATATTCATTTTATTATATGAATAAATTTGTGGTAATTAATATTTTGGTCACACTACTGGATTGATTTCTACGTGGTAAAGGGTTTTCATCTAACTTTTTATTCCACTGAGATTCATGCTACATTTTACACTATTTCCTTTTGTGTGGTGTATGTACAACCAATGATTTTATTATATGTGTAATATAATTTAAATTTTTAGTATTTATATATTCATTGTATGATTCTTCTTTCGTGGGGTGTATGCTTCATAAGTTAACAAATCGGTAAGGGAACCTTTCACCCAACTCTTTTAGTCAAAGACTTCATTTAGGTTATCTCTTTAAATTTCAATTTTCAAATGTTGGGATATGTTCTTATATATACTTATTTATATACATTTTATTTCCATGTGATGATAGTCCCTTTTTTCTCTTATCAATTCTATTTCTGAATTTTAATGTGATGTCATTAGGCTCTCAAATTTCTGTAAGGGAACTTCTTAACACAATTTCCATTCTTTGGCTTAAACTTCTACTTCATGATTATTTCTTCCTAGGAATATTTGATAATGACCTATAATTTCGTTACACTTAATATCCAATTATATTGGGTGTATTTATATTTGTCACACATATGTATGTCATTGATTTATCCTTAATCTAAAGATACCATCTTTATAAGGGACTTCGTCTCAATCACCTTTCATTGAGGAATATTTTTATTTACACACAACATTATTTTATTTAGTGTATATACCCATTTGACTTTTCATTTCATTAAAAGGTAATCTTTTTCTACATATCATTTTACTAAATGAAAAAGAGAATGATTCTTTTTAACGTACATGGTGACAACAATCTTTCTATAGCCGCAAGCATTATTTGATATTTGGATTCCATTACAAGTTGTATTGTTTTTAAATGGAAAATATATCACATATACCATTTTTATGTATTCTGGTATTGAAAATGGTTTTTAGAAATCATTTTTTATTTTAATATCTCTAAATGATATATTGTGACTGAAATGTAGAAATGTTATCTTTCCTTTTAAGTTTGTTTTATGTGTTATGAATATGTTATGGTTCTTGGGAATTGTTTACGTATATGGGTGGTTTCATGATAAACCTAGGGAGGGTGAGCCCGAGTTAGATCTCCAATTCATTGGGTAATGTGAAGAAGGTAAATGTTAATATTTCTCCTAAGAGATTTATGGAATATACTATAATGGGTATTCTAATGTAACTCCCTATATAGCTGTGATAGCTACATTGTAAGTATGATATGTATTCCACAAGTTAATTTTATGATTTTAGATTTATATGTGTTTTTCTAAAAATATTATTATTTCATTATGTTTGTTAAAAATATTATGTTTTTATGGACTAATGTTTTCTTTCATTATTTTATAGCCCTTAGTGGGCTTTTTATGCTCATCCCATGTTTTCAAATGTTTTTCATAGGACATAAATATTAATAAGGTAGAGGGTGGGATAAAGTAAAAATTATGATGTATATAAAATGGAAATTGACATGACTCTTTTTTTCAAGAGTTTTTTTTATTTTATGGAAAAATGGAAACTGAGTAGAAGTGCCTACTTTGTAATTTTTGAGCTGAAATCCAATAGTTATGGTCTAATTCTCTAAAAATATATACCTGAAAAGATCCTAAATGTAAATTAATTATTTAATTAAAGATTTTTTAATTTTATAAGGTTGAGGCCTTATAATAATAATTTTTGGAATAAATCAAAACATTGATTATTTTACAATAATCCTAAAAATAATATCCAATGAAGAGATAATGATATTCTCAACGGGTTTTCATTTTTTTATCTCCACCTCCTTCAATTCTCTTTATATCAGGATTATATAAAAACATAAGTATCTTAAATATGCATATAATTTATTATCATATGTGTATGACCTAAGAATTCACGGATATCTATTATATGGGATATTATATCATCATTTGTGTGTACAGTTGTCTACTGGGTCAGAAATTGATGTCGTCGTTTTCACGTAACTACCTTTTGAGGTCGGTATTAATTATGGACATGTGGGGTAAGTATTATCTATATAATATTTAAGATGAATTTATTATTTTGGTATTTTTTTATCACACAAACATTTCTGATTTCTATTTTTTAGGAATTTATTAACATCATTTTATAATGTGTGGAATAATGCATCCCCAAAGAAATCATATTCAATCACACATTGTGTGAAATATTTTAAGGATGGTTTTAATATTAAATTATGCTATATATGACATAAAAAATATACTGCAATTATAATATATATATATATATATATGTTATTTACCTTTCAATCTTACAATTTGAAATGATAATGAAAACATTATTAATGCGTACATACAACATACCGTCTCTATGAACGGTGTTTTTCATTTATTATCACCAAATATTATGGATTATGATAAAAATATATTGTTAATATATATGTTATTCACATCATGGATTACATTGTTTATATGATGAAACCCTGGTCTATCTAAGAGGAAAAAGGTAACAATTTAAACATACTCAAAAAACAATGCAAGTAATTACGTGAAATAATGAAACAAATTAATGATTATTAATGATCAAGTAATAATATATTATAAAAAGACAATATATTATATAATAAATCTTAAATTAGTAATTTTATAAGTTTGTAACTTGACTAAAACCATTATAATTAATACTTTAGAGAGTTCAACAAAAAGGAATCACATTGTAAGGTATTTCATCCAAATTTCATTTCATAGAGACAAATAGTAATTCTAAGAACCTAATTACTTTAATATTGTGTTTATATATTCCATTGAAATTTTCTATCTTGATTAATTAATTCATCATAATATTGTATGTTTCAATTATAATTATTTCACCTATAGAGATTTAAATTAAATGTTTCTATGTGGTCAATAATTTTATAACTCAATTAAATTTAAATAGTTTAAATTATTTTCTCATTATCATTATTATTATATAATTATGTTTATAATTACATTCATTAGATATATTTTTATTTACACTTTTTATGTATATTTTCATTCCATAAAGATAATATATTCATTGATGAATTCTTACTGAAACTTTAGGATCATTTTCAAGGTTTATTTCACAATATCATTTTATGTAATATTTTTTATTCATTAATATACATTAAATTAAATTACATGAATTTTTTAGAAGTCTTTTCATTTTATTGTACTTTGGTAATTCATGATCTTATTCATGTGATACTGCCATTTTTAACCTCATTGGTACATAAAATTATATCAAAAATATTTTAATCAAACCTAACTTTATTTAACTCTTTGGTTAGAAGACTATTTTATAAGAAAACCATGTTTTTATAAAATTATTTAAAAAATGTATTCTTTATCACAATCAAAATTATTTATTAGAATAACATTTTACACATTTTTTCTTTTCCTAAATTGTTTTGGTAGGAATATTCTTTTCTCTCTCTGAACAATGATCTTTTCTAACGTTCTTACCATGAAATATGAATGTTTATTACAGAATTTACAGATTTACATACTATCATGTTCATTAATTTTCCATTCCATAAGGATTATTTTCATTAATTTTTCATTCAAAATTTATTTTCACATAAACATTATTTTCAAATTGTTTTTCCTCATAAATATTTCTACAGAAACATTTATGATATTTTTATTAAACAATATCATTAACCATTTATTATACATACGATCCAATGGCGATGTATTAAATTTATATCATATTTATTTTTTCTTTGGGTTGTTAATTATTATTTTTGTTTTGTGTTTTATATTTTATAACAATAACCATATTACTTTATAAGGTTTATAATTTGGTTTTTTGAGTGGGGAAGTATTAACATTTCATATGATGGTTTTTAATACAAATATTTATGTTTAATATGATTTACATCATTCAAATTAGTAATGCATTATACCTTTTATATGAGGGGTGTGTCCCAATATAGATATCATGTAACACACTGAGATTTTATGAAAAATATTCTTTTTAATTTCATTAATGTATTGTGTTATACGCTACACCAAAAGGAGATTTCACAACACACATCTTTGACCTGGCTTGAATTACACGCAATCGTGACCTTCCACGATACCGTGTGTTGTACGCAACACCAAGTTTCGCTAAACAACGATATGCTATTAAAATATTAATAAAACTAGTCGTTATGAATAGTAATAGTCACTTTTTGAAATTTTGTAAAATTTTTTTTCAAAATGGACATCATTTTTGGATTCAGAATATCGAAATTAGCTTAGGGTGAAATTTTGGTTATTTTCGGATAACTTTCATATTTTGATGAATAGTGAAAATTACTAAATTTTAATTAAAAACAACTTTTTCAATTGAAATAATTAATAGTGATAAATTATTAATTTGAGTGGTTTTAAAGTGTATTTAGAATATATTTTTACAATTTAATACAATGATGGTCAGTTGATGTAATTTCACATTTAAACCAGACATAAACAAGTGTCAATCTTTTGATAGTTATTATCTCTTAAGAACACGCTATTTGTTTTGATGACGGGAATTAATTTTTAAATTAATTAATGCAACTGTTATGTTTTGAATTTGGGAAAATAGAAATCATTTTTGAGTTCATAATACCAAATATAGCTTAGGCCTAATTTTTGATATTTTTCTGAAAACTTTCAATTTTTGATGAATAGTGAAACCACTAAGTGGTAGTTAAAAAAACCGAATTTTTCATAAAACTTAATTTTACCGCTTCTGTGAGTGGAATTTCAAAAATCCAAGAGACACGGTTTATGTCAGTAAGTAAAATTTGGTTCAATGAGATTAAAATAATTTTTGTTGAATAGTAACCTTTTACTTTTATTTACCACGGTTAAAAGTAAATAGGGTAATTAAGGGTAAAAATGATATTATTATTACCCTAACACATTTCCTAATTCTATTGGATAAGTTTAATTCGACCAAAAACAAACTTAGGAATAAAATATGACCATTTAGGCCCACTTGAATTAGATTAGGACATTTATTATTATTTAATTCAAAGAAGAGTTAAAAGATTTAAAATCAAAGTTTATTTAATAAAACATTTTTAATACAGGGTTATACATAAGATAAATTCGACTATAAATATTCATTAGAAATATAAAATGATTTCCTACATAATGGTATTTTATTTTTAATTTTTAGATATTAAATATTTTAATATATTTATGACACAACGATGATGCAGTAATTATCTTATTAATGAAATATTGACATAATTGATGTTATAAATACCCAAATAAATATAATTTGAGACTTTTTATGAATTACACTAATTTTCTAGGTTAATATGACATGTTATTATTTATTTAATTAACTTTTTTCGAACTTATCATTCTGTTATTAGTTTCACAAAAATCAATTACTAAATAGTGTCAAAATTGTCATAAAATAGTTTTTAAAACAAATATTATATTATTAATTGTTATTTTATTCCTAAAAATCTAATGATCGTCCAAATGACTTATATAAGGTTATATATGTTAATAATAAAGAATTTGAGGTTAGTTTGGCTTCTTATAGTAAGTTTATTAACCTTATAGTATAAGAACACAAGAAGACTCGGTAAAAGTAAAATTATTTAACTTAATGTTAAATCTAAATGATAATGTTAAAATAGGAACCTAAACTTGTATAAGTTATATTGGATGAGAGGATTTCGACCCATACCCACCTTATCCTCGAAATAAATCAATTTGGATCTATTTAAAACCGAACTTGACTTTATAATAAAATAATATTTTTAGTTATTCCAAAGGTGCCCCTCTCCTCCCTTATAAAAGGGCACCTCCTCCCTCTCTTCCTCACACAACTTTGAGCCTTCAAGCTCAGAAAACCCCTGAAAAATTCTCTTCTCCACTTCCCTAGAAACATCCTAGAGGTTATGGTCTTCCTCAAAGACCAATTTTAGTGCCCTAAGAGGAGGTCTCAAAGAGGCGCTTCAAAGAAGAGGTAATTTCTGTTACCGATTCTTTCACCTTTATTTCTTCTTCCACTTCTTCTTCATAGGTTGTTTAATTATGAAGTAATAAAATCAGTATCACTCATATACTGATATGTTATTATATGTATGAAACAATCCTATTTCACCATCTATCCATCCTACGGAAAACGAAATCACCGCGCGTGCGTACGTACGGAATAACGTCTCCACGCCGTGGTGAAATCTATTTTCCACCACCAACTTACTTGGATGGGTATAATGGTGTAAATAATAACTATATATTATTATTTTAAATTTATATTGATTCTGAAATAGTATACATACACTCCGATACAGTCCCACGATCATGAGAACGATATCATCGCTCGTGCGTACATACGGACTACCGTCTCCACGACCCGATGCGATTCATTCTCCACTTTAACCATTCATGAATGATTATAAAGTATATATAATAAGTAATCATGAAATATATGACATAATATTGATACTTTATTTATGTGTATATATATGTATGTCATCTACTTAATTCCGTTCAACTCAATAAGGAAACGAAAACAGCGTTCATGCGTACGTACGGCCTACCGTCTCCATGAACGGTGTATTTCATTAAATTTATGGATTTATTATATATATGTATATTCTGAATATATATATATATATATATCGTTTTTTATATTCTGGAATTAAGTAATCATGATCTAAGTAATTATATGAATAATTACAAGTCAAAACACGGATGACAAATGAAACAATTTTACCCAAAACGCTCTTTAACATGGAATTTACAAAAGAACGGGTAATATAAAGTCATAAGTGAACCATATATGATATAATAAAAATGAATATGAATCTGTAATAAGTCAATGACATTATTTAAATCCTTATATAGGAGATTTGGACACTTACGAAGCAAATCGGACCTAAGGTAAGGGAAATATCAAAATTTCATATTTATCCGAGATTGTTTATACTTTAGTATTTACTGGGGTGTATTTTATGATCCACATCCAAGTTTCCTCAATATGTAATATTATTTCCATTCACCTAAAATTTTTTAAATACTATTTTACCCTTCGGTGAGTTTTTAGTAAATCATATGAAAGGAATCTTTTGTTGTTTTTCGTACGAGGTACTTTTTTGACTTTTTCGATAAAAGTACGAGAGGAATGTTTTTTTAACATATAAGACATGAATGGATTTTTAAAACATTATTTCAAAGAAGCTTCTTTTAAAAAATTTCAAGTTTATTTTTAATCAACTTATTTTAGTTAATAATTGTACGACATGTTAAGAAAGGAAAAGTGTTTTTGAAGCAGAAAGGATATTTTCCTCAAGAATGGAGTTCAAGTGTTTTATCAAAATTATTTTCCATATAAGATAATAAAGGGTTCTATTTTTATCCCTATTATTACATTGATTTGATTATGTTGTGATGGAATTATATTTTTATGAATTTCTTTATCGTAAATGAATTGTTTTATGATGTCACGATGTTTAAGATTCCCCTTTTTATTACATGGGTTTTGCAATGATGTATGATTTATGATTTTGTGTCACACATAAGAATGGTATCATTATGAGATGGGTGGGACCTATATCTCCCTCCAATGCATTGGGTAAAGATTTTATATCTCATGAGATAGACATGGCTGGAACGGTAGGTTATACCGGTTCAGTGAAACAGGACTGAAACAAGGGTGACTCGGTTCAGAAATGGACTTTTTCCACTAAGATAGTCTTGGAAATGAGTCTTGACTAACAAGAAATGATTCTCTATGATTATGTGTGTATGCCACAAATTTTCATGTTTTATGTTATGATTTCCATTTCACTACTATGATTTATCCCATGTTATGAAATTATGCTCTCTTTCGCAGGTTAAGATTTCCAAAAGTTATGTTCTTATGTATATGATGTGATTGATATTTCTTTTGTTTACCATTATTGAGCATTTGAGCTCACCCTTTTATATTTTCTTTTCCACAGGATATAAAGAAAGGTTTTAGGTAAAAAAAAGGAAGATCTTTATGGGAGATGTTGAAGAACTTTCACCACGATTTGAAGATTACGTTCTGAGTTTCCAAAGACACTAAACAATTAAGATCCTTGTGTGTGTGTTTTTGTTATGTACTAAGTATTCCGCAAAAGTAATGTAATGTTCATGTACGTTATGCTTCGGGTCTCTACAGTTGGTATCAGAGGAAAGGTTTAGTCAACCTTTGGAAACTAGGATGTAAATCGTTAGTGAGATCCCTAGAGAAATTTCTAAGGTATGTCTAGGGATGTCCCTAAGGATAAGTATATGTATAAGATACAGTCCTAGAACTACGGTAAAGATCATAGAATTTAACCTAAGAAGTTAGACATTGAGGATACTCCCCATTTATAATGTTTTTTTCCCTAGCATGATTTTTTCCTCTCGCACTATTTTTTTGGGTTTTAGACAATGGCTGGAACCCGAAGGAACCGTGTTGACCAATGCAATGGACAATGCAATGATTGTCCTCCTGAACAAACAAATGTTATGGGAGATGGAGTGAAAAATCTTATTTCTATACTTACACAAGATATGAATCATTCTGGACTTCCAAATGAGTAGATAGGGGAGCAATATTCTATTGAGTCCTTCATGAGGCAACGTCCACCTTTTTTCAGTGGGACTTCTGATCCACTTGTTGCTGAACAATGGATCAGTACCACTGAAAAGATATTTTCAGTTATTCAATGTTCTGAACATGATAAAGTCATCTTATCAGTATATCGTTTGGAAGGTGAAGCTTATCAATGGTAGAATCTTATCATGAATACGAGGCCAAGAGATGAAATTGAGTCCATGGAATGGGATGAGTTCAATAACTTGTTTTTCAGTAAGTACTTCCCTCGTATTCTTCGAACAAAGATGGAAAAGGAGTTTCTTGAGCTGAAGCAGAAGGATGATGAATCAGTTGGTATATACGAAGCGAATTTTACAAGACTTGCAAGGTATGCATCTGGCATTATCATCCAACAAGAAAGTAATGTTGATCGATTTTTCAGTGGCTTAAAACCAAGTCTTCGAAGGTCATTATCTATAAGAGACTTCAGTAGCTATGAAGAAATTGTGCTTTGTGCTATGAAGGTAGAAATGAATGTTGGTGTTACATATCCATCTCATGGTTTTGAAAAGAAACGAAAGATGGAGTTCAAGGAGAAATCTCAAAATAATGGTGAAAAGAATATGAATGTTTCCTTATGCACAAAGTGTGGAAAGAATCATGGTGGAGACTGTCTTAAAGGGACTAGAAAATGTTTTTGTGTGTGGAAAATAAGGTCATCGAGCAGATAAGTGTCGAAGTAATGGAAAAAGGGTTTCTAATGATGTGAATAAAGAAAACACTGCAGAGAACGCACCACCAACACTTCAATGCTTCAAGTGCAAGGAAATGGGGAATTATGCTAATAAATTCCCTAATCCAAGGGTTAGTGATGATCGACATGAGAAACCGCTTAAGGCAAAGGACAAAGGTAAGTCACATGCGATCACTATTGGCGATGTTGAATGTGACAACGATGTGGTGGAAGGATAAGTGTTTATGTAATGGGATTCCAAAATAATGTTGTATCATAAAGTATTGGAATATTTATGTATTTGTCTAATGTGGTATTCAAAGTGATTGAGATATTTTTGGAAATAAGATGATATGCGCATAATGAAGGGAAAACGAGAAAACGAAATGTTTAACAGTATTCATGAGCTCATGATTGATATAAGGACTAAGTGATATCATGGTTTGAGTATATAGAATTTTGAGGATTTTGGTATGTGGAATGTGTTAACTATTAACTGAATTCATGTTTTCAATAAGGTTAAATGGGTATTCATTCTTCAAGAGAATACATGATTAAGGTATTCAAATGTTTGTAATTTGACCAACAAGATATATCTTATGATATATGGGGATAAATGATGGAATTCACGTGATTGTTCTGTGACATTTCAAGTAATCATTTTCTTTATACTATGAGCTTGGACCAAAGTATTTTAGATAAGCCTAAAGATTAGAATGGATTATGTTAGACATAAGTTAGGATAAAACGTTTTTCGATATTATTGATGGGATGTTATAGTAATATAGCTTTAGAAAAAGGACAACCTATAGGACAGGCGATAGCCCATCGCGTCGGACAAGGCTGTGGTAATCGAACCCACAACCGAAGTGCGACTGGCCTTTATCGCCCACCACTGGCCTACAAGAAGTCCCTGTTTAGTAGAAACTAGTTTTATTATATTAAGTAGTATGATATATGAAGTATAAGTCCATTTTAGGAACCATATATGATTAATCTCACTATAGAATGACTTATGTATATTTAATAACTTTTTCTAAACTTTTGTTTGAGACAGATGGAATGACCCGTAATTCTATCACATGTTCTGCTAAAACTTCACGAATAACAAATTCAACTTCATTTATTTAAGAGATGAAGTGGAAATTGTTCAAGGCACGAACAACAGTGAGATTGTACCAAAATAAAGTAAGTATTTATTCGAATTCAAATTCTTCAACTTTAGGGAAACGATATTGAAAACCAAAAATGTTGTCCTAGTGCTCTTATATATAATTAATCAGATGGTACCTTAGATCATCACAAATTTATGGATTTGTGATTGTTGGCTTTTCCATAACCATGTTCTCTACCACTCTACATCAGAACATGATGGTTAGATTTTTCTTCCATATCCATATTTTCACCTATGTGGAAACCCAGTGATTAGTTTATTTGGGTAACCGTTATGTTTCATACTTTTGTTTTTAAAGATTGGTTTTGGTATTCCTTTTTACGATGTGGGTTTCTATTAAATAAACTTTCGAGTAGTAAACCATTTATAACCCCAACGAATTTCATGGGCGAAATTCATTTTAAGGGGGGTAGAATGTAACACCCCGAGATTTTATGAAAAATATTCTTTTTAATTTCATTAATGTCTTGTGTTATACGCTACACCAAAAGGAGCTTTCAAAACACACATCTCTAACCTGGCTTGAATTACACGCAATTGCGACCTTCCACGATAGCGTGTGTTGTACGCAACACCAAGTTTCGCTAAACAACTATAAGCTATTAAAATATTATTAAAACTAGCCATTATGAATAGTAATAACCACTTTTTGAAATTTTGTAAATTTCATTTTTCAAAATGGACATCATTTTTGGATTCGAAATATCGAAATTATCTTAGGGTTAAATTTTGGTGATTTTCGGATAACTTTCAAATTTTGATGAATAGTGAAAATTACTAAATTTTAATTAAAAATAACTTATTCAATCGAAATACTTAATAGTGATAAATTATTAATTTGAGTGGTTTTAAAGTATATTTAGAATATATTTTTACAATTTAATACAATGTTGGTCATTCGATGTAATTTCACATTTAAACTAGACATAAACAAGTGTCAATCTTTTGATAGTTATTATCTCTTAAGAACACGCTATATGTTTTGACGACGAGAATTAATTTTTAAATTAATTAATGCAACAGTTATGTTTTGAATTTGGTAAAATATAAATCATTTTTTATTTCATAATATCAAATATAGCTTAGGCCTAATTTTTGGTATTTTTCTGAAAACTATCAATTTTTGATGAATAGTGAAACCACTAAGTGGTAGTTAAAAAAACTGAATTTTTCATAAAACTTAATTTTACCGCTTCTGTGAGTGGAATTTCAAAAATCCGAGAGACAAAGTTCATTTCAGTAAGTAAAATGTGGTTCAATGAGATGAAAATAGTTTTTGGTGAATAGTAACTTTTTACTTTTATTTACCACGGTTAAAAGTAAATAGGGTAATTAAGGGTAAAAATGATATTATTATTACCCTAACACATGTACTAATTCTATTGGATAAGTGTAATTCGACCAAAAACAAACTTAGGAATAAAATATGACCATTTAGGCCCACTTGAATTAGATTAGGACATTTATTATTATTTAATTCAAAGAAGAGTTAAAAGAGTTAAAATCAAAGTTTATTTAATAAAACATTTTTAATATAGGGTTATACATAAGGTAAATTCGACTATAAATATTCATTAGAAATATAAAAAGATTTCCTACATAATGGTATTTTATTTGTAATTTTTACACATTAAATAATTTAATTTATTTATGACACAACGATGATGCAGTAATTATATGATTAATGAAATATTGACATAATTGATGTTATAAATACCCAAATAAATATAATTTGAGACTTTTTATGAATTCGACTGATTTTTTAGGTTAATATGACATGTTATTATTGATTTAATTAACTTTGGTCGAACTTATCATTCTGTTATGATTTTCACAAAAATCCATTACTAAATAGTGTCAAAATTGACATAAAATAGTTTTTAAAACAAATATTATATTATTAATTGTTATTTTATTATTAAAAATCTAAGGTTCGGCCAAATGACTTAGATAAGGTTATATGTATTAATAATAAACAAATTGGGGTTCTTTTGGCTTCTTATAGTAATTTTATTAACCTTATAGTATAAGAACACAAGAAGACACGGTAAAAGTAAAATTATTTAACTTAATTTTAAATCTAAATGATAAGGTTAAAATAGGAACCTAAACTTGTCTAAATTCTATTGGATGAGAGGATTTCGACACATACTCAACTTAGCCTCGAAATAAATCAATTTGGAGCTATTTAAAACCGAACATGACTTTATAATAAAATAATATTTTTAGTTATTTCAAAGGTGCCCCTCTCCTCCCTTATAAAAGGGAACCTCCTCCCTCTCTTCCTCACACAACTTTGAGCCTTCATGCTCGGCCAAACCCTGCCAAATTCTCTTCTCCACTTCCCTAGAAACATCCTAGAGGTTATTTTCTTCCTCAAAGACCAATTTTAGTGCCCTAAGATGAGGTCTCAAAGAGGTGCTTCAAAGAAGAGGTAATTTCTCTTACCGATTCTTTCAGCTTTATTTCTTCTTCCACTTCTTCTTCTTAGGTTGTTTCATTATGAAGTAATAACATCAGTATCACTCATATAATGATATTTTATTATAAGTATGAAACAATCCTATTTCACCATCTATCCATCCTACGGAAAACAAAATCACCGCGCGTGCGTACGTACGGAATACCGTCTCCACGCCGTGGTGAAATCTATTTTCCACCACCACCTCACTTGGATGGTTATAATGGTTTAAATAATAACTATATATTGTTATTTTAAAGTGATATTGATTCTGAAATAGTATACATACACTCCAATATAGTCCCATGATCACGAGAACGATTTCATCGCTCGTGCGTACGTACGGACTACCGTCTCCCCGACGCGATGAGATTCATTCTCTACTTTAACCATTCATGAATGATTATAAAGTATATATAATAAGTAATAATGAAATATATGACATAATAATGATACTGTATTTATGTGTATATATATTTATGTCATCTACTTAATTCTGTTCAACTCAATAAGGAAACGAAAACAGCGTTCATGCGTACGTACGGTCTACCGTCTCCATCAACGGTGTATGTCTTTCCATTTACTGATTTATTATATATATGTATATTCTGAATATATATATATATATAAATCATGTTCTATATTCTGGAATTAAGTAATCATGATCGAAGTAATCATATGAATAATTACAAGTCAAAACACGGACGACAAATGAAACAATTTTACCCAAAACGCTCTTTAACAGGGAATTTACAAAAGAACGGGTAATATATAGTCATAAGTGAACCATATATGATATCATAACAATGAATATGATTCTGTAATAAGTCAATGACATTATTTAAATCATTATACAGGAGGTTCGGACACTTACGAAGCAAATCGGACCTAAGGTAAGGGAAATATCACAATCTCATTTTTATCCAAGATTGTTTATACTTTAGTATTTACTGGGGTGTATTTTATCATCCACATCCATGTTTCCTAAATATTTAATATTATTTCCATTCACCTACAATTTTTTAAATCCTATTTTACCCTTCGGTGAGTTTTTAGTAAAAGATATGAAAGGAATCTTTTGTTGTTTTTCGTACGAGGTAATTTTTTGACTTTTTCGATAAAAGTACGAGAAGAATGTTTTTTTACTTATACGGCATGAATGGATTTTTAAAACATTATTTCAAAGAACCTTCCTTTACAAGCTTTCATGTTTATTTTTAATCAACTTCTTTTTGTTTATAATTGTACGACATGTTAAGAAAGGAAAAGTGTTTTTGAAGCAGAAAGGATATTTTCCTCAAGAATGGAGTTCAAGTGTTTTATCAAAATTATTTTCCATATAAGATAATAAAGGGTTCTGTTTTTATCCCTATTATTACATTGATTTGATTATGTTGTGATGGAATTATATTTTTATGAATTCTTTTATAGTATATGAATTGTTTTATGATGTCACATTGTTTACGATTCCCATTTTTATTACATGGGTTATGCAATGATGTATGATTTATGATTTTGTGGCACACATAAGAATGGTATCATTATGAGATGGGTGGTACCTATATCTCCCTCCAATGCATTGGGTACAGATTTTATATCTCATGAGATAGACATGGCTGGAATGGTAGGTTATACCGGTTTAGTGAAACAGGACTGAAACGAGGGTGACTCGGTTCAGAAATGGACTTTGTCCACTAAGATAGTCTTGGCAATGAGTATTGACTAACAAGAAATGATTCTCTATTATTATGTGTGTATTCCACAATGTTTCATGTTTTAAGTTATGATTTCCATTTCACTACTATGATTTATCCCTTGTTATGAAATTATTCTCTCTTTTGCAGGTTAAGATTTCCAAAATTTATGTTCTTATGTATATGATGTGATTGATATTTCTTTTGTTTACCCTTACTGAGCATTTGATCTCACCCTTTTATGTTTTATTTTCCCCAGGATATAAAGAAATGTTTTAGGTTAAAAAAAGGAAGATCTTTATGGGAGATGTTGAAGAACTTTCACCACTTTTAGAAGATTACGTTCCGAGTTTCCAAAGACACTAAACTATTACGATCCTTGTGTGTGTGTTTTTGTTATGTACTAAGTATTCCGAAAAAGTAATGTAATGTTCATGTACGTTAAGCTTCGGGTCTCAACATATCACCTTGATGCATCAGTACGTTTGGTAAGAAAAACTAGATATGATTTTGTATTTGGCCTTTCCCATTTATATTGACTCTTCTCATGAAACCTCAACAGAATTACATTAATGGCATAATGCATTGACGGTTTAAGATTCTATGTATGAATCCTTTTGGATGATAATATATTTCTTCTCATTCGGCATTTATGGTATGATTTATATATCTACTATTATTTACTACATCATTATTAATTCAGTCATTGATATTCCATGTGATTATTATATTAGTTAGAATATCAATGTTTAAGTTTTATGTTCATTTTATTTATTATATGTCATAGTTTAATCTTATTTTATTGTTATCATATTATTAGAATGTTATTTATTTATGATAAAGTGTTTAATTATATAACATAACATATTTGATATTCGTTATTTATTAATTGTTTCCAATGTACTCTTACCCTTACTAAAAATATGTGCTCACCCCTTTTCCAATATTTTATTTTACCCAGAAATTCATGAAAAAATAATGATTGATATAAAAGGATATGTAAATGAAATATAGTTATTCATGATAGTTAAATGAACAAATATGTTTTACATTTTACATTTGAAATTTAATATAAGACCCATCTATATAGCTTGTATACCAATACTGATAAACTGATCGGTCCATTGGTATTCCCTTTGGTATATCTTATGCCAATGTATTGGTATTATGCACTAGTTCAGAGCTGGTAGGGTTGGGGTAACTAAATAAAAACCCATATTTATTTAATGTAATTATTTTAGTGTTTTATATTTAGTTGAAATCAAATTTTCATAAGGAAAATGTTATTTCATGAAATGTAAAATGTTTTATTTAATGTATATATTTATGAATTTTTCATTAGTTAAAAACTATTTATACATATATGAATTATTTCAGGATACTATATAACATTGAATATTTTCATTTTGGATGGATTTTAATCATTCATATAGGTGTGTGAGTATATATTTTTTCCTCTACAAAGATGAATAGTATAATGAAAATGTAACTTATTCTTGGAATCTTTTTAAATATGAAAAGAATGTTATTTCTTTGTTATAGTTTGAATATTTATTTATATGGGTTGTATTATTATATTATATCATGTATTATTTTAAATTTCATGATTATGAACGTTACAAATGATTAATTTTAATTTCTTGGCTGAGTATATCCCATTTGTTATCCAATGGGATGGAATGGTACAACATGGACTATAGTATACACCTTCCCCTTATCATGGGATGGGTCCTAAATCCTAACTTATGTGTCCATTATTTAGTGGGATGGACATTATATAGTCCCATAATATTTCATTGTAGTTTTTAAGTTCTATACATAAATTATTTTTTTCATCAATAGATCCTCCTAAATTGTGTATTTAATTATTGGCGATGGAATAAATTTATATAATGTTACTTTTTAATTTTTTTTAATTAATTGAGTTTTCATAAGACTATTTTATTATATTTAATTAAATTAGAAGTTATATTTATGTAAACACCTAGTTATTCAGTATTGTATTAAGTATTTTCGGTGATACCCTACTTAGTATATATATATATATATATATATATATTCTACACAATATATACTACATGGTGGACATGAAACATTACTTGCCTCATTTCAGGTATGGTATGAATGTAGTTGGATGTTTAATTAATCTCTAACAAGACAGATATTGGAATGAATTTGGGTGTCAATGTCTACGTGATGTTGGGGAAAGACACAATATCTATTTGTATTAGTGTTGGGATATTATAAAGTAGTTTATATTTGTAGAAAAATCATTGAAAAATTTCCTTAATTTTTTTAGTGGTTATGACAAAGGGGTTTTGTTTTAATTTTTAATTTAATTCTTATAAAAAAATTATTATCAATATTTAGATACATATTATCACTTTATAATTCATAAATGGAATAGTAGATTAAAATAACAACACTACTATTATATCTGGGAAGAGTGTTTATGGGAACTAATTTTCATTGATCCCATTACATTATCACGTTTCTTATCTTTTATTATTAATGTTCCATTATCTTTTTTCTAATTGATATAAAGAGTAGAAGAACAATCATAATTATTTTCATTTTGGGGTATTATAAGGATTTTGTTTTCATAAGGATAAATTTTATGAATTAAACATAAAGAAAGATAATGAATTTATGGATGAAAAATTAAGGAGAGAGCATACCACCTGAAATAAACAATATTTATGTTATATTTTTTTGTCCCAATTTGAATGTGTCATCATGAAATTTATTTGTTCCCATAAAACCTTATTTCTATGTGTAATATAATTTGAAATCATATTCTTATTCTACAATTAAATACTATAATTTCCATTCATAAATTGGTAATAGAATATAGCTATTAATTACTGGGTCCTTGGATTAATATTGAAATTATGATGATTCTCACGATAACCATAATAAATTCATAAGAAATAAATGATAAATGAAAATTATATATGTTTTTTGGGGTTTTTGATTTCATTAATTTTCTTGGTCGTTTTGTTTATAGTGATTGACTATTCTCATTTTGGGAATGGTATTGACGTAGTGGTGGAACTAGTTTTTAGAATGGGATTTATTTTGTTATATGAAATTACTATAGTGGTTAGAATAGTTTTACATTCCATCTGTAGTAGTGCATTTTCACGAACCAGCCCGAGTCATCCTAGACCGGTCACCCAGGCCAGCCCGCGACAAGTCCTGATAGGATTTTCCAACACTCCCGTGATGGTGGAAAGAACTAAGGGCATCAATAGAGTACACAAGGAAATGATTTTTCACATATATAAACAATCAAACCAACATCGGAAATAAATGGACATCACAAAATACATTTACATAAAAATTAAACTGAACAATATTTGTACAAGAAACTAAAATTAAAACTAAAAAAACAACTCAACTGACCAAAACTGATAACCAGATAACTCCATGTGACCTCGTTGCTCACTCTCCAACTCAATGATCACATGTTGCCCAAGGTGATCAAACTCATACTGAAACCTGCACAAGGGATAAAAATAGAAGAAGACAATATGCATGAGAATTAAAACTTAGTAAGTTAGACCAATATTCTATTCCCAATGCACATCCATTAAAATAAAAGAAACATAAATTTAATGTTTTAAATACAAGATATAAAATTATGTTTTCCAAATGTGGTCCCATGATATAAAAAAATTACCAAAAAGAACTTTCATTTTTTATAAACAATAATTATATAAACAATTTTCAAAGACATGAAACTTCAAAATTAAAATAGTTTTCAAGAGGGCTTCTTTAAATAATATATACTTTTAAATAAATCACCGAAAATACTGAATTTACCAAAAAAACATTGTATGAAGACGGTGAGTACAAAATATCCAATGAGCACAGGTCACAGGAACACCCCTAGGCACTAGTCAGTTGTGTGCCTCAGATACCTCATATCTCGGTGAATGTAACCGTAATAAATATTTGTTCTCGTGAACACGAGCCAATAGTAGGGATTATACCCATAACCTAGTGGTCCCCCAACAACATCATCATCATATTTTAGTTATTGTTGTCATCTCCAAGCTTTCTACGTGAAACAGGGGCCAAACCCCACAGAATCACAAGCATACTAATACACGTCCGCCCACCTAGATACTCGGGAATCCCTTTAGTGCTCAATGAAGTTACAAATATTATCAAATACACTTTCCAAATAAAAATTCCATTAACAAACCATATACACACAAACAAAACACAAACATTCTTCAAATTTCTTTCATGAATCAGTAAACCACTACAATGATTCGTAAAACAATTTACAGGAGTATCACGAGGCCTTCCACATAAAATCCATTCAAAATTGATCTTTTAAGTAAAAAAACTCATCAATAAAGTAACAAACTACATTTGAAAAACCCAAAACCAATTAATAAATCATTTTCATGGACTATAAAATTTCAAAAAATGATAGAACATAAAATACACATGGAAACCATTTTTACAAAACAAAACAAATGCCAAACGGAACATTAAGCCTTTCTCAAAACTAACATTTGACCATGGTATGCATTTAACTTTTATTAAAGAGGTGTATAAAAACCAGTTATATGAGCTTCCCACATTCATAAATTCCTTAAAACACTCAGGTTACATATTTAAAACACAACCATTTTCATAAGGATGTGAAACGAACTATTTTCGGACAACTCGGGCCAAAACATGTTGTAAACCAAAACCCATTTGTTTGTAAAAACAAATCCAAATTGGAAAGTCATATAAGGAAAAAATACCATTTATAATTATTCCAGTGAATTTATAAATCCAAACAAATAACTTTTAAATCACACATCACACATAAAATCTAACCAGGGAATTTACTAAACACAAGACATGCCCTTTTCAAACAAAACAATTTATTTCAAAACCATGAAAAGGAATAAAACACCAATTTCATTCCATATTTTATTGGATCTACTATAAAATGTTAAAAATAACATAAAACAGGTTATAAAACTCAAAAAAAATGTTTTAAATGATAGAGGAACATTTAAACGAACACTTGTTGTGAAAATTTATGAAAAAACAACAGTACCTTTCACAAAACAATGCATAAAAAACCATTTTCCACACTAGGAAAAATATCCAGAGGCTGAAAATTTTAAAATATATATAAGGTTTTAACAATAATAAAATGATGAAAAATCAATAATAAAGTCAATTGAAAGAGATATCCTACCTCAAATCCTTGGCGTAATGGAAACGCACGCCCGAAATCACCCGCTGCGGAATTGTAAACCCTAAAACTATGAATAACAAACCTTAATGAAAAAAAACACCATAAAAAATAATGGGATAACATAAATATAGGTCTATCATGATAAGGGGAGATTTTAAAACCAAGAAATAATGAAATGAGGAAGAATAGGGAGGATAAAGGAGATGGAATCTCACCTTTTCCACAAGAAAACTCTTCATATTGCATTAGATATGCATCCCTGGAGAAAAATTAATGGTCTGTAACATCTTGTGGAGGCTCATATGTTCTTGCAGAACCATTTAATGAAAATTTGTAGTAAAAACAGCACAAATTGAATGAGATATGTTGGAAACCATTTACCTTCTCAATTCTTGGCGATTTGAGGTATCCTGAGAACTTGAGCCCTAATATGAGACTCATACGAGCTCCAAATAGGATAAATATATAATGGGGGTAAGGATATGGGTATTTTATTCTATTGTGAGGTAGAATCACCAAAAACTATAAAAAATTAATTATATAATAAAGAAATAATTTAGTTTTATAAAAACATTAAATGGCCCCATGGGCTATCCCAATACCTAAATACTTAACCCAACTTCACCATGATTATTAATTATTAAGGGGTTAAAAATGATATGGGAGTTTTAATATTTCATTATAGGACAAGTGTGAAGTGTAATGGGTGAATAATTTTGAAAAAAATGATTTATAAAAGAATCAAATTCAGTTTTTAAAACTGGAAATGGGCTCACGGTTGGCCCAAATCATGAAGTAACCACCCTTTCTTCAAAATCTCCTAAATAAGTAATGGGGAACCAAAATTAGGGTGATTAGGGATATATGAAACTTCAAAACTCAACATTCATCTCAAAAAATACCCATTAAAAGGATCGGTATTTCCAATGGACCGGATCGAAGCAAAGACATGAAAAACCGAGTGTGACTTGAATGATTAATGGTTTAAGATTATTGTAGTCTTCTACCCGTATTAGGTAGTGAAATGAAATAATATGTAAATAAATAAATAAAAATTAATATTTATGATATAATTTAATAATTTTCAATAAAATTAACATTTATTATATTCCAAAAAAAGTAATATATTTTTTGAAATGAAAATGTTTTCATTATTGTTAATGGGTTTTCATTAAATGTTATTGATAAAAGTGTTAATGAATATAAATTTCATGTAAACTGTATATTTAAAATTATAATGATATGTAATTAAATATAAATTTATAGTGGATTTTGTGGTAATTTCTAATGAAAATTTGGGATTAGTCGATGTGTAGAGGTGGAAAATGTTTTGTGTGAAAGGTAGTTTAAAAATTATAATAATTATGATATTTTTTTGGGATGTTTGATATGAACACTTAGGTTTGTCTTATGTGTGTCTATATTATAATTATATTTTCCACTGAATTATTCCCCACATCCACATGGTGGATAACCGTACTAATTTCTTATTTTTTTTGGGTTCTAGGAGACTTCTCTAAACATATAGCTTAGCAAGCGAACAAATTTACAAATACTATATACTCCATAAATTCTATATGTTAGGTTATCTTTCATGGGATGTGATGGACATAATTGAAAAGTCTGACTTATTTTTTTATTGTAGTATAATATTATGGAATACAGATTGGGTCATTTATGTAATAAGGTAGCAACATGGTCGATGCCCTTCATGATCTAGATATCCAACTGTGATGGAAATGATATGTTCTATTGATACAAGGATAACTTCCACATGGTAGTGGTTATTTTTTCATGTTATTATGAAGTGGATAGGTGATTTAATAATTTTGGGACATTGATATATTGATATATAAGGCATGAAATTAATTTTAAATTTACAATTTTGGTGTGAGAGATAAATATGAGTTTGGGAAATGGTAACAATTTTCCTATTATAATATTGTATTGTATTATTTAATTAAACATTTATGTAAAATATAGATAGGGAGTATTGGTGAAATAAGGTGGTATTATAACAATGATATGTGTATGATGGTTTTACTATTTACTCTCATGGTAATTATAATGCCTCATAAAAAATTTCACAATATGTATTGAGAAGGATCCAACTGATTATACATGTATACTCGAGCATATATATAAAAATTTGTTTTTTTTGGATTCATTTAAGGTTTTTGGAGTTCATGAAAAAAATTAATGAATAAATGATGAACTATGTTATTAGAGAAACTTCCAATGAAATAATTTTAATATTTTTTATTAGAGACATATATCTAAATGATATATTCATGAAATGTGGGTTTTTATGGGATATTAGTTTTATTTTATTTTATGGTGTTAATTGGTTGTTTATCTAATGCATTCTAGGGATTTATTTTGGTAATATATCACATTTTTGGATTTATACCATCAATGATACACTCCAACTAGGATCCTATTTGAGGAAAAAATCATGGTTCACAATTATCTTCACTATATTACCAAGATTGATCCCAAATGGGGAAGAGGTCTACTTAATGATGTATAAATATTATGAATGAATGTGATTATGGTGTATAAGTTGTGTAATTTTTTTAATTTTGTTGGGAATAAAGGTAAATAGTGTTAGTCTAGCCAATAATGTGATATAGAAATGGAGAATGGCTATAAAAAAGGCTATTAAGTCCCCCTATTATCCAATGAAAAGACCATAATATTTTTTGGTGACATGGTAAATATAAAAACATTTATAGGGTAAATACATAAGATTTTTACATTCATCATGCTTCATTTATCCAATGCATGAATTGGTGTGATATTAGGGATGTTATAATTTATACTAAATGAATTTTTTTTAACTAGCTTAAGGGTATACATTATTTATTATAGTGATTCCTTTCATTCATTTTATGTGTATGGATAAGGATTTTGATTTTTTATTGTATGATCTAATTTACCATCACAGAGTCTACCATACTGAGGAGAAGGATTATAGGAGGAAGATGTTATTTCCATTCTACTGCCACCACATGGAGATTTATGATAGGGATTATTTGATTTGGAGAATGAGAATTTGTTGGAGTAGCTCAAGATTCTATTCAACTAAGTCAGATCCATGATGGATTATTGAGATCTAAAAGAAGTTTTCTAGTTCTGATGAGAAACTCCAAAGTGGTAGATTCTAAACCTCAGTGGGTCAAACGATGCAAATGTTTATTTAATAATGATCATAGTTAGTTTTTTATATATTTAATATCATTTATGATGATGAATTGAAGGATTTGGATATAGTATATATATTATAGTTAATAATGAGCTTGTGAGGGATTATGAGTTACAGCAAGGACCATCTTCTCTTTCCCTTAATCATATCTTATACGAGGAACAAAGATTTTCGAATTTAATGTAGGATTCATGAAATTTTATTTCATATGTGGTTACTCAAATTACATTTACAATGTATTTACGGGTTTAGAATATTTTTGATATCATTGAGATATTTTATATTCATCTAGGTTTATCTTAGGAAGTTAGTAATAAACACGTCGCAAGGGAAAGAGTTTCAATGGATGGATATTTGACATTGGGGTAGTAGATGATCCAAATAGGGGTGATTCATTCCCAAACCCCATCATTAAATTCATTAGAGATGGGAGGTCCCACATGACACCAAGATATCTATACAAATTATCATTATCTAAGAGGATATTTACATTGGCGATATATATGTGTAACTATTCATGGGTCCTAGTTTGGTGTAGGTGGTATGATTCTTTTGCAGCCCCAGTAACAGATGCTTTTAAAGTTATATCATCATTAGGTGGACTATAATTATGCTCCACTGAGAGTAGATATATATGATATGTTTCACATGTATAATCTTCTCTAGACCCACAAAGGTAGTGTTGATCATAGTTGTAGAGTTTTTTTTTCTATATGGGTAATTGGTGTAGAGGAGATAGACGCATATAATTGGATCTTATGTAGATGAAACCGATAGGAAGACCAAAGTTTATTCAAGGTACATTTTTTTATAATCCATATCATATTTTTTAATCAATTCTATAGAACTAATTTATTTTATCACACTGGACATGGTTGATTCTTTAGGACCCATATTGGAGATTATTTTAGTTTATTTAGTATTAACTATACTAGTTGGTGGTCACTATAGTTTGTTTTATATATTATAGGGTATTCATCTTAGGTTAAGGAAACATCAATTGTTTTTTAATTTCATTATGATCCAAATAAATCAATATAATTTCATTATTATAATGTATAATTTATATTCTATAGGTTTGATCATCAATTATTTTAGTTGGATGGATTTTTCCCATGATGATGATGGTTGGCATGTGGAATTATATTCATACTATATTACTTAATTTACCATATCCATCCAAAAAAATTATTAGATTAGCTATATAAATTATAATTAGATTCAATAGCGGCAAAGACATTATATTTTCTCTAAGTCATTAAGAATTTATTTATAGTTCTCCTCAATGAGTTTATGATTTTACCCCCTCAAAAACATTTTTTTTCAATAGAGAAACATCATGGTGTATCCCTATTTGTGATGGATCCATCTCATATAAAAACATCAGATACGCATGGGTTATGGTTAAAAATTTATGATTTCACATTTATGTTATTTATCTAGATTGATATATCACCATGTTGTTTTCAAGAATTATTTTACTAGAAGGAATATGGTAGTCTATAATTGTTCATTTAATAATAATAAACTAATCAAATGATGGTCATGAACTATTAACATTACACAGTATGGATAAAATACAAATTCATATATTTTAACAGATTCATATTGTTTTAAATTGTTAATTTGTAGCCTCGGTATCCGTGAATTTCGATAAAAGATGAAAATATCTCAATTACTGTGTTTGAATACAAATATAGGAACTTCGAGTTCATATTTAATTCAATATGTTTCATGAATTGCCTAGGATTTTTCATCAACTCATGAATGTAATATTATGTATGTTTCTAGATCAGATTATGGTAGTGTTCATTACGGTAGTCTCCAATTGTTAATTATATATATTTCTAGACCCAAATATGGTAATGTTAAAAGATGATTTATCTTCTACTCATGAGTGTAATATTATTTGAAAATGTAATATTATAAATGTTTCTAGATCATGGTGACTTTTCATCACCATCACCTCTAGGTAAATTTATCCAGCAATATTTGTTTGATGATTAGCGTGGGTTTTTATGGGAATTAGGTGTCCTAGTTTTGAGTAATAGTCACTCAATTAAATATCATGGTGGTTTTTATTTTGAAGCACACATAAGTGTAATTGAGGTATATAGTTCCCTTGGCCTCTATGCCTATTATAAAAGGTTTTTATCTTGATTTTTATAGATTATATCCAACGTGATAGAATTTTCTAGAAATAAAAGTAATTTTTGTACAGTAATCAATGTCAGATAACTTTTTCCTACATGACGGTGAGGGATATTGGTTCTCTTATTCATCTTTTACCATAGCATAGATTGATATTGGGTGGGGGGTGGTATCATTTATTATATAATATTGTGAATCAATTTGAATTAGCAGAAGGATTTTATTTCATATGTGTTTATACAGTCACATATTTGGGAATGTAACTATACAACCCATTATCTTCAGTTAGTGATGGTAGTGCTTTCCATTAAGTTATGCTTGAATTAACCCATTGAGGATTCAATTATGGTTTTCATAGATTTGAATATCTTGAAGACAATTTTATTGCGGTAGGATCCAAATATACATTATTATTGATTTATAAATTTCATACCATATTGTGACGTAGAAATATATTTCATAATGGGGAAAGGGGAATATTATTGCTGATGCACAAAGTAAAAAGTCATTAAGAGAATATGTACAACAGAATGGATATTTATGGAAAGTGATGGAGGAGAAATATGTTTTTTATATCTATGTTGGAAGATTCCTTACATAAACAATTGTTAAACTAGATGATATTTAAGTATCCCTTGTTTTTACAGGTCGAGGTGCCTTGATTGGTAGACAAGGAGGTGTATGACTTATGAATTCATGTATATCTTACTAATACTACAAAGGGATGGATGGATTGTAACAACCCGAGATTTTATAAGATACATTCTTTTAAATTTCATTCATATCTTCTATTGTACGACACCCAAATATTATCTTGCGCTATACGCAACACTGTATTAGCTTGCAGTATACACAACACTTTTCTTGGCTCTTGTTACACACAATTTCAAGTTCGTTTGATAGAAGTTATTCTACGTAACATTGAGTGTGTATATATATATATTCATTGTATAAATAAAAAATGGTTGGATTATATTATACGCAACAACAAATGATTTGTGCACTACACGCAACCCTGACTTGGCTTTCATTACACGAAATCATGACCTTCCTCGATAGCGTGTGTTGTACGCAATACCGGGTTTTACTAAACAATGATATATTTGTTATGAACTAGCTGTTATGAATAGTGTTAACTAAATTTTGAATTTTATAACATTATTATTCATCTTACACATTTCTAGAACATGGTCTAAGAACAAAATAAATTTTTCAGGTAAAATAAGTATTTTTCAAAAAATGCAGTTTTGCTGCCTTTTGATGGCGCACCCACATTAAATCTAGTTTTTGACATGTTTATAAGTTAAATTTGACAAAATAAAATTCTTATTTTGAATCAGGATATAAAAATTTACATTAGATAATGTTTTGATATTTTTCCGATAACTTTTATATTTTAATGAATAGTAAAAACACGATATATTTTAATTAAAAACAACTTTTTTCATCGTAATATCGTATGTGGTTAAATTATAATATTTAATGGTTTTAAAGTATAAATAGAATATAATTTTACCATTTAATATAATGTATGTAATTATCATTGATTTTACCTTGAATTTGTAGGTTAAATCAATTCAATCTTTTGCAATGTTTTAAAGAAAAACCCGTTTTCTTTCGACAACAGGATTAATTTTAATTTAATTTCTGCATCTTTTGTGTATTGAATTTGGAAAAATGGATTCCATATTTTGAATCAGTGGGTCCAAATTATGTTAATAAGCTACTTTTTATTTTTGGGCATTGTGAATAGTAACTACGGTAAATTTTATTTACTATAGTTAAAGGTAAATCAGGTAATTAAGGGTAAATATAAGATTATAAAATTACCCTAACACTTGGAAAAAAATACTATTGGATGCCTAAAAGTAGTCCCATATAACCTAAGGGTCGGATTAGATTCATTTTATGGACTTTTGTCCATGAAAATAATTTAATTGTTATTAAAACCAAAGAATGTGACAACATGTCACTTTCTTAAATATTATAAGTATAATAATTTTAATTTATTGATAAACGTCATGAAACTTAGAATATTAATAGTCTCCAGAACTCTAATACAATTATCTACATCATAGGAATTTATTTAGAATTTTTAGGGATTAAATAATTATCATTTATTATGACACAAAGATGATGCAGTAATTGTCTTATTAATGAAATATTGACATAATTGATGTTATAAATGCCCAAATAAATGTAATTTGAGACTTTTTATGACATAAATTAATTTTATAGGTTAATATGACATGTTATTGTTGATATAAGTAACTTGGATGGAACTTATAATTCTGTTATGAATTTCATCAAAATCATGTACCAAATAGTGTCAAAATTGACATAAATTAGTTTTTAAAACAAATATTATATTATTAATTGTTATTTAATTCCTAAAAATCTAAGGTTCGGCCAAATGACTTATATAAGGATATATATTAATAATAAACAACTTGGGGTTCTTTTGGATTGTTATGGTATGTTTATTAACCATATAGTGTAAGAAAACAAAAAGACACGGTAAAAGTTATATTATTTAACTTAGAGTTAAATCTAATTGATAAGGTTAAAATAATAACCTAAACTTGCCTAAATATTATTGGATTAGAGGATTTAGACCCATACCCACTTTATCTTCGAAATAAGACCCTTTGGAACCATTATAAACCGAATTTGACCTTAATATAAAATAATATTTTGAGATTTTCCTAAAGTGCCCCTCTCCTCCCTTATAAAAGGGCACCTCGTCCATCTCCTCCTCACACCAATTTGAGCATTCAATCTCGGCCAAACCCTGCCAAAATATCTTCTCCACTTCCCTAGTATCATCCTAGAGGTCTTGGTCTTCTTCAAAGACCATCCTTAGTTCTTTAAGTGGAGGTTAAGTGAAGGAACGTCAAAAAGAGGTAATATTCATTATCGATCTTTTTCAATTTCTTTATTCTTCAACTTCTTATTATTTAGTTGTTTCATGCTAAAGTAATAACATCAGTATTTCTTATATACTGATATGTTATTATAAATATGAAACAACTCTAATTAACCTTCTATCCATCCTACGGAAAAAGGAAATCACCGCGCGTGTGTAAGTACAGAATACCGTCTCCACGCCGTGGTGTAATTTATTTTCCACCACCACCTTAATTGGATGGGTATAATGGTGTAATGAGTAACTATATATGATTATTATAAAGTGATATTGATACTGAAATAGTATACATAAACTTCAACACAATTCCACGACCATGGGAACGATATCATCGCTCGTGCGTACGTACGGACTACCGTCTCCACGACGCGATGAGATTCATTATCCATGTTAACCATTCTAGAATGATTATAAAGTATATATAATGAATAATAATGAAATATATGACATGGTAAATCTACTGGATTTATGTATATATATATTTCATCTACTTACTTCAATTCAAGACAATAAGGAAAGGAAAACATTTTTCATGCGTACGTACGGACTACCGTCTCCATGAACGGTGTGTTTCATTTCATTTATCTATCTATTATATATATATATATACTGAATATATATGATATATAAATCATATTTTATATTCTTGAATTATGTAAATCATTATATAAGTAGTAATAATGTCAAGAACAACAACTTCAAACACCTACAATAAATGAAACGATTTTACCCAAAACGCTTCTTTAACATGGAATTTACAAAAGAACGGGTAATATAAAGTCATAAGTGAACCATATATGATATCATAACAATGAATATGATTCTGTAATAAGTTAATAACATTATTTAAATCATTATACATGATGTTCGGATATGTATAAAGCATATCGGACATAAGGTATGAGAAATATCACAATCTCATTTTTATCCGAGATTGTTTATACTTTGGCATTTACTGGGGTGTATTTTATCATCCACATCCATGTTTCCTCAATATGTAATATTATTTCCATCCAAATACAATTGTTTTAAATCATATTTTACCCTTCGGTGAGTTTTTAGTAAAAGATATGAAAGGAATCTTATGTCGCTTTTCGTACGAGGTACTTTATTTGACTTTTTCGACAAAAGTACGAGAAGAATGCTTTCTTTTAACTTATACGGCATGAATGGATTTTCAAAACATTATTTCCAAGAAGCTTAATTTACAAGTTATCAAGTTTATTTTTAATCAACTTCTTTTAGTTTATAATTGTACGACATGTTAAGAAAGGAAAAGTGTTTTTGAAGCAGAAAGGATATTTTCCTCAAGAATGAAGTTCAAGTGTTTTATCAAAATTATTTTCCATCTAAGATAATATAGGGTTATGTTTCTATCCCTATTTTTACATTTACATGATTATGTTGTGATGGAAATATTTTTATGAATTCCTTTATTCTTATATGAATTGTTTTATGATGTCATGATGTTTAAGATTCCCATTTTTATTACATGGGTTATGCTATGATGTATGGTTTATGAATTTGTGGCACACATAAGAATGGTATCATTATGAGATGGGTGGGACCTATATCTCCCTCCAATGCATTGGGTAAAGATTTTATATCTCATGAGATAGTCATGGCTGGAACGGTAGGTTATACCGGTTCAGTGAAGCAGGACCGAAACGAGGGTAACTCGGTTCAGAAATGGACTTTGTCCACTAAGATAGTCTTGCCAATGAGTCTAGACTAATAAGAAATGATTCTCTATGATTATGTGTGTATTCCACAAAGTTTCATGTTTTATGTTATGATTATTGGGATTACATTTCACTACTATGATTTATCCCATGTTATGAAATTATGATCTCTTTTGCAGTTTAATATTTCCAAAAGATATGTTCTTATTAATATGACGTGATTGATATTTCTTTTGTTTACCCTTACTGAGCATTTGAGCTCCCCCTTTTATGTTATCTTTTCCCCAGGATATAAAGAAAGGATTTAGGTTTTTTAAAAAAAGAAGATCTTTATGGGAGATGTTGAAGATCTTTCACCACGATTAGAAGATTATATTCCGAGTTTCCAAAGACACTAAACTATTACGGTCCTTGTGTGTGTGTTTTTGTTATGTACTAAGTATTCTGCAAAAGTAATGTAATGTCTATGTACATTAAGATTCGGGTCTCTACAGTTGGTATCAGAGGAAAGGTTTAGTCATCCATTGGAAACTAGGATGTGAGAACGATAGTGAGATCCCTAGAGATATTTCTAAGGTATGTCTAGGGATGTCCCTAAGGATAAGTATACGTATAGGATATAGTCCTAGAACTACGGTAACGATCATAGAATTTAACCTAAGATGTTAGATATTAAGGGTACTCCCCCTTTACTATGTTGCTTTCCCTAGCATTATTTTTTCCTCTCACACTATTCTTTTTGGGTTTGAGACGATGGCTGGAACCCGAAGGAACCGTGTTGATCACTGTAATGGACAATGCAATGATTGTCCTCCTGAACAAACAATTGTTATGGGAGATGGAGTGCAAAATCTTATTGCTATACTTACACAAGCTATGAATCATTCTGGACTTCCAAATGAGTAGAGAAGGGAACAATATTCTATTGAGTCCTTCATGAGGCAACGTCCACCTTCTTTCAGTGGGTCTTCCGATCCACTTGTTGCTGAACAATGGATCAGTACCACTGAAAAGATATTTCCAGTTCTTCAATGTTCTGAACATGATAAATTCATCTTAGTTGTTTATCGTTTGGAAGGTGAAGCTGATCAATGGTGGAATCTTATCAAGAATACGAGGCCAAGAGATGAAATTGAGTCCATGGAATGGGCCGAGTTCAAGAACTTGTTTTTCAGTAAGTACTTCCCTCGTATTCTTCGAACAAAGATGGAAAAGGAGTTTCTTGAGCTGGAGCAGAAGGATGATGAATCTGTTGGTATATACGAAGCGAATTTTACAAGACTTACAAGGTATGCATCTGGCATTATCATCCAACCTGAAAGTAAACTTGATCGATTTTTCAGTGGCTTAAAACCAAGTCTTTAAATGACATTAGCTATAAGAGACTTCAGTAGCTATGAAGAAATTGTGTGTTGTGCTATCAAGGTAGAAATGGAAGTTGGTGTTACATATCCATCTCATGGTTTTGACAAGAAATGAAGGATGGACTTCAAGGAGAAATCTCAGAATAATGGTGAAAAGAAGATGAATGTTTCCTTATGATCAAAGTGTGGAAAGAAGCATGGTGGAGATTATCTTAAAGGGACAAGTAAATGTTTCAAATGTGGAAAGGAAGGTCATCGGGCATTTGAATTCCGCAATGATGGGAAGAATATGTCTAATGATGCAAACAAAGGAAGGGATACACAGAATGAACCTACTACACTTCAATGTTTCAAGTGCAAGGAGATGGGACATTATCCCAATAAATGCCCTAATCCAAGGGTTAGTGATGATCGACATGAGCAACTGCTTATGGAAAAGGACAAAGGGAAGTCACATGCGATCATTATTGGCGATGTTTAATATGACATCGATGTGGTGGAATGATTAAGTGTTTATGTAATGGGATTCCAAAATAATGTTGTATCATGGAGTATTGGAATATTTATGTATTGGTCTAATGTGGTATTCAAAGTGATTGAGATATTTTTGGAAATAAGATGATATGCGCATAATGAAGGAAAAAAGAGAAAATGAAATGTTTAACAGTATTCATGAGCTCATGATTTATATAAGGACTAAGTGATATCATGGTGTGAGTATATATAATTTTGAGGATTTTGGTATGTGGAAAGTGTTAACTTTTAACTGCATTCATGTTTTCACTATGGTTCAATGGGTATTCATTTTTTTTCAAGAGAATACATGATCAAGGTATTCATATGATTGGAATGTGACCAACAATATATATATATGGGGGATAAATGATGGTATTCACATGCTTGGTTGATGACATTTCAAGTAATCGTTTTCTTTATACTATGAGCTTGAACCGAAGTATTTTAGATAAGCCTAAATATTGGAATGGATTATGTTGGACATATGTTAAGTATTGTTTAAGGATAGAACTTTTTTCTATATTACTGATGGGATTTTATAGTAATGTAGTTTTAGAAAAACGACAACCTGCAGGATGGGCGACATCCCATCGCATCGGACAAGGCTGTGGGAATCGAACCCACAACCGAAGTGCGACTGGCCTTTTTCGCCTACCACTGGCCTACAGGAAGTCCCTGTTTAGTAGAAACTAGTTTTATTATATTAAGCAGTATAAGTCCATTTTAGGAACTATATAGGATTAATCTCACTATAGATGGACTTATGTATTTTTTTGATAACTTTTCTAACCTTTTGTTTGAGAAAGATGGAATGACCCATCATTCTATCACATGATCTGCTAACACATCACGAATGACAAATTCAACTTCATTTCTTTAAGAGATGAAGTGGAAATTTTCCAATGAATGAAAAACAGTGAGACTATACCAAAATCACGAAAGTATTTCTTCTATTTCCAATTTCATCAAATTTAGGGAAATGATCTTGAAAAACCAAAAATGTTGTCCTACTGCCCTTATATCCGATGAATCAGATGGTACCATAGATCACCACATATCAATAGCTTTGTGATTGTTGGATTTTTCATAGCCATGTTCTCTACCACTCTCCATCAGAACATGATGGTTAGATTTCTCTTCCATGTCCATATTTTCTCCTATATGGAAACCTAGTTATGAGTTCATTTGGGTCATCATTATATTTCATACTTTAGTTTTTAAAGTTCAGTTTTGGTATTTCTTTTTACGATGTGGGTTTTTATGAATAGTAAACGATTTATAACCCCTACGAATTTCGAGGGAGAAATTCATTTTAAGGGGGGTAGAATGTAACAACCCGAGATTTTATAAGATACATTCTTTTTAATTTCATTCATATCTTCTATTGTACGACACACAAATATTATCTTGTGCTATACACAACACTGTATTAGCTTGTAGTATACGCAACACTTTTCTTGGCTCTTGTTACACACAATTCCAAGTTCGTTTGATAGAAGTTATTCTACGTAACATTGAGTGTATATATATATATATTCAATGTAAAAATAAAATATGGTTGGATTCTATTATACGCAAAAACAAAGGATTTGTGCACTACACACAACCCTGACTTGGCTTGCATTACACGCAATCGCGACCTTCCTCGATAGCGTGTGTTGTACGCAATACCGGGTTTTAGTAAACAATGATATATTTGTTATGAACTAGCCGTTATAAATAGTGTTAACTATATTTTTAATTTTATAACATTATTATTCATCTTACACATTTCTAGAACATTGTCTAAGAACAAAATAAATTTTTCGGGTAAAATAAGTATTTTTCAAAAAATGCAGTTTTGCTGCCTTTTGATGGCGCACCCACTTTAACTATAGTTTTTGACATGTTTATAAGTTAAATTTGACAAAATAAAATTCTTCATTTGAATCAGGATATAAAAATTTACATTAGATAAAGTTTTGATATTTTTCCGATAACTTTCATATTTTAATGAATAGTAAAAACACGATATATTTTAATTAAAAACAACTTTTTTCATCATAATATCATATGTGGTTAAATTATAATACTGAATGGTTTTAAAGTATAAATAGAATATAATTTTACCATTTAATATAATTTATGTCATTAGCATTGATTTTACCTTGAATTCGTAGGTTAAATCAATTCAATCTTTTACAATGTTTTAAAGAAAAACCCGTTTTCTTTCGACAACAGGATTAATTTTATTTAATTTCTGCATCTTTTGTGTATTGAATTTGGAAAAATGGATTCCATATTTGTAATCAGTGGGTCCAAATTATGTTAATAAGATGCTTTTTATTTTTGGGCATTGTGAATAGTAACTACGGTAAATTTTATTTACTATAGTTAAAGGTAAATCGGGTAATTATGGGTAAATATAAGATTATAAAATTACCCTAACACTTGGAAAAAATCCTATTGGATGGCTAAAAGTCGACCCATATAACCTAAGGGTCTGATTATATTCATTTTATGGACTTTTGTCCATGAAAATAATTTAATTATTATTAAAACAAAGAATGTGACAACATGTCACTTTCTTAAATCTTATAAGTATAATAATTTTAATTTAGTGATAAACTTCAAGAAACTTAGAACATGAATAGTATCCAGAAAGCTAATACAATTATATACATCATAGAAATTTATTATAATTTTTAATATTTAAATAATTATCATTTATTATGACACAAAGATGATGCAGTAATTGTCTTATTAATGAAATATTCACAAAATTGATGTTATAAATGCCCAAATAAATGTAATTTGAGACTTTTTATGACTTAAATTAATTTTATAGGTTAATATGACATTCTATTGTTGATATAAGTAACTTGGTTCGAACTTATAATTCTGTTATGAATTTCATAAAAATCATGTACCAAATAGTGTCAAAATTGACATAAATTAGTTTTTAAAACAAATATTATATTATTAATTGTTATTTAATTCTTAAAAATCTATGGTTCGGAAAAATGACTTAGATAAAGATAGATACATTAATAATAAACCACTTGGGTTTCGTTTGGATTGTTATGCTATGTTTATTAACCATATAGTGTAAGAAAACAAAAAGACACGGTAAAAGATAAATATTTAACTTAGAGTTAAATCTAATTGATAAGGTTAAAATAATAACCTAAACTTGTCTAAATCCTATTGGATGAGAGGATTTAGACCCATCACCACTTTATCTTCTAAATAAGACCCTTTTGAACCATTATAAACCGAATTTGACCTTAATATAAAATAATATTTTGATATTTTCCTAAGGTTCCCCTCTCCTCCCTTATAAAAGGGAACCTCGTCCCTCTCCTCCTCACACCAATTTGAGCATTCAAGCTCGGAAAACCCCTGCCCAAATCTATTCTCCACTTCATTAGTATCATCCTAGAGGTCCTAGTATTCTTCAAAGACCATCCTTAGTTCTTTAAGTAGAGGTTAAGTGAAGGCACGTCAAAAAGAGGTAATATTCATTACCGATATTTTTCAATTTCTTTCTTCATCAACTTCTTCTTATTTAGTTGTTTAATGATAATTTTATAACGTCAGTATTTATTTTATACTGATATGTTATTATAAATATGAAACAACTCTAATTAACCTTCTATACATCCTACGGAAAAAGGAAATCACCGCGCGTGGGTACGTACGGAATACCGTCTCCACGCCGTGGTGTAATCTATTTTCCGCCACCACCTTAATTGGATGGGTATAATGGTGTAATGAGTAACTATATATGATTATCATAATTTTATATTGATACTGAAATAGTATACATACACTTCAACACAATTCCACGACCATGGGAACGATATCATCGCTCGTGCATACGTACGGACTACCGTCTCCACGACGCGATGAGATTCATTATCCATGTTAACCATTCTAGAATGATTATAAAGTATATATAATGAATAATAATGAAATATATGACATTGTAAATCTACTGGATTTATTTATATATATATTTCATCTACTTACTTCCATTCAAGACAATAAGGAAAGGAAAACAGCGTTCATGCGTACGTACGGACTACCGTCTCCATGAACGGTGTGTTTCATTTCATTTATCTATATATTATATATATATATACTGAATATATATGATATATAAATCATATTTTATATTCTTGAAGTATGTAAATCATGATATAAGTAATAATAATGTCAAGAACAACAAGTCCAAACACCTACGATAAATGAAACGATTTTACCAAAAACGCTTCATAAACATGGAATTTACAAAAGAACGGGTAATATAAAGTCATAAGTGAACCATATATGATATCATAACAATTAATATGATTCTGTAATAAGTTAATAACATTATTTAAATCATTATACAGGAGGTTCGGATACTACATAGCATATCATACATAAGGTAAGGGAAATATCGCAATCTCATTTTTATCCGAGATTGTTTATACTTTGTCATTTACTGGGGTGTATTTTATCATCCACATCCATGTTTCCTCAATATGTAATATTATTTCCATCCAACTACAATTTTTTTAAATAATATTTTACCCTTCAGTGAGTTTTTAGTAAAACATATGAAAGAAATCTTATGTTGTTTTTCGTACGAGGTACTTTATTTGACTTTTCCGACAAAAGTACGAGAAGAATGCTTTCTTTTAACTTATACGGCATGAATGGATTTTTAAAACATTATTTACAAGAAGCTTCCTTTACAAGTTTTCAATTTTATTTTTAATCAACTTATTTTAGATTATAATTATACGACATGTTAAGAAAGGAAAAGTGTTTTTGAAGCAGAAAGGATATTTTCCTCAAGAATGAAGTTCAAGTGTTTTATCATAATTATTTTCCATCTAAGATAATATAGGGTTCTGTTTCTATCCATATTTTTACATTTACATGATTATGTTGTGATGGAAATATTTTTATGAATTCCTCTATTCTTATATGAATTGTTTTATGATGTCATTATGTTTAAGATTCCCATTTTTATTACATGGGTTATGCTATGATGTATGGTTTATGATTTTGTGTCACACATAAGAATAGTATCATTATGAGATGGGTGGGACCTATATCTCCCTCCAATGCATTGGGTGAAGATTCTATATCTCATGAGATAGGCATGGCTGGAACGGTAGGTTATACCGGTTCAGTCAAGCAGGACTGAAACGAGGGTAACTCGGTTCAAAAATGGACTTTGTCCACTAAGACAGTCTTGGCAATGAGTCTTGACTAATAAGAAATTATTCTCTATGATTATGTGTGTATGCCACAAAGTTTCATGTTTTAAGTTATGATTATTGGGATTATATTTCACTACTATGATTTATCCCATGTTATGTAATTATGATCTCTTTTTCAGGTTAATATTTCCAAAAGATATGTTCTTATGAATATGACGTGATTGATATTTCTTTTGTTTACCCTTACTGAGCATTTGAGCTCACCCTTTTATGTTTTATTTTCCCCAGGATATAAAGAAATGATTTAGGTTTTTTAAAAAAAAGAATATCTTTATGGAAGATGTTGAAGATCTATCACCACGATTAGAAGATTATATTCCGAGTTTCTAAAGACACCAAACTATTACGGTCCTTGTGTGTGTGTTTTTGTTATGTACTAAGTATTCCGCAAAAGTAATGTAATGTCTATGTACGTTAAGCTTCGGGTCTCTAAATAGATGATGGATGACATTAGTTTTTGTTCATGAGAGATTTTTTTTCAATTTTGATGTGGTTTTATGTTCTCTATGAGTTTTTTATCTCACCCCAAGCTGTGAATCTTGTATTATTCATTACGTATCTTTGCCCATGGATTTTGACTTAGTAGTTAGGGATGAAGCAGTCCACGGTGCTGATTTTTTCATGGTGTTTTTTATGATAATTGTGGATATCTAGAATCATGTTCAATGATGTTTGATGCATCCATTGGATATCACTAAATAGAAGTCATAGTATATTTCTACTTATTTCATCACCATTTTTAGAAATCCTATAAACTATGTGATGATGTTTTGGAGATTGTGGATTGAATGATGATGTAATATCATTTAATGGAGATATGGGTGTTCGATGTTATGAATATTATGGTTAGGTTTTATATGGATTAGATTTTGTTTCTTCATGGGTTAATGAGGACCATCATCCCTTGTCGATAATCTTGTTTTATAGTACAGGTCCCGTATAGTCTTCATCATGATTTCAACTCCAAACTACACCTCAAAAGTACTTTTCACGCTCATATAGAGAAAACCACTCTAATGTTTATAGATATACTATATGCATGAATCATACATTTCTGTGGGTTATTGGTGAATCATTTTCATTTTAATATTTTTACGTATAATAGCTAGTATTAGATATCCATTCCTATTTCATTATTTGAGGCTTCGTATGGATATCCCAGAAAAACTCAATTATCTTGGACCATGTATTGGGAGTTAGTGGCCCATGGATTGGTTATGATATTAAGAGTGATAGAGAAGCATTATATTTTTTTGGTGGAAATGTAGTTTGAACAAAACCATTATATATAAAATGATGATCAGATAAAGATACATTTCTATTTCAAGGTAAGCTAACATGAATTCCTGATTGTGTCCCTTTATTCTTTACGGTGAATTAATGGATATGGAACCAATATTTCTCCCAAATTAATTTTCTATTTTGAGGTTCTACACTATACAAATGGGTTAGTGTATTGTTTTTCACTTCCATCATTGACGGATCAGATCCATTTTTTTACTTGTGTTATAGATTTTTCAATATACTCAGAATGACTGTTATACAATTTATTTAATAAAATTGATATTCAATATGATTTTAAATTCATAGAATGATCGATCGAGAGTCATGTTTTTTTTGGATTTGGTGTTTCATGGGTTCTTTATTCCATAGATTCTAGTTTCATTGAGACATATCAGGATGAATAAATGTACTATAGAATATTATTTGTAGATGTGCATTCAGTATCACTATTTTTTAGTCATGTATTACTTTTATGATGAGATATTTTACATGATGATCACCCATTTGGGATTAATTTATACATTGTTTGTTTTTTTACTTGTTTGATCTCATGTATATTATTTGGAATTAGTAGTGGTGTTTTCCCCTTTTATATCTATCTCATGTCGAGTTTCATGTTTAGAGGTTATTATTTACTTTTTTGGGTTTGGATGAACTATTAGGGTTGATAATCTCTTTAGGGGTCGATGTTATAAGGGGTAATATTTTAACCTATACCTTTCCCTTGTCATTTCTTGGTTGTTGAGATGTCTAGTAATATAATAATTATTTTTTCCTTATGAAGGTTTATATTGTGTTTAAACTTAATTATTTTATGATCGTGTAGTTTTAGAAGGTAATATATAACTATGGATATAAATCTATGAATTATAAATAATGTTAGTATTATTTTAAGCTTTTTGGATGAGTCTACAACTTACCCATACGAGCAAGGTGTTTTTAAATTATTTCACTATAAGAGCCATTTTTTTTTTCAAATGACTCATCATTTATTTCCATACATGTCATTCGATTCATTAAGACTAATTATGATCTTTTTAAGATGATTTTACTTTCCAAAATTTAATTTCATAATATGATAATATGATTCATCAAGGATTATCCCCCATTTCATATGGGGAATCCCCATCGTGTAATGTTTATAATTCATTTTT
Organism: Viscum album; assembly: GCA_963277665.1. Classification (NCBI taxonomy): domain Eukaryota; kingdom Viridiplantae; phylum Streptophyta; class Magnoliopsida; order Santalales; family Viscaceae; genus Viscum; species Viscum album. The sequence goes on along the minus strand of OY728167.1, from coordinate 459,201,958 downwards.
AAAAGTCATTTTCAATTTTTGTAAGGGTAATTTTCCAATTTCATAATATTATTTTGATTTTTATAAGATTAAAATGTGATTTCATAAGAGTAATTCTATTATGTAATAGTAGTTTTGGTCTCCATAATTATCATTAATATTATTATTTGGTTCATTGGATTTTTAAAATTCTATTTTCTCACGTATTATTATTCATCACCTACAAAAATTTCCTTATTTAAAATTTTATTCCAAAATTATTTTTTAAAATTTGAAATTAAATTATAAATCATAAAATCATTAAAATTATAAGTTAGACAATGTAATATCATTTCCTTATCCCTATTATTATTTATGTACTTATTTATGGAATTTTAGGTTTGTTAAAAAGTGAAAAATTTCTATGACCATTTAATAGAGAACTATGTGAGGGGATAAAAAAGTAATTATGAAATATTCATTCAAAACATGATGTGGAAACTTTTAATTTTAAATTAGGTATCCCCACACCAATCATTTGATTATTCAAGATTACTCAAACTCATATCAGTATAAATGATCCATTTGAGTCTCATGAGAACCTTTCCATCTAGTTGAGATTTCCATTGTGAGTTACAAGCCTGAAAGATTGCCACATAATTTTTCAATTATATTTTTAATAATTTCATAATGTTCTAATTTAAATAATGGATTCCTAAACTGTATCATTTATTATGTGTAAATTATATTATTATCAGGGTTATTATTTAATCTGAATTAATTGTATGAATTAACCTAAAAATTTAATAACCGCAGTGATGAAAATTAAATGATATAAAGTATCACGTGTACAATATATTATTTCTTGGATAATTTTTATAATCCTTGATTTAATTTATAATAGTTTAATTTATTTACTACTTAAATTATTTATTTTTTCTGTTTTCATTTTCATTTAAAACATGTTCTTTAGGTGGGATTACATTTTTATTTTTAATTATATAAATTTATTAAATATTTTTGGTGGTAATGACTGGTTTTTTTTATTATGGAAATTTTTAAAATAGTAATGTTCTTTATAAATAATATACATTGAATAAAATAAAAAAGATGAATTTTATTAATTTTTTTTGTTTTTTTCCTAGTATAGTTATTGGTTTTGTGGTATTTCTATATGTGGAAGGTCTCATCTTGGTATTGAAATGGAAGTGGCGGTAGAACTAGTATGTCATAAGTATTTTTTTGGTACATTATGGTGTCTATTGGATTGGGTTTGTGTGATTGACATTGTGGTTTATGATGGGTGTTATTGGGATTTGTTATATTATTTATTTTTTGGTTTAATTCAAAAGAAAATGATAGAAGTGAAAAATAATATTTTTAAACTAAGATATAATTTATTAATTTTCAGTGAAATTACCTACAACTATGTTTAATAAAATAAACTAAATAATAAAAAGAATGTATGTGTTTTTGTGAATTTTTTTCACTAAATGTGATTAAACATTATAACAATAAAAAAATATAAATGGTAAAAAAATGAAAATGGAATTATATAAATTACTCATTAATTTAGAACTTATACTTATTCAGATTGCAATTTTTTTGAAATAGTGTTACTATTTTATTTTTAAAGGTGTAATAAGTTTTTTTAGAGGGTAGTGGAGATTTGGTGATAACTATTTTCTATTATAGAGTCTTTAGTATGGATCCCTGGGTCTAGATTATGTGTGGATATATTACATTTTTATTTTCATAAGATTTCATACACACCCTACCATTGTTTGATCTCTCTATCAACAACCAAATTTACTGGGTTCCATGTGTCTTACTGAAACATCCATGATGGTGAGGGAATGGATGGATGAAAACTCCATATTCCCCACTCTCTCTTCCAATGGATATGGAAAATATGTTTTTATGGTCCAAATTCAATGGTGTGATTATTTTATTGATGATTATATTATGTTTGGTATATATTGGGGGAAATGTATGTGGGATAAGGGTAAGAGGTTCATGTCTTTCATGTTCATGATAACCAATTATAAAAGTAAAATGTTGTGCGATTAAAATATGGATGTGTGGAATGTGTTAGTAGATATGTGGTTTTATTTCTGTGTAGTGCCTATATATTATGTGGATTTTTGGATTTTCATTGGATGATGTGGAAGGGATTGGAGAATATTTTAGTTTCTCTTTGGGGTATGAGAGAAACAAACCAGTGGGTTAGTGGTGCAGGGTACCCCTATTCTATGATCTCTATTATTATATTATTATACAAGTATGTGAAGTATACCAAGGGATCCTTGGTTGGATTGGGTGGTAGTGGAACTATTATAGATTCATATTTTTTTGTTATTTTCTCTGGGGGAATTAATATTTTTCCTCCAGATTTTCATGACATTTTCGAAAGAGGATCCTACTATGTATTTATGTGTACCCACCCCAATAGATATATATAAATATAGGATTATTATAAGTCCTTGGAGACGTAGTTGGGGGTTACTATCTTGAATATGGGTGTTGTGTTTAACATAACGACATAAGAGTTCACATTGGTATTTTACATTAGATGCTTCTATCTATATGGAATTTCTATTCATCATGTCTTACTATTTCATATTGGTTATAATTTTTTAGTGTAAATTTTATTCATTTTTTTATATTTCATGGAATTTTTAATGGAATTTGCCACTGTTATATGAATTATCCCATAGTTATTATTCCCAACTCAGGGCCTATGGGATGAAGCCATCTGGGGTCACTCTCATTTTCATTATAGGTTCATGGTGGTTTCACAATGGGGGTAGGTTGTGATAGGTCTATTTTCAAAGGATATGAATAAATTCCATGGTATTTATTTAAACTCTTAAACCATGAATTTTAAATATTTAAACTGAATAAAAAATTGAAATTTAGATTTATTATAGTTAGTGATGTAGTAACGATGTTTTAAATGAAAAGGTTGTACAGGTGCTATGTGTTGATGGTGTTTCAAGGGATATTCTATAATCCCTAGTTTTTTTATTACTTCACCACTAAGAGAAATAAAATTGTGGTCAAATTTTTTTTGGTCTATTACTTTATTTGTGAAGTGAAATTAAAGGGGAAATTTTATTTCAATAATTCAAAGTCCCTCTAAATAGATCTTATAACCTATTGGAGAAGGAAACTACTCTAAATATATATTTATTAGAGGAACCATTTAGAGATAAATTCATATATTCCTATCTTTTCATAATATAATTAGAACAAATATATTTTTTTCTTGGTGTTATTGATAGTGTGGGTGATACTGACAACTAAGGACCATAATTTAATCATCATTCACCCTGGAATCATCAATGATGTGGGGATTGTTGATAATTTATGTACTCCTAATCCCTTAATATAATTATTTCTTACCTACTAAATGATATTATCCAATAATTATTTTTTTATAATATATATATATATATGATAAAGAAGAAAATTAAAAATAAGTATATATTCTTTTTCCGTCATAGAGTACGTTATGAAATCCATTTATTTTCGTTCAACTGAATTCATTACATGATTCTATTTATTTGATTATTTTTATATCATGTAAGGAATGGATATTTTAAATATGAATAAATTGAGATAATTGAAATATATTAATTTGTTAACATAATATAGAGATGTTTTCTTTCATTATTGTTGATATACTTATAATCATTCTAGTTTAATGGTTTATATGTTTTTATTTCTATAATGAGACGAACATGTGAATGAATCCTTAATGTTTTTATGGAATTTTAATTTCAAGAATTTCAAATCAATTATTTATCTATAATGGTTGATCATTGTGAATATTAGATAAAATAATAATTAACATCGATATAAAAACTCTATTTGATAAATTATTTCCCCATAAAATAAATCATAAAGTTAATAATCAAAATATGGTAAGAAAAAATATAATCATGAGTTGAAATTTTTATGATTCCTAATAATTTTTTTGATGAAAAAATAACATGATCCCATCGATGGGTTTTTGTGTATTACTCTAGTAAAAAAAAATTAATATATTTTATTTTTCTTCATTTTTTACTTCGATGGTGATGATGTGATGCTACAATGGTTGAAATTGGTTGTTTCTCATATTCAGGAACATGAAAGTGAATAACAAACATATCTATGTTGGGTATTGAAGTAAGACTACACTGTAATATAATTGATGATTAAAGGAAGAATAAAACTATCATAATAAGGATTTATGAATGACTCACAATCATTAGAGAAGATCATCACTGATAACGTAGTAAGATACATGATGTGCATCATGGTTCTTATAGTTTTTTTCACTACCTAATAGAATTTCCCAACCGCATTCCAAAATACTCTTCAGGATCCATGTTGGGTAGTTTTTGAAATTTAAAAATAGGGTATATAGGTTTTATAAATATGACAACCCATATTACTATGTTTCAGAAGTCATTTTTCCTAAGAAGGAGTGACATCGCATACATTCCATCTTTACAATGACATAACATATAGGACCAATAACTTTTCTGCAACATCAGACATATTTATGTACACTGAGAAATATAGTTTGGAACATATAGGTGATACATTTCCAAAAACAATAGAGGTCCTACACATTCTTATTATTCCATATAGATTCTAGGTACATCATGGTCGTAGTGGTTAGATACTTCCAAAGATGTTTTGTAGTACATATAATAATATCATTGAGATACTTATATATATATATAGTTTACCTCTTAAACATACACATCATGTACCTATAATATACATGTGTTGATGTTACTCTCACATGGATTGAGCTTTGGAAATAATGTATAATCCTTGACTATGAGTTCTAAATGTATTTTAACCCACAAAAAAGTTCATGCAATAAACAATTTCAGTTATTCTATATGATTTCTCACTTAGGTTCCAATTACTGATATAAGAGTAGTTAATTTTGAGTATATTTTGGTATATATTGTGATAGTATGATTCATAGATTTTGTAGGTTTTTTTATTTTTGTATGAGAGATTAGAGGATCCTATTTGAATTTTGTAATTCATATTGTGTCAGTGAGATAATTGAAGAGTATATGATGTTATATACTCCACCTTGTGTTAGGGTAAAATCCAAAACATATGGGGTTATTCACTACTATAATGACATATTTATGGCGTGGAATTTCTCCCATATACTAATAGAGTTCATGTACTCAATTTTATAGCAAGGAATGATCCTCATTCATTAATGTTAGTACTCCACTATATAATAGAGTAGGGTCCTTAATTAGTGGAGTCAGTACTAACCCTTATTTCTAAGTGTTGTCCAATATAATGGTATGTTACTCCATTGATCAATATCATTATTCCTAAACTTTTAAATGTTCTAGAAAACTGATTTAGAGTGATACATCAATGATGTGTCGAGTTTTTTTGTACTTGTTTCTTTGGTGGTCAAGAGAAATTAAAATCACATTTATTTAATGAATCAAATGGCTGAGTTATGTAGTTGACATCCTACATTATTATTATTCTCCATTTTCATAAATAAGATATTTCTTCTTTTTATTAAGATAATTTTTTTCTATAATTTCCTTTTATTTTTTTTATGTCCTATATAGTATTTTTCTACTCACCCCTATATGGGATTCATTGAAACATATCATGTTTACTTATTGATTATGCGCAACATTTAGATTAATTAAGGGGTTATTATAAAGATTTTTTATATAGTCATTAGCAGAACTTGATGGTCATTGTTTTGGTGGATCCTGTTAGATGTAGTAATTCTATAATGATGTGATATTCATCAGTTCCTACCATTAAATGTTATAATTTGAAATGGTTGTTGATATTTGATTCCTTATTTATGATTTTTTTCTATTTTATGTCAACAGATAAATGAGTGATATAAAAAATGTTTCATTTATTTATTTGTGTGTATTAATATAAATATTTTTATGAATCTGTGTGATTTTATAAAGTTTATAGGATAAAACCACCCATATATTTCATATTCTATCTTGTTTATGGTCTACAGCCCAGAACATATTATAATTGTGATTACATAGGAACTATTAACCTACTACTAGCCTTATTGGGGTCCTGGTGGACTAGGTCATGTAAGAATTATACGAGAGAAGTACAAGTTCTTGGAAATGAGTTGGTGTTATTTTTAATGAAATTAATAGGGATGCCCTCTAAGATAGTACATAAAAATAATCACTATAGGGATAAATGTCATTATCTTTCACCTTGGGCTGGAAAATGGCACATGTGATTCAAAAAAAATACAGGGAACAATCTCACCAAACTTGAAATGAGATACATGGATAATATATATATATATAACTGAATAAAATAAATATTCAATAAAAATTTGAAAATGAAAGTGACACAACTCATATTAATTAAGAATCAATCCAAGAAACAGGTCAAAAACAAAATAGGATATCCAAAACAAGAAAAAACTACTACAAGTGATTTAACGGGAAACACCCAACAGTATCAAACTAGCTACCTGAATGCAAATGACAAAAATTCCATCACCACACTATGGTGTAATTCCCTTCTCTATATCAAAACACATTAATTGGCTTATAGATTCCCATGATGGCCAACAAATTTGAAGATCTTATTAAGAACGATCTATATAAAAATGTATCTTCTCTTCAATGGGAGATATATTGGGTGTTTGATTCCACTAATATTTTTCTTAACATTAATGAAATTTTGTATTTATTATGTGTTTAATTACACTTTGTTTCGAACATGTATGGATTCCCACTTTTCCATAAAATTTATTCTTTTGAAAAAAAAATTATTTTTAGTCTAGTATACATATTCTAGATGGAATGTGCATGGTGTGAGCTAAAGAATATATATTGGACCCCATATAGGTGTTTATTATCAAAACATTATAAAAATACCAATATTCTTAATTTTATTTAAAAAATATAATTATATATATTTAATCATTATTATATGAAAATCATATTACAGAGTTCCCCCTTTTCCACATTTGTAAAAAAATCATTGTAAATCAGTTTCGTATAAAATTTTCCACCAATCATTTATATTTTCTAAAACATGTATATCAATGTAAAAAAGGTAAAAATACAATTAAAAATGGTAAAAATCCACATGATAACAATATATCAGGCTAGATACACTTCTCATACATGAATTATAGACTAGTATTAATATAAATTACTTATAACCCATTCATCAATTATAGAGAACATATGAACACCACCATAAAATATACCCCCAACAATTTATATTGAAAATATGTCCCATGAATCTAAAATTTATGAACATTGAAAAACACATTAAATGAACCCCTAATCAATGCATATTGATGAGGCCCAATATTACACCACACCTTATGTACCCAAGGATTCCACATGGAATATTTATCAAAACATATAAAAAGGGTTTATTAATTTCACAAAACAATTGAAAATCTACCTTTTACAAAAAAACACACTTTGAAAAAAAAAAACTAATCTACTTCACAATTTTTCAAAAAATACCATTATATTATAAAATTAAGGGGAAACCCATCTTTTCTCCAAATCCAATTTATAGAATAAAATAAATAACTTTTGAAAAATCACAAGAAACATAGTATGGTTGCATGGGATGTTAGAAAACACATAACTCAATAAACACATGCCACATGACATAAGAAACATAGGATCCTCAATCAGGAAGAAAATGACCCAATGAATCTAGAAGGTATTTAATAATAATAATCACTTAATCACAAATCATATAAATGAATAAGAACACCACTAAAAAACTGATAGAAACAATACAAATGACGGAATAACACATATCACATAAAAAATGAAAAAAATAACCCTTTTTTAGATCCAATGCTAAATTGAGACATCCGAAAAAATATAAACCAGGAAATCCTCATGGAAACACGTAGGGTTTACAAGAGGTCCTATATAATCAATGGTTTAGGATTTTTTTTGAATTCATTGTGAAAAATGCATTAGGTATGAAGGATTCCTATAATTCATCATTTATTCACAATGTGAATCCCTCTGTTATATGTATACAAAAAAACATCTCCTTGGATTAAAGGTCTGGATTGATGAATTCAATATTTGAATAGAATTTACAACTATTATATTTTTTCATTCATTAAATAGGTTTAACAGATATTTCATAGAAACTGATTCACATCCAATATTTTATTAACTGGGTGAACTGGTTCAGAAGCAACATCCGAGAACATGACTTGCAAAAAAACTGTCTGATTACCTCTATATCCATCTGAAAACAATGATCACTCCTAAAATAATTAAATTGATAATTTTCATTGAAAATAATATGTTAAACTTCTAATGATATGAAATTAAATACCATGTCTGTAATGTAGAGTAATTTTCTCCAAGAAAAGGATACACAAATACACTTGTGCTAACGGCTCATGCTCACATGTCTCTTGAGAATATGAACTATCACACCACAATACATTGATTAGTGGAAGATACATCCCATTATAGAATATCATCTGATAATAAATGATAACCATTTGTAATCCACCATGGAAACATCAGTTTCCAACCCAATATCCATCCATATCATCACAAGGGAAGTATCAGAGCTATTCTTACTTGTATAACATATATGGAAGATATCATGAATAGCTATGATGCGAGTTGGAAATGAAAACCAATAGGGATCCTTAATATTCTATTAAATTATGTCGAATGTTCCAACATATCTAGGATACAGATTCCCCAATTTCATTACATGAAAATTACCCAACCAAGTAGAATCATACAAGAGAAATATCTCAAGAACTGTAATCTCCATTGGATGCTTTCAACAATTGCAATAAATTTATGATAATTTTAAGATGTAACCAAGTGCTGAGGTATTTTTTAATCATCACTAACATATCTTGACTGGATCTATATCATAAAATAGTGTAATTACCCACATATGACCAAAACATAGGTAACTAACACATGTTACAATATAATGCATCTATAAGAGCCATTCTGATCGATGATTTGAAACTATTATTGTATGAAAATTTAACCAGTCCTAGATTATAGTCACACAATCTATCGAATTCCAAGACACAATTTTGAATAATATCCCTTATGATCTAAATAGAATGATATGTTTTTTCATACATCTATGGATGGTATGATGTAATTAGTATAAATTGAGTCCACATCGCCTCTTAGATACTCTTATGTATTCAAAATGTACACATGGGATCCCTGTATGAGACAATGAAAATGGAAGCCACATGAACCATCATAATATCCTCTATTTAAATCTTATCCAGATCATCAACATTGGTGGTGTCCAAGATTAGAATAAAATTAGTTGGTTTTCCAAACCAATCATTCACCACATATATATCATACATTCCTCATGGTTTCAATATTAATATAACAACTATTTATTTGGACTCCTCATACCATTTCAAGACAATCACCAAAAGAAGATAAATCATAACAGATATCTTCAAGTGATATTCCATTATCATTTGGTAGGTATTACCATGAAATAGAAAATAATTCATCTCATTCATTATACCAATCCAAAAAAACTTCAACTCACACCACATTACATCTTCATAATTCTAGGATGAACGAACCATGATGATCTATCCTAGTTATGAAAAATACAACCCCTTATATGTGGTGGGATGAAAAACTGATCTATGAAGTAGGGGATACCTTCATAAGGGAAATACCAACCAAAAACAAACTCCCACCATATAGGTGTTCCCTAATTCCCCTAAAATATTCATCATACAATTAGTCATGCAAAATATACTCATATAGAGATGATAATAACAAAAAAAATATCCATACTAGAATAATATTCCTATGAATGTAGATTCAAATTAGTGAAGAGATGAAAATGGTTACATTCCTCCTTTGATTCCAATATATCGTGTGGTGCAACATTCCAATAGATTGATTAACCTACATCATTCCCCATTCTCGGGTTCTAGGTGATAGTTGAACATGTGGATATATTCCCCCAACAATCCTTATTTGAGACTCAATTCATTTTGAGATAATATATAAACCAAAAAATTGTGCTCATAAAATACTATGATTCACTCCAAAAAATAATAGTTACACCAAACCTTATAGTTATGAATAACTATAGAAAGATATAAATCATGAGTGAGGTATTTCATCTCATGTAGATAAATATAAAGAGATCCATAGATCATGACCTGATCAACCTAAATAATAAGGAAAACAAACAACAACCAAAAGTATCAGAATGTACCACACAACCTTTTACATGATCACGAAAGATAATAATTTTAGAGGATTTTATAAACTATTTCATCTCTTTAAAATAAGTTTATCATTTAGTGTTCCATGTTAATTTCACCCCTTTCATGGTATGAGTTTTCAATTATGATGTTAACTTTGGGGGATACTGGATGAACAATTGATAATATCACTCAAACCCTAAGATGATTTATTTCATGAATACGATTCATGGTTCTATCAATAATAATAAAATGTCTTCCTTTATAGTGTTTCTTCAAATTCTGAGATTAGAAATAACATTCCTAAATAAATTCACTTCACTAATTTCAAAATTTCATTTCAATAGATTACTATATAGGTGGTGAATCATAATTTCAAGAACCCAATTCAAATAGAGCTATTATCATAGTTGAATGTGGGGTAGACCAAGATATCTTCAATAAGAACCACAAAAAATGTGTCAAGTTATAGATGGAATATTTTATTAATCAAATTGATAAAAATAGTAAGTGTGTTATTTAGATTGAAATCTATCAAAAAATATTCATAACAACTATACCTACTCCTGAAAATTATCTACATCATGTTATAATCATAAAATCAAAGATGATCATAACTATACTAAATATCAAATATCAAAATCCCCTTCTCCCCTCTAACTGATGAAATAGTTCTTCCATATATGGAAAATGGTACTTATTCATAACAGTAACCTTGTTTAACTATTATTATTCCAAAAAAACCAAATTGATCCATCGTCGTTATTGAAAATGAGCACAAGGGATTCACTGGTTGAAACACTATAGGAAAAAAACCACTCACCATTGGATCACCCAATTGAACATTGAGTTCTTTCATCTCAATGGGATCCATGAGACACCACAGTATCAATATTTCTTATATACCCAACACCAATTCAATTATAAACTCTACCTCCAATTCTCATGTAAGAATAAATCTTATTTCTAGTAATATATTAGGGAAATCAAGAACAACATTGGTAACATCAAAAAAAATTACACCTCATTGGGATCAATAGGAATATCAAACAAAAAACTCATGATCTTCAGGTTGGAATATCCTTTATAACTAGACCATGGACCCCAATATCTATGAAACACCTATGATATCACTTTATAAATAAGGAATGAAACATCTTAATGATAAAAAATAAATCTAATATTGAGGAGAAAGAAGTTAATCCATAACAGTGATTATATAGACTAGGTCCTAATTAAGAACCATGAAATCTTTACTAACACTATGTCAGATACTAGTAGAGAAAAAATAAAACAAAAATACCCTAATTAATTCCACTTCTAAATAGGAATCACCAATAAAACAAAATACATGAGAACTAATGAATTTTATTCATTTCAACAAAACTTTATGCTGCAAATGGGTGAGAGGAAATTATATCAAACTGATTAGTTATTATTGAATAAAAAATAAATATGGTTACTAACACTATTGCTTGAACTGAAGGATCTTCTATTGGAAACTCATCCATTCTATTAAGGTGATTCGATCATGTTTCATGTGGATAGATCCCCTTAGAGTCTAAATATGTTTATTACACCGTTGTTCCCTTTGTAGTTGAATACGAATGACTACAATGGGGTGGAGACATAGCCTAAAAGAACCTCCTTGAATATGAACAGAAGCCACGCACATTGAAAATAATTTCTGCTACGGGGAGATAATATAATTTGTTCCCACCTTTTTAGAGTGATAACATGTTATGGGTGAACTACTAGCTACAACTGATGGTGCATTGGAGGTCTTTTGGCCATAATCAAATCCAACATACTTGCGCTTTTCCTGTAATTTTTTCATCATCCCATGAGAATCACTGATGAAACCATTGGGTGGAACCAAAAAGATTGAAAATATAATCTTCCTCATAATTTTAATTTATTCCATTTTTACCCTTTCAATTTTCTATACATGAAAGGTTTGATTTAGTATGTATTCTTATGATCAAATATCTGGTTGCATAACATGCATGTATTTTTTTGATCTTAGATGATAATTCATCACCACCTCTTGAAAAAAATGATCAAAATATACAAAAAGGATGGTTTAATCAATCATATAACATCCTCCCTAATGTAATGAGAGTAAATACAGAGACTTTTATACCATTTAATAATCTTATTAGAACATCTAAATGAATAGGATCTTTAAACCCTCCCAATATTAGAACACATATTGGATTTTCTAATCCATTGAATCCCAACATTACATGATGGGATCCTCAAGGAAAAATGCTTCACACATCACCATGATATCCATAGGTATCTCCAAGAAATCAAATATATAATTAATATTGTACAGCCAGTTGTCCACCAATAGATATTCATCTTTACCCCTAATTAATGGGGGCTTCTCATATAGTATCTCTCACGATTCATCACTAGCTTATATAGTACCTAGTTGTTCCTCAAAAACATGGTTATTAAATAATGGTACAATCGGTTCTATGGAATGAAATTCCCACACAGTAGCATATAAAATATTATAATCCATTAGAGGATTCCCTTGAGGATCATATATCACAACACCTCATATAGATTCCATGGAAGACAACCTAGGGGAAAATTTCTAATTGAGGGAAATAAAAGAAAATAATAAGAAAATAAAGCAGTATCAATTTAAACTAAAAATAGTAAATAAAGACTAGATATATCAAAACCAACACACATGAGGCAAAGACCCAAAAATCACTTGGTTACATAACACACATTACAACAAGTGATGTATTGGAACTCATAGCAACCTACCACTTAGATTCAAGAAAATACTATTCATATATACAAAACATCTGATATCGGGGTCACTTTTGGAAAATAACATTTTTAATCCAATTGTAATGAACCAACATAACAAACACTCCAAATATGAACACTAACAAATTCTTAAATTACTTTTAGGGAATTCCATATCCCCTTATGCTGACAACAAGAACCTGGGATTTAATTAGAAACAAAAAAATGATTACACTGAACCTAAAATGAGAGAAATGGAATATATATTATATTTTGACCCTAAAAGAAATATTATATAATAATAAATCACAACAATAATGATAAAATTCATAAGCTTCATGAAAACTCATAGGTGAATTTCTAACAACAAAAAAAGGAGATCTAAAACAAGAAACAGATATAACATATGATATGTGGTAAACATCACAACAGTTGAACACCAGCTACCATTACCAAATCGACAGAACTCCCATCGCCCCCCTATGGAGAATTTTCCATTATTGGATCAAAAGATAATACAAGTTCCAAAAATTCCTAAGATAATTTTTATAGTTTGAGTTAAGTAGGCTTTGTAGGAACCCACCCATTTTTCCCATATCAAGACTATATATAATAATCAAAATATGGGAATTTTAAAAAAAAACCTGATATGATAAATAGTTTTATATAAATATTATTGATAAATGTTCCCCTTTTTCAACATTTTGAGAAATAATACTAGTAATATAGTATCAAAACATATTTTCCACCAATCATTTACATTTTTAAAAATATTTATATCCAAGAAAAATTATTAAAAATCCAAAGATAATTGGTAGGAATGCCTAGTCTTAAAACTGGTTCAGCTTGCTATATTACTCAAACCTCCAACATCAAATTGTAAAAATATCTATTCCCTAAAACCCATTCAAAAAATATAGAGTAAATAGAAAATTCCTATAAAGTAAACCCCCATCAATTTCTATCATGTCTTAAAACCCATGTATCCACATTTAGGAACATATAACACCAAGGATAGTAACCCCTTAAAAATAAAAATGTATGAGGCCCAATAATACACACTCCACCCATGTAGATAATGATCCCATGTGCTACATTTATCAAATTACATCTGAAGGGATTATATATTTCACAATTCAATTCCAAACAACCACTTTCCCTTTAAAAAACTTATTTTAAAATAAATTATTGAATCCATGACACGGTCCATTGAAAAAAACATTCCTTGTTAAAAATAAGTGGTCAAATATATTTTCCCAACACCATATTTACAAACACAATTCAATCAATCTTGGAAATTAATTTTGAAACCCATTTAATAAAACACGATCAATCAAGGATTTACATAACATAGGCTATAAGAGGAACCACCTATAAAAAATATGGTTTGAACAACATATACAATGGAATCCACACACAAAATTTAATGCAAGAAAATAAGCATTGTCCATAACATCAATTCTCAGGACATAGTATCAAATCCAATAAATTGAATGGCCATTGAGGATATTATATAAAAGATACCTCTAGAAAATTATATTCCTTACCACGATCAAGAATTGGTTTGACCTTTAGATGATGACGGTACAACAGATCTATAAGGGAAAGAATAATCCTAATAAAATGATAATAAATAAAAGAAAAACATCCCAACCCTACAAACAAACTTTTTGAACTGAAAAAAGAGACCATTGAACACATCGTGCATACCGAAATGGAAAGCAACTAACAAAGCCAAATATCCAACCTAAAACAATTTATTCTTTATGAACTGAACCACCCAACTATGGTAAAGACAGACCTAGGTTTGGAGTGATGTGACATCTACTAAATGAGCATTGATTTTGGATAGTTTTTCAAAAAAAATTGTTCTATACAATGGATTCACTTCATAAATCATGGATTAACATTGTAAATTCTCATGGTTTCATATACACTGAAATATGTGTCCACTAAAATTTAAAATATTGAGTAATGAATTCAAGTAGTGATTTTCATTCATGCATTGTCCAATTTTAACCCCAAAAATTGATTTCATGGCTTCTACCCAAAAACTGATTCATATCCTAAATCTAATTTATGTCTTGAGTTGGATTTGAAGCCATTTGTTATAACATGATACATTATAAATCTCTTATATCTTCTTATAATACATCATAACATGAAGTACACTCTCTAAGGAATTAAGAATATAGATCCCCATGATCAATGATTTTAAATAGTTGTCTGGTGAGTATTTTTTTGGATACTAATGGATGTGAAGTTATAGGATCTTGATATTGGCCAAAAGAACTGAGTACGCATTTATTATTGTATAAAACCAATGCATCTCAAAACTATATATTTGATAGCATACTATTAATCTAAAAATAGTTATCCATTGGTTTTTTAATTTATTGGTAGATTATGTTTACCATTGAAGGATTTTTTGGTGTTCTCATCCATGATTTTGAGTCAAACATTCTAGAAATTAATTTTCAACCAAGTGAATATTTTATCATGTGCATGATAACACCCTGTTGATAGTTTATATTTCTACACAAATAAGGAATTATTAAAACCATTATAGAGATGTATCCTCTTGATGATTATTAGATGATCTATAAGGCCTTTTATTTGGGACGTCAACTTTTGGATATTCCCCCACTAGTGAAGTAAAGGGTTGACCTCCCACTAATTGAGTACCAAATTTACACACCAATAATATAAGTGGTTGTCCCAACATTGTATGATATTATTACACTATAAAAACCTTGTATTTTTACACATTATTATTACATATTTTTAGTTGAATATTCAATCCGTTAAATAATACATGAACGAGAACCATATAGGTTTATTGTATTCGAAGACTAGAAAATTAATCTTACTAATTTTTTAAAGAACTTAATCATCACCCACAATGATCTCTCTATTTAGTTCTCTTCATATATATACTATATGTAGAACATTTATTCATAGCATGGGGAAAGGAGTCATAATAAATGGTTAGCTCAGATGCTTAGTGAGGTTAAAAATGAGAGATCTTAATCTGTGATCATATTAAATCATAAGATATGTATAATTGTATGATGGTGGGAGGAATTATTTAATATGATCATTCCTACTCTATGAAATACCATAAACATGATTAATTTCACAAATCATGGTGTTTTATATGACATTATAAAAAAAATAAGTAACATGAACCATGAAAGTATGACATTGGAATAATAATAAAATAGAAAAACAAATGATTATAACATTTTGAGAATGTTTACAATCAAACATGTTTACTCATTAAATTAACGACATGAAATCAGTTCCTTTCATAAAATTATTTATATGAAAACAGGTCCATGCATAACAATGTAAATATGAAATCATTATTATGAATAATATTATATACATGAAAGGAGTTCCATTAATAAAATTATTAACATGAAAAAAGATATATATAAATAATCATGGAAATGAATGAAGGACCATGAATAACATTATGGATAAGAAATTAGGTCAACACATAACCTTGTTTACATGATGTATGGTACACACATAACATTTTGGACCTGAAAGGTGGTCTATTAATAACCATATGGACATGATATTAGGTCCCTATATAACATTATTGATATGTAAGTATTTCCATGAATAAAATTATGAACATTGAATCTGGTTCAAACATGACATAAAAAAATAGGAGTTATTCATCATTACCCAATTAATTAGAGGGAGATATAGGTCCCACCAATTAATTGATAAATTTCATACATATGTGTTCCATAAGATAATAAATAACTCATTATATGAGAACCCATGATGAGAAATTGGTTTTGTAATCATATCTTCATATCAAAAAATTTTGAAAAGAAATCGGTTTTATAAATATTTCATTATTACATAAATGAAAAAATCAAGGAAAAAAGAAGTAGGATTCATAATAATTTCACCATGGTACAGAACATTGAAGAAAAATGGGATTATTATAAATAATTTCATCCTAACCATAAATAATTCAATGAGAAATTCAGAATGTTATCATATGATAATATCCCTAGTAAATAATGACTAAAATCTAAGGACACCATCATAGATGGAAAATGTTTTTTAAATATAATTTTAATCATTTCATGAGTAAAACAACATTTTCATATTGATATTATTTTTGATAAAAAATAAATTCATAAAACATTCTCAAAATCAATTTTCATTGAAAATAAACTTGAAACCCTTTAAGGGAATATTTAAAGAACATTTAATACAATATTTAAGTATTATAACCATTTCAAAAAAATTTACTTTAAATAGGCTTTAAATATCATCTAATAACAATTCACGAGGAAAATATAATTTTCACATTGGGAAATACATTTACAAAAATATTTTCAAACAAACTTCAAGGAAAACAATAATGGATAATTATATTGGATGATTAGGAACTTAATTAAAACATTTTTTAAAATATATTAAAGTTTATTTAAAAATAGCATTGATAACTATTTAATGATTCTTCCAATAATTGAGTGGTCATGATTGAGGGAAATAAAATACAACTCATATGCGTTAAAAGAATGACTCCTTTTACAATGTTGGTAAAATGTCTAAAGTTCCTTCATCAAATAATCACAAGGATAATGATTTTTAATAAATTTATAAAAAAATATGGGTAAACAATTATTTAAATAATAATATTATAATATCCAAAATATAATTTATTTTTTTAGAAAACATGTATACGGAAGAAAGATTTTTTTTGATTGAAGAAAGACATAATGATTACTTCCCTTAAAAAGATATTTATGATAAATTGAATAAATATAGAGAGAAAAATGTATCAAAACATGTATTCTAAAGAAATAAAAAATATATATCAATTTAATCTAAATTATTAAGAGTTTGATAAAAAAATTTATAATTATATGTACAATCATAAACACTCCCGATTAACAATGAGGTTGTGTCATAAAACCCTTATCACATTTGTATCTTTTTAAATTTTAAACAATATGATAGGAATACCATCATATAGATATTTAAATCCCCATAATTTTCGTGATAATAATAATAAAATACATTTTTTGTTTTTATAAACACAAAATAAAAGGTATATGGTTTGGATATGGCATGTTTCTCAAATTCATAATAAGTGTGATGAAAACACCTTACCTTATCTATAGACTTCATTCACATATGTCATCACCACCATTATAAAAGATAAATATTTTTTATAAATATTTATATAAAATAATCTTTATACATAACAATATATATGATTTAATCATGACCTTTTATTACCTATTTGTTAACTCTTCCTTGTTAATGTCATGTTTTAGTTAATAACTACATTTCTTTTCATGAATGCTTTGATTTGTTGTTTTCTTACCTAATACGTTTATCATGGTTACGTAAATCAAAAATTTTCTAAATTATATAAATATTATACAAAATTCATTATATATTTATTTAGTGTTCTCCATTGAATTTAAAAATATAAAATGAAGTAGATTGTTAATGGATGTGACAGGACGTACGTACGCATGAACAATGATTCCATTTTATTGATAAATGTAACAAAAGAGACGTAAAAAATTTCAACATTTAAAGAATCACTATAAATTTTAAAATATCATATATTTTCAATAACATAATCCATAATTAAATCCATAAATGAAATAGTGAGAATGAATCACATCTCTTTATGAGGAAGTAGTCAAAAGTACACACGAGTGACATTAGTATATCCCATTTAGAATGAAAATTAAAAATGGTTATATGTTATTTAATCATTTTGTATGATTGATTATTCTATTAACTTTATATCACAATCATTATATGTAATTATGATAGGTGGTTGTGGAAAACAAACTACATCTTTCTGCAAGGTAGTAGTCTATCTTACAGGCGGTTAACCATTTTGTTTTCAAATTGATTGAGGTGGAGATGGATATTTGTTATTTAACCAATATAATTACATATAAGTATATGGTTTATACTATAGTTATTATATTTAATGTTTAATTTAATTATTTATGATTATCAAAAATTAAATAAAATAAAGTTTCATTATTATGTCAATTGCCACTTGCAAGAGAAACCTCCTTTGTATCTCCTCTTAAGGGTCATAGTTTTGTTATTTTTCGATGATAATAACCTAAATAATGTGTATTAGAATGTTTTTGATTTATTTTATCATTTTTTTATCTACTAAATGTGTTATAAATTTTCTGAATAATCTAATTGAGGGAGTTCCCTTTCATATGTTGTGAAATGGGGTCTTCATGGAAATTACGTTGAAATCTTGACATTGAATCCAAATTGTTAAATCATTTACAAATAAAAAATATTTTAAATGAACCTATATAACATATTCCAATGTATAAGATGTAAATATGGTCATAAAATATGAAATTCATAATTTTTGGACAATTTTTCCATTATCTTTTTTGTTTAACCCCTCATGTAAACCAATTTATTCTTAGCCGCGGTAAATATTTTCTTTCACTATTCCATATTTCCAAAAATTTTCTTGAGATAAATAGATATTATAAAATATTTTTATTCCAAATATAGAAACTATTATACCAAATATTTTTCACATATATGGTAAAATTATATCACAAAAAATGCAGAATCGATGAAAAATATGAATTGATGAAGTGCTTTTTTCAAGCATTAGATAATTTTTTATTAAAATTATTTATTAATAAAAATAAACTTATGAGTATAATTTAGAAATTTATAATATGTAATATAAATAAATAAATGAAAAAAATTTATTATTGGGGATTATTTTTATTTTCCAAAACTAATAAACATTATGCATTTTAAATTAGTTTTTAGAAGAAACACATTTAATGAAATACAAACCAAACTTTTACAAAATGAATATATAATTTTTACTAAAAATTAGTAAAGAGTAATAAATATAAGTAAATAATAATTATGCTACATTAAAACATAATTGGAAATTTAAGATAATTTATTTATTTGAAATAAATTGTTTTTTCATAGAAATCATAAATTTTCACTATTAAGGAAATATAAATATTTTCTAAAAAATAACTATATTTCGACCAAAGATAATTTTTATGTTAAAATTTAATAAATGAATATAATTTTATCAAATAAAATTTATAAATTTTCTATAATTTATTAAATACTAATTTCTTATAAAAAATGGTTATAATGTTTGATGAGTATAATTACATTAATTTGAATTGTTTGATCCTTTACTGAGAATTTATAAATAAATTCACATTTAAAATGAAATATATATTTATATCTCATAAATTACTTATACTGTTAATACACTATAGTTTAATGGGTATGATATAATGGTAAAATATAGTGTAATATTATTCCAGGATTTGTAGAAGCACAGTGTTGTGTGTTAGGCACACTATCGAGTAAAGTCATTTTTGTAGGTAACACGAGATAAAATAATTTCTACATAAAATTCAATATATTGAAAAAAATAAATTAATTTTTAAAAATTCACAAATATCTAGTTGGTACATTCAAACCCCCCCTAATGAATTTTTCCAATGAAATTTGACTTATCCATCAATGTTTTATCCTTTGAAAATTCATTTCCTGAAGAACACATACCTAAAATGAATACTTAAACATTCCTTAGTAATGGTCATCTGGAAATGTAATGTTTACCTGAATTAACTCACAAATAGGTTACCATTTCGGGAGATCACTCGTGGGAAGATAAAATCTTGATATAGAATAGAAAATGTACTCACCATGACTAATAGAGACTGAATTATAACATGTTTAATATAATGTTTACCACCATAGGGATACAAATATCTCGTGAGTAAAAAGAATATTGAGGTGACTCCCGACCCCTGTGCTACACATCTATTCCTTGAACCAGTTGGCCACATGACCTTAGGATTGCCTCCTTATAAGTCACTAGCTGCCGACTAGCATCATGGGTCTAATATGTAATAATGGGTGAAATACAAACTCTCTATCAAACCGTCTCAGTGAAAAAATAGAGTACAACTAAAAAATTACCAAAAGATAATATTAATTATGATTATTATATTAGAACAATAAATACCAACATCACATGATGATCCCAATAAAGGAATGAACTATCCAAAAACCCAAAAATTTGACATGTCATGATAAATTTATGTCAATTTTCAATATGCCTAATCGATGAAAAAGACATAGAAAACTCTGAATGTGGCTGCTGTCATTGTGTCCAATTTAGACATCCATTCTCCATCCCATGTAATCCATCTAACATTGGGATATTTCCCTTATATTTCCATTTAATCATGAAGTATTTTTATGAATATATTAGGTGGCCCGAGTGGCATGTCAGTACAACTCAGTACGCCACAAACAATGGTATCTAAAAAATTATATATTCATTAATAATGTATGTCCTTTAATAAAGATTAATGTAAAGTTAAATAATTAAGAAAATAAAAATTAAATGTTTTATTTAATTAACCACAACAATACTTGGGTTTATGAAAAAACATGAAGAAACAATACCTTATTCAGACTGTGGAAGAGTATTAACCATATAAAATATGAAATCATAATTTATTACATTATGAGATTTATTTATTAACTTAATTACAATTCATTTCACAACTATTTGGAGTTGTACACCAATGACAAATTTTGTGCCTATAACGTCATTTCTATCACCTCATGGATATTGTGATCATTAGTCCCTATCCCACACCTCATGGGTATTTAGAGCATTAGTCCATGTCCCATAAAATTATTTTTATATACATGAATTTGGGCCAAGACCGAAATGCATAGCACCCCAAGTGTATTTGGAGTGCCAGTTCTTATCCCACACCCCATTTATGTTTCAATCACATATACTAGCTTCATTAAGGATAATAATAATTTACAATATTATCAATCATTAACATGAAGATTTGCCTTTTCAATTATCAATTGCTTCATCCTTATTCTATATAAATATAATAGAATAAAATAAACATTTCACCATTTTCCAATTTATAAACATTTAATCATATAATCCCATAACCCTTCAATGTTATGACCAAAATCCATCAATTCACATTATTATCCAATTAATATTCCCATTAATTAACCAATTCATAAACTCATTAATAATACATTTTCATAATCCCAATATAAAATCAATTCTATAACCGCATTATCCTAATAATTCTATGACTGAAAATTACATTTTTATTATTTAGTCACTTTTGAGGAAAATGTGAGAAACCATACATGAATTCAAGGTCTAAAAACATTAAAATAACCACGATCCAAAAAAATGTTAAGTGCAAATAAATCCTTCAAGACTACATAGAAGAGCTCCTACAAAAAATCATAAACCTTAAATCAGTTTCTCCTACTCATCGCATCACAGAGAGTAGTCTCGTGCAAGACTTCACGGGCATGGAACCGATGAAAAATCCATACCCTCTCAAACATCCCAATCTGAAAGCAAAAACCCTGAGAAAACCATTGCTCTGAAACCCATCTGAAGAAATTCATGTAATAGAGTAGTTGCAATGACTCTCAAACCTCAATTTTCATGCCACCAAAATTCCATTCTTGAACTGAAAATCTTCATACACATAGAAAATCACACCATGAAAATGACCACAATAGATTTTTTTCATTGCCAAAGCTTCACAGAAAGTATCTAAATTCTCTAAAATCATCACCACAACACATGTCGATGCCCTCAACCCTACATGTAGAGACCACCACAAGACAAACAAGGTACCCCAACCACTACTTGATGAATCTGACGGATCAACCCCTTCTCCGCTGAACTAGAACATGACCCCTTCACTGTGAAGACTGGATCGCGAATCCACAGTACAGAAGAAATTCTACCCCCACTGTCGTGAAAGAAGAAGGTTAGGCCCGCAAGACCAGAGCACAACTCTGAAGCCTCAGAAAGAACACTAGATCAACGACACACCAGATCGACCCCATGCCATATTGGATCTCAACCCTAGAGGATCACTGTAGCTAGTACCCAACACCATGAAGAAACCAGATCTTGACCCCAATGCACCGTATCGAAACCCCAACGTTGTGAAGAACATGAACGACCTCGATGCTGCAATGGATCTTGACCCTGATGCAATGGAGGTTCCAGAAACCAACCATTAACACACCGAAGACCTGACAACCCTCTCCATAAGAGAAAGGAACCTTGATCTTTTAAGGCCTCCCTTCACATAGATAGAAACTACAACACTGTGAACACACTGGGGATACCGAGAATGAAACTACTGCCCAACAGAGGAGAGAGGAAATGGAGAGAAAAACCCAATTTGTTGTTTCACCGCTTACGGGCTCATCCCAAGTTTAAAATACCTTCCATGCATAACATGTGATATATTATTAAATCCCATTAATTCCAAAATTAATTAATTACCTAATTAATTAATCTAAATAATGATGAGATTATCTAACATGAAATAGATATTTCACAATTACATAAATAAATGTGTAATCATCAAGATGGGAATTGACATTTATACCACCTACCTCAAGATGTTTGAAAATTTTTCTACAAATCAAGATGCACCAAAATTTTTGTAGAATGATAAATTTTACAATGGTATAGACGATAAAGGACCAAAAAAATTAGATCAAGGTCAAACAAATAACCTTATATAAAGACCTATATATAAACCATCCCCAATGGTGAATAAAACAATCCTTTTCATCCAAAAAGAGAGAATGGAGAAAGAGAAAACTATACTAAATGATATTATCTACCAAAATTGGTTTATATTCTTTAATAAGATCTCTAATTCTTAATGATTAAGGTTATAGGAGCTTCAGAACCCTCACAAGAGCTCAAGGATTGGGAGGAATAGGTTTATGGTATGTTGGGTCAAATTGGTGTTAATAAAAGATGGGTTTAGAATTTTAAAATAATTTATTTTGGAATTAAATCCCACACCCAAGGTTTCCTTTGTGTGGGTTCACAGTTCACGAAATTGTGCTTCATAACTTTGTTATTCTCTTTAGCGGTGAACGATTTATACTAAGACATATCATATTTAAAAAACCTGGTGAAAACCATTCAAAATCCAATTTCTAATTGGTTCTCTGTTTTTTGAAATAGGAACATGGTTATGGAAAATTTTGTGCAAACTATGCACTGGACAAACACCCTATAAAACATCCAAAACCTTCTAAATATGCTTGAAATAACCTTGAACAAAAAGTAAACAAATTAATACAAAAAACTTTTATAAAACATTAACTAATCAAGAGCATGGAAAATGTGAAGAATCTCTGTTATCTGACAATCCCCCCACCATATAGCAGGTTATCCTTGTGCATTACTCCCAAGAATCTCTATGAATGAGAGGAAATGATATATTTCCACTATTTCTACATATCTACTTCTATATCCCATGTTTCCTCCTGAAAATTTACATGTTTCTATAATACAAGATTTATTTTCATGTTGTTTCTCCTTGGTACCTTCAGACATCGATCCATAACACATATTGGAATCTCTATAATGGATTCATCAGTCTAAAGATCAAAATCATCAACAATAGTCTCTTAATATTTGTTAGTGTAATACTAGCGAAGTTGTGACACATTAATAACATCATGCATTGAAAAATAACAGTTTGATATATCCAATCATTATGACAGTGACCTTATTCTCTCTACTATCTCAAAAGGTTCAAAAAACTGGGTGTTAACTTTCCCTACCTCCAAAAACTTTATTATCCCAATACAGGTGACACTAGAAAAAATAACTGATCACCGCCGATACACTTAATGGGGAATGAAAATATATCTGCATACATATTCATTATTTTGTGAGTGAAATACATACTCATCCCTATCAACAAGACTTGTTCTGATATGACATGCATGAGACTTAGTCCCAACAACTATGACTCACCTGCCTCCATCCATCAAAGTGGTGATCTGTGTGGCCTTATAGAAAATCCTCACATGGTTCTATTTGATGAAATTCATAATAAATTTATTTATATGTGAACCCAATGTGTTTTATGTATTTCATTAGAGACTGACTGATGTCTATGACACCCTCATAGAATATCCACCAAAAAATGTATATTATGTTTTTCACTACCCCTCTATCTGTGGGTGGAAATTAATACATAGAAATACCTACATACCAAGTACCTTCTCCAAAACATTCTAGATATGTGACGAAAATCATGAATCATTGGATAAAATGGAACTATTTGAAACCTCATGTAGATGGAAAATATCTGAAATGTATATTTCCCCTAATTGATGTACTAGGAATGTCTCCCAAATAGAAAAAATGTGAAACATTCATAAATCGGTCCACAATCCCCCAAAATAGTGTTATTCTTCTGAGGTTTCCTCAGGATGCATACTATGAAACCCACAGTAACGTCATCACTTTTCCCATTATGAAATGGGAAATGGATGTAGGAAACCCCAAGTTCATTGATGATCAGCCTTCACCTGTAGATAGATGTAGCGTCATGATAAAAAAACCTACAATATATGTTTTCATACCCATCCACTAATATAGTCTCTCAAATATAATGGTACATCTTAGTCATACTGAGATGCATAACCCTATAGAGTAATTAAATTCACACATCGGCTCCTCTCATATACATGTAGGTATGATAACATGATTCCTAATATGGATGATCTCATCCTCATATATTGTCTAACAAAAAGGTGAGTCCCTAACCTCAATACATTCCATTAAGTCAAATAACATTGAATCAGCATACTAACTCTCACTAATATTGGTCAAAAAATTTCATTCCATGGATACTGATAAGGGGGTCATCCAATCCTAGCCCAACGAAACCATTATGAGCATCTTGGTAAATAATGACATCATATTTTACTCATAACCAGAAGCACGAACCTCCTATGTGTGAGTTTTTATACTTAAATAATCAGCAACATTGTTTACATTTTTTGGGCTATATGCTAGCTTCAAATAGAATTATAGCATATATTCAATCCACCTCAATTGTTGGGAATTCAACTATCAATGGAAAAAGGTTATTCACTACGAATTTATGGTTATTAAAAATAGTAAACATTGCACCATACATATAATGATCCCAACACTTCATGGCATATAAGACTGCAACTGTCTCGAGGTAGGGATAGAGTAGTTCCATTCATGGGGCTTCATATTCCATGACCCATATGGAATAACTCTATCCCCCTATATCAATTATGCAATATTTCCGATCTTGGGTGCATCACAAAACATGATATACTGCTCACATGGCTCATGTATGATCAAAATTGGTGCAATATTCATCTACTTTATTAACTCCTGGAATTCATTCTCACGTATTACAGACCATTCAATCATTATCATATTCCTGGTCAACATGACATAGGTGCTTCTCGTTAGAAAAAATATTGGATGAAGCTCTGATAATAACTTGAAAGGAGCAGAATGCATCAAAAATAAAAATCATCTATGGGTTTCCCTATGTAACCATTTCATGTACCTTATATGGATCAACATACACACCTTCCATTGAGATGATGTGACCCATGAAATTTATCCAATCAATCCAAAACTAAGACATCTATAACTTGGATTATAACAGATTTTTATCTCAGTGTACTCTGGATGATGTCATGATATTGGTCATAATCGTCGTGATTATTAGAGTACACCAGAATTAACTCCACAAAACGACCACAAACTAATCTACGTATGGTAAAAATCTTTGGTTAATCAAGGGAATAATACCTATCGGATCATTCTTCATCCCAAATGACATTACAATGAACTCATCCAAGAAATACATTCCTATGAATGTCGTAAATGGAAAATGACAAGGTCTCACACTCAACTGATGAGACCATTTCATCAAATGAATCATGAATAACACTCTTGACCCTCTAAAATGGGAAAATATATCATCAATATTGGGAGGATGATATTTTTCCTCACAATCATGTGGTTCAAATTCCTATTTTTGGCACATAAATTATAATTCCCATTAGACTTCTTAGAAATCATGATTGAAAACCCCTAAGTAAACATACTTGAATGGATAAATCCCAAATCCATCAACTATTATAGCTGAATCATGATCTCTTAAATCATAGATAGTTACATTTTTTAAGGTTTAATTGAAACTACCTTATCCCCTGTTGTGATCACAATTATATATTCCTCATATCTCTTTTGTGGTATCCCTAGGAAGTACTATGAAAAAACAAATTAATATTGGTCCACTATAGGTGGAAATAAATCATGCTTTACACCATCGTCATCATAGAAGAGACTTGAAACTACGTCGGTGACCTCCCATGATTAATGATGGACTATTATCGTATTTTCTTACTTGATATCCTAATCATAATGCTGGAAATAATTTTCACCCCCAGAAGATGTAAAATTCACTCTCCTATAGTAATAATCAATACACTATTGGTATGATAATAACTACCCCATTCCCAAAATCATGTCAAAGAAGGACATGTTAGGTATGTAATGATCCCATAGAAAATTAAACTCTTCATCCTCGAGAGAACACACATGAATAACCATATGTCTCGCGATCATACCCCAAAAGTTTTATTGATCATCATAACCCATCCTAAAAATATTAATATCAGACTCAATCCATTCATATGTTTTGAAAATAAAATTAATGGGAGGCTCATGTATCAAACATGTCACTGGAATGTGTAGAATCTATAATATTAGTACCACTAAAAATAGATGTTCAAACATTTACAACCCCTACTGTAGGAGGAACATCATTCCATAGTGATACCCCTCATAGTTGTACATCATTTTGAGTCCATAAGAAACACCCTTCACCCGATATGTATTTTCTTTCCTATAAGTACCATATCCACTGCCTAGACCCCCATGACTAGTAGAAATCAAACTCCCAAAATAATATAGGGTAGAAGAAACTTATTGGAACACTCAATTGACATGAATCCTCCATCATTACCCACATGAAATGGGTTCCTATAAATCCATTATAGATTTCCAATACCTCCAAAAGATTGTAACTCTACTAGTGGTCGAGTCACTTTCTATTTATGTTACTTGACGTACAACATTGGTGGAGAGGACTCGATTAATGTCCTGAGTAACTGACCATTCAACCATGCCATAATACATTTCAAAAATAATGATAAAATTCTAAAAGTGATGCTTCCTATCCTCAAAAGATGTACCTCCTAGTCATCTAAATCAAACTACATGTCCTGCACTGGAATCCTCCTTTAGGTTACCCTCAAATATGAGAGAATTATTCACCACATTTGCACAATTTTATTTCCTAACGTTATTATCTCAGAATATAATCATACAATTATTCTCATATTGAAAACACTTAAATTTCGTAGACTCGTCCCCTAGAAATACTAGAAAAAACTAACTACAATCGTAAATTTTCCAGCATAGTCCATCACAGAAATGCTCTATAGGGTCAACTTCATAATCTCTTTTGTTTCTATCCTTCCAATGTGCCTCACGGTAATAGTTCTCTAAGAACATATCTGAAAATTAATGAAAAATAAATTTATCCATCTATCTATCTCAAGTATGTATTTCCCATCAATTCTTCTCTTGACCACATAACATATAAACCTCTAGCATGACTATCTTCTCAACAAGAATCTCAATGTGGTCATGGATTATCTTGACATACTCAATCCATAACTCAGCAGCCTCAGGTCCAACCTATCTAGTGAATGTTAGAGGGTGAAGCAACTGGACCTCCATTGTCACATCAAACATATTTCAAACAAACCAACCAAGCTCAATTTCAATAAACTATATAAAGAGAGTATTGTTATCCCAGAACTATCCCCTGAGCCCATCACCCATAACTATCTAGTCCACCGTTTCCACTACTAGAGGAATGTTTAAATCCATATCTTCATGTCTTCCTATAATTAAGTTTCATTGTGGGACAATTTTTATACCATTTTAAACACACTTCTTAGGTCACATAACATGTCATTGACACATTTATTTAAATATTATTCTTGTAAATCCTTAAAAACTCCACACCGATACCCCAACACACCATCAAAACAGAGGAACTAAAACTACCCTCAATAATCCCTCACAGAGGCCATGGATCACGTAGTGTAAAAAATATCACATTCCGTGTTTCCCATTAGACACCCATTTTCCATTTTAATTTATTACATTTATAATTATTTAAAATTTTCAATCTCATATTAAGAATGTTTCTCATTTAAATTACACATTTAATGAAATGTATATTCATTTAAATAAGTCAGTAAATATATTATTTTCCTTGTTTACCTAAAATTAAAAATATCTCATGAAAAAATAAGTTCTGAGAATGATTATGTTTTTAAAAAATCTTGTTCCAAACAAGGCTATAAATAAAATCTCAAAAAATTCTAAAAAAAGATGACATCAAAAAAACAAGAAAATCACATAAGGTGAAACAACATTCAACTATAACAAAAAACAACAATAAAAAAAAATAAAACCATGGGTACAGGGTTTTAACCCCACACATGGGTTATCGAATAACATGCACAGGATCATGCCAGTGACAAACTCATAATAGTCTCATGTTTACCTTTCCAAAATATTATGTCAAAACAAGAGAAATGAAAACACCTCTAATACCACTTTGTGACATCCTGAGATGTGTTCCACACACTGGTTCCCCAAGATGATTGGCCACATGACCCCAGGCATGCCTCCCCATATTTTAGAAGCTTCTAACTACAAACAATGGTCTAATATTAAACTATGGGGATAATATAGCCTCATTTTCAACGAATCTCAACAGAATAAAAATAGATATATAAAAAATAACCCACAGATAATCAGAATAACCAAAATGATACCATAATAATAAATACCAACACCACATAATGATCCCAATATCCTAAATAAATATCTAAAACCAAAATAATTGATATAACAAGCTATTTATTTATCAAGTTTCAATGTGAACAAGAAAAAATAAAGACATTGAAATTACGCAACTTATGTTTTATCTTCATTTTTGCATCCCTTCTCTATTACCTAACCTAAATCATCTATATTACATAGTTCTATTTCAATTATCCTCTTCTTAAAACATAAATTATTTTCTAGTACTAATTAGGCTATCCGAGTAGTGTGTGAGTACAACTACGTAGGATACCACAAATGATTTCTAAAACAATATCCATTATATCTCATTGAATTAAATTATATATATAACAATGTAAAATCAAATAAATACATATTTTACTCATTAATTTTATTCATTATTTTAGCACATCATTCGCCGGGTTAAATAGGACACCCAAACCAAAAATACATTATTTGGCCCTCTCTAGAGTCTGATCCATATCAGATAAGGAAAAAAAATTAATTATATCATGGTAATTTATTATTAATTTAATTCTAATTCATATCAAGTGTACGAGTATCTCTAATACAATGCCAAATTTTTATGCTATAATTTCATGTCTAGCACCCTGTGGGTATCTCGAGCATCAGTCACGGTCCCACACCTCATGTGTTTTTGGGGAATCATTCTATGTCCCATATAATAATCTTTACATGAATTCATTTTGACCATGAACATAAAGTCAATAACCCCTGGTAATTTGGAGTTTTAGTATGTGTCCTTGACCACAATTATTAATCAATCAAATATATAAAATATATAAAATTCAATACTATTAAGAATCATTAACATTATTATCAAACACTTTTATAAAGATTTACCATATCAATTTTAAATTCTATCAGGGTACTTTATAATAAATTTCATGTAAATATATAAAAAAATAAACATTAAACAAACTACGAACATTTAATCATATATTAAATTTACCCAACATTGTTAAGAAAAAAATCACATAATTACCGTTATAAACCAATTCATAATTCTAATAATTAACAAAATTGTAATCTCATTAATAATACTATTTTATAATCCAAATATCCCATCAATTGCATAATCACATTATACCATAATTTCCATAATTAATTAATCAACCAATTCATTAATCAAAATCTAGATTTGATTTTCAGACATGAAATATAAATTTCACAATTACATAGACAAAATTATAATCAAGACTATTGAAATTTACAATAAAATAACCAAACACAAGATGGTAATCAAGGGTTCAAAAAATTGTAAATCCCCAAAATTATGTGGAATGATGAATTTCACAATGACATGAATGATCAGAGACGAAAATAATGAATAAGATAAAATGTATTATGATATATCAAAATATTTATCTAAACCATCCCTAATAGGGATTTAAATATTTATCTTCACCCATAATGAGAGATGAGAGGGGGGAAACTATATAAGAAGATATTACCATTTGGAACATGTGAAATTCCTTTAATCAAATCATTAAAATTTTAAGAGGATTGTTTAAGGAGATTTAGAACCCTCTTAGAACATCAAATTTCGA
The DNA here is from genome assembly GCA_963277665.1 of Viscum album. Lineage (NCBI taxonomy): Eukaryota > Viridiplantae > Streptophyta > Magnoliopsida > Santalales > Viscaceae > Viscum > Viscum album. The sequence goes on along the minus strand of OY728167.1, from coordinate 459,170,550 downwards.
AGGAATACATTTATTGTTGATTTAGGATGAATTGGGAATAATACTAGATATAAAATATGTTTAAATAATTTTTTGGGGAATTAAGTCATGCACACATTGTTTCCATGGTAGGGTCACCTAGTTTGCAGAACCATCCACCATAAACGTGTTCCACTCCTTAGGGCTGCACGGTCTGAAAATCCATGTCCCAACCTTGAAAACACTATTGGCTATTGGGTTAATGGTTTTATTGGTTCTGGACACCGTTTTTACGAATTTTTCACCAAGTAATATCGAACAATATTATAATTAAGACAATGGTAAAAGAATACATGAAGATGAGCATGACACACCTCAAGAATGGTAGAAATCTTACACCTGATGCCTCTGAAATGATGTTAATAAAAAAATTCTCAAGATCCATTTTCAAATATCTATGAAATTTTCACAGACATTATTGATAAAATATGATAATTTACTTATTTTATTGTATTACATTTACGAATACAAAATATCATCCATTGTTTATGACTCGATCAATTTCAATTCACGTCGTACTCCTTGAAATGAAGATTAATTTTTAGTTTATGATGCCCAAATGGACCTTATGATCTAAAAAATGATAATCCATTCCATATATCTCTATTTATCATCAAAACCAAAATGGAAAGTAAATGTTTTTAAATTTCGATTAATCTATATATGATGAAATAAATAATCTATCTCCAAAACATTATCAAGGGTTCTACATAAACAATTCTAAAAATTGGAGCCCTTATATACCATTAATAATTAAACTATTATGAATAAGGTCACTATATTTACAAAATAGACCTAAAATTATATTCCTCAGTCATAATAATATAGCTATTAATGTAACATACAATATATGTGAATATAATTATCATAAATTCTAATAAAACATGGTAATATTGTTAATTTCCATTCAACATTAATAAAAACATCAATTCCTTAAAAAATTTACTCCTTCCACATTACATAACTAAAAAACACATATTATTTTATAAATCCTTAAATTATATAAACTACATATATGATATCATAACATCATTTTCATCATATAACTAATCATATCCAAAGCCAATAATAGCTTTTAATTTACTTTATCTATATCAATCATATCATTATCATAAACTAATTATCTCAACATCTGAATCATATTAATAGTTATCTTCAACATAATCATGTGATTACCATAAAGCACCGCCTTTACATTAAATTACTTTTCTTGGTCATCAATACCTCCATATTCTTGAGAATACTTCAAGAAATGTTTTTATAAAAACTCCTTATATATTTCAGGATTCAATTTACAAATTGACTGAATTAATAAATATAAACAATTTCATTATTACACCTCATTCTTAAACCATTTTCTAGAATATATATTCTAATTCCTTAATAATTCATTCCTAACATTTTTTGTTGTGGTCACATTATCTTCAACAGTAAAAAAATTACACATACCACCATTCTAAATCACTTTGAACTTTCCCAAAATAAGTCAATTTGGTTAACAACCATAAATTTCACAATTAAAACATTAATCCATTGATAATACATCAGGAATACAATTCTTCTCTTCCATTATGTTATCTGAACATCTAATTTTTTCCTGAAAATTTATTTACTTTGTGTACATGTCTACACATGAAAAATATTTTCTTTTCATTAATTCATTCATTTGAGTGCTTCTTCACACATTCTCAACATATAAGAATCTTAATAATCATTAAAATATCATCACCATCACCTTAACTCCCTTAAAAATTTACCGACATCTTCTTCTATGAGTTTGAGGGATATTTATGTTTAATGTTCAAAATAATGATTCATGAAAACAGATTTTGAATAATCACAATATATTTACATGATTAATCATCTCATTTTTCTACACATAAGATATTTTTTCCTCACATTAAATGTTAACATTGTTCCTTCTAGTTCGATATATATTAACAAACCAAATAATTGATTGTTTGAGAAACAATAATCCCATGTAGAAACCACATATTCCTAAAAAATAATATAGGATTCCTAAACCGAGACACATTCATTTTCAACAATGGAGACTTATGTTTAACATTTTTCATCCATGATCTTCACTTTTTCAAATCCTTAATGATGGTTCGTAATGGAAATGTGAATAAACCAAAGAAAATCCATAATGAGTGACAATAATTGGGCTCAGTAAGTCACATTGGCATTTACTAGTTAACACTAATGTTAATCCTTACACGCTTTTTGGAGTTATTTCACCTAGGTACATTGGTCCCAGAACCGTGTCAAATTTTAGTACTAATACAGTTTTTTATTTCCCATAAAACCACATAATATATTCTTTAACGAAACAATATGATTCAATCCTATAGATATTATTATCCTTTGTGTTCTCACTAGAGTTTTATCATATTTTTTACAAAGATTAAATAAACCTTTTTGGTAATATCGACTATAATGAACTAGCAATTATGAAGATAAATATTAGATATTCTTAGATGAATATTCAATATATTATTTAATATAAACATGGTTACCGTATAGTTTTAGTGACTTTGGAGACTAGACAAAAAATATTATTCTTTTTTGAATGACATTGAACACATCCAAAAAAATATTTCTCCATTTACAACTAATCATAGATATACATTAGGGATAAATTTTTTTCATAACCTATGGAATGAAGAGATAATAAAGGGTGAGATGAGAAGCTCAGTAAAGATAAACATGATAGATATCAATCTATGACCATTGGAAAGAATAAGACAAGTATAATGGATCGAGGTCAAGTGGAAAAATTTTTAAAGATCATACCCAGTATATCATAGATCATAAACAAGATTCATGGAATAATGATTGGTAGTACATAAGACAAGAATAAAAAGAAATTAATGAACACTAACCATGGTTGTATAACTTTTTCCTAAGAATTTGTAAAAATATATGCATATAACATCGTGAAAATAATTAAACTGAAATAAGTTCAATCAAAAAATTAAGGACATGAAATCAGTCCCTTGCATAAACTTATAGACCTAAAACCAATACTATAGATAATATTGTGAACATGAACTTAGTTATATTCATAACCTTATTGAGATGTAAGCATATCCATAAATAAAATTATGAACATCAAATATGGTAACTTCATAACATTATGGATATGAAAAATGTTCAAAATATAATATTATGAACTTCAAAAAATGTCCATTGATATCCTAATGGAAATGTATGAAAGTAAACACATAACAGTATAGAGATTAAAGCAGATCCATGCATAATATTATGGACATTAAAGTAGATACATGAATAAAATTGTGGACATGTGAGAAGGTTTATGAATAACATTGGGAACAAGAAAGTTGTTCACATAGAACATAGTTAACTAATGACGTATCTGTATATATTGAATGCAATAAATGGATATAAAGTCCCCACTCGTCACATGAAAAAAATAAAATATTTGTTTTTTACTAGATCATAAGAAACTCATAATATCAAAACCCATGAAAAGAATTGGATTTCATTAAAACAACATCATATTATAACTGATAGAAATGAACTAGTTTTTATAAAAAATTCATCCTCTAAAAATTTCACAATCCATCAGAAAACCAAGAGTTATCATAAGCCTTTCATCTTGGTGTAACCTTTTTACGTAAAACAGGATTCATAAACATCCTTTCATTCAAAACATAATTAACTTAGAAATCTAATATTAATTTTTCTTCTCATCATCTCCCTAGAAAAGCATGAGTAATATAAAAAATTGTAATCCTAGATGGAAAATAATTTTCAAATTTAACATAAAAAATATATTGGGGAAAACCAATTCCATTATTAAATAATTTTTAATAAAATGAAAATTCATAAAACATTTTCAAAAAAAAATTTATTTATAATAACCTTAGAATATTATAATTTTCAATTGAAATATCATTTAAAACAATTTATAAATTCGAAATCATTTTGAGAAATTTTTTCCAATAAAATATTCTTTAAATAACATTAAAAAATATTTCTCTATAAAATTGGATTTTTCACATTGATAAAACCAAATGAAAATATTGTACATTTTGAAAACACATTTCATGGAAAATAAAATTGTAAAATTATAAAGGATTAAATAGAGATCATTTATAATTATTTTGAAAACATAAAAAAATTTCTTTAAAAAAACATTGAAAACTAAAAAATGAATCCACATATATTATGTGGTCATGGTGGTGGAAAATTCCATATATCTCATATGATTTTAAAAAACTCTATTTAAAATGTCAATAAAAATTCCAAAAAATTAGAAAATGATACGAAGATCACTTTATAACCAATATTCCTAAAATTAATGTATAGATAAAAGTGACTTTAAGAAATACTAAAAAATATTTAAATCGTTTTTTGTTTTTTTATAAAACATGAATATGGAAGAATGCGGGTTTTCAGCCAAAGAAGGAAATAAAGTAAACTTTTCATAACAACATATTTTTGATCTCATGAGTATATATTGAGAGAAAAAATAAATAAAAATTATATTCAAAATACATAGATAGAGGATAAGGATTTTTATGTTAATTCTAGAGAGTTAAATCATATGATTTCATCATTTTACGAATAATAATATATAAACCAGATAAATAAGGAGTTTTTTTCATTAAACCCTTACCACTATAGTAACTTTTAAAGCATAGACCACATGAAAGACATATTATAAAATGGATATGTAAATCCCCATAGTTTTCATCATAATAATCAAAAATAAAATGAAAGATAATTATATACACCACACAAAAGAAACATTTGGTGAATATGGCATGTATCTTGTATGTATAAAAACTAAGATTAAAATCCATTACCTTAAGTCTTGACTTACATAATAAAAGTTGAAACCGTCTTTATAATAGATATAAGGTTATTATAAATATAATAATGAAAAAATTTTATTTCTATAACCTGTATTATTTACTCATGACCTTTAATTACCCTTATATTAACAATTCAATGTTATTGTCACGTTTCGGGAGGTAACTTCATCCATTTTCATGTACTTTTTAATTTTTTATTTTCAGACTTATTAAATTGAAAATGGATCCATATTTTCTATAATTTCATGATATAATTATAATATATATTCATTATATATTTATATATAGTAATCCATTAATGTTAGAGTTAGAAAATTAATTTCTCTGTTCTGGGAGATGGTACATTGTATACACTAAGGAACTGTATGTCCATTTTTTCAATGAATGGAATAGAAGAAAAGTTTCTAATTGTTAAAATTTTTGTAAAAATTATAATTTAATATATATATCAAATTTTTTATAACATAATACATATTAACTTCCATTTAAACATAATTCAGAATGAATCACATTGCTTCATGCGACTGTGGTCTGTTGTACACACAAGCAACAATTGTGGATCCAACATATAATGGAAAGTAAAAAATGGTATATGTGATATTATTTATCCAAAAGACACATTATTTAATCAATATAATTTAAATTTTCAAAATTCATCATTATATCCAACTCTGAGTGGTGGTTGTGGAAAGTAAACTACATCGGTTCATGAGGCAATAGTTTGTTGTGCAAAATATTGGCAGATTTACATTCCATTTGATCTAAGTGGATATTGATAATGGTTATTCCATAAAAAATAACAACATCTAATTATATTCAATATATCAGTGTAATTTTATTCTCTGTTTTACAAAATAATCTATCGGTTTTAATGTAAAAATAAAATTAATGACATTTGTTAAGAAAATTAGTTACTCTATGACAAACCTACTTTTAATCTCCCCACAGGGGCCCTAGAGCTGGTCTTTTAGGTTAAAAATAACCTCCATAATTTTTATAAGGATGTAAGGGGGGAATTTTGAATTATTTAGTCATTAAAAATGTCATTATGGGTCTGAATAAGTTATAGGATGTAATGTCCTTGAATTAGCGGGGAACGAGGACCGTCTTTGAAATTACATAAAAATTCCACAAAAGTGTACAAATTTATATAGTATTTACCATTAAAAAAGAATGAAAATAACAATATATTTTAAATTGGGAATTATATTTTTAATATATGTCCATAAAATAGGATTTCATTTTTTATGGGGTTGTTTTTATGCCTTACTGTTTTTGTTTAAACCACAGTAATTCAATTATTACCATTACCACATTAAATAAATTTTAATTTTTTCACAATTAAAAAGTTTGAAAAATTATGTTAAACTAATTATATTCTATAAATTATTATTATTAAAAATATTTAATCAATTTTACCAAATAATATTCAAATAGGTAACATAATTAAATTTAAAACAAAACTTTCGATGCACTCAAAATATTGGTTTTTGAGAAGTATATTTTTCAAGAATAAGATGATTTTATATTAATTCTATGTCTAATAAGAATTATTTTAAGAATATCAATTGAAATTTATGGAAATTTAATATATAAACATAATTTAAAATATTACTAATTAGATATTATTGTTTTATCAAATCAATGAAACATTATGCATTTTAAACTAAATTCATTGAAACACAATTTCAAAAACAAAAATAAACTACTACTAAAATACAATATAAAAATCACTAAATAGTAATTAATATGATTTAATATAAATAAATAATACATATTTTATATTATAAATTATTTGGATAATTAAATTAATTAATTTAGTTAAAATAAAGTATAATTTTTTAAAATTATGAATTTTTCGATATTCATTGAAAATTTTTTTTACAAAAAATCAAAAAATTCCCCATAAAATAAATTTGATATGAGGATTTAAGAAGTTTATATAATTTCAAAAAATTAATTTTTTTAAATCTCTATATATTAATTATACTATTTTTTCATATAAATCAATGAAAATATTTTTTTAAAATAACATTGGTGAAAAAAAATATTTTAGTAATAATTGATAGAATATTTACAATGAATTTATAAGTAAATTCATATTGATCTGGGAACCTATATATATAATTCATAATGTATTTAATATTTTTCATACCCACCAATTTAACAGCTATGTTAATGGTAACATTTTAAAAATTATTATTTCATAGTTTGTAGATGCTCAGTTTTTCCTGTAATGCATGCTATAGAAAAAACACTTTGTTGTAGTTAATACATACTAAACATGGTGTTGAATAAAATTAATGTTATCAAACAAATAAAATTATTTTGCAAAACTATTCCTAAAATATTGGGTTCTAATATACTCATAGGAAAAATTCCCATTATGAGTTCCTTTGATATAGTCCCCTAAGGTTTAGGAGTTAGCTGAACACTCAGGCATAAATGGAATTACTAGGGGTTGTTTCTCATATCATACATATAGTTAGACACATATATTAGGAAGAGTGTCTTTATAAAATAAAAGGATGATGCTAGTCATTGACTAGGTAAGCCTACAATGACACCACCATATATTGGACAGATTTTGGGAAATTATTTAGGGAACAGCATTGCCTGATGACCATGGGTATTATGTTACAAAAAATAATGAAAATAATGATTGTATTAGCTATATATCCTGAAAAATAGTTTAGTTTAGATGAATTTTCAAAAAAACTATTTTAATCTTGTTTTCAGAAAATGGGGAGAACATTGCCACATTTGTACCCGTATTTCAAAAAAATTATATTCATAATTTATCTAGGTCTTAAAACAAGACTAATTTATATGTTTTAAAAAACTGAACTAATTTAGCCATAATATTAAATTTTTCTAATTCAAATATTATCAAAAATTACACAAATTTTTAATATATTAAATATTTAAAAATACAAAATTTTTTAATTTAGTAAATATTTAAAAAGTCACTAATTTTTAATTTAGAAAACTTTTAATACATCACTACCTTTTTTAGATTCTAAAAAGTGGATACTTTAAATTATAAATGTCTTTTAAATGTGGAAAATCCATATAAAAAATTGAAAGTTAATTTATGTTAATATATTTATAATATTAATAAAAAACATTAAAAATAAATTCTACTCATATAAAAATAACAAACAAAAACACACACACACTCTAACATGCATATAGTTTCATACATACAAACACATATACTCCCCAGTAAAAACATACTTACAATTAATTAGTAATGAATAAATAAACGATAAATAGTAATAATTTATGAATTTTGGGAATAAATATGTAATTATATTTGAAATGATTTATAATATATTTCTACATATATATTTATAATTATTTTAATATATATATATATATATATTCGTATTTAAATATATTTGTGTTATATTAAATATATATTCATATACTCATTTATTAATTTATAAATATACTAATATAGAAATATTAAAATTTATAAGTATACACACAGACACATGTATATAAAAAAAAATATAAATTATATATATATATATAAAGACACACAATATATATATATATGAATTTATAAATGTAACTATAATAATTTTATACATATATAACTAATGATTATATATATAAGAATATAATTTATATTTACATATTAATTTTAATTTATATACAAATATGTTTGCATATATATAAAGATAGAGTAATTCTATTGTAAAAGATAAAATGAATATATACAATGAGGCCTGGTTACATAGTTCGAAACCATGGGATTCCTATTCAAATTACCATGACTGTTGAATTTTATTAGATAATAATGTGTAGGTTCACATGAGGTTAGTTTGGCAGTGAGTTCCCATAGACACACCCATACATATGTACATATATACAAACATACATACATAATGCCAGCACAGACATATTATAGTAAATATTAATATAAAAACTTATAAGTATATATATATGTATTAATAATATTAAACACAAAAAAAAATTATATAGAAAAAAAATTATTAACATATAATTAATATACATATAAATATACAAACATAAATTTAAGAACATAATTATAATAAATTATTTTTAATTAAATAAAAAAACATTATTAGTATATATATTTATAAATATAAATTTTTATATGTATAAATTGAGCTATATACATTTAAGATCACTTTTAAATTAGTATATTTCTATAAATTTATTGTTTATATTAATCTATAATATATAGATATATATATATATTATTTTTATATTTGTAGTGCCCATTACACAAAGGACAAAGGGATTAAAACTGCTCATGGACTTCACCTCATGATGTGGATATGAATTCCCCCCACTCAAACTATGCCACTCTGTTGTGGGCAGTATATGTTTTATTTATGTAACATATGATAACATATATATAATTTTTTAAAAATATATATAATAATATATAGAATATTTTATAAAAACATTTCTTAATTATAATATGAAACAACTGTATTTTAAATTATATATAAATAATAACATATATTAACACATATATATGTATCACATAATAACATATATGTTAATATACATTAAAAAATATATTAACATATATATTATTATATAACATAGTTAATCATTATGCTAAATAATATATAAATATATATATGAAATTTTAAAATTATTATTACACTAATATAATATATATATATATATCTATCTATGAGTTTGTATATATATATATATAATTATATATTTATATTTAAAAATTTATTTATTTCTATTTATATATAAAAATATTTCATGTGTATGCATATTGTCTAACATATGAAATAAACATTAAAAATCACTCATTGGGTTTGTTCAATCCCTTATTCACTACACAACAGTCTCATGATCAATTCTAACGACCTAGGTATTTGATTTGCGAGTGGGAGGAGAGTTTATGTCATCTAGATGATGTGGGTGTCATTATTTAGTTGTAGGGTTTGAGTTCACAAATGATATCAACTGAAACTTCTATAAAAATTTAAAAATATATATATAAAATGTCACGAAACACCCCAAAGGGGCCCATGTGACTCTGCAAACTAGCATCCAATAGGCTTGTGGCTGGTGAATAGGGAAATGTAGGCACTTCACTAACATGGGATGACTTACCCGAATTATATTTACCCAAGAACATATCTTTTTTTAAGGCAATTCCTTGGTCAAAACCAAGACAAAATTTATTAAAAACAAGAAGGGAAACTATATGAGTCAGAAAGAGGAAATCATATTACAATCTTTTTCAAAGAGAGGGAGAAGATCAACCGGAAATTCATCCTTCCACGTAACAGCCTGGTTGATTCCCTTTATGGAAATACCATTAGCCACCATGTTTTCTTCCTGATAGGCATGGGGGACAATGTATCTAAGCTCCATAAGGGAGTTAATACAAATCATCCAACGCACTGTAAGAGTCCATGCAAGGTGAACCACAACATTCCAAATATCATGGAAAATGGTGGTGGAGTCACTCCTGATCCAAATGTTGTTCTATTATTTTATATTAAAAAATTTTATAGTGTGAAATAAAATCCGACATCTCATCATCTAGGGAAGAGGCAATCCCTCAACTGCCAAAGAAAAAACCCTGGAAACGCCCAAGAGAGCCCCTGAAAGTGGCCCCACATCCCGTAGGACCTAGATTTCCTTTGGTAGCACCATCAAAAATTAATTTTGATCCATCCAAAAATTGTGGCTTTCCCAAACACCTCAAATGGGAGCTTTGACTGGTTGTAGACGCCTTGGATTCTTCGTCGTCGAAGGATCACAATTTCACCAACCGAGTTATCACAATGGGCCTTCTGAACCATTGAGGAATCCCTAATTGCAATAAGTATTCTCATTCGGCCTTCATTTAGGTTGAATGAGTACTTGTTGTGAATAATGGAGTTTCTATCATACCAGATAATGTGGAGGATCTCAGCAACGATAGATAAGAATATATTTTATATTTTTTGCGCAGAGTCAATATCAACACAATGTTTTAGCTAAGTTCAAATTGAGCCAATGAGTAACTATCTTCTGTCAAAAATTTCAGTAATATAACTTCAAAGATGAGAGGTCGTAGAAAAAGACAAAAATAAATGATCGGTGTCCTCTCTATGTTGATGATAGGTGTGGAATTTAGAGGGAAGATGGACAGTAAAGGACTGGATACAAACCTCGTTAGGTATACGTTTATGAAAAATATGACAAACAATATTAAGTCTTGAGGGATGAATCCCGGGTTTATCAAAAAACTTCAACCAAGAAAAATTATATTTAGAGAAAGTGAAATAATGGTCGTAGAAAATTTTAGAGTCAAGAATACCATTGTGTGAAGGATCCCATATAATAAATTCATCATCATTAAAGAATTTATACTAATCAACAACATTCTTGATGTAATTAGGGATATCTAAGTTATTTGATGCCAATCCCACCTCTCTCAAGAGGTTTGCATTAGGTAGACCAGGGGATGGTAACAAGATTCCTTTCAAGGATACTACCGGTCCAAATGAAGTTTCTAACATATGTATTGATTTTATTAAGGAGAATAATAGGCCACCTTTAGATCATCAGCAAGTAAACCATTTTGGAGATAATGGTAGATTTCACAAGGAAGATCCTGCCATCCATGGAGAGATATTTTCCTTTACAGGAAGAAATTTGATTAATGACTTGATCGGTAACGTCATGGAAGTACATGGATTTAGGCCTGCCCCAAAATATGGGAACTCCTAATTAGGTAAAAGGAAAGGATCCTTTATTAATTACAAGACTCTCTATAATGTATGTTTTTCTAGAAGTGGGGAATATTTTCCAAAATTAGACAAACGATTGTTCCAACTAATGGATTTACCTGAGATCTCTTCATAGTGAGATAAGGCAGTTTTGAGGTTAAGGATATTGTTTTTTCCCCCATTAAGGAACAGAATGATGTTAATAGCATAAAGAAGATGGGATGGATCATTGAGGTTTCGAGCTGCCTAAATAGGTTTGATTATTTTTATAATCACGATAAGTGACGAGTCTTCTAATATAAACCTATATAATAGAAAAAATAATAGCAGAGATGGTATCACCTTTTCTACTCCCATCGATCATTTAAAATTAACCTGGGAGATCCATTGATAAGGATGGAGATAGAGGATGAGTTGAAGAGGGAGTTAATCTTACTAATAAAGACCTCATTGAACCCAAAAATATGAAAATCTTTGAAACTGAAGCCCCAGTCTATTTTATCAAATGCTTTCCTAATGAAAAGTTTAACAGTGATGTTGCCTCCTCTAGAAGCTTTATTAAGAGATTTGGTACATTCTGAGGCAAGGAAAATACAGTCTTGTATTGACATACCCTTGATGAACCCAAATTGGTTCTAAGAGATGATTTTGCTACATATATAAGAAAGCCTATTGGAGAGGAGCTTTATAATGTTTTCTTAGATGGAGTTGATGAGGACAATAGGAAGGAATAAATGAATTTCTGAGGCATTGGCCACCTTGGGGATTGAGGTGAGAAACTGAGAATTGAGACCATCATTTAGGACACTATCAGAGAAAAAATATTTAACAAGATTACAAAAATCCTTATGAACAACCTCCTAGTGGTGCTGAAAGAAACCATTGTTGAATCCATCTGGTACCAGAGCACTGTTAGGTTTGAGGCTAAAGATAGTAGTTTTTATTTCATGGTCCATTAGAGTGCTAAAGATAAAGAGCTTGTCGTCCTCATTGACCAAAGTTGTATTGATCATAGGAAGGATATCCTTATTGATACATTACACATTGACGATTGTTTCAAAATAAGAGACCACATGATTTGCAATGGATGATTCTGAGTCATAGAGGGTGTCATTGTCATTAACAAAGGAAAATGGACAATGGACTTTCCTAACCCTTTGCAGGGAATTTTAGAATTTGGTGTTACGATCACCATCAGAGATCCATTTATTTTTGATAACTTGTTTTCTAATGTTTTCCTTGTAAACCAGAAGATAATTGAGTTTCATAGAGATGTTAATCTCATTTTGAGGGTCAAAGGAGAAATCATAATAAGTAACATTATTTTGAATTTGATTGAGCTCATTCTCAAGGGGGAATATTTCCTTGTCAATTTGTTTTAATTTATCCCTACACCAACCCTTGAGGAAAATTTTGAAATGATTGAGCATAGAAATACTGGAAAAATCATCTGAATGGTGATTCATAGAATCCCAAGAGTGTTGGATAAGATGAGGGAAATCCAAGTCCTCATACTATGAATTATTAAATTTGAAAGGAATACTGTACTTGACACTTTTAGAATGAATGCTAACAAGAATAGGATGATGTTCAAAGTTTAGCTTGTGTAAGGTGATGCTAGAGATGGTGTCCCAAGCATATAGAGTCAGGATATTCACTAGATCCCTATCACGTTTTCTAGAAACAACTCTATTTTAATGTCTTCTGTACAAAGTGAATTTTTCACCAGTAATATTGATTTCAACCAGGTTTCAATCCTCTATCAAGGATCTAAATTCTTTGGAAGAAATGGGGGAGTGAGAAGGACCATGTTTCGTACTGGGATAAAGAATAGCATTAAAGTATCCATTCACCAACCAAGGATCTTGAATGTAACTAGATAAATGAAAGAGATCATGCCAAAGAGGCCTATGATCATGGTATCTATTCTTGTCATAAACTAGAGTGCAATAAATATGTAAGATATCAAGTTTAAAGACACAAGTGAGCATATGATTTGAGAAATTGTAAACATTAAAATGTTTCAATGAAGTGTGATAAAATATCCAATGATATTCTACCTCACTACTATTATTTAAATCACAACGAAAATTATAACTAGAGGTAGAAAATTGCGTGAATTTTGTAGAAAATTTATCTTTTGGTTCAGTAAGAGAAATAAATTTTGGTTTATGCATCAAAATAGTTCTTTTAAGAACACAAATAGTGTTAGAGTTTGATATACTTAGAGATTTCTAAAAAATAACATCCATTAAGATCTATACTTGGAGGGGAGCCCCTTTTTTCTTCTTATAACCACTCGAGAATTTGTACATCTTTGATCTTCTAATATTTGAATAAGAGGATGGAGTAGTATTCATATCATATTTGCTTAATGGAGAATACGAAAATATGTTAGCAGCACCGGAGTTAACAATTTCCTTTATTCTATTAGGTGATTTCAGATGCTTATTATTGGACATATAACCCCCATCTGAATCATGTGTTAGACTTAGTTTATGAGGAAAAGTATATAGAAGAGGGTTATCTGGTTTGCCTATTGTCCCAACAGACTCTAGGGATGGATCCATATCATTTTGAAAATCTAACTTTGCTTTCAGAAGTGGCATCTGAGAGTCAGTTCATAAATCATTAACATTATCATTGCATACATCTGTATTATGATCAAGATTTGGAAATGGATCGATAGAAGAGATCATACCCTGAGAGTGATCATGGACATCTCAAGTACTAAGATCTTCTTCCAGATAAACCGGTTTCCCCGGATCATATTTCTACAGGAGATCTTGGTAAATCCCATTCCTCCCATGCATCTGACGTCCATCTTTCTCAGTGACCAACGAATTCGAGACATCTATCAATGGAATTTCTGAGGATGGTCGAAGACATCAAGAACCATCTATTCAATATCTTCTAGAATGGAAATATCAATTTCATTGTCTTTCATATCCTCAACCTGCTCTGCCCATGTGATGCCCGATCTCTCACCCAGAAATTTAGCACTCTTTTCCCACACTTCCAATAGTTTTTTGGGAGGATCGGGAATGGGAGGTGTTGTGGACTTGTTTTTCTTCTTGCGCTTAACCTCTGTCCATCCATCATTAGTTGGATGAACAACCTGGCTTTGAAAAACCATACAATTAAGTAGGGAGTGACGTACGATATTTTAGAACTCACATTAAAGAGGAATTGTCTCACATTCAACTCTGGTCCCAGTTTTGAAATCGTTCGCTTTGATGGTGATGACCTCCAAGAGTTTGGAAGATATTTACAGTTCAACCATAACCCTCTCATAGAGACCAATATCAGAATTCAATGTACATTGATCAATTTTAATTGGCGTACCTATGTAATAGGAAATGTTGTTGAGAATTTTAGGATTCCAAAAGTACTAGATGAGCCCGTGTAAATGCACCCAGATCTTCCCCATGGAATTTCTTCATTTATTAGGGTTAAAGGCATAGTCCCAATCAAAGATATGAATAAATCAAGGATTTAATTGCAGGTTACCTAACTTCCATACCCAATCGAGTTCGTCTTGAGACATCAGCAGCATTTGGAAATATCGCTTCCTAATTGGAACCAGCTTCCAGTCAGAAAATCCCCATTTGTGATCTATCCATTTTTTCTGCTCTGGAGTTGACCAAGGAATGTTTCCTTTATGATATGAGATACATACCATTATTGAATATTTTAATAGTTGCAACCATTGTTGGAGGTCATCGAGATCATCTTCCACTACAAATTTACCATCTTCCAATTTTTTTCAAACAGGATATCGCGTTGCAGAAGCAGTAGATAGATCTTCTCCTATAAGCACTTCGAGAAAGGAAATCCCAATCGGCCTTTCCACTGGGAGAACCTCATTCTTTTGAGATTTCATTTTGAAATCCACAGCTGCGTTCTCTCAATTAGGATTGAATCCTTCTATTAGAGAAGATCAATATAAAACCAGAGGTCACCAATGTGATTGAAATGTGAGGGAACCCTAGATTTTGCAGAGGAACCCCAGAGAGTGTCCCTTCGAATGGTAATTTTTTTCATAATCCCATGAGTAGCTATCACCAAGTACATATCTCAAGACATAGATAATGCTAAAATTTAAAAACAACTAAACAACCATGCATGCATAATTTTGAATCATAAAATCCAAGTACAAGAGGAATTAAAAGAAATTAAATAGCACCAAATACAATCCCACCACAAAGAGTCTAAAAACAAGTCCATCTTGAAGGTGTAGATAAGGAATTATTTCAAGATACCGCTCGAACACACCTCATTCTATCTGGTCTCACTAAGAACTGTGTAATCCTGTTCTATCTAGGACTATGTCCTAAGGTAATGTGTATACACAAGACATGACACATGCAAGAAAATCCCATGCATGGGTAAGTATAATAATACCCAGTAAGGAACCATGAAACCACAATTCATTCAATAAAAGAATACAATTAGCTACACATAGGTATATGTCCACATAACATATAATAACAGTATCCAGATATTCTCAACGAAGACCCACATTCTAGAGGTAATTTCCCACCCATAATGTTGTCCTAGGAACTCAACTCTACGATTCCATGATTCAATCATATGGGAGAACACACTTCACAAGTATAATATCACTAATAATGTTTGAATGATAGGTAATAAACATCATGTCTCACAAAAGGAAGTACATGATGAAAGTCCAAAGAGATGTTATAAAAAGATTAGGACTACTCCCAAGCCCAAGGTATATACCAAAAAAACAATCTGGGTTAACCTGTATTGTATAGGATTTACACCCGTGTAGTGTCAAAACTAAAAATATCATGAACTCCACATAGGACGTGAATATTAATAGAGGAAATCAATTTTGGCCTCACAAAAGGTTTCTATGAATTATATCCATGAAGTCCTAATGAATGGATCAATATGGTTTCAATTGGAGGATATTCCATATTAACCTTAAGGAATGAATTTGGCGAACACACCAAAATGAAATTGTTCTATGATAATGAGAAAATGAATTTCAATCCATCCTTAAGGGATTACATGGAGTGTAGTAGGATTATACACAATTCCAATCAGAACTGGGTCCTACTCTTGTAAATGTTATGTTCTTATGTACATGTTAATGTACTTAGTGTGATGCTTCATGTGTACTTGTACCCATGTCTGGATAAATGGTTTAGTTTGTGTATACCATGTATGGTCATGTCCTTATGGGAATATAAAACGTTCTCGTGCCAATGTACTCCATAAAATGTCTATATAGAGTCCAAGTAACATTATTGAGATGACTAAATGGTACAACACACCATGTTACACTATCACAGAATGTGTGATTATTATATTCTTACTGAAACAACAGACGATTCTGAGAGTGTCCCATACTGTGTGTCACTCCGAAATACATTTCATGTATTTAGAATTATCCGAAATATAATATCTTGATATGTTTTAAGTTCCTTCACATCCAAACATAAATTCATTCACGTTCCACATCAGGAAACCGAAGATCCATGTCAGATAAGACATTACATTGACGAATAGTAAGATCTCGCCATTAAATCTATTTAGGAAACACTGTCAAATTTAGTTCTTTATTCCATGCTGAAGAAAATGAAATTTTCTATCCAAAACATTATGATTCATCACTTTATACATCATTGCACCACCATCATGTTGTACTGATCCTAGATCTATATAATCGAATACTGGTGCCAATAACCGAGTGTGAAATGATCGATTTTTCAGGGTATGTCAAACCATGAACCATATGATTAATTTCTTTGATTAGAAAAGAATATAGGATGAAAAGAAAAAGAATAATAATGAGGATTGTAACTTAGATGATGTTCATGTTGACCTCAATTAGTTTTTGTGAGAATGAATAATTAAGAGATACAGTTTAATCAGAAATGAATATTCTCTAAATAAATCACCTTAATTGTTCCCAACATGAAAATAAATGATCCATGGATCAATATTTTGGTTTATTGAACCATGTAAATTGTAGAAATTATTAAAGTTTAAATAATCCAAATGCAATAATTTCAATCCTTGTTTGATATATCAATTTTTAAGAGTAGATTTTCAACATGATCATTGGAATGATCCATTGATTTCATCTTGCACTGGTCATTGATCCTTGATCTAATCTTCCTTAATCAACAGAATATTCTTTTATAGTCTTTAATGTCTCTCCAATGATTTTCATGGTTATGTGGAAAACTCTTCAAAATTACCATAAGTGTGTATTTAATAAATATATTAGGTCACTGCATCAAGAGTTAATAAAATAATTTTATAAAATAATTTTATTCATTTTATGCTGGTGAAATCTTTTCCACAAATGCCCAGCAACATACAGGGTTAGGTCCACCCTATGGAAACCCATATTTTTGAACACAACAGTGCCATAAGATTTTTGTTTTAGGACATGTTTTTTTTCTTCTCTTTTTTAAGAAAATAATACTTCTGTGCAATTTGATATATTCAATATATTTCAAACATCTGTTCTGGGCACACTGGGAATCAGAATCACAATTCTTCTTAATAGTTGGTCTAAAAAATAATCCATATAATATCCTAAAATAATTAAATGAAAATATAAGTCAAAATATTTTCACCATGATCTATCATTTCATAAAAATATAAAAAACCGACTATAGAGTAAGATGTTTCTTCCAACCATTAATATGAGCCTCCTTCTCCTATGTGCTTTTTTGAAGATTCCTATACATTCACTAGACAGAAAACAAAGGAATTATTCTCTTTTGTAGGATCATGTCCATCTCATCTAAAATCTATATTGGGTACTCAGAAAATATAGGTCCATCATTGATTTACAACTCCCCCAATTGATGATGTGTGATGGTTCATGCACACACCTACTTATATATGACATATAGAATATTTCGGTCACCCGATTTAACTATAGTGGTAGAGCTAAGTGATATTATACCACACCAAGTCTATTTAGTATATAGAATGGGATAATGAATCTTGGATATAGCGATCCACCCAATCCAATTCTCTCTAATTCAAATCAATGTGAACCTGTTACGTACACATGGTGTCCCTCCTCAAAATCCAAAGGCATCCATCATAAGCGTGAATAAGACTTAAGATGTCGCCTTTCATCCCTCAAACACACATGGATGAATTGAACATTATATGTAGTTGTTGACACTAGATCTGGGACAAGGAGTGTAAAATTTACAATATCATAGAAAAAATGTGGTAACCTTTATCATAAGAAACACAATTCTTATAATAGTGACAAACTGACTGTGGCATGGTATTTATTTTTGTACACAAACTTCTCCAGTGATAGGTGATCCTCTCAACTAAGGCCAATTTACATCATGAAAGCTTGAAACATGTCCTCTATAACCTGAATGGTTTTCTCACTTTGTCTATCATTTGTGGGTGAGATGATTTTCCCATGTATGACTGAGTACAAAAAGTCTATTGTAAAACCATCAATAACTGAGATGTTAAGAGATAATCCCACTCATAAATGATCATCGTTGGAACTCTATGAATTTGGAATATATCTAGTATATAATGGTGTCCTTTTCTGTCTGTTGAACTCTATTATTGAATAGCTAATATGTCGGTTGACATGGAAATTCGATATATGATCACCTAGATAGAATCATGCCCCCCTGGACATAGTTGGTATGAATGTCAATATTTCTATATCTATCCAAACACACATAAACAGAAGATCCTAAAGATTTCAGATAATCCCACTTGAAAATGGTGTCCAACATATAGTTATTGACATGTAAGGAATCGAGAGAGAAACTCTAAAACACACATCTTTCTCCTTAGTAATAAAATGGATTTCGATGGTCTTGGAACATCTTTTCTACAACATTATAAAATTCCAAATGATATATCTGATACTTAGTCAGAATATCCTCCCAAAAAATAATTGGTTTCATCATGAGGAATCTAAAAATAAATATATTCTACCCAACATCAAAAAATACTTCAGGATAATATCCAATTTATATTTGAGTACAAAGTGTCTTAGAGTAGGTATTCACATGTTGTTACTCGCTGACTCGCTACAGGAGAAAAGGGGTGAAAACCATCGACTGTATGTAACATTATCTATCATTATCCATAAAGTATACCATAAATTAGTCAAACTTATTTAAATAATTATCTAGAAACTGTGATGAGGACCTCATGCTAAGAGTATCTACTACCATCATCCCATTCATGGGAGTATAGAAAATATTAAATTCCTAATACTAGAGGAAATATAGCCATAACATTGTCTAAAGATAAGGTGCTTAAGAGAGAATATATTTTTAATACTCTTGTGATCATAATAGATGATAAATCTCAAACCCATTAGGTCGTGCTTCCTCATCATTAGTTAGAGGACTACCTCTACTAACTCATGATTGTGGGTTGTGTAGTTCTACTCATGTGGACTCAGAAAATGTAAACCATAAGAAATCTATATGGAATCGACCATAAAAATTACATAATCTAGTTAATTAAACTATAATAAACATGTGAAATTCCCAAATATCTTTCCATTTTATATTTTTGTATAGTTACTTCTTCAAACATACATGATAAAACAAAAGCATACAAGATGATACTACTAAAATTGTATCTATTACTTCCATAATAAATTTTTAATAAAACATGAATTATTCTCAATAATAATATTTTATTCTTATTTTATCTTAGCCACCCTTAAACCCTGTGAAAAAAAATTTTAAAGCATTTTATGAGAACAAAAATGTTAAAAGGGATAAAAAATGATGGAAATAAATTTTTTCGCATGAACACTTCTAAACATATGAAATCATTTACACATAATAAACTTATCACCCATAATGTATCAAATTCATACTTTATGAAAAATGAGATTTTCATAAAATATAGAAATCCAAAATAAAATCATATAGGTATCTTGGGGAATTATAAAATTAATATTGTAATACTCATTGCTACTGCATGATTTGTAACCCTTACAACTACCCTATAATGTAACACTCATGACTACCTTATAGTGTAACCATCATAGTTACACTTTTAATAACCCTTTTGGGAAACATACAACATAATCATACCTAATGAATTGGATGGAGATATAGGTCTCATACATGAACATAAACAAGACCCATGAATCAAAAAATAATCATAATACATGAATACATTCATTATAAATTAATTATTTGAGAAAATAACGTATTACAAATGATTACAACTCACATAAAAAAGAACTCATTTTCTTTAAATATAAAAATGTAATATTTTAAAAAATACATAAAAACATTAAATCTCAATGAAATATGGAAAATTTTATCATGTATTATATTTATAAAAACATATCATTTTAATTTTTTAAATATTTAAATTAAAAGAGTATTTTTAAAGAGAAGTCCCTTACCTCTATTTTGTATCAAATAATCATGTTCAAACTACTAGTATGATTGTTTAAATAGTGTTATCGATACATTATAGAATCATTTTAATATTTATATTTCCCTATAGGATCTTATTAGAACATAATTCCACCCATTTTTAATAATATATTGTCAATTTTATTTTTTTGGGATCATTTATTTCTTGTTTTCCACAGTTGGTTCGTTATGGATTTTATTATCAAATGGAAGAAAAACTACATAAGTGGCAATAAATTTTATTTATATGTTTCTAGAATTTTAAATTATAGAATATATCATTTTTATGAGGATGAATCATTAGATAAAAAATTAATTAAAATAATTTGGTTTTTTTTTCAGTTCTTCGGTCCATCAAAAACATATATCATTTTATTGAATATTAGTTTTATATAATGTTTCCAAAATCACATAATGTATAATATTTATAATAATATACTATTTTTCCTTAATAATGGTTTTATGACCTTCATTTTTTGTGGAAATAAAAAATGAAAACACGTTTTCCATGATGACAGTAAATTGACACATTACAGATGGTGTTTTCATTTTTTAAAAATAAATGGTTGGGGAGATGGAATTTGATTTAGATTTTTCCCATAAACATGCAAATATTACAGTATATATATGTTAATGGAGTTTTAATGAAACTAGGATAATGTTGGTTGAAGAGATAGTATAAAAATAAAATAAATTAAAAGGAAAATAAAATTAAAAGAATGAGTATTTTACCTCTTGAATCGTCATCCTTGATAACATTCTTAAGGCACTTGGATTAGAACTTTAGGTGAATCAAATAGGTATTTTTTTTGGGTAATAGTATTTGGAAAATTATTTGGTCTAAATTAAACAAGCTACAAGTCTTTGAGCTGTGAGGTGAAGAGGTGGTGAGGGTGGTATTTATAGTGGAGGATAGCGGAATTTTCTCATTATTTTGTTCATTATTTTATTTCCTTTGAACAAGACTATGACTAGTTAGAGAATTATCACTAAATATATTAAAATAATGAATTTGAGTGAGATATTATAGGCTTACATAATCCACAAATCATCAACGAATCAATAATTCATGTATTTATCTTATATAGTAATTTACTGTATTTCACACTTCACTAAAAATTCATGTGTTTGATAAAAATAAAAAAAACATACCTTCAACCGTTCTCAATAACTAGAATTCAAAACCAAACTCCATTTTATGTATATAATTTTAATTATAAGAATCTTAATTTCTAATTAAAATAAAAATTTATTCAAAAAATACCAATTTTAAAATTCCAACTTATTTTAAAATTGTTTCAAAAATTAAATAAGTTGTTATAAAACTATATTCTAATCATAATAAAATTGAATAATATTTTATTAATATAATTAATAAAAATAGTTTTTTAAATCATTAAATTAGATATAAAATTATAAATAAACATTTTTTGACAAAAATTATAACACTTAATTTATCACATTCAATTATTTTTACTTATTACATGGTACTAATATATCATATTTTCAATTCTAAGATACACAAATTTTATTTTTACTCTCATATGTTCAGTTCTATTCTACTAGTATAGATTTTTTATATTCTATGAATTTTACATATTTTTTATACTATTATAATGAATTTAAATATTTAATTACAATATAAAAAAAGTTATATTATAACTACCAAGGTCGTTATATTCTTCCCCCTTAAGGAAATTAGGTCCTTGTAATTTTCATCCACTTATTAAACAAGTGAGGATATCAATCCCTCATAGAATTTTTATACTCCCATATTTCATATTCAACCATGTAGACTGTTCACAAAACCATAACCAGGTGAATTACCTTGTTCTGCAATACGATATCTCTATGATCAAAAATTTTAATATGTTTCTATTTATAATAAATGTTCTCTTCATACTGATATACTTTTGGGATAAAGTGGGAGATTGATATAGAACATACTTTATCAACATTAAAACATGAAAAACATTGTGTATCTAAGATAAAATCATAGAAAACGCTACTTGATTAGGAACTTATTGAAATCTCTTTGGGAGTTCAAAAGGTCCAATGAACCATGGAATTATTATTACATTCTTATAAAAATGCATAACACTTTTCCAAATAGATATTGTATGTAAATAATGATCACCTACCTCAAATGAATGTTATTTCCTTCTATTATCTACAGATCTTTTCAACCTACTCTAAGTTGTCCTCATGTGTTTCTAGATCATCTTAAATTTCTCATCAACTTCTTATACTAATTACTCTACAATAATTTTTCTTTCCCCTATATCAATCCAAAAATTCTAGTGTCTAACACCGCTACCCATATAATTCCTCAAAAATAACCATTTGTATACAATAATGAAAACAATTTTTATAACAAAAATAAACTAAATAATGATGTTAATCCCATCTTCCTTGGTAATCATTGAACAATCTCAAATAGTATCCTCAAATCTCTGAATTTCTCATTCATTTTTTCCATTAGATTGACATTTAAAGGTTATTTGGAAATTTAATCGTGTTCCCATTGACTTTTAAAGGAATTTCCAAAATTTAGATGTGAACCTGCAATCATAGTCATATTCAATGGTGAAAGAATCTATGTGTAACATATCTATCTGTTTGATGCATAATAAATAATGCTGATCTAATGGAATATTATCATTAATTGGAAGAAAATATAAGTGTTTAGTCAATAGGTCAATAATAGCCAAAATAACATTATTATGTTAAGATATCATTATTAGTCCCACCATGAATTATGTACAGATATTGTACCGTTTCCACTAGGGAATAGAATGTCACTGAATCATCACCATTGGTAGGTATCTCTCTTCATTAACATGATGAAATGTCAAACATTTCATTGTTAAATTATAAAAATATATTTTCATTCAATCTAATAGTTAATACTCCCTAAGGTTCCTATAATTTATAGTGATTCTGGGATAAACTAAAAATAATAAACTATGAACTTCATAGAATAATTTTCCCTTCAGTAGGGAATCACAAGGAACCTGAAAACTTTTCACAAATCTCAAAACACAAACAATATCAATGAAATATTCTAGCACCGTAACACTTTGAATCAATTCTAAATTTTTCTACAACTCGAGGTCTTCCTTCCACACTTTCTTAATTATATATGAGAGGGATGACTGCCCTGAAAACTGAATCAAAATAAAGGATTTTTTCTAAACCAACAACATCTAATCCAAAATTCATAAAATCATTTATCAAGGGTCATGTTCTAAATATAACATGGTAATTATAGAAAGATTTTTTTGAGTCAATTCATCTGAAATATTATTTTATTTTCTATGATAGTAAATGATCATGAAAACACTATTCATTATTATTCCAAGACATCTTCTCTACCACATGTTGAATTCCTCTTGAGTGAATATATACTTAAAATTTTTATGGTAATTATATATATCTCATTTGGATATATATAAATGATGTCTCTAAATTTTTAAAGATAAATTTACAGCTTGTGATTACATATCATGGGTGGGATAATTTAACTCATGTGGTTTTAGTTTTCTTAATGTATAAGAAATTAAATGATCATTTTGCATCAGAACACAACCAAGTCTCTTCAATGAATAATCAGTATAGATTAAAAAATCACCATTTCTAGAAGGAAAGTCCCAAAATATAGAATTAATAAATCTTATTTTCAGTTCTTGAAAAAAATCAGATTCTTCTATCCAAATAAAATTAACCCATTTTAATTTTATCTTAGTTGGAAAGATAGATAATCGTGATGAGTTTTCAGCAAATTGCCAGTATAGCCTGTTAATCCTAGAAAAAAAATTATAAGAAAAATTTATTGGCATTTTACATTCACCTGCCACATTTGTTTTGGAATCATCAATTGTTATGTTGTCCTTTTTTAAAATGTTTCCATGAAAATAAATATGTTCCAACAAAAAGTAAAATTTGAAAAAAATTCCATATTAATTTTTTTCGATGCAGGTTTTCAGAAAAAACGTTAAATTTTTTTCATGATCATCATATCTTCTTGAAAACACCAAAATATCCTCAATTGAAACTAAAAAACATGCATATAGTGCTTAAAGATTCTATTCATAATTCCCACAAATACAAAAGGTAAATATTTTATAAAAAAGAATCAAAAAAACTCATAACTCCCTTATATATTTAAAAATGCAATATTAGAATTTCATCCTCCTTTACCTTGATATAATGGTACCAAAATATAAAATCAATCACCTAAAAATATTGAGTTCCCTAGATCTTATCTGACAAGTCATCTATATGAGAGAAAGAATTCTTATTCATAATAGTAATTTTATTCAAATCTCTATAATAATTGAAATGCCTCATAGAATAATATTAAATTTTAACAAGAAAAATTGGGGAACCCCAAGGTAAAGTGCTACATTCAATGAAACTTTTTTCAAGAATCTCCCACAACATCATTTTCAATTCTAGAAGTTCCACCTGTCCCATTCGATATGTGGATTTTTAAATTCTATTAGAATCAAGAAAAAACTCAAAAGTAAATTCATCTTCTTGATCATGAATAACACCATGAAACTCAATATAAAAAACATTTATGTTATCAATTACCATTTCAAAATCATAAATCAATACAGTTCTCTTGTTTTCAACAATATGTGCAAGATAACATTCACATACATAATTTAATAGTTTCACTATTTCTTGATATGTTATCCATTGTATGGGTATATTATTATATAAAAAATAATATTGTTTATAAAAAAATTTATTTATCTCTACAATTGACCTTATCAGGATAAAAAATTCAATTTTATTTGAAAAATAATGTCAAATGATATAAAGGAAATAACAACAAGTTTTTTAGGTAATTTATTTCCACAAAAAAAATCATGTAGATTATTATATTTGAATTCTATTTAATATTACCCGTTGTGTTTTTACTATATATTCTTATTTCATTTCATGAGGTAAAATATCCAATTTTACAGAAATGTTCTTAGAAATAAAGGAATGTATAGACCCCATATTAAATAACACATTAGGAAAATCTGAGTATCCAAACATAGTACATGATACCACTTCATTGGATTGACCAATATCTTCCAAATTAATCTCAAGGTATTTAGGTACAAATTTCTTATTATAATATTGTTGCTTCCCATTATTTAGATATTTTTTGTGTGGGTATTTTCAAAATTACCAATATCCCCACATTAAAAAAACATTACTATTTTATCTTAAGAAATAATCACACTATCACTAAAAATGATTCATTGTAATCTAGGGCCATATGATTAAACATTCAAAATTTTAAAAACATCCTAGATTTTTAAATGAGTTCAATAGGGTTCTTTTTACCACACATCCCACACAATAAAAACTTGACATTTTTACCTACTGATTTATTTGACTAATTCTTACCCATTTCGTTTCGCCTATACATTTTCTTCTATTTTTTCATAAAATTAAATGTGATAATAAGAAAACCAAATTTATAATATCACAGCACTGCAAACAATATTCTCAAAACATTTGATTTCAATAGAATCAAATTCTCGATGATATCATGGCTCTAATCCTAAGTAAAAATGATTGATTTTACTATCAAGACACCAAAGTGGATTTGAAGCATACCTTTCAAGTAGATTGATGTTTGATTAATATACTACCATAGAATATTCAATTTTTTATTTCAATTATATGAATTTATTTTCTATCCTAATTAAAACTACCTGAGGAAAATATTATTCAAATAAAATATTATTAAATTCAACCCATTCCAAGGAATCCATCACATCATTATCATAGATATTCATTACCATTGACCACAACTACTCACTTTGACATTCGAAATGATAAATATCAAGGATAACATTTTTATTATTTAAATATCCCATGACTCCTAATATCTTGTCGTGGTACTTAATCCACCCTTCATCAATAGTTACCTTTCATGGAGGACCCACCATTTATAGCTTGCATCAACTATACCATTACTAAAAAAATGGTCGGTTCCAATTCCCACCATACTAGGTTGCAGATTCAGAATGATATCATCCTATTGGTTCCATCCTACCACATATTCCCTATTCATTCTTCAGAAAACCATTCAGAACATACAAATTACAGATGAATAAATATGACTATAATTTAGATTCTATAAAACCCCAACATAAACATAAGTTGAAAAGAATTTATGCTATTCCATTAAGATCATCCTAACCCCTAATGTTTTCTAAACAATGTTCAGATACCAACTATAAGGACACGACCCTAAACATTACATAAAATAGTTAATTATGTTAAAATAAACTTATTAAATTCCATGATATCATATTAGAATATGTTTTTAGAGAATTGTGTCATAAAAATAGATGAGATCCAACAAGAATATAAAGACAACTTCTACTAAAATAGTATATGTTTTTTTCATAATATAAATGTTTTTAACAAAACCTGAATGATTCAAAATACTTATATTTTCGTCTTCCCTTGTCATACCCATCCAAATACCCTATGAAAAAATTATAATACCTGTTGTGATAAGAAAATATAAGTAGGGAAGAAAAAAATGATTCAAAGAAACCATTACTCCATGAATACTTATGAACACATCAAATCATTTTTACAAGATATACTTCTCACCCTAAATGTATTATATATTTACATTGTGAAAAAATGATATTTCCGTAAGAAATATAATAAATAAATAAAACCATATAGGTAACATGGGGAATTAATTACTTGATACTTTAACTCTCATAGGTACCATATGATATGTAACCTCCATAGCTACCTTACAATGTAACCCGCACTCCTACCTTTTTGTGTAACAGTTGTAGCCACATTTGGAATAACCCTTACAAAAAACATCCCAAATAATCATACCCAATGCATTGGAGATAGACATAGGTCCCAAATATCATCATAAAAAATTCCGAATAATAATAATATAATAATAAAACACTAACCCTTGGATCATAAATACATTCTTTGTAGAAAATCACTTATTTCAAAGGAATATTGTGCACACATAAATGAAAAAACAATTCATTGAAAATAATAATGAAATATTATAAATAATAGATACAAAAAATTATTATGTAATGAATATTCAAAAATAATATGATTTCATATATTTTAAAAAACAATATTTTTGAAATTATTAAAAATATAATCTAAATGACGATTTTTTTGGAAAGTCCCTTACATTAGCTTCATCTAACATAAAACATGTTCAAACCACCTATATAATTATTTAAAAAATGAGATTAATGTATTTTATATCAATATTTTTATTTATAATTCATTATATGATCTTATTATGACATTTTTTCACCGATTAATTAATAGTATTTTTTTTTTATTTTCATTGTTTCTAGTGTATTTCATCCATGGTTTTTATGGTGTTTTTATTATGGATTTTCTTATCGAATGGAAGAAAAACACTTGTAGTGGAATGAAATGGTATTTATATATTTTAATAATTTTAAATGATACTATATCTCATTATTTGTTCTGATATGTGGATGAATAATTAAATAAAATATTAATTAAGAGGATTTAGTTTATTTTGTCATTTTTTACGATAATTGAAAATATATATCATTTTATTGAACATAATCTTTCTATAATGATTCTAGAAAATTATATGGAATATAATATGAATAATAAAATATTATTTATCCATAATAATTTTTTTATTACTTACCTTGATGGTGGTAATGGAAAATTAAAACACATCATCCACGATTATGGTAAAATGACAAATCATGGATGATGTATTGGTTTTATTAAAATAAAATGGATAGGATAAAGAGTATGGTGATGAATTTTTCCATCTAGATGATAAAATTATAGTATATATATAATATAATGTTGATTTTATTCCTCTTTGGTAATGGTATATTATGAGATAATAAGATAAAAAATGAAATTAAAAATAAAATAAAAGAAAAATAAAAAGGGGTTTTACCTATTGAATCCTTCTCATTGAGAACCTCATAAAGTCACTTTTTTTGCCTTATTGTTGAGACAAGATGCTATTATACTTGTAAAAGAGTCTGGGGAAGATAATTTCATAGAAATTAAATAATCTATAAGAATTTTAGGTTTGAGGATATTTGGTGGTGAGTGGTGATATTTATAATGGAAGAGAGAGGTGTTTTATCGTTATTTTATTTAGATTATTATTTTATCACAATACAGTTAATAGATATAGAATTATAACTAAATATGTTAAAATAATTATGGAGTGTTTGAGATTATGGAATTAATCCACCCATACATCATCCATGACTAAATAATTCTTATATTTAACTTATATCTTAAATTATCGTATTTCACTATTCTCCAAGAATTCAAGTATTTTAGAAAAATACAAAAAAAATAAAATTAATTATTTTTAAAGTTATATAATTATAAAATAAACTCCATTTGATGAAAATAATTTTCAAAATATGAGATATATATTTTATTTGAATATTAATTTATTAGAAAATACTAATTTTAAAAATATAACTGATTTTAAAACACTTTGAACAATTAATTAAGGCCTCATAAAATTATATCATAATCATAAGAAGATATATTTTTTAATTTGTGAATATATTTTATGAAACTAAATTTCATTTTAAATAAATTAATTGTGTATAAAATTATATATGAACATTTATGTTTTATAAGAACCCCAACACTTAATTTATCATTTTCAAAACATTTATTTACTAATTCTTTAATATAAATATATAATATTTTGAAATATAAGGTAAATAATTTTTATTTATACTCTCATATATTTAGTTACTATCATATTAGTATATATTCATTAATCTATATAAATACAACTACTTAGTTATACATTTATAAAGAATTTAACTATATAAATTCAGAATGGAAATAAGTTATTTAATTAGTACCATGGATTCTACAAAATAATATCTTAAATCTACATCATAATGAAAACAATATTAGTTCATAATTAATGATATATAACTAGTTACTCAACACCCACCTCTGGAAATCTCCAGATTGGAGCACTCTTCAATATCTGGCTCAACATCTAAAAATCTTGCTAGCACCTCTCTTTCATCATGAAAGGAAACCAGTTCTTGGTCAAAACTATCGTGGGTACTGATATCCTAGATAAATTGGGTATGAATATATCAAAATATACCACCAATTCAAGGAAGTGAGATACCTACATCACTCTCTTAGGTGGTTCCCAAGATAAAAAATCATCGACATTGGTTGGGTGGATTTCCACAACATCCGCTGAGATAACATGTCCCATAATGTTGACCTACTAAAACAGAAAAAATAATGATTTGAGAGATTTTGGTATTGTTATTTCCCTTATATTTGATAAAGACCCGTCCTATAGATTATTACGTGCTAATCTTCAAAGTCCTAGTAAACATGGATATCGCTAATGAATACTACCACAGACTAGTGTATAAAAGAATGAATGATCTGGTTCACGTGTCCGCTGAACAATTCTTGGGATTTACTTATACCAAATGGAATCGCCAATAATAATAGAGTCTATTGAGCCATTTTAATTTTGTTTTATATATATCATCATCCTATACTCACAACTGGTGATATGCTAATCTAAGGTAAACATTTGAGAACCATTATGTCATTTTCAACTCATGTCAATGGCCATAGATCTTCGATAGTGGATACTTGTTCATTATAGTCACCTAGTTCATGAACTATTAGTCCATATATGACTTCATGTTCTAATCTGACATATTGGAGAAAATAATTGGGGCTAGCTAGGGTGAAACATTCGGTCTTACAATTCCCCTTCTATTCAAATCCGGTAACTACACACTGATCTCTTAATGTTTTATGGGATCCATCTAGTATGATGGTGTAGATATTGTTTCTTTATCAGGTTGTATAACAATGTAAATGAATATATATAAATGAAGAGGTAAACATATAACATGATCATAGTAGAATTCATCATACTCTTATACCATTGTAGGAAACCATAAACTCATAAAATCAACTACATCAAGGTTCACACACTCCAACCGACGAGTAATATGATGCACCCTCCTTTTCATTAGTCTATCATTTGCATAATGGGTTTCCTTTTTTACATAATAATTATAACCTAATTCCATCAATTTAGACACACCACATCATCCCCCTAAAAAAGACAGTTTGGGAATTAACCAAAGGGAACTAGTCCATACATAAGATACTGTCTCAATGCTCCATCCCTACCATAATGTGATCCAAACAGATAAAATTACATCCAAGTGTCAGGTCACATTTTCGACACAAGTGTGTCATCACTGATCCATCACTAGTAGGATTATCTATGGGAATGGGTGAAAAGGGCTCAACCAAAATCTATAAGTCTTGAACATGATAATTGTAATGAAAAAAATTACTAGCTCTAGTATCTATTAGTACTACATATAAGGTATAAATGACACAGATCATTATTTATATCATTAATAGGTCCTTTGGAATCTAATCTTCATCTTCATGCAGCAATCCCCACCCCTATTTCCCAGCTTTAGGATCCTAGAATGGACCAGTTGATGGTGGTGATGGTAACAAGAAAAATGATCTACAACCTCCACCTACTCTCGCAACTCCTCTTCCATGTTTCTTGACCAACAAACCTTTATTATCCTACCATTTCCTCTAACTCAATGGTCCACCCATAGTATATATATCAATCATAGATTAGGTTATAAAATATTTAGGAACATATTCTAAATCATTACATGAGTGGCACCACTTATTTATGGGATGACTAGACTAACCCAGAGAGTCATGAGACCCTCTATCCTAGGGCCTCCACTTGAAATGTCTCCCATTTTCATATCCTTCAGTCTATTGTCAGATCCCTACTACCAAGGTCTCATATATTTCTTTCCTACCATCAAAAACCAAATATTTTTTATGATCTTCTAATAATCTGAAAACATCCAATTCACTCTCCAGGTCTCTAACATTGGTAGGAATGAATAGATGTATAAAACTAGTTCGGATGTCTCTACACAATCCTCCCTCAATGGACCTAGCCCTGAAGAACTGAACCTAAACCATATCCATCGATTACTTGGAATGGTTGGTAAACCTAGATGAATAGTCAAAATCTATCATGCTACTCTTTTGAATCTATTGAATCTCCTATATACATACAACACTTAGTGTAGATGGAGAGAACACCTCTCTAAAAAGAATCTCAAATTTTGAAAATGTTGGAGTCACCGTATCGTAAGACTGTGTCACTAACCCCAACCACCATCCAACATATCCATGTATAAGTATTGACACCATGAACACCATTTGATAAGCTCGTGTCATGGATTGAAGGAATTCTTATGTCACGATACCAATTCGGCCCTCAATCTCTTGAGGGTTAGGCTCCCCAGAGAACCTAATGGGTCTCTATCATTAAAAATCATGAATTACACTCATCCTATTCTTTTAATCATATCATACTATAGGTAAGATTATCTTCTCAATCGGTGATGGTATAGATGGTGCACCAACTGGAGGTAACATATCTGAATGTAGTCTTTGTATCAACACCTCATCACTATGGGGATAATCCTCATGATCATGATGTTGAATCATATCTAGAATATGTCATGGAGGAATCTTGAAAGTAAATAATATATACCATAGTCAATGAGTATATCAAGGGATATTAATTAAGACAGATATGGAAACCAAACCAATTCCTATATGATTCTTGTACAATTGTTTTCCTCTGTAACCAATGTTCTCATATACCTTGTCAAAAATTAAGTGATCAAATTTCTTGTGTATGGATTCATTGGATTCCTAAAAAACAATGATGTATGTTTCCTATACATTAGACTTGAAACATTTATAAACATTTCCTCAAACCAATCTCACATAATCTAGTCTCAAGGTAGAACTAACCACTCTGATACAAATCATTCACAACCCGTCCCAATGGGCCCCATGCTGTGACACCCCCAAGACACGCCCAATAGGCTTGGGGCTGGGTTCAATAGTTGAGAAGGCATATCACTAACATGGGAGGTCATACCCTAAGTACACATACACATGAACACATATACATTCCATTAAAATGATTAAAAATAATTAAAACTGGAAAAACATTTATGAATACATCCAAATCCAACAATCATAGTTCAACATGAAGTAAAGGAATGTAGATAGGGCCATAGATT
The DNA here is from genome assembly GCA_963277665.1 of Viscum album. Lineage (NCBI taxonomy): Eukaryota > Viridiplantae > Streptophyta > Magnoliopsida > Santalales > Viscaceae > Viscum > Viscum album. The sequence goes on along the minus strand of OY728167.1, from coordinate 459,137,353 downwards.
ACCTCACCTCAAGGTGTCTGAAAACAAGTATACGGAATCTTAATAAGATACAACTAGAAAACTCCTCATTCTATCGGGTCTCACTAAAAACTATCTAGTCCTAGTTTTTCTAGGAATCTTTAATTGTTCGATCATCTATAAAATACACAACATGTGTAGGAAATTCCCATGTAGGGGTGAGTACAACAGTACCCAACCGTAATCTATTCAACGATATATGTCTACAATTAATACAAAAAGAATATCCTGATATACTAACCAATAAAATTTTATATAGGTAATTTCCTAAAAAAAATTATATCATAGGATCTCATATTTTTGTTTCCACGGAGCACTCTTCCAAGAGAACACACTACACGAGTCTGATGGCACTGATAACATTTGTACAAGAGAACATTTTCGTTGGGTCTCTCCATTGAAAATAAAAAAAAAGTAATGTATGAAATGATATAATACATATATGGAGATCACACCCACAACCATGGGGTATAGAAAAAAGTCAACCAACTAAGTTGAGGATGATCATCCACATGGTGCTGGTAAAGAAAATACTATCATTTACACCTAGGGAACAATGATGAATAGAGGATCAAACGCTGAGCCACATAGAAGGATTCCAAAAACACTATCCAATATTTCTTTCTCAAGGGATTTATTTCCTATGTATAGGAGGTGACTCTATACTAATCCTTAGGGAATGGATTGGGGGAACTCACCATATCCCACGTTTTGATGATGCTTATGAAAAGGGATTCAAGACATCTTTATGAGTTTACACACCTTTTTGTTGGGTTACATACCAGGTTAGTTTGACCCCAAGTCTAACAAATGATAACATATTGTGATAGTTTTCATGAATAATTATAAGGTTTCGTACTTATCATTTACTTGTAATAGTTTCTGAGTACTCAGCTTAGCCCAGGTATGCCTAGTCTGGTTGTGTACGAATGAGTGTACAAGGTGCGACCATGACCATGTACTCTAACATGTGTCTGTATGCCCTCTGAAGAACAATACTAGCTCACCAATGAGTACATCATTCCATTTGACATGTCGATATACTATTTGATACTTATATCCTTCCTAAAACCCTACCCTTCACATAGAGGGGACCACATGGTGTCTTTCTCGGATATACACACAGTGTACTGCAAAATTTTCCAGAAACCAATTTCTAGATTTCATGTACGTTCCAAGTCCTCTAGAAATCAATCCGTCTATGTTACTCATCAAAATATCAAGGATCCATATCGTTCACACCTTCCCATCAACTTAAAACACATCTCGAAAATCAAATGTATTCAAGAGACACCACCAAAATTTGTTCATCATTTAATGTTGAAAACACAAATAAGGTATCAAAAACCATCTGATTCATCACCACTTCTACCACTAGACCACATTTACATCTTTCTGAGCCTAAATCTACAATATCGAATCAACTCACCTTGTAATTGGTGAAAAACAATTGATTTCTTGGTGTATGTAAAACCACGGTCCAAATGAAGAACACTCAAGATGAACACATAATCGGGGGAGGAAAGCACAATAATGATCATAAGGAATGTATATTGGTCGATATTAACTTCACCCTCAATTAATTTAAATTATAAAAACGAAAATTTTGATAAAAATTCAATCTCAAAAAAAATTCTCCCAATAAAATGACCATAAAATATTCTATCTCGTAAACTACTAATCCACTAATAAATTTTCTTATTTTTTGATACATTTTTGTCTTGGAAAATAAGAATGAGAAAATAATCCCAGCACAAAAACTTATTACCATGATATGGATCGATTAAAAATAAAGAATGGAGCTACTCTACGATTTTTCTTGAGATCAATTGGTTATGTCTCGCACTGGCCATTGATCCTAGATATAGTTGTCACATATCAATGGAATATCATTCCACGCTCTCCAATGAATCTCTAATGATATGTAGGGTTATTCAGCTAAAACATAAAATTTTCTATATGTTTTAATTTAAATAAAACATTATCTAGCTGTGTAATTGTTAAAATAATAAAATTGTTAATTATTTTATTGATTTTATGCCTAAGGAGGCTCTTCCACAAACACCTCATTCCAACCATGGTTATGTCACTCCTAGGGTAAGCCTCATGTTATGAAATCAACTGTTCTGTCACAATTATTATATGGGACCCCATTTATATGTTATTTCACTTTATTAAAAAAACTATGTGTGTGTTCTATTTAATATATTTAATATATTTCTATCATTTATTTCGAGAACACTAGGCCTTAGAATCACATGTTGTCTTAGTTCTTGTTTCAAAAATAATATATATAATATAGAAAAATAATACATGGAAAATTTTAGTAATTATATAAAATATTCAAAAAAATTATAAAGGAGACCAATTAATTACGCATTTTTCTTATTTTACAAAAAACATGGGGAAATATTGTGTGCATTTTTTAGTAAATTTTTTGACACATTTATAAATATAGATAAATTTTAAATAAACCATTTCCACAAAATTTATTTGAAATTTTTTAGGGGTTTGAGTTTTAAAATAACATATATAGAAAATTACATTAATAATATACAAACAAATATATAAATGATATTTATAAATTCATATAGGAGACCAATTAATTAATAGGTTTTCAATGATTACAAATTCATGGGGAATGTTGAGTGGATGATTTAGCCCAAATTCTTACGTATTTATAAACACTGAAAAAATTTCCATACACCATTTGTGAAATTTTTTGATATTTGGGTAAATAATTTTAAAAAAATAATATAAATATAGTTAAACATAAAACCAAAATGTAGATAAATACAATTTTACTTGATGTGTGTGGTTTCAGGAGAAGTTAGACCACCAATAATGCAATGTTCTCATCTCATAGTATTATAGGTGGTTTGAAAACATAATGATTTTTCCAGAGATACGAATCATAATGGATATCTCTCAGCAGATTAATTTTAGTGTATCCTTATATTTTAGATTTGAGATGGGATTATACATCCAAGCATCCCCAAAATTTCTTCTTTATTGAATAATTCTCTAGTTATTGAGGATTTCCTCAGTGAGTGGAATAAAAATACCATTATATGTTCTATTATTGTTAAGTAGGATTCATTACCATTTTCTAACTGATAGTATGGACTACGATCTCATCATAATATACATCAACATTTATGATCCAATTCAAGGGGATCAGTAGATAAGGGATTATTATTATGATCCCAAAATCATGAAGGAAATGTTTTTATATATACAATGGTGTGTTTATATATCTTGAGATTTATCTAATAGGATAGAAACTATTGGTTATTAGAATGAAAAAATTAATGGACCACCCTATTAAGGCCACTGATAGACCAGGATTCTATTCAATGTGTTCTGGGATGCCCCCCACGATGTTGCCAAGGAAAAGGAGAATCTATAGGTTGGTAGTTAATTAATATTCAAAAACCAACTCTATGTGGTCCACATCAAATTTAGTATGGATATCGTGATAGATGAAAAATTTAGGTGATGGAGGAGTATGATTAAGTTTCAATAAGACTTGTTTGTGGTATATTTTTTTGTCTATACCATAATGATCAGGCCCATTGATTTTAGTGTGGTAAATATTTCATTTGAAATATGTTTTTTATTGAAATAGAAATAGCATTTTAGTACATAAATTGACTACTTTTTCTTGAGACACCAACATTTTGTAGTCATACTCTATCTCATATATGAAATCAATATTAGCATAATCTCAAAAGATATGTATTCTCTTAGGACCATATTTGTTCTGAATAGTGACATGGCAGGGAAATATAAGGTGACTTTCTAGAGTGGATTACAAGAGTTCATAAAGTAAGAACAGATATTATTGAATAGACCATTTTTGGAAGTCTTCACCACACATAAAAGGATATTATTTTAAATAAAAGGTGGTTTTATTATGTGGTTTATCATGAAACAATAAATGGATTCCAATGTGGTAATAATTGAGCATCACTAAAATTATAAATTATCATCCATTAAAGAATGAAAATAATATATTATTATTTCCATTGGTGGAATAATTCATTGAAAAATTCACATGTTCCTCTCCTATCACAATGGAGGTGGTCTTTTTTCCTCCTTATTCTTGGGGATCATTATATCGGGGGATGTGAATCCCAAATGTGATCTCATGCTTCAGTGTTTAATTATTCCTCATTGAAAACAAATATTTTATTTTATCATGATCTCAATGATTTAGTTCGATTTTGATTTTGGGATTTTATAATTGTGAATCAATAGAAAATTCATGGGTCTTGGTGCATATATTTTATGACCCATTGAATTTGTAGTGGGGATTAAATATAATATGGATTAAAATGGATTAGATGTTAATGAGAGGCCAAATATAATACCATATAAGTGTGATGGAAGAACCATGAGCCTTGGATATGTGATAGATAGTCATTGAGACACTAGGTAGTAGAATAGGAATGATTATCATGATTTCATGTGTTGGAGATTTGATTTATCATACAACACTCAATATGAACCTCTAGGATAAATGTTTTTCAATTTTCAATCATTGGAAATGGAGATGATAATTTTTATAACATATAAAAAATATTTTGAATCAGCATAATAAGTAATTTCATCTGAGGATGAGTGACATAACTTTTACTCTATGTTGATAATTAGATAATGCTCCAGGCCTATATGCTATGTACTAGAAAAAATATGGATTGTACCCAATGTATGATGTCTTGTAATTTATGGGATAGATATTACTAGTGGTTATATCTGCCTTATAATGATATTATTCCATGGAGACATCATATAAAACATGTTGTAACATGTTTCACACATCAAAAGTAGTTTTTTAATCTGTGTTATAATAACATTGAGAGCTTTAGGCATATGTTAGGTTATGTAGGGATCCACTTAACTATAGTTGTTTTGTTTCTATAATATAAAATCTATATATGTTGAGATCACATGGATTGAGATTCAAAAATACATAAAAATCCTTCCCTAGGAGACCTACACTTCATGTACCACACTAGAGAAGTCATGTAATTGTCCATTTAAGGTATTCATTGTGATTTTTCACCCTATATTTAGATACGAATATAAAAGTAGTACATTATGAGTTTATTTATGCATATGTAATCGTAATAAAATCATCTAGGCAATCATAGTGTATTCATATTATAATTTGGGAAATTTTAGGGTCATAACTCATCTATGGATACGATAGATTATGGATTGTCCATTTGGAGAAAACCTTGCGCATGGTACTCCACAAACTTTTTGGTTGTGTTCAACCATGAATGAGAGTATGCTTTTATTTAAAGTAATATTCATGTTATGGAGTTGTTCACTATATATAAATGGAGTTCAAGTACTCCACCATATGTCTGGGATATGACAACTATTATTAGACTCAATATAACATCATATATTGTAATTTTTTCCTACAAATGGGTCTGATATACCTTAAATAGATATTCATATTCCTTAATGTTTCTATAAGGAACAAAAATTTAACAGTATATAATTATTATTTTTAGGTCAATAATTCAATGTCTTACATTTGTGATATTTTTCAGGAATAGAGTACTAGATAATTGGGCCATAACTCATACATAAAAAACCATATAACAAAAGGTGGAAACTTTCAATCATTATCCATTATCCCCACCACATAAAAATTTTAAACAAAAATATGATTTCATTTCATGATATAATCAATACATTTAATTAGCATCTTCCTTTTCATTACACATTATTAAATCCTGTGATAGAAATCTCAAAACATGCTATGATGGGAAAAATATTAGTAAATGAACAAAAAAAAGAATATCATTTAAATAGTGAAATCATAAAAAATAATATATAGACTATCCTTGTTACATAAATAGTTGATTATATGAATTAAATCAATTTAAAATGATACAAAACCCTTATTTCTCAATGAAAAACATTAAAACATGGATAAAGCAATTAAAACACTTATTTGGGTGACTTGGGGAATCATATACATAGAACCCTTACAAATTAAAATTTAATTGGTATAACAAAATAGATTAATTCCAATATTATCACTACCCAATGCATAAGAATGGTTTTTGGTCGTAACATTCATTTAAGATACTATAGGTTTACACAGTACTATTTCGGAAACCACATGATATGCTAAAACAGGCCTACCCAGTGTTTTCTAGGAACCCATTGTTAATATGTAATGGTATTTAAAGCCATTATTTCATCCACAACATTTTAAATTATAAACTATAATAAAATGAATAAAACATTAGTATTCTTGAAATTTGGCATCCTAAATCATTTCAAAAACACTTTTGATCTCATTAGAAAATCCCTTTTGTATACCAAAATGGCAATTAATTTTATTAAAACCCATTTTCATTACAAAATACCATTTATCATTTGAAAACCCATTTTAATACCAAATTACTCCAAATGTAAGTAAAAAATGGGGTTTTAATGAAAAAGAAAATGAAATTGTGAAAACAAAGATTAAAATCAAATAACAATCACGTCAGAGGAAATTTCATTATCGTCATATATTTTAATAATAATACATCCCTTCTATAGTTTTTCAAAAAGTTCCATATATATCACATAAAAATATTCCTTTTAAAAATAATTTTATATAATATTAAATGATACATAAAATATAATTTATATGTTTTTTATGTTCATTATTACCATTATAAAATAATTTTTTAGTCATGGACATAGAAAAAAAAGAGTTAGAAGGAAAAAATTAAAAGAATATTTTCTTTAGAAAAAATCCCCCTATCAAATTGGAAATATGAAAATCATAAAAACCATGAATGGATAATTGAAAAAAAATCATTACATTGATAATAGATAAATTAAAGATATAAAATTTCAATGGGCTTATATATACTCTTTTTAATATAATAATGGTTCAAAACATCATGATATTCCTCAATGAAAGGAGATTCAAGAGAAGTCCATTACGTTGAGTCTGACATGCCATCAGTGTATTTTTCTTCCTGAATAATAAAAATATGTTAAATATTTATATTAATGTGAATATTTTTAATTCCAATTGTTAAATTTAATTCACTTATTAAAATACAATATAAATCCACATTATCAATTATTTTTACAACATATTTTTTGACAATATTTTTCTTATGTTTCATAAATGAAATTGGTAGGTTAACTAAAGTAATAGAGGGAATTTTTTAATCAAATTGAAAATAATAATCATTAAATTATTATCATATTTTTTAGTCATACATTTATATAACATTATATATATTTGTTTGTGAATGAATAACAATCACGTCACATAGAAGAGGATGTATTTCAAATGTACATGAACGACGTTATCACTTTTTCAATGTGTGAAAAGGTGAGACATAATGAGATATATTTTAAGACAAAAAAATTATTATGTAATTAATTTTATAAATTTTTCATTTATATAACATATGTTTATTTATCACATCCTTAATATAATCCATGTATTTCATGAGAGAATCATATTGTTTCGCGAGGCTGTAGATCACCATACACACAAATGATGTTATCATAATCCAAAAAAATGGAAAGAATGTGGGTATTCAGGATGTAAAAATTATAGAATCATAATAAAATATTATTTATAATATATTTCTTATAAAAATTGTATTTCCATAGTTATTACAAATCTATAAAATTGGTAATGGAAAACAGAACGACATCTGTTCGTGAGGCGATTGTCTATTGTACACACGAATGATGATTTCTTAACCACTTGAGGGATGTTTTTATAGTTATAGGAAATTACATTAACATAAAATAATTTATATTTATTTAGTATATTTAAGTTATTATATATTCTTTTAATATAAATAGTTGAATTTTGCGGTGAAGGAAATAAAATAGAAATGCTCATTAGAATATGTTACCTCTTCTTTTGGTAAACCATTTTGGTTTTCAATAAAGGGCATCCTTAGATGGTTGTATAAAAAAATTGAGGCTTATAAGATTATATATGGGATTTTTTGAAGTTATTTGGGAATTTATTTTGCAATAAATTTTTTTTAATATATATATATAGTGGAAGAGAGGTGGTTTTCTTTTATATGTTGGGTGTGTGGAAGAATTGTAAATTATTGAAACCAAAGTACGCCATTGTTTTGTTCATGTAACCATGACCCAATAATTTTAAATTATAGATAATATATGTTAAATGGTATTTATATTGACATTAATCATGTTTTGGAAATGTTTTGGTTCATTTTTCCACCATTTACTCTACATCTCACCACTAATTAACCTTGTTTTGCATTAAATTCTATAATTAATTTTAATTTTTTTCTAATCACTTTGGTAAAAAAAATTAAATTTTTATAAAATAAATTTTATTCTTATTCATAATATAAAATCCATTTTTTCAAATTATTTTCATAGTATTAGAAAAAAATAATTTAAAATTAACCCTATAGATACAACAAGACAACGAGTTTTTAAAAACAAAAGTCCAAAAGTGTAAACTACTTTTATATAAAAAATTCGTATGAAAATTATTACAATTATAAAAATTGTTTGAATGGATTTATAATAGAACTAATTTTACTTTAAAAAGATAATAATATAATTTAAAATTATAAACTATATAAAGGAAATGGATATTAACAATTAAAATCCAGTATTTTTCACTATTCATCTGAAAAGAAAACATCTAAGAAAATTATCAAAAAATAAATATATGATTAATTTTGTATGATGATCAAAAAAAATTTATTCAAAATATCATATTCAAAATCTAAAATTTATAAATTAATATTTAAAATAAAAAATTATATGAAAATTGTATAGTTAATATATATTCCTTGATAAAAAAATTACTTGATATATAATAACTAACATAAATATCTAATTAATATTAATAAATAGGACTATATTTTTTCTATCATTACCATGGATCTTACATACTTCTCCAAATATAAAAATTTAACCGTCACAATTTTATACAATTATTAAATAAGTGAAGATATCTTTCCCTCATTTCATTTTCAGAATCTCATGTTGCCTCTTGGCCATATAGTTATTCCATAAAACCTTAACCTGGTGAATCAAAATATTCTACTAAACATTCTATCTATGGTCATGAATATAAATATAATTTTTTACTCATAATAAAATTCATCTTCCAACTGAACTCATTCCAGGCTCAGAACATGAGATAAATCGAGAACATATTTCCGTACCATTGAAACATGAAATCTGTTGTCTATTGTAGATAAACATGATGGAAAATATAGTTGGTAGAAACTAATCCAACATTCCTAGGATTTCATATTGTTTAGTGAACCATGGAATTAACTTCCCCATCATACCAAAACACATAAAACTTTAACAAGGAGAAACATTGATAAATATGTGATCACCAACCACTAAAGAAAGATCATTCATCTAGTTATCATCATTTCTTGTTTGCTTAATTGGAGTTGTCAACATATTTATCTAAATAAACATCCCCTTATCTACCATTTACTCCGCAAAATTTGGTCCCATAGACTTCCTTTCTCAGATATCATCCCAAAACGTGGGTTTCTGACACTGATTTCTATATGATGCCTTAAATTTTGGCATCTGTATAATGGAATGAACACTATTATTATAACAAAACTCAACCAATGAAATATTATGATCCCAAAATAGATGGTAATACATTTAATACGAATTAATAATACATTACACATTCTGAATTGTATTCTAAAAATATTCCAATGAATGAGGATGAAATTATGTGTTGAAATTTAGTTCAGTTCTTAAAGGATTATAAAGTCCTTTCAACAAATTGGATATAATGATCGGATCATGGTTTGATACAATAGAGGTAGGTACTCCATGAAATCTAACTAGATACATTATATATGATCAATAAATCTGATTTAATGAAATTTTATCTCAATTGGGAAATTAATGTTCTTATTTAGGTAATCGATCAACAATAACCCAATTCATATTATTATCTCAAGATGTTTTTTTAGTCCACCGTGAAATGGATTTAATTTCAATTTCAACTTATGAACTACCAAGGGTTAAAACATAAAATAAATAATTATGATTCTAGTTTAACCTGCAAAAAAATCAAACACTTCATGGAAATTTTAGGAATATATCTTTTCATTCCATCCCACAGTAATACTCTATATGTTATTTGTACAATTAGTAATACCTAGATGAACAGGAAATGTTGAAATTTTGTATTTACTCAAAAACCCATTTCTCAAATGTGGATCAAGAGTTAGACAAAAAAAACTTACAAATCATAAAACACATAATTAATCAATATTATAATCAAGAAACTTACTCTTCTTAACAAAGGATTCCTTTTATTTTATTATTCGATCCTCAATTTGAGCATTCATAAATCATTCTGAAAAATTAGACTGCATTAAAACCTGAATCAAATTAAAGGATTTACCTACATCAAAAAATTCTAGGAAAAATTATATCTAGTCATTCACAAAACATTCTTTTTCTAACCATAAGATATTTAACATTTCGTTATTTTTTTACTCAAATAATCAATTATTTTTTTCTTTTTCTGGATGATAATGAATCATATAATCCCAAATTATTATCAGTCACAACCATTTTATCTAACTCATGTTAAATTATATATTAGTGAATATATAATTCAGATTATTGTGATCTTCAAATATTCAAAAGTTTACTCCATACAAATTATTACTGTAAATTTTTAAAAAGAAAACCACATCAAAAAATTCCAAATCATCTTTAGGGTAATTTAACTCATGAGGTTTCAACTTATGTGAAGCATAAAAAATTACTTGATCATTATTCATTATGACTAAACAATTTTAGTTCTATGAAGCATCATTGTATATGAATAATCCACAATTTCTAGAATTAAAACACAAAACATGACAATTCACAAATCATATTTTTAGTTATAAAGAAGAATCATCCCATTCTTTTATCCAGATTAATATAACTCCTTTACAAGTTAACAATGTTAGTGGGCTATAGAACCTAAAAATAATTCAAAACTCCATCGATATAAAATCTCTAATCCATAAATACTATGAATCTAAATGATATTTTTGGGTCTTTTCCACTAAGGAACAACATTTTTTAGAGAGCTAAATTATTATTCCATATTTCGAAATAATATGACTGACAAATGGAATTTGTTGAAACCAAAATTTACAATTTATGAATTTCACATATAGTTTGTTTTAATAATATATGTTTAAAAACCATATTATCATTTAATGACACTTTTGATTTTTGTAATATATCATAATTTAATCACTAAACACTACCACAATATGTCCACGAACTCATGAAAATATACACTCATATGATCCATAAATACAATAGGTTCATTAGAAAACCAAAAAAATAACTAGAAACTTATAGTTCCCATATCTATAATGAATTTAGTATTTTTATTGTCTATATAAATCACCTTCAACAAATGTTACCTCATCCTCATGGAAAGCGTCGAAAAATACTAAACACCCTAGAGCTGGTCAACGATATAACTGATAATAAGAAAAGTATAATTTTTATTTATAGGTAATGTTATTCAAGGATATATAATCAAAGGAATATACCATTAAACCATAATTATTATATAATTCAAATAGGATCACTACATGGTGAAGTGATAGGTTTGGTGAAACCTTTATGCATAAAATCCTCCAATAGAGTATTCATCTCTAAAACATCCATTTGAGACATTTGATAAGAATTTTATAAATATTTATATCATTAGGTACAATGTCAACAGTAAAATAGACCGCCCAATAAGTAATAACACCATCAAAATCATTATAAAACACATCCATGTATTCATTTACTACTGGGATAAAACATATTTGAATAGTTACATTTCATTCAATGTTGTGATCTAGGTTTCTTTCAACTTCACGAATAAATAATTTCTCGGCTTCTTGGTATTTTAGAAAATGCATGAAATCATTGAATAAAACTTTCTTGGAATATAAATTTATCTAAACACAATAAAAGTAAATCACATCCATTCCACAATTTTAATGAACCTCTATTATTTCCATATATATTTTTCACGAAATGAAATATTGTACATTCATTACATGATATTCCAAATTTATATATAGATTTATCAAAAATTTATGAATGTAAATATCCATAGACAGACATGGTATTGGGTTCATTTGAGAAAACATGTACTTTATGTATCACCACTTATTCTGATGGAACAACATCAATTGTAGTAGTAAAAATGACTTTTTTATACCTTTCTATTTAATTTCAATATTATTTATATACAAAGAAACTATCATCTGATTTTCATTATAATAATTACTTAAATCATTGAAACTAAAAAAACCTCACCATTTCAATACTATCAGTTACCCAATTCTATGTGCTTTCAATACTCTTTTCCTTACTGTCACGAATCCTCTGACCAAACTGACCAAACTATAAATACTTTCCCGATCCATGTAAATATTCCTTGAAATTTTATTTTCCACACTTGGATCACTTTCGAGGATTACCTCTAGACTTATTTTCTGTTTTTTTCTCCTTTTTAATTAATATTGAAATTTTCTTAATATTGTCAACTCTAGTAACATACATTTTAGAAAATAACCTCTCAGCATTTTTTGTATAAAAAATCACCTTCTCATATGTTTTCCTTTATCTTATATCCAATTTTCTTATAAAAGAGTTGGCATCAACCCTTGGAAATCCCAATAAATATACCTTAAAAAAATACCAAACATATGTATCGAATCATGTGATGTTTTCTCTATACAAAGATACAAAATATTCATTATTCTACCTTAATTCCAGTAGTTTTTTCTCCACATAAATTTTAACAACCTTAAGAAAATATTTCCCAACAAATGAACCCTGAATTTTTTACATTAAATTAAATGAATATCATCATTTTCATATCTATTATTTACTAAAAAACCAACATTTAACTTCTTAACCATTAAAATGATAAATGATAAGAGTTACCTTTTCTTTTAAAATTCCATTAACATAAAATATATTCTTTATAGAATGGATGAATAATTCGCCTAATATTGGGTTTGATGGTCTGATGAATGATGGGCGATGTTGTGTTATGAATTTTTTTCCAAAGTAAATGTTCTTTTATGGTAGATCGGGTTGCTCTATATCAACGACACAACCACCATTTACATCTTATAAAAACTCTTCCATCACTATAAAAACAATTATTTTCCAATTCCAACCATCTTATGATTTTTATTTGGAATGATATTTTCCTAATAGATCCTTTTAAATAAAAATTACATTCTTCCTTTATAAAAAACCATTCTAAATATGAAGATTTTATATAAAGAAAAATGGTATTCTTTATATTCTATATAATTTTATCATAACCTTAAGGTAAAATCATTCAAGGGAATGTTATTGACACTTTCATAACCTCTAATGTTTACTAAACTATCCTTATGTACAAACTAATAGAACATGGCCATATATATTCCATAATAATGAGTTTTATTTTAATAATCCATTCTCTTATATTTGATGAACTTTTCTTGTTTAGTGTTTTTGGGAATTTTGGCAAGACTTATTCATAAAAAACTTATTTAATAAAATGTTGAAACTTATTATCATAATCAAATTTTTATACCATATTAATCTTGAAAAAAAAGTATAATTTCATTACCGGAATATTATCGAGTTTTAACATGAAATAATCTAATCCATTACCCATCCTTAATAGTAGTGACAAACATTTAAAAATGCAAGATTAGAAGAAAATATCATTAAGGGTTACAAAAAATAAGGAAAATCATTTATCCATTGAAAACAAGAAAATTCATATAACGTTTACCTTTATCCTTACTGAGTTTTTGGTTATATTAAATAAATAATTTTAAAATGAAAATTCCCATATAGATTTATCAACAAAAATAATTAAATCCCATATCCTGTAAATAAAACCGTATTTTGGTTACGTGGAGAATCATATTTAATAACACTTTCAATAAATTGTTAATTGTAATAATTATATAACCAACTTCAAATATTATCATTACCCAATACATTAGAGCACTATCTGGGAACACCCATCATTTATGAAATTATGGTATTACACGATGATATCTAGGACACTCCACAATATGTTATACCTTTCTTACCTAAAACTATCCGGTCCATCCCATGTTAAGAGGCAATGGGCTTACCCATTTCTATAAAGTACATACCATGTGAAGTTGTAATGGGATTTCTTAAAGCAATCATGGACACCCCATGTTTAATGCTCAACTACCAAATAGTGAATAAAACATTTTTATACTTGAAATTTTTTTATCATCATGAATATCAAAAACTCTTATAAACACATGAGAAAATATCTTTTCAATATAAAAATAGACATTACTTTTTAAGACACCATTTTCAAAAAAATAGTGTGTTTCATTGAAACCCTAATATAAAATAAAAATACTATGAAGTGAATTAAAAAACTGGTTATTATTTTAAAATATAATGAAGACGTGAAAATAATAATAAAAATCTAACAACCATCAGAGGAATAAATAATTCATTGTCGATGTTTTTGTTATGAAAAAAATCCCTTTCATCACATGTCAAATCATTTTCTGTAAAACATGTAAAATTATTCCTTTTGAAACAATTTTCGAATAAAGTAAAAAATATAACTAAAATATTAATAATAAATAATTATTTTATTTTAAATACTTCATAAAATAACTTTCAATAAATTGAAATTGAAAGGAAATAGTTGGATGGAAAATATTACTAATAGATTTTTCTTTCATTATAGAGAAGTCCCTTATCACATGAGAAATATTTAAATCATAAGCCCCACTAAATTATAACATTAAAATAACAATAAATAACATTATAATAGTTAAATTAATGATATAAAAGGTGAAAGGGGTTGTACATAAACATTATAATGTAATAATGTTTTATAACATCAAGATATGCGTCAATGAAATGTGATTGAAACAATGTATCATACGAAAAGTCTAAATTATCACGAGTGTCTTTATCATCCAGAATAAAAAAATCATAATTATATACTTGATTGAGAACCATTTTAAAGTTTATTATTAATTTTATTTTACTTATTAACATTTTATATAAAAATATAAAAGCGATTACATTTATGTTGATCGTTTCGACCATATACATCTTAGGTGTCAAAATTGACTTTGGTAGGTGAACTAAAGTCATAGAGGTCATTATTTTAAAAAATAGAGAATAATAATAATGAAAATATTATCATATCACGTTTTTAATTATACTTATATATAAAATTCTATTTATTTGGTATTTAATAAAATTATAATCAAATATCATAGAAGAGGTGGTAGTCCATATGTCCATGAACGACGTTATCACTTTTCTAGTGTGTGAAAACGTAGTAACAAAAGTGATATATTATATTTACATAAACATAAACAAGTCATTAAGATCATTAAATTTTCATTTTTATCACATATTTTTATTAAACTAATCGTCAATACATTCCATGTAAATAGTGAATGAATTGCGACGCTTCATGAGACAGTAGTCCATCATACACATGAAGGATGATATCATATTCTCACAAATAGAAAATAGGTATATATGTGTGATATAAATTTTAAATAATCGTAATAAAATAATAAATATAATAAATATATTACAAATTCAGTATGTCCATCATTATTTTCAACATTAAATGGTGTTAATGTAATAATAGACGATATTGGTTACGATGAGGTAGTCTTCCATACACACTAGAGATGATTTCATAACCCATTTATTGGAAGAGTTTGAAGTAATGGGTTGTAATTTTAACATCAAAACATATAATTTTATTTTGGATATGTGTTTAATATTTAATAATTATATAATAAAAAAAATTGGTGGATAAGGAACTAAAATTGAAACGCTCGTTAGAGTACGTTACCTCTTTTTTGGGGAAATATTTCTTGTTTTAACCATAGTCCATCTTTAGATGGATTTATTCACAATTTAAGGATTATAAAAAGATATTTTTTGAGTTGTTATGTGATTTGGGTAGCTAGTTTCTAATACAAGTTGTATTTAATGTTTGAGGAGAGGAGGATAGGTGGTGGCCTTTTATAATTGGGGTGGGTGGAAATCATTTAAATATATTTAAGAGTGAATTCAACATACATTTTATTCATGAAAAGTGGCTCTAATAATTTTCCATTATCAATAATATAAGGTTTATGGTCTAAATATTTCCTTATAATGGGTTTTGGAATTGTGTAGGGTCAATTATAAGCCTTATATTCTATGTATAACTACTAATCAAACATGTTTTTCAATTCAGCACTGTAATTAATTTTTATTTTTTTCCCAAAAAACATTGGTAAAAATAATTTTGGAAGTATTATAAATTATGAAATATTTTTATTTTAATTATGAAATCCATTTTTACAAATTCCATTCACATTCATGGAATAAATTAATTTAATATTAATATCATGAAGATGATGAGACATTGTGTTTTAACGAGAAAATATCAAAATATTGAAATGTTTTTATATCAACATTTATTATGAAAATTATTCCAATGAACTCAATTGGATTAATTTATTTATAATTTGACTACATTATAGTTAAAACAAAAGTAAAATGTAATTTATCATTATAAATTATTTAAATTAAAATATAGTTTTCATTTATAATTTAGTATTTTTCACTATTAATCTAAAAACTAAAAATCTCATAAAAATATCTGAAATTCATCCTATGATAATTCTAGTATTATTATTTCAAGAATTATATTTATTTTATGAAATTAATAATCAAATATTTTCAAATTAATATTTTAATGAAATTCGTACAAGAAAAATATTTTAGTTAATAATAATTAAATTTTATTATAATTACGTAATAATTTTATAAATAATATAGCTATATTATTGATATTAATCAATGGAAAAATATTATATATATCATATTTGGATTTTATAGAGGTTAATTATCCTATAATTGATGCATATTTATATAGATTTTTTTAGTATTGTTGTGCTTCGGTCTATGGTGAACTAAAGTAATCCAAAATTATACATTTTTGGAATCATATTGTCATTGAATATATTGTTGAAAACCTAAATGACTATATTTTAATAATTTTCCTAAATTATATATATATATATATATATTTTAATATACATTCATCATTACTTTAATTATTTTTTCTGAATCTTACGTGGAATGTTTATACTCTCCTTTATAAAGGATTCATTTCCAAACATGTTTTGTCTGTATATATTATGTACACCTTTGAGTCAGACATGGAGGCCGCTAGTGGAGAGATATCATAAATGAGTTATTTAGTGATAATTATTTATTTTACTTGTTATTTCATGTTCATTTGTCGTGATATAGGGATTATCTATTCAAATTGTTTGATTCAATCCTTTCATATATTTTTTGGGGATTTTTGTTTGTCATAGTTTAGGGATTTTGGGTTATATATTGTTGTTGTTATATTAAAAAGAGTAACGTGAATTATTTATATCTATTGGATAATTTTTGTTTGATATTTTATTATAATATAAATTAGTTAGTGAATCTATGGGTATGCTTATATATTTATATGTTAAGGAATCCTATACGATTGTTAGTCCACATTGGTGCTTTCTACTTTTCCCTATACAATTTGATATGAACTGGGGTGGCAGGAATTTTCTATTACAAGATTTTATGATTTTTTAATTTGATAGATAAACTCATACATTAATACTTCAATAATTTGATTTTTGTTCTACCACTGGTTGTTTCAAATTGAAATTATATGTTCATTTTTTATTTTTATGTTTTTCGTTTCATTTATATTGATATTTCATTTTGTTACTCTTATGATTTTAAATTATGTGTATAGGAATTGTCTTTTTTTTAGAACGATCAACTCTAGGATGATACATGTATATTTATTATGAAAATAATTTTATTTCTTATGAAATTATTTAAATTGGTGATATTTTTTTCTACTGATAAATTTAGAATTTTAGAAATCCTCACATTCCGTAGGTATCAAATATCACAACCATATTTTGTAGTGATCATGATCTGAGAAGTGTCCAGTAATTGTGTTAGGGCCAACAAAAATTAGTATGAGAAAAATTTGTGGTTAATTTGGATTTAATTTTCTAAAAGTAAATATATTAATGTTTATATATGATAAGTAACCCATATACAATCTTGAGAATCCCCTCTACGATAAAATATCATGTTAAAATGTATTTATGGGTAGTGAGTTTGAATTATAGGTTTGAGTTTGGGGTCTCCCAAATGACTTGATTATGATAATTTATAACTTGAGAACAATACAGGGCTTGACCAGGAAGCAATATCTTACTGGATTCATGTATCATATGATCTAGGGAACCATTATGACATGAATATTTAATTACAATTATTATAATTATATTTCAAGGGATTAAATTAAATAAATTGTTTTTGATAAAAAATAATGTTTTCATGTAGTATTTATTATTACCTATCTATTTAATTATATTTATTAACATATATGAACGTGTTGATGTTAATAGATTCATTCAAATTTCTAGAGAAATAATTCAAATTATATTATAATATATTTTTTCAAGAATGTTAATTTTTTAAATCCAATATTTTCTACTAATAATGTTATTTATTTCCAAGATTATGACGTGTTTATAATTATTAAATAATTTCTGTATTTTTGTATACTGGAAGACTGCTAATGAAAATTAATTAATATAACTATATTTAAAACATTTTTCATAATATACTTTTCATTTTATAAGTAATGTCTTATTTAAATGTTGTGCAATTTTAATACTACTAATTTTTTCTCTACGGATATGTGAAATGTTATCATTTGTTGTTTTTACCTACTAGTACCATTTTCTTAAACTTGTGACCATTATAACAAAAATAACATTAATATTTTCAAACTTTTTTTAGTATGTTGTTTGTATCTTAAGATGTCATGTATTTAAGAAATACATTATAATTTATATATCATATTTAAAATGAAGTAAATAATTTTTTATTTAAATAATATTGTATGTTGTTTTGAAAAATTATACATTTTTGGAAATGAACATGGTAGAGTATTTCAATATTGAATTTATTTTTTATTCAAACAAAATTTTAAAGATGAATTAAAAACCAATTTCCATAATTATAATATATACAATATTTTAAAAAAAATATATTACATTTGAAAATCATTTTAGATTATTTTTTAGAACGATGATTTGTATTTATATAAACCATTTATATCATGGTATTGTTTAAAATAAATAATAATTCTATGGAAGGAAATGGATAGTAAACCCTATGTGACTCAAATAATGGGGTGTAATAGAAGATAAACTACAGTTAGTGATTAGTATATATGGTTGTTAATGTATAATAAATTATATTTTGGAAATCATGAACATTATGTATCTAGAGTTGATTAATATGAATATTATAGGTATGCATCAAAAGCATTGTGTTGAATTTGTATTAATAATAGTTTCTTGATTATCAAATAGATTTTTGGAGTTCTTGTGGATTTTCGGTGGGTCTATTATTTGGATATTCTAGAGATTCTTTCATAATTAAAGAATAATGTAAATATATAATGATAATTGTATTAAAAAACATAGTAGTTTACTCACTATGACTACACCTTGTGGATATTACAATTGTTTATGTTTTAGTAAAATGTGGATAATTTATAAATTGTGAATATAGAGTGTATTAGACACCATTGGTTATTCCTCATAGTGTGTTTTGTAGAAAAATTTTCAAATGAGGTTATGGATATTTACTGAGAGTCTCCTTGGAAATTTAAATGATGATAATTAATATTAAAAGGGGATTATAATGACCCATTTCTCCAGTGATTAAATTATTTCAATTTTCTATGTATTTTGGGATGTGAAACAATGACCTGTTTTTAATTTAGTATAGTTCATTATAGTTAATTTTACATTTTAGAGTTTCTTTTATAATTATAATGACTTGGTTTGAAATTATGGTTATTTTCATTTTTTGAGATTTAGTTGTTATTTTTAGGGTTTATGTGATACAAGGAGGTGTTATAACCATAATTTTATAAATTCATGTTCCACTAGTATCCCTTTTGGATTGAAATATATTCTTGGTTATCCTTAAAGATGTGAGGAATCTTATATTTTCCACTAAGTATTCCAAGAACCATGATTAGGTAACAGATAACCTGTGGACTTCTTTTTTAAATAAGTGGGAATTTTATTAATTTTTAATCAACCCATTTCATTATTTTAAGTACTACCATTTAATTCATTTAACTCCCACATTATGATAACCCTCTCAAGGATTAGACATGTTCTCTTCATCCTATTCACTTTGGTTTACGGAGATTTCGTTTTTTAAAGTATTTTTCTGTTGAAAATTTAAAAATAAATCTACCAATTTCATCTTCTTCCATTCACTTTTAATATTTTGACTTCTTCCATACATTTGATGGAAAATTTATTATGTGATTTACAAATGAAATTTTTTAATTTAAAAATGTCATATTTTTTGGGATTTTAAAAATGAGATAATATTTTAATTTATGGTTTAGGTCTCAAAAGGGGTAAATGGTCATTTACACAACCATATGATCATGATTGATTTTTATGAAAAATACATAGGTCAATGAATAGGTATTTTACCCTATGACTATAGTTTTGTGGAATTCTATGCCATTCAAAATTTCATTTAACATTTAAAATTAATATAAATAAATATTTAGTATTAATATGAGATTATTTAGTGATGTATTTTTAATGGATAATAGTATTGAGATACTAAATATATGTTTGAGTCTAAAGTCGGTTATTTTTACTAGATGTGGAATAAAATCATTTTGGGAACTGGTTTGAGCCCCATTCTAATTGTATATTATATTTGTATCTTCCTCAATTTTATTTTCCCTTTCCTCACCACCCATTTTAGTTCCATTTCACATTCACCTTGAAAAGTCCCTAAATCCAATAGTCTAGAGTCATTTATTTCTTTATAACATTGGTGCTACATACATTCATTTTCATCCACAAGGAATGTATAGTTTAGTAGTGTCAGAAGTAAACTTAAAAACATCTATATATTTTTCATTTGAAAACATAAAATAAAATATATAATTTTACTTTATAACACCATTAAGGTCGTTCGTATATCCCTATATAACAATCATAAAGCACTTGTTGGCATATTTGGGAAAGTATACATAAGAAATGGTGGTATCATATTCTTAGTAATCTTGTGTGAACAATATATGCCTTCAATAATAAAACAATCATAACATGAGTATATGTGTATGGGAATATGGTATTATCATTTCAAAACCTTCTTATTTATCACATATAATAAATAATAATCATTTCAAAAAAAATTGGCTACATATAAGACAGGTATCACATAATAATTAAATAACATCATCCATAAGATCATAACATTGAGATATGATATATGTTTGTTCCAGACACATAATAATAGAAACAATTATTTCTATCATAAAAACCAATACATTCTTATCCTATTATTCTTGGTATAACCACTTGTGTACCTGTTTCATGCTTTGTCTAACCACCCATTTAACATTGTTTTCAAGGTCAGGATAACCACTCATGCACCCTCTCTTTTAGATTAGGATAACCAGCCCTGTAACCACTATTTTGTCTTGGGAAAACCTAAATTTGTACCCTTTGATCTCATAGAACATTAAAATTACCCAAATCATTGGATGGTTAAAGAGGACCCACCCATCAAAAAATTAAAGTCATACATATTAGTTCCATGAAGCATTCATCATATGTTAACACATTAAAAGAGATTGGTCTCATAATAATTTCATTATAAAATAACCCATCAAAATAGGATTCATAAATTTTTCATCATTTCATCATGCATTTCTTGTGGGAAATGAACGAGTTTCATAATCATCTTATCATTGTATAATCATTGGAAAAAAATTGTATTTAATAGATATATTATCATCATAAACATAAAATGTTTAGATATGGAACATAAACAGTATCCTTGGACAATAACATAGCCTTTAATGAATAACATCAATTGGTGTCATCATCAATATAAAATGATTCTGAAAGATCACCTAGAACATTTTTATAAAAAAATAATCTTTCTTTTAAAATAACCTTTTTAAAAACATTTTTTTAAATTGATTTTCATTGAAAATAAAAAGGGAATCATAAAAATGATTACTTGAATATAATTTTAAAAAAAAATTAAAAAATAAAAACACTTAAAGGTGTCGAAATTTGAATAATTTTAAGGGAATCCTGAAATAATTTATTGATCATGATAGTAGGAACTACTGTTTATTTCAGGAATGTTAAAAAATAATGATTACATTCACATTATCTATAAAATAAAAACAAGAAATGTTAGAAAAGAGAGACATGTATTAATTTAAAAAAGAATTATAAAATATCATACATGGTATAAAATATATTTGAAAAATAATTTCATATTAATAATACATTTTTGAAATCATTTTTTGAAAAAATGGTTTTACAAGAAAACACATTTCCAAACGAAGAGAGAAATAAAGATGGATTTTCATAAAAAAGTTGTACAAAACAATTTAACTACCAAAGAGATGAAAATTGGTACTATTATATGAATGATTGATTATTTTATATATGATAATAAAATTTATGATAATTATTGTGCGGTATATTATATTATTTAATCATTGGATACATAATCATGAAAAATCATGATAATCGATGAGATGTTATTATAAAACCAATGCCACTTTGTTAAAATTTTAATCCTATACCCCATGAGATCATAAAATAAAAGGAAGAATTTAAATATCAATAGAATAATAATATTCCCAATATTAAACACTAATTTGAAGTAATATACTCATCAAAAAATAATATATTTTCATAACATAACTTATGTCCCAGGTAAGGAATGCTAAGACAAAAATACCTTACTATTTCTGTAACATTTGAATCATTCCCCCCATTATATATTAACATCAATAAAAACATTATCTATCATGAAATGTTTTATATTTTGGATATATCATGTCATATATGTAATTTTACATATGAAAAAAATTAATTAGTGGTGAATATGGTATAAGAGTCTTTTAAATAAATGAAACACTAGAAATCTAATTTGCATGATCAAAACATTGGAGTGAGGATTGACATAGGAATTTGTTATGTGTGAAAATTTTAAATCAAAAAAATTATAGTGTACATATAAAATAGTAAAATTAGTTTCCATTTTACACATGTTCTTATAATAACATAATCAATGTAGTAGATGTTTAACCCATTGAATGTAAAATTATTAAGGAAACCCCTTACATTAAGTCTCAACTTCTTTCATACATGTTAAAAACTCTTCTATAATAAATATAAGATTATTAAACATATATTATTGATAAATTATTATATATATATAATCTGAATTATTTACTTATGACCATCTATTACCCATTTGTTAATAATTCCATGTTAATGTTCCGTTTTAGGCAAAAACAAGTTTGTTTTTCACATATGTTTTGGTTTGATATTTTTTTCTGTTTACTAATATAATGGCTCCATAAATTACATAATGTTAAACACAATAATAAAATACTAAATATTAATTCTACAGGTTTTTATAATAATCCAGTAATTCTAGATATGGAAAATTAGCTACATCATTCATTAAAGTTGTTGGTCATTCATACGCATGAATGATGTTTTTATCTTCACGATGGATAGAATGTAAGAAAGCTATATAATATATCACCATTATATAATAACTATGATAAATTATCTATAAAATATATTTCATATATATATCATATATATTAATTTAATCTATCCTTTTCCATTCAAGTAAAATAAAAATGAAAAGAATGTCAATTATTTTTATGAGGGAGTAGTCTACCATACACACAAGGGATTTATTATTTTCAATAAGATTTGAAAACAATAAGTTATATTTTATATTATATTTCCATAATAATGGTTAAATAAGTAATATCACATATATTCATTTACTTAAACAATTTTACCTTCTATTAAAATAAATAGTGAAAATTGAATCAAAAGTTCTCTCGAGGGTGTAGTCAACTGTACACATGATCGACATTATCGTATCTCAAAAAATGTAGTATTTAAAAAATTTTACAAGATAAAATAATTAAATGAGTAAAACAATTAAGAAAATATAATATATATACTTTTATTTTATCATTATAATAAACCATGAAATGTGGTGATGGAAAATGAACTACATCAGTTTGTAAAGAGGTAGTCGGATGTACACACAATAGATATCTTCGTTTCCCATTTGAGGGGAAATGAGATAATTTTATTTAATTACCAAATCATAAAAAAATATCATTATATTTATTATTCTTATTTTATTTTATGATCATGCATAAATATTAATTGAATGAGGTGGAGTAAGAAAGAAAATAAAAACACTCATTGACGAACGTTACAACTTTTTTGGGTAACTTCAATTGATTTTCACCAAAATACATCCTTGAATTGGATTTCATTCCAAATAAATGATTCAAGTATAAGTTTATGGAATTAATAATGGGATTATTATTTTTATTGTAAGAACTATAGGGTTTTTTAATTGAAAATAGGAGTGTAGATGGGGAGCCTTTTGTGAGTCAGTTGAGTTTTACATATGTAATTTTTTTAAAAATAGATTTCTACCAGTGTTGTTTTCATTTATATTTTCATATGTAAGATAAATTATAGATATTATAAGTTATAGTTCTGAAATATTTCCATAAAATGGGGGAAGTACATGTTTCATGGTCATTCTACAAAAATTTTATTTTGGAAAGTGGAATAATTTAATTTCATATTAATTTTATAGACGTGATAAGGAACCATGTTTTCGATGGGAAAATTTCAAAATTTTATAATTTTTTATATAAAAATTAAATAGAAAATTTAATAAAACGAAATTATTTACTTTAATAGATATATTGTCTAACTATTTATACATTCAAGACCATATTAGAAAACAATTTATGCTTTTCAAAGCTTTAAATGAAATTATAATTCTTAATAAAATCCTGTATTTTTCACTGTTCACAGAAATCCTCATTTTTCAAAAAACATTTCAAAAAATTAATCCTAATATAATATAGTCATACATATTTAAAAAATAATAATTTAATTTTATAAAATTAATTTTATTAGGTTCAAAACAATTATTTTATAAATTTTTGCAAAAAATGTGAAAAAATTAATTTCTATAAAAAGTACTGGTATAAGAATAAACATGGATTTTTTATTATTATAGTACTATCATATGTATTGGATAAAATAATTGTTTTAATATTTTGTGTATAACTTTAAATAAAATAATTCTATAATTATTATTAATTAAATTTATTTTAATAAAACAGCTTTTGGATAATTAAAATAGTTTTTCATAGAAATATATCAACTATCTTCAATTAGATGTTTTTTATTTTCATTTAAAATTAATATATAACCCAATTAATTAATTAAATAAATGTATATCCCATTATTTCTAATAATTTGGTTAATCATATTCATACCCTCCAATCTAGTGATTTGTTGAATAGTGTAATATTAAACAATAACATTTATTGTTGAATATTAAGACTCGGTCTTGTGTCCATCACAAACTATTAAAGAAATTAAATTTATTTAAAACAAATATTTCATAAAATTTCATATTGTTACACCCTGATTAGTGTTATTATTTAATATGGAGGAAATATATATATATATATATATATATATATATATATATATATTGAATTAGAATGATGGTAGTTCCACTGTGGAACTCGAGAGGAGCCAGATCAAGATGACGATGCTACAGAGCATAAATCAGAATGAAGATTCAATGATTTCCACCATGTGGTCAGCCATTATTTTTGAATCCCCAAATTATTGTATAATAATTTTATCTACGTTTATAACTGCTTATTATCTATTGGGGCCCCCATAGGGTCAATATATGATTATTTTTATTTATTAAATGGTAGTTTTGCAAGGATCAAAACGGATTCCCTTTCATAAAAAATGATCACACGACGTATGGTTTCAAGAACAAAAAAGGATGTGTTTTTTCTAATTAATAAATTTTGATAATGTATGACTACATGATTTATAGAATAAATACACATTATGTTGTGGCTTTTGGGGTTGCAGTTGAGTACTTAGAAAATCTCCTCATCTGAGGGGCACATGGGTTTTTAGTAGTATAGAACCAAAACTCAAGTGTTACTATGATGTGTAGAAGTAATGTAAGATCCCAGACTCTATGGAGGTATTTCCTTAATTAAATTCTAATTTTAATAGAATATATTGGTTAAAGGGTTTTCCTCAGGTTTTTAGGGTCCTTAGGGATGTTTTGGGGTTTATGAACACCAAATAAGGGGTAACTGGGAAAACCTATGCAAGGTGCATAGTTGGAACATAGCAAGTGCATGGTTAAGTATGTTATTCAAGGTGGGGCCAAATTGGTAAATTTTGGATAGTGTCATATCACACGATTGGCGCATGGTTTGTAAACCATGCAGGTCTCCCTAGGTAATTGTGTGACCCAATGTTCCATGGACAGTGTCTTATTCATGGTTTGCGCATGGTTGGGAATATTGTGAGGTTAAGTAGTGTGCCTCTATAAATGTGTAAAATATTAAAAATTTACACTTCTGGATTTTATTCTCACAGTCATTTTTCATCGCCATTTCCTCCCATGAATCCCTAGTAATGAACCCTAGGGACCCATGCTTCCAATAGGGTATTCTCATTTGATCCTAAGCCATTTAAAGCATTTTTGGTTATAGACAGAAGCTCCTAGTAATTATAATCTTTCAATTTATTCTATTTATGTATTGGGGTTTAAATATTTCACTTATCTCCATAAGGATCTCTAAATACGTCTATTTATTTTGAGATATAGGTTGAGGCTATAATAGGAGGTTGAATCAGGGTCTGAGGATTCGATTTGGATGGTATTCATCAACAGATTCAAGGTTGGTGGTCTACATGTTATATACCATAGTTTTAGGAGTATTTTTTGCCTATAATATTGAGCTCATTCTTTCACTTATTGTGTTCTTTGTTCAATTAGTTATTTTGGGTGAAATGGGTGTCAAAATGATGAATTCAACCCTTTAGTGTCCTTGTGGTATGAATGATGAATGATTTTACTAATTTAGTCCCACCTATGGGGTGCTCTAAACATCTAAAACATGTTTAACATAAATATTATGTGTAATAATGACTGGTAACTAAATAGATCACCTAATGAAAAAAATGTATTGTAATTTTTTTTATCAAAAAGGAAAAATGGTTTTTTGTTTAAGGAGTTTGTTAATGGATAAGATATTTTTTGGATTGAAATTAAAATGAGAAAAACAGAATTTTATCAAAATACCACAAATACCTTGTGATTTGTATTTGGAATGAAAAATGGGGATAATAAATGGGAAATGAAAAATGTGTTCTGTGAGTTATCATGTGGTAATTGTTGAATAAGTTAAATGGGTTGATGTATGGAAACTACTGAATATTGTTAATTAGTTAGGGATATGAAATGAAAATTCATTGTAGATGGTAATGTGATAATGGGGGTATGCAATAATATTTACTCCCATATTTAGTTTGAAGTAATTTGGTGGTTGTGTATATTGTTGGAAGTGTTGTTATGATGTGGAATGTGTGGTGAATTTGTTATATATATATATAAGAATGTGCACATGGTTTGGTGGTTGGATAAAGGAATATGCTCCTCCCATGGGGAGGGTTCAAATTATTCTCAAACCCCACCTAGGAATGCTTCGGTTTTGATGTCAGACTTATACACTATACCCCTAATGGTTTCATTAAACGAAATTACATGGACAAATTCCCCAAGGTAAATTGTTTTGTGTTTATCCCTTGTGATATGAGGACTTGGTTTATTTCCCATGTGCATAATGTTGAAAAATGTAACCCCTGTTTAAATGTTGTAAAGGATAACTAAAGGTGCGCCTTATGGAAATGGAGAAATAAAAAAAAAGATGACTTCAATAATTAAATGGTTCTACGATATAAATGTTTAAAATAAAATATGGTTAACTTGTGGCACCCAAACTAGAAATTATTCGCGTGTCATTTATTTAGTATTTACAAGAACTAATATTTAGAATGGATATTTTTAGACACCATTACTGGTAGACTAATGAGTTGTACTCACTCTTTACTCGGGCTTCCATTGGGAACCCGAGCAGATTTCATGGTTGTAGGCCAGGAAAATGAAAAGGGCCCAATGCTTGGGAGTTAATTCAGGAGTGGGAGGTGTATGGTTGAAGTTCCAGACCAAGAGTTTGGTCCAGTTTGGGGATTCCATATATTTTCTTTGTTTTGGAATTTTCCACTTGGCCATGTTATCATGTCATGATATATTTACTATTGGTTGTGGTTTGTACCCATATTTGGGGGATGATTATTTATGAAATTTCAATGATTAATACAAACTATTTTCTATATTTTATTTATTTTTACACTATGGATTACTCTGAAAAAAGAGGGTATACTCTCCCCATGTTCTATTAATCACTATCCATTATTCTACAACCTCTATCTTATGGGGAGACTCACTTCATGTCATGTGGCGACATGGCTCCAAGAACTGGTTTTGTAGATCTTGGGTCAGGATGTTAAAACGTTGTATCAGAGTGGTCCTTTTCTATGGTCTCATAATTTGGGATGGTAGAAATGATAGTAGGATGTGTCATTCCTTGGTAATTAGTGCATTATTAGGCTTAATTATCTCATGTATAAGAGAAAAATAATGTCAACATGTGTGGGAAATTGTTTTTCATGATTGTATTTTATTACATTTGATGATATTTCACCATTTGGTGATGTACTTGATGTGTGATGTGGAAGTTGTTTGATATTTTAATCATGGTTTTAAGGCTATGAGGTTGTGAATTTATGAATTATTTTAGGTACATAAGTATATAATTTGCATGCATCAAGATAGGCACACAAGGGATCGGTTTTTGGGGTGTGAATGGAAGAATTCAATAAACATATTTTAAAATATAAGGAAAATGGGGACTAATTATTTGAAGAAAATAAAAAATGTATATAATTTTTTTAATATTTTTCAAATAATGGTGTCTAATAAAGGTTAATTGAGTTGATATATGTAATGTATAAAGTTATGAAATGGGAAATGAGCCTTGAGATATGGTTTACATTGTATGTATCGAAATAGATATGAAATGGTGCCTAACATAAGAATTGTGACAGTGTGAGTGAGTTACCCTACATCATACAAGGCCCACAGTAGGGTTGTTCGATGGTAGTGTTTTGAATGTTATAAGGTCTATTTGGAAAGTGTTTCTCAAATGGTGGTTCGTGTCTAGTGGATATCTGTCATTATGATATCTGATGAAGTCATATGTTATGTGTTATAAATCACTTGTTTGTCCTTGTGGAGAACCTCCACCATGATGGTGTGTGCAAGCTGAGATACAAGAGGATGTCACTGAGAAAGCTCCTCTGGATGTGGATCAATAAAGTATGGACATTCATGGAAATAGGGGATAATAAATGTTCCATGATAAATTTTCTTATTTAATGCATATGATGGAAAAGGACTAAGGGAAGGTTGGGCCGAGCATGTATGAGTTGACCAAGGATTTTAACTAGTAACACCCTCCAAAAATTGAGGGGAAGGGTGTACATGAGGCTATGGATTTATGTAAAGATTCTATTCTGATTATTCACAATATCTTGGAGAGTCCTCAAGAGAATAGGGTATTTCTGGAAACATACATTCTATGAGTCTATGAAATGAATTGGTGGAATGTTTTTTTTCAGACTCAACATGAGTATAGTATGGGTTTTAATGATTTTAATGATCAGTTTCTAGAACAATTTTATCATAAAACATTGATTCAAGATAATTCAGTAGTGTTTTCGAGGTTGAACTATGTTTTTATGGCATTCATCGAATATGCTAGTAAATTTACCTTCATTAAAGTATATGTTATAACTATTGTGGCTGATTAGGTGGCCATGACAAGATGTTTCCATGATGGACTTAGGTATGAGATAGAGTCACAGGTGAATATATTATGTCTGTGGAGGGCATATGATGTGGTGTGTCAAGACCTTATATCTGAGGGAATCATGAAGGAGGATTCTGGTAGTAGTCTCGTGGTTCTAGTTGGGTGAACTGGTGGTGCAACATCTGAGAGAAGGAAGTGTCACTTCGATATTTTTCTCAAGGGCGGTGATAGATAGGGAATCCATAGAATGGAGGAAGTATCTTTGGTTAGTGGTTGAGATTTTTTCTATCAGTGTGGAAGGCTGGGACAGATGAGTAGTTAGAGTTCTTGACCACCAATTAAGTTCCAATCATGTTGGGTTATGTCCATAGGTTCTGTAGGAACCCACATCATTCATGACATTATAGAGTGTTGAGACTAGGGTAGAGTACATGATGGGGCAGTTATATAATACTAGGTAGGTAGTTGGAATTTGACTGGATGTATTGGTAAAGATGGAAGATGTGGTTATCGTGTGTGATATCATTCATATAAACATAGTAGTACAACACCGTGAATTCAAACAGATGATTATGGAAGAAGGGTATGTAGGCTTCTTGCAGTCCAATCTATAGCTAGGGGTGGTGAAGAGGGACAATAAACTATTCAAGGTATGATTCATAATTATCTCATACATTCTAGTTCTTTATTCGATATAGGTTCCTCTTATTCATTCATTTTTGGAAATTTGGTAGTTTTTTGGGTCTAATAGCGGACCGTTTGTGTGGGATTATGCCGATAGACACAATCATAGTTTGATTTTGGGCATGGAATGGTTAGTTTTGTACTAGGACCACATAAATTATTACAATCTCTGGTAAATGGTCAAATATCTCCAAGGGATACCAATGCCCTTAATGATGACTGAGATGTTTGAGTAGGTTGTATATGGCCATTTTTTAGTAGTTGGGAGAACTCACTGATCTAGTTTCCTATATCATGATTGATGATGGGAGAGTGAGGAAGTATTTCATTCCTCATGTGGTCGATTAGTTATAGGATGTGTTTACTAAGGATTTCGTAGGGCTTCCACCCAAGTGGAACATTGATCTCATGATAGAGTAACTACCGGTGGTAGAACCAATTTCAAGTCACCCATATAGAATGGATACGGAAGAGTTTCAAGAACTTAAGTCCTGGTTGGAAAAAATAGAGAAAAATGGTTCATAATACCTAGTATATCAACATGGTTATATCTAGTGCTATTTTTCAAAAAACCTAATGGGATGTTTTGGTTGTGTGTGGATTATAGGTTGTTGAATCACATGATAATGTAAAATTGATGCACACATTCCCAAATTTATGATCTATCTGACCAGCTAGGAGTTGATTTTGTATTTTATATGTTCAATTTAAGATTTGGGTATCATCAGCTGATTGTGATACCTTCCCACTTTAGACAAATAACATTCATGATAAGGTACAAGTTGTATGAGTTTTTGTTGATGTCGTTCGGGTTGACCAATTCTACTGATGTGTTCATGTCCTTAAGGAATTGAATAGGTAACCCATATCTAGATCACTTATTAGATTCCTTTATGGATGAAATTTGGTGTACTCTAAAACTCATGACAATCATGCCAAACATCATGAAATCATATTCACTACACTAAAAGGGAATTGGATTACCACTAAACTATTAAAAAGTCAATTCTGGATTGATAAAGTGTATTTAGTTGGTCACATGCTCTTTGAATAAGGTGTGTTGGTGGATCCCGAGAATGTTCAGGTGTTTATGTCTTGTGAGTACCCCAAGAATGTTTTTTATGTTCATAGTTTTTTGGTTTTGTATGATCAATATCAAAGGTTCGTTGAATATTCTTCCCATTTTTCAACACCACTCTTAGTCTTAACCAAGAATGGAGTTATGTTTTACCAGTCCAAGGCATGTGAGAATTATTTTCAACAGTTGAAGAAGTGGTTGGTGACCTCAACATTCTTAATCCTACTTGATACATATAAGGGGCACACCTTATTCTGTTTTGTGTTCGTTTTTGTACATGGGGAAGTATTGATGATGGATTAATGGGATGTTTTGTATAGTTCAAGGTATCTAAGTCCTCATTATAAAAACTATGCTACTCGTGATCTTAATCTGGGCATTATGTTATATTCCTTAAATAGTTGTAGGAATTAATTAATGGGAGTGTGGTTCACAGTGTTTACCAATAATTAATACCTTAATTTTTTCTTCTCCCAATGTGATTTGAATCTTTTATAGTGAAGGTGTGTTGAATACAAGTAGTATTCTAATTTCGAGTTGGATTACACACTGAGAAAGTGAATCTTGTTGGGGATTCCACGAGTCAGATGACTCAAAATATGGTTTTTTAGGAATCCAACACTGAGTGAAGAATGATGGACCTATTTTCATAGATGTAACTAGAGTTACAAGATGGTAAAGGGAAGATATCCCCCAAAAGTATAGCAATTGATTCTATGATTTCTAACTAGGTCAGGGATAGTCATCTTGAGAATATGGATTGTTTGGATATGAAGGAATCTCTTACAGGTGAGGAGTCACCTTCTCGAATGGATGTTGGTTCTAAAGTGTTTATTTATGTTTGTTGTCTTGTTGTGGTGTGAACAGGTATGCGAGAAGCGTTGATGTGTGAGTGTCATGCTTCAAATTGGGCAGTGCACCCTGGTTTGACTATTATGTATCGTGACCATCATAAGTAGATTATGTGGTCGCATTTAAAGAATGTGGTTGTGGTTTTTGTAGCATGATGCCTTACTTATCAACAAGTGAAGGGACATAATTAGATACTGGGTGTTTTTTTATATAGTTTTCCTATTCCAAAATGGTTATGGGATGATGTAATGATGGATTTTGTGGTGGTTCATTGAAGGAAAACATAGAAGAGTGACCCAAATTGGTTTTTCATGGATCGATTGACGAAGGTGGATCATTTCATGCCAATCAAGGATACATTCATTGTTTATCATTTTGGTAAGTGGTAAATTCAAAATTTTGTGTAGTTTCATGGAGTACAAAGAACAATAGTCTGAGATTAGGATCTGGGATTCATGTTTCACTTCTGGTAGGGACTACAGAAGTCCCATGGTTCCCATGTGTTTCTGAGTATGGATATCACCTACAGAATGATGGGTAGTCAAATCATATGATTCAAGTGTTATAGGATATTTTGAGAGCTTGTGTCCTTCATTTCGGTGGTTCATAGGAAATAGAATTTCAACTTTTGGAGATTTCCTATAGCAATAGTTTATGTGATCCAATTCAAATGGAACCATATGAGGAACTCTATGGGAGCCTATGCAGATCACCATTGTGTGGTTTAGAGGTTGGGGAACCAATCTGTTTGGAATGAGTCTCATGCAGGATATGTAAAAAAAGGGTCAGTTGATATAGAAACAAATAGAAATGGCTCATAGTAGGAAGAATTCGTATGCATATTGGTGTTCATGACCTCCTGACATTGTGGGGGATATAGTCTGTTTCATTGGGTGTTTCCATGGATGGCTCATCATTTAATTCAAAATATGTTAAAGTTGGTTCATAGTTATGTGTGACCGTTTGAGGTTTTAGAGAGGATCAAACTGCGATTGGATCTTCATCAAAAGTATTGTGTAATTCAGGGTTTTTCAAGTTTTGAAAGCTTCAGTTGTATCACCGTGATCTATATCATGTGGTAAACATTTAGTATATTCAGGATGAGGATAATGTGTTCTTCTAAGAGAATCTGGTTTTTATAGTGGATCCTAGAAAGAATCTATTACATGGAAATGTTGATCATTAGTTTGTGTTCTATGGAAGCATTGAAATGTTCAAGAAGAAACATGGGAGTGCGAATAAGACATGCAGGACCAGTGAACCAACCACTTTGCATCACATTCTCATTGATTCTTTTTAATGTAGCTCGATGAAAATAAATTATAAGGTGTAGTGTTTTTAATATCTAGAACTTAGTGGAAGTATGTCTCTATTTAAATGGTGGTTTCAATCTCTTGTTTTCTGGTTAAAACTGTGTGCCTCTGGTGTTTTAAGAATATATGAGGTGTTTTGGGTGTTTGGAACATGAAAGAAGGTGAAACCATTCCATCCTACGAAAATCACATGGTTGGCGCATGATTGGTGCATAGTTAAGTAGACAGTGATAGGTGGGGGCCAAATTGTTCAGTTTTAAACAGTGTAATATCACACAATTGGTGCATGTTTTTTAAACTGTGTTGGTCTGCCCAGGTAACTATTCTACCAAACATTCTATTTATGGTGTATTTATCACATTTTTCACATTGATTGGGAAACCATTTGGGTAAACTATGAACCCCTATAAATGTTATTAATATTACAAAGTCTAATCTTTAGGATTTTAAATTCCCACTCCTTTTTCTTCCCCATTTCCTCCCTTATAGAATTATTGATGAATCATAGTGACCTAGGATACCAAGATGGCATTCTCTATCAATCCTAATCCATTTGGAGTTTCATTGGGTGTGGATCAATGCTCCAGGTGAGGCTAATATCTCTCTTGCTTCTCATTTTGTCTTAGGGTTTGCATCCCTATGTTATCTTCATCTAAAGTTCTAAATACTACTATTTCATGTGATGTCTAGGTTAAGGAATAATAGGGTGGTTGAATTAGGATCTAAGGATTCAGTTAAGAGTACATTAATTTGTGTATTCAAGGTAGGTGGTCTAGATTTTATATCGCATAGTTTTATGAGGATTTTTTCATATATTCTTGTGCTCTTGATTTCCATTTCTATTTTCTTGGTGTCGTTAGTGAGTTTCTTTGAAATGAGAGTCTAAACGATGAATTGTACCCAGCATGGTCCTCATGGGAGGCAAGGAGGATTACATGACTGATTTAGTTCCACCCATGGGGTGTTTTGACCTTCCCATACATTGTTAAAATAAATTCTATGTGAATGATTGACTTGTCACTAAATAAATCCCTTGTTGAACATATAGAATGATTAAATTTATGATCAAGAAGGAAAAATGAAAGGTTTTTTCTTTAGGTGCTTAATGGATAATGAATTTTTGACTCCAATTTAAAATGGGTTAAGTGGAATTTAATTTAAATGTCCAAAATGTCTTTTGATTTCTATTTGGAATGCGTAAGGGGTTAATACATGGGAAATCATAAATGAGTTAACTGACTTAATAATTGGTAATTAATGAATAATTTAAATGGGTTAATGTATTAAAACTACAGAATATGATTAATTAGTTAGTTATACGAAATGTAAATGCATTGGAAAAGGTAATGTGCAAATGGGTTATGGCATAATATTGGCTCATATGTTGATATGGATGTAATGTGGTGGTTATTTATATTGTTGGAAGTGTGGATATGATATTGCATGTGTGGTAATTTTTTTATACATATATGTATGTTCACATGGCCATGTTGTGGAATACTGGACTGAGGCTCCCCTTACAGGTTTGGTTGGTGTGATGCTCTAACCCCACCCTAGAATGAATGAGTTAGGGAGTCAGATTGAAGCACTATTCCCAAAATGGATTCATTCGATGGAATTACCTTGATGGAGGCTCCAAGAGAAGTTGTGAAGTGTCTATACCTAGTTAGAAGGTGACATGGTATATTTCCCATATGCCTAATGATGATGGCCTCAAATCATTGGTAAATTTGTTAATGGCTAATTTAAGGGACACTTGATGGAAATAGACAAATTAATTAAGTTCACACAATTTATGAAATGTGTGTAATGATAGAAATGCTTAAAATAAAATATGGTTAATTAGTAGAAACAAAACTATTCTTTATTCACATGTAATTTATTTAGTAATTACATGAACTAAATTTTTATACTATATATTCTTTCACACTATCTGTGGTGTCTTATGGGGTTATACTAACACCCTACATGGTCCATTGTTCGGTACCCAAGAGGATTTCATGGTTGTAGGTCGAGACAAGGGCAAGAGAAAAATTATTGGGAGTTGACTCACACATGAAATTTGCATTGTTTAGGTTTCAAACATGGAGTCATGAACATTTTTGGGATTCCATAGGTTGTATTTATTTTATTTTTGTCCACTTAGCACTATATTCATGTCATGACATATTTACTCTTCACTCTATTAGCTACCCTGATTTAGGGGATGAATTTTTCTTCATTTTCTTTGACTATGACATGTTGTTTTTTCTATTTTATTTATTTATATGTTATGTATTACTTTTAAAATAATTTTATAGTCTTTCCATGTTTAGTAAGACCCCCTATTACAGTCATAAATCTCTGGAATATTTGGAGGTTGGCTTGAGATCATGTGTTGAGTCATCTTAGAGCACCGATTTAGTGTCTCCTAAGCAAGGATTTTACATGTATGCTATGGGTGAGGTACATAGGTAGAGGATGTGTCCAGTGAAAATCCATGTACACATATAAGGTACACGACTTGTGGCCTCGATAACTTTTTTATATTTAATGATGGAAAAATAATGTTTACCCATGTATACAACAATTTTTATGATTATTATGTAGACACTATGTAATCACGGTGTATAACGTGTACTAATGTTTTCCCATTAATTGTATTTGAGTAACATATCTCCATGGATATATAACTAAAAACCAGAGGAATTCATTCTGTGTGTTTTTTCACATAGAGTGTGATATTGGAACCATCATGGGTTCTATGGTATTTTAAAAATACAATTTATTACTGCTGAGTTTTGACAGAGAGACTTTTCCCCCAAATTATGAATTGAGGGAAGACTTGAGGTTTATGTCAATTAAGACCTATGTCATGGTTATGAGAATAAAACCCTACATGAATAGATATAGACATATAGTAATGGAATAGTTGAATAATTTTTTTATCCTTGGACACCTCCAAATAATGTTCTATGGCATATTATATTGTATTATCTTCAGTTGTCCTTTTGTAGTTTATGAAGGGTTAGGAGTTAAGAATGAACTCATGTGGTCATTTTTTTATGGAATTTGTGCCATCACCTTGGAATTATGCCACATAGAAATGTCTTGTTAGTCCAGTTGGGTTGTTATGTGATGATTATGATGTTGAGGGATGTGCTACGGAAGAGTAATGGGTGTTTAAATGATAAATTGTTTTCGATATTAGATAACCAAGGGTGGTTCCTCATTCTTGATGGGTACTAACCATCATTGTTGGGTTACCAAGTTACAAGGAGAACTAAGAATCAATTTGTGTATGTGTAGTGTTGGTTATGGTAGAAACCAAAAAATCATAAATGGGTGGTACACATGAAGGACTTGTAATAGTGAGGATGGTTTTGGGCACTTGGTCACTCTAGATTATTCTTCATTTTATGCGGGAACATTGTGTATGTCCTTTGGGAGGTTGAAATATATTTGTACATCCATTATTTGGATTTAGGTATACAATTTTGGATTTCATGGATTTGGATCTGAATATATCTTGGGGATCATACATGGATTTAGAGCTCATATGATTTTTTTTCCATGGGACGAGTCCCTGGATTTGTGAGTTATATGGACGAGAGATACCATGATGTTGGAGACCAGTGATGGAGTTGCATTGCATTTAGATCATAGTGTTGGAGCATCCATTAGAAAAGTCAAATGATTTTTATACAATATTCGGATGGTATTTAAAACCCCAAAACATTAATATATATTTCATCTTAAATAAATATAATATCTTCAACCACTTCTGGTACACGCAACCCAAATATTTTTATGTTCGATTCTGTACTAAACACAGAACACAGAACTAAAATGACCGATGATATATATAAGAAATAAATATTTTCTGTTAAAATATGGGCTTTTAATATTATTAACTAAATTTATATATATATATATATATCATACTAAATATAAATTTTTATTGTATTTATAGTGAATAATTAGTCATTTTTTATAAATCTATCTCTTTCTTCAAAATTATGTTTTCTTTAAAAAAGTTATATCTAATCATGAATAGAATATTATAATAATATTTCAGGGAGTTTTATAAAAGCAATTTTATAAAATTAACATCATTATTGGAATTACATTATAAAAATACAATTTTTCTGAGATTTTATTATTTTTTTGGAAAATATAAATTTTCCAATGAATACAGAAAATAACAATTTTTTGTAAAAATGTCATTTATTTTAACATAATTAATTAATTTATATATATGATTATGTTATGAATATGATTTAATTTAACATTATAATTATTTATTTATATTTAATCCACTTAATTAAAATTTATTTATCCATATTTTGTGTTTTTCTATAAGTTTTTTTGTGGGATTGCAAAAAATGTTTTTCTAAAAATTATTTTGAAATAAACTGTTCTTATCATTTTTAATTTAATAATATAATTTCAAATGAGGAAGGGTTTACATTAAATGTTTATATTATATATTAAAAATTTATAATTGATATTAAAACCACTATTATTAAACATAAAGATAATATCATATCATATTTTTCATTAAAAAATACCCGTATTGAAAAATTGAATTTTAATAGTGTGTGTGATTTTTGTTTTAAATTTAACGTTTTCAAAATTAGGAAAATATATTTTATAAGAAGAATTAATTTTTTAAACCATGTTGTAAAAATTATATTTGAGTTTTTTTGTAGAATTTTTTGAAAAGTTTCATTATTTCATGAATAGTGGGAAAAATCGAAATTTAATACAAAACCACTTTTTCATATAATTTATTCATAAATATAGATTAAATAATAAATTTAATTTAATTTAAAAATAATTCAATTGTATAATATTTTATCAAATTTTGGCCATTTTAGTAATCTTCATTTTGAAATTGGATATAAATTCTTTGAATCTTTTAAATTGTTTCTCTTTCAAAACCTACATTCTTATCACGTCAGTGAGAATAATATTCAATTTAATTTTTCCAAATATATGAATTGAATTTGAAAAATTAATTAAATATTTGGAGCAATAAGATTTTATATCCAATTATAAGGTAAAATTATTTTTTTACCAATACGAATATTGAAAAATATAAAAATTATTCACTGAGGATAAGAAAAAATTTGATTTACTAGGAGGATAAACAAACAATATAACATTAAAATTGATACATAAAATTTTAATAAGATTATTGTATGGAAATATTTATAAAAATAAACATATGTGGTTCAGAAATGGTCCATTTTTGACACTTGTGACAAATAAAACAGTTGGTACCACTCAATTATTTTTAAAAATAACAAGTGTGTCTTATCCCAATCTCCTCCATTATTCACAAAATCAATAATCTTGGGTTTAGAAAATAAATAAATAAGTAACTTCCTTAAGTCCCTCCCCTCATCCTATAATTCTTTTTTTTCTATGAAATCCACCTAATAAGGTCATTGGTGATAACCTGAGGAGTATACCGGAAAAAAGAGGTATCATTATTCAACGATGGTTCTTTATTTTATTTATATCACAACCACCATAAATTCTTATTAATACACAATTATATAAAAACCTTAGTGTATTAAATATATTTAAATATTTTTATATTAATTTTATGACCAATAATAAAACACTCCTTCATAAAATCAATATCAAAATCATCGGTCATGTGTACATCATACTACCACCTCGTGATTTAATGTCATTCGTTTTTCCATTACCACATACCGTTATTGGTAATCATAATAAATATAAATTATATTTAAATTAAATTTAAAAAATTAGTTTACATTTCAATTAATTATATCATATATAAACAATTTACATTCCATTCCATATGGGATACGATAACGTTTCTCGTCTGTACAGCAGAAAACATCCTTGTGAATCGATGTGATTCATTTTTGACTCTCTTGTTACATGTAAGGTAATATAGGTAAAGGTAATGAAAATATGTCATAGAAATGAAATATTTTTTATAATAAATAAATATTTATCATTATTCAAATATATTATATCATTTTCTTTCATACATTTTCCCTCACTATAAATAATGATATTATCGTTAGTGGACGAGTGGACTACCTCCTCTTCAATGCGATTGGATTATTTTTTTGATCAACAAATCACATGAATGATATATATATTAAATATAAATAAATAATATGTTATTTAAGATAAAATTATCACTTCATAATGAAATAATCTTGCATTCCTTCATTATATATATATATATAATTGTAAAATGGAAATTTTACTCTAGTGTACATACGACATACCGTCACTATGATCATTACATAATTAATTTATAAAAAATATCATTCAGGATTGGGTTTTTACTAAAATTTATGTATTAATATTATAATAATTTCATGAATATTATTATGGATTTTATATAAATATATTATATTTTTAGGAATCAGAACTTTCATTACATAGTAAGAATGAGAAAAAAGGAGATTAACACAATAAAAAATGAAAACGTTGAATGATTATTAATAAATGGTATAAAATATGTTATAGAAGTATCATACATGAAGTTATTATTATTAATATGGTTATATAATAAGTTAATAGTATTTATAAACCAACAATGTTTGAGTAAAAATCATGTTCTACAAAATGGAACCATAATCTAAGGGTTTTATTTTCTCACATTTATTTCAATGAGATATATGCCATATATGCCACTTATTTTGGTGTGTGATGTATATAATGAGAATGATTTGATTTTTTTTATTATGATATATATTTAATGTAATTGTATATCCTTATCTGGATATATCATTCATGTGGTTTAATGTCTCAAAATTATCAATGTGGCATGGGATTTTCATCTCCCTTTTCCATCTATGGGACGTATGGTATGATATACACATATCTTGTGTTCTAGGTGTATATAATACCCAATTGACATGTTATATCATGAATATAATTATTTCTAGGAAATTATAGGTTTAAATAAATTTTATTATTTCATAGGGACTATAATTCACTATTACTAATGTGGTAAAAATATGTGGATACAATCTCATCATTTATCACGATTGTGTAAGATTATGATTTTTAATGATGAGATCATATGATCGATAACTCAAGAAAAAGTTTATTTATAATATCATTTGGTTATTAATGATATTTAAATGTATTAGTAAAACATTTATTCTATTTTGAACTTAAAATTCTTGAGTAGTGTTTTTTAGTAAATTTGATATTATTTCTCTATTTTCCCTGAAATCCATTTTATTTCCAAAATATTGTTTTATACAAAAAAAATAAAATATTATCTACTAATATTTTATGAAATTTATAAAAGTTCAATTTTAGATATTTTTAAATTTTTTAGGGTTTTTTTTAAAATAATCCTATAAACCATTTTCAAAAGAATTCCCATTTGGGTTTTTCATAAACATTAAAGATATTATTTTAACAAGTACATCATGAATGGAGTTTCCCATAATTATGACCATTAATTGGTTTTAAGGGTCTATATATATGTTTTCTGGGTCATTTTATAAGAAAAATATTTTTAAATTGATTCATGTTTTTAAAAAATTCAAGAAAAGGTTATTTTCATTAAGAAGTTGTCCAAGTGATATTTCAAAAATATTTTATGTATAAAAAGATATACATGGTTGTATCTTATGAATTTTTGTGACATTAACCAAGGATATGAAGAACTCCATTTTTATTTCATTTTCAAAAACAAAAATAACAACCTTTATAGGATACATGGGAACCCAAACAAAACCAGCACAAAACCACTGATAATAACCATGAGAAAACATACCAGTTAAGTGGGTTTCCAACACCATGACTCGTGTACCAGAAGTAGAAAAGGGGAATCACAATCTATATCCAAGATATTTGTGTAATGTTAATTTGGGGATTTATCCATAAATATTCGTTAATATTAAATTAATTGAGTTCTAATAACTTGAAAAAAGAATCATGGTAATGTGAGACAGATTCCAAATCCTATATAATAAACAAAAGTTGAAATTTGAACTAGTTCAAGAGTTGTATACAATTCCTCTATGGAAATATCTCTCGATTAAAAATTTCCACATCCTTTAATGTCTTCTCATATTTAACTCTTAAGAACTTTTCCTTTGAATCATATCAAAATAGATCATATATGATTTTAATTATTATTGATAAGTTTTTGGGGTAAAAGATAGTCCATTGAACATTACCTTACTGGGGATCTTCTATTATCTTTAAGCCTTCATCCTGGTCTAGAAATTCATGTTTAGCCTCCTAAAAGGAAAAATTATCCTCAAAAGAACTTACTATTATCTTCAATTCTCCTCCGCCATGGGACTATTTTCATCACTTTTATGAGGGGAATACTAATTTTCTTCTCCCCCCATGCCCTCAAAAACATTTTTTTGTTAAAATTCTTGGACTTCAGTTTCATAATCGTGTTTCTCTCCCATGGCCTCACTAATTTTCACTAACTCTCAATTTTTATTATGGAGTCACTGATTATGCTCCATAATAGAATGATTATATATGATACTAGGTACCTTAGATTATTTGGTTTTCCCCATTAAATGAGTCTGCATGTGCTTAGAAAAATTGAAGTTTTCTTCTTGTTGTGTGGTCATCTTCCAAAGAATCATGTTATATGTTTGAGAATTTGTGAATCCTTTCTTCCATTTTTTCATTCAATAGAAATATTCTCATAATTTTTTTCTAAATTCTCAACTAATGAATCCTGAGAGTCTACATCTATTTTTAGGGCCAATTTGATTGATTTAGTAGTAATCTCTCCATACGACTCATTAGGTGCATATTCATCTTCCTCCACTATACATGACTATTCTCATATTCCCTATAGAAACATGTTTTCCACACCTAATCATCTTATTCAGTACTATATCCCAGTAGTAGAAAAAATTTATTTTTATTTATCATTTGTGATGTGGCCATCATACGTGCATTCTCATCACCACCCATCCTTTCCATGGGTGGGATCAGATGGGAATTTAATGATGCCAGGTCCTGAGTAGGACATAACACTTATATACATCGACCAGCACCCCCTTTTCCAAAGGAATAGGAGGAAACTAAATCTTAAGAGGGGGAAATGATGGTAATCTTATAATCATTATCACAAGACACTATTCAGATCTATGATATTGGTCATTGACAAATACCTGTGTTCACAAAAATGGGACGACCCAGATGCATGATGTTATTCAGAACTATATTGCAGTGAAGGGGTAGCTCTTCATAAAAATTCCATCAACATTTAGAATCATCCACAAGTGAAGTCTCATGAGCTTCAACTTCACCTAATAAACCCTTTCCTTGATTACATTTCAGGGTCAGGTGACATATATTAGAGGAGTTTTCATAATAGTTCGTACATGGTTTGTAAAAACCATCCTAATTATGATGGTATTATCCTTCTATATAAATACATATTAAATTCATAGGGTACTTAAATTAAGGAAACTCTACATAGATATGAGGGGAAATGGTGTGGATCATTCCTTGTATTATTGGTTCTGCATAGACAAAATGGCCAAGAAAGCTTCCGATCATTCAATGAATGGATGGGTTCTATAAAGGAAGTAGTAAATTTGGGAGTCGAAACAAAATCATTGATGAAGATGTATTGTGTTTAAAATGGGAGTTTAATGAGAAACTTATAAGTTAGAAAATGGAAGAATCGAGGAATTGAGGGGAACTGCATCAAGAAGTCACTATGTCATTTCTATCTTAGAAATGGATAATGAAATATTGTAGATCCTACAGGCCAACTGCCTACAAATTCTATAAATACCATGTTTTGTTAATGAATATTTCGAAGTCACCAACATGGGGAAACTACCTACAAAATTGAGCCATCAAGGAGAATTCAGTGAGGGATTAAGACGCTATAAACTCGGACATAGAAATTAGAAGGGAAGGAGCTCCATCTTTGAAACCTAAAACCAAAGATAAGAGATAGATTTTAGAAAACCAAGGGATCCGTCTTGGATTAGGGGGGGAAACCAAATATATCATTCTTTATATTTTTCATAATTTTTTATCAGGAAAATATATTTATGAATCCTTTCTATTTTCAATGGTTAAATCATGTCTCAAGTGGATTTACACAGTTCCCATTTCTTTCCTAAAGTCTAATAATGTTTTGAAGAGACTATTTTGGAACCTTTTTCTATTCCACATGTTAATAATGATTCAAATATAATGTTTTGTAAACTATTTCACATCCATTGGTTAATAAAGGTTCAAAGAGGTTATTATAGAACCCATTTTATTTCCATAGATTAATGTTGTTCTGGAATGAGAAAATGTTGTTTCTATGTTATTAAGTGTAAATATGTTCTTTATTCATGCTGGGGTTATTCAACATTATAGATGATTGAGGAACATCGATTTCATCGACAGAACCCTTTAGATTTTATATGATGGGGAGGCCAAGATAACACCTACTAATCCTATTTCATCTTATATGATGGTGCGGTTGAGACAAAATTAGTGGTTCCCATTATAGATTATATGATGGTGAGGCCCATATAGAACTACGTAATACCATTACATATTACATTATGGGTGAATCCATATAGGTTTCAAATGAATTGGGTAAAGATTATGTTCTTTAGTTATTTATATTCGATGTACTCTATATGTCTATTCGAATTATATGTATTTTGTAATATTGATATGATGATGATGTTCTAGGATACCAACACATTTTATATATTCATAATATGGGTTTATAATGTTTTTTTTCACCATGGTTAATATCTTATTTCTCCGAATTGTTGATTATTGTGAATATTTACATTAATCAATCCATATTATGTGTTCATGAATGATGATTTCGGTATTGAGGGATATGAGTTATTTTATA
Organism: Viscum album; assembly: GCA_963277665.1. NCBI lineage: Eukaryota > Viridiplantae > Streptophyta > Magnoliopsida > Santalales > Viscaceae > Viscum > Viscum album. Next base: position 459,092,513 of record OY728167.1, on the reverse strand, counting down.
ATTTTCTGATCCACACTGAATATATATTCCTAACCATATTTACTTCATATGCTCATTGATTTTATTAAATTGTTAATGATTTAGTTTACCCTTACTAATCATTTGATTTTTCCCATATTTGGTACAATTTTCACATATATTTTAAAGAATTAAGTTGAAAAAATTATTTCTAGAATAGATTTCATATGTGTTATGATGATGAATTAATGTGAAATAAGTAAATATGGTGTATATGGTAGAAATTATCAATAAAAAGAATAGTTATTTATTATTATTTATGATTTATTAATTATCTAAAACTCTAACCATAAAGGTCATTAAGAATGTAAGTGAACCTATTTTTCCTTTTGGTGATTTCTTTTTCGAATAAAAATTAATTATTTCTCAATTATTGTTATCAAATACAGAAAAATAAAGATTATGATTACATCAATAGATCTAGGAGTGAGGTTTTTGGGTTTTTATAGTTTGTATAAGATGAAAGGTTTAAATAATAATTTAGATTGTGATTTTTTATGTGAGGTTATCTTAAAAGGCATGTATACCATCATAGGTCTCTAAGAATAATTTTAAGAATAATATTAAAATTATAGACACCGCATTTCAGGTTTTTACGAAGTAATTTTTTGTGGTTATTGATGAAATTTTGGGAGAAGTTTTATAAGGATGGGCTATTTGTAGCACATATGATTGGAATGAAGTGTTATTATTGGAGGATGTGTTATCATGATTGAAGGAATAAAAGAAAAAACAATGAATGGGGGACAACTCATTACATCATTCTAGTTCATATGGATTTAACCAAAAAGAGAATAGAAATAATGGTGGATCACCTACTACTGACCTACTCAATGTCCTGGTCAGTATAACAAATTAATAGGTATTTATTAAGATTATTTTAAAAAAAATGAGATTTTATTTTTGGAATAATTGGTCAATTTTCATAAAAGAATATATGATAAAATAATCCTAATATTTGGGTTTTGAACAAAGTCATATAATGTTTGATTATTTTTATTTTTATATACATGGAATGATTTGGTATGATATTTTAGTATTAATGCTGAAATTTGTATATTAATTTATGTTGGATTATTCATTTGTTGAATTATCATATAACATAGTAACCAATTATTTTCATTTCAATTCAAATGGATGAATTATTATTATCCATTTTATGGTAATGTGTCTTTAAGAGATTATTTTTGTGCATCGTGTATTACAAATTCATCCTGATTACACATCATTTGGATGGAAATATGAAATTATGGTGTAAATTGATTAAATGTTGATATATTATTCATAATTTAAGTATATTTATATATTATCTTATTTAATATGATAAAATAATCCCATAACTCTAGGGAAATGACCTAAAAAATATCACAGTAACTTCATTTTTTGAGGAATATATTTCTTTTTTTTTCTTCATATGATATTGGTTTTGGTTCCCATAACATTCTATTGATTATTTTCCTTCTTTTGATCAATGGCATCTACCAATCTATATAATTATTTACATTTTTACACCATGTATATATCCTATAATTCCACCAATTTTCTCCGACATAGAAAACTATTTATGTGTTATTACTTTTTAACACAATAAATCCTTTTTCACTAACGTCTAAATGCTTTTTATTCACCCTTTTATTATGTGGGTTTTCCAAAAAAAAATATCTGAATCTTTGATAATAGAGATAATTTTCATATTTCAAGGATTAAATTTATTATAGGGGAGGATGGATCACCCTATTAAATTATGTTTTATTTCTATTTAAATAATTATTATCTTTTATATAGTTATTGGTAGACAATACCTTAGGTGTTTTATATTTTATATCATATCCAACATAAAACACCTAGCTCAAATAAACCACAATATATATATGAATAAACACCGAGACATTAAATTTTCATGTATGAATAATATTGACTACATTATTAGTTATATATATATATATGAAATACAACATAAAAATTATTGATAAATTTATAGTAAATAATAAATTATTTTTACTAATGTGATCTCATTATTCAAAATTATTTTTTGATAAAAAATTATTTATTATTGATTCTTATGAGAATAATATTATTATAATTTTTCGGAAATATTAAAAAATTAATTTAATGTAAATAAAATATTTCTTGTAATATGATTATACAAACTCACTTTGGGTGAGATTTTGGTAATTGTTTTGAAGAAATATATTTTTTTAATGAATAGAAAAAATATATATTTATGTAAATTAGATAGATTGGAGACTCACAGGAGATTGAACCCCCAAGAGCACAATGAAAAATCCCTAATCTAGATCATTATACCTCTATGGACTTAGTTACTGGAGAAAACCAATCCTTGCAGGTGAATGATGATGCATTGTCTGTGGGCCGCATTAAACCAAGGAAATACTGACACAAGGGTTTATCGAATATTTCATTTTCATAGGAAGAGGTTTTTTTATTACGTATGACCTATCATTTTTTCTTGTAGGTGGATTCTTTAAGAATATTCCCCCTCTTTATTTCTTTAGGAAGACCTTGGATGCTATTAGGTTTGTTTGATTTCATATAGGCTTGTTGAATTCTTCATTTTTCATTTTCCAATTTCAGAATGATAGTGATTATTAAAAACTCAAAATGAAAGAAACATGTATTTTTTGTGGTTTTTCTAGGAAATTTTTGAAACAGCATCTAGATTGATTTTCTGATTTTGAGTCCCCCGGAGAAACTATTTGGTTAGGTTTTCCTGGATTCCCTCTTCATTTATTTGAACAGGATTATCTCTTTTCAATTGAAACATTACTAGGACAAACTTTGGAACTCAATGTCGCATCTAGGAATATTAATATACCAAATGATACTCAAATTTGTGTTGAAATTTATATCTCTCATCCAATACCATCACACTTATGGGTTAAAAATGGGGAGTCTAGTTTTATACATGAATAAACCATTAAAAATATAACAGCCTACAATATAAAATGTTTTGTAATTGTCTACTGCATAAAGGATTGTGGTATTAGACCTTTTGTTGTACTCCCACTATTGTGAAATTTTTCTGTTTGGGTAAGAAAAGGATTAGCGAAAAAGTTTGTGGCCCATTCTAGTATCCTTGGGTATCAAATTGTCAATCAATCCCCTGATGGACCTAGAAATTATTTGACCTCTCTTTCTAATCTCTCTACTTTTGTGGATGTTATACATAGTTTGTAGACATTCACTGAGGATAATACTCGATGAGATATCTTATTCTTTGAATCCGATGATACATGAAATAATGATCAGTGTGCCCAATCCGATTCTAGAAAATCACTATATCATACTTGTAACATCCAAAGGTTTCAAAAAAATAAATTGAAATTCATGAAACATTGAGTCTCTACAAAATGAAACTTTTTTTAAGTAGAATATTATAAATTTTCTATTAATCATAATTTTTCTGCTTCTATTTTTTGAATTTCAAAAAACGTACATCTATAGTTGCGATCAGTAAGTTATTTGGAGTCTTATATCACCAACTTTTTTTGGTGAATAGTACGATACCCTTATAAATAAAACATGAATAGTGATTTGACCCTTATGAATAAAAAATTTTGTTATTATTTTATTTTCATAAGGTCATAAGATAATGAGACCTTGATTTGTTTTTCATGGTGATATAAAATGAGTTATAGTTTCATAATAGTTATGTTTTGAATAAATTAGTATTTTTTTTAAAAAAATCATATATCAAAAAAAATCAAAAAAAGGAGTTAATTTTTAAATTATACATTTCAAAAATGGTTATAATGTTTTTTTGGGATTTTTATGAAATATTAATATTTTATGTGAATAGTAAAAAATACGGTTTTATGTTTTCGAGTATTTAATGAAATCAAAAGGGTATAATACTGATGTAAAAATTATGGTCGACTCTTGAGGATTAAAATTTGATATATGGTGTCCCAATTGGCCAATATCATGGGAAACCCCATGGTTAAGCCTATGGTTTTTCAAATAGCACTAATGACGTGTCCATTGAAATAAATTAAAAACTCTCCCAGAATCACTATAAATACCACCATCACCCCCCCACTTCTTCTCAAAACTCTTATGTTTAGATCATTGCCTAAATTCTACCAAATTCCATTCCCAGGGCTCTTCCCCACATCCAAGACCATATGGTCACACTAGGTGTCTAAAACCAAAGGCCTTTAAGAGGATCTCTAGGAAAATAGATCAAGAGGGAAAGATCCTCTTTCATTTTAAAGAGTTTTATTTTCAATTATTTTATATTCTTATACTCTCTTATCATCCCCTTATACAAGAGGCTTGAAAGATCCATAATATTATATATTCTGTATGTTATCATGTTCAGGAGAATAACCATCATCATTCTTCCTCTCCTCTTACACTTATTATAAAAATGAAAAACATCTTCCATGATGTCCTGATTTACCAAAATTGTGGACAATGTGTTTTTCAATTTCCTTTACTTCCTTCAAAACTAGTTATAAAACCATTTTAATGGTTTAAAAATATTTTATAGTGGATGATATATCCTCTTTCATGTTCTGGAGTTAACATATATACATTATGTTATGTTATATAATGATACTAGTTCATGATTATCAAAGAACTAAAAAAAATATCAAAACGGGATTCGCTAATGACTTATCTAATGATTCATCCTCAGACCATATAAACAAAACGACTTATGGAATCATTTAATATTTTTGAAATATATTAATACCATTTTATTCAACTTCTGGGATTTTTATTTCATTAAAAAAGGAAATCATTTACGAACTGATCTTGGAAATCATGTAAAGAAGGCCCTTGAAACAATGGAAAGAACAAATTATTATTAATTAATGGGTGGAATGATGTTATAAAATGATCATATAATGTGTTATAAACATCAATATGTTTCTGTAAAATATTAATAACACTCTTTTAACCATTATATATAAGGATTAAAAAAATTCAAGTAAGACAAACCCATGGTAATGTAATTCTTTACCCAATTTCCATTCTTGGGGTTAACCATCTACTTCATTAATTATGTGCAAATAAGATTATTTGTGTAATTAATTTCGTGTATATTATGTTCATTTATTAGGATTTATACTATATACACATATTCTTATCATTATATTAATTCTCACAACAATTATATGATATTATTAATGGAAAACCATTTTAAAATTCCATTTTACGAAATTCAAAGGCATTGTTTTTGTACAATTATTCATGTTTTATGATTATGTTCTGGTTTATGGGGATTTTTTATGATAAAGGGTGGGACCTATATCTCACTCCAATGCATTGGGTATGTCTATATTTGAGGTGTAACAATCTGATATTTTATTCCTTTTAATTTATTGATGGCTTGTGTTGTACACTGCACCAAGATTAGCATGCACTATAAGAAACACCATATTAGCATGCAGTATACACAATAGTATTCTTGGTTTTTGTTAAGCACAATTTCATGTTTTTTTGATAGAATTAATTTAATACAACACAGGGTATATATTTTGTTCAATGTATAAAAGTAATATGTTTTTATTATGTTATACACAACACCAAAGGAATATTTCACAAAACATAACACAGACTTGGTTTTCATTATATGCAAGAGAGACCTCCCTCAATAGCTTCTGTTGTACGCAATACCGAGTTTTACTAAACAATGATATATTATTAAAATGTTATTATTTAATGGGATATAATCTAACCTTTATAAATATTATTATCCAAATTTTGAATTTTATGACATTAAAATTCATCTTATGTATTTTTTAGACATTATATAAGAAAAAATTAAATTTCTTAGATAACAAAAGTATTTTTTTGAAAAAAATGTAGTTTTTCCACATTCTAATGGCCCTCCCATTTGAAATCAATATTTTAATACTTTTATATATTATATTTGACAAAATAAACTTATTATTTGGAATCAGATCAGAAAAAATTTACTTTTTTCTTTTTTTTATATTTTTTATAAAATTCATATTTTAATGAATATTGAAGAATACTACATTTTAATTCAAAACTACATTTTTATATAATTTATTAATATAAATAGATTATATTTTTAGTTCGTTTTTATGTATAATTGGATTGTTTATTTATAATTTAATACAATTATTTCATTGGAATTAATTTCACATTTAAATTGGAAATAAACACAGAACAATCTTTTGATAAGTTTTTATTTCTTAAAAACCCAATTTTTGGTTTTTGAAAACAAGAATTAATTTTAAATTATTTCCTTCCAATTATGTGTTTTTGAATTATGAAACATTTGTTACATATTTGGAATTAGTGGGTCAATGTTATGATCATAGGTTACTTTTTTTGGATATTATGAATAGTAACTACTGTAATTTCAAATTAACAATGTTAAAGATAAATTGGGTAAATTAGTGTAACAAATAATATTATATGGACAATAAAATTATACCAAAACTTGAAAAAATCCAATTTTATTAATTGAATGATGCCCTTATCATATTAGATTCGAAATATAGTCATTTAATGTCTACTTGACAATGAAAATGACATAGATATTAATAAAACCAATGAAAGTGACAAAATGTCAAACTCACATTTCTTATAAGTATAGTAATTTTAATATAGGGATAACCAGGTGATATCATCAAAAATAAATATTCAATGAGAAAATAATAGAATTAAATACATCATGGTAATTTAATATTAATTATAATTGAAAAAATAATTAACATAAATTCATATTTTTTGATGATGTAAAAATTAATTATTTGATGAGAAATCAATGAAATTTTTTTTATTAAAATATTAATAACCATAAAAGACCCAAAAACATGACCAAATAATATTGGGAAATTATATCTCGACTATAATAATCCAAAGATAAATATATGGACCATTTAGAGCCTTATAGAATAGATTATGACCAATATATTATTTTATTTAATGTAATGTTAAATTTTTCGCATACATACTTTAATAAGTATAACATTTCTAATGTATAATTTTATAGTAGATAAATTCGAATACATAGATTCTCATGAAATATATTAAATTTTTCTCCATTGTAGTATTTTATTTTTAATTTTTACTCAACAAATAAGTATACTAAAAATAATTACCCAAAATCATTGTAGTAAATATTTTATTTACAGAGATATCAAATAAATGTTTATAAAAATATTAAAATAGTTATATTTTTGGATATTTAATATGTCCAATGAATTTTATAGACACCCTTGACCTCATAGTTATATAATTAAATAGTATTTTTGAATATAACTTATTATCTTTATATTTTTAAAAATAAATAAATTGAATAGTTCCAAAATCTGCATTATTGATTATTTTTCAAAATAGTGTTTTATCAAATTATATAAAAATAAAAAAACATTGTAAATTATATAATAAGTATGATATGGTCAAAAATGATATAAATTTATAAAAACATTTAACTGACATTAAATAAGTAAATATTTTACCCTTTTAATATTGAGACATTTGTTATCTTAATTAAAATTAAATAGAATAACTAATTGACAATGAAAATGATAATGTTTAAATTGACATCAAAACATGCCTAAATTTTATTGGTTGATGATATTTAAATCTTGTCATATCTCAGCTTCGAAAATATCTCATTTTGGTAGTATTTGGAATGATTTTCAAATTGTTATAAATTAATATTTTTGAGGTTTCCAAAAGGGCCCCTCACCTCAATTATAAAAAAGAACTTCCTCCCTCAACTCTGCACTTCATTTTAAGCCATCATGCTCGACCATACCCTAAAATTTTCCATTATAAAATTATCTAATAACGTTATAGAGGTTCTATTAATCTTCAAATACCATCTATTGTTCTCTATGAAGATATTTGGAGGAAACACTTCAAGGAAGAGGTAAACTCTTCTACCGATTCTTTCAATCAACTTTCTTCTTCTACTTCCTCATCATTAGTTGTTTCATTATAATGTAATAACAACAGATTCAATAATATATTTATATTTTATTATAAATAATAATCAACCAAATTTAATATTATATCCATCCTACAAAAAAGGAAATCACCGCGAGTGTGTACATACGGCTTACCGTCTCCACAACGTGGTGTAATCTATTTTTCACCACCAACATACTTTGATGGGTATAAATATGGATGTAATAACTATATATTATTATTATAAAATGATATCTATTATTAAATATATTACACTATACAATTCAATTCCATTCTATAATTATCGGAATGATAACGTCGCTCTTGTGTACGTACGACCTACCGACTAGACAATGTGATGAGATTCATTCTCCACGTTAACCATTAAAGACTTATTATAAAGTATATATAATAAATAAGAATGAAATTTTCGAAATAATAAATATATTTAATTTATATATATATGGTATTTACTCACTTCGATTCAATTCAATAAGGAAACAAAAAAATCATTCATGTGTACATACGACCTACCATCTCCATTAACTGTGTATTCCATTTCATTTATCTATCTATTATATGTATTTATATACATAATATATATTATATATAAATAATGTTTTACATTATCTAAGTAATTATATCATGATAAATGTAATAATATCAAGAATAACGAGTCAAAATAAATACGATAAATAAAACGATTATTACCCAAAACATCGCATTAACATGGAATTGTCAAATTAATGGGTAATATAAAGTCATAAGTCAATCATATATGATTTCAAAAATATTATTATGGTTCTGTTACAAGTTAATAATATTTATAAACCCATTATACAAGAGTTTCAAACATATACATGATAAATTGGACTTAAGGTAAGGGATAACGTTTCTATATCATTTTTATTTGAGATTGTTTATACATAAGTGTTTACTGGGGGTATTTTATCATCTTTTTCCATGTTTTATAAAACAAATTCATAAAATTTTTACTATTCTTCTATATAATTTTAAATTCATTTTTACCCATTTTTTAATTATAATACATAGTAAGGAAGGAATAGTTATTTTTTCCATATTAGTTACTTTTTGACTTTTCCAGTGAAAGTACGCAGAGAATGATTTTTTAACTTATATGGTATGAATGAATTTTTATGGTTTCATGTCGGATTCATTCCATGAATATTCCTCTACACTATTTCATGTTTATTTTCAACTAAATTATTTTATTTTAAAATGGAAAGTCATTTTTAGAAAATAATACTTCTTTGAAGAAGAAAGGTTATTTTCCTCAAGAATTAAGTTCAAAAGTTTTATCAAAATTATTTTCCATCTAAGATGTCGCTCAATAAATAGGGTTATGTTTTTATCCCTAGGATTACTATGATTTTATTTTTTTAATGATGGAATGATATTTTGTATGGATTATGTTATGATGGAATGATTTTTAAGAAACCCATTTTATATCTTGGGATTTGCTATGATGAATTATTTATGATTTTCTGGAACATGTAAGAGTTATTTAATTATGAGAAAGGTGGGAACTATATCTCCCTGCAAAACATTAGGTAAATATTTATATCTCATGAGATAGACATGGATGTAATGGAATGTAAATATAGTTCAGTAATACATGGCTGGAATGGAATGTAAATGTAGTTCAGTAATGGACTTTGTCCATTATGATGGTCTTGGTTGAAATTCCTTGGCTACTATAGAAATCATATTATGTGTTTATTTTTTTCACAATTCCATGTTTTATTCCAATTCCATTTTATAATTTTTCATGTTCCTTTATGATCAATTCCTTATGAACTACCAATATATATTTTATGATTCATGATTTTGATATTTATACATTATGTTCATGTTTTTAAATTCTTATGTTAATGGTTTGTTTTATGTTCTCAATGTTTACCCTTACTAAGCATGTGAGATCTCCCTTTTTTTTATTTTCCACAAGATAGAAATAATGGTTTTAGGTAGGAAATAAATGGTAAGATCTTTATGGGAGATTTTTAAGATCATTCACCAAGTTAGAATATTATGCTCCATGCTTCCAAATACACTACACTAATATGGTCATTGGGTATCTTTTTGTGTCATGTATTGTGTGTTCCTAAAAAGTAATGTAATGACCATGTACGTCAATCATGCTTCATAAGAGTTGGAATCAGTGTGAAGGTTTAATCATCCTTTGGAAACAAGGATGTGAAAATGTTAGTGAGATCCCTAGATATATTTCTAAGGATATTTCTATAGTTTTCTTAAGGATAAGTCAAGTATATGTTACAATCCTAGGGTTATTGTGATAATTATGAATAACCTAGGGTTAAACTGATGATATCGTAGATTGAAATATTTTCAGTAATTTACCGTACATATGTGTTTCTAATCTGTGATATGTATTTCTCACACTTTTCATTCTAGTCTTAGTCAATAACTAGAACAACATTGAACATAGTTAACCCTTGAATGTTTTAGATGTGAAAAGTTTGGGAATTATGGAGATAGATTTCCTAAGTGGAAATATCATGATGAGAATCACGATGATTGTATGAGTATTGGTCATATTATTGAGGATATATATATTGTAAATGATATGTTAAAGGTATGTGATGTTTTTCCAATATTTTTTACATTAAACATAAGAAGTTTTAGGTTAATAAACCTTAATATCTTATTTATATTTTAGGAAAGATGAAGATGTTGGATCCTCAGTAATGGTATAAGAATAAATTTGGATGATTGAGGTGTATATGTTTTGGAATTACATTATTATGTTATATTAATCATGAAATATATAAGTTCTTTTAGTATAAGTATTTCTTTATGGATTGTAAAGGATATGTTGAATAGTTCTAAGGATCCATAAAGTGATTTATGGGTAAGGTGATATACATGGATAACACATGATTAATAGAAAGATAACCCATAATATGTCCCTTATGTTTAGATAATTATTCTTGGATAAAGATATATTGGATTTGAATAAGTAAATTGTATGATTCTAGTTTCTTGAGAACTAATTATGGATTTATTGACATGTGAGTTATGCTATCATAGATGAAGTATACAACTTTTTGGTACATAAAGAATATGCCCAATAAATTTTTGAATAATGAAACATTCTTGTTTCGATAAGGATATATGGTAATTTAGGTTATTATGATGACTCAGGAGAGTGCGTGATGATGTCATTCAAATGTTTGGAATGTGACCAAGAATATATATTTTATGATATATGGGGGGATAAATGAAGGTATTCACATTCTTGTTATATGACCTTTCTTGTAATTGTTTTTTTTTATAATGTGAGTTTGGACCGAAGTATTTTAGACATGACTAAATATTGGAGTGGATTAAGTTGGACATTAGATATTATTGTTTAATTCTCAAACGTTTCTTTAAAATATTATTTCTATAATGGTACAGTTTTAGAAAAAGGACAACTCGTAGGACGGGTGACAACCTGCCGTGTCGGACAAGGTAGCAAGAATATTACCCACAACTGATATGTGATAGGACTTTATCACCTACCACTGGCCTATGGTAATTACCTTGTTAGTATATATATTTTTATTTTATTCATCCATTATTATAGATGAATTATAATTCCATTTTGGAACCATATTCAATTAATCTCATTATAGATAGACTTATGTATATTTGATAACATGTGATAACCTTTTTGTGATTAAGATATATTGAATGACCTATGATTCTGTTTATGGATCGCACGGTCTTCTAACACTTTAGGAATTAAAAATTAAACATCTTTTCTTTCAATAAGTGATGAAGTGTAGATTTTTAAGGTCACTACCAACGATGATATTGTATAAAAATCAGGTATGTATTTCACCTCATGTTCTTCAAATATATGAAATGGATCTTGAAAATAAAAAATGTTATCATAGTACATTCTTATATGAGGAATCAGATGGTTCATTAAATCATCACAGATTTATGGATTTTGAGTAGTTAACTTTCTCAAAACCATATTCTCTATCACTATCCATCAGAACTTGATTTGATATATTTCCCTTCCATGTCCATGTTTTCACTTCCCACCTATGTTCTCTTATGTGGAAATCGAGTGATGAGTTACATTGGGTAACAATTATGATTCTAACATTCCTCTTTAAAATGATGTTTTAGTAATCCTTTTTACGATTTGGGTTTCTATAAAAAATATTCAAGTAGTAAATGATTTATAACTTCAAAGAATTTTGAGGGAGAAATTCATTTTAAGAGGGGTAGAAAGTGACACCGATAGATTTTATTATCTTTAATTTCATTGATATATTTTGTTGTACAGTAAACAATTATTATCTTGTGCTATACACAACACCGTATTTTCATGTAGTATATGCATCACTATTCTTGGATTCTGTTTCACGCAATTTCTTGTTCTTTTGATAGAATTCATTTCATGCAAAATTAAGTATAGATTTTTTTTAATTTATAAAAGAAATATGTTTGGATTATGTTATACACAACACAAAAGTAATATCTCACTAAATGTAACACTGAATTGGCTTACATTACACACAAGAGAGACCTTCCTCGATAGCTTTCATTGTATGCAATACCGAGTTTCCCTAAACAATGATATATTATTAAAATATTAATATTTAATGTGATATAAACTAGACTTTATAAATAGTATTAACCAAAATTTTATTTTTATAACATCAAAATTCATCTAATGTATTTTCTATACTTTATATAAGAACAAATTCAATTTTTCTAATAAAAGTAGTATTTTTTTTAAATGTAGTTTTGTTGCCTTTTGAAGGAACACCCATTTTAAATCTAGTTTTTAACACTTTTATATGGTATATTTGACAAAAGAAACATATTATTTTGAATCGGAACATTAAATTTTACTTTTTTTCATTTTTGGTATTTTATGAAAAAATTTATATTTTAATGAATAGTAAAAAATACTGCATTTTAATTCAAAACTGTCTTTTCATCTAATTTATTAATATAGATAGATTATCTTTTTAATTGTTTTAAAAGTGTAACTGGATTATTTTTTTATCATTTAATCCAATTTTATTCATTGGATGTAATTTCACATTTAAATTGGACATAAACACATGATAATCTTTTCAAAAGATTTTACTTCATAAAAACTAGAATTTTTGTTTTTGACAACAGAAATTAATTGAAAAATAATTTGTGACAATTCTGTGTTTTGAATAATGAAAAATGGATTCCATATTTATAATCATTGGGTTCAAATTATGTTAAAAGGTTACTTTTATTTTTTTGGATATTATGAATAGTAACTACGGTAATATTTAATTAACGCTGTTGAAGGTAAATCCTTTAAATTAGTGTAATAAATTGTAACATCTCAAATAATTAAGGAATAAGACACTTTTCATATTTAATAATATTTTTGAATGAAATATTAATTTTACTTTAATGGGGATGCTATGTTTGATGGCGTACCTGATACGCAATAACGGGTTTCATGGAAATCTTACTTTGCACATTAATAATATACTAAAATTATTTTCAAAGGTAGTTAATGCCTAGATGTTATATTGGTGGGAATGAATAGAAATAACTACAACATTATTATATATGTTTGTTATATTTTTTAACATTTATCCAATAAAAGTTAGAGGCTTAAAATTAAATGAATCCAATTTTATGCACAGATACTCTAATATTCTTTAACAAGTCAGTTTACTGCCTTCTGTTGGTGAACCCTCATTTAATATACTTTTTTTCACTCTTATATGTTATATTTGACTAAATAAAATTCTTTTTTAGAATCAGGACATTAAAATTTACTTTGGGTAAATTGTTTTTATTTCTCTGATAAAATTCATTTTTTACTAAATAGTGAAAAATATTGTATTTTAATTCAAAACATCCATTTTATCTAATTTATTTATAAGGTTAGATTATCTGTTTAATTGGTTTTAAAGTTTAATTAGAATATATTTTTACTGTTTAATTCAATTTTGTTCATTGTAAGCAATTTCACTTTAAAATTGAACATAATCAATTGTCAATCGTTTGATAATTTTATTTCTTAAAAACACTCTATTTGTTTTGACAATAGTAACTAACATTAAATTAATTAATGAAAATTATATGTTTTCAATTTGGTAAAATAGATATCGGTTTTGAATTTGGAATATCAAATATAGCTTAGGCTGAGTTTTTGGTATTTTTCTGAAAAACATGAATTTTTGATTAATAGTGAAACCACTAAGTAGTAGTTAAAAAACTTATTTTTTAATTTAAATGAAATTTTACCATTTATATGAATTGAATTTCAAAAATCTCACATACATGGTTGTTATTAGTAAGTAAAATTTGGTTCAAATAGATGAAAATATTTTTCGGTGAATAGTAACTTATGACTTTTTTTAACCGTAATTAAAGGTAAATAGGGTATTTCAAGGTAAAATAGATATTATAATTATTCAAATTTTCCTTCACATTTTTCATAACATTATTTTATGATTAATCACCTACCATGGTCATCCTTGTGTTGTTTTTGGGTCCCCATGGAGCCACATTGGAGTGATAATGATACTTTAGAATAATTAATTTAATGTAAAGGAAAAAATGATATAAACAAATATCTTTTAGTAAATTAATATTTACATAGGGTAATATAAGTTATATTTTGGAATATAAATATTATTTGGAAATATAAAAATATTTACTGCATCATGGTATTTGTATTATAATTTTTATAATTCAAATAAATAAAATTATTTATGAGACAATAATGATGCAATATTTACATCATTAATAAATGATTTAAATAAATAAGATTATAATGATTAAAATATTATCCAAAACATGTCCAATTCTTATTGGATTATTTTATTTCAACCACGAGACATCTTATCTTCGACTTTAATTAGATTTGGACCTTTATAAACCGAGTATCATTATATAATAAAATAATACATTCACACTTTCCTAAAGAGACCCTCCTCTCCCTTATAAAAATCCCTCAATTATAACGAAATTCTCACACCTCTCAAGCCTTTTGGCTCGTCCAACATCTGCCCAATTAATCTCCCTATGTCCATATCCTCATCCTATAAGCCTTACATTAGGTATAAGACTCTTCAAGAAGTCTTTTTGTTTCAAACCAAACTGAGTTACCCAAATTAAAGTTAATGGTTTCTCTTAAATTGTTTTTCTTTTATTTTTCATCTACAACCCCTAAAATCTTCTTATTCCCTTATTTTATAGAAACACCCGTATCCTCAATATACTATGATGTTGTTATGAGAAATATTCAAACTAAACTTACATGCACCTTCCTTAAATAGGTGAAGGACATAATGTTTCTGTGGATGGAAAACAAACGCCTCACGAAACGATTATTGTTCAATTATCTCCTACAACCTCTCATAGTGGCCATTATTATGGAACTATATTTATATATGATATATATTATGTTTATGTTTTATTTATGCTTCATTATATTCCATTTATATAATTATTTCATGGTTTCCATATTCGGTAAATACGATAATCTCATTAGAGTAAGTGCAGACTACCGCCCCCTCAAAGTGATATGACTCGTTAATGCCTTATTTCGAACATAAAAAGGATGTATTTAATGATATTATATATTAAATTATACTAGAATTAAAATATAACTATGTATCATTATGTTTTAATTCCATTAAAATAATAAATATAAATGGAAGTAGAGTTCATTCTTACGTACGTCTTACCATCTCCATGAACGGTGCATTTCATGTCTTACCTCTAAATGTTATACACTATTATAAATACATGTATATACTTGATATATATAATATATATGATATCTAAATAATTAATATAATTCTTAAGAAAATGGATATCTTACCACATGACCAACTTGTAATTATAAGGTGTTCATTTTTTACTCAAGTACCAAATATTGACAAAATGGTCGTTATTAACATAAATGACTTTGTAATGTTTATAACATGGTAATAAGTGATTTAAGAGGAATAATAAACTTTAAAAAGTTTCTGATACAAGTATAAATTAACTTTAGTTTTCTATTTAGGAAGATAATGAACGAATGGGTCATGTTGGACACAAGGTAAGGGATGTCTTATCTCACTTTTAATTCTGTTAGATTTCCATTGTTCTCCACTTATTTATTGCATGTGGTGTATTGTGTACAACAATTTGATCTATAATATCATGATTATATTTTTATTTATGGTATTATGTGAATATTTTCGTTGTTATAAAGGTTTCTTCATACGAATCTGTTGAGTACAACGTGTTAATGGATTTTCATCTCACTTTGTATTCTCGTGAGATTCATACAATATTTTCCACCATTTACGGTTTGTGGTGTATATACTGACCATGATTGTACTTTTTGTGTAATATACATTCATTTATGGGTATTTAACTCTTCATTTTATGATCCTTCTTTCATGTGGTGTATGTTTCTATAGTTATCAAATCAGTATGGGAACATTTTAACTTCCTCATTTTAAAAGACTTCTTTTTGTTATGTCTTTTAATTTATATCTTATTATGTTGGGATATGTTCTTATATATCTTTATTGATGTAAATTTTATGTCCAAGTGATTAGATACCATTTTCAATCTCATCAAATCATTTTCGTAATTTTACTGTGACGTCGTTAGGCTGTCGAATTTTTGCAAAGGAACTTCTTAACCCAATTTCAATTCATTGGGTTAAACTAGTACTACTTGAATATGTCATCCTACGAATATGTGTGAATGACCACTTATGGTTTTACACTTAATATCCACGTATATTATGGTTATTCTTATTTCTCACACATAATTATGTAATTGATTTATCCTTAATCAAAGGATACCGTCTTTATAAGGGATTTTGTCTAAATTTACATTCCAATGAGACTTCATTGTTGTTATGCTCCAATTCACATTGAAATGGTGTATACACTATCCTATGGATTATTATATCATGAATACCTATGTTCTCCTGATATTATAATGTTCTAATTAAATGTTATTCCTTAATTATTTGTATTCAGGGGTCTCTTGTTTTGTAAAAAACACTTTAACTAAAATATCATTTTAAATGTTTTAATGGTTTATTCTTATAAATAATTATCATTAATTTCCATGTTCACAAATTGGTTTTTAGAATTTATTTTAATGGAAATTAATGTTTCAAAATGTTAATTCCTTCAAAAGCATCAAAGTGGTCTTGGACACTTTTATTCAAAAAACACTTTATTAAATGTTTTAAATGGATTTGAAAATGGTTTGATAAAGCATTGATTTTGTCAATATCTTGAAATGATAAATTGTGATTACAATGTGGAAATTTTATCTTTACTTTATGCTTGTTTTATGTGTTTTGAATATGTTTTGGTTATTAGGAATTGTTTGTGTATACGGGTGGTTCCGTGAAAAACCTAGGGAGGGTGTGACTGAGATAGCTCTCCAATGCATTGGGTAAGGTGACGGAGGTAAAAATGAATGTTTCTCCTAAGTGATTTAGGTAATATACTATGTTGGGTATTCCAAATGTTACTCCCTACATAGCTATGAATGCTACAACCTAAGTTGTTATAGATTCCACAAGTTACCTTTATGATTTATTATTACTCTGTATTATTCATAAATATTTTGATTTAATGGGGTTTGTTAAATCGCTTATGTTATGTATGTATTGATGAACTAATGTTTTATTTCCTCATTTTATAACTCTCACTAATATTTTTATTCCCATCCCATGTTTTGAAATGTTTTTCAGATGACTTAAAGTGAATAGGGTCAAGGATGGGATCAATGGAAAGTCTTGTTGTCTAAAACATGAAACTAGACATGACTCTTTTTTTCAATAGTTTTAATTTTATGAAGAAAATGGAAACTAAGTATAAGTGTCTACATTGTAATTTTTGATATGTAATGTAATTGTTATGGCCTAATTCTATAATACTCTAAACCTGAAAATATCCTCAATGTGAATTATTAACTTAATTCAAGATTATTTATGTTTTAAGGATGGGTCCTTATAGTTGGTATCAAAGGTTGGTTTAGACAAATTTAGGGATTATGAGTTTTTTTAGACACATCGTTAGTCCCTATGTCTACTATTTCAGTTAATTCATTGTTTTATAAAATTTTTAGATCGTGGAATGTTAGTTACAAATGGAAATATGGGGATCTCAAATGACATTCCTTTCTCTTTTTGATGACTTTCTTACAATAACTATTGCAATGTCTTATTCAGATGATTATGAAACTTTTTCTAGCATAAAAATCACTTTCAAGCAGTTGTTTGAGATATCAAGCACCTCCACTATACCTCTATATCATTGTGGATCAAGGGTTTTATTTAATCAAATCCTATCTTCAGAATATTATCATATATTCAAGAAATGTAAATATTATCAAGTCATTTTAAAGTATTTTACCTTATCCCAAGATTTTGAAGCATATTATGATTTTGAAAAAGGTTATGAAGAAAGAGACCCTTGACCATCCTATTTATATTTAATTTTCAAATATAGTCTCTTAGAACATACTTATGGTATTTTAAAAGGGCCATTTATTAAAAGTTTCAACTCATGTTCGGTCCGACTGTTTTAAAAAACCAAGTTTTATCAGATGTTTTGATATTTTATTTCATAAAAGATTATTTTCCAAATAAATTTTTCTATGAACACCCATGTGACCCAAGTTGTACAAGGTGTATTTGGATGAATTAAGAAAATGATTTTAAACGATCGCTACATTATTGTTGCAATGCATGGACCTTCTACCTACTAGAACAAGATGACGATGAAACCATATGGACACCATGTTGATGGTATGTTGTTATTTATATTAGGAATAGTTTTATTTTATCTTTTGGAGGTGAAATTAAAAAAGGGAAAATATATATAAGGCTTCACGAATTAAAATGTTGAGGTATTAATGTGTAGGGATGAAAATGAAAGGTATAAGAAAACCTTTGAGTTTAAAATATTATAGGGTTATTTTTTAGTTTTATAAAAAGGACAACCCATAAGATGGGTGACAACCCATCTTTTATGGAAAGGCCATGGGAATCGAATGCACAACTGAAGGGTGACAAGGGTACATTGACTACCACTGGCCTATGTGAAGTCCCGGGTTAGTATAACTTATTTTGTTTAGTTAAATGATTTTATGGATCAATAATAAGTTGATTTTGGGAACTTTTATTTTATAAAATGGATATCCTTAATATACGAAAATGATTTTTTGATTAAGTGATAAAGGTAGTTGTGGAAGACGTTTACTCTTTTGAGGAAACAGTATATGTATAATGTAGATATAATACTATGGGATTTCAATTGTGGAATAATGGTTAAAATTTTATTTTTTAAGACTATATGTTTTTGTTTTGGACATATGAAGACTTGGTTTATTTATTAAAATTATTATCCTATTGTTGATAATATGTGATTAGGTTTATTACTATTCAATATGAGCCTTTATGAGTAACTGGTGTTATTTGGAGATAAATGTTAAGATGTATCTTGGAAGACTATGTAATTAAATCCTTATGAGATTTGGGTTTACATATTTGTTTGGATTAATTTAGAATATTTTTATCTATAGTTGTTTTTTTAATGGTCTTTGTTGAACTTTGGGTTTTGTTTGAAAAATTTTAGAGATTAAAAGTAGTTTTTCTTTTTGTAACAAATTGTCATTTGTGTATTATCTGATCTATCACTAACCATTTTGGATTTAGTTGATGTCTAAAGACAAGGGAAATATATAGTTTTTCATTTTTGGATTATGTGATTCTCTAGAAGTTGATTATAGAGCATTTAATGTGAACTAGTCATCTTGAATACTAACCGTTTCTAGAAAAGATGAGTTTGTGGTAGAAATTTAGTAAAGAATGAAAGTCAATAAGAAAAGTAAAAAATGTTTCCTTCTGTTCTTATTCAATATCTTAAATAAATTCCTCAACTTTATGAAAAGTAATATAACACAAAAACGTTTTCCGTTAAATTTTTTTACAGGGGAATCAAATACCTTTTAACCCATCATAAGTTTTTGGTTTTTAGATTGATTACTTTCTCCTAATCATGTTTTCTATCACTCTCCATCAGAACATGATGGTTTTATTTCTCTTCCATATCCATGTTCCCCTACATGGAATCTCAATATGGGTTATCTCAGGTGACCTTTTTACTTCTCTTTATTTCTTTTCAAGTGGTAGTTTTACTGATTCTTTTCCGATGTGGGACTTTTAATGAAGTTTCCAAGCCTAGTTTTAAAACTGCACAGACGGAATTCCCAAAAGGGGGGAAGGATGTAACATCCTATATAATTAGGGAATAATAAACTTTTCACATTTAATAATATTTGTGAATGAAATATTAATTTTACTTTAAAGGGGACACTATGTTCGATGGCGTACCTGATACGCAACAACGGATTTCTTGGAAATCTTACTTTGCACACTAATAATATAATTATATTATTTTAAAAGTTAGTTAATTCATAGCCATTATATTAGTGGTAATGAAGCGAAATAACTAGAAAATGATTATATATGTTTTGTTAAATGTTTTTACATTTATCCAATAAAATTTAGAGTCTTAAAATATGAATGAATCCAATTTTAAGCACAAATACTCTAATATTCTTTAATGGGTCAATTTACCACCTTTTGATGGAGAACCCTATTTTTATATAGTATTTATCACTCTTATATGTTTTATTTGACAAAATAAAATTCTTATTTAGAATCGGGACATCAAAATCTACTTTGGGTAGACTTTTTGTATTTTTCTGATAAAAATCATTTTTTATTGAATAGTGAAAAATATTGTATTCTAATTCAAAACTACCATTTAATATAATTTATTTATATGGTTAGATTATTTTGTTTAATTGGTTTCAAATTTTGTTTAGAATATATTTTTACCATTTAATCTACTTTTTTCATTGGAAGCAATTTCACTTTGAAATTGGATATAATCAATTGTCAATCGTTTGATAGTTATTATTTCTTAAAAACACGCTTTTTTTGAAAACAGAAATTAACTATAAATTAATTAATGTAAATTATATGTTTTGAATTTGGTAAAATATACGTCGTTTTTTAATTTTTAATATCAAATATATATTAGGCTCAGTTTTTGGTATTTTTCTGAAAAACAACAATTTTTGATGAATAGTGAAACAACTAAGTAGTAGTTAAATAACTAACTTTTTCATTTAACTGATATTTTACAGCTTCTATGAATTGAATTTCAAAAATCCAATATACATGGTTGTCATTAGTAATTAAAATTGTGTTCAATGGGATGAAAATAATATTTGGTGATTAGTATCTTTTGACTTTTTTTATCGCGGATAAAGTTAATAGGGTAATTCAAGATAAAAAGGATATTATAATTATACAAAATTACCTTAACACTTGTCCTAACATTATTTTATGAGTCATAGCCGACCATGTGAATCCTTGAGTAGATTTTGGGACCCCATGGAGCCACATGAGAGTGATTATGATACATTAGATTAATTAATTTAATGTAATGGAAAAATGATATAAACAAATATGTTTTAGTAAATTAGTTTTTACATAGGGTTATGGAAGTTATATTTTCAACTATAAATATTATTTGGAAACAAAAAAATATTTCCTACATCATGGTATTTTTTTATAATTTTTAGACATCAAATAAATAAAATTATTTTTGACACAATAATGATGCAGTATTTACCCCATTAATAAATGATTTAAATAAATATGATTAAATGATTAAAATATTATCCAAAACATGTCCAATTATTATTGAATTATTTATTTACACCACGAGTCAAATTATCTTCTCCTTTAATTAGTTTTGGACCTTTAGAAACAGAATATCATTATATAAAAAAATAATATTCTCACACATTCCTAAAGAGCCCCTCCTCTCCCTTGTAAAAATCCGTCACATATAACCAATTCTTCACACCTAGCAAGCATTTTTTTTCTCCTCCAAAATCTGCCCAATTAAGATGAATACGTACCAATCCTCCTCCTAGATGCTTTACCTTAGGCATAAGGCACTTCAAGAAGTCATTTTGGTTCAAACCAAAGGGTGTTACCCAAATTAAAGGTAATGGTTTCTCTTAAATTGTTTTCTTTTATTTTACTTCTAAAAACCCTAAATTCTTCTTATTCCTTTCTTTTATAGCAACACCAGTATCCTCAATATACTAGTATTTTTTTATGAGAAGGATTATAACTAAACATATAGACACCTACATCAAATGGGAGAAGGATATAGTGTTTCTACGGATGGAAAACAAAAAACCACACGAAATGATGATTATTCAATTATCTCTTACCTCCTCTCATGGTGGCCATTATGATGGAACTGTATTTATATATGATATATATTATTTATATGTTTTCTTTATGATTCTTTATTTTCCATTTATATAAATCCTTTAGGGATTCCATAGTGGGTAAATACGATAATCTCATTAGTGTAAGTGCGGACTACTGCCCCCTAAAAGTGATATGACTCGTTAATGCCTTATGTGGGATGTATAAAGGATGGAGTTAATAATATTATATATGAAATTATACTTTAATAATAATATAACAATGTATAATTATGTTTTAATCCCATTAAAATAATAAATTTAAATGGAAGTAGCGTTCATTTGTACGTACGGCTTACCATCTCCATTAACGGTGCATTTCAATTATTATCTATAACTGTTATGTACTATTATAAATACATGTATATATTGCATATATATGATATATATGATATCTAAATCATTAATATAATTCTAAAGATAATGGATATCTTACCACATGAACAACTTCAAATTATATTGTGTTCATTTTTGACTCAAGTACCAAATATTGACAAAAATGACCGTTATTAACATAAATGACTATGTAATGTTTATAACACTGTAATTAGTGATATAAGAGGGATGATAAACTTGAAAAAGGTTCTGAATCAAGTATAAGTAAACATTGGTTTATTATTCAGGAAGATAAAGAACGAACGGGTCAAGTCAGACACATGCTAAGGAATTTCTTATCTCACTTTTAATTCCGTGTGATTTTAATTGTTCGCCACTTATTTATTGCATGTGGTGTATTGTGTACTACCATTTGATATATATTATCATGATTATTTTTTTATTCATGGTATTATGTGAATCATTTTGTGGTTTTTAACTTTTGGTCATACGATTCTATTGAGTACAACATGTTAAGGGATTTTCATCTCACTTTTAATTCTCGTGAGATTCATAATATATTTTCAACTATTTACTTTTTGTGGTGTATGTACTGACCATGATTCTTCTTTTTGTGTAATATAATTTCATTTATGGGTATTTACATCTTCATTATATGATCATTATTTCCTGTGGTGTTTGTTTCGAAAGATACCAAATCGGTATGGGAACCTTCCACCCTGCTTATTTTAAAAGACTTCATTTTGTTATGTCTTTTAATTTAAATCTTATTATGTTGGAATATGTTATTATATATCCTTATTTATTTAATTATTATTTCCAAGTGATGATATATGCTTTTCTCCCTCATCAACTCATTTTCTGAATTTTAATGTGATGTCGTTAGGCTGTCGAATTTTTGCAAAGGAACTTCTTAACCCAATCTCAATTCTTTGGGTTAAATCACTACTAGAAAAGGGGGCATTGGAGCCCCCCAGACTCGGGCGGCCGCCATTGGCGGTCGCTATAGCTAACCATTAGGGACCGCCAATGGCGGTCGCTAACCTACATAAAAAAATGGGGGGCTTCTGCCCCCCCCCCCCCCCGCGCCCTCGATCTCCCTCCGCCCTAACCCCCTCCTTCCCTCGCCGCCCTCCCCTCCCCCGTCGCCCGGCCTCCCCCACCGCCCGGCCTCCCCCGCTGCCCGGCCTCCCCCGCCGCCCAGCCTCCCCCGCCGCCCGCCCTCCCCCGCCGCCTGCCATCCGGCCGCCGCCCTCCGCCCTCGGGCCTCCGGCCGCCGCCCTCGGGCCTCGGGCCGCCGCCCTCCGGCCTCTCGGCCCTCCCCCCCCCACCCCGGACGACACCCGCACGCCGGACAGCCCCCGGCGCGCACTCCGGACAGCCCCCCGCACCCCGGACGCCTCCCCGCACCACGGACAGCACCCCCCCCCCCCCCCCCCCGCGCACTCCGGACCTCCCCCCGCACCCCGGACGCCTCCCCGCACCCCGGACAGCCCCCCCCCCCCCCCCCCCCCCCGCGCACTCCGGACCGCCCCCGCACCCCGGACGCCTCCCCCCACCCCGGACAGCCCCCCCCCCCCCCCCCCCCCGTACTCGGACACCCCCCTCCGAACCCGGACAGCCCCCTGCACCCCGGACAGCCCCCCCCCCCCCCCCCCCCGCACTCGGACACCCCCCCTCCAAACCCGGACAGCCCCCCCCCCCCCCCCCCCCGCACCCCGGACACCCCACCCCGCACCCCCGCCCCCCTGCACCCCAGACAGCCCCCCCCTCCCCCGCACCCCGGACACCCCCGCACCCCGAACACCCCTGCCCGCACCCCTGACAGGCCCCCGACACCCCGGACACCCCTCCCCGCACCTCGGACACCCCCCCCCCAACCCCGGACACCCCCCCCCCCCCTCGCTGCCCATCCCCTGTCCCCTCACCGCCTCCTCTCCTCAAGCTCCCCGCCGCTGCCGCCGCCCGTCCCCTCCCTTGCCGCACCGCCTTTGGCTCCGGCTCCCCTTCGCTGCCTCCTCTCCCTCGCAGCACCGCCTTCGGCTCCCCTCCCTTTCTGGTTTGTAGCTCAATCAGGTAACATGAGCTTTCAGTTACATTATTATTTTATCAATTGTTCATAAACAAATGGTTAATATTTATTTTGAATATAGTTTATTTGAAAAATGTAAATGTAATAAGTATTGTGTAAATGTTTGTTATACAGATATTATTATGGATAAGAGTTGGATTTATCTTCCAAATCGAACGTCTACAGAATATTTCAATGGAATTATGCAGTTTATTGACTTCACGAGAGGATTTGAAAGTGACTATATTAGTTGTCCATGTAGAAAATGTGATAACAGATATCAATTCACACGAGATACTGTGAGGGAGCACCTTTTCTTTAATGGATTTCTGAAAAATTATAAGAGTTGGACTCGTCATGGAGAAGAATATGTTCTTTGTCAAAATACAGATGCAGCTCAGATGGATGTTGATGCAAGGATGACTGATCCAATGCATGAAATGCTTACTGAAATGGTACGTGGGTTTGATCCTGAAGGCATTGACATCCAGAATCTTGAGACCGGTGAGATAAATCTTCGCTCTGGTGCAGATCATGTTTCGAGGAGGTTTTATGAAGTACTTGATGATGCGAAAACAGAATTATATCCTGGATGTACTTCTTACAATAAACTGTCATTTATCGTGGAGTTGTTGCATTTGAAGACTTTGAATAATTGGTCAGACACATCATTCGACATGCTTTTGGTTTTATTGAAAAAAGTTCTTCCTGTCGACGCTAAGATTCCTGAGTCGTATTACTATGCTCGTAAGTTGACAGAGAACTTAAGTTTTACATATGAGACTATAGATGCATGTGCAAACAACTGTATGTTGTTTAGAAATGAAACTGCTCATTTGGATATTTGTATGGTTTGTGGCGCTTCCAGGTGGAAAGAGAACAGGGGAAATAAGACTCATCAAAGTCAGATTGCGATACAGGGGAAACCGATTGCCGTAAAGCAAATGCGTTACTTTCCCTTAAACTGAGGTTGAAAAGATTTTTTATGTCATCTAAAGTTTCTAATTTAATGAGATGGCATGCAGAAAGAGTTCATGAAAGTGACATGTTAACCCACCCGGCAGACTCTCATGCATGGAAGGATTTTGATAAGAGACATCCCGACTTTTCTAAAGATGTTCGTAATGTCCGATTGGGATTGGCAGCAGATGGTTTCAATCCATTCAAGTCTATGGTTGGTGCAACTCATAGCACATGGCCCGTGGTGTTGGTTCCATATAATCTTCCTCCGTGGCTTTGTATGAAGCAACAATTTATATTACTTTCCACTCTTATTGATGGACCTAAAAGTCTGGGGGATAAGATTGATGTTTACCTTCAGCCATTGATTGATGAGTTGAATGAATTTTCGGGCGATGGTGTGATGACTTATGACTACGAAACGAATGAAATGTTCAAACTGCATGCTGCTTTATTGTGGACAATCAATGACTTCCCAGCTTATGCAAATTTATCAGGATGGAGTACGAAAGGGGAATTTTCTTTCCCTTGTTGCAATAAAAGTAAAAAATCTGTATGGCTTAAACATTCCAAAAAATGGGCATACAAGGGTCACAGGCATTTTCTCCCTCCCCAACACAGGTTCAGAAAGGACAGAGTGGCATTTGATGGTTCTAGAGAGTTCAGCCCAGCACCAAAGATCATGACAGGAGTCGAAATTTTATCGCAGATTGAGGAAGAAAACATCCGCACGGTATATGAAATTCAGGATTTGGTGGCTCCTCCAGTACGTAATATTCGTGCTGCGGGTAGGCAGCGCAGTCACAATTGGAAAAAGAAAAGTATTTTTTAAAGTCTTCCGTATTGGAAAACTAACATGTTGAGGCATAATTTTGATGTCATGCACATTGAAAAAAATGTTTGTGATAACATATTTTGGACCATTTTAGGTGTCAGTGGAAAGTCAAAGGACCATGTTAATGCACGCCGTGATTTGGAAGAAATGGGTTTAAGGAAACAGTTGCATTTACAGTTAGCTGAGGGAAACAAGGCATATATGCCTGCTGCACAGTATTCGATGACTACAGAGGAGAAAGAGACATTTCTTTCCATTTTGAAGATGGTCAAGGTGCCTGATGGTTACTCTTCTAATATTTCAAAGTGTGTGAATCTGACGAGCAAGACATTGCAAGGGTTGAAAAGTCATGACAATCACATATTACTTCAGCAATTGATTCCAATCGCAATTTGTGATTGTTTATCCCCCAATGTTGTTCAGCCCTTGATTGAGATGAGTAATTTTTTTAGACAGCTTTGTTTAAGAAATCAACGAATGAGTGATTTAAAAAGTTTGCAGGACCGAATTTTACTTACGCTTTGTCACTTTGAGAAACTTTTCCCCCCCTCATTTTTCGATGTTATGGTCCACTTGACAGTGCACCTAACTGATGAAGTAATGGCTGCTGGTCCAGTGAAATTCAGGTGGATGTATCCTATTGAATGGTATTTGAGTACATTGAAAATATTTGTACGCAACAGAGCTCGTCCAGAGGCATCAATAGCCAATGGTTATTTGATGGATGAGTGTACTACCATTTGTGCAGAATATCTTACGGATGTTGAAACAAAATTAGATAAGCCCTCTCGGATTCATGATGGTCCAGTTGGAGAAGGAACCACATTTGATATGGACAACATCGAGTGGATACAAGCACATCGATATATCTTGTTCAATACTCCATCAGTTGCACCATTAATGCAGTAAGTATCTTATCAATGTGCTTGTATAACTTTTACATGTTTTCTTTGCATAAGTTGATCTTTTAAACATCGCGTAATCATTTGCAGGAAACACATTAATGAGATAAAAGAATAGATGCATCGTGCGACTGAGTTGCAAATTCAACAATCTCATTATGCAGCATTTCATGATTGGTTCAAGGATTATGTATGTATAAATTGATTTTCATTATGAGTGAAGTATTAAACTAATTCTTTCTGCATATATCAGTATTGATTTTTATAAATTATGTAGGTTCGTAAGCTGAGGGAGTTAGGGGACCCCACGCTACCTGAATTATTTATCCAACTGGCTGAGGGTCCATCTATAACGGCTCGTCGTTATAAAGCTATTGATGCTAATGGTTTTCGATTTCGCATTAAAGATGTTGACGACAAACGAGCAACACAAAACAGTGGCATCGGTTGTCCCTTTGTCAATTCTGGTTATTACTATGGTCAATTGATAGACATCATTGAAGTTGTATACACACACGGTTTGAAGTACATATTTTTAAAGTGTAATTGGGTTGATCCAGTGCGTGGATGTAAAGTCGATCAATATCAGTTTTCATTGGTGAATTTTAACTATATGTTATACAGAAATAATGAACGAGTTGAGAATGAACCTTTCATTTTGACATCACAAGCGGAACAAGTATTCTTCGTTACTTTGCCTTCGGATCCAAGTTGGCAAGTTGTTGTCAAAATGTCTCGGCGAGGAGTGTATTTATTTGAAGAAGATGAACCCGAGACTGTTCCGTTTGTTTACCAACAACTTGATCAACATACCGTAGTTCAACGTGAAGAAGATATTTAATGGGTCAGAGCGGCTGTTGAAGGAGAAATGGTCGATTTCCATGCTTAATGAAAGGTATAATTGTTTTCCCGCTATTCAGTAGAATGTCCTAGGATATCATAAATTATCTAATCATTTTATAAATCCTTATAAAGTTTATTCCTCACTTTTGTAAGTTAATTCATTCATAAATATTTAGGTTGATTAACTTTCTGATTTTTTAAAATTCATTCACAACTAATTATTCAATCCATTTTTTGTTTGATTAACAGTTGTACAAGTTTGATTTATTAAGAACAATCCAATTTATCTTTTCTGTAGACATGTCAGGGGAAGAGGCAGAAAATCCACATCATCCATCTGAGGCATCTACGTCTCAGGGTCGAGGTATGTTTGAATGTCATTGTCTACATTTTTTATGTAATTGACATATATATATATATATATATATATATATATATATATAACATTTGTCAATTTATATATAAAATCGTTTTCAACAGGATCAGACTCGGCTGCTTCTTCCTCTCGCAGGAGAGGCCCTGGTCGTGGCATATTATCATGGAATTCCGACACGACGATAGATGTTTCATTTGATGAGGTATTTCATCCCGTGGGACCGAATGCCCCGGAATTTATTCATCAGCTGGGTCATATCATACGTGACCCACATCGATTTCTATTGACCACGCGTGATTGGGCTTCTATCCCTCAGGACACATTAGATCGTCTATGGAGGGAGGTTCAGGTAAGAAAATAATTTTACTTTATTTTCTATTTATAAATAATACTAATATGTTTGATTATTTTCATTATAGCAAAATTTGAAAGTATGCCCTGAAGAGTTTCGGCCTGTGTGTATGAGCAAATGCCGTAAGCTGTGGAAAGATTATAAAGGCAAAGTGAAGAGGGACCACTGGGTACCAAATGTGGGTGCCCTTGACATTTTGGAAAAAGTCCCGAGAGGTGTCCTCCCAGCTCAGTAGCGTGACTTGGTTGCATATTGGTCTACTGAGGGTGTTTCGGTTTGTATATTAATTATTTTTCTGTATATATATTTTCAAAAATATGTGATTTGTTTGAAATTTGAATGAATTGAATGTAGGAGGTGTCAACACGCCATTCCGAGAATCGAGCATTGCAGGGACCAGCTCACAGGCTCGGGACTCGTCACGTGTCTCATATCCGACATGAGGTATATATTATTCATTTTTTAATTTATTAATTAATATGGTTTTGTGTTTATATTCTTTTAATATACAGTTGCGAGGGCAAGGTGCAGCAACTGATAAAATGTCGGTGTGGATAAGGACTCGTGATCGCAATGATCCAGAGGTTGCAGCATTGATAGTAAGTGTCTGTACTTACGAATAATTACATAAATCTATATATTAACATATATATATTTATATATATTTAAATATTTCACAGGATCAATTTGAAGCTGAGTTAGAACATCTGCCAGAGGACCAGCGACAGCTTCCCATGCGACGGGATGAGATCTTTCATCGCATTATTGGTCGGGACGGGCATGGCTATAGTTTGACCTATGGAGCAGGGATTCCTCATTCTGTAGTGTCCCGCGCTGCGGTTGTCGGTCCTGCTGTTGCTCATATGACACAGCAGATGTCAGATTTTGAGGCACGGCTGCGCGCTTCCGAGGAGACAAATGCGCAATTGACAGCTGAGGTTAGAGCACTGCGGGAATATGTGCGTCGAGCTGATGGTACATGGGATCATACGACGCAGGTATATACTGTATTTGTTTATTTAATTTAAATTATTTTTGTTATTAAAATATTTATAATGTTTATTTGTTGTAGGCACCTGGCCCACCAGAAGGAGGTAGCAGTGATGGCAACGCGTGACGCACCATATATTCACGAGATATGTTTTTTGTTTTTACTGGTAGGGTTGGCATTGATGTATTGTATTTATTCATTTCAGAAATTCATTATTACCATCCATGGTGGTCTTTTAAATATTTTATACACATATTGAGTTTTTGATCAGATAATCTTGAATGATTCTACATTTGAAAAAGTCGAACTAATTCCAACAGATCAATAAATCTGATATTATAGATTATGTATTATCCAATATATTTTTTATAAGTTTCTGTATGGTATCGATAAAAGAAATATGTATTAATTAGATGTTATCACTTTTATTTTTCACTTTTGTAATCAATGGGATGGCCTTTTCACCCCCGGAGAGCCCCCCGCACCCCCGTACAGCCCCCCGCACCCCCATACAGTCCCCCCCCCAACCCCCGTACAGCCCCCAGCACCGCCGTACAGCCCCCCCCCCCCCCCCCCCCCGCACCCCCGTACAGCCCCCCCGCACCACCGTACAACCCCCCGCACCCCCGTACTGCCCCCCGCCACCCCGGTACAGGCCCCCACCACCCCCGTACAGCCCCCGCCACCCCCGTACAGCCCCCCCCCCCCCCCCCCCCCCCCCGCACCCCCGTACAGCCCCCCGCACCCCCGTACAGCCCCCCCGCACCCCCGTACAGCCCCCCGCACCCCTGTACTGCCCCCCGCCACCCCCGTACAGCCCCCCCGCCACCCCCGTACAGCCCCCCGCACCCCCGTACAGCCCCCCCGCCACCCCCGTACAGCCCCCCGCACCCCCGTACAGCCCCTCGCACCCCCATACAGCCCCCCCCCCTCGCACCCTCGTACAGCCCCCCGCACCCCCGTACAGCCCCCCCGCACCCCCGTACAACCCCCCGCACCCCCGTACTGCCCCCCGCCACCCCCGTACAGGCCCCTGCCACCCCCGTACAGCCCCCGCACCCCCGTACAGCCCCCCCCCCCCCCCCCCCCGCACCCCCGTACACCCCCCCGCACCCCCGTACAGCCCCCCCCCCCCCTCCCCCCCCCGTACAACCCCCCGCACCCCCGTACTGCCCCCCGCCACCCCCGTACAGCCCCCCGCCACCCCCGTACAGCCCCCCGCACCCCCGTACAGCCCCCCCGCACCCCCGTACAGCCCCCCCCCCCCCCCCCCACACCCCCGTACAACCCCTCGCACCCCCGAACAACCCTCCGCCACCCCCGTACAGCCCCCCGCACCCCCGTACAGCCCCCCCCCCCCCCTGCACCCTCGTACAGCCCCCCGTACAGCCCCCCTGCACCCCCCGTACAACCCCCCCGCACCCCCGTACTTCCCCCCGCCACCCCCGTACAACCCCCCTCACCCCCGTACAGCCCCCCGACACCACCATACAGCCCCCCCCCCCCCGCACCCCCGTACAACCCCCTGCACCCCCGTACAGCCCCCCGCCACCCCCGTACAGCCCCCCGCACCCCCGAACAGCCCTCCACCACCCCCGTACAGCCCCCTTACCACCGTACAGCCCCCCCCCCCCCCCCCCCCCCGCACCCCCGTACAGCCCTCCGCCACCCCCGTACAGCCCCCCAACACCCCCGTACAGCCCCCCGACACCCCCGTAAATCCCCCCGCACCCCCGCACAGCCCCCCGCCACCCCCGTACAGCCCCCCGATTGTGTCCTTTTCAGTAGCGCGGTGCGCGCTGAAATGACGCGTTGGGGGGTCAAAACCACCCGAACGACCTCCGAATGTCACGAAACCATACGACAACATCCGGGTCGTGAATTTTGAAATGGTCGGCCAGACGGCACCTCATTCGGAGGTGTCGTGTGACCGCGGCGGCCGGAAACGCGTTTCCGGCGCCATTAAACACCAAAACGGCGTGCGGCAGTCCAATTCGGAGCAAACGTGCTCCGAACGACCTGAAACCACACGGGAAAGATAGAAATATTATTCCTGAGATGCAAGAGGAGGCCGCACGTCCATCGGACGTGCGGTGCGCGCGGCACGTCCGATTGTGTCGTTTTCAGCAGCGCGGCGCGCGCTGAAATGACGCGTTGGGGGGTCAAAACCACTCGAACGACCTCCGAATGCCACGAAACCGTACAACAACATTCGGGGCGTGAATTGTAAAATGGTCGGCCAGAGGGAACCTCATTCAGAGGTTCCGTTTGACCGCGGCGGCTGGAAACGCGTTTCCGGCGCCCTAAAACACCAAAACGGCGTGCGGCGGTCCAATTCAGAGCAAACGTGCTCCGTACGACCTGAAACCGCACAGGAACGATAGAAATATTATTCCTGAGATGTAGGAGGAGGTCGCACGTCCATCGGACGTGCGGTGCGCACGGCACGTCCGATTGTGTCGTTTTCAGCAGCGCGGCGCGCGTTGAAATGACGCGTTGGGGGGTCAAAACCACCCAAACGACCTCCGAATGCCACGAAACCGTACGACAACATCCGAGGCGTGAATTTTGAAATGGTCGGCCAGACGGAACCTCATTCAGAGGTGCCGTGTGACCGCGAAGGCCGGAAACGCGTTTCCGGCGCCCTAAAACACCAAAACGGCGTGCGGCGGTCCCATTCGGAGCAAACGTGCTCCGAACGACCTGAAACCGCATGGGAACGATAGAAATGTTATTCCTAAGATGCAGGAGGAGGCCGCATGTCCATCGGACGTGCGGTGCGCGCGGCACGTCCGATTGTGTCGTTTTCAGCAGCGCGACGCGCGCTGAAATGACGCGTTGGGGGGTCAAAACCACCCGAACGACCTCCGAATGCCACGAAACCGTACGACAACATCCGGGGAGTGAATTGTGAAATGGTCGGCTAGACGGCACCTCATTTGAAGGTGCCGTTTGACCGCGGCGGCCGGAAACGCGTTTCTGGCGCCCTAAAACACCAAAACGGTGTGCGGCGGTCCAATTCGGAGAAAACGTGCTCCGAACGACCTGAAACCGCACGGGAACGATAGAAATATTATTCCTGAGATGCAGGAGGAGTTCGCACGTCCATCGGACGTGCGGTGTGCGCGGCACGTCCGATTGTGTCGTTTTTAGCAGCGCGGCGCGCGCTGAAATGGCGCGTTGGGGGGTCAAAACCACCCGAACGACCTCCGAATGCCACGAAACCGTACGACAACATCCGGGGCGTGAATTTTGAAATGGTCGGCCAGACGGAACCTCATTCGGAGGTGCCGTTTGACCGCGGCGGCCGGAAACGCGTTTCTGGCGCCCTAAAACACCAAAACGGCGTGCGGCGGTCCAATTCGGAGCAAACGTGCTCCGAACGACCTGAAACCGCACGGGAACGATAGAAATATTATTCCTGAGATGCAGGAGGAGGCCTCACGTCCATCGAACGTGCAGTGCGCGTGGCACGTCCGATTGTGTCGTTTTCAGCAGCGCGGCGCGCGCTGAAATGGCGCGTTGGGGGGTCAATACCACCCGAACGACCTCCGAATGCCACGAAACCGTACGAAAACATCCGGGGCGTGAATTTTGAAATGTTCGGCCAGACGGAACCTCATTCGGAGGTGCCGTTTGACCGCGGCGGCCGGAAACGCGTTTCCGGCGCCCTAAAACAGCAAAACGGCGTGCGACCTTCCAATTCGGAGCAAACGTGCTCCGAACGACCTGAAACCGCACGGGAATGATAGAAATATTATTCCTGAGATGCAGGAGGAGGCCTCACGTCCATCAGACATGCGGTGCGCGCGGCACGTCCGATTGTGTCGTTTTCAGCAGCGCGACGCGCGCTGAAATGGCGCGTTGGGGATTCAAAACCACCCGAACGACCTCCGAATGCCACGAACCCGTACGACAACATCCGAGGCGTGAATTGTGAAATGGTCGGCTAGACGGAACCTCATTCGGAGGTGCCGTTTGACCGCGGCGGCCAGAAACGTGTTTCTGGCGCCCTAAAACACCAAAACGGCGTGCGGCGGTCCAATTCGGAGCAAACGTGCTCCGAACGACCTGAAACCGCACGGGAACGATATAAATATTATTCATGAGATGCAGGAGGAGGCCGCACGTCCATTGGACGTGCGGTGCGCGCGGCACGTCCGATTGTGTCGTTTTCAGCAGCGCGGCGCGCGCTGAAATGGCGCGTTGGGGGGTCAAAACCCCCCGAACGACCTCTGAATGCCACGAAACCGTACGAAAACATCCGGGGCGTGAATTGTGAAAAGGTCGGCCAGACGGCACCTCATTCGGAGGTTCCGTTTGACCGCGGCGGCCGGAAACGCTTTTCCGGCGCCCTAAAACACCAAAACGGCGTGCGGCGGTCCCATTCGGAGCAAACGTGCTCCGAACGACCTGAAACCGCACGGGAACGATAGAAATATTATTCCTGAGAAGCAGGAGGAGGCCGCACGTCCATCGGACGTGCGGTGCGCGCGACACGTCCGATTGTGTCGTTTTCAGCAGCGCGGCGCGCGCTGAAATGGCGCGTTGGGGGGTCAAAACCACCCGAACGACCTCCGAATGCCACGAAACCGTACGACAACATCCGGGGCGTGAATTGTGAAATGGTCGGCCAGACGGCACCTCATTCGGAGGTGCCGTGTGACCGCGGCGGCCGGAAACGCGTTTCCGGCGCCATAAAACACCAAAACGGCGTGCGGCGTTCCCATTCAGAGCAAACGTGCTCCGAACGACCTGAAACTGCACGGGAACGATAGAAATATTATTCCTGAGATGCATGAGGAGGCCGCACGTCCATCCGACGTGCGGTGCGCGCGACACGTCCGATTGTGTCGTTTTCAGCACCGCGGCGCGCGCTGAAATGAAGCGTTGGGGGGTCAAAACCAGCCGAACGACCTCCGAATGCAACGAAACCGTACGAAAAATTCCGGGGCGTGAATTGTGAAATGGTCGGCCAGACGGCACCTCATTCGGAGGTTCCTTTTGATCGCGGCGGCCGGAAACGCGTTTTCGGCGCCCTAAAACACCAAAACGGCGTGCGGTGGTCCCATTCGGAGCAAACATGCTCCGAACGACCTGAAACCGCACGGGAACGATTGAAATATTATTCATGAGATGTAGGAGGAGGCCGCACGTCCATCGGACGTGCGGTGCGCGCGGCACGTCCGATTGTGTCGTTTTCAGCAGCGCGGCGCGCGCTGAAATGGCACGTTGGGGGGGTCAAAACCACCCGAATGACCTCCGAATGCCACGAAACCGTAAGACAACATCCAGGGCGTGAATTGTGAAATTTTCGGCCAGACGGCACCTCATTCGGAGGTGCCGTGTGACCGCGGCGGCCGGAAACGCGTTTCCGGCGCCCTAAAACACCAAAACGGCGTGCGGCGGTCCCATTCGGAGCAAACGTGGTCCAAACGACCTGAAATCGCACGGGAACGATGGAAATATTATTCCTGAGATTCAGGAGGAGGCCGCACGTCCATCCGACGTGTGGTGCGCGCGGCACGTCCGATTGTGTCGTTTTCAGCAGCGCTGCGCGCACTGAAATGACGCGTTGGGGGGTCAAAACCACCCGAACAACCTCCGAATGCCACGAAACCGTACAAAAAAATCCGGGGCATGAATTGTGAAATGGTCGGCTAGACGGCACCTCATTCGGAGGTGCCGTTTGACCGCGGCGGCCGGAAACGCGTTTCTGGCGCCCTAAAACACCAAAACGGCGTGCGGCGGTCCAATTCGGAGCAAACGTGCTCCGAACGACCTGAAACCGCACGGGAACGATAGAAATATTATTCCTGAGATGAAGGAGAAGGCCGCACATCCATCGGACGTGCGGTGCGGGCGGCAAGTCCGATTGTGTCGTTTTCAGCAGCGCAGCGCGCGCTGAAATGGCGCGTTGGGGGGTCAAAACCACCCGAACGACCTCCGAATGCCACGAAGCCGTACGAAAACATCCGGGGCGTGAATTTTGAAATGGTCGGTCAGACGGCACCTCATTCGGAGGTGCCGTTTGACCACGGCGGCCGGAAACGCGTTTCCGGCGACCTAAAACACCAAAACGGCGTGCGGCGGTCCAATTCGGAGAAAACGTGCTCCGAACGACCTGAAACCGCACGGGAACGATAGAAATATTATTCCTGAGATGCAGGAGGAGTCCGCACGTCCATCGGACGTGCGGTGCGCGCGTCATGTCCGATTGTGTCGTTTTCAGCAGCGCGACGCGCGCTGAAATGGCACGTTGGGGGGTCAAAACCACCCGAACGACCTCTGAATGCCACGAAACCGTACGACAACATCCGGGGTGTGAATTGTGAAATGGTCATCCAGACGGCACCTCATTCGGAGGTGCCGTGTGACCGCGGCAGCCGGAAACGCGTTTCCGGCGCCATAAAACACCAAAACGGCGTGCGGCGGTCCCATTCGGAGCAAACGTGCTCCGAAAGACCTGAAATGAGATTATTTCTTGAATCGAAGTTTTTAAATTATTATAGCACAATGATTTGATATTATATATATATTAAATATATATTAAAACATTTAAAATATTATATATATATATATATATATTTAAAATATTGTATTTAATAGTATATATATGAATATATATATATATATATATTTATATTTATATTCAATTCAATAAAAAAAAATTTAAATTTTTTTTTTAGAATAGCGACCGCCATTGGCGGTCGCTGAAGGCCGATCTGCCGGCCTTCTATAGCGACCGCCATTGGCGGTCGCTAAAGGCCTCTAACGACGAGGCAACAGCGACCGCCAATGGCGGTCGCTGCGCGGCCGCTACAGGCCTTTAGCGACCGCCAATGGCGGTCGCTGCGCGGCCGCTAAATACCTTTAGCGACCGCCAATGGCGGTCGCTAATGGCCTTATTTACAGTAGTGAATGTGTACTTCTTGAATATGTCATCCTACTAATATGTGTGAATGACCTATTATTTTTTTACACTTAATATCCACATATATTGGGTTTATTATTATTTTTCACACATAATTATGTAATTAATTTATCCTTAATCAATGGATACCGTCTTTATAAGGTATTTCGTCTCAATTTACATTCCATTGAGACTTCATTATTGTTATGCTCCTATTCACTTTTATATGGTGTATATACTGTCCTTTGGAATATTATATCATGAATACCTTTATTCTATTGATATTATAAAGTTCTGATTAAATTTTATTCCCCAATTATTTGTATTAAAGTGTCTCTCATTTTGTTAAAAACTCTTTAACAAAAATATCATTTCAAATGTCGTAAATTTTTTAAAGGTTTATTCTTCTAAATCTTTCTAATTAATTTCCATGTTTTCAAATTGTTTTTTTTTATTTATTTATATGGACATTAATGTTTTAAAATATTAATTCCTTTAAAAGCTTCAAAGTGGTATAGGACACTTTGATACAAAAATCGCTTTATTAAATGTTTTAAATGGTTTTGAAAATGGTTCGATAAAGCATTGATTTTGTCAATATCTTGAAATAATATATTGTGACTGAAATGTGGAAATGTTATATTTTTTTTATTCTTGTTTTATGTGTTATGAATAATTTATGTTTATTGGTCATTGTTTATGTATATGGGTGGTTCTGTGATAAACCAAGTGTTGGTGAGCCCGAGATAGATCTCAAATGCATTGGGTAATGTGATGGAGGTAAACATGAATGATTCTCCTAAGAGATTTAAGGAATATACTATGATGGGTATTCCAAAATTAACTCCCTACATATCTATGGAATCTACAACGTAGTTATGTTATAGATGGCACACGTTACCTTTATGATTTACGATTACTTTATGTTATTCATAAATCTTATGATTTAATGAGGTTTGTTAAATAGCTTATGTTATGGATTTATTGATGAACTAATGTTTTCATTCCTTGTTTTATAACCCTTACTGAGATTTTTATTCTCATCCCATGTTTTGAAATGTTATCCATAGGAAGTAAAATGAATATGGTAAAGGATGGGCTCAATGGAAATTCACGTTGTCTAAAACATGGAATGGGACATGACTCTTTTTTTCAACAATTTTTATTTTATGAAGAAAATGTAAACTGAGTATAAGTGTTTACTTTGTAATTTTTGAGATGTAATAAAATAGTTATTGCCTAATTCTATAAAACTCCAAACCTGAAAAGATCCTCAATGGGAATTATTAACGTAATTCAAGATTATGTATGTTTTAAGGGTAGATCCTTATATAAATTATATTATAAGGACTATAAAGTTATCCCAAAACCTTAAAAAATACTATTTTATTAATATAATTCTTCCCATAACATATTAGGTTCGAAAAATAGTCATTTAATCTAAACATGA
Source organism: Viscum album (assembly GCA_963277665.1). Classification (NCBI taxonomy): domain Eukaryota; kingdom Viridiplantae; phylum Streptophyta; class Magnoliopsida; order Santalales; family Viscaceae; genus Viscum; species Viscum album. The sequence continues at coordinate 459,054,179 of OY728167.1, read as the reverse complement.
CAATGAAAATGACAAATATATTAATAAAACCAATGAAAGTGAAAAAATGTAAAACTCAAATTTCTTATAAGTATAATAATTTTAATATAGGTATAACCCGGTGATATCTTAAAAAAATAGTCCATGAAAATATAAAATAATTACCTATATCATGGTAATTTATTTTTAATTTTTAGGAAAAAAATATTTACCTTAATGTCTTATTCATTGATGGTGTAAAAATTAAATAATTAATGGGAAACTAGTGAAACAATTTTTTTTAAGTCCTAATAACTATAAAAATGTCCAAAAACAGGAAAAAATATTATTGGTCGAGTATATGTCGACCATAATAATCCAAATGTCAAGAAAATTATCATTTTAAGCCTTATAGAATATATTATTACCTTTATATTATTTTATTTAAAAAAATGTTAAAGTTGTCACATTCGTACTTTAATAAGTATAACATTTTTAATATTTTATTTTATATAAGTTAAATTAAAATACATATATTCTAATGAAATATATTAAATTTAACTTCATTATAGTATTTTATTTTTAATTTTTACTCAATAAATAATTATATTAATTAATTACCCAAAATCATTGTCGTAATTTTATTATTAATGGAGATGTCAAATAAATTTTTTTAAAAATATTAAAATAAATATAGTTTTGGATAATTAATATTTCTAGGGAATATTATTGATACCCTTTACCTCATATTAATATAATAAAATATTTGGTTCTCTATTAACTTGTTAACTTTATATTTTTTTTAAAAAACAAATTGAATAGTGTCCAAATTGTCACTAGTGATTTTTTATCAAAATAGTGTTTTATTATATTATTTAAAAATCAGAAAACATTTTTAAAAATATATAATTATTATTTGGTGAAAATTGTTGTAAATTATTTATTTATGATCTCATTGACATCAAAAAAGTAAATATATTACCCTTTTAATTTTGAAACATTTATTATCTTCATTAATATTCAATAGAATAAATAATTGACAATTAAAATTATAATGTTTAGATTAACATCAAAACATGTATATATTTTATAGGTTTGTGATATTTTCATCTTATCATATATTAGATTCTAAAATATCTCACCTTTGTTATATTTGGATTGATTTTCAAATTATTATAAATTAACATTTTTGATGTTTCAAGAATAGCCCTCACCTCGATTATAAAAGGGAACTTCCTCCCCCAATTATTCACTTCATTTTGAGCCTTCAAGATCGACCATACCATGAAAATTTCTCTTATCAACTTCACTGGAAACATTCTAGATGTTATAGTCATCTTCAAATATTATCTCTAATTCTCTAAGAAGAGATTTAGAGGAATCATGTCAAGGAAGATGTAATCTCTTCTACTGATTCTTTCAAACTTCTTTCTTCTTCTACTTCCTATTAATTAGTTGTTCCATTATAAAGTAATAACACTATTATAACTAATATACTGGTATGTTAGTATAAATATAAAACAACCATGTTTCACCTTATATCCATCCTAAAAAATGAAATCATTATGCGTGCGTACGCAAAACTTTTCATCTCCTCGTCGGGGTGTAATCTATTTTTCACCACAACCCTACTTGGATGGGTATAAAAATGTATGTAATAACTATATATTATTATTTTAAAATTAAATATATTATGAAATATATTACACCATACAATTCAATAATATTTAGGAATTATGGGAATGATATTGTCGCTCGTGCGTACGTACAGCCTACCGTCTCCACAACGCGATAAAATTCATTATCCACGTTAACCATTAAAAAATGATTATGATTATTATATAATAAATATGCATGAAATATATGACAGAATAATTATACTATATATATATACATATATTTCATTACTAAATTCCATTCAATTCAATAATGAAACGTACACAACAATCATGCGTTTGTACGGCCTACCATCTCTATAAACGGTGTATTCCATTTTGTTTATCTATCTAATATATATATTTATATACATAATATATATGATATATAAATCAGGTTTCACATTCTGGAAGTAATTAAATCAAGATCTATGTAATAATATCAATAATAACAAGTCAAAACGTGTATGATACATAAAATTATTATTACCCAAAATGTTTCCTTAACATGGAATTGACAAGTTAAAGGTTAATATAGAGTCAAAAGTGAATCATATATGATATCATAAATATTATTATGGTTCTTATACAAGTTAATAATATTTTTAAACCAACAATTCAGATTTTTCAGACACATACAGAAGAAATCTAACCTAACGTAACGGATAACATTACAATCTCATTTTTATCCGAGATTATTTATACGTAAGTGTTTACTAGGTGTATATTTATCATCCAAGTCCATGTTTTCTAAAAAAAATTATAAAATGTTTACTATTCTTATCTATATGTTTAAAGTCAATTTTACCCATTTCTTACTTTTACTACATGGTATGGAACGAATCATTTTTTCATTTACCATACAATGCACTTTTTGAATTTTCTAGAAAAAGTACGAGGAGAATGTTTTTTTAACTTATGCGACATGAATTCATTTTAATAGTTTCTAGATTCATTATTTACATGAATCTTACTCTAAAATATTTCATGTTTATTCGCAACTAAATTGTTTTCTTCTAAAATGAAATGACATTTTTGAAAATAAAATGTTTTTAAAGATTAAAGGATATTTTCCTTAAGAATTAAGTTCAAGTGTTCTATCAAAATTATGTTTCATATAATATGTTTCACTTTAAATAGGGTTATTTTTGTATCCTTGTTATTACTATGATTTTATTGTGATAATGATGGAATCATATTATATATAGATTATGTTGTGATGGAATGATTTTTAAGAACCCCATTTCATTTCTTGGGTTATGCTATGATGAATGATTTATGTTTTTTTGAACATGTAAGAATGATTTCATTATGAGATGGGTGGGAAATATTTCTTCCTACAATGCATTGGGTAATGATTTATTTCTCACTAGATAGACATGGCAGGAATGGAAAGTAAATCTGGTCTAAGAAGGCATGGCTAGAATGACAAGTAAATATGTCTTAGTAATGGACTTTTTCCAATATAATGGTCTTGGTAAAAATGCCTTGACTAATTTGGAAATCATATTTTGTGCTTATTTATTTCCCAAAATTCCATGTTTTAGGCCAATTCTATTTTTTCATAGCTAATTCTCCATTATAATCTATTCCTTATGAACATCCAAGATTTATTTCATTACTCAAGATTTTGATATTTAATCATTATGTTCATGTCTTTACATTCATACATTAATAGTTTGTTTTAGGTTATAAATGTTATCCCTTGCTGAGAATTTGAGATCTCCCTTTTTATGTTTTCTTTTCCACCGAAAATAAGGAATGGTTTTTGGTAGGAACATGAAGGGGGAAGATATTTATGGGAGATGTGGAGGATCTTTCACCATGTTAAAAGATTATGCTCTAACTTCCAAAGACACTAAACTAATATGTTATTTGGGCTCCTGTTTGTGTCATGTATTAAGTATTCCACAAAATTAATTTAATTTCCATGTATTTCAAGTTTGGGTCATTATAGGGGGTTTGTCATATGGTTAATCCAAGTGTAACTGTGATGATTACACTGTAAGATAGTCGTGATCGTTACATTGTAAGGTTGTTGTGAGGGTTACAAATCACAAGCTATTCTTGAGGGTTAAAAATTAACTATGTAATTACACAACATACCCTTATTCTCTATTTCTGTTTTCTATGATTTATGGAATCTCATGTTTCACAAATTATGTATATGATTCTTTATGGGTAGGAAGTATGTCATTGTTAAAATGATTTCCTATGTTGATAAGTATTCATAGAAAAATGGTATCATCCATTATTTTTATATCCCATGATGAGTTTTTTATTATAATCCCATGTTCATAAATTCTTTTCATGGGTTATAAAGATGTGTAAGATAAAGAAGGAAGTAATGTTAAATGCTATGTAGATTTTTCAATGAAATCATATTGTTATTTTATGTTAAAAAATTTATGTTTTGGAATAAATGGCTACTGATTTAATGGAACCCTCATTTTATGGTTTATTTTTGATATTTATGAGTTATTTCCTAATATTCTCTCTAAACTGAAAATATCTTTAGGAATATAAATAATTGAAATCTTGTTGAAATAACTAGAATATGTAATGTTTATGGTTAGGGACTTATTGTTGGTGTGAGATAACATTTTAGATAAATTTATGAATTTTTATTATGTTAATAGAATACCATAAATGATTTTCACCTTATGATAATTTTGAAATGGTATAGCGTTGAAATATTAACTTATTTCTTCATCTAAGATATAATTTTTCAGAATGGTTTTTCGTTGAAGAAATAGTGAAGAAAAAGTTGCAAGGAACTATGAGGCTGATATCTTTCCAAATATGCAACTGGGAATGTTGTGAATTTCAACCATGAAGTTTGTGATAATAATGTATTATCTGACATAGGAAATAAATTGAAGTGGAATCCATGCAAGATAAAAACCAAAGAGACCATAAAGGAACATGATGATAGTGGAAAATTTTATTAGGAAACACTCTCTATCTTTCAGTGGATCTTCTGACCCAGTAGAGGCTGAAGGATGGATTAAATCCCTTGAAAATATATTTGATGTTATGGGATGTCCAGATAATCAATGGAAATTCTATCCGTTTATCATTTTTAAGGTGAATCTGATCATTGGTGGTCAATGGTCAATAATATCAGGGATTGGTTGGAGATTGATGCCTTATATTGGGATGAATTTAAAAATCTTATCCTCGAAACACTAGTGCAGAAAACGTTTTTTACGTCGGTTATTTTTCATTTTTTACGTCAGTTTCTAGCCGATGTTAATACGTGCGATGTTATAAATAAGGTTTTTGACATCGTTTATTTAAAAACGGACGTCAAAAACATAAAATCGCGATGTTTATCACGTCGGTTATTTTAGAACCGACGTGATAAAGAAAATGGGAAGGGTTTATCACGTCGGTTATTTAACAATCGACGTGATAAAAGGCCTGGAAAATGGTTTATCGCATCAGTTATTAAACAACCGACGTGATAAACAGGGGCGAGGGGGGTTTATCATGTCGGTTCATATAGAACTGACGTGATAAACCGGGGTGAGGGGGGTTTATCACATCGGTTATTCAATAACCGGTGGGAGGCAGTTTATCACATCGGTTATTCAATAACCGACGTGATAAACCATTGTCCAGGCCGTTTATCACGTCGGTTATTCAATAAACGACATGATAAACCATTGTTCAGGCCATTTATCACGTCGGTTATTAAATAAACGACGTGATAAACCATTCTCCAGGACTTTTATCACGTCGGTTATTTAATAACCGACGTGATAAACCATTCTACAGGCCTTTTATCACGTCGGTTATTAATGAACCGATGTGATAAACTATTTTCCAGGAATTTTATTACGTCAGTTATTTAATAATCGACATGATAAACCCAATTTTTTTAAACAGAATGCAGTCATCTTCTCTCCACCAGAATCAACCAGAAAACAACTCAAGAAATCGTACCACAAAAATAGAAGTAGATCAAAATTAAGCATGTACATAGATAACATATAAAGCTTACCCCCTAGACAGCCCCCACCCACATTTATACCCCATGGATAGCCCTCCCCCACCCCGTTGGAGCCCTCACCCTCATTTATACCCCCTGGACAGCCCTCCCCCACCCCATTGGAGCTCCCACCCTCATTTATACCCCTTGGACAACCCTACCCCACCCCATTGGAGCCCCACCACACTCTTGGACTGCCCCCCAACCCCCGGACACCCCCAAACACCCCTCGACAACCCCCACCCACCTGAATAGCACCCCCTCACCCCATCACCCCACTTGACAGCCCCCACCACACCCCTGGACAGCCCCAAACACCCCTAGACAACCCCCCCCCCCCCCCCCCCCCCGGAAAGCACTCCCACACCCCTGGACCGCCTTCCCACACCCCTGGACATCCCTTCCACCACCTAGGACTGTCCCCCCACCCCACCGGACAGCCCTCCCAGACCGCTGGACACCCCCAACCCCACTTAACACACCCCCACACCCATGGAACCCCTCCCCCACAGACCCAAATCCATACCAGAAAAACCATCAAAAGTAGACCAAAACAAGAAGTAGAGCAAAATTAAACATTCACTTATATAACATTCAAAAATTACACTATCAACTTCAAAAAAACTAAATCCAACCTAAAAAACTACCAAATACACAATTAAAACGACAATATTCAAAATTACATTTTACATTACAAACAACTAAAATTCAATCAAACCGGTAAACTAATTTGACCACTCCACATGTACGTGTTTGATGTCTTCAGCAGTATAGGGTCGAGGCTCATCAAAAACCTAGAAATGAAAAAGAATATAGTTAACGTGTATAATGAATAAATCAAATTGAAATATTATGGAAAAGTTTAAGAGGAAATCGTACCAGGTCAAAATTCACAACTATCCCAGTTGTTATTATTTCATACATAATTCTTAACATATAATATCCGCATTCGATGACGCCTTGTTGTTCATGAAAATTCTGTTTGAATGAGTGTAAATTTAATATATTATTTTTATGTAATAAATCAAAAAGTACAAATTATAAATGGAAATTTACCTTCACATTTACATATTTGATCTTTGTATTTCTTTTCTTTGTTTTTTTTCGAAAGTAAACCCCTGAACTGTTAGAAAATAATACGAATAGGGTAAATTTAAAATTCATTATAATATATAAAACTATTGAGAAATTGAAACTTACTTTTCCAATATATTCTTAAAACTTTCCCGCACATCACCATGAGCAGAGCATATCCAATAAAGAGCTTTCTCCCTTGGGCAAAAAATCCCTAACATCCAATGATCACTGATAAAAGGAAATTTAATTTTAGTGGTTTTTTATGTTAAAAGATAATTAACTCTTTGAGAGAAATGTGTTTCATACCTCTCACAAAAAGGCATTATCCATCATTGTGTGATTATATTCTTTTCAAATCTTTCAGCAATATAAAACATTCTTTGTTCCCCATTCAATGCACATGCTTCAGGGGAAATCAATTGCGGGTCCATGAATCCATATACTTCTTTCAGCTCATTCCTCTAACAAATTTTATAAAGATACCTAATACAAAACATACATAAGTATACATTTTTAATAAATATAACGCAGGGAAAATGTGTTAAGACTTACATGGAAAAAATTTTCACCACTTTGATGCCCAACTTATCTCCAGTAACAAGCTCCATGATATCAATTTTTGTAATCCCCACCCTTATTTCACGTCTACAAACATGATATTCCATTGGAAACTCATAAAAAACCAACAACAAATGTGAATATCTTGACAATCTGTCAAGACCACTGGAATCTGTATATGATGTCATAGCCTGTTGTCTTTGTTGTTGTCTATACAGTATTTCATTACCTTTGAAGTATTCCTGTAAAAAAAATTGAAAAATATATTAGTTTTCAAATGATAAAACAACTTTAATAAAAAAATAAAATAAAAGATATAACATTCATACCTCTATAGTAATGAGTCGAAGAAGTCTGGATGGCCAAACTAAAAAATGGTCGATACTCAGTCCAATTGTCGCCACCTCATAGGTAGGTATTGGTACCCTAGCTGATCTATCTATAATATCATGTACAGTGACCCTCTGATTCTCTACCTCTAATTGTTGATGATGAACTGTATCTCCTATACAATATACCAACTCGTATGCTACTGTATGATGTTGAGAATCATCAACATGCAACTCGCAATATGTAGGAAGTTGCAGTGGAGGCGTAGGATAAAAATGGGGTCCGCAGGCTGAGGTGGGGGAGTGGGAGCTACTGGCGGAGGTGGAGGATAAATAATGGGGTCTGCACGGGGAGGTGGAGGAGTGGGAGCTGCAGTCTGAAATTGTCTTTGCATTTCTCCAAACATAGACTGCACCGACTCTCTAATCTTTTCCTCCATTTTCGCATTAATATTTTTAACTTCAGCCTCCAATGATGCTATTTTTTTATAAACCCCCTCAATGTTATAAGTTGAAGAACGTGGAAACACTTTTCTTACCAATACACCTGCCGGATATCCTCTTACACGACCAGGATGTTCGGGCCTTCCCAATGCTTCAAATAAAATATCTTCCCTCCCAGTAGCTATAAATGTCCCCTCTGAACTCTTCTCCTCAAGAGAGTCCTATATTAATTAATTGAACATTTCTGTATTGATTGAAACTTATATGAAGAAAAAAGTTAACTTAAATAAATTAAATAGATATCTTACAATCCTCTCAGCTACGATTCTCGATTCTTCCGAAAGATATTGCCCTTTTTTCCCTTCCGAGCTCTCTTCCATTTTTCATGTCTATATGGAGGGGATGGAGGGGCCACCTCTCCAGAGCTTGAAGACTCAGCTCTTAGTTGTTGAAATTTTTCCTCCATCATTTGTTCTTCCAATAATGCATACCCTCCCCGAGATAAACTATGAGGGTATAAATTTTTAGATTGGATCTCCTGATAATCTTTCCTTCTTTTCTATAATTTAATAATAATAAATCATTAACAAAACATTAATAAAATCATTTATATAGTAAAGTTTATAAAAGTTTACATTGCCCTTACTAGAAATGACTCTTTTTTCTACTTTCAAAAAACTGTCTCCATGTGTCTTCATCTATAAAAGGATATATATGACATGGATTATCATGACTCCTATGACCATAAATGAAATCTGACGAGAGGGTTGATTTGAAATCCATCCATCTCCTGGCAGCCAACGATAAGCATTTCTTCCTGACTCCTCTAGTGTCAGGAATATCAAATGTCATCTGATAAAGAAGAGGTTAAACATATTATATATACTAGAAACATTAAAAGAATGGTCATATAATGACAAAATATCATACCAAAATTGTCTCCCACAACTGAAAGATAATCGCTTTATCCACACCTCTTCAATCATCATACAGAAAGCTTACTTTGGTCTCAGCCTGAGTTGCAACAAAACTCTTAAAATCTTTGGCATTCGGACCTCTAGGAATATCATCATCATCAAACTAAACGACTATCCTCTAATCCTGCGTACGGGCAAGTGATAATTTTGGTAAACGTGTGCACCCACATTTACCAACATTTGAACTCTTTGTCGTAATAGGAGCATGTGAATGTTCATCCCCAGAGGTATAACCAGCAATATGCTCCTCTCCAGAATCATGTGGTTGATCATCTGAATGATCTTTCATTATCCTTCAAATAAAAAAACAAACGTCAGTTCACAAATATACAAATTCAAATATTTTAATGCTACTGTAATCAGAAAATAAAAAAGTGTACTAAGTTACGTAATAGTAAACATTGGTAATATGGTAAGCATGTTAAACAATGATAAAGATGGCAAAGATGGTCAAGATGATCAAGATGGTAAAAATGGTAAAAATGGTAAACCTGGTAAACATTGTAAACATGGTAAAGTAATTGTCAGTGAACAAAAATAAGCATTTTAGAATTCATGTAATGGTTTTAAACATGTTAAAGTAAACTAAAAAAATTAAATTAAACAAAAACATATACTTATTTTATTTTAAAACATGTTTTAATAAATAAAAAACTTACAATACCTAACATTTATGGAAAAAATAATTGTAAACAAAAAATAAACATATGTTACCTGTAATTTTTGGAATGTAAAAATGGATTGTTTTCCCAAATTCCTTCATCGTGATCGTTCCTTATGGCACAAACTATGTCTTCAACATGATCATCATTATGTTCTGTTAATATTTCCATGGAAGTAGGGATCTCACATAAATCGGCATATTCATCAAGTTCATCCTCACCAAAATATTTTTTTTCCCTTGTAAAACAACAGCCCACTGCATATCTGATTGATCTACTACATAGAAATTTTTTTTTCATGTGTTTCCATTATAAAAGAATCATCTGTGTCTTCCAATCTATTTAGATTAACAAGTGTCATTCCAAATTCATCGTGTCTAACACTGTTGTTACCGTTAAACCATTTACAGTTAAAAACGGAAACTTTAATTTTAAATTAATCAACCTCCCATATTTCTTTAATCACTCCATAATATGCACTTGATACAGAAATTGGGTTTTTGTCCTTAGCACTCGAAAAATGCATTTCTTCTGAAAACACCAATACACCACTATTATGAACTGCACTTCTGTTGTCCTAAGCTTTTGTATGAAATGTATAAACATTAATGTCATAACCGGACCATGTTATCACATATAAACATGGACCACCCACTATCCATTTTAATGTCTCTGATACATCTGATCTACCATGAAAAGTCTTTTTAATCCATGACAAAAAAGTTTTGTTGTGCTCATTCAAAATCCTCATTTCTTTCTTCTTTGGATGACATTGTTTCAACTCATTAATATGCAATGTGATATACGGTTGAGCATCAGCTATGTTATTCAAGATGTATGATTCTAACTTCTTCATCTGTTCAGCTAACAATGACTTGACTTTCAAGACGCGAATCCCCTTTCCCTCATTATTAACTCGTTCATGGAGAGATGGAGGCAAACCTATGTGTTGCGCCGCAGCCAAGTAGATTGTACAAAACTCTGCTACCTCCTCAGAAATATACTTTTCAATAATGGAGGCTTCAGGTCGATATAGATTTTTAACATTCCCCTTTGATATTTTCATATACCTTTCAAAAGGATACATCCAACGAAGATATACAGGTCCACAAAGCTTTATTTCTCGAACCAGATGAATCATTAAATGCACCATTATATCAAAAAAAGTTGGAGGAAAATACATTTCCAATTAACAAAGTATAAAAATTGCATCTTTTCCAAAATGTTCAAAGCATTCACATCAATCGCCTTATTACAAATTGAATTGAAAAAATAACACAACTTCATTATAGTCTTTGTGACACGAATGGGCAATATTCCACGCAATGCAACTGGTAGAATTTGTTGCATCATGACGTGACAATCATGTGATTTCATACCTATCAACTTCAAGTACTTCAATGAGAAAAAATATTTTACATTAGAAGAATAACCTTGAGGCACTTTGGTATCATGAAGACACTGACAGAAGCTAATTTTCTCCCTCTTCGATAATGTATGACAAGCCGGGGGAAGAATTGTTCATCTTCCTTTAAGAGTGGGAGCTAACTCCAAACGTATTCCCATTGATAGTAAGTCTAATCTTGCATTCAACCCATCATTAGTCTTTCCTTTAATATCTAAAAATGTCATAATAAAAGAATCAAAGATATTCTTCTCCACGTGCATGACATCAATATTATGTTTAACTTCATGATACCTCCAATATGGTAGCTCAAAAAAAATTGACCTTTTCTTCCAAATATGTCTATGATTTCCAGATTTCTGTGTCTTTCCCAATGTCACGTCATGGTTTTTCACCCTCTCAAAATACAGATCATGGGATAAAGGTTTTGGAGCAGTATCAAATTCTTGTGAGCTATTGAATGCATTTTTAGTCTTCTATAAGGGTGTTCCATAGGCAAAAACTTTCGATGATCCATGTACACTGTTTTCCTCCCATGATGCAATTGACAATATGACGTCTGTTGTTCGGAAATTGGACATGCTTTATGCCCTTTAACACTGTATCCAGACTAATTTCCATACGCTGGGAAGTCATTTATAGTGAACAGAAGCACTGCATACAGTTGAAAATATTTCATTTTATAAGAATCGTACACCCTAATACCATCATCCCATAACAGTTTCAAATCATCAATCAACGGTGACAAGTAAACATCAATATCATTACCGGGTTGCTTTGGACCAGAGATCATTTTACTCAACATGGCATATTTACGCTTCATACAAATATCAGGAGAGAGGTTGTAAATTACCAATAAAACAGGCCATGAACTATGTGTGCTACTGAGTGTTCGGTATGGATTCATTCCATCTGTGCACAACCCTAGTCTGAGATTTCTAATTTCATTTCCAAAGGTAGAATATTGCGCATCAATTTTCATCCATTGTGGACAATCAGCTGGATGATGTATTTTTCCATCATATACCCGCTCTTCAGCATGCCATCTTAACCTTTTTGTATCATGTGAATTAGAAAATAAACGTTTGAAACGATTAATTATAGGAAGATACCAAAATACCTTTGAAGGAAGCTTTGTAATATCTACATCAGCCTGTGATTTTTCTTTCACCTAATACCATGATGTCCCACATTTAGGAAACTCTGACAGAAATTCATATTCCTTCCTATATATAATGCAGTAATTTGGACAGGCTTTTATTTTCTTGTATCCCAATCCCATCGGGCATAATATTTTGTTGGCTTTGTAATGTGAATCTAGAAGATTTTTATATTTTGGAAGAATGTCTTTCATCAATTGTAGCAGCTCTGTAAAACTTCTGTCACTCCATCCATGCTTCGCCTTCAGGTTAATCAATCTTAACACCGCCGACAAAACTGTAAAATCTGTACAACCAGGATATAATGGTTTTTCATCATCACCATATAGATGTGCAACTATCGGTTCTATCTCAATTTGTTCTGCTACAATATCGCGAATCATTTCTTCAATTCCATTGGAGTTACCATCTTACGAATCATCATCATCAGTGACATTCCGTCCAGTTTCACCATGCCAAATCCAAGGGCTGTAACTCGGATTAAAACCATGACAAATCAGATGATCTTTTATCTCTCTACTTTTCAACTTCTTCATATTCAAACATTTTAGGCATGGACAGAAAAAAATGTCACAACTTGGAACATTTCGTTTTGCAAATTCCAAAAAGGCATCAACACCTTCCTCAAATTCATTGCTCATTCGATGTGTCATAATCCAACTTCGACTCATTATTACCTATAACAAATATCAACAAAAAATATATATTTTTAAGATAAGACAAATATATGTTTATATGAAAAAAATCATAATTTGAATGTAAAACAATTTAAAATATAAAACAAATCAATAGGTATTTAAAAAATATGCTTGAATATTTTTTTTTTAAAATATAGTTAGATATAACAGTTTTAAATTTCATTGAATCAAAGAAAACCATGATGCCTACATAGTTTAATATTGATTGCGGTTTTGATGTTTTAATATATTAGATAAACTATTTAACATGTTATTAATGGTTTCTGTAGACCCTAAATCCATTTGGTAAATATTTTCACACAATTATAAAACTCAATGGAAGTGTTTCTGGGAGGAATATGTTTAATCATTTGATTTTGATGTCCCATATTCTATAACAAAAGGCAATGTGGAAACCAAAGCCCTTAGTCTGGTTTTTTATTCTCAAAGGGTTTGTGATGAAAAAGAAGAGTATAAGTTGATGTATATGATAAATAAAATACAATTATATTTTATTTATGGTTATGATAGAATGAATTCATACCATATCATTTAGGATCTTCTCCCACCAAAATTAACCCTCCTCAGTTCGAAATAAATAAATTTAGATAATTATGCATGAATTCATACATGTATTGTTGTACATAAACCAAAAAGAAGATTATTAGTACTAAAAGTAAAACTAGGAAGAAACAATAAACTCTATATACTCATGAAAGCTACTCCACAACACTTCCATGCTACTAACATCTATAAAAAACTACAAATTACTTTTAAAAACCAAAAAAAATGTTTATATTTATGTATGGTGGTCATAACATGTATACATAGTAATATCCTCCCTAAAACATCTCATGAAAATGTTGAGGAAGCACACTAAAGCCCTATGAAAAAAGGAATCTAAATCATCACCTAAACAAGGAAAAATAGTTTCATATACTCACTATGGATCACTCACAAAATAATTCATATAAATAAACCTTTTAGTATAAAAAATTATATATATATATATATATATATATATTAAAATTAAGGTTCTCGGATACCACTTCTCCACTAGTTTTCCTCTCACACCCCAATGCTAATGTCATGGTCTCACCCCGCCCATAAATCATCATACACCATGTGAAATTGTATCACTTCCATAAATGAATCATATGTATCTTAGATTATCTCATCACTGTATTATCAAAATAGTAATGAGGTGCATACTTGGAAACCACTACATCTTGTTTACATTAAATGTACAAAAATCGCAAAACATAATTATAGAATATCTGTGAAAAAAAACGAATGAAATAAATTTGTGGAAGGCTTACTTGAATGTTACGAGTTGAGATGATAGATCCGAGAGGAGTGAAGAAGATAAACAATGAAGTCAAAATGAGTTTAACGCAGGTCGATCGACGAGCCGATTAGGGTTTACCGCATGAGAGAGATGAGCCGGCAGACTGTCACTCAAAAAATTGTAAATGACAGTCCACGGGGCTTTAATTTCATTAAAATTTTTATAATGTTGGTTATTATATAACCGACGTTATAAACTATTTTTTAAATTTATAACGTCGGTTATTTTAAAACCGACGTAAAAAATCTCCCGCGCTTTGGTTTTTTTACATTTTTTATTTTATAACCGACGTAAAAAACGAGATATCTATAGGTTTTTTAAGTCGGTTATTTTATAACGGACGTAAAAAACCCCCCCGTGCTTTGGTTTTTTACATCGGTTATTTTATAATCGACGTAAAAAATGCGTATATATCTTATTTTTTACATCGGTTATAAGATAATCGACGTAAAAAACCAATTCGCGGGGGGGTTTTTACGTCGGTTATTTGGAAACCGACGTAAACAACCCGATATCTACACGTTTTTTACGTCGGTTATCAAATAACCGACGTAAAAAACCAAATCCGGGGGGGGGGGGTTTACGTCGGTTATAAAATAACCGACATAAAAAACCCGTACACATCTCATTTTTTACGTCGGTTATAAAATAACATACGTAAAAAACCCCATGCTTTGGTTTTTTACATCGTTTATTTGATAACCGATGTAAAAAACGCCTAGATATCGGGTTTTTTACGTCGGTTTCCAAATAACTGACGTAAAAAACCCCCCCGCGCATTGGTTTTTTACGTCAGTTATAAGATAACCGACTTAAAACCGAATATGCGCGATTTGTAACGTTAGTTATTAAAATAACCGACGTTAAAAATCTACTCGCCGCATTTTTACGTCGGTTATATATAACTGACGTAAAAAATGGTGACGTAAAAAACGTTTTCTACACTAGTGAAATATATTTTCCTATGGTTGTTCGACTTAGGATGGAGAAGAAATTCATTAAATTAAAGAAAAATGGGGAAGATTTAGTGGATGTATATGAAGTGAACTTCACCCGACTGGTAAGGTATGGTCAAGATCATATATTGGATCTTGATAGAAAAATTAATAATTTTTACTTAGGATTGAATCCATGGTATAGAAAAGCATTGTCTTCCTATGAGTTCAAAAGTTATAAGAAAATCATCTAATGTTCTAAGAGGTTATTAATGGGGTTTTTTGATGCTCACTTGTAATTTCATAACAAATAGATGTAGATGTCTAAATAGAAATATGATGGGTAAGAATCAATCAATGAAATATGATGGTAAGAAATTTCAGTTTCCAATTTGTGAAATTTGAGGTAAAAAGAACCCTGCTGAAGGTCTTTCCAAAACCAGTAAGTGTTTTCGATGTGGTGTGTTTGGACATAGGGTCCGATATTTTAATGAAACTGGCCTTAATATCAGTTCTGATAAGAAAATTGTAAAGATTTTCAAATTTGGTGAGATGGTTCATTATGAAAATGCATTTTTCTCAATGAATGATCTGAATGATGGAAAGTAGTGAGACTATAAGTAGAAAGGTGTAGTGAGATCCTTTTTGACAACATAAGTAGATTTCGGAACATCCAATGAAGTGGAATTAGGTATTTGTTTGTTTTCTATTATTTTTATAAAGTATTATTTTATATGGGGTATACAAATTCATTTATTTCTGATAAATTTTCATATAAATTGGAAATTTCACCCCCAAGATATGAAACCAGAAAATATGGTTAAAACACTAGGGGAAATGTTAGAGAAAAAAAGGAATATGAATAATCTTCGTATCATTTTCTGTGGAAATACATTACCTAAAAACCTTATGGTTTTTCCCTTAGTATATTTTGATGTCATTATGGGTATGGATTTGCTTTCTGTTTATCATTAAAAGAATAATTTTATAACTAAAAAATTTATTTTTCATAATTTTTTTCAGTTTGTATACAATAACAAATACATACAATTGATAACATTTTAGAAAGTTAAGAAACTATTTAGTGAAGGAAATAAAAGTTATCTTTCTCATATTGTTGAAAACGAGGGAATTGTTCAGATTACTTATGTTCCCATGGAAAATGAATACTTTGATGTTTTTCTTGATAAGCTACTCAATGTTATACCTAATCGTGAAGTTAAATTCACAATTCACTTAGTTCCTAATGCTAATCCAAATTCAAATCCCCCTTTTCAAATTGCTCAATTGGAACATTTAGAGTTGAAAAAGAAGTTGCATGAGTTATTTGATAAAGGATTAATACAACCCAATACATCACTATGGGGTGATCCTATATTGATTATTAAGAAGAAAGATGGTTTTATGAGACTTTGAATTGATTATAGATCCATGAATATAATCTCTATTAAAAAAGAATCATTTTACTAATATTAATGATTTATTTGATTAGCTGTAGGGAGCAAAGTATTTTTCATAGCTTGGCCTAAGGTCAAGGTACATTTAGTTGAAAGTAATAGAAGAAGACATCCCGAAGACTACGTTCCATACTTGATATGGGAATTATGAATTTTTTGTCATGTTGTTTGGGTAAACTAATGCACCAAATGTATTCATGGATCTTATGAATATAATAATTCTTGTGTTTTTTGATATGTTTTCAGTTTTGTTAATTTATGAAATTATTTTATATTCTAAAAGTAAAGTGGGGCATGAAAAAACAAATAAGGGTCATATTTTTTACCATAAATGAAAAGAAACAATATGGAAAATTCAGAAAGTGTGAAATTTGGTTGGAACAAATTTCTTTCCATGGTCAAATTTTTTTTAAATATGGGACAACTATTGATCATACTAAAACGAAAGTTGTTAAAGAATGTACAAGACCCAAAAATATTACTCAGATTCATAGTTTTCTTGGTTTGTTAGGATTTTACCAGTGTTTTGTTGAAAACATTTAATGGTTATCTAGTCCACTGACTAGATTAACTTGAAAAGGAGTTAAATTTACCTAGAAAAATAAAGTGATGATTGTTTTCAGGAATTGAAAAGAATATTGGTGAATGCTCTAGTTCTGAAAAACCTTCCCTAAATTCCACTTTTGTCATCTATAGTTATGCTTTGTCAATGGGACATGGTTTTGTTCTGATGCAGAATGATTATGTAATTTCTTATTCTTCAAGACAGCTAAAACCTCATGAGTTAAATTTTCCCACACATGATTTGGAATTATTGGATTTGGTTTTCACATTAAAATTTTTTATGCATAAGTTATACGAAGCCAAAAGATAAATCTATTTTGAACAGAAAAGTATGAAGAATATATTCAATAAAAATTAATTAAACATGAGGTAGAGAAGATGTCTTGAATTGATAAATGATTATGATTTCACAATCAATTACCGTCCAGAAAATTAAAAGTCAAAAATTCCTTCATTTGAAAACATCATTCATCAATAACTATGTTAGAGCTAGAACAAGAACCTTTGATCAATGATTTAATGAATTTTGGCATGGATGTTATTGGTGCAAGAAAATACTCTATTTTGTTTCATGTTTCAGTGCATTCGCCTTTATTAGACAGAATTAAGAAAGTGCAGAAGGCATATGGGGAGCTACAGAAAGAGGTATAATTTGTTAAAATGGGTATGTTTCCAGAATTTAACATTGATAAAGATTGGTTTTTGAGATTTGGAAAATGATTGTGTGTTCCTTTTGATTATCAACTGAAGAAATATTTGTTGTGAGAATTTCAAAGTTCTCCATTTTGAAATCATCTTGATAGCTCAAATATGTTCAGAGACCTTCGTGAGTATTGTTGGTGGGATGGAACGAAAAGAGACATTGTGGATTTTACTGTGAAATGTTTATCATATCAACACATTAATGCATAGTGATAGTTACCAAAGGGGATGCTTCAGCCTTTACCAGTTCGAGAGTGGAAATGGGAAAATATAACCATGGACTTCATTGAGGGACAACCAAAGACTTCTCTAGGTAACAATGAAATCCAGGTTATTGTTGATCGACTGACTAAATCTTCTCATTTCCTTCCTATTCGAGATATTATGTCTTTGGATAATATTTCTATAATGTATCTCAATGAGAATTTTAGGTTACTTGGAGGTCCTATTTCCATTGTTGTTATCACGATCTGAGGTTCACTTCTAACGTTTAGAAAGGCCATCAGAAGTCATTGGGAATAGAATTAAATTATAGTCTATATTTTCATTTTCAATCAGATGGGAAGTCAGAACAGATGATTCCGACATTGGAATATATGCTTCAATCTTGATCAATGGATTACTAGGGTTATTGGGAGAAACATATTTCTTTAGTCTAGTATTATTATAATAATAGTCTTCATTCCAGTATATATATGGATAATTTTGTGGAATTATATGGGAGTTAGTGTTGAACTCCACCATTTTGGGATGAAGTTGGAGAAACGAAGTTAAATAGCATAGAATTAGTAGAGGAAGTTTATAGGAATGGAAAGATGATCCAGTAACACATTAGGATATCTCAAAGTAGGTATAAAAGTTATTTAGATAATAGGAGGATGTGATTTTCATTAAATTATAGGGATCATTTTTTTCATAGAATCTCACCATGGAAAAGTGTTATGCATTTTAGTAAGAAATGAAAGATATGAACACAGCTCATTAGACTATATGAAATCTTGGATAAATTTAGACTATTTTCCTATTGAATAGATTTTCCTCCAAGATAATCTTAGGTGCAAGAAAAAATTCATGTTTCAATGTTGAAAACTATTTGCGTGATTAATCTCATGTTTTGAGCCCAAAAGCAGTTCATCTAGTAGAGAACGTTTCTTATGAAGAGAAACCTTTTCAGATTATTGATCGAAGAGAACAAGTATTATAGAATAAAGTAATACACTGGGTAATTTTTTTGTGGAGAAACCACATGGTTTAAGAAGAAACACGGTAATATCAAATTTCAATGAGGGAAAGGTACGCTCACTTTTTTAATATATATATAAAATTGTGAGAAAGTAATTTCCAGAATGTTGGTAGAATATAACAACCAATGTTTTTAATGAAATATATAGGAATGCATGAAATAGTGAGTCCCTACATAATGAAAAAACAAGTATAAAATTATAAAGTGTTCATTAAACATGATTTTTTCGCTTCTATGATTTTAATTTCAAAAAATAGACTTTTACATTGCGATCAGTAAGTTATTTGGAGTATGATAAAACCAACTAGTTTTTTCGGTGAATAGTAACATACCCTTATGAATAGTAATATGAATAGGAATTTGACCCCTAGAAATAGTAAATTATTTTATTATTTTATTTTCTTGAGGTTATAAGATAAATATTTCTTTATTCATTTTTCAAGGTGATGTAAATTGAGTTACAATTTTAAAATTGTTATTTTTTGAATAAATTAAGACATTATTAAACAATTAAATTATTCATATTTAGAAAATAATGTACAAAAATAGAGTTCATTTTTTATATCTACATGTCGAAAAAAGGTTAGGGTGTTTTTTTGGAATTCTTTCTAAGATAGTTGAATTTTCGGTGAATATTAAAAAATAAATTTTTCAGTTTTCAGTTGTTTAATGACATCATAATGATGTAATAATGATGTGATCATTTTTTTGACTCTTTAGTAAGAAAATATGATATCAGGTGTAACTTGTGGCCAATACCATGGTCCAAAACCATGGTAAAGCCCATGTTTTTTCAAATACCACTAATGAGGTGTCCATTGAAATTAATTAAAAACTCCCCCACTTTGACTATAAACACAACCCTCACCACCCCTCTTCCTCTCACACCTATCAAGCATAGAGAATTGTATAAATTATCACCAATACCCCTCCAAAGTATCTTATTCATTTCCAAGACCTTCTTTTCTATCCAATAAGACAAAACCAATGGCCTTAATTAGGATCTCAAGCAGAACAGATCAAGAGCTAAAGATCATGTTTCATTTTCTTGAGTTTTATTTTCAAATATTTTCATTTCAAATAATCTCTTCTCCTCCCCTTATCCAAGAGGAATGGAAGCTATATAATCTTATATATATATTTTAATTTATCATGTTTACATGAAAAAATTCATCATCATTCTTCCTCTCCTCATCCTCTTATTCTAAATATAAACATAATTTCTGTGATGTGCTGATTTACAAAAATCGAGGACGATGAATTTTCAATTTCCATTAATTCCTTAAAAAATGGTCATAAACCAATTTTAATGGTTGAAACATATTTAAAATTTTATTATATATCCTATTTAATGTTCTATTGTTAACATATATACATAATATTATGTTATATAATGAAACTAGTTCAATATTATCAAAGAACCGTGAAAATGATCTAAATAGGAATTACTAAAGATTTATTTAATGATTCATCCTCATTAAATATAAAAAAATTGATTTATGGAAAATTAATATTATTATAATATATTTTTACCATTTCATTCCACTTATATATTTTTTCATCCATTCAACAAACAAATCCTTTAATTACTAATCCTAGAAATCATGTAAAGAACACAATTGAAATAATGGAAAGAACAAAATATTATTAATTTATGGGTGGAATGATTTTATAAAATTAACATATAAGGTGTTATAAACATCAATATCTTTCTTTAAAATATTAATAATTCAATTTTAACAGTTATACATAATGTCTAAAAATGTTTCAAGTAATAAAACACTGAGGTAGGGGAATTCTTCACCCAATTTTCATTCATTGGGTTTACCTTGTACTTAATTAATAATGTGATACTAAGATTATTTATATAAGTAATTTCGTTTATATTATGATTTATTTTGTGTATTTATAGTTTATACACATATTTAATTCATTTTATTAATTCGCACAAGAATTATATGATATTTGTAAAGGACATTCCTGTTAAAATCCCCTTTTTAAATTCAATTTTAAGAAATTCAAAAGCACAATTTGTTTGTAATTATTCATGATTTATGACTATGTTCTGGTTTTTGGGAATTTTTTATGAAGAATGGTGGGGAATATATCTCCCTAAAATTCATTGGTTATGTGTAAGTTTGAGGTCATCTATAAGGTTACTCCAAGTGTAACTCTGATGGTTAGACCATAAGGTAGCTGGGAGGAATACATAGTAAGGTAGTCATGAGGGTTAAAAATCATAAGGTAGTCATGAGGGTTAAAAAAATTAAGTAATTACCCAAGATAAACTTATTATCTATTTATTTTTTTCTATGATTTATGAAAATCTCATGTTTCACAATCTAATTAAATGATTCTTTATTGTTTAGAATCATGTCTTTGTGAAAATGATTTCATATGTTTATATGTATTCATGGACTAATGGTTTATTTCCTTCTATTTATATCCCTTGATGATATTTTTTATGCTCATCCCATGATCTTAAATTATTTTCATAGGTTATAAGGATGTGTAATATAAATAATGAAGTGAATTTAAATGTTATGGATATTTTCAAAGAAATCATGTTATTGTTAGGTATTTAAAGTTTTATGTTTTGGAAGAAATGGATACTAATTTAATGTATCCACATTGTATTCTTGTAGGTTTATATGTAAGGTTTATTTCCTAAAATTATAAAAATATAAACAAACAAGATATTTGGGAATGTATAGAAGTGAAATCTAGTAGATATAACTATAATATGTAATGTTTAAGGCTGAGGCCTTATAATGATGTAGATCTATCTAAAATGGAGAAATATTACTTAAAATAAAGTTTTTGGAAGGTTTAAAACCAATAGTTTATGTTGATGGATTCATTACCCCAAATACTAAAAATACTATGAAACATAGGTAATACTTTAACCTCGGAAGAAAAAATCATTACAAGCTCATTTGAATCCACTAGAAAGGAAACCATTGAACTTCCAGCACAATTGGTAGTTGTTGAATACCCTATTGAATCCTCTCGTATTTATTAGGAAGAAATTAATAGAAATAATGATCATGTGTATAGAGATTCTTATTTTTTGATGAGAATATGGGTGAAGGATTCGATGCATGGATGGATGTACAAGATGAAAATACATTCCAAAAATTCAAAAAATGTTATATTAAAACTAAGCAGTACCATCATATTAGGAAACATATGTTCATCAGGAAAGAAGAAGAATAAGAAATAAATCCCAGCTATAAATTTAGATACATACCTCTGGAAAAATTTGTTACCTATATAAACGTTTTTCATTCATGAGATTTTAGTGATAGATTTTTCTACATATTTGTGATGATTATTCCTTTGCATTGCAGGGTGTTTTTTCCTAAAATGTGAGAATTACTTGATTCTTCAGAAAGAAGGTCGACACTTCCTACCTTATAATGGATATATTTCTAATGATCTAGGTTTACAATAATTTTTTCCATTCTACCTAATTCTAGGAAGAATCCTTATTGATTATATGTACTTGAATATTGATTTTGTGTTAATTTAATATCTAAATTTTCATTACATAGTAAAAATAATTGTGCACAACTTTCATAGAATGAATTCTTAGAATCTTATTTTATTAATGGAAGGGAAAGAGCCTTCTTGAATTCATTTGGAACCGCTGGATTAATCTTGAATATAGTGTTCATGCTAGTTCAGACCATGGTGTCCTCGATGGTGATCTTATATCTCATTTCATACTATCCATGTACCTCTCTCCTAGTTGAATATATCATTTACATATATTGTATTATGAGGATAAATGTGTTCCATCAACTTTATTTTTCAGCATGAAGACATGTTTTCTTCTTTTACTCCTCCATTTTCACTTATTTTGTCATATAATTTTAGGCTTGTCATTTTTCTCATTAAACTCTTTGTTGGTTCAAGAAAACTTCAACTCATGCACACTCTTTATATCCTTGTTTGTTTATAAATTATTGGGTGTTTGGTTGGGGTAACTAACTCTTTCTTAGTTTTCTAAAAAAATTATTTCTGTAAAAATGTACTTTATTTTCAATAAATAAAGTAATTTAAAATCCACATACTGTTTACAATATAATTTCATCTAAAATTATAAAAATAAATTAATATTTATTCCAATTTATTAAATTTTAATCATCAATGTTTTTTATTTTAGTATAAGGTTTTTTGAGTTAAAGAAATCGTTTTTTTAAACCATTATAAAATACCTAATGTTTTGCTATTTAAATAAAATAAAATAATCCCTAATGAGGAATGATTTAAATTAAATTTATATGTTATATATATATATATATTAATAGATATTTATACCAAGATTATTATTATATATTTTTTCAATATATAATCATAATTGGATTTAAAAATAAAATTCATTAAAACCTTTTATCTCCTACATTATTAAGGTTTTGTTTTAAATTTATAATTTTACACTAATTTATTATTTATTTGAAAACATAAAAATAATTTTTTAAATCATGTTATCAATATTATATTAGGGTGAAACATTTAAAAAGAATTAAAAAAAATTCTACTGATGTGTGAAAAAAATGAAATTTAATAGAAAACTACTTTTTAGTTTAATTTATTTATAATGTTATATTATAAGTTAAATTGGGTTTAAGGTAAAATTAGTTCAGGTTTTTATTATTTAATTCATGTTGACTTTATTTTAATAATATTCATTTTTTAATTGGATATAAAAACATTGTAAATATTTGAACTTTCTCTCATTGGGAAGAAACATTCTTATCCAATCAGTGAGATTAATATAAAATTTAATTTTGGAAAAAATGTAAATGGAATTTAGAAAAGGGTATTCATTATTTGAAATAAAAATAATTTATATTATCTAATATGTTCAAAATAATTTTTTTCCCAGACATATTATTAAAAATCATTAAATTAATTTACCATGATAAAGGTAAAAACAGATATATTTGGTGACATACAAAAATTATAATTGTAAAAATTTCCTATTTGATTGTAAAAAATCATTTTCAATACATTTGTTTATCATATGAAAAACGTGGGATCATTCAATTGTTTTCAAAAATTCTATGTTTTTCGTCTCCCCTAGTTAAAAAAATCCAACACACCACTCTCTTCTTCAGACCATGAAGCCTATACATATCGGATAATACAAAAAAAAATTACTTTAAAACATCCCTCTTTTCATCATAAGAGACTTAATGTTGGAATAAATCAACCTAGAAAGGTAGTTTGGGAAATCCTATGGAAGATACCCAAACATTATGTATCATTTTACAAGGATCATTTTCATATTATTTATTTTCCCACCTATATCATTTATTATTGAATGATTATTATAAAATAAACTATCTATATTCAATATATTTAGTTTTTTATGTTAAGGATATTACATGTAACCACACAAACATCAATTAAATGTATTACAAAATTATTATTCGTCTTTACAATGGAATACTACATAAAAAACTGTTGTCATTCATTTTCCCATTACCTCCCCTCATGGTTTGGTATGATAATGTATATTATATATATATATATATATGTGAAATTTATCAAGTTATTATACATATATATTAATTATAAAATAAAAACATTTTTTAAATTCAATTATATTATGGAGAAAATAATGTATCTCGTCTGTACGTTCGACTACCACCTTTGAAAGCGGTGTGATCATTTTTTCACTAATGCATTACTTGGAGGGTAATAATTGAAATGATAATAAATATATATGATATAACTGATATATTTATTATATTAATGGAAAAAGTTTCATTCTATATTTTTAATATCTCTTTTTTGATCTTACCTTATCACTACTTATAAAAATTATATCATTATTCGTAGACGTGTGGGATAACTCCTCCTCGAAGAAATGTGATTTTTTTCTCATCACTAAATCAAAAAAATGATATATAAAATGATATATTGTTATATTTTATAGTATTTATGATATTATTATCATTTTATAAAGATAAATTATTACTTACCTTCTTTTTAAAATTGTCACTGAATAATGGAAATGATACTCATGTGTGGATAAATCCTATTGTCACCATGATCATAACATATTCATTTTCCATAACCATCAGTATTGATTTGTATTTTATATATAAATAATTTATAAATTTTTTTGTTATTTCATTATTATTATTACTACTTTAGTGATAAAACTATATTATCTTCACTATAACTGACCATTCATTGCAAATCATGGGTGAGAGGTTATTGACACCAGAAAAAATGAATATAATGATAGATTATGAATGAACGGGTGACAAGATGTAATAAAAGATAATATATGACATTATATATTTTTATATGGTTCTGTAATGAGTTAATAATTTTTTTAAAACAATTATAAATTTTTATAAACCATGTTCAGTAAAAAGGAAGCATGAGGTTTTGGTTTTATCTTCTCTCTTCTATTTATGTGAGATATATTCTATATAAACAACATATTTTTAAGTTGTGATGTATATTATACCAGTTAATGTATTTTATGATTATTATCCTTAAATTTATGTGGATTTTTATTTTCATTTTAGGTACTATCTTTAATGCGGTTTACAGTTTTAATATAAATAAATATGTAAGGGATATTTTTCTAGAGTTTCCTTCGTTGAGACCTATGTTATGTTATACACCTATCATTCTTTTTGAGGTGAATATAATACCCCATGTACATGATATATAATTAATATCCTTATTTTAATTACATTATATTTTTCATTTAATGGGGATTAAATTTTCATGACACAAAATGTGTAAGAGTCTCATGTTACCATCCCATCATTTATTGGGATTTTTATGATTATGTATCCAATGATGGTATAATATGATAAATCTCTCCAGATATTCATGTTTCTCTTATAATGTTGTTGTTCCTGATATTTATAAGTAATAGTACCATTTTCAACTATTTGGAACATAAAATAATTTTATTTTTTTTGAAATATGGTATTATTTCCCTCATTTGTTGAAAATAATTTTTTCCAAATCAATTTTTTCTAAAAAAGTTTTCAAAAAATTTATATTACTCTCTCACGTGTTTAAAAAATAAATATTTACTAAAGTTTTTACTTTTTTTAAAAAAATTGAATGTAATATTCATTATGTTTTTCAAAATAGTACATGTTTGGTTTTGAACAATAATGTGAGTGGTATAATATTTTTAACATCTACGGAATGAATGAAATTTCCCATCATCATGGACATTATTCTCATTGAATCATATTTTTTATGATTTCATGGTTATTTTCAGTGAATATTATTTCTAAAATGTTTCATTTTTTCAAAAAAAATCATGTAAATATTATTTTCATTAAGAAATATTCTAAATTATGTATTAAAATAAATTTCCATATAAGATGATATTACGTGATATAACATATGATTTGATTCGTATATGAACCATGAATATCATTATTATTATTTCTATGAATGGTATAACTTGAAATATATTTTTTAAACCCATATATTTCCAGGACTTAATCATTTTTCAAAGTGATTTACATGGATGGTTTAATCATAGTACAAAGAGATAGTTATGGAACTATTTTCACTTCTATAGGTTAATCAAGATTCAAATATATTTTTTAGGTCTCATCGATCTCTTCCATGGTTTTACAATTATTCAAATATATTTTTTTAGTGTCAATTTTTTTTCCTTGGGAAAATCATATTCTCAAAACAAGTATGCTTGTTTCTATGAGTTAATGATGAAATATTTACGTCATTAATGTTGTAGTTCTTAGATATCAAATATTATTGGCGTACCCAGATGGCATTGGGTGAGAATATTAAAACATATATTATTGGGTTACCCAAATAGCACTAGGTGATCCAATTATGACTTATATGTTGTGATGGCCTAGATAGCTTTATGTGTACCTGTTATAGCATATATGATGGGCAGACAAAAAAAGCACTGGTTGATCCCATGATATCTTAAATTAAGGAAGTTCCCATATATCACTCCAATTCATTAGGTAATTATTATTTTATCAAGATATTTATATTGGAAGTTTGTCGTATGGTAATTCTATTTTTAAGGGTTTTGTAATTATTTTATAAAGGTAACGTTCCATTATACCAACACAATTTATCTATGATTACTAATAGTTTATAATGATTCTGGTGGTAACTATTGATATCTCATTGCCCCTTATTATTGATTATTTCAAATATTTCATTTTTAAATCCCTATTTCATGTTTGGAGATTTATTATTTAATTATTGATGGGTATGAGTTCTTTAGGAACTTCTCATGCACTCTGGGTATGTTGTCCTAACATTATGCACTACTTATGCTCATTAATTACATTCAATTATTATTTCTTATCGATACCCATAATGAGATATTAAGGTCACCCTTCTTATGGTTCATATTCCCCCATGTCATAAATAATTTTGTTGACGGAGTTATGTCTAGAAGTGACTTATTCATGATAATGATGATGACTTAATATGAAATATGAAATCTAGTTTAAATAGGATAAATTCCAATTTAAAAACATGGGTATTAATTATAATGTATTTTTTTATAATTATAAAATACTAAAAATGGTTTTTAGGAAGGTAAAGGGTACAAGTTTTCATTATGATATTTTTTTTTGGATGTGAAAAAAATATGTCATAATTATCAATATCAAAGACATAAATTGAATGATTATGATTTCAGAACTAGATCCAGAAATGTGTGTTCTTTGTTATTATGTGGTACCTTATAGTTGGGATAATTAATATTAGAGTATCCATTGATTTTGATCATTGATGATTTTATTATCATAGGGTGAGTCTTCAATATCGTGAGGTATATATATGGGATCATCCATGGATATGGAGCTAGGTGAGTATATCTACCATGGATTTGGATCTCAGTTATAGATATAATATAAACATATAGCATAGATTGCTGGAATTTCATTGGATAGTACCCTAGAATCATAAGGATATAGAAGGGAGAATCCTTGTACATGGAACCCTATGATTGTAGTCTCCACTGTTTTAGATATTTGATGTGTGGAAAATAATGATTTGGTACCCAATAGTCATTACTATACATATGGTATTCACAACGGACAATGGGCCTGGTGATTGGAATTTCAAGGATTTTAGAGTTTTTACGTTTTTATTGTCTTTGGATAGGTCCCAAGAGTAATGAGGATACAATTAAGGATTCCACATATTTTGAACTCTTATATCAATAGTTAAGAAAAATCATCACGATGTGCACAGGAAACTCTTCACTGGCCAAGGAATGTGTGGTTGTACATGTTCTCAGACCTGAATATCAACACCTTTTGGGTTTCATTGTAGGACATGGTCCCCATTGGTGGTGGTTTAATAATTTATTAATTTCTTTCATTCATTCATTCTTTCTATTAGTTGTGAATTTGGTGGGTTTGAATATTTAATTAACATGAAATTTTCTGTAGATTACAGGTACACCATTGGGGGTACCATGCTAAGGATTTTATTCTCACCCCAATTTGTAGACCTTGGTTCCAGTGTTTAGATTATATCTACCTTCAATATATAAACATGATTCATAGTGGATGTGAAATAGGAACATTGTTTCATGAAATAATTTTTCCACTCAAGTGGAGTAGAATGATCAAGCATGATAAGTTCATCTAAAACGAAGACTGGGTATATACCCTAGGATAATATTTTTGGATAATCCTCACATGTTAATTTTGTTATCATTTTATAGTTTTTTTAGTCATCCCATTATTAAAATAGTTGTTGTTGAATTCTTGAGAGTTTGTGTGATTTATGTTTCATTTCATTTATTATAGAAATCATCAAATTGAGTATTTTATTAATCATAATTTGATGTTAATTTTTGTGAATGATTTTTGATTTAGATACATATGATTTCACACACTATTACGAGAGTATAGTTTCCTAATATTATAACTTTAGATACCTTCTTCTAGTCAGTAGCCTCTGGGATATGATGAGTTGCCCCTAAGGACATTTGGAGAACTAGTATAGATACTATTTATAGTGAGTTGGAATAGTAAATTAAAATTTTTGATTAGAGAATTTATTTTTCTTAATATTTGGACCATGATTTGAGGATATATTGTTATGTTTCAGAGAATGAAATTTATATAAGTTTATTATGTTATAAACACCAATTCCGGATGCAAGTCCTTATGGTATATCTATTCTATATTATTTAGGTTAAAATTGATGTTATTTTTACATTTTATGGTGAATATAACGCTTTTATTTATGATTTATTCGATTTTAGGATGTTGGACTATTGGAAAGACACCATTGATAGATTTTACTATTTGATAGTAGTAGAAGGAGGTGAAACATTCATCATGAGTTGGAATGTAGTATTTTCATAACATGTAGTGGAATACATGGAGACCTTGGATTTTTGACATATATATTACATATTAATATATTAATGTTAATTAAATTACAAAAATAAACATTTATGATCATATAGATTTTTGTGTTTGGAATCATTATTACAAAAACAACTAGTTAATAAGTGAACTAAGACATCTCTCAATAGATTCATCATATCTATAATGTCCCTTAGCAAATATCATACATAATACATTACATAATAACCTACTAAAAGTAAACATAGGATTGGGGGATCTCATATGCATAGTATGTGATAATAAGGGTGATGTATAAGAATAACATTAAAATAAGGTTATAAGAACCTTCAAAAAACATATTAAAATCATACCATGTATGTCAATGATCATAATAATGTGTCACCATGTAAATATTGGAATTTATTAAGTCATGAATCATATTGGAATCAAAGATCATAAGGGCCGATATCATAACATAGGATAATGAAATGGAATTTTGGAAAACATAGAAGCATAGAAAATTATTTCTTTAGTACACAGGGCTCACTGGCTTGGATATGATATTATAATGGGTTCACTCCCGAAATAATCATAGTATCCGAAGTTCACTCAAGAGATGATCATAGTGGAAAAATTAAAATTCTAAACTACGTCCAATCCCCATTCCAATCCTTTACATATTATGATATATACATATTTACCAAATTCATTGGAGAGAGATATAGGTCCCACCCATTACATGTTGACATCAATCATACAGGTTCCACATGATAATAAAACACTCAAAACATCATAAACCATAAGTTGAGATGGGATTTAGGAATTTTTATTCCTATCATAATGATTATAATAGTTCTAGGTTTCATAAAAATATCACCATATCTTCATAGAAGAAGAAATTGTAAGGAAATAGGATCATGATCATCATTCATCACAATCATCATAAAAAACAATCTAGAGAGTACATATGGATTAATTCATTGGATAATATCCTAAATAAGATTTATGTAACATCTATGGATGTCATCTTATAAGGAAATAGATTTTGGTTGATCAATATGAACAATTATTTTGGGAAATAACATCTCTTATAAAAAAACATTATTAAAACATTATATTAATAAATGATACGAAAAAAACATTCAATGAAAATATTTTTTTTAAAAATTAAATTATTTATTAATGAATGGAGGGGTCATCATTCTAGATAATTCCATACATTAAATAAATGTAAAAATATAGACTCCTTTTACATTGTCTGTAGTATAAAAAAGAGCCTAGTTCAGAACAAATCAATATAATTCCTTTCAAGACCATTTGTTAAATATTCCAAAATGGGTAAAAATTACTTTTAAAATTAATAGTATAATAATATAACATTCTAGAAAACATTTTCTGAATATAAGGATTTGGAATAAAATATATTTCTTACTGAAGAGATAAATAAGGCCAAGTTTTGTTAAATATATATTATATTTTTTTAGTAAGAATTAATGGAAATATAGTAATATTTCATGAAAAAATGAATAATTAGATGATAAGTAAATTCAGGAGTGTATTGAGTGATGGATTACAATATTTCATCTTTCAATGAATAATCAAAACCCATACCGATAAATGGAGAGATTATATCAAAAAATCTCTACAATGTGGTCCCTTTTAATCCTAATCCCCATTATAAAAAATAATTAAATGTAACATTAAATATCCTAAGAATAAATAAATTCATGATAATACATTTCAATGGTGCTTTATATACACCAAATAAAATTGCAACGGTGCATATCATAACATATGTCTCAGTGAAGGATTGTTGAGACAAAAGTCTCTTATATTTTTTGCTGACTTTCATGGAACTTGTTTGAACATCTTGCATAATAAAAATAATCATATTATAGTGATATAAAATATTTATTCACATTACTGTAATATCATATGTGATCCCCTTATAATGGTTAAATTCCTTTTTAATAATACCATTTTAAAATACTTATTTTTGGGTGTAAACTTTTTTTTTCATGATTGTTTTGATTGGGTAGATATGGTCCTTATATGTTGATCATCATTCCATAATATCGATAAGCAAAATATTTTATAAATATAATATATATTAATTATATATATAATTATATTCAACCAAAATGATATAGATTAAAAAATGAAATAAAAAATTTATATAAATGGTTGGTAGTACATATGGATGAATGAAAATTCCTTTTTTCATAGGATTGAATGAAATAAAGGAAAATATTAATTATAATTTCCCGATTCACTAGGATTTAATATATATCACATATAATATTTATCATTTATCCTCATTATAATCAATGTGAAGCATAATTAAAAAAAACTTATCACATCACATAGCGAGGCGATAGTCCACGATACAGATGACTAATGTTCTTGTAAATCCCCTGGAATTCAAGTAAACATACATGTGTGATAAAAATTTCAAAGCAAATAATTATGTTATAATAATAATATAAATATAAAATATCAACCATCATACCAAAATTTTGATGGTGTTTTTGGAAATTGATTCAAATTGTTTTCTCAATGTTGTAGTCAACCGTACACATGAGCGACTTTATAATTCTATATTTTAGGGAAGATTAGATGCATATAGGAAAATAAATAAATAAAATTTCTCTCAATATATTTAAGATACATATATATTTATATGATAATAGTTAAAAACAAATTGAAGTATCTTGTGGAAGAAATAAAAAACGCTCAATGAGGAATGTTACCTTCTTTCAACCATCTTCTTTTGGTTTGATCCAAAAGACTTACATGGATAGATATATGAACAAAAAACGTCTTAGAGGATGAGGATATGTATTTATGGAAGTTATTTTAGTATGTATTGTTATATCAAAATTGTTTATAAAATTGGGATGATAGTAGAAGAGGGGTGTCATTTTATATGTTAGGTGAGAAGCACACATGTTATTTTTGAAAACAGTAAAGACACACATGTTTCGTTCATTTAATAAGTCTTCAATAATGATAAATTCTACAGAATTTATTCTTTAATGTATAAATATTACCATATAATTGATTTTGGACATTGTTTGGGTCATTTTTAAAACATAAACATTATATTTAACTACCCTGTAAAGTTTTTTCCTTAAACATGGTAATTAATTATAACTATTTTGACTACTCATTTTGGTAAAGATTTAACAAGAACATATTAAGTAATATAAATAAATATGATTATAAATATAGAACTTTTTTTTAAAATTCAATTAATATAATGGGTAATGTTTAATTTGAATTAATCATGAAAATGTAATGAGAAAGCATGTTTTTTAAGTAAAAATGATAAAATGTTTAAAATTGATTTTATATCAAAATTAAATAATATATAGATTAAACTTATTTAAAATAGATTAATAAATATATAATTATACATATTTTAATTTTGAAACCAAAAAAATTTATTTTAAGAGCATTAAATGAAATCAAAATTCATAAAAAAAATCCAATATTTTTCACTATTACGTAAAATATTTTACTTTTCCAAAAATTCTAAATATTTAACCCAATTATTAATTTGACAAGATAATTTAAAAAATTAATTTATTTCAGGAAATTAATTTTATAAAATTTTTATATATTAAATTTAAAATAAGTGCACAAAATGCTCCAAAATATCATTTTAGAGAAATACATTTTTTAGAAAATGTTTCCTTTATTTTCAATTGACTTTAATTTTTCCCATCACGAACCAACCCGGGTCAAGCCTGAACCGATCATCTAAGTCAATCCTCTTAATGTCCTGAGATGCATTCCTGCTCCTCCCGGGTTGGCGACAAGTTCCAAGGAATCAGCAGAGAACAATTTGGAATGGTTTTTCCTAATTAAAATAAATAAAGTAGTAGAAAAAAATAGAACAACTCAAAATAAATAAATGACATGAAAGAGAAAGAATGACCAACAGCATATTGTAACATCATCATGACCAAAACTCCTCGTGGCCTAAACAGTAGCTCACCAATCAACAACCAACTCTTACCCACCGCGAGAGAACTCAATTCGAGCCTGCAATAGAAACTAAAAATAGGAAAACAGTATAGGCATGAGTATTAAAACTTAGAAGTATTTCCCAACAAAATATCCCCAAATAACTACCATTAAATAAATAACTTATTAATTATAGTTTTGAGCTAAATTATATAAAATATATATTTCCACACCCACTTTCATTTTTAAAACAAGTAACATTCCATTACACATTTTAATTTAAACACTAGTTTTATGTTTGAAGGGAAAACGTAAATTACATTTTAAAAATTTTTGTGACCAATTTAAAATCCAAAAATATAGTTATTAGTCATGATTAAAGCCACACACAATACACAACCTACAATAAGGGCAATGGAAGAGTAGAAAATGGGGACCAACAACCGAACTAGACCTCTTAATCGCCTGCCACATACAAATAAGAACTAAAGAAAACATGGGTCGAATCTAGGAGCTCGTGGAAAATCCAGAATGTACTATTCATGTGACTCATCCTGAAGAAATTCCATACTCAATGACGTCATATGGCTCTGAAACTTAGTGTTTCCCTACCTATCATAACTGAGGGGCCTAATCCCCTAGGAGAGCAAAGTCCACACTAAGAGCCACTAGCTAGTGCGTATTCTAAACCTGTGCAGCAATAGTTCTAATAAGATTCACTTACTATTCCCGGTTCCCATGTCAACATGTGTAATAAAAAGGGGTGATTTAATAATTTTAATAAGAAACAAATTCCAATGCACAAACATCGGGGAAAAAACCCACAAAATCAATGTGCACCGCAAGGTCACCCCAAAGTCACTCAAAAGATGATTTTTCAAAATAATTAATTTTTATTAAAGTGAAAATGGGCCTTAACTAACTACAAGAAGAAACCTCATTTCTCAAAAGAAATCACAAAATTTTCTACACATCAGAAGAAAACACATACCATCAAACCATAACCACACTAGAAAATCCATGAATTATGTTCAAAGTCCAAACATGCATTCTTTCACTATTGTGCATCAATTCGTCAATAAAATAACCCACGTGATTTGTATAAAATAAAGATCTTCATTTAAATCAAGTAATTATTCCAAAATTAATTATCTATTACTATTCTTTATCTATTGAAAATCAATGAAATATGAATCTATTAAAAAATTCTCAATTTAAAGGAGAGTTCGGTGGGGATCCGACCACAACTTGCATCTCGATTACGATGATGCGACACATATCACACTTCTGCACAAGTATGTGCAACCTTTTGACAATTATGTTGCGGACTTTCTCTGCCAACATGCCGTAGTAGTCACAAAAACAACTAAAAATACAGAATCATACACTTAACAAAATCTATGAAAACAAAATCACCAAACTACCCTAAATCCCATTAAATAAATCCTCTAGGTCTGCTATGCAGCACACCAAACAGGGCTCTAGATTCAACTTTAAAATTGGTTAGAAACCTAAAATGGGGAATCCCTATAGAAAATCAACAAGCTAAAAACTCCAACCTTATACATAAGAAGAATGAGACTCCAAGCAAGAATAGACGCAAAGTTGTATTAAATCAACCAACAAAAACTCCATTTCAAAAAAAGACAGATCTGTAAAGCTTCAAACTCAAAACTATTCTAGCATGAACAAGAACCTTCGCATGAAAAAGGTAAAAATGAACCAATCCCATGATATGTTTCCATGATTGGAACAAAACACTAATGAACTCCATCACAACGGTGAAAGATCCACACAAAACCAATGTTTCTTTTAGCTGAAAACTTCAATAGAAACACTGATATGGCGGTCCAGCATGAAAAATCACCTATTCAGTGTTCCAATTCCATGATTTCATCCAAATAATAGCTCAAACTAGAACTAGTATTTGGAAGAAGCAGCATCATCACATGAATGATGGAATCCCAAAAAAAATATCATCAGCACCACATGACCAAGAAAGTTCAAACCATCTCTAATCTTGATCTCCAAAATGAGAATTTAAGATGGAGGGTGTGTGTCCAGAGGGTCAAGGCTAGTGGATACTGGTAGATGGTGGGTCAGAGGATAGAGTTCGCGGCAGTAGTAGGGGTGCGCAACAAGTGTGGCATTGCAGGTTCGATCGGGAGGAGGCCAAGGCATGACCGCGGTGCGCTGGAGGCAGAGGGGAGGTGCGTCATGTGCATGCTGGAGTAGGGAGCCAAAGGGAGGGTATGCGGATGGTGGCTTCAAGGAAGGGTGTAGCGTCGGGTTGTCGTTGGATGGATGGATCCAGTGCATCCGGTGCATGGCAGGAGTGTAGGAGGGTGGTAGGGGATGAGGATAGCAAGTGAGGCTAGAAGGAGAGGGAGATGGCCGGTGGAGAAGCGGCATGCGACAAGGAGGTCGTGCTAGGGGGAGATGGGGCTGGTGGGTGAAACGGATAGTGGGTTCTTGAAGGAAGATAGGGGAGAGGGTGATGGTGGTAGTGCCACATAGACCAAAGGAGAGAACAAGAAAAAAAATGGGCAGAAGGCTAGGGTTAGAAGGAATAAAAAAAGGGAAATAAATTTTAAATAAGATTGAAAATAATAATAATAATTATTGTTATTGTTATTATTATTACTGTAATAATAATAATAAAATAATAATAATAACTTTAATCCATAAGATTAATATTAATATTGATATGAATAATGATAATAATACACATAATAATAATGAAAACAACTTTTACAATAATCTAAAAATGATAAAAAATAATTAATAAAATAATTATTTAATAACAATCCAATATTATTATTTGACAAAAAATATTATCATTACTCTATATGTTATTTATTTAACTAAATTTTAATTTTCAACTCATCCAATTTATTTTTTATTTGGTCGATTCAAATGCTGCAACAACACATGTGCCTAGGCTAACCGCACGGCTTCCGCTAGTTGTGCGGTGGCCACGCACCGGCCAAAATATCAATAGTAGTTATAATAATAATTATAATAATAATTTATTAATTAAAATAGTAATAATAATAATAATAATACTAATAAATCCTTATTTATAATAATACTAATAAGGACATTGATTATCAGACTGATAAAAATATAAATAATAAGAATACCGAGTTCACTTTAATAATAATAATAAAATCATTAAAAACCTTAAAATTTTTAATTAACACAATAAATTAAACAGGTTTCTCAATTTAATTTTATGAAGGCAGTCATATTGTTTTGATGCATGGGCGAAGCTGTGTGGGGTTTCCAAAATGTGATTCGCCCATGCACCCAAAGACATCAAATCCAAAACATTCACTTTTTGACAAAACCCAAAATTTTCATCTGAGACTCAATCCGAACCACATGACAAATTTTAAAAGTTAAATGAAATAATGAATTAAATTAATTAGATAGGTTGCAGTTTGAAAATTCTCCTCACTATAATACTTTCCTCCCCCAGAAAGCCACAACAAGATCAGACCCAAAGATAACACTTCTTGCATGTCACCCCCACCAAAAGCTTAAACTTCTCCAGTTGATCGATCCAAACAGACACTGGTATCCTGTGAGTTATAATTCATCCCCAAAAGAGAAACACTTTCACCACCACCCAAAAGAACCCAGAAATTTTGTTTCAACCAAATAATTAATGAACTTAAACCACTTCCAACATTTATTCCTATAATCATAGTTTAACAGAACCATTGGGTGTACTCCAATCCCAACATTTACTCAAAAGGAAGAACATAGGATAATGTGGTTCTACACAAGACCACCCACCACCACATGATACAAGAAAAGAAACAATGATACTAACATAGGGAGGCCCGAATGGACTCCCAACCATAAGGATCAGGCTCACATTAAATTATTTTAGGTGTAACTCTGCAAGACCTGATGTGGGTCTCCCCACCATAAGAACTGATGAGATGAACTGATCTTGAAGATTTTCTATTTGGACAAAAAAACCCCACCATGAGGGGGAATCAGATAAGGGTCGAACTGATAGAGTAGAAAAACTACTGTTATCGCTATATCAACAGTGTCTCACCCTCCGAAGAAAACAATCCATGCCACAATAATGATAATGATCAAATGAAGTCCCTTTTCACCATTGGGGTTCACCTGACTACATGCCAGCTACACTCCAAGACCTATGGATGGAGAACCGATGATTGAAGCATCTCCTACCTCATAGTCAGGCTTCAAATATTCCCAAACATAGCACATGAATCAGAATTTCACCAAACACACTTTCAAAAAAATAAATGTTTGAAAGAGTTTCAATAATAACCATTATTATAGCTTAAAGAAAAGAAACACCACAAAATGATATAAGATACTACTACTACATAAAAGAAACACTATAAAGAGAAAACCTCAAATTGATCCCCAAACATCTCCCTACTCCTGTTGACAGGCTGAGGTGACCTTTTAAGATCCAGATCTGGGTTTAGCGTGCTTCTTGGAAACAACTTGAAATAATCGCTTCAAGTGACCCAGATGTCCACAGACATTGCAGGGTCTCAGATCACTCAGTAACACCGGCCTTTTGTGTCCCTCATTACCATCCGGGTGATAGATCAAGGCATTACTCTATGAAGAAGATTACTGAAGGTCTGAAGGCCTCTTGATTCCCGTATTAGAGCCACAAGCATCAGGTCGCTCCCATTGTTCCTATCGTCATCCTATACACTTATTCCCAAGGCCGGGAGAGTATTCTCCACCTCATGTCCCCTGGTAACTCATCTTCGTCAAGAAAGTCTTTCCCCACAACATCTGATAAGGTGGTTATGTTGAGCTATGCCACTTTCGACTGCAGTTCAGGTCAGAGTCCAGACTCAAATTTTCGGGCCTTCTTGGGATCATTTTCAACAAACCATTGGTCATACAGAACTAGGTCCAAGAAATTTCGATATAATTCTAATATCGATTCAACGCCCATCTGAACACAACAAAACTCCATCCTCTTTCTCATCTTCATCAACCCATAGAAATATTTTCGGATATATGAAGAATTGATGAACTCTCATGTGAGATATTCTTGAGGCTTGCTTCGATACACGGACTACCACCATTTCTAGGTCATACCTTCATGAATAAAGGTATCTAAAATCACATTCAATGACTCAGGAAACCCAATGAAACTGAAGTTCTTATCAATCTTCCCCAACCACTCCTATACCTCAAGGGGATCAGTTTTTCCATAAAAGTGAGGAGTTTCAATTTCCAAAACTCATGGATGTAGTCTATGGGGTTATCAACAAGGGGATATTCTAAGGGTGCACCACCCGAAGCTTCACCCTATGAATTAATCAAACTGTCATGGGGGTTAACACTAAGGAACAAGGAAACAAATAATTTAATCAAAACATGGCCTTTACTATTTTAAATTTAACATTTCAAAATCTCCAAAATAAAACATTACAAAACAATTCTTAGATGTAAATAAGACCCAAACGATCCACAAGGATAAACTATTGTCGATGGGTTACTCAGACATATGGTCGGTAGCTATACGACAATCATGCCACTATCATAAAGAGAATTCTAGGGTAATGTCTCTAGCTCCACATGGCTTTCCAGACCATGAGATCTCACGTAGGTCACTTTCCTAGCTCCAATTTCATTTCTGAATATTAAACAAGTCAAAGGAACCAAAAAGATACTAACAACCTAAACTTCCCATGGTAACCTGAGGTTCAGAATGAGAAAGGTTTCATGACGCCCTTCCCATTCTTATTCCTTGAGTCCTGAAAATTCTACTCCTTCCATGAAGACCCCAAATAACAAAGGGTGCTCTGAAAAACAATGTCCGCTCAAGAGATGACCTTCTTTAATACCATTTCGTCACAAACCAACCTGATTCAACCCTAAACCAGTCACCCAAGACGATCTGCGGCAAGGCCCGAGAGGTGTTCTAGATCCTCTCGGGTTAGCCACAAGTGCCATGGCATCAATAGTGAACAAATGGGAATGATTTCTCCCAATGAAAATAAATATATTGAAAAAATAGAACAATAAAAATTAAATAAATTACATGAAATAGAACGAATGGAAAACAACAAAAACTAACCTGACCACAACTAAAACTCCTTGTGACCCAGAGAGTCTCTCACCAATCAAGAACCAAATCTCACCCATGGCAAGCAAGCTTGAGTCGAACCTGCAATAGAAACTAAAAATAGAAAAACACAATAGGCGGGAATATTTAAACTCAGTAGGTGTGCCCAAGAAACTAACCCTAAATAAATACCTTTAAATATAGATTTTACTAATTATAGGTTTGAGGTAAATTATTTAAAATATGGATTTCCACACAAACATTCATTTCTAAAACTAGTAACAGTCCATTTCCCTTTTTAATTTAAACACAAGTTTAAATTTTAAAGGTAAAAGGTGCATTACATTTTAAAAAAAATCGTGAACAATTTAAAATCCAAAATTTTATTTGTTAGTTAAGAGTAAAACCTCAAAAAACACACAACATACAATAAGGGAATTGGGAGAGTAGAAAAGGGGGACCAGCAACCGATCTAGACCTCTCAATCTTCTGCCACATACATATAAGAACTAAAGAAAACATGGGTTGAACATAGGATATCCTTAACAATGAAGAACATACTATATATGTGACTCATCCTAAAGTCTTTCCCTACTCAATTAAATCATAACTCCCTAATGCTCGGTGTTTCCCTACCTAGCCTAACTGAGGGGCCCAATCCCCTAGTAGGGAAAAGTCTGTACTATGGGCCACTAGCTAGTTTGTATTCTAAACTTCTACAGTAATAGTTCTCAGAATATTCACTTACTATTTTTGGTTCCCACATCAACATGTGCAATAAAAGGGGATGAGTAAATAATTTCAATAAGAACCCAATTTCAATGCACAAATATCATGCACAACAACCCACAAAATTGGTGTGCACAGTAAGGTCACCCCCGAGTCACTCAAAAGGGGATTTTTCAAAATAATTTATTTTTATTAAAGTGAAAAATGGGACATAACCAACATTAAGAAAAAACATCATTTCCCAAGACAAACCAGAACATTTTCTCATGTTTCAGAAGAAAACATTTACCATCAAACCAGAACCACACTTGAAAATCCATGAATTATGTTCAAAGGACAAACGGGAATTCTTTCAGTATTGTGAATCAATTGATCAATAAAATAACCCAAGTGCCGTGTATAAAAAAAATATATATTTTTAAATAAGGTAATTATTCCAAAAATAATTATCTAAAACTATTCCTCATTTATTGAAAATTAATAAAAAATCAAGCAATTAATAAATTCTAAATTTAAAGGAGAGTGAAGTGATGAACCTACCACGACATGCAGCTCGATTACGATGATGTGACATTTCTCACACCTGTACACAAGTATATGCAACCTGCTGACCATGGTGTTGTAGACATTCCCTACCAACACACCGCAATAGTCACAAAAACAACTAAAAACACAAAATCATACACTTAACATAATCCAAGGGAACAAAAGCACAAAACTCATATAAACTCCATTACATGAATCCTCTAGGTCTTCTATGCAGCACACCAAATAGGCCTCTAGATTCAACTTGGAAATTGGTGAGAAACCTAAAATGCACCGTTCTTACAAGAAATCCACAAGCTAAAAACTCCAAACTTCTAAATAACAAGCAGGAGACTCCAAGCAAGAATAGACACAACGTTGAATTAAATCACTCAAGAAAAACTCCATTTCAAAACAAGACAGACCTGTAAACCATCAATCTCAGTCCAATTCTAGCATGAACCAA
This sequence comes from Viscum album, assembly GCA_963277665.1. NCBI lineage: Eukaryota > Viridiplantae > Streptophyta > Magnoliopsida > Santalales > Viscaceae > Viscum > Viscum album. The sequence goes on along the minus strand of OY728167.1, from coordinate 459,012,905 downwards.
CAGCTTCATACGAGCAAGGTAAGAATGAACCAAGCACCTGATACGTTTCCAAGATTGGACCAAAACACTAATGAACTATAGCACAACGGTGACAGATCCACTCAAAATCAAAGTTGATTATAGTATAAAATTTCAATAACAACACTAATATGGAAGTCCAGCATGAAACATCACTTATTTAGTGTTCAAATACCTTGATTTCAGTTGAAGAACAGCTCAGATTAGCACCAGTCTTCGGTAAAAGCAGCAGCGTCACATGAATGACGGAATCCCAAAAACGAAATCATCAACACCAGACAAGAAGGAAACTTCTAACCATCTCCAATATCGATCTCCAACGATGAAAATTTAAGATGGAGGGTGTGTGGATGGAGGGTAGAGGCCAGTAGTTTTCGGTAGGAGGTGGGTCGGAGGCCGGAGGTCATGCCGATAGGATGGGTGTGCAACAAGAGGGGTATTGCGGGTTCGAGAGGGAGGAGGATGGGGCACATCCGGGGTGTGCTCCAGGCAGAGGGGAGGTGTGTTGGGTGAATGTTGGAGTAGGGATCCAACATGAGGGTGTGTGGACGGCATCTGTAAGGCAGGGGCATGGCGTCGAGGTTTTGTTGGCCGGATAGATCTATTGCGGCCAGTGCAAGGTAGGAGCGTCGGCGGGAGGTAGGGGACGAGGATAACGGGTGATGCCAGTAGAAGAGGGAGATGGATGGTGGAGAAGTGATTCACAATAAGTAGGTCATGCTTGGGGGGATACATGGCTGGTTCGTGTGACAGACAGTGGGTGTGGGAAGTAAGAGAGTGGAGATGGTGACGGTGGCGATGCCGCACAGACCCGGGGACAGAAGAAGAAAAAACAGGGAGAAGGCTAGTGTTATAAGGAATAAAAAAAGTGAAATTAATTAGAAATTATGATGAAAATTATTATTATTATTATTATTATTATTATTTTAATAACAATAAAATAACAACAATAATAACTTTTATCCATAATAATAATATTAAAATTAATATCAATAATTATAATAATTAACATAATAATTATGAAAACGACGTTAAAAATAATATAAAAATGATAAAAAAATAATTTCAATAAAAAAAATTCTCTAATAATAATCCAATATTACTATTAGAAAAATAATATTATCATCATTCTGTAATTTCTTTATTTAACTACATTTTAATTTTCAACTCATCCATTTTATTTTTTATTTGGTCGATTCAAATTTTGAAACCGCGCAGGTGCCCGGGCTAACTGCACGGCTTCCGCTAGCCATGCGGTGGCCGCGCACCGGCCCAAATATCAACAGTAGTAGTCATAATAATAAAATGTGTTATTATTGTTGTTGTTGTTGTTGTTATTATTGTTATTATTATTATTGTTGTTGTTGTTCTTTAATTACAATAATAATATTATTATTATTATTATTAAATCCTTATTATTAATAATACTAATAAAGACAGATATAATCATACCGATAAAAATATAAATAATAAGAATACACACCTCACTTTTATAATAATAATAAAATCGTTAACAACCATAAAAATTTTAAATAACATAATCAATTACATAGGTTTATCATTTTAATTTTTCAAAGGCAAGAGGATCGTGTCGATGCCTGGGTGAAGCTGCACAGGGTTTCCAAAATGTAATATGCCCATGCGCCTAATGACGTCAACTACAAAATGCGCACATTTTGACAAAACTCAAAATTTTCGTCTGGGACTCAACCCGAACCCCAAAAAAATTAAAATACAAAAGAGATAATAAAATAAATAAATCATATGGGTCGTGGTGTGACATTTCCTCTATGAATAATTCATAATATATGAATTAATTTAATAAATGTGTAAAATTTTATTTTTCATAATTTATTTAGTCCTACTTATACCCATCATTATAATATCTACTTGATAACTTGTATTTTTAAATTATTATATTAAGAGTTTATTTTTTTTGTTGGAAAGACTCAGTGTTGTGAATCATTCACTATATAGAATATATAATTATGTATATCAAAAGTTATAAAAATATTTAAATTATTTAGATAAAATAATTATTTATAAAAATATGGGGTTTTATAGAAATCCAATGGGATTTTTTCATTGATGATTGGTTAGGCTATTTAATATTTAAGAAACTACTCATATGGTGTTTTCACATATAAATACCTACACGAATTCTTCATTGAAATATTTAAATATAAATTTTTATTTTTATATTGGATTAAGTGGATTCTATTTTTATATTCTCATTAAAGATGAAAATTTTCATTTCCATGTTCATAGGTGGTGCATTGACCACGGTATGTTGGTAAGACACATGGTGCCTCTGTGGGAACTCCCAAGTGGGTTTTCATTACATATATTTTGTTATTTAATATGAAAATAAAAACCTATATAGTGGTATGCCATATGTCTTGGAAAATCACCATACCTAACATAATTGAGATACAATGTATTGCCAAATTCAGATCTCCATAGGTGGATATCTGTTTAATATATCCTATATGTACAATTATTTAAGCTTCCTGAAACCTCAAAAATTATGTTTCCCATACAACATGGAATGGAATTATATTTAACCAAATATTTTGTTTGGGGTAACATGGTATGAATTGTTTAGGAAAATGACTTTTGTTAGGTAAGTTATGTATGATGGGTGTGTGATTCATTGGGTAGAATTCCGTTGGGTGGATTATTCATGAGAATCAGTGACACATAGGGATATAGTTTTTGAATATGGTTTCCATGGGATGTTTGAGATTGAAAAAACTGAGTTGTTAGCCATGATACATTACCTCAGGTTAGTCTTGGAGGATGAATTATGTGGGAGAACCTAGTGACACCTGAGATGTTACTAGGACCCTAATGGTCAAGTGTTTGGTTTTCTTTTTAGGGATACTTGAGTGGGGGATTTTCTACGCATACATTCTCTTCTATAATAGAAATCATGCTTGGGTTCATTGAGATACGAGACTATAAAAATTAGGTACCATATAGGTTTTAGAATTGAAATATTCATTAATTGGTTTTCTATTTCTTAGAAACCGACTTAAGTTCTAGTATATTTGAATTTAAGTCACTTATACTACTATGGTTGCAATACTAGTTTTTAGGGATGGAACTTTTTTAGTTACATATCTTATATTTAATAGATGAGATTTTTTTTAGTAAGAGAAAGGGTGTTCACTTGGGGCTTTGGAATGACATTGGTAGGTAGGATATGTGGTGAATAATGACACAAATGTAGTGCATAATTTTTAAGATAACTTATCTATGAGATTTGGTCATGTGAAAAAAACATTCCATGTATAATTTTCATATATTTTTCAGTGTTACCCATAATTATATGATATTTTAATCATGGTATTATGAGTCTAGTTTTATTGATTGGATTTTAATAGAGCATGATCCCTTTTTCGTTGAGATTAATGAAGCATGTGATCATCATGTGAGATGATGTTTATGTTGGAAACATTGATGGTTTTTCATGATTGGGGGAAAGTTGTGTAATGATTGGATTTGATAAAAGATTCTCTATATGAGTGAAACACATTGAAGGTGGGTTCCATAAACCATTGTTCTTTTGGATCGACAAAGAGATCTGTGTAGTGGTGTAACTAGCATAAGATTTTGGAGGTTTTGACTCTCATTTTGGATTGAATTTTAGTGAATTCCTTGGGTGGTGTATCTATGAGTTGAAAAAGGTTGATTAATTCATGACTCCACATGATGGTCCAATATAAATTAGCTTTACCATATTTTTCCTTATATTCATATATTTATTGGAAATGGGGTATTCTGGTTGTGAATCACATTTTTGGACGTGATGATAGAGGTACACTTATAGTGGTGAAAACCAGACTGACCATGGTGATAAAACCCAAGAGCATGTGGGGATGAGAATGAAGTGGGACCCTCTTCATGTGGGTTTTTGAAGTACTAAGGATCTTGTTTGATTGAATATTATGATGGTGGGGTGTTTTATGGATCATAATTAGCCATTAATGGATTAGTTCTATGGTGGGTAGCCCTATGAACCTGGTCAACAATATTTGGTGATGTTGTTTCCTCTTATGAATAAATGGTGTATTGAATAACCATATTAGCAGTTTGATGATAATGGGAAGTTGTGGATTGACCTTTTATATGATGCAAAAATAATAGTTATTTTTGTGATGAAGAAATATTGTTCTGGTTTGGGGGATGAACCAAAATAATTGATGATGAGTTGATGACTATGTCAAATTGAGATGTGTGGTTGGAATACAACAGATGATTATTGAGGATAAGAAGTGTAATTGTGGGGAGATTGTAAACCCCCTTGTTTTTATGAGATTTTTTAAATTATTTGGAACATGACATTCTAGAATGGGATGTGGTGAGGGGTTAAATGGTCATTTTCCCATTCTTGGTGATCTCAAACAATTTTTCTGGCCACTATGTTTGTCATATAATAGGAATTGTACACTACGGTATAATTTTGGTTGAATTCCAAGCCATTCAAAATATCCTATAACATTTAATATTTATAAATATTTATTAATTATTCTCATATTTTTGTTTCGATATTTATTTTTAATGGAGTTTAGGTTTGTGATTTTGTCATTATGGTAGAGACTATATTGTGGGATTCACCAAGATGAGGTATAACTTGTGCCATGTGGAAGGGTGGGGCCCCCTTTTCTGTTCTTTGTCAATTTTTCTTTAATATTTTTTTTCATTTCCTCCCCTCCATTATTATTACTATATTGTTTAGAACCCCCCTATATCTATTGTATCACATGTTTGATGGAGTGTTAGATGAAAAGAGAGAGATAGAGAGATAGATTGATTGATTGATTGAGGGCTATGGGAGGGAGAGAGACAGGGAGGGAGGTGTCATCAAGACGTTCAAGAGGATTGAGGTCATAATATTATATTTTCAACACATAGAACAGTCTAAATATCTAGTTATTTTCTACATTACACATTCCAATGTTATTATTTCACCATGATCTTGATATATTAGTTGTTTTATATTTTTGAATTTTTTATTATACTTATGAGACCCTATGTTGGTCAATATATGATAATATTCTTTTAAAATATATTTCAAGAGGATTTCATGGTATTCCCTTTTTGATTACCCCGCCACGCAATTTGGGGTTTGAATAACACTCACTATGTGTTCTTAAAAATCAAGAAAAACCGAGATTTTAAAACTACACACCATGTTTGTGCCAAAAGGGGGTGTGACCATGTACTCATTTAACAACCCTATGTGAGAATGACATGGTCTTGTAGTAATATATAGTTTTTTCCTTGGTGTTCCCATGACGTTTAAATGTAAACACTATGTGAGAACCATGGAAATTATAATGAATAGTTACAAACCTTGTTTCTATGGTATGTACAGAACAAGTGGGTTTGGTATATGTAGTATAATCAATCATGGGAATGCCATGTTAAGACATTTACATGGCCATGGTAGGTATTTTTTAGAACATGCTGTATACTAAAGCTAAATGTTATGTACTCCACCTTTATTTACCATTATAAGGGTTTTACATTTTTTTACCTTAATGATAGAATTGAACATAAGAGGATTCCATTATGAGTGTTTTTACATGTAGAGTGTAATAATGGGACATAATCTATATTTTGATCCAATAATAATTATGATTAATGGATGTTGAGTTATGAAGAAGGTATTTCTAATCCAAATGTTGACCTGAGGTCTCTATTGGGGTACATTTGAATTGAGACTTGGTTGAGGATTGTGCTAATTAGTAGTGGATTAGATGGAGAGTGATGTAGAGGGAAGGACATAGTGGACCTATTATAGAAGAATTGGACACCTCATAGAATAGGTTTGTGAGGTCTTAACTTATCATGAATTAATATTCCTTGGGTAGTTGAAAACATGTATGGTGTTTCTATTATACTCATTATCACATATTTTTTTAAAATGGTATTTATTTCATCACCTAGAAATTATGCTGCTATGACATGTCATCCAAGGATAGTATGATTTTGATGTGATGCTGATCACACTCTAGGATGTGCTACCCCAGAGTGCTGGGTATTTACCTGAAAAAATAATTTGAATCATAATCTATCACTAGATAGTATCCCATTCCTGATTTGACCATTGGAACCTAATTAGGTTCCCTAGTGAATTATGGACCCTATTTAATGTTTTTATGTTATTTTATCATTATAGAGTCCTCCCTAGAACCAAATATGGATGGTAAACTTAAAGGGGTTGTATTGTTGAGGATGTGTTTAAGCATACATCCAACCATATCACAGTTTTTATTTTATATTCAAAATTTGTTTATACGCTTGAGGATAATGTAATATATTTTGGATACCAGGTTATATAGATGGGAATATAGTTTAGTCTTCCATATATTTCATTATAGATATAAAAATTAATGTTTCCATGGATTTGGATCTCAAATTATTTGACTTACTTTGGATATGTTCTTAAACTTTTTATTTACACAAATGTGAGCTTCGAGGGACATTAAGTTTGATGATTATAGATTTCTTGGAATTGGAGATATTTGTTAGATGCATATATAGATTGGGATCTCATATTTTTGGACTATCATTGGATGATTCCCCAGATTCATGGGGATATGGAATAGTTATATCAGTGATTTGGAACTCAAATTATTGGATTTTCTTGGGATGAGTCACTAGATCATTTCGGTATATATATGGTAGCTACCACAGATGTGGTGATGAGTGATTATAGTTTCACTGAATTTTTATATCACTGTGGATATTGGCATGGACTTTGTTCATAGTTGTTTGGACTGTTTTTGCATGGTACATCAGTGTCAACAGTCTTTAGATGGTATCTTCTATGGACATAGAGTTCTTTGATTGTTGATTCCATCGATTTGGATCTTGGTGGTTTTTTTATCCGAGGATGGTTCCATGGAGTTGTGAGGATACATAGGGGAGCTTCCATGGACTTGTATCTTGGTTATTTGAGATATTTTTGATTTATATCATTGATGTTTTGACATTGAATGAATGGATCCCTGAATTAATGAGGATACGATTGGGGCTTTCTTGTAATTGGATACTACATGTTACTATATTGGAATAGTTATTAAATTGTCCCCAAAATAACTCAGTACAATCTAAAGAATATATGGTTGATTTGGTTCATAGACCAAGGGGTCGATAGTGGTTGGGATTTGGCAAAGTGCATTGTCCACCTATGAGGTAATTAATTTAATTTTTATTTTTTCATTTACTTCTCTTAATTATTAAATGGATGGGTTTTTAATATATAATACACATATAATTGATAACATATTATATGTACATGAATGGGTTCAGCCTTCTGTGATTTTTATTCTCACCAATTTGTTGAAACCCTGTTTATTGTGGAGATATTATCTCTACTTTTAGGTAAATCAAGAGCCACACAGTGACTTGGGTGGATGCCCATTGTTTCATGACTGAATTAAGTAACTTGTGGATAGTTTAATATTTAAACTAAATAAATTGGTTACTAATAGATACTTTTTGTGTTGTTGGGGATTGATGTTTAATGAAATCCATGTGAATTAAATTTGTTTAATCTTTCTTGTATTTTTGTGGTTAGTGTAGTGGGAGAATAGCTATTATTGTATGATAGATAGTCTGTATGGTATTATGTTCCATTAATTATATTATACCATGCTTTTATTTCATTTTTTTATTATGTGTAAACTGAATTTCATTGATTTTTATGCTATTTTATTTATTTATCCTTGATTTTCCACTCTGATAATGGGACAAATTATCCTCACAGTGAAACCCTAGACCCCCATTTCTAGCTAATAGCCTCTGGTATATGAGGAGGCATGCCTAAGGTGACATGGTGAACTGGTTTTACTAATGTTTCAAGTGATCCATGCCAAGGCATTATAAAAATCACATAGAAAAATAGTGCATACCCTTCTTCTATTCAAAGTAATATTTGTTGGGGTTTTTTTCTTTATGTTCATCATTTCATCATTTTAAATTGTGTGGTGTGTGGTTATTTCATGGTTTTTATATATTTTGTGGTCAAATTAAGGGATTAATTAGCTATTTTGAATATCGTTTTTTCATCCATTATGTATGTATTATTTTCGATTAATCACCTAATGTTCTTGGGGAACTTTTTTCTTTTTATTATTCTAAATAATTTATTGGATTCCTTTTTTTATTAATCACTATAAAATGATTACAAGGATTTTTAGGAGTTGATTCAGTGTCTCTTAGAAATTGAAGGAAGGTTAAATTTTGAAATGGTTAATGTTGTGGTTGTTGACCATTCGAGTGAATTTCTATGTTATCCCAATGATATGCATGGACATCATTTTCAAAAAAATTATACTAAAAATTTTAGACTATTGTTTAAACAAAATTTAAGTTGTTATTTTAAATGAATTTTCTTAACATGTTAATACCCGAAAAAGTAATTTTTTTAATATATGTAACCATTTTCTTCTATATATAATATAAATTATAAACATTAATTTAAATATTATAAAAAAATTACTTCTGTAAAGCCTTGATTCAGTAATATTTACTTTATTTCATTCAATTTCAAGCATGGATTTTTTTTATTCATGGTTTATTAACAATTTCACAATACTTTATTTCCTATGTTAATGAACACGAAAACATTTCTGGTATTTGATTGCCATATACATGATTATTTTAACTTATGTTCAATCCTAGAATTGTTATAGCTTGTTATATTATAGTATGGTATACATAGTTTCATTCTAGATATTTCCTCATACATTCCTTTTTATGAATATGAAATGATAATAAATAGTGAAAATATATAGTAATTTTATTCCTGGTACTTTTTTATTCAATAATTATGTAGGTCACTTCATTTCACCTTATAATAAAGGAGTTACAATTTAAAAACCATATATTAACACTGTTTTATAGTTTCATCATTGTGGTGGAAGGATATTATGATGTTCCTATACATGTTTGTATTTTTGAACTAATATTATACGTAAATATAACTGGGATTTTACAATTACTTAATTTTTTCTAGAATATAAATAATTATAAATTTCTATTGTATGATCTAATACATTTACATGTATCATGATTTTGATAAACCACATCTTTGATATGAATTAAAACATATAAAAATAAATTCTCATAATTTATATATTTCAATGTAAATTAATTTTTTTTATTTTTATGTAATAAAATTTGGAAATGTGACGCATTATATAATAATGAATAGTTTTACATTAATGAAAATTTCCTTAATTTCATATTTAAACATGAAAAAAAAATTTAAATTAATTTTATATTGAAATTTACTTTTCAATTAAAATGTCGTGCCTCACTTAATTCTTTTTTGGACGATAATGAGGGTTTTTTTATTATAACAAACAATTTATATGAAAATTTCCCTTGTCTATCACATTTTTATAATAGGTATCATTAATGCAGTGATTTAATCCTTGGTTTTCTGGGATTTGGTGAGGTCGTAGTTCATACTAACAATGTATAATATGTTTTAAAAACACTACAATGAATGTGCAATAAAAAACATGCTATTCTATGACTTATGAGATATTTTATTTAATGAATATTTTATTCCAGTTTTCTTGATTTAGAATATGTAAATTTTTGTAATCTCTTGTTTATATTTTTATAAACTATTGATATATTTTTATATCTATTTTTTCTCTTTTATCATGATGGATTATATAATTTAAAACTATCCATTTTTTTATAGTAATTTAACATGTATATCATATTTTTTCCATATTTTATTAACCTTGTTGAATGATATGACTAATATAATTATGTTGAATCTATTATTGATAAAATTTTATGTCAATTTTCTAGAGATAGGTTAAGATATTATGAGTTAATTAAATATACCCCCTTTATCTATCCCACATGATGGGTTGGTAGTGTCTCGACTCTAGTATGCACCATCCTCTACCCATGGGAGGTGTTTTGGCCCTTACATCCTCTAACTTATTTCACTAGGATGGGTATCATGGTTTCTGGGACTAAGTCATCTCAGATTATAAAACTAGGATTCATGATATATTATGTTGGTAATGAAACTCACAATATAAGGATCAAATTATTTTTTTTATTGTATATAAATATGATCTTATATATAAAATGTTATATAGTTATATTAACTATATGTTAAGATGTATTATAATATTTATGTAAATGAGTTGAAATGTTCATGTATTCAACTAGTTATTCATTATTTTTTAAATAAATATTGGGGGTTCCATAATATATATTTATATTCCCACACCTAGAAAGGATACATTGGTTGAATTAATATTTACTGTTATTTTAGTTATGATGGGTATGTAGTCTCATGTTGGATTCCATTATGGATATCATGATTTTTTATAGTGTAAAAGTATCATATTTTTCATGTGAATTACGTTTTGAATTCAATTATTAATTAATTTTTTTAGTTATGAATTTTTGAAGATGATTTTTTTCGATCTTCATATTGTTTTATCGAGTTTTTAGGGACTTTTTAATGGGGAACTGTTTATACAAAGTTTTCCTAAATTGTTCATATTCTGAAGGAAATCATTGTGATTGTAGAGGAGGATTATTAGATGGCTCACAATGAAGGAACATGGTTTGAGAAACCATGTATCGTCTCTTATAATACTGATATGTAATCTACAATTTCAATTAGAATGGTTGGTGAATTGTTTAGAAAAAAATGTAGCCAAACCATTCATCTTGTCTAGAAGCGCAGAAAGGGCACACGATTGGCATATGGTTTGTAAACCCTTGTGGCCAAACCACAAGTAAAAGAAATTTAGGATAAATATTCCTCTTTAATAGACATTTATTGTTTGTTTTGACCCATTAATAATTTTATAGTGATATTTCTCAATTTATAACACTCTAATGGAATTTAGTGATGAATTTATCACCATAAAAGTTACATACAAACAAATAATAATGGGATTAAGATATTCAAATGATATCCCTAATTGTTTGGACAAGTCAAATATATACATTTGGGTCATAGATAGATTCCTTATGTAAGGGGTTCAATTTTGTACCAAATGATGTCTTCTAGAATTACAGTGGAATTCATGATCCACTCTCAAATCAACAACACATCTAGGTAATTAGTGACCTCCCATTTGTAAATCCTAAAAATTAGTTCCATTAATGTGATCATTATGGAATCCATGAAACATGATCTCATTCACCATAGGTGTTATTTGTTATTTATACTTTTATCATTGATGAACAATAATGTACATCATCAATAACATTGATATATTATGTTTATTACCACATGCAGATCATGAATACTTGTGTTTCCATAGTATGTGTATTTTTTTTCATTCCAAATGACCGAACATGATTGTGATCACATGTTGTTGTGCGCATTTCCCATGAGACACATTTATGATACATATTACCATTAGTGTAGTTATATCTAGTTTGATAATGTATAATATTGATCACTTGTATTTTATATTCTAGTATTTTATCATCATTATATTGCATGTTTTCATTTATATTATCTACCCTATTAATTATTGGTATTTTTCATGGTTTTCATAATAATTGTATTGTCATGACATTGTTATCCCTTAGAGTGGGAGTGCACATAACTTGAGACAATGATAATGATATACCTGATCACACAGTAAAGATACTATGATTCCTCATTAATGTCATGTGATTCACTCAATTCCTAGTGTATTATATGTTGAGTGTTTAAAAAAATTCTAGTGTATGTTGAGTAGAATGATCAATTGATGCCTAGTTAATTCTGAGTACATTTTTTTACATTATGCCTAGTGGATGTTGAGTTGCAAGTTATTATGATTTTATGAAGATGTTGAGAATTAATCTTACAAGCCTTATGAATCATCCTTGATTAAATTAAATATTATTATATTCCATATTGATTTCAATATGAGTTTGTATATTCAGAGATCATGGTGGCTTGGTTAACACATAAATTAATAATATGTGATTTTTTATTCCTATTGGCACATTTTTTATTTTCATGAATTGCACCTCTTATACGTGTGAATTTTTTTTAAGGATTAATTGGAGATATCAAAATGAATTTTATTACTCACACACTATATTAGAATCTCTATGCACATAGAGGAATTATTTATAGGGTTCTAGGTAAGATAAGGGGGCTTTTGGAAGATAGTTAATTCGAGGAGTGTCATGGTGGTAGCGGAACTGGGGTGGACACCCAAGGATTTTCTACAGTGTTTCATTATTTATATGTATTTTATATATACTAATATTTTTTTAATTTCTTAATTGAGAGCCTATTTATTTATTTTATGACATTTTACCTATCTGCGAAAACTTTTTTATTTAGTCTTCCACGTGATATTCTAATGGTAAATTTTTTTATATTTATATTAATTGGGAAAAGATATGATACTGAGGGTATTTTTTCCCTATTGATGGTGTTCAGGCCATTGATATACGTCAGCTAAATCTTTCATATGGGGAGGCACACATAATTTCCTTTCAGCCTCAGAATTAGAACTCGTGGTTCAAATTTTGGAATTAAACAATGATATCAGACATAATATTTCTTATATTTTTTGTTATCATAATATATGTTTGAAATGAGATATGTTATGAGGGACTCGGGTATGGGTGTTTCCATGTCTCTATCCATCACATGTGTAATGTACCTCCAATATATCATATATGGGTTTGTTTTTAATTTTCTATTATATACTGCATGTGTTCGAGCATCATGATTGGGAACAAAGAAACACATGATCTACGTATATAGGTTGTTGTGCTATTTACTATGTTTCTAATTTAATTATATTATTTCTACTATAATTCAATGATAGAATCTTATAACACCCCGAAATTTTATGAGAAATATTATTTATAATTTCTTTTATTTCTTGTGTTGTACACTTCACCAAGATTATCTTGCGTTATACACAACACTGTATTAGCTTGTAGTATACGCAACACTATTCTTGGCTTGTGTTGCACACAATTTCAAGTTCTTTCAGATAAATTTAATTTAACACAACACTAATTATAGATTTTGATCAATGTATAAATGAACAATATTTTGATTATGTTATAAGAAAAACCAAAGGAAGCTTGCACTACATGCCACCCTGACTTGGCTTGCATTACACGCAGGAGCGACCTTCATCGATAGCGTGTGTTGTATGCAATATTGAGTGTCACTAAACGATATATTATTATATTATTATGAACTAGCCTTTATGAATGGTATTAACTAAATTATTAATTTTATAACATTATCATTCATATTACATATTTTCTAGATCATGGTATGTGAACAAAATAAATTTTTTCAGGTAAAATAAGTATTTTTCAAAAAATGCAGTTTTGCCACCTTTTGATGGTGCCCCCATTTTAAATAAAATTTTTGACATGTTTATATGTTCAATTTGTAAAAATAAACTATTTCTTTTTAATCATGATATAAAAATTTACTTTTGATAAGTTTTTGATATTTTTCTGATAAATGTCATATTTTAATGGATAGTAAAACATGCTACAATTTAATTAAAAACAATTTTTTTCATCGAAATAATTTATATGGATAAATTATAATGTTGAATGGTTTTAAAGTATAAATTTATTATATTTTTACCATTTAATATAATTTATGTCATTAGTATTGATTTTACATTGAATTCGTAGGTTAAATCAATTCAAGCTTTTGAAATATTTTAAACAAAACCCATTTTTTCGACAAGGGGATTAATTTTAAATTAATAACTACAACTTATGTGTTTTGAATTTGGAAAAATGGATTCATTATTTGGAATATATAGGTCCAAATTATGTTAAATGGCTACTTTTTATTTTTGGGCATTATGAATAGATACTACGATAAATTTTATTTACCACAGTTAAAGGTAAATTAAGAAATTAAGGGTAAAAATAATATTATAAAATTACCCTAACACTTGTTTTAATATAATTGTATGATTATATTTCGTCCTAAAACATACTTGGGCAGAAATGTAATCTATTGGAAACCACTGGTTTGTGATTATGACCTTTAGTTTATTTTATTTAAAGGAAAGTGAAATATGTCTCGCTCAAACATTAATAATTAATTTATTTTTAATATAAGGTTGTACAAAATATGAATTAGATTAAAAATACTCATTTGAAAGCTAAAATGTTTTTCTTTATCACGGTAATTTATTTGCAATTTTTAATAAATATTTAGTCACTTTAATAGCTTATACATTAATGATGTAGAAATTATTTATTTAGTGAAAAATCAATAATATAGTTTTTATTAAAATAATAATACACAATAAAAGACCCAAAAACATGAACACATCTTATTGGTCGAGTACATATACACCATAATCATCCATGTGTAGACTTTTGGACCATTTGGAGCCTTTTAAAATAGATTAAAACATTTATATTATTTTATTTTAAATGATATCAAAGTTGTTACCTTTATAATTTAATAATTATAGCAATTTAAATGTTGTGATTTTAAGATGACAAATTCTAGTAAGAATATTATTATGAAATTAAATATATTTATATTCATAATAGGATTTTATTCTTATTTTTATGCAAAAAATATATATATTAAATAATTATACAAAAATGTTGTAGTAATTATTTTACTAAGTGAAATATCAAATAAATGGTTTTAAAAATATTAAACTAAATATTATATGAACAAATTAATGAGATACACGAATTTTTTTAGATTAATATGAAATTTTAGGAATCTTTTTAATATTTATTTTCGAATATATCTTCTGTGTGGATGTTATTTAAATTCCAATAATTAAATAGTGTCAAAATTGAAACTATTGATATTTTATAAAAAAACATATTAATAAATTGTTTACAAATCATAAAAATATTTAAAAATTACAAATTTAAAATTATATGGTCTAAAATGTAATAATTTATCTAATTATGTAGAATTCAAAACAAATAAGTAAGTATTTATAACAATTTACTAATTATAATATTATTTCCACAAATAAAAATAAATAAATTAAATAAGGATAAATCAAAGTGATAAGGTTTAGAATAAACATAAAACATGTCTAAATTTTATTGGTTGATGATATTACAACCATATATCATCTAATCTTTAAATTTTATTAATTTCATATGTTTTTTAGTGTGTTTTTAATTTATTATAAATTAATATTTTTTAGGTTTCCAAAAGTGCCCATATCTTCCCTTATAAAAGGACACCTCCTCCCTATTCTCTTCACACCATTTTGATCCTTCAATCCTAGAAAAACCCTATCAATTCCTCTTATCAACCTCTCTAGTTACATTATAGAGGTGCTGGTCTTCTCAAAAGAACATCTCTATTGCCCTAAGATGAAGTTTAAAGGAGGCACTTCGAGGAAGAGGTAATACCTTCTACCGTTTCATTCAAGTTTCTTTCTTCTTCTACTTACTCTTAATTAGTTGTTTCATTATAAAGCAATAAAATCCGTATTACTTATATACTGATATTTTATTATAAATATGAAACAACCTTATTTCACCTTAAATCCATCCTATAGTAAACGAAATCACCACACGTGCGTACGTACGGAATACCATCTCCACGCCATGGTGTAATCTATTTTTCCACAACCACCTTACATAGATGGGTATAAGGGTGTAAAGAATAACTATATATGATTATTATAACATGATACTAATTTTGAGATATTATATCATCCACTCCAATTCCATTCAATAATTTTGGGAACAATATTATCGCTCGTGCATACGTACGAATTACCGTCTCCACGACGTCATGACATTCATTCTCCTTGTTAACCATTCTAGAATGATTATAATGTATATATAATGAATAATAATGAGATATATGAAATAATAATGATAATGGATTTATGTATATGTTATTTACTTACATCCATTCAATTTAATATGGAAACGAAAATAGCGTTCATGCGTACGTACGGTCTACCCTCTCCATGAACGGTGTATTTCATTCCATTTATCAATATATTATATATATTTATATTCTGAATATATATTATATATAAATCATGTTTTACATTCTGGAAGTAAG
This sequence comes from Viscum album, assembly GCA_963277665.1. Lineage (NCBI taxonomy): Eukaryota > Viridiplantae > Streptophyta > Magnoliopsida > Santalales > Viscaceae > Viscum > Viscum album. The sequence continues at coordinate 458,996,821 of OY728167.1, read as the reverse complement.
TAATCATGATCTATGTAATCATATGAATAATAATGTCATTGGGCATCTGTTTGTGTCATGAATTATGTTTTTATTCAAAAGTTATTTAATGTCTATGTATGTAAAGATTTGGGTATCTACAGTTGGTATCAGTGTGAAGGTTTAGTTAACCTTTGGAAACTAGGATGCGAAAATGTTAGTGAGATCCCTATAGATATTTCTATGGTATGTCTAGGGATGTCCCTAAGGATAAGTATAATTATAGGTTAAAGTCCTATAATTATTATAATGATAGTGAATAACCTATGATTAAACCTAATATGTTGGATATTGAAATTACTCCCCGTGGACTATGTTGTTTTCCTAGCATGATTTTTTCCTCTCACGCTATTATTTTTGTGTTTTAGATGATAGTTAGAACACAAAAGAATTGTCTTCATCAATGTAATGGAAAATGCAATGATTATACTCTTGGACAAACCAGAATGATGGGAGATAGAGTGAAAAATATTATTGTTATACTTATATAAGCTATGAATCATTTTGGACATCCAAATGAGCAGAGAAGCATACAATATTCTATTGAGTCTTTCATGAGGCAACATCCACCTTTTTTTAATGGCTCTTCTTATCCACTTACTAATGAAAAATGGATCAGTACCATTGAAAAGATATTTTCCATACTTCACTGTTCAGAACATGAAAAACTCATTTTGGTTGTTTACCATTTATAAGGTGAAGCAGAATAGTGGTGGACTCTAATTAAGAATACAATTCCCCAAGATGAAATTGAATCCATGGAATGGTATGAGTTCAAGAACTTGTATTTCAATAAGTAATTCCCTTGTATTCTTAAAAAAAGATGGAAAATGAGTTCCTTGAGCTTAACAAAAAGGATGATGAATCTGTCTGTATATAAAAAGAGAATTTTACAAGCCTTGAAATGTATGCATCTGGCTTTATCATCCAACCTGAAAGTAAATTTGATCAATTATTTAGTGGCTTAAAACCATGTTCTTTGAAGGGAATTAGCGGTAAGAGACTTCAGTATCTATGAAGATATTGTGCGTTCTGCTATCAAGGTAGAACTAGAAGTTGGTGTTACACATCCATCTCATGGTTTTGACAAGAAACGAAAGATGGAGTTCAAGGAAGAATCTCAAAACAGTGGTGAAAAGAAGAGGAATGTTTCTTTATGCTCAAACTGTGGAAAAAATCATGGTGGAGATTGTATAAAAGTACTGGAAAATGTTTCTTGTGTGGAAAAGAAGGTCATCGAGCAGTTGAGTACTGAAGTAATGGAAAAAATATTTCTAATGACATGAATAAAGAAAAGATTACAAAGAATATACCACTAACACTTTAGTGCTACATGTGCAAGGAAATGGGGCATTATGCTAGTCAATTCCCTAATCCATTGGTTGACGATGATCGACGTGAGAAACCACTTAAAGAAAATGACAAAGTAAAGTCACATGTGATCACTATTTGGGATTTTGGGTATGATAATGATGTGTTGGAATGATTAAGTGTTTATGTAATGGGATTTCAAAATAGTATCATGAAATATTGGAATATCTATATATTGGTTTATTCTGGTTTTCAATAATTATCTGGTACCGGTAACCCTGAAAAGTGATTGAAATATTTTTGGAAAGCAGATGATATGCCCATAATGAAGGGATAAGGAGTAAAATAATATGATTTTTAGTATTAATGAGCTCATGATTGATAAAAGGACAAAGTGATATCATGGTTTGAGTATAAATAATTTTTGGTATTTTGGTATGTGTAAAGAGTTAACATTTTACAGCATTCATTTTTCACTAAGGTTCTATGGTAATTCATGTTTCAAGAGAATACAAGATTAATGTATTCACATGCTTGTAATGCGATCAACAAGATATATCTTATGATATATGGGGGATAAATTATGGTATTCACATTCTTAGTAGATGACCTCTCTAGTAATATTTTTCTTTGTACTATGAGATTGGACGGAAATATTTTGGATAAGACTAAATATTGTAATGGATTAAGTTGGAGATCATATAGTATTGTTTAAGTCTTGAAATTTTTTTTGATATTATTTCTAGATTGTTATAATAGTGTAGATTTAGAAAAAGGAAAACCTATAGGACAAGCGACAACCCATCGCGTTGGCCAAGGTTGTGCGAATCGGACCCACATATGAATTGTGACATGCCTTTATCGCCTACCACTGGCCTACAGAAAGTCCCTGGTTAGTATAAATTAATTTTATTTTATTAAGCGATATGATAGATGAATTATAAGTCCATTTTTGGAACCATATATGATTAATCTCACCATAGATGGACTTATGCATATTTAATAACTTGGTCTAACCATTTTTTGATAGAGGCAGACAGAATGACTTATCATTATATCGCATGATCTGCTAACACTTCACGAATGACAAATTCAACTTCATCTATTTAAGAGTTGAAGTGTAAATTGATCAAGGCATGAAAAATGGTGAGATTGTACCGAAATCAATTAAGTATTTATTTTAATTGAAAAATTCTTCAACATTAGAGAAATGATCTTGAAAACCAAAAAAATGTCATTATAGTACCATCATATCTGATAAATCATGTGGTACCTTTGATCATCACAAATTTATGGATTTGTGATTTTTGGCTTTTTCATAGTCATGTTCTCCACCACACTTTATCAGAACATGATGCTTAGATTTCTCTTTCATATCCATATTTTCACATATGTTATCCTAAGTGGAAACTCAGTGATGAGTTAATTTGGGTATCCGTTATGTTTCTAATATTCCATTTTAAAATGATTTTCTAGTGTTCGTTTTTACTATGTGGGTTTTTATGAAAGAAACTTTCAAGTAGTAAACAATTTTTAACCCCGACGAATTTCGAGGGAGAAATTCATTTTTAGGGGGGTAGAATGTAATACCTTGATATTTTATGATAAATATTATTTTTAATTTCTTTTATTTCCTGTGATGTACACTTCACCATGATTATCTTGTGCTATACGAAACATTGTATTAGTTTGTATTATATGCCACACTATTCTTGGCTTGTGTTGCACAAAATTTCAAGTGCTTTAGAATAAAATTCATTTTACACAACACCATGTATAGATTTTGATAAATTTATAAATGAACTATATTTTGATTATGTTATACGCAACAAAAAAAGAAACTTACACTACACGCAACCCTGACTTGGCGTGCATTACACGTAGGAGTGACCTTCCTCGATAGCGTGTGTTGTACTTAATACCGAGTTTCACAAAATGATATATTATTATATTAATATGATCTAGATGTTATAAATTTATTAACTACAATATAAATCTTATAACATTATCATTCTTCTTACAGGTTTTCTAGATCATGGTATATGAACAAAATAAATTTTTCGGGTAAAATAATTATTTTTCAAAAAATGCTCTTTTGTCGCCATTTGATGGCGCACCCATTTTAAATAAATTTTTTGACATGTTTATAAGTTAAATATGACAAAATAAACTAATTATTTTGAATCAGGATATAATAATTTACTTTGGATAAGTTTTTGATATTTTTCTGATAACTGTTATATTTTTATGAATAGTAAAATCACGCTAAATTGTAATTAAAAACAACTTTTTTCATCGAGATAATTTATATGGTTAAATTATAGTGATGAATTGTTTTAAAGTATAAATATAATATATTTTTACTGTTTAATATAATTTATGTCATTATCAATGATTTTACATTGAATTCGTAGTTTAAATCAATTCAATCTTTTGCAATGTTTTAAACAAAAACATATTTTTTTCAAAAACGGGATTAATATTAAATTAATTAGAGAAACATCTGTGTTTTGAATTTTGAAAAATGAAATACATATTTATAATTAGTAGGTCCAAATTATGTTAATAGGCTATTTTTTATTTTTGGGTATTATGAATAGTAACTACGGTAAATTTTATTTACCACAATTAAAGGTAAATTAGGAAATTAAGGGTAAAAATAATATTATAAAATTACCATAACACTTGTCTTAATATAATTTTATGATTATATTTCTTCCTAAAACATACTTGGGTAGAAATTTAATCTATTGGAACCCACTTGTTTGTGATTAAGACCTTTGGTTTATTTTATTTAAAGGAAAGTGAAATATGTCTCACTAAAACATTAATAATTAATGTATTTTTAATATAAGGTTATACAGAATATAAATTAGATTAAAAATACTCATTTGAAATCTAAATTTTGTTTATTTATCAAGGTAACTTATTTTTAATTTTTCATAAATATTTAATTACCTTAATAGCTTATAACATAAATGATTCGAAAATTATTTATTTTGTGAAAAATCAATAATATAGTTTTTATGAAAATAATAATACACAATAAAAGACCAAAAAAATTTACTAAAACTTAATAGTCAAGTATATATACACCATAAGCATCCAATTTTAGAATTCTGGACCATTTGGAGCCTTATAAAACAGATTATGACATTTATATTATTTTATTTTAAATGATGTCAAATTTGTCACCTTCCCAATTTAATAAATATAACAATTTAAATGTTCTGATTTTAAGATGATAAATTCTAGTAAAACTATTATTATGAAATTTCATAGATTTATTTTTATCATAGGATTTTATTTTTAATTTTTATGCAAAAAATAAATATATTAAATAATTATACAAAAATATTGTGGTAATTATTTTACTAAGAGAAACAATAAATAAATGGTTTTAAAAATATTAAAATAAATATTACATGAACAAATTACTGTGCTCCCAGAATGTTTTAGATTAATATGAAAAGTTAGGAATCTAGTAAATATTTTTTTTGAATATATCTTCTGGTTGGATGTTGTTTAAATTCAAATTATTGAATAGTGTCAAAATTGACACTATTGATATTTTATAAAACTAACGAATTAACAAATTGTTTAAAAATCATAAAAATAGTTAAAAATTGAAAATTGAAAATTATATGGTCTAAAATTTTATAATTGATCTAATTATGGAAAACTCATAACAAATAAGTAGGTATTTATAACAATTTAATAATTAGAATATTATTGCCACAAATAAAAATAAATAAATTAAATAAGGATAAATCAAAGTGATAAGTTTTAAAATATAATTAAAAAATGTATAAATTTTATTGGATGATTATATTACAACCCTACTTCATGTAATCTTCTAATGTGAGTAATTTTGGAGGTTTTTAAGTGGGTTTTGAATTTATTATAAATTAATATTTTTTAGGATTCCAAAAGTGCCCCTCTCCACCCTTATAAAAGGGAACCTCATCCCTCTTCTCTTCACACCATTTTGTGCCTTCAAGATCGTCCAAACCCTAAATATTACTCTCCTAAACCTCTCTAGTTACATTATAGTGTTTATGGTCTTCTCAAAAGACCCACTCAAGTGCCTTAAAGGACGTTTAAAGGAGGCACTTCGAAGAAGAGGTAATACCTTCTACCGTTTCTTTCAAGTTTCTTTCTTCTTTTACTTCATCTTATTTTGGTTCTTAATTATAATGTAATAACATAAGTATTAATTATATACTTATATTTTATTATGAATATTAAACTACCCTATTTCACCAACTATCCATCCTGTGGTAAACGAAATCACCGCGCGTGCGTACGTACGGAATACCGTCTCCACACCATGGTGTAATATACTTTTCCACCAACACCTTAAGTGGAGGGGTATAAGGGTGTAAAGATTAACTATATATGATTATTATAACATGATACTAATTTTTCGATATTCTATCATCCACTCCAATTCCATTCAATAATTATGGGAACAATATCATCGCTCGTGCGTACGTACAGAATACCGTCTCCACGATGCGATGACATTCATTCTCCATGTTAACCATTCAAGAATGATTATAAAGTATATATAATGAATAAAAATGATATATATTACATAATAATGATACTGGATTTATGTATATGTTATTTACCTACTTCCATTCAATTTAATAAGGAAACAAAAACAGCGTTCATTCGTATGTACGGTCTATCGTCTCTATGAACGGTGTATTTCTTTCAATTTATCAATCTTTTATATATATTTATATTCTGAATATATATTATATATAAATAATGTTTTATATTCTTTAATTAAGCAATCATGATATAATTAATCATATGAATAATGAAAATTCAAAACACGTACGACAAATAAAATGATTTTACCCAAAATGATGCATTAACAATGAATTGACAAATGAATGGGTAATATAAAGTCATAAGTTAATCATATATGATATCATAAATATTATTATGGTTCTGTTACAAGTTAATAATATGTTTAGACCCACTATACATGAGTCTGAGACACATATGGAAGAAAATGGAAATAAGGTAAGGGATGATTATTTCAATCTCGTTATTAACCGAGATTGTTTATTCGTAAGTATTTACTGGGGTTATATTTATCATCCATGTACATGTTTTCTAAATTTTTTTTCATATATGTTTAAAGTCCTTTTACACAATTTTTAGATTTACTACATTGTATGGAAGGAATCTTTCTTTTTTTACCATACGAGGAACTATTTGACTTTTCTGACAAAAGCATGAGGAGAATGTTTTTTTAACTTATACGGCATGAACGGATATTTACGGTTTAATAACACATTATTTTCATGAAGATTAATCTACAATATTTTATGATTATTTTCAACAAAATCCTTTTCCTTTAAAATTTCATGGCATTTTGAGAAAATAAAATGATTTTGAAGAAGAACGGCTATTTTTTTCAAGAATTCATTTCAAGTGTTTTATCAAAACTATTTTCCATCTAAGATGACATTATTTAATATGTTTATGTTTCAAGTATAATGTCTCTAATATTTACATGGTTTTATTTTTCTTATGATGAAATTATATCCACTTGTTTTATATGGATTATGGTGTGATGGGCTGATGTTTATGAAACCCGTTTTTTTCATTGGGATATGATGACTGATTTATGTTTATTTTGTGGTACACGTAAGAATGATTTCATTATGATATGGGTGGGACCTATATCTCCCTCCAATTCATTGGTTAATTATTTATATCTCGTGAGATAGAGATGGATGGAATGGAAAATGAACCTGGTTCAGTAATACAGGGCTGGAACGACAAGTTAACCTGGTTCAGTAATGGACTTTGTCCACTATGATGGTCTTGGAAACAAAGCCTTGGATACTGTGGAAATCATATCATGTGATTTATGGTTTTCCACAATTCCATGTTTTATTACCATGCTATTTTATCATGATTAATGTTCCATTAAGATCTATGACTTTTGTACTGCCATGATTTATTTCACGACTCAAGATTTTGATTTTTAAACATTATGTTCAGGTTTTTAAGTTCAAATGAATATGGTTTGTTTTATTTTCTCCATTCTTACCCTTAATGAGAATTTGAGCTCACCCTTTTTATGTTTTCTTTTCTCCATGATATAAAGGAATGTTTTATGTAGAAAAAATGGGGGAAGATCTTTATGGGAGATGTTGAAGATCTTTCAATATGATTAGAATTTTATGTTCCAAGTTTACAAAGACACTAAACTAATACGATCATTGGGATTCTATTTCTATCATGTATTAAGTTTTCCACAAAAGTAATGTAATGACTATGTTTGTAAAGATTTGGGTCTCTAAAAATCCAATTATCAATTTAGTAATTAATCTATTTTAAATATTATTGTCATATATTTATTGGAATTAGTTAGTTGATCATGTGAAAGAATTTATCATTAGTACATATAATTTATTGTGACTAACACATAGGGATGATTATCTTGTTTAGTTATAGAAGGTATATACCTTGGGGTATCTGTAGGATTTTTTTTAAACATTTATGTGATCCTATAGACTGATTAGGATCTATCCTAACAACTTAATTTTTTATTTCTGTTTCCATTGTGCTTCATAAGATTCCGCATTGAAGAATATTGATGTGACCACAAGCTAGTGTGGGTTGAGATTATCACTCTAGGAAGGATTTCCCTATTCCACTGCATTCTGAAATGGTGTGCGGAATAGAGAATGTTTCTACACCTAAAACAATGGTTCATGTAGTTGGCCCACCACATTTAGGAGTCCATCTTCTTATACTCATATAGATAAATGATAAGTGTGGTATATTTTAGAATGTACTATATCCTTCTAGCTCCAGTATTCGTCATCCATTCAAGGATCTAGAGGACTTCATGATATAATGGACTAGAAATACATCATCAAAGATTTCATTTCACTTATTGGGACACCAGTTGATAGATAAAGGTTCCGGGCGTAGTGGAAGCACGTGGGTGGATGTGACCACTTGGATTTTTGTCATTAACAATGATTATTCCAGGATCCATACGATGATAAACACCAGTCTCCATGGATCGAATCACAGAAATAGGCAGAGAAAAGGAAAGTCCTGGAACCACAAAGTAGGATCGTTACAGGTTGATTACAATAAATTTTATCAATTGAAAATAAGTTCCTTTTGGTGTTATTTCTTCATTGATATTTCTGATCACATTCTGATGTGATACATCCTTGCGCCGCAGAAGACAAGGGTAGACTTCCTCTAGCAGTGATCCACACATGCACTACGTATCTCTGGACATAGCCAAAGGAGTCTTTGGGTGATAGTGTTGAGAAACCATTTCTTGCATTTCCTTCCTTAGATCATCTTGATCCGATGGAAGAGGATCTTTCTCGGTCTTCAAAGCATTCTTGGAGTAAGTGTTTCTTTCGGCCTTGAAAGAATTCCTGAGAATTTTTGTGCACAACGATTAAGGATAAGTGTTAGGGTTATGAGGATATTTATAATCTGGTTTGGGGTTATAGAGTTTATGATAATAAATAAACACGTTGCACATTTTATTTATTTCATTAACTATTATTGAAAACCCCATGTCAAATAATTAATTCCATAACATTTTCCCATGCTGATTATAATAAATATCACTTAATAAAACAATATTATTTCCTCAAAATCCTGACTGGAAAAACTACACTGTTTGTAATTATTAATACATGTCGTGTACTTATTTTTCATAAAACTACATAGAATGTAATTAATAATACACGGTATGTACTTGTTTTTCATTTCCTTTCCAAAATTAAAACTATACGACCTGTAATTATTCATACACGGCGTGTACTTGTTTTCAAAAATAAAAACTACATGGCGTGTAATGATTAATACACATCATGTAATTGTTTTCATTTTACTCTTCATACAACATTAAAACGATTTAGGCTTCCTTGAATAATTATTAAACCACATAGAGGAATAATATTTATTCTACTTGAGATACTTGGATATACTTAGTGTGTGACCCTTTTGGCCTCTTTCTCATTTGCATTAGGCGGGCTTTCCTAAAGCCCAAGATTATAGTATAGCAATGGGTCAAGGCACTTAAGAGAAAGATGTTGACGTCGCATTGACGTGTCACCTCATATGAAATCTTACCGTGTAATTTAAGCCCAATGTCTCAATATCTAATCAAACAGGTTTCATGGCAGTGTCATAAACCTATATTCTAGAACTGTCATTCTTTGACTTCCAGATATAAACTCGTCATTACACCATGGCCATGGAATTTGGGCAACAGTTCTATTTTAATCATAGGGCCTGAGATATCTACTTCCATAAATATGGAAGGGACAAATCATTCATAGACTTATCCATTAACAAAATGACATTCTTGATGCACCCAACGTACCCTACTTCCTGCCAACTCTCTTCATGAAGGTTTTCATCAGCAAATCTAAATGCACGTGTCATGTCATGAGTTAATGATAATCTTCCAGTGTATGAACCATTACACATTCTCACAGATAGTAATGTCTGATGACACAAACACATGCAGAATTACTACTGGGAGGTCTGTACTCATAATCTCTTATCTTGGAGATTACCATGTGCAAACTCCAAGAGAGAGAGTCTCATCTTCTTACGAGTACTCACACATGACGGTCTATATACTATGTGTCCTATCATAGTATTTCATCCAACCGTAGAACTTTATTTAAGAATATTGTTATTGAATTTAAAGGTTCTCATCACAGTGGGGATCCCCCATGACCTTATTAATTCATCAAATATTCCAAGACATTATTATATTATAGTCATGTAGAACAATGAACAATATATAATAAGAGTAAATTTATGTAATAAAAGTACAAATAGTTGGTTCTCAGGACACCAAACCCAAAAAACTCCCACTTCTACTAGAGCCAACTGCCTATGAATTTTATTCCACTAGACCTCACATGATGATCATGTTTCTCTTGAGTAAAGGCTTTAGTCAAGGGGTCAACCACATTTTCTTCCGTGGAAATACTAATCACTGCAACTTCACCTCTTTGAGAAAAATCCCTCAAGAGATGATACTTCTGAAGTATGTGCTTTTTCCGCTGATGTGACCATGTATCTTTTGCAAGTGCCACCACTGTAGAATTATCACAATATAGTGTGATAGGATCTTTACTACTAGGTACTACATCCAGCTCTTGGATGAAGTTTCACATCCATAATGCTTCTTTAGCTGCCTCAGAAGCTGTGATATACTCAGACTCCACTGTAAAATCTTCCACCACACTTTTCTTTGAGTTTTTCCAGCTCACTGCACCTCCATTCAATCTAAAGATGTATCCAGTCTATGACATCATGTCATCTTGATAAGTATGGAAACTTGCATCTACAAGTTCTCTGATGACTAGTTCCTCATCTCCTCCCTAAACCAGGAACATATCCTTAGTACGCTTCAGATACATAAGGATAGTCTTGACTGCCATCCAATGGCAGTCTCCTGGATCATCTTGATATCTGCCTACCAAACTTAATGTGTAAGAAAAATCTACCCTTATACATATCATATCATACATGACTGACCCAATCATAGATGCATAAGGGATCCTTTCCATTTTCTTTCTTTCCTCATGTTTTTTAGGACACATTTTCTTGGAAAGGTGTATGTCATTTGACACTGTCAACAATCCCCTCTTGGATTGTTCCATACTAAATCCCTTTAGAATCTTGTCAATGTATGTAATTTGACTCAGGCCCAGCATTCTCTTGGATATATCACAATGGATATTGATCCCTAGAATATATGCGGCCTCGCCCAAGTGTTTAATGGTAAGAATTTATGAAACCATGCCTTAACTGATTGTAAGACAGGTACTTTGTTTCCAATTAGAAATATTTCATCAACATATACTATTAGAAAATTGACTTCACTTCCACTAAGCCTTTTGTAGACAAAAGGATCACATTCATTCTTAACAAAGCCAAATTATGTTACGGCTTCATCAAAACGAATGTTCCATGACCTTGATGATTTTTTTAATCCATAAATGGATCTCTGAAACTTGCATAAATTATTGGCATCATTTTTAGTCAAAAACCCTTCAGGTTGATTCATGTTGACATCTTCCTAGAGGTCCCTGTTAAGCAAAGCTATTTTGACATCCATTTTCCAAATTTCATATTCATGGTAAGAGGCAATGTCCAATAGTATTCCGATAGATTTCATCATTGCAACTGGTGAAAAGGTTTCATCATAGTCAATTCCTTGATGTTGTCTAAAACCTTTTGCAACCATTCGTGCCTTATAGGTGCTAAATTTACCCTCCATGTCCATTTTCTTCTTGAATACCCATTTATTACCAAAAGGCTTTACATCAACTAGAGGATCTACTAAAATCTAGACTTGGTTTTGGAACATGGAATCCATTTCAGAATTCATGGCTTCTTGCCACTTGGTAAGTTCTGTGCCTTCAACTACTTCCCTATAGGTAACAGGATCATCATTTTCAACCAATAATGAGTCACCATCCTTGGTGACAAGAAAACCATATCGTTCTGGTTCTCTCACCTCTCCTGTGATCCTACACAGTTCTCGTGTCTCTGGAACATATTATTCTTCCACGGGGCTTTGTGGAATCTGTTCTTAAACCAACTCTTGTGTATCTGGAGCCTCAACTTCATCGAAGTCTATCTCACTCCCACTATCTCTTTTAGAGATGTGCTCCCTCTCAATGAATATGGCATGTCTTTCCACTGTAACATTTTTATCTGAGGGGTTGTATAGGTAATATCCCCTAGTTTCCTTGGGATATCCTATAAAGATCCATTTTTAGCCTTGGGGTGCAAGTTTGTTACCTGAAGAGGCCTTAACAAATTCTTCTCTACCCCACACAAGTAAATTCGATAACATGGCTTTGCGTCCACTCCATAACTCATATAGAATACCATTTATTGATTTAGTTGGTACTTGGTTTAGTATGTGTGTTGCTGTTTGTAATGCATATCCCCAAAAGGATAATGGAAGACTCACATGACTCATCATTGGTCTCACCATGTCCAATAGGGTGTGGTTCCACCTTTCACTTACACCATTCCATTGAGGTGTGTTAGGAGGAGTGAGTTGAGATAGAATCCCAAACTCCCGTAAGAAATCAATAATGTCCTGATTAAGATATTAGCCTCCTCTGTCTGAGTAGAGTTTCTTAATATTCTTACCAAGATGGTTCTCAACTTCATTCTTGTATTCTTTGAACTGATCAAAATAATCTGACTTATACCTCATTAAGTAGATATATCCATATCTACTAAAATCATCTATAAAAGTTATGAAGTACGAGAACCCACCCCTTGCTTCAACCAGAAATGGTCCACACACATATGCGTGAAGAAATTCTAGAATATCTTTTGCCCTTTACCCTTTCCCACTAAACGGGGCTTTGGTCATTTTTCCTTGTAGACACACATGAAATACACCAAGTGGTTTTAGTTAAAAAATAATCTAAATACCCATCTTGACGTAATTTTTTCAAACATTTATCATTGACATGACCAAGTCGGTGATGCCAAATTTGGGTGTGGTATGAGTCATGTGAATTAACTTTGTCATCGATTACCATTATTTGGTTTGTGTATTCTAACACATAAAGGCCGTTATATAAATGTGCCCTACCAAAACAAATTCTATATTTATAAAAGTAGAAACATCCACTTCCAATCATGATGATGAATCCATCAGTATCTAATCTAGATACTGAAATATAGTTTTTGGTTGCAGAGAGAACATTATAACATCCTTTAAAAACCAAGACCATCCCAGTATTCAATGTGAGGTGGTAGTCTCCGACAGTTACAGCAGTGAGTCTGGCTCCGTTGGCTGCTCATAGATCCACATCACCTCGGTCAATCTTTCTGAATCTTCTTGGATCATGTATTTGGATACAAATTTGAGCACCACAAGCAATATTTAATACCCAATTGGAAGAAACAGAAATATTTTATTCGATAAAAAATGAACCTGAAGCTTCCCCTTGCTTCCTTGGATGGGTGTAGTTCATCTTCAAGTGGCCCTTCTTGCCACATGTGAAGAAAATAGCCTCATGTTCTCTTACCTCCCCGTTGATCTTCCGTTTCTTGGAAGGCCTTGAAGAAGGTTTGGGATTAAGTCTCCCAACCATCCCTTTACTTTTATTCAACATAAGCATAGAAGGCTTTTCACGGTTCATGTCATTGTCCACCTAGCGAATAAGGATAAGAAGATCATATAGAGGCTTCCAAATGTTTTTCATGTTGAAATTAACAACAAAGTTTGATAAGCTCTGTGAAGTGAATCCCGAATGAGATCAGTACCCAGTTTTTCGGGGAGTTTAAACCCTAGAACCTCCAAGCACTCAATGTAACCAATGATACTGATTACATGTGGCCTAGCTGGGGCACCATCTCCAAGATTGCTCTGAAATAGATCCTTGGAGATCTAAAATCATTCATGTCTTTCTCTCCCTTAGTATAGACCACAAAGGTGCTCGAGTATGTTATAGGCATCCATGTATTTCTGGGACTTCATGATCTCACTGGACAATGACGATAACATCAACCATTGAACATCGAGTGCAATGATCAAATGTTGATCATAGACAAGGAAATCATCATCACACGCCCCTTTGGTAGGAGAATTTGGAAGTGAGGAATCCAACATTTCGAACAATCGTTCATGGCGTAGGATAACCCGAAGGCACCTAAGCCATTTTTGAATGTTACTGTTGGTGATGATATTGTCTTTGTCAAGAATTGATCATAGAGAAAATGTGGTTGACGAGTTTGTCATTTTGATTCTACAAATTAAAAGAGAAGATTTATCAATACTTTCTTGATTACATTTTTATGATAAATAATAAATTTTATTAAGTCTCCCACTATTTTATCAAGTCCCAATGTCCCTCACCATTGAACTTATAATGTCTAGTTACTTTGACATTCTAGTGGCAACGATACATATTCCCCTTCGCATAACCCCAACATGGGTTGCTCATGCTATTTGAAGGTATTTAGGTAGGTAGTTCTTTGACAACTGTGAGCTTACAGTTCCTTGATGTGTTGAGTGGACTCCGCAATCATGAAATCCTGACTTGGATTTCCTCAACACTTGCCTCCAATATTACACCAAATCTAGCAAGGGCTACTCCTCTTGATGTAATATGGTTAAGTCAACCCGAAACATTTCACAAGGGCTTCATTTATGAAATTAAGTGTCTCAACAAGGGTTGGTCAAACACATAGTATTATTGAGTCTTTCCCTTAATCAAGTAATGGAAGGCTTGTTATGACTTAATATGGTATTGAGATATTTTAGTTCTTTATGTGTAGTTTCACATTATCACATTCTGGTTAATATTAAGTGATCCTTGCTTAAGTGATTAACCATGTCCGATAATGTTTACGCATAGTCCAATTTTATTTTATTCCATATTTGCATGGTTTTTTATTTCATTAATTATGTGATTGCGACAACACATACATAATAAATAAACCATGAAATCAAACATAAATAGAAGAAGATTTCATAATCATGAGCTTCTATTGGTTAGCTTAACTATCTATTTTTATATGCTAACCCTGACCTAGGGAAAAACACCTTGAACCTGATGGTTCGTGTTTTTAAGCTCCCACTTGTCCACCTTTGTATCTTCTTGTGTTGGTTTCACCTTAGCTTCAGATTTGGAACCGTCTCCTCTGGCTTGGGAGATCCTCCATTAAATGGGGTTTACATTAAAGAATCCATGGGCACACATTCCCAACATTTTATTGGAAGAAGGATTGCAGGCCATCGAATTTAAATAAATTTAAATGAAACCATAGACACACAAAGGGTCTTTGGTCTACCTCATGATCATCCATAGCATGCAACAACATTTACGCATCTGTAGAAATCAAATTCTTTGATCATTATATTATTCAAGATAATTCGTGCTTGAATTCAATTAATTATGATATTATAATTAATTAATTATTTATCTTAAATTCATTTCTGAATTTCATTTAGATTCTTCTCATATATATTCCTTGTATGGTGTCTTTGTACTTTTGGAGGAAACCAGGTAAAATTCCATTTCGGGAAAGTACACGGTGTGTAGTTTATATTTACACAGCGTGTATTTCTTTCACCCTTTATCCAAAGTACATGCTGGGGGGATTTGGCGTGTTTTCTGTACTTTGGAAATTTTGGAGTACAGAGCATGTAGATAAATCTTACACGGCGTGTACTTACTTGTTACGCAGTAAATGGACTATAAATCCCATGTATGTGGTACGCGGCTTCTCCTTTGTACACAGTTTCACCTCGGCCAGATCGGACTACATGGCGTGTTGCTCCAACATACACACCGTGTATTCCAGTTTCCACGCACCATTCAATTCTTGTCAACACGGTATAATAAATACCAAGGCATACTCAATTCACACGGCATGGTTTGGCGGACCAGTACCGGTTCATTGAACCTAAGTACACAACGTGTAGTTTTTTTTACACACTGTGTATTCCCTTCTTGTATAGGCAGAAAGAGAGGCTCCTCCGGATGAGTTCCTCATTTTTATTTTAATAAAAATTAAAATTAAAAGGTCATTTATGTGATATAAATCGAGAAATAAAGGAGAAAGAATAGATGCCATTTATTCAGATTAATAGAATGATATATTTCGAATTGAATCAAGTATAATTGCTTAAATTATCAATGAAAATTAAATAACTATAATCAACACTGTAACATCCCTCTGATACCATTTGAAGGTTCTGGGAATAGTGGAATCATGTGGGTGGATGTGCCCTCTTGGATTTTTTCGATTAATAATGATCAATCCGGGATCAATACGACGATAAAATCCAGTCTCCACGGATCAAATCACAGAAATAGACAATGAAAATGAAAGTCCCAGAACCAAAAATTAGGATCATTACAGGTTGATTATAATTAATTTAATCAATTGGAAAGAAGTACCTTTCGTTGATATTTTTGATCACATTCTGATATGATATGTCTTTACATCACAGAAGCCAAGGGTAGACTTCCTCTATCGGTGATCCACATGTGCACCTCATATCTCTGGATATCGCAAAAGGAGTCTCTGGGTGAAATCATGGAGAAACCTTTGCTTTCATTGTCCGCCTTAGATTGTCTTGATCTGATGGAGGAGGATCTATCGCGGTCTTAAGAGCGTTCTTAGAGTAAGAGGTTCTTTCAGCCTTGAAAGAATTCTCCATAATTGATGTGCATAACGATTAAGGAAAAGTGTTAGGGTTGTGAGGATATTTATAATCAGGTTTTTGGTTATAGAGTTTATGACAATAAATAAATGTGTTACATGTTTTATTTATTTCATTAACACTTATTTAAAACCCCATGTAGAATAATTAATTCCTTGACATGCGCCGATGCTGATTATAATAAATATCATTTAATAAAGCAATATTATATCCTTGAAATCCTGAATGGAAAAACAACACGACATTTAATTATTAATACACAGCGTGTACTTGTTTTTCATAAAACTACACGGCATATAATTAATAATACACAGCATGTACTTGTTTTTCATTTACATTCCAAAATGAAAACTACACTATGGAAACCCTGTTTTTTAGTACAAACTTAAACATGATTTATTACATAAAACTTCACTTGATACAATAAAGAAGATTGAGAGGATTAGTGTCTTTCAGGATTAGGATCATTACATAAAAACTTAAAACATGAAATAAAACATCTATATTGAAAACATCCTTTACATGACCACTACATTCCCTTGTAATTAGCATTTCATGGGATAACCTGAGGACATTAATAAGAAAAGGGTGAGCTATAAAGCCCGGAAATAGAATACACGTGGAATAACATGAGGAGTAAAATACATGTTATACATTAGGCATATCAATAGAGCACAAGAGAAACATGAACATAAAGGAATGATAAAGCATGATAATCATAACATGGAAATGTGGCAACAACACTTAACATGGAATTTGCACGAGCCAAGGCTCATTGCACACGGAGCGTGAGTAAACCCTCATTGAACATGAAGCATGAGTAAAACCTCATTTCACTTGAATTAGCATGATTAAACACTCATTTCACATGACTTATCATGATACTATTCTTTACCCAATGCATTGGAGCACTATAAGGGTGCACCCTTCTTAAACATTTCATTTCATGCATAAGTGTGCCACATGGATCATAAAACATGGATTCATAAAACATAAACATTTATTCCAGGATAAAGGAATGTGGAATTCATACATGAAACTTTATAATCAATAAGTAAATGTGCATAAAGGTGAGTACCCTTTATGGAGATATGGGCACGGTATTCACTACACAATGGCATTGGATTAGAAAATCGGTGCGATTTCGGCAGCGTAACGGCGTGACATAAGAATTCATAAAAATGGTTGATGAGAGATAAATGGGTTACATAACATATTTACATGTAATGGAAAGTATGGTGGTCATATAGATAGATGTCCCAATAATTGTAATGGAATTTATATTCATGATACAAAAGTATTGCTTGAATGTAAATGAGGAGAGAGAAGTTCCTTTTGGAATTCCGGCATAGTAACAGGTGTACATGGGAGGCATTTAATGGGAGAGAAAGGGGTCTCCCATCATTAAAACATAAATAGGGAAGTATGAGGGAATTGAGAAACCATACCCCAACACTCATAATGGAAATTAAAAGGGAAAAACAACTTAAAAAAATTTGACCAAAATGAGAAAGGAAGAAAAAACCCTTACTTGGAAGTGTGCTTCCAAAGTCTAGAGAGAGGCTTGTGAGAGGCTTCTTGGGAGCTTGGGGAAACTTGGGAGGATTATAGAGAGAGTAGGGTAGAGGTTGGACGAACTAAAAAGGATTTTAGTGAGGAGTAAGTGGGAGATTGGGTGGGTTTATTTAGGAAAGGTGACAGAATTCTTTATTATTTAGGTTTGGGACCGCTTGCATTAAATTAATCCAACCCACAAACCATCCCATCATTTTTGCCCATGGATTTTGGAAAAGAGAAGAATAAAACAATATTATATTAGTCCAAAGTCCAAAATTCTTAAAATAATAGGGTTTCTTATGAGGAAGTTAGTCACACTCCCATGGATAACAATTTAAAAAGACAAGGTGTTTAATAAGTCTTGAGGGGTCCATTAATGCTTTGAAAAGTAATTCAAAAAAAACCCAAAATCACATTATTTTAATGATAAAACATATATTGGCCGAATATAAAGATTATAGGATTTTATTACATCGTTATTGGGTCATTATGATGTCATAAAACACATTATATATCTATACGGTATTTAATTTTTACCCAAAAAATTGACAGTCTCAGAAAATTATGAAAAATTCACCGTTGGATAATTTTGACATCCTGATTCCAGAAATAGAAATTATTTTATTTAGATAATTTTCTATATATGTTAATTTTCTATTTTAAAATAAAAACCGACATTTATCGAAAATTCATGTTTTTTGACAGAAATGGCTTTCAAACCTTAATGAAAATTATAATTGAATTCATAAAATTATAATATCATTTATATTTAATAAAAGTTAATTTAATAATAATAATATTTTATTAAAATATTATTTATTTCAAAAATTCCTTAATTTAATAAAATATATTTCTAAATTAAATAATAACTAAAAACACTATTTGTACTTTAAAAACTACATACAATGTATCAATAATGACAAGAAAGTATATATTATTATATACAAAAAAATAATGTATATGAACATAGTACTATCGATTCATTACATATCCCCTTAAAACAGCTGCATAAGACCTAAGGGTAAGGTTTGCGATGGTGACAGACTTTTGGGGTGGCTCGGAAAACATCACTCGAGTGGTAATCTCTATCAACTTCCACTTTTTCCCAAGAAGATCTCGTTCGAGCTTGACATGATGAAGCTAAGCTTGGGTTTTGTCAAGTGTGAAGCCCATGGATGCCGCCTCTTTTCTGAGCTCTAACATATGGGCTTTCTATGGAGCAATTCTGCTGGATGAGGTCATGGATTCCTTTGTCTGAGTAAATTGAATTTGTTAAAGCCCTATATTTATACTAATCATGTGATCACTGTTCAACGGCTATAAAAGCAACGGTCACAATTCATAACAAAAAACCACAGAAGTTGATATTTTATATAAACATTTTACATAATGATACATTTAACTAGATCAAGAGGGATTTTCCATTAATGAAACTTTGGCTTGTTACAATATTCCACCCTTAAGAAATTTCACCCTTGAAATTTTCCTTTTCCCACACAAAAACATATGTGGGTAACCCAACTTCATCATTTCCTCAGATTCCTAAGTTGCCTCTTCAAACATGTGGTTTATCCACAAAACCTTGACGAGGGGAATTTTCTTATTTCGTAGAACTTTTTTTCTATGATCTAAGATCTTCACTGGTTTCTCCTCATAAGAATGATCATCTTCCAATTGTACCACCTCAGAAGAGATTACATGTGAAGGGTCCAGTATGTACTTCTTTAAGAGGGATACATGAAATACATCATGCACTTTGGCCATGGTAGGTGGAAGTGCTATTCGATAGGCCACAGCCCTGACACGATCAAGAATCTCGAAGGGGCCGATGTACCTTGGACATAACTTCCCTTTCATTCCAAACCTCATGACCTTATTCCATGATAATATGCGTATAAAACCCATGTCTCCAACATTAAACTCAAGGTATCATCGACGGTTATCTGCATATCTATTATGTCGACTCTAGGATTCCTTGATATGCTGCTGAATGGTTTTCACCTTCTCCACCATTTCATCAACCATTTCTGGTCCAAGCAGCTTATGTTCACCGACCTCATCCCAACACTCCGGTTTTCTGTACCCTTTCCCATTAAAGGCTTCATTTGGTGCCATTTGGATGCTCAAGTGGAATCTATTGTTAAAAGAGAACTCAATCAGAGGAAGATGTTGATCTCATCCCCCTTTAAAGTCCATTGATCATTCTCTCAACATGTCCTCAAGTGTTTGGATAGTCCGATTGGATTGGCCATCAGTTTGAGGTTGATAGGCCGTACTGAAGTTCAGTTCAGTATTCAGAGCATGTTGAAGACTCTTCCAAAACTTAGAGGTGAATCTTGGATCTTGGTTAGACACAACAGATAGTGGTACTCCATGCATCCTTACCACTTCCCTGATATATATCTGTGCTAGTTGATCCAATGAGAAATCCTCCCAAATAGCAATGAAGTGTGAAGCCTTTTTAAGATGATCCACAACAACCCAGATTGCGTTGTTGCCTTTGGATGTCCTCAGAAGTTAGGTGACGATGTCCATGGTGATGTTCTCCCATTTCCATTCTGGTATGGGAAATGGTTGCATCATCCCCTTAGACTTCTGTCTTTCTGCCTTCACTTGCTGGCACACCAGGCACATTGGTGTATATTCAGCGATCTCCTTTTTCATATTATCCCACCAAATGTTTTCTCCAAGATCTTGATACATCTTTGTACTCCCTGGGTGAATAGAGAAATTTGAACTGTGTGCATCATCCAAAGGTTCCTTCTTCAGCTACGGATGTGATGGAACACATAGCCCTTTCCCAAATCTCACAATTACTTCTTCATTAACATTAAACTCCGAGGATTTCCCCTTTTTGATAGCTTCAACTTTTTCTTGAATTCCCACATCATCCTTTTGATCATCCTTTAACCTTTCCAAAAGAGATTGTTTAGCAATCCATTGTGAAATGATTGATGATGTTCCCTTCTTTATGATTCCCATGTCCATATTCATCAAGTCTAAGAAGATTGGATCCTTCTCAATTCTCATCATTGATAGAATCGCTGGGTCCTTTCTACAAAGGGCATCTACCACCTTGTTCGCTTTCCCAGGGTGGTAATGTATTGAACAGTAATAATACTTGGTGAGCTCTATCCATCTACTCTGGGGCATATTATGCTCTTTCTATGTGAATATATATTTAATACTTTTTTAGTCAGTATATATCTCACATTTCTCCCCATAGAGATAATGTCACCAAATTTTCAAGGCAAAGATCACAGCTTCCAACTCCAGACCATGTGTTGGATAGTTTAGCACAAGTATTTTCAACTACCTTGAGGCATAGGATATCACTTTATCATTTTTCATCAGCACACATCCTAGGACCTTCTTTGAAGCATCACTGAATACCACAAAAAGTTCCCCACTTGTGGGTAAAGTGAGCACGGGCACAGTGATAAGCCTCCTTTTCAACTCCTTGAAGCATTCTTCACATTCATCACTCCAAGAAAACTTTACTCCCTTTCGAGTTATCTTGGTAATAGGGTTGGACAATTGTGAGAAATTTCTCACAAATCGTCGATAATATTTAGCTAACCCCAAGAAGCTACGGATATCTATTACCGATGTTGACCTCGGTCATCCCTCAATTGCATCTATATGGGAGGGGTCCATAGATATCCCATTGCTTGTGATGATATGGCCCATGAATGAGACCTCCTTCAACTAGAACTCACACTTTTTGTACTTTTTATAGATCTTCTCCTTGATAAAAGTCACTAGAATAGTTCTTAAATGCTCCTCATGATCCTCCTTGGTTTTGGAGTATATTATAATGTCATCTATAAATACTACAACAAATTTTTCTAGGTAATCTCTAAATATTCTATTCATCAATTCCATGAATATTGCTGGAGCATTAGTGAGTCTGAAAGGCATTACTAAGAATTCATAGTGCCTGTATCTTGTGCGAAAAGTAGTCTTGGGGATATCTTCCTTCTTTACCCATACTTGATAATATCCTGACCGCAAGTCTACCTTGGAGATGTATTGTTCTCCACGCAGCTGATCAAACAAGTCATCAATTCGTGGGAGAGGAAACTTGTTCTTTATCATGATTTTTTGATCTCAAGATAATCGATGCAAATCTGCATTGACCCATCTTTCATCTCGATAAAGAGGACTTGTGCACCCCATGGTAAAGCACTTGGGCATATAAACCCTTTATCTAGATTCTCCTGTAGTTGTTTCTTCAGCTATTCAAGCTCTACAACATCCATTCTATATAGAGTCTTGGATATTGGTAATGCCTCGGGTATAAGTTCAATTGATAATTCAACATCTCTTCTAGGAGGAAGACCAGGCAGTTCCTCAGGAAACACTTCAGCAAATTCCCTCACAATAGGCATTTTTTCAAGGATGGATTCTTTCTTGGACTCAATCATCTGAGCTAGATACACGTTCTCATAGGGCAGTAATATCCATGCTTGAGATGATGGTGCTAAAGGAGATTCATCTTCCTCCATACACTTGTAATGAATCAGGGGTCGATTCTCCATATGGAGTGTGATTTCCCTCTCCGGACAATTTAGGTTGGCTCTATTTAAGGAAAGTCAATCCATTCCAAGAATTGCATCAAATTCCACCAGAGGGAGTATGAAGAGGTTCTCCAGGAAATTCAATCCACAGATTATAACTGGGGAGGACTTATATTCATGGGATGCAATGATTTCCCCATTTTCCGTACTCACCGACATCTTCACATCCATGATTTGTGGTGGTGCTGGGATTTTTCTAATACACTTTCAAGATATAAAAGAATTCTTAGAACATGAATCAAAAAGTATGTTTTCTATTCATGAATGAATAACTAGCGTACATGTCACCACTTCGTTGTTGGGGTTTACTTTGGGAGAAGTGATGGAAAAATCTCTTCCTCTCTACCTTGGAGGTTTTTGGTTGCCTCCGAAAACCCTTGGATTATGGCACTGATTTGCAAGATTCCCTGGCTCATTTCATTTGTAGCAATGAACAATGCGTTGAGGTTTGAAAAAAGCATTCCTCTCCTCTGTCGCAGCTGCGGGTCTTTCTTGCCGACAGTTAACAGCTAGGTGCCCTTCTCTTCCACACCTGAAGCATTACCTCGTCCCCTAAAGGAAATTTCTAGGGTTCTTCTTTCCACACTTTTGGCAAGTGTGGTGCTGGATATTCTTAGCACCATTGGATTTATCCATCGGACCGCCAGGATTGAATTCCACCTTACGCTTCTTGTCCCCATGATACCCCTGTGATTCCTCGATCTCCATTTTGACCTTTGAGGGCACATCGGACAATTTCTTCATAGCTGTCAAAGTCACGGATCGCTAATGCTTTCCACAAGCTAGACTTCAGCCCACTAAAGATGCGGTCAACCTTGCATTCAGGGGTAACGACCAAACCGGAAGCGTATCATGCAAGCCTTGTGAATTTTTCCTTATACGCTCCAACAGATTCTTCGTCTTTTTTCTTGAGGGAAAGGAAGTCACTTTCGATCTTAATCCGGAGGGTGTGTGGAAAATATTTATCGAAAAACATCTTCCAGAAATCCTTCCATTCCAATGCCTTGATCTCCTCCTTAGGCTTCATATTTTTGATCAAAGTCCACCATTGATGAGCTTCACCCTCCATATGATAAGTAGCCAGGAGAACCTTCTCTTGTTCATAACATTCAAGGATGGAGAAGATCTTTTCAATGGAGTTGATACATTGTTCAGCGATCATGGGATCGGATTATCCACTAAAAGTAGGAGGCCTTTATCTCATTAATCTCTCGATAATGATGTGTTATTTCTTGGCGGGGGGGGGGGCTTTGAATGTTCCTCTTAACTCGTGTTTCTATTAAAAACCTGAGTTAGCTGATAGAGAAGCATGACAAAGTTCGTGATTCCCACTCTTGTTGGATTGGGCATCTCATTAGTACAGTCATCACACAGATCTTCACAACGATTGTTAGCCTGAGTCCTCCTATTACCAACCATTGGCTGAAATAAAAGGAAAGTTAGGGGTAACACATATAGGGTATTCCAAAGACAAAAGATTATGACTTATAAATAAACTTTTATTTCCTTATCTCATGAGTCTATAGTCTTTAATCTAGGCTTTTCAGTATCTACTTTCTAACATATACTCTTAGGAGAATTTTTTAATTCCATTAATAAGGGTTCATACTATGCTTGTGAATCTATCAAAACATATCCCCCAGGAGTGTCGTAACCAAGAGTGCAGTAAGGTCCATTGTCGTGCACCAGTTCCCATTTGAGTATAGCTCAAGGCGGTGTTTTCGGGTTTTACCCATAGGATACATTTGTGCCAGAATCACCTCTACCTGCTCGTATCCAGACATGGATGTATTTGGCTGATAAACCACTTACTTAGTACTTACCAAAACGTGGGGATTTTTTTATTATACTTATTCTTGTATCTAAGGCTTTACTAGGGTTTCCTAATCCCAAAAATAACTAAACCTATCCTCTGATACCAACTATGTCAACCCTGATTTTTATTACAAACTTAAACATGATTTATTACATAAAACATCACTTGATACAACATAGAATATAGAGGGGTTTAGTGTATTTGGGGCTTATTATCATTACATAAAAACTTAAAACATGAAATACAACATCTTTATTCAACACTTCCTTTACATGACCACTACATTCCCTCGTACTTAGGATTGCATGGGATAACCTGAGGACATGCATAAGAAAAGGGTGAGCTATAAAGCCCAGTAAGGGAATACAATGGAATAAAATGAGGAGTAAAATACATGTTAAACATTAGTCATATAAATAGATCACAAGAGAAACATGAACATAAAGGCATGATAAAGCATGATAATCATAACATGGAAATGTGGCAACAACCCTTAACATGGAATTATCATCAGCCAAGGCTCATTGAACATAGAGCATGAGTAAACCCTCATTGAACATGAAGCACGAGTAAACCCTCGTTGCAATTGAATTATCATGAGTCAACACTCATTTCACATGACGTATCATGATACTATACTTTACCCAACACATTGGAGCGCTATAGGGGCGCACCCTTCTTAAACATTTCATTTCATGCATAAGTGTGCCACATGGATCATAAAACATGGATTCATAAAACATAAAAATTTATTCCATGATAAAGGAATGTGTAATTCATACTTGAAACTTTATAATCAATACGTAAATGTGAATAAAGGTGAGTACTCTTGATGGATATATGGTCATGGTATTCACTACACAATGGAATTGGCTTAGAAAATCAGCGCGATTTCGGCAGCGTAACGACGTGACATAAGAATTCATAAAAATGGTTGATGAGAGAGAAAGGGGATATTCACCATATTTACATGTAATGGACAGTAAGGAGGTCATATAGATACATGTCCCAACAATTTTAATGGAATTTATATTCATGATACAAAAGTATTGCTTGAATGTAAATGAGGAGAGAGAAGTTTCTTTCAGAATTTCGGCATAGTAACGGGTGTACATGGGAGGTATTTAATGAGAGAGAAAGGGGTCTCCCATCATTCAAACATAAAGAGGTTAGTATTAGGGAGGTTATAAACCATACCACAACACTCATAATTGAAATTAAAAGGGAAAAACAACTTAAAAAAAGTTGACCAAAATGAGAAAGGGAGAAAAAACACTTACTTGGAAGTGTGCTTTCAAAGTCTAGAGAGAGGCTTGTGAGAGGCTTCTTGGGAGCTTGGGGCACCATGGGAGGATTTTAGAGAGAGTAGGGAACAGTTTGGACGAAATCCAAAGGCTTCTAGTGAGTAGGAAGTGGGATCTTGGGTGGGTTTATATAGGAAAGGTGAGGGAATTCTTTATTATTTAGGTTTGGGATCCCTTACATTATATTAATCCAAACCACAAATCATCCTTTGGTTTTTGCCCATGGTTTTTCGAAAAGAGAAGAAGAAAGCAATATTTTATAATTCCAAAGTCCAAACATTTTAAAATAATAGGGTTGTTATGTGGAGGTGAGTCACACTCCCATGGAAAACAATTTAAAAAGACAAGGTGTTTAATAAGTCTTGAGGGGTCCATTAATGCTTTGAAAAGTAAGTCAAACAAACCCAAAATCACATTATTTTAATGGTAAAACATATATTGGCTGAAAATAAAGATTATATCATTTTATTAGATCACTATTGGGTCATTATGATGTCATAAAACACATTATATATTTAAGCGGTATTTAATTTTTACCCAAAAATTTGACTGTCTCAGAAAATTATGAAAAATTCACCGTTGGATAATTTTGACGTCCTGATTCCAAAAGTAACATTTATTTTATCTAAATAATTTTTTAAATATGTTAATTTTCACTTTTAAAATAAAAACCAAAATTTGTCGAAAATTTAGGGGTTTTGACAGAAATGGCTTTCAAACATTAATAAAAATTATAATTGCATTTATAAAATTTTAAAATCATTTATATTTAATAAAAGTTAATTTTATAATAATAATATTTTATTAAAATATAATTTAATTCCAAAATTACTTAATTTAATAAAATATATTTCTTAATTAAATAATAACTAAAAACAATATTTGTACTTTAAAAACTATTTACAATGTATTAATAATGACAAGAAAGTATATATATTATTATATACAAAAAAATAATGTATATGAACATAGTACTATCGATTTGTTACATAACCCCTTTAAACAGCCACATAAGACATAAAGGTAAGGTGTGCGATGGTGACAGACTCTTGGAGTGGCTCGGATAACATCGCTCGAGTGGCAATCTCTATCAACTTCTACTATTCCTGTAGACGATCTTGTTCGATCTTGACATGATGAAGCACAGCTTGGGCTTGGTCAGGAGCGAAGCCCAAGGACACCACCTCTTTTCCAAGCACTGACAAATGGGCTTCGTATGGAGAAATTCTACGGGATTAGGTCCGCGCTTCCTTTGCGTAAATTGGATTTGTTAAAGCGCTATATTTATACTAATCATGTGATCACTGTTAAATGGCTATAAAAGAAAGGGTCATAATTCTTAACACAAAACCAATGAAGTTTACGTTTTATATAAACATTTTATATAAAGATACATTTTACTAGATCAAGATGGATTTTCCATTAATGAAACTTTGGGTCATTACATACACGGCATGTAATTATTAATACATAGTGTGTACTTTTTTTCAAAAATAAAAACTACACGGCGTGTAATCATTAATACACAGTGTGTAATTGTTTTCATTTTACTCTTCCTCCAACAATAAAACGATTTAGGCTTCCTTGAATAATTATTAAACAACGCATGGTGATAATATTCATTCTACTTCAGATACATGGATACACTTAGTGTGTGACCCTCTAGGCCTCTTTCTCGTTGGCATTAGGCGGGCTTGCCTATAGTCCAAGATTACTGTCTAAAAACGGGTCAAGGAACCCATGAGAAAGAAGTTGAAGTCGCATTGACATGTCACCTCATATGAAATATTACCATGAAATTTAATCCCTGTGTTTGAATATCTCATCAAGAAGGTTTCATGGCAGTTTCATAAACCTATATGCTTGATATGTCTTTCTTTGACTTCCAGAAATAGACTCGCCATTACACCATGGCCATGGAATTTGGGAGACAATTCTATTTCAATCAAAGGTGATGAGATATCTACATCCATAAATATGGAAGTGAAAAATCCTTCCTCGACTTATCCATTAGCAACATGTCATTCGGAACTCACCCAACATAACCTACTTCCCACCAACTCTCTTCATGATGGTTTTCGTCAAAAAATATAAGTGTGTGAGTCATGATATGAGTTAATGATAATCTTCCAGTCTAAGGACCATTACACATGCTCACAGATAGTAATGTCTGATGACACCAAGACATGAAGAATTACTACTGGTGGTTCTGTTCTCATAATTTCTTATCTTTGATATTACCTAGTGTGAACTCCCTGAGAGAGAGTCTCATCTTCTTACAAGTACTCACACATGATGGTCTATATACTATGTGTCCTATGATAGTATTTCATCCAATCGTAGAACATTATTTAAGAATATTGTTATATAATTTCATGTTTCTCATTATAGCGGGGATCTTCCATGACCTTGTTAATGCAAAAAATATTCCAGGACATTATTATATTATAGTCATGTAGAAGAATTAAAAATATATAATAAGATTACATTAATGTAATCTAAGGACAAACAGTTGGTTCTCCGGACACCAACCCTAACAATAGATAGGTCAATATAGTATTCATTATGCTTCTACTACATTCTTGATGTTAGTGGGGAATGATGGGACAAACTGGTATATGTGAGGGTTTCACCTAATAGCTATTAAGTGGATATTATCATGGATTTCATTCCTGATATGCTAAATCATGATAATAAATAGCAGTCCCAAGAAATAAAAAATGTTGCCTACGTAGGTATCTTCCTAATTTACCTATTTCACTAAGATACTTATCTTTGATACTATAATAGGAGAAAAAATTTCATAGAATTCTAGGTAGAATGAAATCAAACATCATCCAAGCATTAGATGACAATTTTAGACCGTTTAACTAGATATATACCATGGGGTTCTATGCTAGGCCTTAACTATGGAGAATCATCTGTAGGTGGATTGATAAGTTAGCATTAATCCACCATTTAGTACTCTAGCACATGGACCTCATACTAATACTATTATTTTATCTTCTAGTAGCAGTAAATGGATGGCTAGGGATATACACGAGGGAATTATTAATATCATGGATAAGAGCATGGCTTCATCACTTTCAGCAAGATGAGTACTATTGTTAATTGACTAGGATGTATTATTTATTTACGGTGGGGTCTATAGAGAACCATAGAGTTAATATTCTAAAAATGATAATTACGGGACACCTTTAGTAATTCTACAGTGGTTATTTGAGGTAAGCAATCTATAGGGGATCAATGTAGACATGGTGTGTGTACCAGGGATCTATTCGGGGTCCTCGGCAGTATGGAAATATGATGATGACTAAGGTGAGTCAGGTACCTTAGGGATAAGATCATTTAGTTTGGATAGGTTATGTATATGTACAATATTAGACTATAGTATATTATGGTGAGGGTTGGATTACTATTCTATGTAAAATCATGATCACTTCATTGGTGAATATTTCATTTTTTTATAGGTGTTCCCTATTAATTTATAATTTTATATTTTATTATTGGATGTTATTTACTAGTAAAATTATATTATGAGATAATTAGCCTTCATACACATTGGGTACCAAATTAGACCATCTATAGTGATTTATATATCATTCTATTTCCATCACAAGTCATGGTCATCTGTTAGAATTCATGACTTTAGAGATGGAGAGCATCGATCTGATTAGTGGCATGGACTATATGAACATATTTTGAAAACACGTTGGTTGCTATTAAATTTGGTTATAGTTTATTTTTACAAAGGGATATAATTTCAGTATGAATAGTAAATTGGAATTGGGATTAGAATTATTTTTTTAAGACATGAGCTTGTTTGGGATTATCGTGGTGCCGATTATAGGCTTGACCCTATCATTATCATCAATGGTATCCACTTGTTATTTTTTTAATAATATGTATCAATATATGGACTTTTTTTATGACATCATGGTAATTCAACATCATAAATGAGTTTACATTGATAAATAGATTTTCCTCGGTGTATAACAAATTGTGATTCCCCTTATCATATTACTCAAATATAGTTGAGGGATTTCATCATGGAATTCAAGGACATGGACCAAAAGCATTTCATTAGTAATGGTACTTCAAATTGTGGTGAAATTTTGTATTTTTACATGAATATAGATAATAGGGGTTAATATTTATAGATTACCAAAATTTGAATAAGTTGATAGGGACAAATAAGTTTCCTTTTTCCTTGACTAATGATCTTTTTTATTAGTTATTGGGAGCCCAATTATTATAAAATATTGATCATTACTCAAGATATCCATAGTCAAGTGTTAGAGATGTGGAAATCTAAGAAATGAAATATCATAGTAGGTATGGACAATAAAAGTATATAGTAAATCTGTTCGTACATACTAAATTTTGTAAAATGTTCATGTCTCTCATGGAATGGATATTCCACCCTTATATGAACTTGTTATTCATTGTTTCAATTAGTTATATCATCAATTACTCACTAAACAAATAAAATAATTCCATTAATATCAATATATTCATATCTTCACATTAATTAAGTATGATTTATTTAAACCCATTAAATTTTTAATTCTGGATTTGGGAGATAATGTTCTCAGGGTATGTTCATACCCAGACTAATATTTTAGTGGACCCAAAGAATATAGAGTCTGTGATGTCCTTGAAAAACCACCCAAAACATATTTGAGATCAGTGTATTTCAAGGTTGATAATGATACTATTAATGTTTTATCTGGGACTTCTTCTATTCAATATCACCCAAGACTACGCTAACAAATAAGAGAGTAAAGTTTCAATGGTTAGACTGGTGTCATAGGGGATTTATTAATTTCTATGGGATACTGGTTACATCCCCATTGTTAATACTACGTGATCTATATATTGGTCATTTTTCAAGTATTATTCATCAATAATTGGTTTTTGAGTAGTGATGAGGAAATGGGAGTTGGTAGAAGCTTTTAGGTAACATCAGATGTGATCCCATGAGAGGAAATTTCCTTTCCATTAGTTAGAGATGTCATCCACGATGCATGATATGAAGTGTGGGTGGCACTATAACTTTGGTTACAGGCTTTTCATCTATACATATGAGAAGATCCTTTGTTATAACTTCACATAGATGAACATTAATTTTAGGAAGAGGAAATAGGTAGTGAGCCTAAAAATTATTGGCTTTGAGATGGCTTATGTACCAAGTTTGTTTAACATCATTGTAAATTCTCATAACGGTATAACACAATTATATCAAGAAAATAGTGAACAATATTCAATTGAAAATTGGATCCTAGTGATCTTGATGGATGATTGGAGGATGGATTACTTTGAGGACCATGGATTAATGACTTATTCTCTATTTCTGGTAACATATTCATTAGTATATTGTGTAGAATTTATACAGGAGACTAGCCCACTAAAGTCTACAATGCGGGAACAACTAACAAGATGTGATCCAATTATTTGGTGGTCTTCAGATAAAATCAATTTGATACTAGTACATTGATTGGTTTATATCCCTATTTACATTGGTGAATAGTTTTTATGATACATTTATACCATAGAGTGGTTCTTACATCTTGGAGCTACACGAAGTACCATGACTATAGATGATAGTTTAGGTTGTTGGGGATGAAGAGGGATATTGATGGGATTGTATCCAAATGTCATACCTTATGGAGGATAGAGGTCGTGAACTAGTGTCTTGTCAGATTTATCAAGACAATTATAATACCCATGAGGAAGTGGAATGAAACCATGATGAAATTTGTGATGGGGTGCCTATAACCCCAAGGATCTATGAAAGTGGTCGGGTTATTATTGATCGGTCAATGAATGTTTCTTATTTGATACCGATATATAGGATTCACTCAGTAGGTGTGGTGGAAATGTTATTTATCCATGATATAATAATATTTCTTTTATTTCATTTAATAATAATTTAATATATAGAAAAAAATTTACATCATCGTTCTTGTAGGGTATGAAGAAGGGTCTAGGTACTCAGTTGTGATTGTGCACATCATATTTCCCCTTAAAAGACTAATATTAAAAACATATGATTCACTTATAAGAGTATATTCTTTGTTCATTAACCGTAGAAATCAATGGATCATGGGATGAACATATTTTGTTGGTTGATTTCACATAAATCAATAGTTACCAATCACTTATTTTCATTTCACAATTGGTGGATCTTTATAGAAAATCATATCATTTAATGCTTTATTTTTATAAGACTAGTGAGGTTGTAGTTTTGGTACCCAATAAGGTAAATGAGACCTCAAAAAATGTTCATATAATTCATAAAAGTTTAACACAAAAAAGTTTAGATATAATTTTTTTTCAAATTTTGAATGTGAAGTTTGGTTTTTTCTATAGGTGAATTGGTTTTTTGGAGGTGAATTCTTAATTAGGCCACTGACATTTGATTAAGAATTTTAATATTGATCCATTCTAAATTTTTTCCTTTGAGATAATTTAATGGAATATAATATTGGTGAATAATCTATATCAAAACTCTTTCTATCGATTTATGCATAATTTTGTACCTGCATATCTTATATGGAGGCAATTATAGGATCACACAAATTTTATCAACTAGATCGATATTGTGCATAATTTGAATGTATCATATATGTTACACCCATAAAAAATTTTGGAATGGAGTGAGAAAATATTGTGAGGGAAGATAGTACCACAGGTTTGGGTTTTATGGAAGCATAAAAAATATAACAGGATACATGGGATATAGATGGAAATATTTAAGATCAGTAGCTTTATTTGTTCAAATAGGATGTTAAAAGATTCTTATTGGGGATGAGAAGTCTTTATAGGGGGAGAATGTAACATATTCATATTTTTATAGTGTTCTATGAGTTAATTTCATAAATTAATTATATGCTTTTTACTAATGATTTGTTTGAACTAAATACTAGGGTTTTCTAATGGTTTGAGAGAGTTTTGGGGGAATATTTACGAGTTCATGATTTCTACAAACCCGATAGAATCTATAAGAAACAATATAACTATAGGATGATGCTCAAGAATTATCCCATGATTAAAGAACCTAGTTTGAAAAAACCATATTCCCTCACCTAGAACACAATGAAGATATCTCTAGCGGATAACATTATAGATCAAACATGATTTAACATATTTCACATTCGTACCATGCCACATGTACAAAATCATAGAAAGGAAACATGGATAGTAAATAGTTTTTCTATCCAGGTAGTAAAACCATGAATTCATAAAATTAATTTTCCAAATTAATCTTTAATGACTATATATGGTATATTTTGAACTATTATACTTTTTATATGAGGCCATGTCACACAAAATAATTCCTCTCCTCTAAAGGTAGATTATGTTGAATCTAATTATTTTGACTGTTTGAGGTCTAGATCGGTGATTGTTTTAATGTGTTATTGTATTTCCTTCTGGTTGAAGCTATATTCCATATTGATCGAATATGTTTCCAAGAAGGAGAAACTATTGTAGAATTGGAGATGGATTCACGATCCATTCTCATTTCTAAAATGGATATGTTCAATTGGATACCTCTCATATGACATACATATAAATTGGATCCACTTATAGATGTAAGAACTTCGATCTTCATTTCAGGTGTGGATCCTTATTTTGGGATGTTTTTTGAGGAAAATAAATAAAGGGGAATTTTTCAATGTACATGATGTGTAGTTTTGAGTACACTTTGTGTACTCGGTTTCCGTGTGTAGTCATGTAATGGCCATGTAATGGCCGAGTAGAAGGTTGTGTGGGTGACCGGGCAGACTGCCTAAAGTGGGGGCTAGTTGAGTCTAGTACATGGTGTGTACATTAACTGAACACACCATGTACTTTTAATTTTATTTCTTATATGAGTATGAGATCACATCTCATGTCCTAAAACACTTTATTCTCATCGTTTTTCATTGAAGAGAGTGATGTATGACCTAAGATCTTTGAGCTCCTCCCATTCCTCTGTCTAAGCTCTAATTGAGATGCCACTGGGTGAATTGGATTCCCACGGATGAGTTATATCTTTCCGTAGAGCCTTTATTGCTATTTTCTCCACTCTCTTTTGTTATTCAAGGTTGAACTATTTTAACCTTTTTGTAGATATACGTTGTTCTAGGCCGATTCAAGGGTCGACATTCAAGAGTGTTCATCTTACAACATCAATGTAGGAGGTTTTATCCTTTCTTTGTTATTATTTGGATTATATGTGCTTAAAGTGACGAATGCACGTGTTTGGGGTAGTAATTGTTTTGTATTTTAGCCATGTTAACAACTTTAGAGGGTTTAATTGATTGAAAGGTGTTGTAGAATATGCGTAAGGTTTGACACCCTTGTTTATGGGACACCCCTTGGATGTGTTCCCTTGTTTGACAGTTATTGGCAGTTTGGACTCAGTTGCCTATGAGGAGAACAATGTTTCCATGCCTAGAGTTGTTTAGGATAGTGTTGAATGGTGACATATGATGCCTATTTTTGTGATTTGATTAATTTTTATCCAAGTGATTGTTTTGATTTTCATGTAGATCATTTAATGTTGATAATGTTCTTTGATTAAAGTTGATCCATTTAATAGTTTGGATATCATGTAGAGACTTTAATAAATGTTGTATGTGCACTGATATTCAAATGGATTGTGAGAGACTTGGACTAGGAAAAATAAGGGGGTTTCCATGTTTATTTACGCATGACCGTGAGAGCTATGATTTTGAATATTACCCAGGGGTTTTGACTATAAGAGCTACCCAGTATGTAGTTTATGATTATTTATACTACATTGGCCCAGGGGGTATTGACAGTGAGAGCTACTCAGAGGTCATGTATAATTTATTGATTCCATGTGGACCTCGAGGTATTGATCATGAGAGATTACCAGGTGGTCATTTACATTTTATTAGTTCTATGATGAAACAAAGGGGTAAGCCCATGAGAAATTTCCCAGAGGTTTGCTTATGAATGTTTGAATGATTTTGATATTTCTTCTATACCAATGCACATTCTTAGACTCATTCTTACTTGTTTTTTAGATGTTCTTTTAAGACGTCTTTTGTTACTATTACGCAAGGGATACAGATATTAGGCTAGATCTAGATATTTCATTATTCAACAGAATGAATAATTACTAAATGCAAATGAATGTAATTGGAAACTATTGGATTCTTTACTTTTGAGTACATTTGATTTTGTTGCATTATTTTTCATATTGCATGTTATATATATTCAATGACAATTAGGTACAGATATTTTTGTGGTTTCCTACTGAGATTCATCTCGCACCCTGTTTGGGTCATTCTTTTTGGCCCCAAACTAATTATATGGTTGCAGTTATATATAAGTAAAAGTTTCATTCTTCATTAGGAACTTGATTGTTGGTGAGATGGAGAGCATGGGACCAAGCTGAGGCTTGCAATGCTGTTGGAGTTTACTATTTTCTATAATTTGGTTTCAATATTGTATTTAAACATTGTAAATTATTTTTATACTTTCCTAGATATATGTGGCATGCATCGTTTACTTATATATGATGTAGTTGTTTATACTATCAGTATTCTGGTATTTACTTCTATTGTATGGTATTACTGCTTCTGTTGTGTATTATTATTGTTTATTATAATATGTGTACTCTACAAATGAGGGAATATTTTCCCTATTATAAAACCTTGTCCCTCAGTGCAATCTACTATCCTCTAGCATTTGGGGAAATGTGCTTCAGGTTATGTGACAAACCGGGTTCGGGGCACATTTGGTTGGCACCCGGAACCGGGACATTACAATGGAATCCTTATGTTATCCTCGACATGTAACAAAATTTTCTATTTGTGTGATCCTAGAATATATCTTCATTCCCTGATAAACATTGAGTAACCTTATCACAAAAATGAGGTAGGAAGGTCCTTTCAATTTTAGAATATTACATTCACTTGTTTTCTTATTATGATTTTTATCTTGGAATATTTGATGACCATGCTTGATTTAGATCATATGTGGGATGGAGAATACATCATGAGACCCATTTATGATAATTTTTCCTTGAGTATACCTATATCTTATTTGATCAATTTTTTTTGACCACATTCATAGTATATTGATAATTTTTTGTAATGTTAATATGAGATTTTGTTTTATTATACTCTTTACCATTTTATGGGTGTTTCAATCAATTTAAATGTGTTATTGAATATTTTTTGAATAAGTGGACAATTGTGACATGATTATCCCTTAGTGGGGGTATTTCATGAATTGATATGGTGGTAATGATGGACCAAAACAGATGGTAGGGAAATAATGATGCCTCATAGATACCATGTTATTTTCTCGATCTCAAGCGGACTCTAAGTATAATTTTTATATGATTAGTAGTGGATGTTGAGATGCTTGATCGGTTATTGACAAGGGGATTATATGTATCATGGTTCACATGATCCCTAGGGGATGTAGACTATCATGTTGACATGATTACTTTTGGATGTAGAGTAACATGTTCACATAAATTGTGTCTATTTATTTGTCACATTAGATATATGAGTATTACATCCAATATAGAGATGAAGGAGGTACAATCAGGGCTCATGGTGGCTTGTTACCACATTATTGTTTGGTATTTTATCAATTATTAATTCTTTAATATTTATTATCATCATTAACAACAAAATTATAATTTTAGAAAAAA
This sequence comes from Viscum album, assembly GCA_963277665.1. Taxonomy (NCBI): domain Eukaryota; kingdom Viridiplantae; phylum Streptophyta; class Magnoliopsida; order Santalales; family Viscaceae; genus Viscum; species Viscum album. Next base: position 458,960,319 of record OY728167.1, on the reverse strand, counting down.
TTTACAGGCCTATTGATGGTGTCCCACTAGGTTTTATTACCGACATGCTACATGGGAATCTCGATGAACATGTAGAATTAATTTATAGGGATCAAGGAAAGGGAAGTACGCACATGGAATATGGATAAAATGAGGACCATTGAGCTAGTAATAGAAATAGGTAGGACTAAATTGTGTTTTAATCCAAGATTCTTTATTTATTAATATGCTTCACTTGTTACTCTAATTTGGATTTATTATTTTTGTGAAGATTTATTTATTTATATGGAATGTGTGTTATCCATTAATATATATGATATTTAGTTTCATACATGTTATTCTTAATGATATATTGTTAATTATATTTTAATTATTTTTAAAAAGTTATTATACCAGTGGAAGAGTCTCCCAACTAATGGTGTTCGAACCCTCACTTATAGTTCACAACTTCTCATGTTCTGTGAGGAGAACATGAGGCATTATCGATCTCCTTATCGACCATAATGGTTCATGTCAAGGAATTTTTTTTATTTTAGGTTCCATTCAATTAGTGTAATTAGAGCTTGAGTTAATATCTTATATGATAAGTATTTTAATATCACCAATTATAATATTTTATTTCAAATATATCATACACTATTTCAATTTAACGTTATGAGTTTGTTTGTGATGTTATGGTTTCTAGTTGTATTTGTGTTGTAATTTAATTATTTCCATTATATGGATTAGAGGTAGGGATTTTGATTTTATCTGTTAGTCATGAGAATGAATGCTCATGTGAGTCATTTATATTCCTAAATCTAATTTGGTCTCTAATTTATATATTATTTAAATTATAAAAATTATTCCCAAGTAAAATATTTATTTATTCATCTCTAGTCACCATTCCTTGGGAATAAATTAATATATTTGGGTATTTGATGGTTCTAATTTGAGTACTACTAGGAAATCAAGTTAGGATTACTACAAAGGCAAATAATAAATTTTCATTATATAATTCATATACATAGTTTTAGTATTATCTATGAAAAATTATTCCCAAATCATTATGAAGTGTATTTACTTCATAAGATTATTTCAAATGGAACATAACAAATTATTCATATTGGATATCTTTTCAATCATAATTATGAAGTCAATATAAATATTATATCACTGAACTATAGTATAGTTAGATTTTAAATCAACTATGAAAGAAGCTTCCTTTATGTATTCTATTGATATCATACCAATAATCTTCTAGAAAATTGTAAAATATCGATCATTATATTTTATCAACACAATATGTCTAGATTATCCTTATACATATTATATCATGAAGAATGAATAGAGATATATGGGAAGCATTATTCATTTAAAAGATCATTTTTACCTATGAAATTTATGGAACAGAAAATTTTTTACCAAATAATATGAATTTATCATCACAAATATTAAATTATTTGATATTTTAATTTCTTATTATGAAAATTTTAATTCCTAGGAACTTCTAATGATATTATACATTTTTAATTTTCTCTATTTAAGGTATTTTGGTACCTACATTTAATGGGTACAATTTTTCTCCTTCCATTATAATACCCATATCAGTTCTTCCCAAATTAATTTATAATTGTATTGTTATTTACCCATATGATGTGTGAAAAATAATTAATTTTTATATTCAGTGAATTTGATTCCTTTTATACTTTGATATAGCAAAATTTTATAACATATTTATAGTATTTTAATAATACAAATTCCATGTAAACAAATGTTAAAAAATTTCAAAATAAATCCATCTTTCATGTTATTATGGTTAATATATATATATATATCATATTTTGATGTATATGGTTAATCTCACTAAATATTTAGTGTAGTGATAACCACCACTAACTCAAATTCAGGATTTGGATATTTTGACTAATATTAATTTAACAATTTAGGTTTATAATCCACCAATATGTAATTTTTTATTAGAATACAACCAAATAATTTTTTGATACATCACAGTAAATTAAAAATTATTTTAAAGATAAATAAGACAATACATCTCAATTTTCTAATTTCATCTCCAATTCCTCAAAGATGTAATAATATTTATTTTTCCTTGTGAAAATCACATTTTTATTTCATCACATGGAAAATAGATTTAATAACCCCAAAAACCGTTATATAAACCACAAATTGTACATTGATTTTCCATTAAAACTATATATTTATTTATATTGTTATACCATGGACAATCCTTAAAAAAATTTATTGGTGAATTAATAAAAATTACATACATGTAAAAAATATGTTCAAGGAAAGAAATATATCGAAGTAAAAAATTTAAAATTAATTAATATCTCATATAACTATGTTTTAATAAGGGAATCAAGAAAAATTCAAAAATTATTTTCATGATCAACATAAAACATATAATATACAACAATAATAAAAAAAATACTTATAATAACCATTAATGATAATCCTTAAAACCTGAAATCATAAAACCTATACACATTGTGGGTGAATTTGTTAACCCAAATGTTATTACTATGAACTAATTATCACTAAACCATTTATATAAATTCATAATTTTTATATAAAAATTTTTAATCATAAAGTCATGATAACTAGAATGATGATCGATTATTGAGAAGTATTGATCTCCTAAAATTTTATCAAAGTATCCATAAATACATGATAATTGATAAATTTTGATTATATTATGTATATTCTTCACACTATAATTAATGCATGATATTATTTAATAATCATTCATCATTTAAAAAAAACTCAAGAGAGTGAAACACATAAGTAAATAAACCAATAATCACATAAGTAAATGAGTTAATTCTTTAACCAAACTAATTCAATGAGATTAGTTCTATTAGGTTTCTTAGATCAGTATTTTTCATTACAACTGAGTTAATTAAAGAACAAAAATTATCAATTCAAGGAAAATCAAAGAAACTTTATTAGAAATATTCCAATTTATTCCTTTAAAATAATTAAATATTTTATCCATTAAAGCTCCAGATTTATTATAAGTTATATTATATTCACTTCATTAACTAGTTTTCCCAAATAATATGTCATGTTTATGAATACTGGTAGTTGACCACCTTAATTAACCTCAATTAAATGATGTAAAATTAATTAGAAATGAAATATCTATATATAAAATGGTTTAAATTGCCTATGAATACATCATGTATCTTAATAATATAAAATCTCATACACCATGGATAGTGGAAAAATATAAAATTCCCAGAAGATTATATATATATAATATTAATTCTAACAAAATAATGTATAGTTATTAAATGAATCCCTATATATCACATCACATCATGTAAAAAATTGTTTATTTGTAAATATAATTATTGAAAATATATATATATTTAACCTTATAAGGGCTCAAACCGATAGGCTAGTATATCTCCAATTAATCTTCAATTTCAAAGATCATCCACCAGCTATATCAACTGATCATCATGGACACTTATCCAATATTAAATATATATATGTATATATATATATATTAATTTAAAACGCCCCAATTCATGAATAACAGAGATCGAAATTTTTGGAGAACTAAAAAAATACCAAGTAATAACACTAGTAAACTAATGTTGGAGAGAACTGATACTATATTATATTTTTAGTGTGTCATTATCACTGCCAATAAAATCTAATATGAATTACACTTTAATACCCTCTCTACATATATATAGTATCTCCACTTAATGATTTATTATGTGTTCATATGATATTATTTGATAAGAAATAGTCTAGAATTTATGATTATATCCACTAAGAAACTGAAACATCAGGGTAGAGCCTAGTTCATCTACTTATATAATGAAATTATATAATCTTCTATGGAAAAGGATGATCTCCTTAAAAAAAATAGTATAAATACACATATAAATATGGAGGGGTGAGTAATCATACTCAGTATAGTTATCCCAGGTAGTGACCTGACACTAATAAACCACACGTTCCTTTATGAGAAAGCCATATATATTGTGTACACAGATCCTAAATACCCAATCAAAAAACATGAATTAAGAAAATAATAGAAATCAAATATTTAAAATCATGTGACCCAAGGAATACAACCACATAAATCACCAAATACAAATATATTTTTTCGCATGTGTTTGTCTTTTTTCCAATGTCTGTTTGTCTTCAAATTTCATGATATCATAACATTGAGGGCCACAATGAACTATATCCAACAAGAGGATATCAAGAAACCCATACCCTTCTCCCATGTTTCTGTTTTTCCTTTCACTTAATGTGTTATTATAGTTATAATAGTAATTACTTTTAGAGAATCACCATATCCCTCCTTCAATAGGTGATGAAACTCATCAACCCAATATACGAATGATAGTAAAGGAATAGTTTTAACATATGAAAAGGATAATTATATTAATTCTTATATGATAGAAATTTATATTTATAATGAACCACCCTGATACACCACAATATCCCATCGAATTAGTACCTATACCTCTAGCCTTACACTAAAGTTATATATTTATTAATCATCTACCTCAAACTCAAAATTATTGGTGAAAAGAAAATAATTATTTATTGAATCATAAGTCATATTATCATGGAGTATGTGGGTGTGAAAGAGATTAAAAACTAAGGTGAATCATCATTTAAAAAAACAATAGAGTAAGTTTCAATAAGAATAGATAATAGGATGTAACATGAATTGTATTGATACAGATACCATTGGTTAGAATGAGAAGATACACACATCTACGTCATCATTGATCTCAAAATGAGAGTGTTTTTAAGAAATAATTATATTCTCTCATATCATAGTCAAACTCTAAATAATTTAATTGGGTAATATTTAGATTAATGACTATATTATAATATATCCATAAAAATTCAATAAATAATGGTTTGAATCATTAATTGTAAAATGATTTAAAATTATTTTTTTTTAATCCAGTGTGTATGTCCCATCCATTTTAATAAAGTTCAATGAAATTTAATATTTTAATGGTTTTAGAATAATATTTGAAATAATTGATAAATCAAATACAAATAAGAATTTTTTGAAATTATAATTTACATTAAAAAAATTTCATTATGGGAATTGTTTTGAGTAAATATTGATGGCCTTTGGTGAAAATTAGCCCATTCGGGCATATTATCACTCAATGTGAAGGGGTTGTTTTATATTGAGTCATATCATAATGGGTGACTAGATGAAATCATACACGATGATAAAACATTAGTTTTACGTGATTTAGTGTCATGTGATAATTATAATGACATTCTACTATCATAGTTGTGAATTTTTTATATAATCACATTCAAATAAAAAGTATGATTAACATCAACCTAGATGACTCGCTGATAACATCATGTGTGATTAGGGAATGGTAAGTTGATATAATATGTAATTATAATAGAAATATAGAATTAAATCTTGTAACTGGGAAAAATAAATATTTATATAATCTTATTGATTCTTAGAAAAGAATATAATTCCTAAAAATAATGCATACATCCTCAATTCAATCATAAAAACAGTGATTAAAATTATCCATGGACATGAATAATATTGAAAAACATATGGCCTCATAATGTAATATTATAATAATTATTAAAAAAACTAGATCCAATATCATACCTGAAAACCATGGAATATCCTTGACCCTTTAATCCCTATATCATATCACCCAATCATAGATTTATCTCATCCTATTATAGTGATTCTCCAAGTCTCATGTCGAGTGATGTAGCTAATTATCCCATTAATATGTGTATTGTAACAACTCGAGATTTTATAAGATATATTCTTTTTAATTTCTTTTTTATCTTCTGTTGTACGCTACAAAATGATTATCTTGTACTATACGCAACACCGTATTAGCTTGCAGTATACGCAACACTATTCTTGGATCTTGTTACACACAATTTCTATTTCGCAACATAGAGTGTATATATATATATATATATTCATGTATAAATGAAATATTGTTGGATTATGATGTAAAAAACAAAAAAGGATTCTTTTACTACATGCAACCCTGACTTGTCTTGCATTACACGCAATCGCGACCTTCCTCGATAGCGTGTGTTGTACGCAATATCGGGTTTCACTAAACAATGATATATTGTTATTATATTATCATTGACTAGCCATTATGAATAGTATTGACTAAATATTAAATTCTATAACATTATTATTCATCTTATTAATTTTCTAGAACATGTTAAGTGAACAAAATAAATTTTTCGGGTAAAATAAGTATTTTTTTTCAAAAAATGTAGTTTTGACGCCTTTTGAGGGAGCACCCACTTTTAATCTAGTTTTTGACATGTTTATAAGTCCAATTTTACAAAATAAAATTATTATTTGGAATAAGGATATAAAATTTTACATTGGATAAAATTTTCATATTATTCTGATAAATTTCATTTTTTAATGAATAGTAAAAACACGCTATATTTTAATTAAAAACAACTTTTCTCATCGTAATAATTTATGTGGTTAAATTATAATATTGAATGGTTTTAAAGTATAAATATAATATATTTTTACCATTTAATATAATTTATGCAATTATCATTGTTTTTACCTTGAATTCGTAGGTTAAATCAATTCAATCTTTTGCAATGTTTTAAACAAAAACCCATTTTCTTTCGAACACGGGATTAATTTTAATTTAATTTCTGCAATTTTTGTGTATTGAATTTGGAAAAATGTATTCCATACTTTGAATAATTGAGTCCAAATTATTTTAATAAGCTAATTTTTATTTTTGGGCTTTATGAATAATAACTACGGTAATTTTTATTTACTACAGTTAAAGGTGAATAGGGTAATTCAAGGTTAAAAAAATATTATAATAATTCAAAATTACCTTAAAACTTGTCCTAACCTTATTTTATGAGTATTGGCCGACCATGGGAATCCTTGGGTCGATTTTGGGACCCCATGGAGAAACTTATGAAAGACAATGACACATTAGATTAATTAATTTAATGTAAAGACAAAATTGGAATTAACAAAAATCGTTTAGTATTTAATTTTTATAAGGGGATATATAAATTATATTTTGGACTATAAATATTCATTGGAAATCTAAAAATATTTCCTACATGTTGGTTATTGTTTTATAATTTTTAGACATCAAATAAATTAAATTATTTATGACATAATAATGATGCAGTATTTTCATCATTAATAAATCATTTAAATAAATAAGATTAAAATGATTAAAATATCATCCAAAACCTGTCCAATTATTATTGGATGATTTTATTTCGAATATGATTCATCTTATCTTAGACATTAATGTGTTTTGGACCTCTTGAAACCGTAGATAAGTCTATAATAAAATAATGTTTTCACACTTTCCCAAAGAGCCCCTCAACTCCCTTATAAAAGGAGACCACTTATATTCAATTCCTCACACCTATCAAGCCTTTGGGCTCTTCCAAACTCTGCCCAAATAAGCTACCGACATCCCTATCCTCCCCCTTGAAGCCTTACATTAGGCAGAAGACTCTCCAGGAAGTCCTTTTGGTTCAAACCAAAGGAAGATACCCAAATTAAAGGTAACAGTTTCTCTTAAGTTGTTCTCTTTTATTCTACTTCTCCAACCCCTAAAATCTTTTTAATCCTTTCTTTTGTGACAACACCAGTATCCTAAAAATACTAGGATGTTTTTATGAGAAGTAATATAACTACATTTACACACACCTCCATCTAATGGATGAAGAACATAATGTTTCTGTGATAAAAAACTAACACCTCACGAAACGATGATTGTTCGATTTTCTCCTACCGCCTCTCATGGTGACCATTATGATGGCACTGTATTTATATATAATATATATTATGTTTATTATTTCCTTATTCTTCTTTACTTCCCAATTATATCAAGCTTTTACAGTTTCCATAGTCAGTAAATACGATAATCTCATTTGAGGAAGTGCAGACTACCGCCCCCTCAAAGTGATGTGATTCGTTAATACCTTATGTGGGATGTTTAAAGGATGTGGTTAATGATATTTTATATGATATTAACCTGGAATTATAATATAACTATGTATCATTATGTTTTAATTCCATTAAATTAAAAAATAGAAATGAAAGTAGCGTTCATGCTTACGTACGGCTTACCGTCTCCATGAACGGTGCGTTTCATTTCTTACCTTCATATGTTATGTACTATTATAAATTCATTAATATGCTGGATATATAATGAATTTATATGATATATAAATCATGATTTACATTTTTGAGGTATGTAAATCATGATATAAGTAATAATAACATCAAGAACAACAAGTCCAAACACGTACGACAAATAAGATGATTTTACCCAAATCGCTACTTTAACATTAATTTACATAAGAATGGGTAATATAAAGTCATAAGTGAACCATATATGATATAATAAAAATTAATATGATTATTTAATAAGTCAATGACATCATTTAAATCATTATACAGGAGGTTCGGACACTTACGAAGCAAATTGGACCTACGGTAAGGGAAAATATAACAATCTCATTTTTATCTGAGATTGTTTATACTTTGGTATTTACTGGGGTGTATTTTATCATCCACATCCATGTTTCCTCAATATTTAATATTATTTCCATCCACCTAAAATTTTTTAAATCCAATTTTACCCTTCGGTGAGTTTTTAGTAAATGATATGAAAGGAATCTTTTGTCATTTTTTGTACGAGGTACCTTTTGACTTTTCTGACAAAAGTACGAGAATAATGTTTTTTTAACTTATACGGCATGAATGGATTTTTAAAACATTATTTCCAAGAATCTTCCTTTACAATTTTTCAAGATTATTTTTAATCAACTTCTTTTAGTTTAAAAATGTATGACATGTTAAGAAAGGAAAAATGTTTTTGATGTAGAATGGATATTTTCCTCAAGAATGGAGTTCATGTGTTTTATCAAAATTATTTTCCATCTAAGATAATATAGGGCTCTGTTTCTATATCTATTATTAAATTGATTTGATTATGTTGTGATGGAAATAGTTTTATGAATTTATTTATCTTATATGAATTGTTTTATGATGTCGTGATGTTTATGAAACCCATTTTATTTATTGGGTTATTATGAATGATGTATGTTTATTTTGTGGCACAAGTAAGAATGATTTCATTATGAGATGGGTGGGACCTATATCTCCTTACAATGAATTGGTAAAGGATTTATATCTCATGAGATAGACATGGCTGGAACGACAAGTTAAACAGGTTCAGTAATACAGGACTGGAACGAGGAGTAAACTCGATTCAAAAAGGGACCTTCTCCACTAAGATGGTCTTGGCAGCAATGCCTTGACTACTATGGAAATCATATCATGTGATTAATGGTTTCCACAATTACATGTGTTATTCCCATGCTATTTTATCATGATTGATGTTCCCTTATGATATATTCCTTACGCACTCCCAAGATTCATGTCTTTGCTCAAGATTTTGATGTTTAGATTTTTTGTTCAAGTTTTTGCATTAAATGTTTATGGATTGTTTTATGTTCTCTATGTTTATCCTTACTGGGAATTTGAGCTCACCCCTTTTATGTTTTCATTTCCCCAGGATATAACGAAAGGTTTTAGGTAATAAAAAAAGGGGAAGATTTTTATTGGGAGATGTTGAAGATATTTCACCATGATTAGAAGATTACGTTCCAAGTTTCCAAAAACACTAAACTATTACGGTCCCTGTGTGTCTGTTTTTGTTATGTATTATGTATTCTGCAAAAGTAATGTAATGTTCATGTACGTCATGATTCGGTTCTCTACATTTGGTTTCAGAGGAAAGGTTTAGTAAACCTTTGGAAACTATGATGCGAAAACGTTAGTGAGATCTCTAGATATATTTATATGGTATATTTATGGATTTCCATAAGTATAAGTATAAGTATAGGATATAGTCCTAGAACTACAGTAACGATCTTAGAATTTAACCTAAGATGTTAGATATTGAAGGTAATCCCCCTTTATAGTGTTGTTTTCCCTAGCATGGTATTTGTTTCTCACACTATTTTTTTTGGGTTTTAGACAATGGATGGAACCCGAAGGAACCATGTTTATTAATGTAATGGACAATGCAAGGATTTTCCTCCTAACCAAACCAATGTCATGGGAGATGGAGTGCACAATCTTATTTTTATACTTACACAAGATATGAATCATTCTGGACATCAAAATGAGCCGAGAAAGGAGCAACATTTTGTTGAATCCTTCATGAGGCAGCGTCCACCTTTATTCAGTGGGTCTTCTGATCCCTTAGTGGATAAACAATGGATTCGAACTACTGAAAAGATATTTTTAGTTATACAATGTTCTGAGTATGATAAAGTCATCTTAGTGTTATATCGTTTGGAAGGTGAAGCTGATCAATGGTGGAATCTTATCAAGAATATGAGGCCAAGTGATGAAATTGAGTCCATGGAATGGGACGAGTTCAATAACATATTTTTCAATAAGTACTTCCCTCGTATTCTTTGAACAAAGATGAAGAAGGAGTTTCCTGAACTAAAGAAAAAGGATGATTAATCTGTTGGTGTATACGAAGCGAATTTTACAAGGCTTGCAAGGTATGCATCTGGCTTTATCATCCAACCTGAAAGTAAAGTTGATCGATTCTTCAGTGGCTTAAAACCAAATCTTCAAAGGGAATTAGCGATAAGAGACTTCAGTAGCTATGAAGAAATTGTGCGTTGTGCTATCAAGGTAGAAATGGAATTTGGTGTTACTTATCCATCTCATGGTTTTGACAAGAAACGAAAGATGGAGTTCAAGGAGAAATATCAGAATAATGTTGAAAAAAAGATGATTGTTTCCTTATGCTCAAAGTGTGGAAAGGAGTATGGTGGTGATTGTATTATAGGTACTAGAAAATGTTTTAAGTGTGGAAAAGAAGGTCATCAAGCAGCTGACTGTTGAAGTAATGGAAAAAGGGTTTCTAATGATGTGAATAAAGAAAAGACTATAGAGATAAATCCACCAACACTTCAATGCTTCAAGTGCCATGAAATGGGGCATTATGCTAATAAATGCCATGCTCCAAGGGTTAATGATGATCGACATGAGAAACCACTTAAGGAAAAGGACAAAGGGAAGTCACATGCGATCACTATTGGCGATGTTGAATATGGCAACGATGTGGTGGAATTATTAAGTGTTTATGTAATGGGATTCCAAAATAATGTTGTGTATAGTATCGTGGAATATTGGAATATTTATGTATTGGTCTATTGTGGTTTTCAATAATTTTATGGTACCGGTAACCATGGAAAGTGATTGAGATATTTTTGGAAAGAAGATGATATGCGCATAATGAAGGGATAAGGAGAAAATGAAATGTTTGATAGTATTCATGAGCTCATGACTGATATAAATAAATAGTTATATCATGGTTTGAGTATATAGAATTTTGGGGTTTTGGTATGTGGAAAGAGTTAACTTTTGACAGCACTCATGTTTTCACTAAGATTCAATGGGTATTCATTTTTTCAAGAGAATACATGATTAAGGCCTTTGAATGTTTGGAATGTGAACCACTAGACATATATTATGATATATGGGGATCAATGATGGTATTAACATGATTGTTATATGAAATCTATGGTAATTGTTTTCACTATAATATGATAGTGGACTGCAGTATTATGGATAAGCATAAAGATTGGAATCGATTATGTTGGACATAAGTTAGTATTGTTTAAGGATAGAACTTTTTTCGATATTATTGACGGGATGTTATAGTAATGTAGTTTTAGAAAAAGGACAATCTACAGGATGGGCGACATCCCATCGCGTCGGACAGGGCTGTGGGAATCGAAACCACAACTGAAGTGTGACTGGCCTTTATCGCCTACCACTTGCCTACAGGAAGTCCCTGGTTAGTAGAAACTAGTTTTATTTTATTAAGTGGTATGATATATGAAGTATAAGTTCATTTTTGGAATCTTATATGATTAACCTTACCATAGATAAACTTATGTATATTTTTATAACCTTTTGTTTGAGATAGATGGAATGACCCATCATTCTATCACATGATATGATAACACTTCACGAATGACAAAATCAACTTCATTTCTTTAAGAGATTAAGTGGAAATTGTTCAAGGAACAACCAACGGTGAGACTATACCAAAATCAAGAAATTATTTCTTCTAATTTAAGATTATTCAACTTTAGGGAAATGATCATGTAAACCAAAAATGTTGTATTATTGCCCTTATATCTGATGAATCATATGGTACCCTAGATCATCACAAGATTATGGATTTCTGATTGTTGGATTTTTCATAGCCATGTTCTCTACCACTCTCCATCAGAACATGATGGTTAGATCTCTCTTCCATATCCACATTTTCACCTATGTTCTCCTATGTGGAAACCCAGTGATTAGTTAATTTTGGGTAATTGTTACGTTTCATACTTTAGTTATTAAAATTACGGTTTTTTATTCCTTTTTATGATGTGGGTTTCTATGAATAGTAAACTATTTATAAGCCCGATGAATTTCGAGGGTGAAATTCATTTTAAGGGGGGTAGAATGTAACAACCCGAGATTTTATAAGATATATTCTTTTTAATTTCTTTCATATCCTCTGTTTTACACTACACAAAGATTATCTTGTACTATACACAACACTGTATTAGCTTGCAGTATACGCAACACTATTCTTGGATCTTGTTACACACAATTTCAAGTTCGCAACATTGAGTGTATATATATGTATATATATATATATTCATGTATAAATGAAATATGGTTGGATTATTTTATACAAAACAACAAAGGAGTCTTGCACTACACGCAACCCTGACTTGTCTTGCATTACACGCAATCACGACCTTCCTCGATAGTGTGTGTTGTACGCAATACCGGGTTTCACTAAACAATGATATGTTGTTATTATATTATAATTTACTAGCCGTTATGAATAGTATTAACTAACTTTTTAATTTTATAACATTATTATTCATCTTATACATTTTCTAGAACATGTTAAGAGAACAACATAAATTTTTCCGGTAAAATAAGTATTTTTTAAAAAAAATGCAGTTTTGCTGCCTTTTGATGGTGCACCCACTTTAAATGTAGTTTTTGAAATGTTTATAAGTCCAATTTTACAAAATAAAATTATTCTTTGGGATAAGGATATAAAATTTTACATTGGATAAATTTTCATATTATTCTGATAACTTTCATATTTTAATGAATAGTAAAAACACGCTATATTTTAATTAAAAACAACTTTTTTCATCGTAATAATTTATGCGGTTAAATTATAATATTGAATGGTTTTAAAGTATAAATATAACATATCATTACCATTTAATATAATTTATGCCATTAGCATTGATTTTACGTTGAATTTGTAGGTTAAATCAATTCAATCTTTTGCAATGTTTTAACCAAAACCCCATTTTCTTTCGACAACGGGATTAAATTTAATTTAATTTCTGCAAATTTTGTGTATTGAATTTCGGAAAATGGATTCCATATTTGGAATTAGTGGGTCCAAATTATGTTAATAAGCTAATTTTTTTTTGGCTTTATGAATAGTAACTACGGTAATTTTTATTTACTACGGTTAAAGATAAATAGGGTAATTCAAGGTTAAAAGAATATTATAATAATTCATAATTACCTTGACACTTGTCCTAACCTTATTTTATGAGTAGTGACCGACCATGGGCATCCTTGGGTCTACCTTGGGACCCCATAGAGCCACTTATGAAAGACAATGACACATTAGATTAATTAATTTAATTTAAAGACAAAATTGGAATTAACAAAAATCGTTTAGTAATTAATTTTTATAAGGGGCTATATAAATTATATTTTGGACTATAAATATTCATTGGAAATATAAAAATATTTCCTACATGTTGGTATTTTTTTTGTAATTTTTAGACATCAAATAAATTAAAGTATTTATGACACAATAATGATGCAGTATTTACCTCATTAATAAATGATTTAAATAAATAAGATTAAAATTATTAAAACATCATCCAAAACCTGTCAAATTCCTATTTGATGATTTTATTTAGAATATGAGTCATCGTATCTTAGACATTAATGTGTTTTGGACCTCTTGAAACTGAATATAAGTTTATAATAAAATAATGTTTTCACACTTTCCTAAAGAGCCCCTCCACTCCCTTATAAAAGGAGACCACTTATATTCAATTCCTCACACCTCTCAAGCCTTTTGTCTCGTCCAAACACTACCCAAAGAAGCTCCCTACATCCCTACCCTCCCCCTTGAAGCCTTACATTAGGCATAAGACTCTCCAAGAAGTCTTTTTGGTAGAAACCAAATGAAGTTAACCAAATTAAAGGTAATAGTTTCTCTTAAGTTGTTTTCTTTTATTCTACTTCTCCAACCCCTAAAATATTTTTAATCCTTTATTTTGTGACAAAAAAAGTATCTTAAAAATACTAGGATGTTTTTATGAGAAGTATTATAACTACACTTACACAGACCTCCATCAAATAGATGAAGAACATAATGTTTCTGTGATGGCTAACTAACGCCTCACGAAATGATGATTGTTCGATTTTCTCCTACCGCCTCTCATGGTGGCCATTATGATGGAACTGTATTACTATATAATATATATTATGTTTATGATTTCATTATGATTCTTTACTTCCCAATTATATCAAACTTTTACAGTTTCCATAGTCGGTAAATACGATAATCTCATTTGAGGAAGTGCGGACTACCGCCCCCTCAAAGTGATGTGATTCGTTAATACCTTATGTGGGATTTATAAAGGATGTGGTTAATGATATTATATATGATATTATACTGGAATTATAATATACCTATGTATCATTATTTTCTAATTCCATTAAAATAATAAATATAAATGAAATTATCATTCATGCGTACGTACGATTTACCGTCTCCATGAACGGTGTGTTTCATTTCTTACCTCCATATGTTATGTGCTATTATAAATGCTTGTATATTCTAGATATATAATGAATTTATATTATATATAAATCATGATTTACATTTTTGAGGTAAGTAAATCATGATATGAGTAATAATAACATCAAAAACAACAAGTCCAAACACGTACGATAAATAAGATGATTTTACCCAGAACGCTACTTTAACATTAATTTACATAAGAATGGGTAATATAAAGTCATAAGTGAACCATATTTGATATCAAAACAATGAATATGATTCTGTAATATGTCAATGACATTATTTAAATCATTATACAGGAGGTTCGGACACTTACGAAGCAAATTGGACCTAAGGTAAGGGAAACTATCACAATCTCATTTTTATCTGAGATTGTTTATACTTTGGTATTTACTTGGGTGTATTTTATCATCCACATCCATGTTTCCTAAATATGTAATATTAGTTCCATCCACCTACAATTGTTTAAATCCTTTTTTAACCTTCGGTGAGTTTTTAGTAAAATATATGAAAGGAATCTTTTGTCATTTTTCGTACGAGGTACTTTTTGACTTTTCCGACAAAAGTAAGAGAAGAATGTTTTTTTAACTTATACTACATGAATGGATTTTTAAAACATTATTTCCAAGAATCTTCATTTACATGTTTTCAAGTTTATTTTTAATCAACGTCTTATAGTTTAAAATTGTATGACATGTTAAGAAAGGAAAAATGTTTTTGAAGTAGAAAGGATATTTTCCTCAAGAATGGAGTCAAGTGTTTTATCAAAATTATTTTCCATCTAAGAGAATATAGGGTTCTGTTTCAATCCCTATTATTACATTGATTTGATTATGTTGTGATGGAAATATTTTTATGAATTCCTTTATCTTATATGAATTGTTTTATGATGTCGTGATGTTTATTAAACCCATTTTTTTATTAGGTTATTATGAATGATGTATGTTTATTTTGTGGCACAAGTAAGAATGATTTCATTATGAGATGGGTGGGACCTATATCTCCCTCCAATGTATTGGGTAAAGATTTATATCTCATGAGATAGACATGGCTGGAATGGAAAGTTAAACCCATTCAGTAATACAGGATTGGAACGAGGAGTAAACTAGATCCAGAAATGGACTTTGTCCACTAAGATGGTCTTGGCAGCAATGCCTTGGCTACTATGGAAATCATATCATGTGCTTAATGGTTGCCAAAATTACATGTGTTATTCCCATGATATTTTATCATGATTGATGTTCACTTATGATATATGCCTTACGCACTCCCAAGATCCATGTCTTTGCTCAATATTTTTATATTTAGATTTAATGTTCATGTTTTTGCATTAAAATGTTTGTGGATTGTTTTATGTTCTCTATGTTTACCCTTACTGGGCATTTGAGCTCAACCCTTTTATGTTTTCTTTTCCCCAGGATATAAATAAAGATTTTAGGTAAGAAAAAAAATAGGGGATGATTTTTATTGGGAGATGTTGAAGATATTTCACCAAGATTAGAAGATTATGTTCCAAGATTCCAAAGACACTAAACTATTACAGTCCTTTTGTGTCTGTTTTTGTTATGTATTATGTATTCCGCAAAAGTAATGTAATGTTAATGTATGTAAAGCTTCGGGTCTCTACATGTATCTCCTGATCTATCTACATTCTGGGTAAATTTTATCAATTTAGCTCATTATTCTATTATAAATTATGTAAATGTTTTATAAAAAATATCATTATACTTGAATACCAATCTAGAAAAACAAAATCTCATATAAATCATTACATAATAGAATAAGTCATTTTTGGATTAGATTCCAATTCGTGTTCCATCGAGTCTAATGAAAGTATTAAATACACATGAGTCTAGAAAAATGAAATATGACATGTAACATACTTAAAAATAATTTTCTCTTTATTACAATTTAATTATAAACACATAGGATTTCCCTTTATATCCATCAACCGTTTTTTCTTTAATGAGTTGAGTAAATACTTTTTCATATCATTTCATAATACTTATCCATTTTTGTTTATACAGCATGTATCAAAATAGTGATACATGCATATCATATCCATGCTATGTTAATCTATTTTGAGCTATTTTTAATCTAATCATTGAATGTAGATTTGGATATAAATATTAACTAAATAATAAAAATTTTATTCTGTTGTAGAACACACAATTTTATAAGATGGTGAAAATCATGATGTGATTAATTATTTTTGGGTAGTTTCTTCTTCTCATGGTATATTATTAAGACACAATATTTTGGTATCCATTGTATTGAATGATGATCTTTTAGTCATATAGATAGCTAAGAATAAATTCATCAATATAATAATTTTTTTATTAAATAAATACGTTTAATCCTTAAAATTAATCTATAAATTAAAATGAACATGAATATTTTACTTTCTTTTCCCCATTTTGATCATATCTTCCTGAAAAAAACACTATTAGTAGATCATTTTTAATATATAATGAAAAAAATAATAGGAATATAAATAATGAAATATAGAAATGATAGATGACTATATATTATATCTGATATTGAAATTGTGAAAAAAAATATAGCCATGGGAAATATTCCATGAAGAGTTGTAATATGAAATAAACAAAGATAGAATAACAAAATTCACTCCAATGAACAATGTATATATGATTAAATTGACATAACATAAAAAAAATGAAACCAAATAGTGTTGGTTATCTTACTAAGAAATAGATTAAACCATATAAATAAGTACAACCTCATCATTGTTTATTATTTAATCATTATTAACTATAATTCCTCATTTCCTCCCTTCGTATGAACTTTGATTTTCCCTAGAATGGAACTCTAGTATCAATAGAAAAATTTGATCTTGTGCTTAGATTCCATGAATAACTCCTACATCTAAATTCTATCTTAGTTTATCTCCTGAAAAAAATATTTGAACAAAAAAGAAGATTGAAAAACTCATGACTTCCCTGAGAATTAAATAGGTATGAAATTATGTCGTCTCAATATAGTGGACATGGAATACGGAGTGTTATGAGGGATATCGTCCATGGGAGAATACAAGATACATTGAAATTTAAGGTCTCAATGAATGAATATAAATATTTTTCATATTAGAAACCCAAAGGATATATAACACATTCAAATAGGGAAACCACAAGGTGATATAAATCTTTCACAATATAAGGGTGATGAATCGTTTTAAGGGATCATAAATAGGTATTCATTGAACTATTAGATCAAAGTGATTGATGGATAATGTATTTCCATTCAACTTGAAGTAATAAGAGGTAGTCAACTTGAACATTATCAATTGAAAAGTTTCACAACACAAAATAATAATAATTTAAATTAATTAATATAAAAACCATATAAGAAAATCCCAAGAAAAACTAAATATATATATATAATAAAAAGTACATTGTATGGGAAATTTATATTCCGTGAAAAATATTTAAAATTTAAATTAGGAAATTCTAAATTAAAAAATCTCCACATTGTCATTTAAACTAAATAATAATATTTTTTTTCTTATATGAAATTATATATGATAGTTACAATGTTCATTAAACCTAAAAGATAATTTTTTTTATAATAGAGTATTCTTAATCTAACCATTAGTTGGACTTTGAGGGGTGAATTTTTTTGGTAAAAACTATCCAAATTTAATTAATTTCCCTAAGAATTTAAATATTATGTATATAAGTTTAGAACAACACTAAAAAATGTGATACATTGATAAATATAATCAATATAAAAAATAAGAAACCACAACCCTATTTAAACTAGATAAACACATCTAATTTAATAATAATGTTACCCAAATTGACTTTTTAAATGAATATATCAGCGAAATGTATTCCAATTTTGTGGTTGATATTAAAAAAATGGATTACTCGGTACAAATCTATGATATAGGTCAACCAAGTGGAAGGAATATATAACCAGCAATTTATTTTTTCTATCGACATTAATATTATAATAAAAATACATAAATCCACTTACATCATGTAAAAAAATATCATTTTTTTCAAACTATATATACAATTCAAGAGGAATGGAAATATATGTTATTAACAATTTAAATTAATGTTAAAGTTGCTTTCTAAGATTTGTAAGAAATCTAATAAGTGTACAAATAGTAATGATAGAATATAGATTTGACCATAAAATGGAATTAATTAAATCTCTAACTACATTTCAACTGTTTATTTTACTTATGAAAGGTATGTCCAACTAAGGAATAGTAGATTTTGAATGTGATAGTATGAAATTCCACATAAATTTGGCAATGACTTGTTTTAAATGCTCATATTATGACCAAATTTAAACATTCATTAGAAAATCTTGTTGAGAATGATACTACTGTTTATTCCCTCCCTATTAAAATTGTTAAATAAATATTTATTTTTCATTACCTAATTCTATTATCACAAATATAGGTATCATAAAAATTTCCCATTTTTAATTAATCTTATTTTAAAATAAATAATGAGCACATTATTTATGTATAAGAGAAAGTAAATCATCTCATAATTATATACATTAATGTTAACACATTTATTATATTTACATAGTCAAATCTATTATCGATCATAAAATAATCAAATTGCCTATACCACTTTCTTTAAGATTACACCAATCCAAAAAGTGAATTTTTGAAATATATCTTAGACTTCGATAAAAATTATTATAAACCACTCAAGTATATTAATGAAATTTTTTATAACATCTTTAATGGAAATTCAAGTTCTAAAAACTAAATATTTAATGTTAAAGTCATAATTGGTTGGCACTATCGAGAAAAGGGCATTTAGCGATGATTATTTAACGGTGGTTTTCTAAAGTATAATAAAATGATTTCTCTTAATTTTTCTAAAATCTATTTTTTTAAAATATGTATAAACTAATCAATTAAATTTATTTAAATCTTCTACTATTTAGTGGTTATTGAAATGAGTACTAAATATGAATTATTTTAAAAATAATATATCATTGATTTTGAAATGAATCCCTTAAAATATTTATAATAATAATATTAAATTATAATTTAGTAAAATATTAATATTTTAAATAATTTTTTTAATTAATAATTACTAATTTATAGTTTTTCATTTTTTATTTAATACAAAAAATTAATTATTAAAAAATATTTATTTCTTATTAGTTAATATTATGATTAATTTTTAATTTCATTATTAATAATATTGATTTAATGTATCAGTTATAACTTAATTCAAAACTACATCAATTATTAATTATTAATTATTAATTATTAATTATTATATAATAATTATTCATTATTAATTAATTATTTTCTTTTATTATTAATTAATTGTGAGTTATGAATTATTATTTACAAATATTTAATAGTTAGTAGTTAAATATTATTTTTTTATTTTTAATTAACACTTATATATAATTTTTATTTAATTTCTAAATTATAAATTTTCATTAAATCAAAAATTTTAATAAATATTTATTTATTAACTATTATTTAACATTAATGAATTTTTATTTGATAATTAAAAGTGAATAATTAAGAATTTAAAATATTAAATTACTTATATTTTTCATTAGATAATAATTATTTCTATTTGTTTCAAATAAGTATTAATTCACTATGGATTTCCAGTTTAGATCATTATTTTTCAAAATATTGTATTTTATTTTCTAAATATGTTAACCAACAATTATTGGGAAATTAACACAAATAAATTCCATTGATTGGGTGGTTATACATTAAGATGTAAAGTAGAAATAGTGACTATAGTGTCATGATTTGTTACATATTAGGAAGTTGTATATAATTTTAAAAAACTATTGAATCTTATAGGTTTAATTATATTTATTATCATATTAACACATTTAAATGCAATTAGTGGAGTGTTAATACAGAGAGTGTTAAGAGAGAATTATTTGGTGTAAAAAAATTATGGGTGACCTTCTAATAAGTTGTTGTGAAATGTATAAATAATATTCAAATAAAATAAAATATATATATTTAATGGTAATTAAATAAATGATAGTTTCTATAATTAATAATTATATAAAATATGAAAAAATAATAGTAATATTTTAAATATATATATATATATTTATAAAAAATATACATTCATTTCATAGTTGTTTGGATAGATGTGAATTGAATCATGACATAATAATTCTCTACACTTTTTAGAATTCATCGGGAATCATTTAACAGCAGTTATAAT
This sequence comes from Viscum album, assembly GCA_963277665.1. Lineage (NCBI taxonomy): Eukaryota > Viridiplantae > Streptophyta > Magnoliopsida > Santalales > Viscaceae > Viscum > Viscum album. The sequence continues at coordinate 458,939,171 of OY728167.1, read as the reverse complement.
CCAAAATTAAAAAAACCGTATAGTGTGAAAAAAAATTAAAAATGAATAAATGAATTCATAAAATTAGTGGTGAAAATCACACTACAATCTATAACTTCATGTTAATGGAAACCATTATCAGTAATAAATTCATTACAAATTATTCTATAAATTACTTTAATTTTCTAATCCCTTGTAAAAAATAAATTTAAACCCATGATTTTAACATTATTCAGTCAATTAACAAATTCTCGTGTTATATTTTCATGTAAAGAATATATATTATTTTTATTTATATTTAACAACATCATATTTTTATTTGATTTCACATATTTTCTATATGTTTTTTTCTAACACACATAAATTATTGAGAAATATTAAAATAATACGCATGAATGTTAGCTTTTAAAAAAACAAGCTAATCATATAACCCTCCCAAATCTATCATGAATAAGTTGGTAATACATATTCACTTTCAATCCATTTTCTTTTACTATAAAATAGAATATGACTCAATATTATTCAATTTAGGTGTCTTGGTGAAGGTATTCATAAATTGAAACTCCCTTTTAGATTCTATTTCGATAGTCACATCCACCGATTGGGTTGTATCAATGTTATCAAGAGATCTAATAGTCTAATTATTATGATCTGTAGATGAATAAATGATAACATCAAAAAAATAGTATGAATGGGAATTTTTTTATCTTGTCATTGAATGAATGAAATGAAAACTTTAGGAAAACATCTATAGTCCTACTTGGGTGACCCTAGATTTGGGTACCTAATCCATCCCAATACATAACCCAATGAATTTAAATAGTCGACATCAAAAAGAAAATAGTTCATATAAATCAATATTTTAGAAATTGGGATTTATTTTCTCATATTGAAAATAATAAACATAGATAACATCCACTATAAATATTGTAATGACCATTCGTAATGTTAGATGGTATTGAAAATGAAATAAACTGTTATCATAGTAAATAAATCCATTCTATAAATAATCATATAAATTAAATCAATAACCATAATATAAATCAATAATTAAAATGAATGAAACTAAACAAATAAAAAAACAATGTATACTAAAATTAGACAAAAACTCAAAAGAGAAATAAAATGTGGATAAAATCACTAAAGGAATAAATATTCCAACAAAAAAAATAAACACAACAACCTATCTCATTATTCCAAGTGAATCATCTTCACATACCTCATATAACATGTATGAACATGAATAAAAAAACTATCAAATATGTCTAATAGGATCTTATATTGAACCTGTAATGTAATTTGTGTGAGGAAATAACACACATTAGGTATCCTCCCTACACCTAATATATAATATTTTAAAATAAATCCTTTCATTCTTGTTTTAAATACTATATAATGGTAAAAAATAACTTTTTATATAATACTTGAAACAAAATTCCATTATTCAAAGCCTAAAGTTTAAGGTAATTTACACTTATTTTTTCAAAAACAATCAACATAAACACTTTTCCTAAAAACCATACAATTGAATATATACAAATATTTCTAATTATTACATATAAAACACTCAACTAAGAGATAATAACTTAATATCTATAGGTTTAACTATTCATTCATGTCAAATAGTTATAACATGCATGATATGTAAAAAAATATTATTAAAAGTAAAATATTTTTTATTTTAATCAAAAATATATTAATAATTTAGACAATAGTAATTGGTCAATTTAAAATATCATAAGGTCAGCTATAATAGAAACAAAAAAATAAACATCATCATGGAAGCCCTAAAGATCCCTATAGGAAATCTTGAAAAAAATAAAATAATGAATTTATCTAATTTTATCATATTGAGATTCAACAATCATATCACACGGTTTAACCATATTTTCCATAATTGAGGGGAAAAAAGACTAATGTGAATCATATTATATACCAGTTCAATCATGAAATAGTTGTATCATATATAATGTAGAATTCTTAGTAAAATTTCTCAAATTTTACACAAGTCATCCCATGATATTAAACTAATCCCATAAATGAATATGTTTCATATTTAAATCTAAAACAAACATGAATCATAACACACTGACTCCTAATTTAACACACAATCTAACTGTACTTATTTTCAAGCTTATTATTTTTATGTTAATTTATGTTTCTTTGGTTATTTTCGATGTACCATGGGTTCTAATGGATTTAAAAAAATATACTATAATAGTCCATGCCATAAGACATAGAGGACATGCCATTATCACTGAAATCGAATCCCTCAGTACTACATAAATAGGGTGTTCCAACGTATAATCCTTGGGGTAAAATATATTTTTTGTACTCTAAGGAGAGTTTTTGGGTTCATAAATGTGTTTTTTAATGGGGATTATGGATTTACATCCCATTAGGGATTTTATTTTTCATGTTCTATTTTGTGTAAGTATGGGTTTTTCTATTTCATATAGGTGATTTATGAGATCTTTTAAGGGTGGTTATTAATGGCACAAGGGAGTTGTGTAAGGGTATGGGGGTTAGTACATGGTGACTATGGGAAGAATGTGTCATGTTGAGGGGTTGTAAAGGTTTTCAATATGCAAATACATAGGTCTAATTCTTGGGAACATGGGGAAAATTAGGGATTCTCAAATATGAGAATTGGGGGAAAGGGATGTTAAAAAATTGATGTTTTTTTTATTTTTTTCAATAAATATTTATGTGTGATTTTTTATTTTTAATCATAATGGAGATATGGTGATTGATGTGGATATTATTGCACTATCTAGAATATTTTACAATGAGTTAGATGTGCATATATAGTGAAAAAAATTTAGAGCTATGGTTTATATCATTGTAATATAACTTGAATATAGGATAATTTTTTTGAAGAAATAAATAATCCATCCATGGTGTATTTATCCTAAATGATACTATAATTTTTCTTTGGAATCGTATTTCTCAAATTTAATAAGGCTTAAAAATTAATAGATTTAAATATTGTGAGTATATATTTTATGAAATTATAGATTAATGTGATAGAGTTGAATATGAAAAAATATATCTTCTGGGGAGATGCATTAGGTAATCCAACTACATGAGTTGAATTGTGAGTTAGGAGAAATTTTAAAAAGTTTTTTATCTTTTGTTCATAAGATATTATTACTTTCAATATGTAATTTCATTTACCTCATATGATAATTGATACAACATACGTATATTGAGTTATGTTAGTAGAAATATAATTTTGTGTGAAGAAAAAGATGTTTACTTTTTCACTGTATGATTCAGAATCCTATATGTTTTTTTCATGAATGTTATGTTTCCATAATTTATATATTATAAATAACATGGAATCAAACTGGATTATTATTATATAACTATCTTCATTGATAAAACATCATTATTAAATATGTGATCATGATACCATAAAATATATTGATTGAATTAGTTAAGGGTGATGTTTTTATTACTGATATGAGATATACACACCCCCGAATATGATGCCACATCATAGCATGTGACCATAAAAAAATGATAGTTACAAACCACCAAATAAATTTTTATATCATCATTACCTTGTAGACATACATATGTATAAATATGAATCAATCAAAATGAATATAATTCAAAAAATTAAGAAGTCCATGATATTTCATATATGAAAATATATGAACAAGGTGATTATTTTTCAGATCTTATAGGATGTTTTGAATAAAACATTAACATCTTATTTTAGATAATTTAATGAGTCATTCTTTACAATTACTATTCAAGGGTATTTATGTATATAATATTATTTCCATTTTTAGTGAATATAAATAATGAGATATTTAATTAATAGTGTGTTGATAATTATGAGAATGTGAACTAACTCTTAACTATATGAAAGATGATTATTTGATACTAGTTAGCTCATATTTCTTTATAAGGGAGAATAATAAGATATAACTCAGGGGAGTATATTTAATGGGTATATATTAATTATTTTCCACTCATAAATGAGGTGTTATAGATTTTTTTGTGAGATTATAACTAGTTGGTTACAGAAATTACAAAACTTCTTTTTCATACCATATATTCAGTTTCATTTCAGAGTAGTAAGGGGAAATGGGTTCGTTGTAATAACCATGAAATACCTGTAAAATATTCATCTTAAATAAGAAAAAAACCCTTAAAATATATATTGTTTATCTCTTGTCAGCATTAGTATGAATATTTAAAGAGAAAGAGAGAGAGATTGTGTTGTGGATGAAACATGGAAGTTAATATTATTTTGAATATTTATATACACATTTATTCAACCCCCAAACCTTAGTATGTATCATCTTTTGTTTGATCTAATAATTTGTATTATAGAACATATGAACTCATTTTTCTCTTATGTCCACCATATAGATCTATATAATTCTATTAATATAAGAGATATCCCAATGTTTTATGGGAGATGAAATAACCCTTATAAATAGAAAATATTTCATTATATTAGTTCTCTATGGATTAATATTAATCATTAAATTCAATATTAACGCAATTAATAGGTTGGAAACTCAGTTTAGTCTCTAACAAATAGAAAAAACGATGACATTTTTGGGAAGGAAAGGAATACATTATAATTATGTCTTTCAAATATAGATCTAACAATGATCTGGACTATGAAACTACTAATCCATTTATTGAGAAACATTATAGATGTTGTGATGAAAATAAAAAGGTAAAATAATAAATGATGTAGATGATTCAAAAAAAATTGGCGATGTCCAAATGTTGGTGGAAGACCCTTTTAATTAAATTTTTACTAGGGTAAATCTGATAATGATTATTATAAGTGGACTTATAGAAACGGTTGTAATCACTATAGATATATAAATATTGACGATAATCCCACTAGTTATATTTGATACCATGATACAAGAAACTATAAATTGTGATCTTGATGACTCTACTATTGATGAACATCAGAACACCCCTATTAAATATGAATTTCGAAGTTGGCATGATACTATGGGAAAAGGAAAATACGATAAAGAGGTTTTTTTTAAGTTTTCATGGGTGTAAATATATGATGGAATTGGGAATACTCAAATGAGGATGATTACATGAATTATTTTTCATATAACCTTTCACCCATGTCAAGAATCACTAATTGAGGTGGAAGATTTAATTATAGAGGTAAAAAACACATTAAATATTTAAAATGTGGAATGTTTTTCCATTCATCTAATACATTTCCTATCAGATCTAAAAAAATAAAAATGGATAATCTTCCCAAAAAACTGATTATGGAGATCTCATAATTACCCAATGAATATGATAGAGGATTTTTTTCACCTAGAACGTTCAAAAGAAAAATTATTTCAATTAAATAATATGTTTCTAATAGTGAACATTTTTGTAATGGAGATGTTCCTAGATATTTCTCTCAAAGTGTACTAATAGAATTAAAATAATAATTGGAAACACCATATATATATGTATCAGGATATAATGGTGGGAATGAAATGGATAAATGAGACACTTCTAAATAATATAGCATGATAATAGAGAAAATACACATTTAAAAGAAGTTGATGAGTTCAGGGAAGATATTACTTTGCCGAAAAAGATTTATACTAAGAGAAAAAAATATCTAGATGAATGGATAAATCATATAAAATAAATAATTATGTGGAATATAGATAGTGAAAATATGTTCCATACTTTTATAATAAAACCTACATAATAATCATAATAGATATGGAAATTTATGAACTCAATAGAAAAAATGATTAAATCAAGAAGCATAATGTGAAAACAAAATTCGAATACACGTGATTATTAAGGAAATCAAAGAATTCTCATAGTTGGATTTAGGAAATATATTATCTATTAAGGAATGATGATATGAAAAAATAATGTCAACAAATGTTCTATACAAACACTACTAAATGAATTCATTAAATATTGAAATATTAATTTTATGAATATCCCTATGAAATATCAACATCTTCTCAAATATTTATGAAATTAATTCATCAAAATGTTCACATTAGTTATAAATATTAGGGGAAGAAATCTATATAAGGATATTTAGAGATACAATAATTTTAGGTAAGACAAAAAGAATAATTAAAGTAACTAAATTAGTAGAATAATATATCACAATGTCGAATACTTCAAGGATTCATCCAATGTTGTTTAGTGTTTATATATAAGAATATAAATTCTAGTCCAATGTGTATCTCACTTGACTAATAAAATAAATGGAATCCTTGGAGATAAAAAAATCTCAACTCATAAATAAAATAACACATCATCAATTTGAATGGAATATTGAAGATAGGGACAATTATGAATACGTGTAAGAGTTGTGTTGAAGATGAAATAAGGGATGGCATACTTCATATGTGTGCACAACATTCATCCCATACCATCTGAGTATCTTTTTATAATGTCTTAAAATAGCCATAATCGAAGAAAAATAATGAAATAGGAAAATGTTATTGATGTTTAGGTTTAAAGTTTCGATTCAGAAATGCCTTGGATTGTGTATAGTGGGTGTTTATCTCACATGATATGTGATCTAATAAAATTTAAAAATATTGAGAAATATGAACTAAGAGATATAAATTTGGTAATTACAGTTCTTAAGTTCAATTTTATTGAGGCAATAATCATTGGTAAATATGTAGTCAATCTGAATAGTATGTCCTCTTTTGAATTGGGTAAAATAAAACACGTGAAGTTTATTAAAATTTAGTGATAATTCAATTTGTGTTTTCTTATGTAATGATGTATGTATAGTAAAAACTAATAAAAGATGGGGATATAGTTAAAATGTGTTTTCGAACCATAGTAAAGTTGTTTCAAATATGATAATTTAAAGATGTTTTTTACACGGGAAGATTTGTAGATATGAGTAATTACACCAAAGGGTGGTTATCATTTTCCAAAATAATATGAAGATACTTATCTAAAAAATAAGTGATAAATATAGCCCTCCTAAAATAATACACTTCTACTATATCCAAATCATAGAAAAAGTGAATATATTTTACAACACTAATGTGTTAAAATTCAATCCTCAGTGTTCCTTTAATTAATTCATTTTGGTGTTTGTGTATGAATTGATACTATTAATAAATGTAGAGGAAGGTATATTATCACATACCTTGATGATTTTACAATAATTGCATTCATTATATACATTTCTCATAAATCACAGGTCTAGGATTGATTTCATGATTTAAGTTTTTTTATAAAAATAAAAAAGATTGTATATAAATGATTCAGACCTGATAATGGGTATGAATATCCAAACAAATAGATCACTAAATATAATAACATGTATGTCATTTTACATGAATTATAATTCTAATTTACTCCTTAAAAAAATTCAATGGTTGAAAGGAAAAAAAATCCAAATTGAAATCAAATTTACTATATTAAGAGTGTATTATAACATAAGGTAAAATTAGATTTAGGCCAGCACAACTGTGGGATGAATTCAGAATAGGGGTCTTATAGTGTCTTGTTTTGACATTTTATCTTATGTTATGTGGTTTAGGAAGAAGAAAAATGTTAATAATTTATTGGTTTTTAGATGTCTGTATTTGTTCAATATAGATTAAAAGATCATATGTATTCAAGATGATAATGTAAATAATGAAATAATTCTTTATTACAAATCAAATTTAAAATCATTCATTCATTAAAAATAGAAATATAAAATATTAAATGATAGTGTTGTCATCACCATATATAAATATGAGGAAGGGAGAAGACATTTTATCATTATAGATAATAAGTGTTGTGCTATCATTTTATGACCTACAGAAGAAAATATAGAAAAATCATAGAATCTAATTGAAGATAAATATTATTCTTTTTTCAATGATAATTATGGAATGGGAAACTCTAAAGAGAAAAATGTAAGAATTATAAAAATTGCTGATGTTGAGAAAAATAATGGTGATCAGAATCATGGTGTGGTGGAAACAATGAATATAATTTTAAATGGACTTACTATTATTATATCAAATGGTTATCCTTATATGGTTGATATAGAATTTGAACATGGAGGGTGGGGTTTGTCCATGAATGAACATTAGGAGTACATTGAAAAAGATAAAACATGCGATATTTATTTGAGACCAATAGTAATTATTATGTTTGGAGTCAAATGGGTTTTTATAAATATCAATGATGATACTTTTTAAATTAATAGAAATAAATATAGTATAATATATATAGGATACTCAAAAAATGAATTTTTTGAGTTTTATGAAGCATTTTTTCTAGTGGAAATATGTGAATGAATAAAAATATTTATGCCATAGATTATCGGACATGATTCCTGATATATCATTTGGATGTTAAATAATAAATTCAAAATGGTGAAAATTGTAATGGCTTAGACATCTATGATACATTCCATTACTAAAATCTAGTGTTTGAGGTGTTCTGGGAAGCCAAGATGGCTTATCCCCAATACTTTTTCAAATTTCCAAAACGGTGAGACAGAAACAGTGTAATTTTATTTACCAAATTTCCAACAAAATGAGTCAGAAATGGTGCCATTTCATTTTCCAAATTTTTATAAGGGTGAGTCATAAACGGTTTCATTTCCATTTCCAAATTTCCAAAACGGTGAGTCAGAAATAGTGTCATTTCCTTTTAAAAATTTCATAAATGGTGATTCATAAATGGTTTCATTTCATTTTACAAATTTCCAAAATGGTGAGTCATAAACATCACCTTTTTCTTTTCTAAATTTTCAAAACTCTGAGTCAAAAATAGTTTCATTTCCTTTTACAAATTACGAAAATTGTGATTCATAAATAGTATCTTTTCCTTTTCCATATTTCCCAAACAATGAGTTAGAAAAAATGTCATTTCTTTTTCCAAATTTGCAAAATGGTGAGTTAGAAATGGTGTCATTTCTATTTCCAAATTTCAATGATGGTGAGTAAAAAAAGGTGTCAATTCCTTTTCCAAATTTCCAAAACAGTGAGTCAGAAATGGTGTTATTTCGTTTTCCTAATTTCTAAAATAGTGTCGTGAACAGTGTTTCTAGAATGTTTTCATTTCCTTGGTCAAATTTCAAATTTTTCTAGATTTCCCAAATTTTTTCTTTTTTGAATACATTATTTGATGTAAAACACATTAATGACTTTGTTTTAATGGATTTAAGGATAATTCAAATCCCATAACTCCAATAATAATATAACTACAATCTCAGGTGCCATTACATGGTCAAAAGCATGATCTTTGATATATCTGATCAAAATAGAAAATCTAGTTTATCTTAAACCATTGTTCCATTAAATCTCTTAATGGGTCGAGATATAATCGTAACGTCCTAGTTCTAGAAGCCGCCCAGAGGTTCCCTGTACTCGGTTAGTCACATGGCCTCAAGCGTATTTCCTCGAACGCCAAAGGCTACCGATTAGCAACGAGGGCCTTTGGTGTGATGGCTGGAAAACTATGCCCTCATTGGCAGAGTAACACAGTTGAAGAAAAGAAAAAGGAAAATTATAAGCATTAATAATTCATGAAAAATTAAAAAGTGTAAGACTAGAAGAAATAAACAACTAGATTGTATATATATTAAAATTATGCATGGAACATATTTCTTGGAAAACAGCCAAATGCATCACAATGTTGGAATACAGAACAATACTAAGCCAATGTACAATAGAAATTAGATATATAGATCCTCAGCATCGCAAGACTCAGCGTGGTCCCATGCTCTCTAGCTCCACAACATATCATGTTCTTGAAGTAGAAGGGCGCTTTCCCTTATCTATACCTGCAACAATTTAATATTTTTGGACCCAAATTCATATCCCAAACATTGTGTGAGACTAAATCCCACCAGGCAGTCACCACCAGATATGTGCCTAACAGTCAGTGAATATATGGTAGGTAATAAACATTAGAAAATAGTAACCAAGGAAGTACTCAGCAGTAACCAGTCCTATAGTTTCAATGCAATTAGTTCGATACATCAACAACAGCAAAAGCATGGAACCCTATGGGTAGTACACGCGGCCTATCCCCTCTAGTTCAGTCATAAGAATATATAAAGACTCTCTATGGTAGAAAAGGACTCTCTAAGGAAGCTCACATAGTCAATGCCTCTTTTATCCCCAAGTGGTCATAGAATCTCTGGGGAATATCACACAGTCAATTCCCCTTATAGCCCAATAAGTGATTCAATGGACTCTTTGTGGAAGCTCACACGGTCAATCCCCTTTATTTCCCAAAAGTGATTCAAATGACTATCTGAAGAAGATCACATGGTCAATCCCCCTTATAGCCCAAAAGTGATTCAAAGGACTCTCTTAAGAAGCCCACATGGTCAATTACCCTTATAGACTTCTACATCAGGTTCTCACAGCCCTGTATAAGTTAAACGAGCATAGAAATGCAATATGGCCAAAGTAAACCGATTGAATTATTTTGCTAACAATCTATAGCATAAAAATAATGTCAGATATCAATCACACTATCCTACAACTAGGCATGGGAAAACATGGCAGCCTAACAGGCTAAGCATTGTACAAGGGTCATGTTGAAAATGAAATGGAAACACCTCCAAAACATAGAAATAAACCCTATTCATATCCACATAACCTCTACTCAAGCACACAAGCATGACAGACAATTAACAGGGGAAAATAGTAAACCCACAATATCTCGATTAAGGGTATTGGCCAAATTTCACATATAACTGAAATACATTCAATGGAAAGGCACAAACCACCTACCTCAAAGGTTTTGACAAAACCCCCAAAAAACGAAGAACACACAAGAATTTTAGGTTGATTCTCTAAGAACCCACCTTAGATCTATTCTCCTAACAAGAAAAAGATCAAAACTCATCAAACTTGTCATACTCACACTTAGATATACCCATAATGGGCATAGATCTAAGAAACTGAGGGAAGAAGAGAAGTATAGCTATGTATATCTAAGAAACCGAACAAGAACGAAGAAGAATATCTACATAACTCAAGAATTCATCTTCGATTCACCTAGAGAAACCATCGGATCGCCTCAGGAATGATGGGAGAGCCTTATTTGACCTTAGGAGAAGAAAAATCCCGAGTTATGGCCTCTTAGGAGGAAAAAAGAGCCACTTAGATGCAAAAACAAGTGAGATCCACTTTTTTTAGGATCTCACATATGTGCATGCATGGTTAGTTCGCATGGTTTGACAAACATTGTGCTAACCGTGTGTTAGCTACTGCCTCGGAAGACCCTCACACGGCCTCCTCCCACAGTCTCTCCTAACCATCCACCAACCATGTGGGAGCTACTGCCTCAATATGTCAACTACACACCGTTTGGCCGCACAGTTTAGACAAATCGTGTGCTTCCCGTGCGAATTCCTCTTTGCCTCAAAACATCATTCAATGTTCTCCCAACTCTCCCATTCATCACCCTCACCTTTATAAAAAATAAAATCATCCAACGATGGTCACACACCTGAAAAAAAAGGTTCATGTTCTTACAAACTTTCCCCCTTAAAGAAATGTGTCCCTGAATTTCCCTAGCAAGGTGACGAAGAAGAAGAAACCTCGAATAGCTTTGGCCACTACAAATGTACATCGGCCTCCCACTCCCAAGTCTCGTCCTATACTTTCTCTTGGTTCTATATAACTCGTACTGGAGGAATAGACCGGTAACAGAGAACCTTTGTACTGTGATCGACAATTTGGATAGGATGCTCCTTGAAAGATGCGTCCAATTCCAACTCAACCTCCTCAGGTAGGAAAACGTGAGACTGGACTGAAAAGTAACATTGAAGCTGTGAAATGTGGAAGACGTCATGCAAATACCAATACCTATGAGGTAACTGAAACCGATTTTCAACCGGCCCAACTCTCTCCAACATGTCAAATGTCCTAACGAACCTCAACAAAAGCTTACCCTGTCTCCCGATCCTTCTCTTCCCCAACCTATGTGTGACAATTAGAAAAACTTGATCCCCATCCTCGAACACCAGAGGTCATCTCCATTGATCAACATAAGACTTCTATCGAGACTATGTAGTATCCATCCTCTTCCAAATCAACTCTATCTACTCTGTGGTCTCATGTACAAGATGAGGTCCCAGTAGAGAAGCATCTCCTGCCTCCAGCCAACACAATGGTGATCGGAATGGCCTATCATACAAATCCTCAAAATGTTCTATCTGGATAGTTTCTTGAAAACTATTGTTGTAGTAAAATTCCACAAGATGTATATGATTCTCCCAAGAACCTCCAAAATCCAGAAATCTTGCTTGGATCATGTCCTCAAGCACCTGAATCGTACACTCGGGCTGGCCATAGGTCTTGGAATGGTATGCAGTACTCAAAAGTACATGTGTACCCAAAGCCTTCTAAATACCCTACCATACCCAAGAATTAAAATAGGAATCCCTGTCTAAAACAATGGGGTGTGGAAATCCATGCAGACTTACAGTCTCATGGATGCACAACCATCCCAGCTCATCAACACTGAAGGTCTCTTTGATTGGAAAGAAGTGAGAGACCTTCGTAAGTCTGTCAATGACGACCCTTACTACATCATTCCCTCGAGGCGGCCTCGGAAAACCGTTCACGAAGTCCATCACGACATAATTGCATTTCCACTCAGGAATGGGTATGCCCTGCAGGTCGCTGATTCTACCTTCTCCTACTAACAGGTGGAACACCTCATGATGAAACCAATAACGTCTCTCTTAATACCTGGCCACCAGTACTGATGGTGTAGATCACGATGCATCATGGTGACGCCATGACGAACTGCCCAAACAATGTAATGAAAGTCCATCATCAGCTCCTCGCGTGTGTCTAATGAAACCCATACACGCCCCTGGAAATGAAAAATATCATCCTCGCCTATGGTCCAATCAAGAATAGGGTCCTCTCTTGACACGTTTTCCCATAGGACTACGCCTTCTGAATCTGATAACTACCTCATTCACACTTGATCAAGAAGAGTAGAGGCAACAGCTAAAAAAGATAGAAATGTCCGCCCATATCTGTCATACACCTCTAAATAAATCTTAGAGAATAGAGCCATAAGCTGACACTCATTTCTGGCTTCTCGAAAAAAATTTATCTGATTCCTCCGTCTCAACACATCTGCCACTGCATTGCCTTTCCCGGGAGTATAGGAAAGCTCAAAGTCAAAGGACTGAAGATACTCAAACCACCTTCACTGTCTCAAATTCAGATCACATTGAGGGAATATGTACTTGAGACTTTTTTGGTTGGTGAAAACCACAAAATTATCTCCAAGAAGGTAATGTATCCAATAGTGTAAGGAATGAACAACTGCTACCAACTCGACATCATGTGTCGGGTAATTTCGCTCATGTGGCCTCAACTGGCGAGACCTGTACGCAATGACTCGTCCCTATATAAGCACAGATCCTTTCCCAATACCTAAAGCATCATATTAAACATTATATCTCTTTTCTGACACTGAAAAAACTAGTAACGGTGCTGATGTCAACCTCCCCTTCATCTCCTGAAAGGCTGACTCACAAGAATCTGACCCCAAGACCTTCACACCCTTCTTTGTCAGGCCCATCAGAGGTGCTGCTAAGCATGGAAAGACCTATATGAAACATTTTTAGTATCCATACAACCCTATAAAACTCCGTACCTCAAAGAAGTTCTTTGGATGCTCCCAGGAAACTAATGCTCTCACTTTCTATGGGTCTACTGAAACTCCTGTCTTTGAGATAACATGACCCAAGAAGTGAATCTGATCCATCCGACAGTTTCATTTTGAGAGTGTAGCATATAACTAATTCTCTCTCATTGTACACAGAACAATTTCAAGATTGGTGGCATGGTCATGTCGAGTGTGAGTGTACACCAAAATATCATCCACGAAGACAACCACAAAAGAATCCAAGTATGGATGGAACACTCGGTTCATCAGTGCCATGAAAATAGTATGTGCATTCGTGAGACCGAATGGCATAACCACTTACTCGTATAGACCATACCTGCTCTGGAAGGTCGTAAGAGGTATATAAGATGTTCTAATGCGCAATTGATGGTAACAGGACCTCATGTAAATCTTTGAGAACACTCAAGCTCCTCGAATCTGATCAAAGAGATCATCAATCCTTGGTATGGGGTATCGGTTCTGGACCATCAACTGGTTCAACATCCGATAATCCACACAAATTCTGAGAGTACTGTCTGCCTTCTTCACAAACAGAATAGGTGAACCCCAAGGAGAAGTACTAGGTCAGATGAAACCCTTTTCCTGCAACTCCTCCAACTACTTCTTGAGCTCCTGCAACTATGGTGTATCCATCCTATATGGAGGGATGGACATAGGTGCCACACCGGGAACAAGATCAATTGAAATGTCTACCTCACACTCTGGAGGAAAACCTATAAATTCCTCAGGAAAGACATCCCTGAAACGATCCACAATTGGAGAAAATTCCATATGCGAAGTCCCCTGATCAACCAGATACAGACTAGAAATCTGAGCTGTAAATCCTCCTAAACCATGATGCTCTGGTCCAGCTCTGCTCGCCTGGACATCCCATTAGCCCTTATGAAGAAACGATATTCCCTCTGGTGATATGAAACTCACCCTATGGCGATAGAAATCAACAACTTCCTAGAAAGTAACTAACCAGTCCGTTATGATAATTACTTCATATCCTGCCATCTATATGACATATAGGTCCCATAAAAAGTCACACCCACAATCCTCAAGAGGGAACTCCCTGCACTAACGTACACTGACCATTCTTATCCCCAACGGAGTGTCTAGAGTCAAGATATCATCAGAAAAAATATACAGATCCCAATGCCCTCCACAACAGCAACAGAGATAAAGCTATGGGAAGCCCCTATGTCAAAAAGAGAAAAATATAAAACTGAGGCAACTAGGATCATACATCGAACTGCAGAGGGTCTGGAATCCTACTCCTGCTTGGTCTACTCCACCACAAAAGTCTAGCCTGCTCCATAGCCCTATGACCCTTTCTAAACACTATGAGCTCATCCACCCTCCCATCGCTAATATCCTGGCGAATGACCCCCATGTCCATGACCTCCACCTTATCGAGAACAGCTAGAAGAACTCTAGTTCCCATACTGATGAGAAATTGGTTGTGCTGCTCTTGAACACAGGGTCATAGAAGATCCCCTGTCACCAGCTGCTGCTGAGAAGATCTAACAGAAACTTTGTAGATGACCCATCCTCTTGTAAGATTGGCACTCCATCTGGTCTCCCGGGAAATGTGGCCTCGTATTCCCACCTTTCCCAAACTATTAGCATACCACCCTGATACGAGAAGATTCATCTTGTCTACTCTAATCTCCTTATGTAGTCTCCCTACAGCGCTTCCTGCTATCGGCTAGAGGATCACTAACCCTAGATGTTAAACCGCCCTGGCCCATTGCTCTAGAATACCTTATATTATTCCCCATGATCAGCACATGGTTGACTATAGAGGATATTGAAGTCAACCTGAAGATGTTCTCCTTCGATCGGATGTCGTGCCTCAGACCATCCTCAAACTTCTGTGCAAGGAAAACTCATCACCTCCTAGAATAGGCATGAAACATTGTAGCTTTGTGAAGCGAGAGAAATACTGTATCACAGAAAGAGTACCCTATCTCAAACTCATAAACACCCATGCTTGATCGACCCTCAAGGTATCTGGATAGAATTAATCATAGAAGATGCGCTGAAACTCATCCTAGGACATATTCTGATGACGCCCCGCCTATGAGATCACATCCCACCACCTCTTGGAAGAGTCTCGAAAAATGTAGGTGGTGGGCTTGACCCTCCTCTCTGGAGGTGTCTCCAGATGCTCGAAGATCGTTAGTGTGTCTTTTATCCATGACTATGCAGCCTGTGGTCCCCATTGCCCTGAGAATGCGGGAGGACGGTGCTACTAGAAAACCCACGTCAATTATTCCATCGAGGGGGCAGGAGGCGGCACTCCCTAGAAGTTCTGCATGATCCTCATAAAGTCCTCCCTAAACTATGCATTGGCACCTATAACTGGTATAACTACTGGTACCAGGGCTGGAACAACAAGAGGATCTACATGAAGTCCCTGATCGGCCATATCCAACATCTGATCACTACCCTGTAACTGGAGGACAATTGGAGGAGGTCTCAAGGGCATGACTCTGCAAGGTCAAATGCACACCTAATATTCAAGATTATCAAGGATTGAAAACTATAATTGCATTAAGGGGAACCAGAGAAATAAAGCATTAAAGTTTTACAAAACAAGACTACACGGTGTGTATAAACCCTACATGTCATGTTCCCTAAAGTCTTTCACATGGGAATGTACTTTTGCCAACCTAGGTCATGTAACACCCCAAACACACGGCGTGTTTTCCTAACACATGGTCTGTACTTTATTCCTCTTCCCCTACCCGAGTCCTTCTACAAGGTTAATCCACATGTCTCTCCTAATACAATACTATAGGGCTTGTTCAAGAGAACCATGGTGTGTACTATACAAGCTTCACTGACCTGTGTTGTAAGGGACACGACCGGATACACGGTTCACACTACACGGCGTGTATTCTGGGTTTTTCAAGATAGTAAGCCTCAGAAACAACTCCGGAATACAGATAAACACAAAAACAAACATTGAAAGTTACAAATTCTGATCTGTTAGGGCCCATACTCCCCGCGAATCAAAGCTTGGAATCTTATAAATTTTATAACAAGGAAAAGAGAATGTAATGATCCACCAAATTCCAGTCCATGAGGGCCCATAACACCTCTAGAACCAAAGTTTGGCATTCATTTAAAACAAAACCGTACAAGAAAAACACCCAATCAAGCATTAGTTATTTCATTAAGGCATCTATCACAACAGCATGAATATTCTACATGACATCTATTATAACAACATGAAATCACTAATGCATCCTAGATAGTATGGAAAGAATGAATGAAATGTGATTTCTAGCAAGTTCCTATATGATGCATGAGATGGTATACCCTCATCTCATTGGGTTGTGACAGAAATAGAACCTCAATAGCATCAAAATTAATAGCACAAAGCATGTGAGTCACCCAGTTGTGAAAATAAAATTAACTGTAATATTGAAAAATCAAAAAAAATTGAATTAATGGGGTAAATTGGTTTTTCCCTGTACACGGGTTAGCTAATCCCGGGAAAAGATTATTACCAAGTACATATTCCATCTTATCCCTGACTATAGGCTCCAAATAGTAATTCAAGTGAAAAGAATTCCTCTGATACCACTTTTTAAAGTCCCGGTTCTGGAAGCCACCCAGAGGTACCCCGTACCCGATTGATCACATGGCCTCAAGCGCATTTCCCAGAATGCCAGAGTATATCAACTAGTAGTGAGGTCCTTGGGTGTGATAGTGGGGAAACTATACCCTCATTGGTAGAGTAACACAGCGGAAGAAAAGAAAAAGCAATTGCAGAACCAGTAATAATCCATACAAAATTGAACAGTGGAAGACTAGAAGAAATGAACAGCTGGAGTGTATATATATAAAAATGATTCATGGTACATATGTCTTGGAAAACATCCAAATTAATCACAATGATAGAATATAGAATAGTACTAATCCAAAGTGCAACGGAAAAAAGATACACAGTTCTTCAGCATCACAAGCCTCAGCTTGGTCCCATGCTCTCCATCTCCACAGCATATCACATACCTGAAGTAGAAGGGTGCTTACCCTTATCTATACCTGCAGCAATATAATCTGTTTGGGCCCAAATACATAGCCCAAACTAGGTGTGAGACTAAATCCCAGTAGGAAATCACCATATGATCTGTGCCTAACAGTCAGTGAAAATATGGAAGGTAATAAACAAGAGAAAATAGTAAACAAGGAAGTACTCAGCAGAAACCAGTCCTACAGTTTCAATGCAATTAGTTCGGTACATTAACAACAGCAAAAGTAGCGAACCCTAAGGGTTGTACATGCATCTTATCCCCTCTGGTTTAGTCATAGAAATATATAAAAAATCTCTAACGTAGAAAAGGAATCTCTGAGGAATATCACAAAGTCAATTCCTCTGATATCCCAAATTTGTCATAGAATTTTTTGGGAATGTCACACAATCAATTCCCCTTATATCCCAAAAGTGATTCAAAGGAATCTCTGAAGAATATCAAACGGTCAATCCTCTTTATATCCCAAAAGTGATTCAATGGACTTTCTGAGGAAGCTCACATGGTCAATCCCCCTTATAACCCAAAAGTGATTCAATGGACTCTCTGAGGAAGCTCACATGGTCAATTCCCCTTATAGTCTACTACACGAGGTTCTCACGACCCTGTGTAAGACAAACGAGCATAGCAATGCAATATGGACAAAGTAAACCTACGGAATTACTTGGCTAACAACCTACAACATAAAAAGCATGTTTGATATCAATCACACTATTATAAAAATAGGAATGGGAAAACATGGCATCCTAACAGAGTAAGCAGTGCACAAGGGTCATGGAGAAAACATGTATGGTTAACACCTCCAAAATATAGAAAACAACCCAATTCATATCCATATAACCTCTACTCAAGCACACAAGCATGGAAGGAAATTAACATGGGTACAATGGTAATCGCAAAATACCTCGATTAAGGTTATTGGAAAAATTGCACATATAACTGAAAAACTTTCAACGGAATAGCACAAACCACCTACCTCAAATGTTTGGATGAAAACCCCAACAAATGAAAAACGCACAAGAATTCTGGGTTGATTCCCCAAGTATCTGCCTCAGATCTCTTCTCCTAACAAGACCAAGACCAAAACTCATCAAACTTGTCATCCACATACTTATATCTACCCATAACGGGCATAGATCTAAGAAACTGAGAGAAGAAGAGAAGTGTATCTTAGAAGATCTATGAAATAGAATAATAAAGAAGAAGAACATCTACATACCTCAAGAATCCGGCTTCGATTTTCCCAGAGAAACCTTCGGATCACCTCCAGAACAATGGGAGAACCTTCTTTGACCATTGGAGAAGCAAAATCCCATGTTATGGCCACTTAAAAGGAAAAAACGCACCACCTAGAGGAAAAAACGTGTGAGATCCACTTTTTTAGGATATCACTTAAGTGCCCGCACGGTTAGTTTACACGGTTTGACAAACCGTACGCTAACCGTGTATTAGATACTACCTCAGCAAACCCTATCACGACCTCCTTCCATGGTCTCTCCTAACTGTGCGCCAACTGTGCGGGAGCTACTACCTTAAAATTTTAACTACAACCTGTTTGGCTGCATGGTTTAGACAAATCGTGCGCCGCCCGTGCGAATTCCTCTTTGCCTCAAAACTTCATTCAAAGTTCTCCTGACTCTCTCATTCATCACCCTTATCTTTATAACTAAGAAAAGAATCAAACAAGGGTTGCACACCTGAAAATAAGTTCTGGGTTCTAACAATAATATGCCCCTATTATTCCATCCTGTTGTTCCTGGGTATGAGATGCCCATATTTCATTCTCCTATAGGTGTGGTGTGATTGAACTATGATTCTTGGATCATTTCCCTTGGAGTTTTTTCTACTGCGTGTACACCCCCTATTTTGGTGCAATTAGAAATTGCCAATCTATATTTAATATAAGGTATGTTATACCATTTTTATTCTCCATTCCTAGATAGGTTCCTTCTCGTTTATCCTTTTCATTATTATGGAATGTTTTCTCTATGTTCCTAATGGTGATTACTGGGTTTGTTGTTCTTGTGGTGGTGTCTCTTCATCCTCAGGTGGATGCGGTATTCTTGGAGAGGTAAATGTGATCCTCTATGTTGGCATGTTCTCATGAAAAGAACATTGTAAACCTTTTGTGGTTGGGGATTCATTGATTATCTATTCTATTTATGTGCATTATTAGAGATAGAATGTTTTAGACCACATGATTATAATGAAATTGACATTATAAATATATGAAGTAGATTAAATAATTGATATCGATCATATGTTATTGCCTCTTGTTTTTCAGATAGTGTGTTATCTATGCCTTCCAGTTTAGCATGTCATTATTAATGGAAATTATTAAAGAATTTAAATTGGGATTAATTTTAAATTAGTTGGACAAAGATAAAGAGGCATGTAAATGAATATATTTGTTGTTATAAATTTTATGTTAATCAAATTTATGCATATTTTTATGTTCAACTGAATTTTATAGTAAACATGAATCATGTTGATTCTTGATGATTAATGGAATGTCGAATTAATTGATTAATTAAATTTTAATATCTTTCTATTTAGGTTTCCCATAGTTGGAACCTAAAAATAATGAATTAGTTAATTCATTATTGATTAATGAACTAGTTGTGTGATAAAATATAATGCATGGTAGGGTTCAAAGATACCCTTATACTTTTAATGGCCAAGTTCCTTATTCTTTGGAGTAGTGAGTGCATGTTGTGTGTGAAGCCTGAATTTCATGATTAGGGACAAGAGACCAGATGTTGTTGTTTTTCCTTCTTCTTGTGTTGTGGTGTTATTCAGGGATGGATGAACCTTGAAGGATTTTTTGGTATGCTGGGGCACGGAGGCCCAATGGTTTTGGTGGTAGCAATTGATGTCTAGAGTAGCAAGATACATCAATTTATACATGTGGGTGTCAGTGAGGACATGAGGGATGATGAAACAGGTTGGATCTGAATCTTGGATGCTTATTGAATATTGTAGTATGTTTATCTTCTTTACCTTCCCCACTACATGAGATATATGGTCTTTCTTACCCTCCTTCCAAAAGAGATGAAGAAACATAGGTTATGCCATGTGATTTCTGTGTTTAGCTTCTTGAGGATAGAGGGTTCTAGGCTCCTTCTATAGGTGGTGAAGTCTCGACGGGTAGTTCATCTACTGGCCATCTTGAGCCCCTCATGTTTGTTAGCAGGGAATGTTTTCTTAGAATACCCAGAATTATAGAAAATTGATAATGAATTTAAATAAATTATTGAATAAATTATGATAAACCATGGGGTTAGAGCATGGTGGAATGCAATGACGAGGTTAAAATTTAAAGAACTTTTGATATTGGTTGGAATGGTAATGAAATGTAATGTGGAAAGATAATTGCAAATAAATATTAAAATAACTCATTAATGTAAATTGAAACTAATAAAAAGGGAAAATGTAATATAATGTAGTTCTTTAAATGGTTGTGTGCTTATACGATACCTAGTCTTAGCAGTGACGGTCGTGATTCTGAGAGATGTTAGCTACAGATGTGTATAATACTAGGTTATGACCATAGTTTGGTTGTGATATATAGTATATTTTATAATTTTTGTGTTTCTATATGCTACACCACCCTTTCGGTTAGGGAAACATACACCCCATAGACTCACAATCCTAGGGGTGTTTTCCCCAACATTCCAGTGGGAGGAAGGATAGCTGAATACCCCCTTTGGCCCTTCTCTCTTCTATTAGTAGTTATTTTTCTATATGGAATGTAGGTTATTTTTCATCATATATGTGTGTAGAGGGCTGTAATGGCATGTGTTTATTCAAAAAATATATTCGGGATATATTTTCCAAAGGACTAATATAGGTGTAATGTGTATATGTTGTGTTGTCTTGAGGATCCTTAATCGGTGTATGGGTTCTAAAAGCTTAAGGTATAATACCTGAAGTATGATACATGTTATGCGAGTTGTGGTGGATCCAGAATACTACCTAGTTAAATTTTTTATGTGGGTGTAGTGGTTGTGTTGCATGAGGTTTATGTTGTGGTTCTACACCCATGTTTCATCGGGAAAGTCTTTTTAGAGAGAGATTCTTAGAATGTACAAGGTTAGGGAAAAGAATCAAACCAGTGGGGATGTGGTAGCAGGGTACCTTTGATATTCATATTATATTATATATTCTAGTATGAAGTAATTGGTGAGAGTATCCATGGTGAGGCTAGGAAGATAATATACATGTTTAGGTGATGAGTTAGTTTCACTTATTGTATACCATGATTAAGTATGGTTTCATTACATTTTTATAGGAGACTCTAAGGAACATCTTACTGAGTATACTATTATACTCACCCTATGTATATATATAAACTATTTTTCACATCACATAAAGAAGGCTAGATACCTGGATGGTTACTACTATCTTGGAGTTGGAGGAGCTATTCGGGATTCATGGTCACCGTCGTTTTACTTTCTTTTGGTACTTACAGTTTTCCCTTATAGTTGTAGTATTTCATACATGACATCACATATGTGTACTTGAGATTTGTATTATATTGTAGTCTGGGTTGGAGTTGGATGGTGTCTATATTATCTCTATCTTTTTCATGTGTTCTCTTGGAGGGTATTTCCCCCCATCTGTGTGTTTATTATTCCCTCAGTGCTAGTCGCCAACCTGAGGAATACTGAAGGTGAGACTCGGGGATCATTACATCTCTTCTCACATTGCCATCCTAGAATGGTACCCTTTTTGGTGAGAGGATAATGATAAAAATGGTGAGTAGTTGTACATTGAATATCCAAAAGTATATATTATATACTCATACGGTAGAAAGGTATGCATGATTAAGAAACCTATTGGTGGTTTAATGAAGTTTCCAAGAGTTTGTTATTTTAAGCATAATTCTCATCTAAAAGTAATAAAATTTAACACCCAAGACTCAATTGTAGTAACTGAAAATTTTAATTTCATGAAAATTTAGTGAAATTCATATTCTAATATTTCAAATGAATAAAATATAATTTTATATAAAGAATTTTAATTATAAAAATATTATGTCAAAATATACAGAGATTAAATTTTTGGAAATTATCCCATAGAAATATGCTTTTATGAATAATATTAAATTTATTATCTAGTTATTATTAATTTTATTTATTTCTCTTTTATAATAGGTATAATTTACCATCTATTAATATTTAATTTTATATACATAAATACGATATCATTTGGAGTTATGGAGAGAAATTGTTTAGAAAATTATTTTTAACTTCATAGTAGTTTCTCCATTTTAGTTAATTAAATATACAATAATAATGAATTATGTAATATAAATGTACTTATTATCTATTTAATTATATTAATTTAATTTTATCTAATTGTTATTAATAGTCCTAGCATTAATTTATGGTCTATATATCTTAAAGAAATCATTTTTATGAATAATTATTATCATCACATTTAGTGGTTTTATTAATAATTAAATTTCATTCAATTGTAGAAATGGGACATTATAAAATGGTTCATTTATTATGAATCATCATTTTATAAAACTTAATGTGGTCATATTCAATATTATTCATTATGAATAGTAAAAATGTTAAAAATTTGTTAACATTGTTAAGGTTAAAATAGGATAACCAGGGGTTAATATATTAATATAAGAGAAAATGACCAAATAACATGTAATAATACTATTGGAAAAATTTATTTTGATCCAATATTATATAAATTTTTAAATAAACTATATTTGGTTCCACATTTCTATGAATGAGACTTAATAATATTTTAAAGAATTTAATATTTACATGTTTTCTACCTCCATCAATTTTAAAAGTGCACGTCGTCCCATCACCTCTTCAGAAATCTTAAGCAATTTATACAGAAAATAACCATACTGAATTCTCTCTAAAACATCTTTAAAAAATTTCAGGATTTATTTTCATCCCAAAAGACCAAATCCTATAGTCATTAATAAGTGATCTAAAGTAACTATTTTAAAGAAGAGTTAATCATCTTAACTGGACACTTTTATTTTTATTCGACTTTTACCACACTAAATTACTTACAAATAATTAAAATATAATAGAAAAATAATCTCTGATATATTGATAAGTTATTATATTGATGGATTAAAATTTATCCATCTCCTTCTATATACAATGATAAACAAAATCATCAATCATGATTATGGAAGACTACCACCTTGAAAATAAATGTAATTTTCTTCTAGCACCACCTCACATGGTTGGCCATAATGATAGAACTAATGAATATTTACTATATATATGTTATAATTATGAATCATGAAATTTAATATATCTTATACTTATATACCCTTCCACCAGTTAAATAATGTACACATCTCTCATGCGTACATGTAGACTTCATCCTCTACGAAGCAATATGATTCATTTTGTAAGAAAAAAAATCATGGATGATTATAAACATGTATATTATTATTATTTATTTTTTATATCACTAATAAAATTTCATAGTTCAAATAATCATGATTAATACACAACGAATATACCTACCAAATAAAATCATACATTAAAAATGTAGTAGTTAGCACATAGAATAGTGATAATAATTAATTATTATTTACATTATGGTTAAAAAAACTTATACATGGATTCACTATGATATTATATATTTATTTATATGGTATCATTATGTAATTATATGAAATCATAATTTACTATATAGGATGTTAATGAACTTTCAACTATGTAGAAGGGTGTGGTAAGGGATTTCATCTCAATTTTCACTCTGTTGAAAAATATTTGGTATTATGGGCCTACATTAATCTATGTGTTTTATATACAACCAAATTGATGTAAATAACACGAATCTATATTTATTCATTTTTATTAATCTTTCAATTTCATTTTACTCTTTTATGGAGTTATAATTTTTTGAAACTAAAGAGGTAAGAATATATTTTATAATTTCATTATTTTGGGGTTGTTTATATTTTCGTTGAATGTATATTACAACATATCCTTCATAAAATCAAAATATATTTGTATAGTAAATATATTTAATGAGATACCATGTTTTTTATCTTTTCCCCTCTCTTTCCATCTAATCAAGAAAATAATTTGTTAAAATAAAATTCTATCTTATTATTATTTTTAATCGGTTATGTTTCTATTCCATGTCCATATTTTTCAAAACATTCTTAAAAACAATTAGTAAATAAAATGATTTATAATGGAAATTTTATTTCATCCCTCAATTGTTAAATTTCATTAAATTAATATTTATAAAAAAATTAAAAATTGTAATTTTTGTATTACTTTATAAAAAATAAAAATGAATTTTTACATTTAATTTTTACAGTTTTCTTATATTTTCAACCTCTATAACTATTTTATGTCATTTAAATTTTTATACATGTTTTAATTTGTTTTAATAGTGAAATGTGATTTTAGATTTCTTAATTAAATGTTCTTAAATATAGAAAACGTTATTCTTAAAAAAATTCACATTTTTATGATTTGATCATCTTCTATCATATCTCAATTTTCATTGTGGTCATTCAATATCTCTTTAAAATATTAAATTACTCAGATAATTTTTCATCATATGAAAAACTTCTATCCAATATATGTATTATTTATATCATAGATTTTCTTTTCAAAAAAATATTTACCATTTCTACTTATATTTTATTACTATGATTGTTATTTGATTGTATATAGAAATATTGATCTAGAGTATTTTATACTCAACAAAATGTCTTATTGAAATATCATATTTTAAATAAATTATATATATCATTCAATACATGAGTAATGAATAAGATATGTTGCTATGGAAGAGGCTTGGTTATAGATAGATCCATCATGCATTGACGTATATAATGAGAAATATTAGTTTTCTTTCCATGTTAAATTGGTTTTTTTTGTAACTACACATATTTGAAATTAACAAGACACGAGACCTTGATCAAGAAATTCCTCGTTATGTATTTCATTAAATGATAATTTAATTACTATTATCTATGAGATTGTCACACTATTATTATCCATAGATAAATTTACTCATAATTTATTGATTAAATAACATGTATTTTTAGATCATTATATTTATTCATTTTTATTTATTGTAATTTCCAGGTCAAAGACCAAGACACAATTTATTAAATTCTAAAAGGATATTACATGAGTCTGAAAAATGAAATTTTGTTACAATATTTTCCATAGAGAGGAAGAAGGTCAACTGGAAAATTGTCAAACCACATCATATCTTGGTTGATACCTTTGATAACAAGACCATCTACCACCATATTAGCTTCACGATAGGCACTGGTGGTAATGTATCTGAGCTCCAGGAGCGAGTCAAGGCAGTTCTTCCAACTCGTAGTAAGAGGACAAGAAAGATGGACCACACCATTCCAAATTTCATAGACAATGGTTGTGGAGTCACTTTCAATCCAGATGTTGTTCCAGCCTATTTTTTTGACAAAATTGATGGCATGAATCAATTCCAACGTCTCAGATTCAAGGGAAGAGGTGACACCGCAACTGCTATAGAAACAACCATGGAATCGACCTCTGAAGTCTTTGAAAATGGCTTTGCAACCTGCAGGTCCCAGGTTTTCATTAGAGGCACTATCCACATTGATCTTGATCCATCCAAGAAGATGGGATTTCCGGAACACCTCATATAAACTTTTTGGCTGAGGGAAGATGCCATCAATCATAGTATATCGCAGGATCAAAATTCACCAATCGAGTTGTCCCAGTGAGCTTTCTGGATCTTGGCGGCATCCCGAATGCCAATCAGAATCCTTTTCTGTCCTACAATAAGGTTAGAGGAGTAATTATTATGAATAATGGAATTTCTATCATACCAGATAACTTGTAGGAGCTCTGAAGCAACAGATAGGAAGATGTTCTTGATTTTTCGCGAAGAATCAAGATCGACACACCATTTTAGCTGTGAGATACTAGTGTCAGAAAGTAACCATCTCTAATCAAACATGTTAGTGATAAAATTCCAAATATAAGAGTCCATAGAACATTACATAAATTGGTGATTGATATCTTCTCTAGGTTGATGACATAGGTGACATTGAGAACAGAGTTTTATAGAAAAATATTGGAGACAAGTATTAGAATTAATACGGTTATGCACAACACACCAAATGAGATTAATTCGTGATGGTTTAATCCAAGGTTTTTTGAATAACTTCCGCCAAAAAAATGGACTCGGATTTCGAGAAATAATGATTTAAAAAACATTTTGAATCCAGAATACCCTTGTGAGAAGGTTCCCAAATTAGAAATTCTTCATCATTAGAGAAAAGGTAACCATCAACAATCTGCATGATAGAGTCAGGGAGATCCAAATTACTAGATTGCATAACCTCTTTTATAGAGTAGTAGATGTATTTCGTAGACGTATTGGGAGGTAACATGTAAACAAGAGGAGTTCCAGCCCATTTTTCAAGCCATAAGCGAATGGTGGAGTTGAAGCTAACCATCCATCTAGAGTTATGCATGATGTGGGAAAATGAGTTTCTAATGGAAGGCCAACGAGATGAATTGGTATAGTTCAAGTTCCATTTTTTTAGTTTTTCTAGGAAATTATTTTTAAGGAAGGGAATGGAGTCGATTTATTGTTGATCAGTCTCCAAGTGAGTCTGTCTTGTAGAGCCTCATTGAAAAGTTTCAGATTTCTTATACCTAGGGCACCCTTTTCAAGAGGATTGCAACAGGTCGACCAGGGAATGGTAACCATATTTCGTTCAAGAATACTTTTGGTCCAAAAAATGTTTTAGATATAGGTATTTACTCTCTTGGGAAGACCAAGGGGACATTTATAGATCATTAGGGAGTAAACCATTTTGGATACAATGGCTGATTTTACAAGGCATATCCTACCAGCCAGGGATAGGGATTTATCTTTCCAGGAGGAATGTTGATTAATCAACTGATCAACAACATCATTAAAGTATATGGATTTAGGCCTACCGGAAAATATGGGAACTCCCAAATAGGTTAATGGGAGGTTACCTTCTTTGATGACCAAATTTTCTATGATGTGATGTTTCCTAGAAGTAGGGAAAAGATTCCCAAAGAATATAATGGATTTCTTCCAACTAATGGATTGACCCGAGACCTCTACATAGTGAGATAAGGAATTTTTTAGGTTAAGAATATTTATTTTACCCCCATTGAGGAATAGGATTATGTCATCTGAATAATGAAGGTTGTTCAGAACGTTTAGGTTTCTGGCAGCTTGAATTGGTTGGAGTTTGTCATGATGAACAAGAGAGGTGAGAAGTCTGCTAAGATAGTCTTCTACGATGGAAAATAGGATAACAAGGAGAGGGTCACCTTGGAGAACCCCTTTTGAGCATTTAAAATATTCTTTAGGGGATCCATTGACAAGAATGGAGATCGAGGCTGAATTGAAAATAGAGTGAATTCTACTTATGAAGATAGCATTAAAACCAAAACTCTGGAGGACTTTGAAAATGAAGGACCAATTGATGGTATCAAAAGCATTCCTAAAGTCAATTTTAATAGCAATATTTGCCCCTCTAGAAGCTTTGTTTATAGATTTGGTGCATTCTGATGTAATAGAGATACAATCTTGTATGGACCATCCTTTGATGAACCCGAATTGGTTCCCAGATATGATTTTGTTTCAAATAGAGTAAAGTATGATGGTGAGGAGTTTGATAATGATTTTATAAAGAGATTTTATGAGAGAAATAGGTCGAAATAAATGGATTTTAGAGGCATTTGTCACCTTGGTAACTAAGGTGAGGAGTTGGTCATTGAGGCCATGAGGAAGGGTACCAGAATTAAAGAAATGTTTAACAAGTTAGCAAACATCTTCATGAACAACCTCCCAGTGGTGTTGAAAAAAACCATTATTGAAACCATTGGGACCTGGAGCACTATCAGGGTTAAGAATAAATATGGTGTCTTTGATTTCTTGGTCTAGGGGAGTAATCAAGAGAAAGCGGTTGTCATCCTCATTGACCAAAGTCGGGATGATTCCAAGGAGAAAATTCTTATTAATATTTGGACCATTAAATATATTTTCAAAATAAGTGACCGTGTGATTAGTTATGGCTGCCTTCGAGGTATATATATTGTCATTATCTTTAAAAAAGGAAAGAGGGTAACTGACTTTCCTAATTCTCTGAAGGGCATTATAGAACTTGGTGTTTCTATCACCATCTGTGAGCCATTTTGTTTTGAAAACATGTTTGTGAATGTTGTCTTTTAGCACTAAAATGTTGTTGAGTTTAACATAGATGTTTATTTCATTTTAAGGATCAGAGGAGAAATCAGAGTTAGTAGATTTATTTTGAATCTTATTGAGATCATTTTTAAGGATGGAAATGTCCCAGCCAATTTGTTTATATTTAGTACTACACCAGCACTTGAGGCTTGTTTAAGGTGATTATGTTTAATAATACAAGAAAATACATAGGAGTGATGATTCATAGATTCCCAACAATTTTGGATGAGGTGAGAGTGGTCTAAATCATCAGACTAAGCATTATTAAATTTGAAGGGAATACTAGGTTTAGCTCTTTCAGAGTGAAGGATAACAAGAGTAGGATGGTGATCAGAGTTTAGTTTAGGTAAGGTGATGCTAGAGATGGTGTCCCACGCATCATGATCCGAGAAATTCACAAGATCTCTTTCAAGTTTACTAGAAACAACTTGATTATAGTTCCTACGATACCAGGTGAATTTAGCACTCGTGAGACTGATTTCGAAAATATTGCACTCTTCTATCGAGGCTCTAAATTCTCTAGAATCAATGGGAGACTGAGAAGGGCCAAGTTTCTCGATGGGGGAAACAATGGAATTAAAGTCTCCAATCACCAACCAAGGATCATGGATGGAGTTAGCTAAAGAAAAAATATCATTCCAGAGAGGTCTATGATCTCCGTATCTATTCTTAGCATAAACTAAGGTACAAAATAAACGCATGTTATTATAGTTAAAATCACAAGTGAGAAGTCGATCAGAGAAATTGATAATATTAACATCTTGCAGAGAGGTGTGATAAAAGATCCAAAGAGTTTCTACAATTCTACCATTATTGCAAGCACCAAGAAAATTATAACCAGTAGCAGAGAGATGCAATAATTTCAGAGTAATGTTAATTTTTGGTTCAGCTAGAGCTATGATTTTTTGTTTATGAGCCAAAGTGATTCTTTTTAGAACCAAAAGGGTGACAGAGTTAGCTACACCTTGACAGTTCTAAAAAATTACGTCCATTTAAAACTTGCCTTTAGAGCCAGTGCTCCTCTTTTTCTTCTTAGAACCATTTGAGCCTTTGTTCCTCTGGGATCTTCTAGGCTTTGGGGAGGAGGTCGAAGGTGTCTTCATATCTTGTTTTTTCATAGGATAAGCAGACAAGGTGTTAGTAGAATATGAAATATTAAGATAATTTATACTGGAAGGTGATTTAATAGAAATAGAGACGGTCATACGACCATCCTCTGTTGTTTCCTTAAAAATCATTTTATGAGGAGCAATAGGCAGCACAGGGTTATCTTGTTTTTCTACTGTCTTAGAAGTCACATGAGATGAAATAACATTGTTTTGGTCATCAGAGTTAGCATTCTAAGGAGAAAAATTATCAGTAGTGTATGCAGTGGGTGTACTAACTGTCATGATTTTCAAAACATTGGGAGCAGGGGAAATAGAGGAAATCATACCAGAGCTTCCAAGCTTAGTAGAATTGTCTTGGAAAATATTTTTTTGGACATGATCGTTATCTCCCTCAACCCGAGCTACATCCTATGTTGGACCACCTGCAAGTAAGGGGGCTTCAGTCCGCAAGTGCTCCTGGTCAGAAACAACTATCTTGCAATCAATTTTCTCCATCACTATTAGGAAAAGATCATCAGGAGAGGTAGAGTCCAGCGGCTGCTCAATGTCTTCTCGAATGCTATGGTCAATCTCGATTCCTTCCTCTTCTTCAGCCTAATCTTCCCAGGTGACTCCTGAGCTCTCTCTGGGGAAAAAGTTCTCTTAACCCAGACAACTGAGGTTTTTTTAGGAGGATCAGGTGTGACAGTATCCATAGGTTTTCTTTTTTTTATGCTTGCCATCAGTCCACCCATCTTCGCTCAGATGTTCACCCTGATTCTTCACAACTCTTCATTTCAGGAGGGAGTGTCCCACAATCTTGCAAAACTCACAGTACGAATTCATGCGTTCACATTCCACTATGATTTCCATTTTGAAGTCATTTTCATTGAATTCAATCACCTCCAGAATCTTGGAAGCAATGTCCACTTCAACCATCACCCTCGCGCAAATCCCAATATCTGCATTCAAAGTTTATTGATCGATTTTCAGCGGCATACCTATGCAAGTGGCAATAACATTGATGATTTTTGGGTGCCAAAAATACCATCTAAGGCCGTGGAGTCACACCCAAATCTGTACCATAGTATTCCGTGATGTGTGCAGGTTGAAAGTGTAATCCCAGTCTGAGATTCAAAGAACTCCAGGCTTCAATTGCAGGTTCCCCTACCACCATACTTGATTTTTTAGAACTGGTTTATGGAAAAAAAGAAAGGTATCAATACTCCTAGAAAATATATAGATCTCCCTGTAGATCATGATAATAAAATACTATTGAAGATGAGAAAATCATGGCCATATTAGCAAATTTGACCCATGTTATAACTAATAACCTTGATGATATAGTGTGTCGTGATGTTTGAAAACATGACACCACTATATATGATCATTTTATTTGATATAATACTCTCTATTTTAATATAAATACTAATACAGAGGTAGATGAGTAATGGATGAGGTCACTATAAATATATTAATAGCTTTGGGATGAAATTAAAGGGAAATTTTAGTACTTCCAGTTTAATTTATCAAAGTACATTCCGATCAATTCTGGTTGTTAATAGACAATTTGATGGAGGAAGAATAAATAAAACATGTCGAATGAAGATATTTTATTGTAAATTGTTGTGATAAATATTTCACTTGAGATAAATAAACTAAAATAAAGACAATGTTCTTGAGTGCACTGTAAAAAAATTAGACAGTTTTCAGAGTATGAGACTTCAATTACATGTCAATTTATGCATACATAATATTACATAAATAATCCTAAAAACATGATGGGATATTTCATTTGAGGTATTGTGAAAATCCTATTAGGGGAAATTATTTCACATTAATTTTCAAGATATGATGAAATAGTATTATATATAATCAAAATAGATAAATAATTTCTTAGACACAATATCATCAAGGGAAATAAAGATAACAAGTGGACCACTAGTGACTATGAATATGGGAATAAATAAATGATTAATAAGGGAATGAATTAATTTCCACTATGTGAAAATTATATAATGAAATATTCCAGAAAATGCATGAATTTCATCATAGTTTGTTATATGTACATGTATAAGATTATTCATAATAATGAACTCAAGGGAATGAAACAAACTACAATTATCATGTTCTTAAGATATAGATAGATTTTGAATTTTTATAATCAATTCCTCATTCATCAAGGCATCCTACCACATAATAGGTAAAGGGGATAATGCTATGATTATATGGTAACTACAACTAAGGTTGTTGTTCTTGAAGATGTGGTGGTAGGTACTTTAATACTAGGATAAAATATAGATAATTCTTTATTTTATTCAGGATCATAACACTCATTTATATCAACTATATTTTCCAATAAAATTATTTATTTACCAAAATACATAAAATAGAGTTTTACGTAAATAATTATAGAGGAAGTCTCCTTGAAATAAGGACATGTAATTTAGTTCCCATTATGAATCTTGATAATGATAAATAATTCCTTATCTTTAAAGTGATACTTCATTATATTTCTCAAGTTTAAATTACCCTCATTTAGATTGTCTAAGTGTGATCCAAAGGGAATATGAGAAGACATAATCTACATATGGAAAAGGAAATAATAAAATTGAGTATATAACTATTATATAAGAATACATTGATTTATTTCCTAAGGAATTGCATGTACACCACCATAGTATGAACTTGAGTATTCCTCTAATTTATGACATGATATTATTCATATATCAAAAACACCTTACAAAATGGAAATTTTTCAATTTTTAATGAAATTACGAAATTTCATGTGTGATAATGTATTTAGATGCTATAACGTTTCATATTAGGGAACACCTACTCTTTTTATTATATAGAATGTTTAATTTATGATGTTGTGCATTGATTATAGGGAGATCAATGTTATTCTTATAAAAACTTGTATCCAATACCTCAAATTGGTGAATTGATTGACCATCTTTGAAGAGATCAATATTTTTCAAATATTGACCTTTATTCTGGGAATCATTAATTGTGAATAAGAGGGGGAGATGTTCAAAAGACAACATTTATAATAGGTATGTGAATTATGATATTTAAAAAAATTCTTTTTGATTTACTAATGAACCATATATTTTTTGAATGAGATGGTTAATGTATTGATGGAATATTTTTACAATTAATTTTTGGAATTGATTGATGATATCATTGTGAAAACTAATCAAAATGTGGAAAGCAAAATCAATTTCATATAATTATTGGGACTTTTATAGGAAATGAGCTATATAATAAATAAATAAAATGTTAATTATAGCATTAGAATGGTTCTTTTCATTGCTATATTATCTCCATGGCTGGAATCTCATTTGATAATTTAATGAAAGAGCAAGATAAAGAATGATCTATAATGAGAAACATAAATGAGGTATGTGGTTTCCTTATAATAGCGGGTTACTATCAGTTATTATCTCAAATTTTTACCCAATTGATAACTTTTTAACCAAGGTCATCCTAAAAGTGGTTAATTTTATATGGAAAAAGAAATGTGAAGAATTCATTGAATAAATGAAAAAGAATTTGGTTAATTATCTAACATTTAGTATACCAACAAGAAAGGATGGATTTTGGACATATAGTGATGTATTAATAAAGGGGGTCGGTTCTATCCTTATGTATAATGATAATGTTCTTGCTTATGCATCAATGTAGTTAAATACTGGTTAACATTATTATCTTTCCCATGATCATGAATTTTTATTCATGATATTTTATTTAATGGTGTATATATTATCTCTATACAGAATGTTGTAATATATACCCAGATCATATGTTTTCAAAATATATAATTTTATATGGAGATCTCAATTTTATGAAGAGCTTATGGCTCTAACTACTCATAGATTATGAATTCTAATTACACAAAATCCAAGTAAATCATATTAATGTAGTAGATTCATAGTGAAATAAATTTTATAGAGTCCAAACAAAAATGGGAATTGAAATGGATCCTATGTTTATATATTTTAGAAGGATATATTTGAGAATTATTATTGACGGAGAAACATCACTCCTTTTTTAAATTATTGTCAATATATGTTTATTAGAATAAATAAATTATTTTAATCCGGATGAAGAAAATTTACAAAAGAAATATATATTCTTGAATAATGGGAAACATGAAACATTATTTTGAAGATGGTGATCTCAAATTTGGAAGGTGGAAATGCATTCGATCTATAACTAGGATGATAACATAATTATTGTGTGATTCTCATAACACAAATATCCCTATACACCCTAGTTTCATCAAGATGTATATAGATTTGAATGAATAGTTTTTTAGGATAATAATGTGTGGGTAATTTGTGATTTTTTATCAAGATACTTGGTTTTTCAACTATTTATGGTTTGGAGAAAATATATAAGAGGAGTCATGAATCCCTTAACTATTAATATGTTGAAATAGTATGACATTACTATGTTATGCTTCACTGTATTACAATATAGCATGAGAAAAAGGATACCATATGGGTTATTATATATATCATTACCATATACACCCATTTACTTGATATAATAGAATATTAACCTATGGATCACCTCACACATCTATATATTAAGGAAATCATATGATTTAATGGATTGCATTTTAAATTATGACTTATCATGATCTACAATTTATAGAAAAATTAATGAATATTTATTCATATAGAAATTTATACCAATCTATATTAGAGAATAAAATATATTACTAAAATTTATGGGTAGTTTTAACATAACTATTTAAATAACAGAATAAATAATAAGGACATTCTCACTTTACATTATTGTTATTGTTTTAATTATTTACATTTTCTAGAGTCTTTATATAAAAATAACTTACAATCATGTATTCAAATTGAAGTATATGAAACATTATATGGAAAAGATATGTTTCAAACCAATATGATGGGATGAAGTTAGTGAAACGAAGCTTATAGGCCCATAATCTCTTGAGGAGACAACGAATAGGTAAAACCCTATCAGAACCACATTAATGATTCTCAATGTAGTAAAATAATATCATTTGATAACCAGATTATTTATTTTGATTTTCATGTTTGATATAACATTTTATTGAATGTATAACTATGGACGGGTGTTATCAGGTTCAGAAAAAAAAATAAAAACAGAGTCCTAGATATGTTATAGCTTTTGAGATTTTGGGAAGAATTGTACCTAGGAAATTGAGTTTGAAAATTCCATTTATGTTATGAAGGAGAATAGATATCATTTGTTTAGAAATAAACATGCTTTAACAATTTAAGAGTCAAAATTTTAAAGGGAAGAATGTAACTCTAGAGATTCAATTATTGTTAGAAAAAATATTATTTAAATGAAACTATAATACAATATATATATAAGTATTTATAACAAAATTATGATGGATATTGATTTAAAGTATATAGTTTCAAAATAAAACTAGAATGATTTTTTAAAATTTTCACATAAAAATAAGCTTGTATGAAAAATTTACATTGTATTACTAAAATAATCCAATTTTTATTTATAATAAAATGTTATAATATTAAAATTTAAACAGTTTTTGAATATATATCATATTTAAAAAATACTAAGAACAAGTGGATGAAAATTTGGATTTTTTTCAAAAAAAATAGCATTTAAATGAATAATTATTTCAATATTAATGAATTACTCTAATCATTAATAATAAATTATTTAAATGACATATATATTTATTATATTGCTAAGTGTCTTAATTTAAACTCATATAATGATAATTATAGATGTTATGTTAATGTATGACCATCTTATGATTAAAAATTTTATTTTAATGGACAATTATTTTTCGTCCATTTTTCATGGTTTATTATTAGTTTAATTTTGTCCATATATATGAATGTAATTTGATAAAATTATTTTGAAATTTGGAATCAAATTTTAAAAATTATTTAATCAAGTCACTTTCATATTTAGATATTATAAATAGTTAAAATGATTAAAATTTCTTACCATTGTTTTGGTAAAAATAATTCAAACCTCTTGATCAATTTAACTGACTAATGTAACACATCCAATTTTAATAATTAAATACATTTCATATTTCTTTATGTAGCTAAGAATTACTTTTCATAGTTGACA
This sequence comes from Viscum album, assembly GCA_963277665.1. Classification (NCBI taxonomy): domain Eukaryota; kingdom Viridiplantae; phylum Streptophyta; class Magnoliopsida; order Santalales; family Viscaceae; genus Viscum; species Viscum album. The sequence continues at coordinate 458,903,041 of OY728167.1, read as the reverse complement.
CTCTATTTTGGATGTCACGGGACACCAAAATTTATATGTTTAGAATATTAAAAATATTAAGAATGTGTGTGTATCTTTTCAAAGTAAGTGGGTTTTAGATTGATTATAAACTCATTTGGAATATATAATACTATATTTATTTCCAAGACATGTGTTATACACAAGTAATTAATTAAGGTTGGTCATAATGAGACATTTTTTGGAATTTAGTCATTAGTGGGGTGTGTTAAATAAATTAAATGGTTAATTTTATTTAATTTATCAAATTCCCAAAACATAAACCTCTCTTTAAAATTATATAATTAAGGAAAATCACAATGGATATCCATGTAACCCACATATACTAGATATGATGAGGATTATCCACCTTTGGTGATAGAATTCTTGGGACTGTTGATCAGTAATGAATGAAATAAGCCTATTCAAATAATGAATGATCAAAATATGAGGATCTTCATTGAAATCACTTGTGGGAAATATACTCACCACCAATTGATATATTCAATATGTAAGGCTTTTAACATTGTATATTTTAACCCTTTTGATTTATTTTTTTATAATAGATCATATATCTACAAAATTCTATGTTTCAATTCATCACATGATTCAGAAGCTTAATAAGCATTGTTGACACTAAATATCTGTTTTTTTACCATGATTCATCCTTTTTAGTGTCAATTTTTATTTATTTATACAATTTCATCAACAAATGATAATTCTAATTTCATTTGTTTCCCCTCACATCTATATTCATCGCATTCTTCATCATTGTCCCTCAGGGTTTGTGATTCTACAATTTCTAACCGATTTAAGCATGATCAAACCCATAGTTACTCGATGAACCTTTTAATGAAAATTGAATTTGTGATTCCTTGATGGATTATGGTGAATAAATTTATTAAGGGTGATTTTTCTAGACATCAAAAAACCATTTCAGTGATGAGAGGCCTGAAAAATCATACATGGGCGACCATAATCTTAGTTTCCAACCATCGGAGGCTTGTAATCAATTTCTGAATTCTTCATAATTTTATTCCCATTGTTTCAATGAGTTTTTATAGAATAATTTATATTTTTAGTCTTATTGGGACATGTTTATAGTGAATAGTGGCATGATAAATCTCATATGGGATGTTGGATATTCGGTTTTCCAATTATTTTATTTTTAAAAGAAATAGATATTAATGTATCCATTATAGATCAATCATTTTGAAATGAGTCAATAGAAGGTCAAAAAAATATCATAGAATATGATATTAAAGTATAAACCAATAATGTTGTAGAAAACATGATTAAAACTCATGTAGGATAGAGTAAAAAACAATTTTTTCCTCAGAATATCTTAGTAGAAAGAATTCCAGGATGATTTTAACAATACAGACCATGTGGAAGACACACACACACCATGTGTCCATATCTGAGTAGCCCAACCCTATACTTATTGTAAACATTCATGAAATCTATATGTGTTGTATGTGGTGTATCTTAGAGTAAACCATATATACCTCTACTATGCCAGAGGAACTTTGTTTAATGATGAATTCAACATATCCCTTTGGTTGTCCCAGATACCATTTCACTAGGATATAATTCCATGAACAATATATTTTACATCCCAAGTGATGTAGTTGTACATTCCTTGGATTTAGGATCAGATTACACCCCAGGTAATTAAAAATAACATTCTATACACGTTTCATAGTTTCTTATCCCTTGTGTATATCCTTCTCCATGACTTAGATTGAGCCCCATGCATAGACCACCCTGAGTTATTTTACATATAATAAATGGAATACTTTTTTCTCGAATATGATATATTTTGTGAGGCTAAATGTGTGTTAAAAATATCCAGCAGTTCTCATAAGGTATAAGTTAAAATTTTTGTCATCATAGATGTGTCAAAGTTAGCACCCCCTTAGGAACTACAATATAGGTCCTCTATAATCAATATATTGGTAGATTCCATAATCCACGACATTATAGTGGGTGTGCCCCTCAATATAAGTAATGTTACTCCCCCATCATCGATCTCCAGTTGGGATTAAGTCATCTACTAGAGCATTGATCCCTCAATTATAGAGTATATTTGGAGCTATAATATTTCTCATCATTGTTTTATGGTTTTCTGTTATATTGTTTTCTATTTTATGACTTGGTTATCTCTATGATCATATCTGATATTGGGCTTCCATAACTTCTTTCATTATTGGTTGAGAAGACTATGTTTATTATATTTCTTCCCTCATTGTATTCAAGGAATCCTAACGGTTATGCATATAATCACTCTTAAATGGTATTTCGTTGCACATTTCTTGTATTACTAAGACTTTAGACAAATTAGTGGTGACTTGGTTAGACCTTGTATCGGTGGAGCTTAGCATTATGTAGTGTCACTCACAATGTTCAGTGGCTGCTCTCTATGATTTTGAGTAGATATATATTTTCAATTTCCCTTTTTTATTTATTGTTATATTTGTTTTTACACTATATTTATTTATGGGTGTTTATTTTTCACTTATACATTTTTAATACCATTATGTACTTTGATTTTTATCATAGAGTTTGTGGAATGTATTGTTAACTCTTTAGAGGTTATTGATTTGGATATCTCAACACTGTTTCATGGATTTGGGTGTTTAGGTGCATATAGGTATATTAAGATATGGCCTTCTATTTAAATATTATACCTACTTGATAATCATCTCCAACAACTGGATTATTAAATTAAAAAATGTGGTGTAACTACCATCTTACTGCTGACCTAGGTGAGGCCGGTGGGTGGGGTTATAAACGAGTGGTATCAATGGTGGTTTTTCGTAGGAGATGTTAAGAGTTTGAAATGCTATGAGGATTTTTTGGGATCATATTGAAACTGTTTTTGATTGTCCCAAGTGTGGATTATAGGCCCGGGAACCCAGTGATGGTGAAAAGGCTGATGTATTCATACACCATGAATATTACTACCTAGTTGATGAAATAGCTAACTAAATCATTATAGCAACCCTTATTTCTCTTACAAAACTTATTACATCATTTTATAGATAAATAACATAAAAACCTTACACAACCAGGGTATAAAGTTTTATTATCTTGGGTAAATTATTACAATATATAAATTGTAAAAAATAATAGATAAACATTTATTTACTCCTTCCTAACTAGATTATTATTTTCCCTAGTGTTCTCTGTAGTAAATGTAAATCACCCAAAGATATACCTCAAAGAAAGGGGTGATCCAAAAGCACTATAACAGTATATATAGAAACATGAATAAATATATCATTAGTGAGTATAATAATTGTCATCACAACACAATAATAGGATCATAACCATGACAAGAAGCTCTACGAAAAGTCTTGGAATGTGGTAATGTATAAAAATGAAACATCATGTTTTAGTTTTCAACCATAAAAATATTTGTCAAAAAATATTTAATAATATTCATGATTATTTCAATTTTTCTCTAGAGATACATCACATAACCTAATTAATTATAGCTCTATACAATATTTGGTGCAACTGTCAAATCATACAATTTAAATTTCATACATACCACATACAATGAATATAAATAATGGAAATAAAACAACTCATGGAATGAAATGGTTTTACTTTAATAAATATTCAATGATGGATAAACATTGGTGTTCCAAAAAAAATATTTAACAATATACTTTTTATAATAATCATCAATATTGAGTGATAAGGAAACAATCTCATTCAAGGTAAAAGTTGTAATTTGTGGAAGGAAGAGTTCTTTTGGAAGAATCCTTGATTTTTTCCTAAAACCAGATTGGAAACATGTATATCCCAAAAAGGAAAGAGAAGAAAAAAATAAATAATATTTGAGGAACATTAATGGAACACTCATACTAAAAATGGAGTGAATGTGGGAAAACCCAAAGAAAGAGAGGTGGGTTTGAGAATTTACCTTACCGTATGTCAGAATGATTTCTTCGCATTAATATTCAGTATAATCACATTAAGTTCATTAATTAACAAATAAATAACATTTTATAAATAAATTTGATTTATTATTGTTTTATTGAGTTCATTTATGGGATTTTATATGAGTTATAGAGTTTAATTTCATCATTCAAGAGTGTTCATTTTCTTAGATGTCAGGATTAGTTCACTTGTATACGTGAATTGAAGTTCATGTAAAAAAGTTAACAAATATCAATATATTTTACTATATGATATTAAAGATATTCCATAATATTAAATAATCTTTAAAAAATCGATTCTATATTATGAGGTTTAATAATTAGATAAATGACAATAATGACTGTTTTAGGGTAATTTTGGTGCTTTTAGGATCACAACGAACTCCTTTTTTAACACTTAGTATAATTTATATTTGTTATTTCCAAAAAAATAAAGATTTCTTTGATCAAAATTTAACAATATTGTTCAACCATTATATTTTTTTTATTAACATCCTTGAATGTTTTAATGTAATATGAAAGTGCATCACTCATTATGTTGAAAAAGTGACCCATCATGGGCAACAATTTCATTTTTAGAATAAAAGAGGGTTAGAGAGAGACATGGAGAATTTTAATGTTGGATCCACTATTAACATTATATAATTATGTTATATGTAAGTTAATAGAGTTATTGTGATATTTTTATGAGGGGTTGAGGAGAGAATAAAAAATAGAAAAGAACTTGAAAATAAATTGAGAGAAAAGAGAGAGGAATTTACCTCTTGAAATCCTCCTCCTTGAGAACATCCATAGGGGAATGGTTTTAGTATTTTAATGAGAACAAGATCTTCTATAAATGGGGTAGGGGATACAGATATGTATTTTTCATAATTTTTACAAGTCTCAAATCTTGTGAGTAGTTAGGATAATAGGTGGTAGGGGTGATATTTATAGTGGAGAAGAGGGGTGTTTTCTAATTATTATATTCATTTGTTTATTATTTTGTCTAAAGATTATGAATAGTTTTAGAATTATCAATAAATATATTAAAATACTGATTGAGAGTTAGTTATTATTTATTTGATAATCCAAACATCATCTATGTCTCTATAATTCTTGTATTTAGCTTTTGTTTAAAATTATAATATTTTACTATTCATAAAAAATTCCAGTTTTTTAGAAATTTCCCAAAAATTCACCCGAACCATTTCTCAATGTGTAAAATACAAAAATAAACTCAATTTTAGGAAAATACTCTTCTAAATATTAGTAATTTAATTTTTAATTAAAATCATCACTTACATGTAAAATACATATTTCAAAATTATTACTCATTTTATAACACTCTGAAAAATTACATAATGTCTCATTGAATTATCTCAAACCCACAGTATATAAAAATATTTATGTATGAATATGGTTTATAAAGATAAATTTTATTTAAAATAATTAGATTAATAATTAAATTTTAAATAAATATTTATGACTTACAAAAATGACCACACTTAATTAACAATTTTTAAAACATGTAATCACTTAGACTATAATATAATTAAACCATAATTTTACTTTTAAGATACATAAATTTTTTTATACTTTCATGGGTGACATTCTTATTCATTTGGCTAGTTTACTATTCATACTGTTCATATTAATATTCATAAGGTCAAGTTACTATTTAATCTTTATTGGTTCTTTAACTTCTATAAATACTTTTATTTCATTAATTATTTATTTATAAATTATTATTATGGTCAATAAGTGATTTTATGTGATTTAAAATATATGATATTGCTATAATAATGGATAAATTCCATTAATAAATGGTTTGGTAATGAAATTATACCCCCTTTTAATATTTCTCCCTTGAAATTTAGTTTTACATAAACATGTGAGGGAACTTCTCCTTCATCACCTCCTCAATTTCTGAAGTTTTGTATTCATACTTACTGTTCATCCATAACACTTTTAAAAAGTGGGTTGTCTTATTGCGTAGAACTATATCACTCTGGTCGATTTTCTTTATTGGATTCTCATAATAAGAGATATCATATTCCAACTATACCACCACTGAGTTTAGTACATGTGAGGGATGTGTTATGTACACCCTCAAGAGTGATATGTGGTACACATCATGACCATGATCCATATTCAATGGAAGTAAAATCTGATAAGACACAAATATTATAAGGTCAATGATCACAAAGGGTCCAATGAACATTTCCATTATTATCCCTTGATTTCCAAACTTCATTAATCTCTTCTATAGTGATATTCGAAGGAAGTATTTATCTACATTGTAGAACTCCAAGTCCCTTCGACAGTTTTCAGCATAGCTCTTTTTCTGACTCTGAGCAGCTTTGAAAATTTGCAGGATGGATTTAATCTTCTCTATCATCTCTTCCAAAAGATCAGGTACGAGTTTATTTCCTTCACTAACATCATCCCAACAAGTTTGGGTTACATAACACATTCCATACAAAGATTCATCTGGAGACATTTAAATAATTGAGTGGAATCAATTGTTGTATGAGAACTCAATAATGGGACATGTTGATCCCATCCACCTTTAAATTATAATGAGAAGGCTATTATAATATCCTCAAGAATCTAAATAGACCTTTTATATTGTATCTCGATTTGGGGGTGATAGGCCATGATGATATTTAATTTAGTACTCAAATATTATTGAAAATCCTCCAAATTTAGATCTAAACCTTGGTTCATGGTCATATATGATCGAAAGTGGTACCTCATCTAGCCTCACCACTTCCTTCACATATATCCTAGAATTTTTTGCGAGTGATAAATCATCTCGTATAGATATAATGTTGGAATTCATGTGAGTCGGTCCACTACAACCCATATTTCATAATTTCTTTTGGATGTATTTAGGATACCAGTAATGAAGTCCATGGTGACATTCTCCCATTTCCACAAGGGTATAGGCAATGGTTGTATCATCCCTTTGGGATACTATCGCTCTACTTTAATAGGCTAACACATCAAGAACCTTGAAATATACTCCTCAACATCCTTCTTCATTTTGTCCCATTGGATGTGTTCTATAAGATCATGGTACATATTGGTACTCAACAGATGGATATAGAATGTTGATCTATGCTCATTATCTAATATCTCTCTCTTTATCCCAAGTGATATAGGCACACAAAGCCTCATTCCAAACTAATCACACCATCATAATCGATATCTAACTCTTGAAGCTTCCCTTCCATTAGAGAATTCACCTTATTTTGTAACTCTGGATCATCCATTTGTTACTCCTTAATCTTCTCTTGGATAGACGGTTGGGAAATAATTTGTGAATGGTAGGATGTATTCCTTATCATTATGATTTACAAATATATTCTTTTCATTTTGAAGAAGATATTGTCTTTCTCAATCTGTATCATGGATAGGGTAATAGTTTTTTTTCACTAAGAGCATCACCTACCTTTTTTACCTTTCCCGGATGACAGTGAATAGAGAAATCATATTCCTTGATTAGATATAACCATCACATTTTCCACATTTAGAGCTCAATTTGTGTGAAAATATACTTAAGGCTCTTATTGTTAGTATATATGTCACAATTCTCACTATAGAGGTATTGCTGCCATATTTTCATGGAAAATAATAGCTACTAGATCTAGATCATTCGTTGGGTAGTTATTCTCATAGATCTTCTACTATCGATAGGTGTAGTCTATCACATTATCATTTTTTTAGGAGTACACAATCCAATCTTTTATTTCAAGAATCATTATATACCACAAAACTTTATCCACTTTTTTTTAATGTGAGTACTGATGCATTTATCAACATCTTCATTAGCTCCTCGATGCTTTCCTCACATTATTACATCCAAACACACATTACCCAATTACATGTTAACATAGTTAGCAGGCTTGAAAATATTGATAAATTTCAGACATAACATCTATAGTACTATGATAATCCATGAAAAATTTATATTTCATTGAAACTGGAGGGTCTATACCATTCCTCAATTGCCTTTGTTTTTTAATGGTCCACTAAAATTCTATCATTTGTGATCACATGTCCCAACAATGCTACTTGCTTCATACAAAAGTCACACATTATGAACTTGGTGTAAAACCTCTCCTTCCTTAATGTCACTAACACAAGCCTTAGATGTGACGCCCCAACCCCAATAACCCAAAGTCTGTACATTATTATATATCATTGGCATGATCACAAGAGATCAAGTCCGGAACGGACAATCAGTTTAGTACCCTTGGATGCACTAGATACATACATAAGATTTACATTGCATTCTGAAATGGAAAACAACAAAATTGTGTCCACTTTGAACACACTCATATCCCTTATCCTATTCTGTCAAGTTAGTCATAATATACTTCCTCACATCTAGAGGAAAAAACATAAGAAAAGGGTGAGCTCAGATGCTCATTAAGGATAACAATATAGCATAAAAATCATAAATAAGCATAAACATTTAAGGAAATTTATAATAATAAAACAGGATCCTTTTAAACATAAACATAATAATAATATATAAAACATAAATCAAATAAATCGATTTACTTATTCACATGGATATTCTACTAGTCGAATAATCACATGTAATAACAATAGCTAATTTCATAACGATGGAATGCATAATGCTACACATCATAACCACATATTGAAGGCCTCATGCCAAGACTACAAATAAAAATTATGTCAATTCCCTGTTCCAAGACACTAATTTGTCTCATTAGACCTACCGATGCATTCAGGGGCTATAATGGGCCACGCTCGTCACTTACTAAGTCTAATGCATTCCGCATATGAAAAAGTTGAAATATAACATAAACATTCATATTAAAACTAGCATAAGAAATGCCAATACTTTAACCATAAATCATGAATGGAATAATAATAGCACATCCACAATCTAACATATCATTAAACATTCAATACAATATGGAATATTGTATCTTAATAAATCAATTTCATACAAGCGTAAAATCCAATGAAGGATGTTGATTTAGATGAAATCAATCCAAAAACTATTTGAGTTAAATATCACCTTCTACATTGAAATCATTTAAAATTAAAGAAAAAAAATTATTTTGAAAATAATATTGTTAGATTTTAAGGAAATATTTGACGGTAATGGTGGAATATAGTCTCTCCCTCCATATAAATTAAAAAACATTCTTTACATAATTTGTCGAAAAGGTCATAATGTGCCTTTATTGGAAAATGATGGAAAGATTTCGTTCAAAACATTTTATAAAAAGTCAAACATGGGTATAAATTACATTACCCATAGTCTAGGAAATTGTAAAAATGTTTTGAAAAACATTTTTATGAAACATTGATGTGGATGAAAATTGGTCTCAGTAGATACTTAAGTATAAACAACCTCAGATAATGAAGAGATTGTAAAATGAACCCTTACCTTGTAATTTTCTTTAGTTGAGGGTACATGAAACTCCTATATAATGGTGAAATCGTTGATATTAAATTATAAAAGAACCATATACATAAATATTATATCATATATGATCTTCTAGTATTGCTTTACTAATAATATTTCAGTAGTACCATTATTTCAGGCGTTAACGGATTCTTCTTCCTTTATATGTTTTTTTATTTAAGTCATCTCTGTCATGGATAGGATATATTTGATTAATATCCGGAATGATATTAATTACTTTAAAAATTATTTTTACTCATCAAATTAAAATAATTCTTGAATGGTTATAATGGGAAATGAAATTTCATCGTATTGTGGTAGCGGTAAGCCGTACATATACACGAGCGACAATATCATTCTTTTGATGCTGAAATATTATGTAATTGGATGCTATATTATATATACAGAATCATTAACATGTTATATTTATTATTTACATCAATTAAACTCAATATTATACCCATCAAAATAATGAAGTGTTGAATAACAAACTACACCACGACATGGAGACGGTAATCCGTACGTACGCACGTATAGTGACTTTTTCGTTAATATGATGAATATAATAATCAATATGGTTGTAACATATTTATAATAACATCACTTTATGTATAAGGTAATATATTTATTTTTTGGTATGGAAATAACAAATAAAGAGGAAGTGTAAGAAGAAAAGAACTTTGGATGAGGTGATGAAATAATTGCCTCTTCTTCGGGTTCTTCCTTTTGGTTTGAACAAAAGGGCTACATAGGTTGGATTTATGATCAAAGTATGGTCTATATGTTAAATTGAGGGTGTTGGGAGGAGATTTGAGTAAGGTTTTTCTCAGAAAAATGTCTTTGAAAGTGTGAATTTAAGATAAGGGGAAGTACCATTTTATAAGTGAGGTGACAGACACTTTAGGAAAAGCTTAAAATATTAATTTATTCTAAAATCATTTTCGGTTTGTTATAGCTAAAAAAGGATTTATTTCTAGGATAAGATTGGTATTGGTCCAAATATTCTCAACAAATAGGTTTTAGAAATTTTTTGTCACCATATTAACCTTATCCTTCATATTTAACTCTTAGTTAAATAGTTTAAAATTTACAATTTCCTATTGTATTTTTGTATTATATGGTTAATTAACATACTATAAAAATCCATGAAAACCCCAAGGGGTTCATTATTGACACATATAACCTTATCTAAGTCCTTTTGTCGAATATTAGATTTTTTAGGAATATTATATCATATCATGAAATAGTATTTGTTTAAAAACACATTTATGCCAATTTTGAAACTATTTATTAATTGATTTTTTTAAGTCATAAAAACATGACGACTTCACTAAAAAATACATTAGATATTCCCTAACATTTCATATTCACCCAGAAAGTTCGTGTATGTCATCAAAATTTTCAATTTATATTTTTTTTAAAATTTATAATATCAATTATTTTAATATTTCATTAAGAATGTAATTACTGCCTCATTATTGTGCAAAAATAAATTTAATTATTTTATGTCTAAAAATTATAAATAAAATTCCATCTTATAAGAAATATTTTTATATTTCTAATGAATATTTATAGTCAAAGAGATCAATTTTTTAACCCCATATAAAATCTTTTTTACTAAAAGATACATGATTGGGTTATTTATTCTATACTTTACATTAATTATTATAAAATGTCATTAATACTCTCAAGGGGCTCTATGGGGTCCCAAAATCGACCAATAGATTCTAATGGTCATAAATATTTCATCCAATAAGGTTATGACATCTTTTATGGTAATTTAATATTATTATTTTATTATTTTTTATGCTTCTTTACCGGATTTACCCTTTAACCACTACGGGAAAAATGGGTATTTGCGACGGGATTTATTCCCGTCGCAAATAGCCCTGTTAAAAACTTATTTTCGACGGGGGTATTTGCCCATCGCAAATAAGTACCCTTTTGCGACGGGATAGCTTGCCCCGTCACAAAAGGACAGGCGCCCTTTGCGAGCCAAATCACGGGAAACATATTTGCGACGGGGGAATATTCCTGTCGCAAATAACCGGCGGCAGTAAAAGGTATTTGCGACGGGAATATTCCCCCGTCGCAAATAGTATGTCGGCAGGTGGTTATTTGCGACGGGACGCGTCGCAAATAACTATTTAACCGTTGACCGTAATAAATGATGGCTAAGGTATTTGCGACGGGCCCCGTCGCAAATAATCTAATCTATAAATACCCCCATCCGTTTTTTTCAAATCATTCTCAAACTCCATCTTCTTCTTCTCTCAAAATTTTATTTCTAAAGTTCAGTTTTTCTCAAGTTTAATTTTTTTCTCTGGAGTTGATATTGAAGTTTTGAAGAAGGATCAGAGATCAACCTCAGATCAATTTTCAAGGTATTTATATTCATTTTAATTTAATATTTATTTTTAATGTTTTATTAGTTTCAATTATTCTTAATTAGTTGTAATTTAATTATGTTTACATTGTTCTTTTACTTAATAATTAGTAATAAATACCAATAATTAAGAATAATAACATTATTACATTATTAGTATATTTTATTATTAATATTAAAATAATATAATTTTTTATATATATACAATTCTCTTTTCATCTGTGTGTTTGCTGTCTCCACATCTATTATTTGTATATGGAGATAGAAAACACACAGATGAAAGGAGAATTGTATATAAATTAGAAAATTCTATTATTTTAATATTAATAATAAAATATACTAATAATTTTTTATTCCTAATTATTGGTAATTATTCCTAATTATTTGTAATTATTCATTTAATTACTCATAATTAGGAACAATTACCAATAATTATCAATTATTAGGAATAATTATTAATAATTAGTAATAATTACCAATAATTAGTAATAATTACCAATAATTAGTAATAATTACCAATAATTAGGAATAATTACCAATAATTACCAATAATTATCAATAATTAGGAATAATTATTAATAATTAGTAATAATTACCAATAATTAGTAATAATTATTAATAATTATCAATAATTAGTAATAATTAGTAATAATTAGTAATAATTACTAATAATTACCACTAATTAGTAATAATTACCAATAATTACCAATAATTACCAATAATTAGGAATAATTAGTAATAACTAGTAATAATTAGTAATAATTGTTAATAATTAGTAATAATTAGTAATAATTAGTAATAATTAGTAATAATTAGTAATAATTAGTAATAATTAGTAATAATTACCAATAATTAGTAATAATTACCAATAATTAGTAATAATTACCAATAATTAGTAATAATTACCGGTAATTACCAATAATTACCGGTAGTTACCAATAATTAGAAATAATTACCAATAACTAGTAAAAATTACCAAAAATTACCAATAATTACCAATAATTAGTATTAATTACCTATAATTAGTAATAATTACCAATAATTACCAATAATTAGTAATAATTAGTAATAATTACCAATAATTACCAATAATTACCAATAATTAGTAATAATTAGTAATAATTAGTAATAATTACCAATAATTAGTAATAATTACCAATAATTAGTAATAATTACCAATAATTAGTAATAATTACCAATAATTAGTAATAATTAACAATAATTAGTAATAATTACCAATAATTCGTAATAATTACCAATAATTACCAATAATTACCAATAATTACCAATAATTACCAATAATTACCAATAATTACCAATAATTACCAATAATTACCAATAATTACCAATAATTACCAATAATTACCAATAATTACCAATAATTACCAATAATTACCAATAATTAGTAATACTTAACAATAATTAGTAATAATTACCAATAATTACCAATAATTAGTAATAATTACCAATAATTACCAATAATTAGTAATAATTAGTAATAATTCGTAATAATTACCAATAATTAGTAATAATTAGTAATAATTACCAATAATTAGTAATAATTAGTAATAATTACTAATAATTCGTAATAATTACCAATAATTAGTAATAATTACCAATAATTAGTAATAATTACCAATAATTAGTAATAATTACCAATAATTAGTAATAATTACCAATAATTACCAATAATTAGTAATAATTAACAATAATTACCAATATTTACCAATAATTAGTAATAATTAGTAATAATTAGTAATAATTAGTAATAATTAGTAATAATTACCAATAATTAGTAATAATTAGTAATAATTACCAATAATTACCAATAATTACCAATAATTAGTAATAATTACCAATAATTACCAATAATTAATAATAATTACCAATAATTAAGAATAATTAGTAATAATTAGTAATAATTAGTAATAATTAGTAATAATTAGTAATAATTAGTAATAATTACCAATTATTAGTAATAATTAGTAATAATTAGTAATAATTAGTAATAATTACCAATAATTAGTAATAATTACCAATAATTAGTAATAATTACCAATAATTAGTAATAATTACCAATAATTAGTAATAATTACCAATAATTAGTAATAATTACCAATAATTACCAATAATTGCCAATAATTACCAATAATTACCAATAATTACCAATAATTACCAATAATTAGTAATAATTAGTAACAATTAGTAATAATTACCAATAATTGGTAATAATTAGTAATAACTAACAATAATTAGTAATAATTACCAATAATTATTAATAATTACCAATAATTAATAATAATTAACAATAATTAGTAATAATTACCAATAATTAGTAATAATTACCAATAATTACAGATAATTAGTAATAATTACCAATAATTACCAATAATTAGTAATAATTACCAATAATTACCAATAATTAGTAATAATTACCAATAATTACCAATAATTAGTAATAATTAGTAATAAATACAAATAATTACAAATAATTACAAATAATTAGTAATAATTAGTAATAATTACCAATAATTAGTAATAATTAGTAATAATTACCGATAATTAGTAATAATTACCAATAATTAGTAATAATTACCAATAATTGGTAATAATTAACAATATTTAGTAATAATTAGTAATAATTAGAAATAATTACCAATAATTACCAATAATTAGTAATAATTACCAATAATTACCAATAATTAGTAATTATTGGTAATAATTAGTAATAATTACCGATAATTAGTAATAATTAGTAATAATTACCAATAATTAGTAATAATTACCAATAATTAGTAATAATTACCAATAATTAGTAATAATTAATAATAATTAGTAGTAATTAGTAATAATTATTAATAATTACCAATAATTAGTAATAATTACCAATAATTAGTAATACTTAACAATAATTAGTAATACATACCAATAATTAGTAATAATTACCAATAATTAGTAATAATTAGTAATAATTAGTAATAATTACCACTAATTACCAATAATTAGTATTAATTACCAATAATTAGTAATAATTACCAATAATTACCAATAATTAGTAATAATTAGTAATTATTACCAATAATTATCAATAATTACCAATAATTAGTAATAATTAGTAATAATTGCCAATAATTAGTAATAATTACCAATAATTAGTAATAATTACCAATAATTAGAAATAATTAACAATAATATTATTACTATGAAAATAATAAAAAATTTATATAATATTAAAATTATCAATATTTGTAACATGTTTTGCTTTATTCTCAACATATTTAATTCTTAATGGGTCAATTTTTAGGTCTATCTCAATAAAAAGTTTGCGTTAGTCGTGTATGATCTAAACTCTATAATTATCATAGCTTGAGTGTTTTTTCTAACAAATTATTCAAACCCAATAATGCTTTTATATTTTATAGATAAATATGGAACAACGAGGTCGTCAACAATCATTATTAGGTGACCGTATATGGATAAATCAACGTAGAAATCCAAAAGGTTCTTCTTTAAATCCAGTATATGTAGAGGGTGTGGAGAATTTTTTATCATTTGCGGCATCAAATCCAGAATTTGTTTTAGAAGACAAAATAAAATGCCCTTGCAGAAAATGTGCATTGAGAACGTTTGACACGTTTGACAAAGTGGGAGAACATCTCTTGTGTTTTGGTTTTCAACCAGATTATGTTTTTTGGTATCAACACGGTGAACGCAGTTCCAGAGCAGGTGATACCAACTTGATTCCGGATCCATCCCGGTTTCAAGATTTAGTACATGATGTTGCAGGTTCATCTGTTCAACATATAGAAACTCCGGCGGATATAGCTTCAAATCCTGAGTTGGCACCGTCTGAATTTTATGAGTTGTTGAAGTCTGTTGAGGATGCATTATATCCTAGCTGCAAGATGAGCAAATTAGAAGCAGTTGCAAAATTTATGGCTATCAAATCAGATAACGGAATGTCAAACACCTGTTTTGACCAGATATTTTCTTTGCTTAAAACATTGTTACCCGAAGGAAATGTTTTACCTGCAAATTACTATGAGAGTAAGAGGCTGGTTCAAAATTCGGGACTTACTTGTCAGAAGATTCATGCATGTTCAAATGACTGCATTTTATATTCTGGGGAAAATGAGTCGTTGGATAGTTGTCCCACATGTGGGCAACTGAGATATAAAGAAGGACAACACGGGAAGTCTGGTTTGATTCCTGTAAAACAGTTGAGATATTTTCCGCTTACATCCAGACTCCAGCGTTTATTCATGTCTAAGAATACAGCGACAATGATGTCATGGCATAAATAGAATATTTCAACCGATAAAAGCTTGAATCATCCAGCCGATGGTGATTCATGGAAACATTTTGATAGAGTGCATCCATCCTTTGCTTTAGAAGCTAGAAATGTTCGATTGGGCCTTTCCACTGATGGTCTCTGTCCGTTTGGATCTTATGGTAGTCAATATTCATGTTGGCCTGTTTTTTTAACTCCGTACAATTTACCTCCATGGATGTTGATGAAGGAGCCATATATCTTTTTGACTATACTAATTCCAGGACATCCGAAGAAAAACATTGATGTTTATTTGAAACCATTGATTGATGAATTAAATTTATTATGGAGTATTGGTGTCAGTACATATGATGTTGCAACGAAACAGAATTTCATACTGAGAGCAGCATTGATGTGGACAATAAGTGACTTCCCGGCTTATGGGATGTTATCTGACTGGAGTACACATGGTCAGAAATCATGTCCTTACTGTATGGGAGAGAACAAAGCATTTATGCTCATTCATGGAAAGAAACCTTGTTATTTTGACTGTCATCGCAGACTTCTTCCAGCTGATCATCCTTTTCGTAGAAACAGATCTCATTTCAGAAAAGGAACAGTTGAAAGGGATGGACCTCCAAAAATGCTATCAGGTTCGGAGTTAAAATCAGTTGTATTTTAATTACCTCCCATCACTTTTGGTCCCACAATAAACCAACAAAAAATTTCTGGTTTTGGGAAAGAACACAATTGGATTAAACGTAGAATATTTTGGGATTTTCCATATTGGTCTGATTTGTTGGTCCGACACATGTTAGATGTCATGCATATTGAGAATAACTGTTTTGATAATTTGTTTCATACAGTTTTGGATACGCCAGGAAAGAGCAAAGACAATGTAAATGCACGTTTAGATCTTGCCCAAATTTGCAGGTGTCCAGAATTGGAACTATTTGAGAATGTCAGAACAGAAAGGTTATTGAAACCAAAATCAGGTTATACATTGTCTAAAGAAACCTGTTTATTATGTTGTCAGTGGATTGTAGATTTGAGACTTCCAGATGGTTGTGCTTCCGATTTGGGTAGATCTGTAAATAATGGTCATATTACTAGATTAAAAAGTCATGATTGTCAAGTTATAATGGAAAGACTTCTACCCATTGGATGAATAGGTCTGTTGAATTCTGTGATTTGGGATTCCATAACAGACATGTCTCATTTTTTTTCGGGAAATTTGTGCGACTACAGCAGATTATGATGCTCTAGGCAAACTTTAAAAAGATGTTGTTGTAATTATATGTAAACTGGAAAAAATATTTCCGCCGTCTTTCTTCGACTCAATGGAACATTTGATGTTACATTTTCCATATGAAGCCAAATGTGGAGGTCCAGTACAGTTTCGATGGATGTAACCATTTGAAAGATGCATGAAAAAATTGAAAAGAAAAGTACGTAACAAAGCATCTGTTGAAGGATCTATTGCAGAAGCTTATTTGCAAGAGGAAATATCTTTTTTCTGCTCCCATTATTTTGAATCTGAGTATCCTTCAAAACAAAACCGAATGGGATAAAACGAGAGGAATATTGGTGAAATCAACAATCAATTATCTATTTTCAACCAGTCAGATCATGGGTTTGGTGGAGTTTATGAACGCTGGCTTTCCGATGATGAACATCATAGAGCTCATACATATGTTCTGCTCAACTGTGAAGAGATGAAATCAGTTGTACTGTAAGTTTTTATAACACTTATTCTATCATTTATGTTACAGTAAATAACTTTGGTTTTTATAGGTTGTATGATAATCATATCAAAAAACAAATTCCACAAATTACAGCAGCTGCTCTCGAAGAACGTCGACTGAAAAATTTCTCTCAGTGGTTTCAAAAACTGGTAACATAAATTCTTTATCTTTTAGAAACTCATTCAATGTATAGTTTACTATATTGATAATTATTTCACAAATTTTCAGGTGTCTCGACATGCTGATAAAATTGACAAACGGCTGTGTGTATTGAGTAACCCACCTTCCAAAATTGTTAAAACTTATAATGCATATGTGGTGAATGGATTTCGATTCCACACACATGCATATGGATAATCGAAAAAAACAATGAACAGTGGAGTTAGCTTGAGAGGATCTCATCATCGAGAAAATGATGTTTACTTTTATGGCATACTTGATGAAATCATTGAACTCTGTTATCTTGGACAACATTACATAACCATGTTCAAATGTCAATGGTTGGATATAGAGAGAGGCGTGCGTGTTCATCCGACTCATGGAATCATCGATATAAAATGTAAAAGTGTTCTCGCAGTAAATGAACCATTCTTGTTGGCTCAACAGGCACATCAAGTTTATTACGCAAAGTACTGTTCTACATCAAGAGACTTGACTGATTGGTGGAGTGTAATAAAAATCAAAATTCGAGACAATCAGTTTAGTCAAAGTGAATGTGCTTTCACTGATGTGCAAAGAATTGAAGTTTTTCAAGAGAGTACTCAAAATAAATCTTTTTCAAAAAGAGACATGAGTATCGATGATGACACCCCACATTTAAGAGTCGGTGATGACGATGATGTTAATGATGTCACATATGAATTTGAAATGGTAAGAGATGAAGCAACTGTAACTCGAATGGATATCCATGATGTTGAGGAGGAATATGAAGATTACATTGACATATATGAAGATGATGATGAAGATGAACACTGATAGAATTCCATGGTATTTATATACAATCATAATATGTATATATGTATATATAATATTAATTATCAATTATTTTCTAACAACATTAACATTTTCTGTTTCAGATGGACGACGCCACATTTCGTGAGTTGGCGGATGCTGACCTGTCTTTCGATGCGGATGAGTTGTTGGCAGATGACCCTCAGCCTGCAGGCGCTCCAGGGAGTATGTGGAGGGGGCGCGGTCTTGTACGATTGATGATTCCAGACCCCGTCCCAGAGCGACGTCCACGTCTTGGGTTTGATCCACGCACACAGAGGTGTGATAACCTGTGTGATAACCTGTGGATTTGACTAAGATTTCATTAATCTATTCACATAATAAATGTTTATTATTTTTACAGTTTTCCGCATATAGTAGTCGGACAGGGCAGCGCTATTTTGCGCAACTATTTCTCTCAGCCATGGACCACATGGGAGCAGATTCCCATTGATGTGTAGCAGGCCATATTCGGCCATTGGTTGGTACGTACGTAAATAAATAATTTTTATTTTGAAAATTATTTCATTTCTAACTTGATATTTTGATTTATTTGTAGGGATTATGGTATCCGATCGAGGATACCATGCGTGACGCCATCCACGAGGCATGGGAGGTGGCCATGCGTGATCGCCTTCGTCAGTTTTTGCACAATTTAAGAAAAGCTGCGATGAAGAAAGCATGAGTGTCAGATTTTGACCAGTCATGTAGAGCACACCGACCAGAGTACATTTCATCCCATGTATGGGATGGATTATGTGCGCACTGGTTGAGTGGTGCCTTTCATAGGAGATCATCGGTGGGGAGGCAGAATCGGTGGAGACAGGAGGTGACTCATCGAGCTGGGATTCGTTCTTTCAGTACTCATAGACAGCATCTGGTACGTACATTATTTATAAATATTTTATATAACTATAAATATTAACAGTTTATTTTTTATTCTTATAGGGTGTCGAGCACCCCGATATTACGGAGTACGACGTATATCGGAGGATGTATAGTGATCCTTCTACTGGGGAGCTCAGAGGTGATCGTCAGCATCACATCGTGGTTATTATTATTTGTTTTCAACTTTAAAAATTAACTGTATATAATATATTCACAATTTTAATTTTAAATTGCAACTACAGGAGTCATATGAGGCCGCAGCGTCACAGGCCCGGACTGAGAGTCAGGCCGAGTCATCAGATCAGACCACTGACCGTCAGTTTGATGAGGCGGCATGGATGCAGGCCACCCTGTATGCCTTCAAGAAGGGCCGGGTAGTTGGTATCAGCTCTCGACTGACTTCCGGAGATTATTATGGTAGTGCTGCGATTTCGGCGTCCAGCTCGAGAGGATCTCGTGCATCTTCTTCTGCTACACAGTATGAGGATCAGTTACGATCTCAGACTGCACTGATAGAGAGTCTCCAACAGGAGCAGGAGCAGATGCATCAGCAGCATGAGGAGGAGCGTCGACGCCAGCAGCAGCTATACGAGGATCAGACGAGTCGATGGCAGCAGCAGCATCAGGAGCAGATGGAGTACATGCGCCGACTAACTCATGCTTTAGGGATGGAGTTTCCTCCACCACCATCTGCAGATCCCCCCCTCCCCACCCCTCCTTCAGATTAGAGTTTGTATTTATGTTATAAAATTTGTGAAATCAAAATATGATTTTTTTTCTATTCGTAGTTTCTGTCTCATTATAAAATATTTATTAATATTCTATTATTTTTTATTTTTGAATTATAATTCTATTATTATTATATTAATTAAAATAATTTATTATTTTTATTTTTGAATTATAATTCTATTATTATATTAATTAAAATAATTTATTAATAATTTATTATTTTTTATTTTTGAATTATAATTGGATTATTATTATATTATTAAAATAATTTATTAACAAATTTTTTTTTTATTTTTTTATAGTATTTCTGACGGGATACTATTCCAGTCGCAAATAGTATTATTATTAATTTTTTTTTAAAAAAATAGTTGTTGCGACGGGTCCCGTCACAACAGGTATTTGCGACAGGGCCCGTTGCAAATAGGTTTTTACAAATATACGGAGTACTAGTTGCAACGGGGATTCTCCCCGTCGCAGAAAAAGGTTTTAGCGACGGGCCCGACGCAAAAATTGTTATTGCAACACCGTTTTCAGCAACGGGTCATTTGCGACGGGCCCCCGTCGTAACAAGCCATTTGCGACGGGATCCCGTCGCAAATGACCCATCGCAAATACCTGTTTTTCTAGTAGTGAACCCTGGTAAATAAAATATTTACTGAAATTACTTTTCATAATCTATAAAAATAATAGTTATCTATTTACACAATTTAGACCTTATAATTGAAAATATGGAAAGAAAATTCCAATGTTAAAACACATAATTTGAAGTAATTAATTTAAAATTAATTCTCATTGTCAGAACGAAAAAGTGGGTTTTTAAGAAGTAAAAACTATCAAAAGATTTAATTATGTTTATGTAGAATTTAAAAGTGAAATTAAATCCACTGACCTGAAATATATTAAAATATAATAATATAATCAGATGATACTTTAAAACCACTCAAATGTATAATTTAACACTATAAATTATTTCAATTAAAAAGTTTTTTTAATTAAAATTTATTATCTTTCACTATTCTTCAAAATATGAAGATTAACAGATTAGTACTAAAACTTCACCCTAAGATAATTTTGATATTCCAAATCCAAAAATGAAGTCCAATAATATTTATAAAATTTCAAAAAGTGGGTATTACTATTCATAGCTGCTTTTAAAATGGCTATTTTGATAGGTCGTGGTGCACTTGAACTCGGTGTTGCGTACATCACACACTATTGTATTATTCAAATAGAAATGTATCATGGAAGCTTGGGGTGTTAAATTATTACCTACATCAAAGAATTTAATACTAAAAATTTCTAGAATACTAATATATATAATGATTTGGGTGGTTCTTCATTATAAATCCCTCAGGTTCCCACGTTTGCTCTTCCATTTTATAGTTTCCCCAAAGAACTTTTACTAGATGAGTGGTCCAGTTTCTCAACACTTGTTCTATAGTATTAAGAATTATGATAGGCTCTTCACAATAAGACAGATCAGTTTCCAGTTCTATTTCTTCATATGTGAGTACATGTGTTTGGGTCAGACATGTATTTTCTCAATAGTGATACATGAAACACATCATGAACATTGGAGAGACTTGCCAGCATTGCCAAACGATAAGCTAAAACTCTAATTTGTTCTAGAATTTCAAAAGTTATGATTTACCTGGGACTAAATATACCCATGTTACCAAATCGTAAGACACCCTTTCATGGAAATACCTTCAAGAAAACATGATCTTTTACATGAAATTCAAATATTTCCTTCGGTTATTAGCATAGCTCTTTTTCCTAATTTAATATACTTTGATGTGGGTATGGATAATCTTCACCTTATTAATTTTTTCCTCAATAAGTTTTGGGCCTATGATTTTTCTTTCACCAACATCATCCCAAAATGTTGGTGTGAGAAATCTCTTTCCATATAACTCTTCATATAGTACCATCTGAATACTACAATGGAAACTATTGTTATAAGAAAATTCTACTAGAGCTAAATATTAATCCCACATACATTTAAACTCAAGTGCGATGATCTCAACGTGTCTTCTTAGGTTTGAATAGTCTATTCTTATTGTCCATTTGTTTGGGGGTGGTAGTCAGTGCTCAAACAATGTTTAGTATCCAGGGATTTCTGAAGACTTTTCCATAATCTTGATGTAAAACAGGGATCACGATCAGAAACAATCGATAGGGGCACACCATGAAGTCTTACAAACTCATTAATATATAGTATTACTAAATGTTTACGTGGTAAATCATCTATTTTAGAATGAAAATGTGATGACTTGGTAAAATTATCAACAATGACCCATATTTCATCATTCCTTCTAGGAGTCTTTGGTAGCCCCATGACAAATTCCATCGTAATATCATCCCATTTCCACTCAGGTATGGGAAGAGGTTGCATGACTCCACAGGGATGTTTCCTTCCAGCCTTAACCTATTGAAAAACCATACATCTTGACACATAATCAATAATATCTCCATTTATGTTGTCCCACTAAAAATGTTCCTTCAAATATCTATACATATTAGTGTTACCATGGTGTATAGAAAAATTAGAGCTATGAACATCATCCAACAATTCACTTTTTAGATCATGTATATCTGGTACACAAAGTCTCATCCCAAATTTCAAAATTATATCTCCAAATATGAATTCAATCAATCCTCCATAATTCAAATATTTAATTTTCTATTTAAACTCCTCATCAGCAGTCTGAGAACTTTTTATCATTTCTAGTAAAGATGGTTTGGAAACCATTTGAAAAAATTTGATGTTTCACCTTCCATGATTATTCCCATATCTGTATTTACTAGATCCATGAACATAGGATCCCTTTCAACTCTAATCTTGTTCAGAACTCCATGATCCTTTTTTCTCAAAGCATCTACCACCTTATTTTCCTTCCTCGGTTGGTAGTGTATTGTGAAATCATACTCCTTGAGTAGTTTAAGCCATCACCTTTTCCTTATTTTTAGTTCTTTCTATGAGAATATATACTTCAAACTATTATAATCGATATATATATATCACATTTTTTACCATAGATATAGTGTCTCCATATCATCTGAGAAAATATTACATCTTCTAACTCAATATAATGAGTGGGATAGTTTTGTTCATGAATTTTTAGTTGTCATGATGCATAGGCTATAACTCTATCATTCTTCATAATGACACAACCATGTACTTTTTTTGAATAATCACTATTAATAACAAAGCCATAATTCCTTGATGGTAGAGTCAAGATAAGATCATTTACTAATCATCTCTTTAGTTCGTCAATAAATTATTCACACACTTTTGTCCAAAAAAATTAACCCACTTACGTGTGAGATTGGTTAATGGGTAAGCCAATCGGGAAAAATTATGGATGAAACACCGATAATAACCTACTAAACCAATAAAACTGCATACCTCAGTTATACTCATTGGTGCGGTCCATTCATCGATTTCTCTTATCTTATAATGATCAATTGAGATTTCATCCTTAGAGACAATATGGACAAGAAAATAAATCTCCTTATCCCAGAATTCACACTTACTAAACATCTGATATAATTCATTTCTTCTAATAGTCTTTAGAATAGTGCGCATGTGATTTTCATGATATTAGTATATTTTGGAGTATAGAATGATATAAACAATAAATACCACTACATAGTCATCATGATATTCCTTGAAAACATTATTCATTTAATCCAGTAAAACAGAGGGTGCATTAGTCAGTCCAAAAGGAATTAATGTAAATTCGTAATGCCCGTACCTAGTTCGAAATGCTGTCTTTGGAATGTATTCCTTTTTCATGCACAACTGATGCAATATAGAACAAACTTCAATCTTTGAAAAATATTGATCTCCATGAAGTTGATCAAATAAATCATCAATGCAAGGTAAGGGATACTTCTTCTTTATTGTTATAGAATTGATCTCCCTGCAGTCAATGCACAACCTCAATGATCCATCTTTCTTCTTAACAAAAAGAACATGGTCTCCCCATAGAGAGACATTTGGGTGAATAAATCATTTATTAATCAATTACTATTGTTTTTTATTTAGTTACACTAATTACACAGCGGATATTCTCTAAGGGGTCTTCAATATGGGGCTTGAACCAGGAATTAAGTGAATGGAAAACTCAAATTCTCATTCTGGAGGATGTCCAGGTAAATCCTATGGATACACATAAATATATTCTTTTATAATAGTTACATCCTCTATTTGAACATTCATTTCCTCAACCATAGTAATTTCACTCCCTTCCTCCCAATAATTGAATTTAGTAGAGCTATTATGGGTAGATCTACATAATAATCAGATGGTGATGTTTCTGATCTAAAGATACAGTATTCTTTACCATCATCAAAAATTGTAACCTCTTTTTTACAATAAATTTTGGCATCATGGTCCCAAATCCAATCCATATTGAGGATTATATCAAATTCAATCATTGGTATGATACGAATATCGGTAGATAAAGCAATTTTATATGCCATAATGGTAATTGATTGACAAAACATTGTTGCAATGATACTTCCCTTAGGAGTTTTGACTAACAACTACTTTTGTTAAGTAAAATTGGAAATATCTCATTTTCATGTAAAACTGGGAAGATATGAAAGGATTCAATAATCCAGAATCAAATAAAGAATTTCCTAATTTGGAGGAAATGATTAAAGTACCCGCCACCACATTATTTAGAGCTTCAACCTCAGCATTAGTGATCATATAATCTTGGCCATTCTCCCTTTTCCTTTTCTAAGGTAAGTTTCCATGACACTTAGTAAATTCATTTTCATAATTCCCCATTTCTCTAAAATTGTAGCATTCAACATTGACATCATCTTTCATTCCCTTGCAATCACGAGATTTGGTGGCCTTTTTCTCCAAACTTGTAACAACATCCCATCCACTTTAAGAAAGTATCGAGGTTTTCCTGCCACATTTACTACATGGTGTAAAGTCAAATTTTTTCTATTTTTCCCCTCATATTCTATTTTAGAATGTTCATTATATCTCTTTTTTATCTTTCTTCTCTTTAATGTAATTAGACATAGAGAATTCCTTTTATGTCTTTCTAACACATGAGACTATATATTTATACAATGAGAAGTATTGTGAGACTAATTATCTATGGAGAAATGGTTTTAACCCATCAGATAATCGATAAATATTACTTCTTGGGTACATATATAATCTATAGCATTCCTTGCTAACCTTGTAAAGTTAGCCTCATACTTTGCAACATTCTCATCCTCCTTTTTCCTTAGACTCATAAATTTCCATTCCATATCCGCTCGATATTCACGAGGAAAGTATTTTTCTAAGAAAATATCTTCAAACTCCCTCTGTTCTATATTTGATACTTAATCACCCTACTTTGTGTTTTGAATTAATGACCACCACTGATCTGCATCTCCTGTGAGGCAGTAAACATCCATGACAACTTTTCCCCTTTCGCTACTCCCAAAAGAATGAGATATTTTTTCTAAGGAACATTTCCATTTCTCATCTAAAAAGGGATTTCTAATATCATTGAATTTTGTTGGTATTTTCCTCATTAATCAATCTAACATTGAACCACCGTGTTTTAGATTGGGGTTCTCCATACAGGTTAGGTTATTATTCATAACCTGAGTGAGTGGTCCTAGTATGGTTTTAAGTGGATCATCACCAGTTTCATCACCATCTCCACTATAATTATCCTGAGTATGACGTAAATACCTACATGGATTATGTTCATTGATACGGTTTCCATTCCTTCAACTAGGCCATTTCTAAACAATTGAATACACTAGATTAGTTTATGAATCACAATCCATATTTCCAAACATGTAAAATACTTAAAATAAATTAAATAGATTATTCATATAATACATACTCATAAAAAAATTCTTTCTTTGGGGAATTATTTACTCATAAATCCTTCATAATAATTTGTGAAGAAAATGTGAATTATACTTAGAATATACCCTGATAATGTCATTAACAAAAGTGTATCGAGGCCCATTTTTGTAAACAAGTTCTAGTTCAAGTCTCAATAAAAGCATTTTTTTTTCGGGTATTATCCCTAGATACATCTTTTCCAAAGCCGCCTCTACCTACTCGTTACCCAATAGAGATGTATTTCTTAGAAAATTCACAAAATCTCTAGATTACCAAAATTCTAGGATGTTTTTCTATATTATCCTCAATGTTTATCATAGGTTAATGTTTTCTAATAATAGTTTTTCATAATATAGTTTCCAAGGTTTGTACTAAACTTCCTCTGATACTAACTATAATTTCCAAACCCGAGTTACCCAGATTCGGGGAATTATTACATAACATTGGCATGACCTCATGAGATCCAATCCTGAAAGTCTGATCAGTTTAGTAGCCTTAGAATCACTAGATACATACATAAGTTTTAAACTACATTCTGAAATGGAAGAAACCAACATTGTGTCCCCTTTTAAACCACTCATATCCCTTAGCTTATTCCTATAGGTCAGTCACAATATACTTCTTCACATCCTGGGAAAAATAAAACATAACAAATGGGTGAGCATAGATGATTAGTAAGGATAAAAATATATTGGAAACATTCATAAATAAGCATAAACATATAAGGGAATTTATAAGACTAAAACACAAGACATTTAAACTTGAATTTTAGAATAATATGGAAATTATAAATCAAAAAATTCTATATAATTATTCACATAGATATTCCACTAGTTGAATAATCACATGTAATATCAATAGCTAATTTCACAGTGATGGAATGCATAATGTCATACATCAAAACCACGTAGTCAAGGCCTTGTCCAAATACTACAAATAATAATTTTTTCAAGGCCTTGTTCCAAGACAATACTTTGTCTCATGAAACCTACCGATGCCTCGAGGGGCTATAGTAGGCCCCGCCTATCACTTACTAAGTCCAATTCATTCCTCGTATGAAAAGGTTGAAACAAAACATAAACATTCATATTAAAACTACCATACGAAATTTCAATAATTTAACCATAAATAATGAGTGATATATAAATATCACATCCACAGTCAAACATATCACAAAAACTTCAATATAATATGGAATATTGTATCATAATAAATAAACTTCAAACATGCGTAAAATCCAACAAAGGATGTTAACGTAGATGAAATCAATCCAAAAACTATTTTAGTGAAATATATCCTTCAACATTGAAATCATTTAAAAGTAAAGAAAACATTTATTTTGAAAATACTAGTCTAAGATTTTAAGAGAATATTTTATATTGTTATAATGGCAGAAGATAGATGCACCCGCCTTATATGTCAAAAAGAACATTTGTTCCTTAATTTATCAAAAAGGTCATAAAGTACCTTGTTTGAAAAACGACGAGAAGATTCCTATAAAAAATATTAAGAGTCAAAAAACGGTATAAATGACATTACCCATAGTCTAGGAAATTGTAAAAATGTTCTGAAATACATTTTTAATAAACACAAATGTGGATGATAAAGAGGTCCTAGTAGATACTTACGTATAAACAACCTCAGATAATGAAGAGATTGTAAAATTAAACTATACCTTGTAATTTTCTTTAGTTGAGTGTATGTTAACCTATTATATAATGGTGAAATCATTGTTAATAAATTATACAAGAACCATGTACATAAATAAGATATCATATATGATCTTCTAATATTTATTTGTGAATAGTATTTTAGTACTATCATTGTTTCAGGTGTTAACTGATTCATTTTACTTTATCTATTTTGTTGTGTAAGTCGTATTTTTTATAGATAGAATATCTTTGATTCATATCCATAATGTTATTAATTTCTTTAAACAATATTTTTTATCATCAAATGAAAATTATTTGTGAATGGTAACGATGGGGAATGAAATTTCATTGTGTCGGAAAGACGGTAAGTCGTATGAACGCACGAGCGACAATATCATTCTATTGATGGTGAAATATTATGTAATTGGATGGTATATTATATATATATATAATCAATAACATTTTATATTTATTATTTACATCAATTATATTCATTATTATACACATCCAAATAATGATGTGTTGAATAACAAACTAAACCCCAACGTGGAGACGATAAGTTGTACGTACGTATGTCTGGTGACATTATCATTCATAGGATGAATATAATAATGAATATGGTTGTACAATATTTATAATAATATAACAGTATGTTTAGGGTACTAGAGTTATTATTTTTGAATTGAAACAACAATGAAATAGGAAGTGGAAGAAGGAATGAATTTTGAAAGAGGTGATGAAATAATTACCTCTTCTTCAGGTTCTTCCTTTTGATTTGAGAAAAAGGGCTCCATAGGATGGCTTTATGATCAAATTAAGGATTCTAGGTTTATGTTAGGGTATTTTTATGGATATTTGAGTAGGGTTTGGCCAATAAAAATGGCTTTGGATGTGTGAATTTAAGATAAGGGGAAGTACCATTTTATAAGAGAGGTGAGGGGAACATTAGGAAAAGATTGAAATATTAATTTATTCTAAAATAACATTCATTTTATAATAGCTAAAAATGAATTTATTTTTGTGATATGGTGAGTATGGGTCTAAATCATCTCAAAAATAGGTTTTATACATGTTTAGGTCACCATATTAACCTTATCTTTTAGATTTAACTCTTAGTTAAAATACTTTAACATCTACCATGTCTTCTTGTATTTTTATATTACGTGGTTAATAAACATACTATAAAAATACAAGAGAGATCCAAGTGGTTTATTATTGCCACATATAACATTATATATGTCCTTTGGCTGAATCTTATATTTTTAATAATATTATATCATTTAATAAAATAGTATTTGTTTTAAAAACTCATTAATGTCAATTTTCATATTATTTAGTAATTTATTTTTGTTAAATTCATAACAACTTGATGGATTCGAAAAAAATAAATTGAATCATCCCTTAAATTTCATATTCACCTAATAAATTCGTGTGTGGAATCAAAATTTTCAATCTTAAATTTTTTAATATTTATAATATAAATTATTTTAATATTTCATTAAGAAGGTAATTACTACATCATCATTGTGTCATAAATAAATTTAAATATTTGATGTCGAAAATCTAAAAATAAAATACCATGTTGTATTAAATATCATTATATTTCTAATGACTATTTATTATAGGAGATATCAATTATACAACCCCATATAAAAATTGATTTACTAAGAGATAAATGTTTATGTTATTTTTGTCTTTACTTTACATTAATAAATATAAAATGTCATTATTACTCCCATGTGGCTCCATGGGATCCATATATCGACCCAATGATTCCCATGGTTCTAAATATTTCATAAAATAAGGTTAGGACATGTGTTAGGGTAATTTAATATTATTATAATATTAATTCCTACCCTTATTTTCCATATTTACCCTTTAACCATGGTAAATAACATATTTACTAAAGTTACTATTCATAATGTTTAAAAATAAAAGTTACCTATTTACACAATTTGTTCTTTATTATTCTAAATATGTAATCCAATTCTCCAAATTCAAAACATAGAAGTTTCAGTACTTAATTTAAAATTAATTCCTGTTGTCAGAACCAAAAAGAGGATGTCTGAGAAATTAAAACTATCAAAAGATTGACATGTGTTTATGTATAATTTAAATGTGAAATTAAATACAAAGACCTAAATTATATTAATGATAAAAATATAATCTAATGATACTTTAAAACCACCCAAATTTATAATTTATCAATATAAATTAGTTTTGATTAAAAAAGTTTTTTTTTAAAGGGCATCTTCATCAAATGGACAAGATGATTTATTATAATTAAGCAAAACAGAATAAAAAAGTCAAAAAGTGGGGATTTTATTAAAGTATTTCTCAAGAAGGGGGGTCAGATCATGAGTGATATTGTCTAACCATGTAAGCTCTGTGCTAACCCCTTTTCTAGCAAGCTTGTCTTCCACCGTATTGGCTTCCCCATATACATGTGTGATGATGAAGTTGCATCTTGAGAAGAACATGAGACAGTCCATCCATCTCGCAGTGAGTTCCCACGATATGTGTATTGAACCATTTTTTATTTCTTTCACCATGGTGTTGGATTCACTTTCGAGACGTATTTTTCTCATGATTTTATGTCGTGCAAAGTGAGCTTCATGAATAACACTAAGTATTTCATCTTCAAGGGCAGAAGATATTCCACACTTACCGAAAAAAAACCCAAGGTCTCTTCCATTGTGATCTCAAAAGACATCCCCACAGCCGGTAGGAACTGGATTTCCTTTTGAGGATCCATCTATATTGATATTGATCCAGCCTGGGATGGGAGCCTGCCAAAAAATATCAAAGAGACCCTACTGCTTCATATAGTTTCCTTGTACACCAATTCTCTTTAGAATAGTGAAAACATGATTAGTATTGTAACTCTGACCTGTTTGTAATTAATTTTCTTCCATGGAAGTTGTAAAGAGGCTAACTAAGGCCTTCTAAAGGTAGAAACAGTATTTTCTGGTAATGATGTCATTCTGTCCAGTCCAAAGGATGTGCGGAAGCTCTGCAACAGTTACTAAAAAATGTTTTTGAGTTGCAAAGAGGCTTGAGTTGTGGCGCAGTATTGCAGGAGATCTACAATATCATGGATCTCTGGGATATATAGTTCAAAGATATATTTAAATGAATTCCAAAGAGCAGATGAAGTGTCACATGATAAGAACAGGTGGGAAATTTCCTCCAGGTGTTGATTGCAAAACATGCATCTGGAATAGAGAACAATGCCATGAGATTCTAAGCAGTCATCAATAGGATATTTGTTATGAGAAATATGAAAAATCAAGGTCAACCTAGAGGGTTTGATCCAATACATGTCAGATTTTTAATCCATGAAAAATCACTATCATTCACAAAATTAGATTGGTAGTTAGATTTGGAGTCAATATTTCCATTCTGATTATGTTCCCAGATGAGTGTGTCTTTATCTTGTGAGAAGACATAGTTTTTGAGTAGTTCACTATGATTTCTGTACATCTCTGTATTGGAGAGGGCCATGAAGTCTTAAATTGAGACATCTGTTTCAATAGGATCATGTTGAGGATCAACAATGGATATGAGAGGGGATCCCTGTCAATTTTCAAGCCAGAAGTTGATAGCGGATTCCCTACAAGTAATCCATCAAGCGTGAGACGTAATATTTTTATAAAAGGATTTGATGGCAGGACAAATAGTGAAGATTATATGTGAGTTGTGGTCCCTCTTCAATTTTTCAATGAATCTATTTTTGATAAATCTTAGGGTCATCGAGTCTCTTCTGATAATATTCCAAGTGAACATAGCAATGAGAGACTCATTAAAGAGCATGATGTTTTTTATTCCCAAGCCTCCCTTGTCAAGAGGTTTGAAGTACTTACTCCAAGAAACTGTGACTAATTTCTTTTCCAAAATGCTTCCACTCCAAAAAAATTCATGATACATATGTTAAGAATATTTTTTAGTGATATAGTCCATTTATAAATCATAATGTAATGGGTGATATTAGCAACAATGATATGTTTGACCAAGCAGATTCTACCTGCCATAGAGAGAGTCTTCCCATTCAATGTAGATAGCTATTTTTTTGATTTGATCAACAATTTTGATGAAGTGAATATTTTAAAGTCTAACCCAAAATAGTGGAACACCCAGATAATGAATTTTCAATGATCCTTCCTTAATCCCATGGTCTAGGGGAATTTGTGATCTTATCCAAGTGGGAAAATTCTTATCGAAGTGTATTGATGATTTGTTCTAGTTGATAGTTTGTCCTGAAACCTCCTCAAATTGTGAGGGGGAGGACTTCAAGTTTTGTAAGTTTTTGTTGGTACCTTAAAAAAAGATAATAATGTCATAAGAATACAAGAGATGTGTGGGGGAAACTATATTACTAGCAGCATGGATAGAATTAAGCTTGCCCTAATCCACCATGCAGTTGAGAAGTCTACTTATATAGTCATCCGCTACGGAGAAAAGAATGGTAGAGAAAGTATCACATTTCCTAACACCATTTGAGCATGTTAAGTATCCTTTAGGAGATCCATTGATAAGCACAGATATATGAGCAGACTGGAAGAGATTTTTAACCCAATCAAAAAAATGTCATTGAAGTCGAAACTACGATGAACTTTGAAAATGAAGCTCCAATAAATGGTCTCTAAATCTTTTTTGATGTCCAACTTGAGAGAAATACGGAAGTCAGTGCTATATTTTTTAAGGATTTTGACACATTCAGAGGCCATAATAATATACTCTTGTATATATTTTCCTTTTACAGAGCCAAACTGGTTCTAGGTAATGATTTTTTCAGCAATTATGGTGAGACAGTTGGTGGGAAGCTCTGTGATAATCATTAAAAAAGGTTCTTGGGTGCTTACTTATACATAGTCTTGTACTATGTGTTTTCACTAAGTGCATCTAATAATAATTCCATAATTAACACAAGCATACTATGATACCAACTATAGGAACCCTGATTTCTATTACATAACATATTATCTCTTTCTATAGACAAAAAACAAAAAATATTTTCACAACTAATATCGAATGGATTAGTGTCTTGGGTAAAGTATGACCATATATAATAATTAAAAAATAAAATTTAAAACATTTATTTCATTCCTTATTCAATAGATTCTTATTTTCCCCCATGTTCTCCTTAGTACAAGTAGTCACTTGAGGATATACATCAATGAAATTAGTGAGCTAAAAGCCTAGTAAGAGGATAAATAAAAACATGAATCAATATAATATGGGTGATCATAATCATTATCATCATAACCAAGGAATATGATCTTAATCATGAGAGGAAGATTTATGAAAATTCTTGGAATGTATAAATTCATAAAAATGAAACATCAAGAGATATTTGAAAACTTCCACACATAGATTTTAACAATGATAGCATCGAAGTCATACATATTTCACTTATTATCATGTCATAAATTACATTACCCAATGCATCGGAGATCTATATAATGATGGGCACATCTATCTCATCATAACATTTAAATTATCATGCATTCCACATAGAACATATAGAAATATTGTACATAACATAATCAATGGGAAGAAATGGGATTCATTTCATAAAGAATACATTCATGAATAAAATTTGGATTTCCATAAATAAATGTGGAATAACATTCTTGTTATAAGAATCAGAAATCATGATTGATAAGGGACCAATCTCACAAGAGGTAAAAGATGAATTTTTTTAGAAGGAAGTGTTATTTTTGAAAAACACTTGAAATTTAAATAATATAATTTTAGAAACATGTATATCCCAAAAAAGTAAATGGAATGAAAAATAAATGTTATTTAAGGAACATTAAAGGATCATTCATTATGAAAATATAGTGAAATAGGTAAAACCCAAAAAGAGAGTGTTGGGTTCCAGTATTCCACTTACCTTATGACTTTATGATTTTTTCACATTAATATCCTATATAATCACTTTATATTCATTAATAAAAAATAAATAACCCTTTATACATTAATCTAATTCATTTTGGTTTTATTCTGTTTATTTATGGTCTTTTCAATGAGTTATAGAGTTTTATTTCATCATTTGGGAGTGTTCATTTTCTTATTTTCAAGGATTGGTTCACTTGTATACATGAATGGATGTTTGTGTAAAATGTATAAAAATATAAAAAATTATTATTATATGTCATTTATGATCATATAGAAGTTTAAATGATCTTATAAATAATTTTTTAATTTGGTAAATGGTTGAATAATTAAATAAAAATTAATGATTGTAGTTTTAGGTTAATTTTTTCGGGATTTCAATCAATACAAACTCATTTTGTTTTATAATTTATTATTATGTATATATGTGAGTTATAGAAAATAAATAGGGTTTTAACATATATTTAACGACATGTTTTAACCATTATAATGGTTTAATTGACATCATTTAAGGTTTTAAAGGAAAATGAAAGTTCATCACCCAAGATTTTGGTAAATTGACACATCAAGAGAAATGACTTCGTTTTTAGTATAAAAGAGAGAGAGATGGTGGGAGAATTTTAATGATAGATATTACATTAACATGATATAATTATTGTATTTGTAAGGTACTAGAGTTATCATTCCATTT
The DNA here is from genome assembly GCA_963277665.1 of Viscum album. Taxonomy (NCBI): domain Eukaryota; kingdom Viridiplantae; phylum Streptophyta; class Magnoliopsida; order Santalales; family Viscaceae; genus Viscum; species Viscum album. The sequence continues at coordinate 458,868,536 of OY728167.1, read as the reverse complement.
ATATTTTGGAGGTAAGGAGACAATAAAAAATATAAAATAACATGAAAATAAATTAAAATTAAAGAAAGTAGAATTTACCACTTGAATATATCTTCTTTAGAAATCTCCTTAGGGAAAATATTTTGGTATTTTATTGATAAAAATATCTCCAAGACGCGAGGGATGATATATGTAAGAGTATTGGACATAATTTGTACAAGGCTCAAGGCTTGAGAGGAGTGATGAAAAGATGTGGTGAAGGGTGGTAATTGTAGTTGATGAGAGGGGTTTTTTCTCATTATTATATTCATAAGTTAATTATTTTGGATAAAATGTGAAAATATTAGGAATTATAACTAAATATATTAAAATAATGAAGCTGAGTTTTATATTTCGTGCTTACATAAGCCATACATCATAAATGAAACCATAATTAATGTATTTATCTTTTATCGTAAATTATCATATTTTATTATTCATCAAAAAATCAAGTATTTATAATAATCCAAAAAATTAACCCTAACCATTTTTCGATGTATAGAATCCAAAAATTTTATTATTTTTGGAAAAATAAAATTATGAATATTAGTAATCTAATTTTTTATTAAAATCATCATTTATTTGAAAAATATAGATTTAAAAATCATAATAGATTTTATAGTAGATGGAAAAAAATTGTAAGGTCTCATAAAATTATCTTAAAACCATATTATATCTAAATATTAATTGATGAACACATTTTATGAAAATAAATTTTATTTTAAATTACTAAATTAATCATAAAATTTTACTTAAATATCTGTGACATACAAAAATGCCCACAGTTAGTTAATAATTTTTAATCATTTATTGACATAAACTATGATATAATTACATCATACTATTATTAATAAGTTGAATATATTTTATTTATAATGTCATGGATGACGTTACTATTCATCCCTGAGTATTCCACAACTATAATATACACATGGAATTTGTAATACCATAACATAAGACCACTAGTCGATGACATGAAATTTATCCAATATTCATACATGTTTTTATTTCTCACTAAAAACATGTATCAATTATATAATATGTCAACATATATATATATATATATATAATTAAATAAAATAAACATAAAATCTGAAATTAAAATATACACATGGAATTTTTAATTCCTAAATTAGTATAAATAAATTATTTATTACACAAAACATGAATAAATACAAATATAATATAAATTTTAAAACATAAAATTATAAAATAAAAGAATGATTAGTTTTGAAATACCAATCAAGCCAATGTTTATAGAAAAAAATCAAATTTTATTTCAAACATAGGAACATACCCTTGCTGATTAACCTAAATTATGTATATATAATATAATCATAAATCAAGGATCAAATCTGAATATAAAACTATTAAAACCTATAATTTATAGAATTAAAAAAATTATTAACACAATATAGAATAAATTTAATAACAACTTATGAGTATATGAACATAATAGAAAATCTCCTTTACTTGAATTATTGGAACAAAATTGAAGATGTTACAGTGGACTCCCCTATTTCAGACTCCAAAATAGATTGCAGACAAATTCTATTTATGCACTGGATTAGATGGCTTTTATAGCCATAGTTCTTACTGTGTAAATGGAGATATATACACTAAAACTTATTATGGAAGGTCAATTTACAAGAACATATCAGAAAAAAAACACAATTGCTACAGTAGATTCAATCAGAGAAAACCCAGGATAATTAAATTGATATAATCAATTTGATATTACAGATGCGGGCTAAAATAAGTTGAATGTTTATTCATTTTATAATTGAACATCAAAAAACATTTATAGAATCATTATAAAATTCTAATAACAATGATGGTCGAACCTATGTGCAGACCAAAGAGAAACTGTTATTCCTAATGTAAATCTAGAAAAAGAAAATTGAAGCAATTACAAACATGTAAAGAGGAAAATGATGATACCACTACTAATATGAAAAGATTCAAACAAAAAAGAAAAAAACATCCATGAAATTGATCTGGAACCCTTATTGTCAAACTCTTCTCGATCTACCTAGTAGGTACCAAGATCCCTTAGCTTCAAACAAACCATCACGAGCAGCCGAGACATCTAGATGCCACTATACCGATGGTCAAAACTCACCGCTCCATTGTGCAAGGATCGACTCCCTTAAGGTGTCTTTGGCTTCCTCTAACACATGATCCTGCTCGGCCCACTAACCCTCGGTTGAATGTGTTCTTAGTCCCCCCTCCTTTTTGATGACGCCTCCCCCTTTGACACATAACCCTATTTCTTCTTTCTCATTTTTTATTATTTATTATTTTTATATTTTATTATATATATATATATGATATCTACTTTTAATCATAAAAAAACATTAAAAATTAATATAATCATGCTCCATAATTCAATACTTATCACATCTTTTTGAAAATAAGAAATTGTAAAACCAAATTAATTATATTTGTTTATGATTTCATTAATTATCATAATTTATAATTTTTTAAAACGTTTTATAAAAAAATCATAACCCAATTTTATATATAAAAATAACATTTATATAATTATAATAATATATATTAAATTTCAACATTCTATTGAATTAGTGATGTTATAAAATAATTTTTCATAGTTTTAAGAAACAAAAAATACTTTAAGAATATTAATTATTTTTATAATTTATTTATTTTTGAAACTTTATTACCCCTCTATTTAAAATGTTTCATTATTTTCAAATATACTTTAATAAAACATATCAAATAAGTTTATATATATATTTATTTATATTCAAAAATTAAATATGAATAATAGAGTAATATTTTATATTTAAAACATATTTTGATTATATTTATAAATTTTTTATTGACCCATTTCATAGTTACTCTTAATAAATTATTAAATAATTTGGTACTATTTAAATTTTTATTTGGTTGTTACATTCTCTCCCCCCCACATAAAAATAATTATTCCCTCAAAATTTATTCATTGAACTCTAAAAGAATTCTAAATTTCCTTCTTCGTAATTACAAAAAACTAGGACAGATAAACTCCAAGACTAGACAATATCTAATCACCAAAGTTGTATAGAATGTTGATCGGATACCAAGTATAACACCTTGATCCCACATAACAAGACTCAACACAGTATATATTCTGTGTAATTTTTATAAAAAGAAACTAAAACAGTACACACAATTTATGATATACTAGGAACTTATAACGATCTAGGTTCTCGAGAATTAGATAGAAAACTTATGACATAACAAAAGTGTACAAAAATAAAATACAACAAATAGATATGCTTCAGATGTGCTAACACCGAAAGTGATGAGATCCAACAAACATCCACAATGCCTATAAATATATTTTTGAAACATAGGCTGAGAAATTTTATATGATTATAAAGGGGTTTAAAAATAATTAATGAATTATTTTTAATAAATTTTTTTAACATAAATATACATAATTTAATGTAAATTTTTAAATCATTTGATTACTAAATAAATACATTGAAAAAACTATTAATGTGTCAATATAATTTTAATGCAAAATGTAAATTCCCCTTAAAAATTAATAATTTTTTGTTGGGTCATTCATGATACATGAAAGACCATAATAAATACCATAACATAAGGCCACTTTTCATATCTCGTTTGGAACAAAGTTCCCTTAAGACTTGTGGGTTCACTATCCATAATGTCACATAACATAATAGCACCAATCGTTGAAAGCATTTTCCATTGACCTGGATTTATCATTCCAAACCCAAAAAAATCATAACTCATACATAATGTTATTTTCCTTAAATTAATATAAAATTTCCCATAACATGTCATGAACATTTTCTTGAGAGTTTTCTAAAAGCAGTTTTTGGAGAAAACTATTCTTGAAATAGCTTTCTTTATTTGTAAATAATAAATAAAATGGGAATTAAATGCACACTCGATATGAGAAAACATATATATTTTTTCCTCAAATAATCATAATGAATAAATAATTATCTGACACACATGAATTTACTAAATAAATATTTTATGTAAATCATTTCATCTATGAGTATTCTACAACTATAATCTTATATAACATCGATGATATGAAATTTATCCCATTTCCATACATGTTTTTCATATGCATTCAAAACATGTATCAATTGTTAAATATGTTGATATATATATTCTTAAATAAAATAAACATAAAATAAAAAATTAATATATATACATGGAATTTGAAATACCCATATTGGAATAAATTAATTATTTCCTAAAAATCCTTTGATAAAAATCAACATAATAAAAATTTGACAATATAAAATTTTAAACTGAAAACATTATTAACCTTGAAATATCTATCAAACCAATTTTTATAGAAAAAGAAATCAAATTTATTTTAAAACATAAAAATATAACCTTACTAATTAACAAAAATTATGTATATACAATATAATAAATATTCAAGGATCAAATTTTAAAATAGAACTATTAAAATGTACAATTTACAGAATATAAAATGAATTTAATAACAGATTAATGAATAAATTTTATAACACATTATTATTATAGGAACATAATAGAAAACCCCCATAATTTATTTTCTAGAACAGAATAGATGACATTTTAGTAGACTCCCAAATTCTAGACACCAAAATGGAATGCCCCAAATTCTATTTACGCACTGGCTTATATAGATTTTATAGCTGTAGTTCCAACAGTTTAAATAGAGAAACACACACTCAATATTTTTTTGAAAGCTCAAGATACAAGATCATATAGCCAAAACAACAAATTACTGAAATAGGTTCAGTTAAAGAAAACCTAGGATAATGAAATTGACAGAATCAATTTGATACTACATCTATGGACCACAATAAGTTGAATGTATGTTCATTGTCCAAAAGAAACCCACCAAACAATGATAGAAGCATTATAAAATTTTGATAACAGTGACAGTTGATCCTATATGTGTACCCAAGAGAAAATGTTGTTCATTATGGAAATAATGAAGATGAAAATTAAAGTGATGAAAAATAGGTAAAGAGGAAAATGATGCTACCACTACTACTCCAAATAAATTCTAACCTAAAATAAAACTCATACCATTAAATAGATATGGAACCCTTATAGTTAGACTCTACCAATCCCTCCCCCCTATTCCGAACTCCCTCGGCTTCAAATGAACTATCTCCAGTAATCAGGACATCCAGATGCCAATATAACAATGGTTGTACCTCACTTCTCTATCATGCATGGATCGAAACCCTTGTGGTGTCTCTAGATTCCTCTAATTCACGACCACTCTCCTCCCTCTCACCCATGGTTGAACGTGATCCTGACCCCCCCTCCTTTTGGATGATGCCATCCCCTTTTACCCTTAACCCCATTTCTTCTTTCACCCTTTTTTATCATTTATTGTAATTACTTTTTGTTATATATATAAATTAAATCTTTTTTTAATCCTAAAAAAATTACAAAATATGTAATCATGTTACAACATTAAAAAATAATCATATAATTTTGAAAATAAAAATTTTTAAAGCAAAATAAATTATATTTATTTAATGTCTTTTTTTATGATCATATTTTATAATTTTATTCAATGCTTTCTAACCAATTTACAACAAAATTTTATATATAAAAATAAAATTCATGTATGTATAATAATATGTTTATAATTTAAAAATTCTATTGAAATAGTTATATTATATTATAATATTTCATATATTTATAAAACAAAAATAATATTAATCTTATTAATCTTATTTATAAACTAATTATATTTAAAACATTATTACCCCTTTATTTCAAATGTTTCATTATTTTCAAATATCCTATGAAAAAACTAATCAAATATGTTTAAATATATTTCTTACATGAAAAAATTAAATTTGAATAATTGATTAATATTTTATATTCAAAAAATATTTTGATTATATTTATAAAAGATTTTTATTGAAACATTTCATAGTCACTCTTAACAAATTATTAAATAATTTATTACTATTAAAATTTAACTTAGTTTCTTATAGTGTGTAAAATTTGTAAGGATGCGTTTTTACCTTTTTTCGTGAGTTGTAATATTAGGAATATTCAGCTAGTCACATATAAAGGAGTATAAACCCAACCTCTCATTAATTAGACAGTGTAACCCATGGAAATATAGACGCTATAAGAATGGTTCTAATAGACCCATCATATCCCACTTATTAACTCTATTGATGTCCATCAAGAAGAAAAATTTGAGCTTGAGGTATTGTTTTATTTACTATCACATGAATCAAGTTATGAAAAGGGATAGGTACCCCTTTCCAATGATTGAAGACCTTTTCAAAAAGTTGAATTTTGTGAGATATTTTTCATATTTTTATATCTTATTTGTCAACCACCAGTTGAGGGTTCATGAGGATTTTTTTTGAAGATAGGATTCGATGATTCTATGTGAATTATTACTTTTTATCGATTCATATTATTGTGATTATCTCCCCTATAGTGTTCATGGAACATATAATTTCCATTTATTAATTTTTTTGTGGATCATTTTATCAATTACATTCTCTCATAGTGTATATCTATGATGGTGCACATAATAAATTTAATTATACTCTTAGACTTACTATAGGATCGCAAAATATATAGTAATTACATGAACATACACATTTGGATTTGAGAGGCTCGCCTTTTGGGAATGTCACTTATATTCATGGGTTATCCATGGTCCTAGTTGTGGTTGAGCTATTTATATGTTATGATCCACCAAAGAGTGTGTTATATGTGTGGATCTCCCTCTTTTTTTAAGGGTATTATCAGTAGATTATGAAATTATTTTCTACGAATTAAAAACCATAGATCATCATGATGTGGAAATAAAAGTACATTGCTTTTACGGAGAAGTACTAGAGTCTTCGAGTAGCTAAAGAAAATATCAACAAAATCACATGTGTTGAGATTTTCAAGGGATGGAGTTATCTGTGTAGCGTTTTGAGATACCATTGGAGAAAGGATAAGATGCCTATTGGCATTGAGGATGGTGGTTATTTCTTATGTGTCTCGGAAGTTGGGACCCCATGAGTAGTTATACTTAATCCATGAATTTTATTTTTTAACATTTAGTCTTCCCCGTGAATATGTGGAAAAGTTATCTCATGGGTGATAATTTTTAATTTTTTTGATAAAACTATGGATTCATGTACATCTCTTTCATGATACAACTCAACATGAATTGGAAGAAATTTTTTGATGTTCTTACAGGACTAGGAAATTAAGATAGTCATTACTAAATAGATGGGAAAACTGATAAAATAATCCCTTAATAGAAAATCTCAATATTTTATGGTGGAGGTGGTAACATATTATTTTTCCTCATTGTAGTGGATCCTTGTAAAGGGGAGGGGTGCATCTTATCATTAGTTGATGGTTGTGACTCCACTACTTCTTGATTGTGTGATATATAATTAGTTATGATATGACTACATTTTTTTATTGGACCATATATCCTATATAGATTTACCATATTGGTTTCCTGAATGTGGGTGGAACATTATCATTTCCCATATAAGGATTGTGGTTTGGGACTTTTTTCATGAGGAGGTGATGTTGGAGTTTTATAATGCACCCTTGTTGGTACACCTTATATATTTAATGATGTATTAGGACCTTTAGTGATGCATTTACAAGGATTACATATTATGGATTGTTCCCATGTTTTTTTATTGATTCCAAAAATATAATTAAAAAATTTTTGACAACATGTTATAGCTTTTTTCATTCAACCTTTTTTTTAGAATATGAGTGGGATGAAATTTCAAAAGATTTGGTTATTTGGATTATATATATCGAATGAGGCCATGATGTTATCTGAGTGATAATTAATCAACTTACCAGGGTTTCATTCTTCCTTTCCAACTACTGGTAGGGCACATTTGAGAGAGTTTGGGGAATTTGAATGTGTAGGAAATCATATTGCTTCATAGGGTACCCATGTTGATCATCTCTGATCATGATGTTTGTTAAACTTCTTGGTTGTGGAGGGTTTTTTGGGAGGATTTCAATAACCATTTATAGATGAGAAAAAAAATTCACACTAAGGAAGATGGCCCGTCTGAGCAGACCATATATGTTTTGGAAGGTATGATAAAATATTTCATGGTGGTTTTATTCAAAAACTAGGAGGAACACATAGAATTGGTGGGACTAACTTATAATAATAGTTAGCACTCTACTATAGGGATGGTAACCTTCAAGTTAATATATAAGATACCATGTATGTCACACTTATTTTGGATTGAGGTTAGAGATACATCACATTTAATGCCAGAACTAGTGGAGGAAATTTTGAAGAAGGGTTTAGGTGGTCCATGATTGTTTGATGACATCGCAATGTCGATAGAAATAACACATAGGAAGATGTTGTAGACCTTTTGAGTTTTAGAATGGTGTTATGAATTCTTGAGAATATTTCTATGATTATTATCTTTATAACTTCACACTATTTTAAAATAAAAAAAATTAGGTTCGGTATCATCTATGGCACACAACCCTAGGACTAAAACTAAATGTAACACTCGATACTATATGATATACTTTTTTAGAAATATTCAATATTTTTTGATAGCTTGTGATGTTTGTAATACCGAGTTTAAAAAATCATGATACTCTATAATTGAATGATTTTGATAAAATTTAATATTATATATTCAAATAAAATCTTTCAATAATTATCATATTCTTTTTCTAGTTAGGAGATAATAATAAATAACATTTTTTGTTCAAATCATTAATTTCAAAAAATAAGTTTTATCAAATTTTGGAAATTTATATTAAATTAGATTTCATGAATTTTAGAATATTATTTTTAGAAAATAAAAAAATCATTTTTAAAAATCATCATATTAAAATTATCCTAGTATTAAATTTTGGGATTCATATGATAAGTTTCATTTTTGACGAATAAGGATAAATACATATTTTTTTTATAATTTTTTTGTTTAAAATATTTACAAGTTCCATTTAATTTTAAAATTATTTAAAAAAAACTCCAATTAAATTATATATTATTTAGTCCAATTTAGGTTATTATAATATTTTTTTTGATATTTAACATTAAAAAAATTAATATATATTAATATATTCCCATTAGAATATAGATTTTTTATAATGTTTGTAGGATTAATTTTAAATTCAAATTTTCAAAATATATTAATGGAATGAGGAAAAATGTAATCGATATATTTAATTATCATAATTAATGTTATATATTATGGTCCACATAATTTTTTACTATAACAAATAGTGAATATAATATAAATTAATTATCATGGTTAATGTGAAAACAGGTTTACCAGGGGTATAAACTAAAAAGGAAAAGGATAAAAAGTCCTTAAAACATGTCCAATTAAAATTTATTGGATATATTTCAACCTTATCTCATATTTTTATACATAATTTGCCATTTTTATATTTTTTAAATAGAAAAAATCTGGGTACGCATACTTCTTTTCAAATATTACATGCGTGTCCTCTCCTATTATAAAAGGCCACCACTCTCCTCTCCCCTTCACCCATAGAAAACCCATTTTCTCAAAAAATACATATATGAATACCTTAAATCATTCTCTAACAAGATCGTTGTTTTCTTTTCTATATTACAAATCAAACATTGGAATTCTATGGGTTCAATCCAAATGAAGTCATCAAAAGAACTTTTAATGTTCTTAAAAGATCATTTTTAATTTATTTATTCTTCCTATTTCTTTAAATATTATTAAAAATTACAAATAGTATACCCCTAGTATCACCCATTGAATTAGATTTTATTATTATAGGGTCATGACTTATATCCATCTCCTCCTCCAATAAATTTTAAATGAAATCGTTGATCATATATATGGAGGAGTACTGCCTCTCGAATTGACCTAATTCAATTTCCTACACCGCATCCCCTGGATTTTCATAATAATGGGTTTAAATTATATATATGTATGTATGTATATTTATATATATGTAAAGTTATTAATATAAATATACTCTATGAATTATAATTCCACATAAAAATTCTTAATTGACAACCTGTTAGGATATGATAACTTCTATCGTATGTACGATGGACTACTTCCTTGTAAAGCGATGTGATTTGTTTTTTATTAATGATTTTAATGGAATGTAATAAATGTAAAAATTTATGAATAATGGATAGATATATTACACGATATTTAATTTTAATATTAATATAAAATCAACTTCCTTACCTTGTCTCCCGTAATGGAAATAATAACATCACTTGTGTGTATGTACAATATACTCTCTCTACAAAGGGATGTGCTTCATTCTACAAGTTCAAATTTTAGTAGTGGTTATAAAATTAAATATAATAATAATATTTATATTTATAACATTAATATAATTCATTATACGATGTAACTATATCATATTCTCTATATCATGATCATTTACAATAAATATTGGATGATAAAACAAAGAAATTAACACTCGAAACATTAGTGAAATCAAAATATTATTATAAAATGGTTGATAAAATCTTATAAAAGGATTAATTAAGTTATTATAAATATTAAAATGGATATATTATATGTTAATAAAATGTTTCATTCAATTATAAAGGATTAAGAACATGTATGAAGAAAATTAGACCAAAGAAAAAAGGTTTCCAAACTAAATTTCCATTCATTGGGTTAAAATTATTCTTAATTGATTATGTTTTTAAAGAATATGTTTGAAATGATTAATTATTGTATTATTTTTTATTTCTAGTATTTTTTGGGATTAATGTTTCTCACAAATAATTAATTCATCGATTAATTTTCACTCCAATGATATGTTCTTTTTTAGGGAGTCGTATCTTACTTTTACATTCATGAGACATAATCCATATTCACCACATATTTCATTCTTGTGGAATATATAAAATCTATTTTATTTTATATATATTAAATCTATATACATTTTTCGTATTAAATGATAAATTTGATGGTATCTATTTCAAAGGATTATATTTCAGAAGGTACTAATATGGAAAGGGTTTATGTTCCGATCTCTTTTATTATTGTGATTGATTATGATTTAGTTTATGATAATGAAATTGTAAGATCTACCTCTCAATAAATTCATAAATTTTATTCTAGTAATGTAATTAATGAATATGTCACGTAATGGTAGTGTTTCATCTAATTTATATTTAAAATTATCTTATAATATTTTTTTCTATATTTTACATGTTTCCAGAAAAAGAAATTAATTTTTAAGAAAATTAAAAAATTATTTATTAAATACATTCATAAAAAATTTTGTACCTTTAAAAATAATCCTATCATTTTCCATGAAAATAATGTTTGTCTTTTACTGAAAAAGTGGAAGAAATATTTCTTCTAATGTATACAAAATGGACAAAATTTCCCATAGTCATGACCAATTTCTGTTTTATGGCTTCCAATACTTGTTTACAAGGTCATTTTCAACGAAAAAAGATTTCAAAAATTTTTATTATATTTACTTTTAAAAATATTATTTTCGCATTGGAATGGTTTTTTCCCTCACTATGTTTTTTAATGATATTTTTATGGATTTTATATTCCTCATCATCAACAACCCATATACTACTTATACTACACCATGTATATGTTTTAAAGATACCATACTCTTTATATATATTCATGGTTTAGGATCATTTTGGTTGTGAATATAATAGTTTAACACAATTCAGAATATTATTCTGAATAGTTATTATTATGTTCATTTATTGGGGTAAATATTTACATTTCACATTCTTATTTTTCAATATGTATATTTATTTTGACTATTATTATCCTCTTTAATATGAAGAATTAATTGATCATAATAAGTGATGGATGGGGCCATCTATATCCCCTCGAGGTATCAGTGGGTCTCAAGAATCAAACTAGTTTGGGTATTTGTCAAGGGCCTTTCACATTTATATAAGGAGTCATGGAACAAGGCCTTGATGGTATGTTTATAATGTCCAAAATTATATATCACCTCATTATGAAGTTAGTTATTTATGTCCATATTATTATTCAACATGTTTGAATTTTTATGAAAATGTGTCAAGATTATATGATTTTGTATATAGACATATTTTGTCTTCGTTTTATCCTTCCATATTATGCTCATGATTTTGATAAAAATGACTGTGTTTTTGTTATTTAACATTTCATTTTTTATTATTCCTTATTTACCCATTTTACCTTCTATTGTATACATACCCTTACTAAGAATTGGAGATCACCCCATTCTTATGGTTCCTTTCATAATGATGCATAGAAGTGTATTATGAGTGATTTGTAGATAGTTTTTATATGAAAAATGGTATTCTAAATTGAAAATATTATTTTTTAGTTTATTTTTTAATTTTATTATGAAATCCATGAATGTATCTAGTTTAACAAGAAAACTATTTTTTATCATCCTTCATGATATTACTCATTGTATCTAGTGTTAATGTGATAATGTTACCACTGACTATAGGAAACTCGTGTTAGGGTATTTAAAATTGCGGACTATTGGCTGGGGGAAAAATTTATCCTTGAGGTGCGTCAAGCTACTTACGAACCTATTAATGGTTATCATGATTTCAAATTAATTGGTCATAGCCCCATAGATGGTCTGAATTCTTGACATATTCTATGATTCACAGCTATGGAGATATGTGCATGAAATGTCTCATTTTATAAATTGGGATTATATAGAAATTGAGGATGGCATCACCTTTTTGCAATAACTTGTGCTGATTGGGGATTAATATTATAGAACTATTCATAGATGTACCATTCCATTGATTTTAGTGATTTGACATCATGAGATTTTCTTGGAGATCTCTTTAGAACATGGGATCTAGATGTGTGCTAAGTACCTACATATTATTATTTTAAATGTTATTTTGGGGTGAAAATGTTAGATGGTGTATGGAATGTAATAACTTCAGTTTTTAAAATTTGAACCACTGAATACTTCATTAAGTATATTTTGTTTTTTTTCATTGGATTTGGAACTGTGTTTTGGGTTTTGTAGGACCCCGAATTTAAATAGTTAAAATATTAATCATAAAAAATTATGTGTATTAATTTTTTCATAATAAATAGTTTTAATGTTCATTTTCACCTCTGATGGAAATTTGGAGACCATGGTAGTTTTCATGATGCAGATTTTACCCTAGGAATGACATAATGTTGGTAAATTTTAGACATTCCATGGAAGTCAGTCATTGGAGGGGTTCATTAAATAAATTCACTGGTTGTTTTTATTTTATTAAATACATTCCCAAAAAATAACCCTCACATTATAAATATATCATAATTTTAAATATCTAGTATTAGTTAGATAACCCTGGGAGACCATAGAGGGGGAAGAGGAGTCACCATAAGAGATAATGATATCAGGACCATGGATCAATGAATAATGAAATTGTTAGATTCATTGAACAAATTATTGACACATCATAATATTCAAATACTTCTCTTTAAAAGGTATTCAATACCAAAAATTGATATGTTCATTAGGTATGACTCATTATCATGTGTATTTTCTCCCTTTGGATTCATTTGATAAGAATGCATCGTATATCTACATAATTCTTGAATTTCATTCATTTCCTGATATAAAAATTTAATTTATATTATTGATCAAAATTATTTGTTTTCATTAAGTCCATGTTTAATAATTTTTTGGATTCCTAATTTATGATATATGTTAAGGATTTCATCTTCCAATTATAATTATGATCACTTTTTTACTCTTTTATTCACTTACTTCATCTCATTATTCATCATTGTCTAGTGGGGATAGTGATTTGACATTACTAGAGTGGAAAAACTGTGATCAACCCCATGAATACATGGTGGTATTAGAAATGGACTTTGGATTGAAATTTTTTTGATTGTTTAATGTTGAGAAATAGATTATCGATGATGGTATTGAGTGTCTGAGCCACATTATGTTGAATGAAAGGATGGGGGATGAAACAATGGTGACCAGAATCTCAAATTCCAACTGATAGAGGATTTTAATTTTTTGTTTGATTCATGAAACTTATATTTGGATGGTACGAGAGAGTCTATGGTATATCTTTGTTGTTATTTATAGATATTGACCATTTTTTAGTGACTAGAGGCATGAGAGATATTTTATGGGTTGTTGAAAATTCTATATTCTATACAACAAAATATCTACAAAAGATTGAAATTGAGGATTCCTTTCTGGATCAGGACATGGAATGGGAGTCATGTAAAGATGGTGGAGAAAATATTGTAGTCAGTGAGACATGATGAATAAACAATGTTTGGGGTGAAAAACATGATTACATTCCATATAATTTAGGGTAACACATAATGTGTCCCTCAACATCTCATGGGTTTACAGTTTCATGAAACATTAAAATTCACACAATGTTAGGAAGACCCATTATCCATTTACCTTGGATGGGGTAACCCATCCATGTAATGGAATTACACATTAGACCATTCATATGAACTACACATTGTACACTATAGATTACCACCAGTCGAATAAGGTAACCATATTATGTGAGGAACATGTCTTGGACCCTTATTGGAACCACATTCTATGTTCCCTTGATGACATTCCATGTTTTTTGGCTTTAAAATGTTGGGGATGGAGTGGGACATGGCCAACATTTAACTTTAGATTACACCCTATGTACCTGAGAAGAACACACCATGTACATTAACCAATATCATACATCTTTCCAAATACTTCTCCAGAACTCGAATTTATACCTATGAGTAACATCCCCAGATTAGTTTTTGACATTTTAAGTGATGGAATTTTTGGAAATCAGATTTTTGATGTGGGATGATATGTGTGGAACACTCCTTTAGTGTCACTCAGTGGGTGAAAGTGATTAGGTTGGATCAATAAATTTTTTTTAGGTTGGTACTCCATATATTCACCAGGGCGTGGGTCCAAAATAAGAATTATATAGATATATTTTGAACTGAGACACATTACAGAGGGAAGGAGTCTTATATCATTGAAGTTACACTCCAATTTCATCAAACTACATTAGGGAGAAGGTCCTCAATGGGCACAATGCTCCCTCGACTTTGGAGCGTAGTGGAAATGAGCAGGCCCCTATACATATTTAGTTAAAGTTTTTAAGAGGTGTGTATTTAGATATAATACATTTTGATCTGCAGTACAATAATTATTCTTATCTATCAACTAGAGATAGAGGTATCTCTATCTATCCCTCGACTTGGTTATCTCTAGGATCATTTCTGTTGATGGTTTCAATACCCTATTTCCTTATGGGTTTAGCTTAATATGATTATTCTATTAAATATATTACAGTTCATGTGACATCCTAATGGGTGTTTTTATAATCACCTAATAATGGGATTTTCAATTATATTTCATGTCTCATATCGATTACTAATACATTTGTGGTGGATTGGGTTGTTCTTATACTCATGGAGCATAAATGTACATGGTGGCATTGACAGAGTTTGGTGGTCGGTCTATAGAATATTAATATAGGCTATATGTTTATTTACCATTATTAGATACTTTCATATGGATTTCCCCCCTATATTTATATATATGAGTGTATTTTTCACCTTATAAATTTTAATTACCCTTTTCACATTTATTTATATCCTATAGATTATTATATACATTGTTTAATCTATTGATACTACTAAATTGGTATATCTTGAAACTTTTTCTTGAAGTCCGGTGGTTACATGTTCACAATTACTTTATTCTATGTGATTCCATTTTAGTATTATGCATATTCATACGTTTTCATCTGACCCTGTCCTACTAGAGGAATGGTTGGGGTGTCACTCTTAACATACTATAAACCTAGGTGGTGTACCGATGGGTTGGGTTTTGACAACCATCCCCTATAAAAAATCTATTCCCAAAACCCTTATAAAATTTCTATAGGTTTTTTTATTTCCAAAATACCAACTTAATGGTCCTTAAGTGGAGTTATAATGGATCACATTCTAATAAGGGTTAATCAGGTTAACAAAACACATAAATGTTTCTTCTTCTTTTACTGTAATTAATTTTTTTTTATATTAAAATTTAATAACACTGATATCTCTCATATAAATAGCTTTTATTAAATTTACATAATAATATCTACCCTTATACTTTTTCTTCACAAGGTAAATGAAACCACTACTTAGTTATACAGTAGACTATCATTTCACTATTGAATGTAATTTATTTTCAATTAGGACCTCACATGAAATTTTATAATTATTTAACGAATGAATATAAAAGATATTTATGAAATTATTTTTATTAAATAAATTTTATTTATCATCTTATTCCATAACATTCCTCCAATTAAAAAATTATTACATCACTCATGCATACATTTAGCTTCCCACAACCATGAAGCGACAAGACTCATCTTCATTTCCATCTTTTCACAGATAAATCAAAATATGCATAGAGTGAATATATATTAGTTTTATATATTGAATAATATTGTTTATATAAAAAAAATAAATCATGTTTCAATGAGCATAACTTTTGGAGAAAAAATACATGAAAAACAAAGCATTTAATTCCTGGCATAATGATAATAATGATAGATTTTCAATGAATGGTTGATATGATGTAATAAGTGGATTCTGTATCAAATAATGTATTTTTAAATGGTTCTAATATGAATTTATTAAAAATATAAATATATGATATATATGGTTAAATCACATCCAACAAATTAGAAGCATGATATAAGGGATTCCATCTCAATTTCCAATCCATCGGGACATATCTGGTATTATCCACCTATTTTCATTTATGTGGATTATACACATCCACTTGGATGTATATGATATGAATATATAGTATTTAATGATAATACAATATTCAATTCATGTTTAATATATCCATGGGATACTCATTAAATGTTTCTAAATATGTAATGATTTATTTTATAATTTTATTTTTTTGAGATTTCATATACTTTCATTGAATTAATATTTCATTCTATAAAAAATAAAATCAATATATTTTATTATGCAATCAATGTTTATTCAGTTTCCTGATTTTCTTCCAATTTTGTATCTATTTAGAATATTAATAATCAAAATATATGCCTAAAAAATACAATATTATTTATATTTTCAATCGGGTATTTTTTTTCATCCACATCTATTTGAGCCTAAATTATATTTTAAAAGGCCAACTTATTTAAATAAATTATTCATTAAATAAATTGTATGATATTTAATAAATTTTAATATAATTAAATGGATTCATTCTAATATTTTCAAAAATAGTCATTTTCAACATTATTTACAAAAAAAATCAAATAGAATGTTTCCCTATCATATATATTATGTTAATGGGTTTTCCAACCACCATAACTGTTATACACTATTTAGATATTTGTATTTGTTTTAAAATATTTTATAAATAAAATTGTTCAATAAAATTTTTTATTAAATATTTCTATTAAATATTCTTATATACTCTAAAATACATTATTTTCCTCTAAAATATAATTTTATAACGAATTTACTAGAATCTATAATCTTGTGATTTATTTTTTAATCATTTAATTTCTCATGAAGCATTCAATTTATTATGTTAATAATTCATTGAATTATAAATTACTATTAAATATTAATATTATTTATTGCATGTATATACTTATTCAATAATACAAATATCATTTCTATATATAGTTTTTAAATTTTAAGGTTATTTGACTAACTGAGAAAATGTTTATATTTCATATTTTTTACCAATTCCAAATGTTTTTTATAATGCCTGAATTTTAGGAATGAAACTAGTTATTCAATATATTTGGAATTAAATGGATATGTAGTTACTGGTGGGGTTTATTTATTTATATCCTATTGATATATAAATCATTTCTACAATAAAAACTATTATTTGGCCCAATAAAATGGTTTTTTGGTTAATACCTCTATATATTTGAAAATATCATTGAAAATAGACTTTTTCAAGATATTTTACATTAAAAACATCCTTCATTGAGATATCTATTATTATTATTATTATTATATGTGAGATTATTACATTAATATTATGTGAGTAATCATTTTATACTCAAGTTATTGATTAAATGGAATGTGTTTATAGTCATTTACATTTACATATTGATTATACATTTTTACTCATTATAAAATCGGCTATATATGTACTATATAGAATGTTGAAACTAATCCTTATATTGTTTTACAGACCCTAGGATATAAAGAAGGAATATTTGAAAGAGTTTCATATATGTAGATTACTTTATTTAGTTAGGTTTTAAATTATATTTTTAATGTAAAATATGACTCATATATATATATATATCTTGTTCATTAAAAAATTAAAATTCACTAATCATTAATGATGTGATCCCTCATATCATAAAAAAATAAAAAATTATAGATATACTTTGGGTTACTATTGTATGTGTTGTTACATTATATTTCCTAAATAAATGGTGGGTCACAATATTTAGGTGAAAGAAAACACCACACCACGGTTTGTGAGTTTGTATATTGATGATAAAATATTTCCCTCTAATAAAATTTTTTTATGTGAATAATATTAATTGAAATGATAAAAAGTATTGAAATTTCAATTCTAGGAGAAATGATATTTTTCTTAGAGATACATGTTGTGTAATAATTATGCAATTTTTTTTCTCCCATAAAAAATATGCAAGAGATCTTGGGAAGATGTTTGAAAAATATGAGATAAAAGGAGTATCCACACCAATTAATGTCGTAATGAGGTTATCAATGGATATTTAATAGAATTATATTAATGATATGGAGTCTCTTAATTATAATTTGAGGGATTATTTATTTGATCGCATCAAAAAAAACTATCCTTATTAATATGATCATCCTTTCTTCAAGATATCAATCAAATCCAAATGAAACATGTATTTTGGTAGAAAAAGGATACTATGATACATCTCAAACATAGATATTTATGAGGTAATATATTAAAATAAATGATAACTAAAATTAATGGGTTTTACCAATGCAGACTGAGCAGGAGAAATTTATGATAAAAATACATATATGGAGTATATTAATTAGAAGGAGGTCTTCATATGGGAATTGAATGATGGAAAAATCAATGTTAGTGTGTTCTATTAAGGTTTAGTATATTCTCGCATCAGATGAAACTACATAAAAGATGCATATAATGACATAGTTAAATAATATTAGTGTTAAAGAAATAGATCCTCAAATAATTCTATGTGATAATTAGAGTTCTATAATACTATCTGAATGTATGGTTCATCACTCTAATTCATAGAATATCTATATAAAGTACCCATTCATGCTGTAGAAGTATGAATGGGGAAATCTATGTATGGAATTTATACCCTCTAAATAAAAGATCAATAAAATCATGAAAAATACTTATTTGAAGAAAAATCAATAAACTAATTATAAAAATAGTATTCCAACTCATTCCCTCACACAGTGGTATAATTTTTTATCATATCTGATATTTTATCATTTTCCTTCTTTTTAAAAATTTTTGAGGGGTTTTTTATTTCAAGTTGATAATGTTGTTTAATTTTTTTTAAATTTATTCTTTCACTAGTGTTGTAAATAGATATTAATTTTTTTATTCCATTCAAATTATCAAATAGAATCAGTGGTTTATAGTAATTTGTGACATGGAAAATAGTGATTATTGATTTAGTCACCCTTTTTCAAATATAGAGATATCTCAAATTGACATATATATTATCAAGTCATGATTTGTTTTCCTTTAATAAGCTATATTAAACCCTAAATTTACTCACATTGGTTTTATTTTCAATTAGAGGGAGAATAATGATTTTTCATTCTATTAAATCCAATGGGGGTGACTGGTTAACATGTGATGTTTATTTTGTTTTTTAGAAATATTTATGAAATTATTAAATTTGATTTAATGATCATAATAGATATATGAAAAATGTTCTAGATATGGTATCATTATATATTAAAATTTATAACACATTTAAAGTGTAGACACTATTAATATTTTTTAGTGTTTTAAGTTATAACATTGAAATACAGCTTGAATAGTTGATAAATGAGTTTAGGAAATGAAGAATATATCCAATGTTTTTTGATATCTATGAAAACAATTATTTATACTTTAAACTTTTTTGAAAAAGTGGAGAGGGTGATATATGTTTATATATATTACAAAACATATTTCAATATTAACAAATATTATTTGAATAAAATATATATGAAATTTGTTTGAGTTGAATATTTAAAAAGGATAATATCCTACATGGATCCACGTAATAAAATTGATCTAAATGATACAAATTTGGAGTGTGATATATTGGAAAAAGGGATTTATCATTCCGAGGTAAGATATTTTTTGTGCTAATAATTAAATTCAATTATATCATAAGAGAAGTCACACCACATAAAAAATCATTTATGCATGGAACAATATATGTATTATTGAGAAAAATGAATTTATCTTACCCACTAGTGGTTTGATAAGCCAATAAAACTATTTATTAAATGGGTATGATGTGATTTCAAAATTATATATTATGAAGAATTGGAAAAAAAAAGAATCTTCTTGTGAGACACAATTTTTGGATCATAAACCATGATTAAAAATCCATCTTGAATCATGTTGAGAAGATGATTAAATCAGCCATGAGAGAATTCGGTATTCAAGAGATGTTATATCCAAACCAAAAAAGATGGATCCATGACACAACACATGTGACTATACTAATGGAGAGTCCCATATCTTATAATGAAGTTACACATTACATTTAACATGTATAGATGCCTACATAAAAATAGATTTCAAACTAAAAGGAACATATTTCCAAAAGGAATAATCATGTGATATTTCAAATATCACAATATGGGAAGAATTTGATTATTCAACCTAAATTACAGGATGATTTTAATTATTCTATGACATGTTATATATGAGACATTAATGAATTATTCCTTTTCAATGAGATTCAAGTTTATTTCCATAAAAAATTAAATTATCTTCTCTAAATGATTATTTATTATAAATAATGATATACATGAATAAAAGTATCTGATAATTCTGATAAGGTGAATAGATACACAAATGTATCAGTGAGTATGTTATGATAGAAATTACATGATATTACTAAAAATGTAATTGGATGAAGATCTAAATTGTAGTATTCTATGTTGAGGCTCAAATATTCATCACTGATATTTCATCAAAGTGGTTATACTTTTCCTTTGATGTGAGATTGTAATATTTTATAACTATTTTATGAGTTCAAGTTCATAAAAGTTATAGAGTTCCCTTTGAAAGTAATAATGTGACTATGTTAATGGTATAATAACTATGAGACACCATGGAAATAGCCATCTTCAAGGTGATAAACAGATTTCATAAATCTCTTGCATCTCTCTTCTCTACATAAATAATAATATTTAGAGAGAGAGAGAGGTACTGAAGAAGAAAATGTTTTCAATGATTTTTTGAATTTTTTATATACATTAATTCACCCCTCTAATTATGTATCACCCTTCCTATTATATATTACAGGATTTACATTTTTGTCCTCAGCATATCGATATTATCAAGAAAATCTTTAATCCACTAAGGAAATGGGATATATCATACTGATTAGGAGGTTGAAACCAATGAATCTACCCTATGAAGGTTCACTATGGTGTAGAATTCATACTACACCATAGGAGGTCCTATATAGGATGATCAATACTATAAACCTATTGGATATATTGATAGTCATGCCTGCCCAAATTTTTAAAAAAATTACATTCCCTTTTTCCCTTTTTAAATTTTAAAATCATATGGCCTTATCTTACTCCTCTAGTCACATCATAGATACATGTTCCTGAAATGGGATCCATCCCTCTTATCATTAGTTATTTTGATCTCATATACCCAAATTTTCAAGATAAATCATAAAAACTAAGACATTGGGTCCTATTTTTCATTCTCTTTATTCCCCCACATCCCTTATAACGTGGGTTCCCATTTTCCAAAAAAAATAATGGGTTTTATAGAGGTATATTGGATTCATATTTTTTTATTCATATGGTTTTTTAGGGACTATATATGATCTCATAATTTGTGTTGATGAATTTCCAATAAAATTTGATAACATTTCACTTGATTGTTGATGAAACATGGTAGGTGTTTTTGCGTGTTTCCTTTATTTGTAATATCATCTTATGCCTATTGTTTTTAAATGTGTATATATTCAAATTCATCTATATTTGATTGGAAAATTGGGTTCATAAATGTTTTATAAGTATATATCAGTTGAAATTAATGAAATATAAATGGATTTTGGATTTTAATATTATCTCTAAATTCCATTTTCATAATGAAATTAAAAATACTTCATTTAAATGAAATTAGTGATTAATATAAAATATCACTTCACCTAGTCTGCGAATAAATAAATGGGAGGTTTCAATTTATTAAATAGTTATAGATGAATAGGGGAGATATTCAATATAAATTTGGATTAATTTTTAAATAATTACTCTGAAATGAGATTTTTAAGGGGAAAATATTACAACATTGAAATATAATTTTAGTTTCATAAGGAACATTCGAAACATAAAATTATTTCATATGGATTGTTTGTGAGAAACTCTTGAGCCCCATTTTATATGTATTGATACCCCAGATGGGGGAAATTTTTTATCATTATGATATTAATGAAAAATTGGAGATTTTTCATTTGAGGGAATGGAATATGATTTGTTGTTTATATTCAAATTTTTTATTGAACATTTTAATTTCCTCATTTTCACCTCATACTTGTTGAAATTTATGGGATTACTAGGAATTTAGTGACCGGTTTATACTTATGATATATTATATAGTTTCACACTATAAGTGAAAAATCAACTGTATGGTAAGACTAGATGTTAAGTTTACTAGTTGTATTCTAGTTATCTTCCATGAGTTGTTTTGGAAGAAACATAGTCCAATATTTGGTCCAATATTTCAAATCAAGTCTATGATTGGACTTATATTATTACATAGTATGTTTTCTATGATACTTGATTAATCTTGTGGAGAGATTAATTTTTGATACCTAACATAATTGATATCCAAATAAATGGGTTTTCCCTTTCTTATATTATTTAATTTTAAATATTATTCCTATGTGTTTTGTTTCTCTCTCTGGTATTTATTTAATTTAGAAAAAATTGTATCTTCACTTCCAAAAATAGGTGTATCTATAAAGTGAGTATTGGGAAGTTGATTTTAAAAAGGGGTTCTTATGATTTAATCTTATATGGTTATTTTTGTGAATGTGTGTTAGTATAATGTAGTGTTTTAAAAATGATTGTTTTCATTTATATAAAATTTGGAAAAATATTAGTGATACAATCATATTAGTTATGATTGTTTCTTATTATAAATTTATATATGAAAATATACATTTTAATTATATTTAAAACTATAATAAATAAAATTTATTTAAAAAGGAACAACACATATAGTTATGTTGAAATATTACATAGAACTATTCCAATCACACCCAACATACATCATTCGGTGAATAATGATATTATTTTATCCTTTCAATTGTCTTCAATTTTGTTTCCATTATGTTCAGTTTTCTCGATGTCTATCAGTATGTGATGTGTTTTATTTCCTTTATTCTTAGTTTTTTATTTTATTATTAAATTATGTTGTCAAATGTGTTTTGTAACTATATTCTTCCCATTTATATATATTTAGGGATAAATCATACCCATTTTCTTCTAAATTAATACCATCGCAGCATTTTGTAGCCCAAGGTGACCAAGAATATTACTTGTGTATTCCACAATTTAGTTTGGGTGCATGGTTAAAGGGTGCTCTGAATTAGTACATAAAAGATGGTATCATATAACCACACTATTATATAAAATCTATATTGTATGTATATATATTAATTTTTTCATCAGTATTCTTTTAGAGGGTGAGGGAATGTGATTTTATAGCTCTTCTTCACACCGTGCATCGAGTATCCATGGGTTTTTTGGACTTGATTCCTTATTTTCAATTCATTTTTGAGTATCATTGATTAATTTTCTATATGATTTTATTATATTTCAATACCCATTAACATAGTATGATATTATATTATTTTTTTCCTTTTATGTTTTATGGATTTTAAAGGAATTGAATGATTGGGGTTTTATTTTATCTCCTAACAAACCATACAACAAAAAAACAACTTGGATTTAGATTCACTTTTTGAACTTTAGAATGATTTGTACATATCTCATCTACCATGAATACCAAATAAAATTTCTTTCTATACTAAAATTGGTTCGATCAATTGTACCCCTTAATTATTATTATTGTGTATTTCTAATTAATGGGAAAATTATTAAGTTGGGTTGTTTAATATTTCAATGTTCTTGGATTGGATTTCTGGTTGAACCTTTTTTCCCTTTATTATTATTATGTTGTGATCTATATTTTTTGGGAAAAATTGGATTTCAATAAAATTATTTTAAATTCAAAATAAACCCTTGAGTATTCTTTTTAAAATTTATGCCGATTTCAACGAAAAAATTATGATTTTGATTACATTATTATAGAAATAATGTTTATTATTTCAAAACTTATTGCTAAATTATTTAGGAATGGATTTTATTCTTTAGATTTGTGTTTTTTATAGAGGTTGTTTTTTAAAATTCAATCTTAGAGTGTTCCAAATAAATAAAATGGATAAAATTATTTTTTATATAGAAGAATTTTTAATAATCAGGTGGGATGTTTATTTTAAAGAATATATTTTGTATTAAAAACCATATTTTATAGTATTCTTGGTCTTTTACCATTGATAGATGTTTAAATGGTAGATGGTTTAGTTACAAAATTAGGAATTTTATTTCAATGAACATAAAATTTGAGGGAATTTATTAGTTTTTTGATTAAAATTCATAGGAATCTTATGATTCCAATATAGGATCTTCTTAAATGATTGGTATGAGAAAAAATATACCAAATTATGGTTTGTTTTATTAAATACGTTTTTTTGGAAAAAAAATTTAAAAAAATTCCTAAAATGTCTAGTTATAGAGGGAAAATTTATTTATATTTGATTAAGGGGGGTGTTTTTTGGATGTTTTTATGTATAATGTAATTATTTTATCTGATTAAGGAAATTATGTAAAATTATTCATGTAGTTTGGAATATTTGGCCCTGAGTATCATTGAAGGAATGTAAAAATCAGGTTATGTGTGAAGACTTTTAGGATTGTTTTCCTTTTCATTTTGGAGTGGTTTATTTTCTTTCCAACTCTAGCATAAAATATGTTCAATGGTGTATATTTATTACATATAGTTCTCATACTCCATCTATTTATTTTTGAAAAAAAAATTCCTTATCTTGGTCATGAATTTTTCATGGGTGAAGAATGTTTTTCATCTCATGAGGACGTAATTTATTGATCCCTATCAGTGGATGATTGTACAGGAGTTTTGGATTAAGAATGTACGGATGATCCATTTGATGGAAGTTGGTGTTCATTGATCTTAAGCATAGTGGGATGGTTATCCTAGGTTAGTATCATTTGAAGAAGAATAATATGAATCTTGTGTGCTTATAATGTTGAAAACATGAAAATTATAAGTGATAATGTAAGGAGGATCCAATGAAAGAGGGAATCCCATTGAAGGTCTTCTCCAACCATCAAGGAAAAAATGGAATATGAAGTTGTTGTATTAAATCTCCGAAACCCATTCAACAAATCAAACATGGATATCCAAAAGAATGAGTGGAAGGGATACTTGAAATCCATTGATCCTGCATTTCCTAGATTTTTTAGACAGCTCCCACAAAAGA
This sequence comes from Viscum album, assembly GCA_963277665.1. Taxonomy (NCBI): domain Eukaryota; kingdom Viridiplantae; phylum Streptophyta; class Magnoliopsida; order Santalales; family Viscaceae; genus Viscum; species Viscum album. Next base: position 458,842,705 of record OY728167.1, on the reverse strand, counting down.
TTCATAATTGTATCAAATTACATATGAATAAACCATAAAAATATGATGAGAGAAGGAATTCAAAAAACCCAACTCTTGACAAGGGAAAAGTAATTTATAACGAGTTTCATGTCAATTTAGTGAAGCAACTACAATCTTCGAGAGACAATCCAATTTGGGTTGATGAACCTACGGTAGTGAAGGTCAGTGTGCCAAAGGGTTCTCTTTGCGACCTTCATGTGAAAGTCAATGTGGGTTTGCCTCCTAGGGCAGTGTACAATATTGTAATCGACCCTGATAGTAAGAGAGTGTTTAAGAATATTCAGGAAGTGATATCTAGAAAAGTATTTGTGGATAAAGGCTCAAGGCAACTGGTTGAAGTGGAGCAAGCGACTTTTTTGAGGTTTCTTTGGTGGTCGGGAACCATTTTGGTCCATTTTCTAGTTGATCAAAACAGAACGGATTACTCGATGAAATTCAAGCATGTGAAAAGAGGGTTTATAAAAAAATTTGAAGGCTCATGGAGAGTTGAGCCATTGTTTGTGGATGAAAGACACTGCTTTCCATCAATACCCACAACATTGGTAGATTACCATAGGTGTACAGGTGGAATGGGAAGGGTCAGATCCCAGGTGAGATTGGATCAGTTCATCCAGATGGAAATCATTCCTCCACCGCCCATTTCTTGGTACGTGAGGTGAATCACTACAAAAACATCTGAGATGATGATCAATGACCTTTGTGCAGAGGCTTCTGTCATCCGGGGAAGCGGTGGCACAGGGAATTCCGATAAGGAGGCACCCGGAAGATCCATGAATTCATGTGATGAGTTAGGGTGGGGTGGTAGTATGGATATCAAACAATGGTGGTCTATCTATCGAATGTATTCACAGAAATGCCATCAAAAGGCATTGCATTAGACGGTGAAGTTTGGTTAGCCGATGTGCTTGCACATTCTTCATATATTTTTAGATTCATGTTTATTGTTGTAGTTACAGAATGAGATTGGGTCATATGTACTTGACAAAGTTATTGGTTAGTATAGACTGATAACTATGATCCTTTTACTCTTCTTTGTCACGATGATCCTTATTTTTCCTTGGATTTGTGAATTTTATGTTACATTTGGAGAATAATGTAAGGAGGATCCAATGGATAGTTTTTTTATGGTTTTATAGGCTATCACAATATGTTATGTAAGAATAGTTTTTTTAATGGGATTTCATGTTTTTAATATGTTTTTATTCTTTTATATGTTGAAGGATTTGATCTAGAATGTATTTGAGGATTAAAACTAGTATATATTATATATTCCATCATCATTCACTCATGGATGTTAATGAATTGATGATTTGTGTGTACTTGGTATCATGAGTATTTTTTATTTGGAATGTGTTATATACTTATTACTATTTTGTGAAACCTTCTTAGTATATTTAAAATGGGAGACCATTGGATCCATGTTTGATTAACATTGACTATTATAGCCATAGTGATGTTAAGAAAATTTCATTGATGATTTTCAGTTGTTTGGTTCGTCATTTGACGGTGTTCTATGGTTGAAGACCTAGTTAATTGGTTGTGTGTATTGAACTGAGGTATAGATTCCATGTTTTTTTGTGATGAGAATTGTTTTTTTTTCTTCTATAAATTGTTTTGGTTGATCATGGTTACTGTTCCTATCTCGTTTGAAATGAGTTCCCTTTAGATCTTGTTAGCTATATAAATAAAGAATGTTTTTGGTGGTTTTTTATTTTATATGGAATTGGGTTGGATTATTTTGTGATTATAGAAGATGGGTTAAATTTATTGATGTTTTGGTTTCATGTTGGGTTCCTATATTTATTTCACCATTTTACTAAAACTCTAAATGTATAGGATACCTTTTCTTAATTAATGATTATTATATGATCTTTATTTTTGTTATAATTCATGTTCATCATAATGATTATTATTATATTTTTTTATATGACATTATGATTTCAAGTAATCATTTTCATTTTATGGTTTTCTACATTAGATTCTCTTGGATTTTCACACCACAAAAACCTTCTTTTTCTACAATTTGTTTTTTAGGATTATTTATGAATACATAAATATTTTTGAAGGACTTTATACAGGTATAATGTTTCATTGTTAGAGATTGTAACAACTTTTTTCATCACAGTTATGTTTAGGTTGATTAATTTTGGGAAATATTTAATTTTTTAGTGTTTTAGGAGGTCTCATGTGTTATAATGGACATAAATTACTCCACTATAGTAGGATTAATTAAAAAAATGGGAGATACACTATAGTGAGTATAATTGACGCCCATGGGTCTACATGAACTATTTACTCCACTAAATAAACAACTTTCTATGATTTGGTGGGAATTTCATAAGGGTTTCTGGGGTCACAATGTGGTTCTATATTTAGGTGATGGTGGAAGGCCTTGTTGTGGGGTTTAGGATGCGCTATGGAGGGTATTGAGTAATGGTGTGTTTTGGTGATGTGTAAAGGTAAGAAAATAGTTAGTGTAAAGAATGGGGGTGGGAGTTTTTTATTGTTATAGTGGTTAGTCCATGGAATATAAGTAATGGATGTAACTTGGATGTTATTAATAGGGGAATTTTGCTTTTATCAAAGAGAGATATAATTTGCGGCCATATTGAAACCAAGGATGTTCATTAATAGAAATGTAGTATGGTTTTTGTTTATTGTTAATCCACTTTGGGTTGATCAAGGGGTTTTCAAGTCAAGTAATCTTATAGTACAGACTGAAGTGTGTGTTTAAGGTGGCATAGTTTCCTAGTATTTTCGAAATTTTTGGCCTCAAAATCAAGTGATTGTTTTTGGAAAAAGAAGGTATTCTACAAAGGCGCTACACATAATGGGAGGTTTTCCCCAAAGGCAGTATGTAGAATGGTGAACTGCAAACCATGTTGTGGGAACAGTTCATTGAATGAAAAACTGTATGCAGATTGCATAGGAGGAATAGTACACAGAGTGAAGGAGGTCCTCGAGAAGGATTAAAATTCACGGATGGAAAAAGGTTCACGATATTGGGTTTCGTTCCTAAATAAAAGGCATATTTTTCAAAAATTGTGAAGGGGTTTGTTTTGGGAAATGATTTGGTTATTTTTATAGCCACGTAGGGGGAATGAGGGTATGCAATCTGCATAGGGATATGGTTCATGGGAGATGCATGGTATGCAATAAAGTCGGTTTTGTATCAATGATTTGGTAAATGTCGATTTAGAGGATTATGTGTATCTATTTTTATATATAAGAATCACTAATCCCTTCATTAGAGAGTGACACTATGATTAAAAATCTATGGAATAATTTGGTGAATTCTAGCATGGTTTGTATGAAGACAACCCTGCAAAGGATATGTTTATTGTAAATTCAGAAGGAATTCATTGATGTCCAGAACTGTTCATAAAATACGGTTTGTAGAACAGGATTCATGGAATATGGTTCGTGGAAGATAGTTCACAAAGGGGGAGTTTGTCCGCAGAGAAGAAGAGGTACGCGGGATCGGTATGTTGAATTGATATGTCTAAGACAGGTGCAGAATTAGTACACAATAACGGATTGGGATGGTAGTACGCAGACATGGTTTCCGGAGGAAGTACACAGGGCACTCGCAGTATGCGATGCAGTGCAGTATGCGGAGGAAGAATTCCAGTTCATGGATGACAAGTTCACAAATGAGTAGTAATAGAAAGAGTAGACTATAACTACAAGGGAAACATGAATTCAATAGAGCGTATATTTATATATGAGGATGTATGATTTAATTCCAACACATTGAAGTGACCCTCAAGTCGAAAAACTAATTTCATATTCATCCCATCGTAGTGTGAACGGGGGAGTGAACGAAATTTATTTGTGGGACACATTATGCTATCCCTACAACCATGCAATGGAAGTGATCCTAGAAAAGAGTGATTGTGCTAAGCTTTTCTACTCCACAACTACTGATGAGTATTGGACTTTGGTACAACTGAAAACCTATCAGTGTATGATCGTTGGACGTATCCCTTTGTGGTGAACCAAGAAAAATTGTTGTGTCTTCTCTTTCCATGTTATTTTTTTCATTACATTATTATCAGACAAGTTTAACTGGTTCCTACCATCATGGGAATAAGATCAATTAGTTTAAAAGAAAAATTTTACATCCAAATTCACCCCTCCCCACTCAGGGTGTTCTAGAGTCCTTCAAGTGGTATTAGTGCATGGTTTCTAGTGTTTAATATACTCTTCATTTATAAAATGGAGAATATAGTAAATTTTAGGGTAGTACCCATCATTGATGGAAGAAACATTCAGATCTATAAGAATATGATGATATAACATCTATGAGATCTTGTAATTGAAGTTCTATTTTCCACTACACAAGGAATACAGGTCATTGATCGAACAAGGATGTCTATGACTGATACATACAAGAAAATTCATGATGTAGATTACAAATCACATAATTCCCTCAATGATGATATTTTTAGTCATATATATCTAAATGTGATGAGTTTTACATTAGCAAATTTTATGTGGAAAAAAATAGAGAATATTTATGAAGGTAATCGCAATGTGAAGGAGGAGAGACTACAAGTTTTTCACAATAGGTTTTATGATATGAAGATGCATCCTAAAGAAAATGTTGACACCTTTTTCAATCGAATTACTAATGTTGTTGGAGAAATAAAAGGAAATGGTGAAGAAATTAAAGACGTTGACATTTTAAATCAAATCTTGATAAGATTTTAACCTCATTACATTGCAAAGGTGTCATCCCTTGACGAGTGTGATCTTTACAAACATTCTTTGTATGATCTTCTAATCATCCTGGTGGCATTTGAGATGATAGTCAAACCAGAGGATGAAACGAATCAAGTAAGCAAGGAAATGGAATTCAAATCCATGGGAAAACATGAACTTTCAGAAGATAGTATTGATGAAGATAATGAGTAAAAATAAATTATTTCTCTTGTTTATATGAAACTCAATAAGGGAAAAGGGAAATTTAAAGCCAAGTTACATATATCTTTTTTTGTAGTGGAATAGTTGGGAAAATTGATTCTCAGGGCATAAGAAAGTTTTATGATGAGGAACGTGAAGCTTGCAGACATGAAGATGCCTCAGAAAAGGATTTTTAAAAAGGGATACAATAAATATGGTAAGAAACTATAGATAAAGGTTTTTGATTGTGAATAAGAAGATGATGATAGTGAATTAGTTGAAGAATACTAAAAAGAATTCAAATCTGGAATGCATACATCAATGATGGATACTTTTTAAAAATCAGAACCATTTGGAGATAATTATTGAGATAATAAATTGACCAGTGATGTTGATTTCAAGTTTCAGCTTAAGGATGATTTTGGTAAGCATGATAATCAATGAAATAGACGAAAAAGTGGAATTAAACTGTGGAAGATTCATTAAAAAATGTTGATATAATGGAATCTAAAATTGACCAGCATAGGGTTGTAGTAATGGAACATTCAAAAAATTTTAAAAGTACGGAATATATTGTTTAACTAAATCATAGAATTAATGAATAGGAAAAGGTCATTAATGACCATACCTTGTGACTGGAAGAAAATTCCAAAACGTTTGAGGGACATGAAGAATAATTTTTTACTCTTAGGAGTATACTTGAAAGTGAATCATTTCCAAAAGAAACACATAAGAAAAATCAGTTTGGAAAATTCTCAGATGTTGAACTATTAGAGAGAGTTGAGCATGGTTTTAATTGAGTTGAGAAGGCTATAAATGATCAATGACCCTCATTCATGGGAAATATAGTAATTTTTTTTCATGATGAAACATCAAATTCTGGAAGTAAAATTAGACAAAATAAAGGCAAGATGAAGGAAATACATATCATAAATATTCCTGATGTCCAAACTAAGAAAGTATCAAATCATAATGAAAAGGGGACTGAAAACCATTCTCAAGTTTCCTAAGATGATATATAGTCAAAATAACCTTATATTTAAGTTTAAATGATGATTAATACAAGTTAAAAGACATTCCCACCTATGAAATTTCACTTTTGTGGCTATTTGGATCATATCATGTCATACTATGAAGATACAAGGATTAATTTGACTGGGTAAGATCTAGAAATTAATCAAAGGATAACTAATTCATATCCTAATTCTTATAGAAGAAACAGTTTCTATGGATCTTGTTTTTATTGTTCTAACATTGGCCATAAAGGTGTTGATTTTAGTCAGAGGAATGGAAGGAACATTTCGTACAGAACCCAGATGCAAGTCAATAATCATCAACTAGATGGTGTTGCTCTTAAAAATAGTGTTTCTCCAAAATAAAAATAAATGAGTATGAATAAACTGCTCACATGGAAGAGATATTTGAAACTCTATCTTCATCCTTCACTCAATCTAATATTTAAAGGAAGTAAGGGAAAAAAATTAAAAAATCCAACATTGTAGAGGTATCTCTCAATGAAACCAGGAACAACAGTACATGGATTCATAATAGTGTATGATCATCCCATATGATGGGAAATTAATAACTATTATAAAATATCATGAAAACTTTTAATAGAAAAGTGAGATTCAACAATGATGGTGATTTGAAGATAAAAGGATATGGAAGTACTAAAATGGACAGTAGTGAGATGAAGAAGACCGAAGATCTTTATGTGGATGGGTTAAATCACAATATATTAAGTGTAAGCTAACTCTGTGACTCAGGACTTATGGTGACATTCAATCAAAAGGGGTGCACTATAAAATTAAGAACAAGGATTTATCTCATAATGGGATATAGAACAAAAAAGAAACATATATCAGGTTGAAAGTAAAGAGAACATTTGTTACATAACAGTAGATGAAGAGAACATCTTGTGGAACTAGTGGTTGGGTCTCATCAATCAAAAAGATATGTAAATGATATATAAATTTAATATTGTCATGGATATCCCAAATTTAAAGCATTAATAGGATAAGGCTTTTGGGGATTGCATTCTAGGAAATTTTTTTTGCAGTTCATATCATCCAATGAAGAAACAAGCATCAAATATTCTTGATCTCATTCATACATATGAATGTGGTATAATAAATGTTTCTGGAACATAACTATATTTTTACTTCATCCATTTCATTAATGATTATAGTATAATGGATTTTTTGATGGTTATATATAGGAAACCACACATTCTTGATTTCATGAAAACTTATCAACAAATTGATGAAAATGATTCTGGATGTAGAATAAAAGTTTTTCGGTCAGTTAATAGAGCAGAATACATATCCATTGAGTATGAAAATTACCTTAAGAAACGTATAATACAACATATGGTAGCTTATCTGAGTACTCCATAGAAAAATTGAGTTCTTGAGTTCTATAATCGATGGATGAGTAGTAAGGCCAGAACATTGATGATTGATAGTTGTATCTCTCACTATTAATAGATAGTAGTTTTCCAAGCTACAGTTTATATCCAAAACCTAAAAAGGTTTTATACAGAGGAAACCAATACACGTTATGATTTATGTCATGGAAGGAATCCCTCTTTGAAGTATTTTCATATTTTCAAAAGTAGATGAATTATCCAAAACAAAGAAGGAAATCAAGTAAATCGAGGTGATTCTAAAGATGTAGGATATTCCTCAAGTATTCAATGAGTAGAAAATCTTACAAATTTTCAATAAATGTCTTAGAAGAATTTTGGAAAGTAGTTAATTGAATATCATTGAATATAAAACCAAAAATTCCTTGATAAATCCGTCTGCTGATGTGATAGAAGGTGATGAAGAATATGGATATGAAATAAATCCAAATATAGAATTATAAGAAGGTATAAAAAAACACTTGGGAGCCACATCATGATGTTGAATCAAATGAAGAATATGAAGATGAAACCATGGCTGAAGAAAATTATCCTGAACCTCGTAGGAGAAATTGAAGGGATGAAATTGATTAATCTAACATTATTGGGGATTGGACTGCTCCCACATAGACAGGGAGAATGAGGAATAATGAAAATTATGCATTCTAATAAATTGTCGAACCATCCTGTTTTGAATAATCTACAAATGATGCATCACGGGTCAAATCAAAGAATGAGTAGTTGGATCAAATTGATAAGAACCAAACATGGGATCTAGTTAAGAGAACCAAACATCACAATGGGATAGGTATGATGTTTATATTTAAAAATAAATTTTATGATAATGGAAATTTGATCAGAAATAAGTCATAGCTTGTGTGTAAAGTCTATTCACATATTAAAGGTGTTGATGTTGAAGAAACATTTTCTCTTGTGGATAGACTGGACTCAATTAGACTATTTATTTCCATGAAACTTCCACGAGGATACAATGTGTTTCAAATAGATGTCAACAAAATTTCATAAATGGTTTTATTGAAGAAGATTAAGTAGAATTATATGTAGAAAACCCAATGGGTTTTCTTCTTGGAAATGATGAAATGGTGTTCTATAGATTAACGATGTAACTCTATGGATTGAAGAAGGCACCACCAACATAGTATTCTTGAATGGATCCTTATCTAAGGAATATATGATTTAAAATAAGAGGTGTGTATAAAAATATCTATATAATATTTTCTCAGAAAGATTAGTTCATGGTCCTGGTGTATGTAAATGATATTATATTTGGTGGATGCAGGCGAGGATCAGTGGATAAATTTGTTAATCTTATGAAATAATAATTTTAAATGTATATGATTGGTGAACTCACATAGTTCTTGGTGATATATGTGATTTAGAAGAAATATTACTCTTTCATTTATCAGGAAACATATTCAAGATATTTTCTTATTAAATTCAATATGCATGATTACGAAACAATGTCGAATCCGATTGAGATTGGGAGAAATGTCCCGAACCAAATCTGGTCGCCATCAAAACAAGAACCAAACTCGGCCTGTGGAAAGACCCGAAGGGCATTCCCGATCCTTACGGGTTGGAACAAGTTCCCAGGTATCATAAAATGAAAATATGGAATTATTTACTTGATTTTATAAAAATAAAACAATAAACTAATCCAATAAAACAAATTTGGATTTTTCAAACCAAATTATCTTTTAAGAAAATTCAGAATTTAGTAACATAAATAAAAATAATAATCAAAGACTATCATAATCGAAAAAAACCAAAAACTACATCCCAATAATATCCTCATGGAAATAGTAACCTTCCTCAATCCATCTTCACAACATTCCACCGATAAGGACGGTTAGGAACCCGAACCATTGGCACTAAAAGGTTTACCCAAACTTGTGACAAAATAACCAAGTCTACTTACACCCAAAGGTGTATGTAGGGTGTGATACAAATCCCAAAAGGCTTCTACCACTAATATATTCCATGTGATAATCATTATAAGACAAAAATATTACATGTTTTGTAAACAAGAAATGCTTGTAAAAATCATTATGAAATGAAACGTTAAATAAAATCATTTTTCAAGTGGGATATTTTAAAGAATAAGAACTTTGAAATAAAATAAACAAGCTACGAGATTTTTCCAGTCAAACACTCTATATTATGACTATGAGTTTAAAATATCCAATGAGCACAGGAAATAGGAAAATAACCATAGGCACTAGCACGTTGTGGGTCCGATGTACTTCATATCTCGGTGAAAGTAACCATACAAATATCTGTTCTCATGTAAATGATCCACTAGTAGGGATAATTCCCATAAAATATTTGTACCCCAACATCATCACCATCCCCATCATCATAGTTTATTTAGTGTTTTTATTGTCAAACTTGCTACGTGAAATAGGGGCCAAACCCCACAGGATCACTAGAATACTAGTACACGCCCACCCACCTAAATACCTAGTTTTTTTCCTCTTGTGCTCAAAAAAGTTCTAGAAGCCATTAAAATACCACTTCTAGGTAACACACACAACAAATATCTGACACGCATGTCACATGATCCCCTTTTTCATTCAAATTCATTTTGGAAATCTTACTCACAATAAAAAATCACACAACACGTTTCAACTCTCTTTCACACTTCAACAAAACCTTTAAAAAAATTAAAAAACCATTCCAAGATAGTACACATCACATAACATCCCTTTCACATTAAAATAGAACATTTCAAAAGTACACTACTACAAAAATAGTTTGGAAACATAGTTGCACCTCTTACATAAATCATGAAAACATTACAAACCTTTACAAACAAAATCCAAGGATGGTAACCATGATTTTCACATAAAAACCTTCTAAAACTCGTATTTGAGGCCCAAAATCATACCAATATCACATAAAACCAGAATTTTCATCCATAACATCATTTAGTAAAACTATTTCATGAATCCTAAAACAACCCCAATGAATACAACATGGAATACACACCAAAAATATTCATTTTGAAAAAAAATGCCACTTAAAAACCAATTACTTAACAAATGATACCAAATATAATTTTCGAACAAAAAATGGAATATATTCATTATTAAAATATAAATCAAGAAAAGCTAAATCATCCAATAATTCTTACACATGGAATCACTTACCATTTGTTCCAAAAACTCTAAACCATTGTGCGAAACTTCAATTACAGCACCGCCACACCATAAGGAAGTGAAATCAATCCCTCTTCCACAATATATAACCAAAATGAAACAATATCAAACCCTAGGTATGAACCCTTTCTTTTGGAAATTTTAGAACCTCATGAAAAGTGGAAGAAACCCAAATAAAATGGGGGGAACAAGAGAGGAAACCCACTTACTTGGGATATTTTGAATAAAACTCCCCAAATACACTAGTATCTAAATTTAAAAACAGAAAAAATTAAAGTCAGGTTTGAATAAGTAAAAAGTGGTCATGTAAGAACTAGAATGGGGGGAAAAGTGAAAATTGAAGTTGTTATGAAAGAAACTTTTTACCTCTTAAAATCTGATCAATTTGATAAAGACTTGGAAAGATTTACCTCATCCACAAGGGAGATGAGCTCCAAAGAGGAATACATGATCATGGCGGTCCGACATAGTTTTTTTTCTTTGAGTGGGAGGGGGAATCACTGAAACACACTAAAAAATGAATGAGATATTGAAAACATAAAAAAATAATTTGAAACATGAAATCGTCTGACTAGCATACCAAATACCTTAATAAAAAACACAAATCCATCATGATTTTTGATGCTTATGAGGTCTAAATGGATATGGTGGTTTAAATATATTAGGGGATTCTAATTTGGAAGTGGATTGGGTGTAAAATTTTGAAAATGAAGGATTTATAAAGAAACAAAATTTGTTTTTAAAACATGAAATGGGCTCATGGTTTCGCCCAAATCATGAAAACACACACTTTCCTCCAAAAACTACATGGGAAACCCTCAAAAAAAATTCAAGAATAGTAATTAAATGAAAAATACATTAAAAAGAAATCATTTATGTATAAATTCTCCCAAACATAAAATTTTTTGCCCGTGGAAATCCACAGAAAGTCCAAAAGAAAAAAACCAAACCCAACTGAAAGACCAAAATGGACTCCTTTGCCAAGTTTCACCCACCCCCAAAAGTCCAAAACACCTCCAATTGATCAATTAAGGAAGTAATAATCTCAAAAAAAAATATAAAACACTTTCTAAAATGATCAATCATATTCAAACTACATCCCAAAACAAAATAGCTCAAACACTCTCTGACCAAGACTCAAGCAACTTTCCTAGAATGAACAACGAAAACGAACAAGGTCGTCGCGGTCTTACTTTAACAAAACTATTAGGCCCACTATGATCCCAATTTTTACTCAAGGTGGAAGTCAGTTGTTAAAAACTATGAATGAGACTACCTACTTCCATACCAACACTAGGGACATGGGTATGTTACTGGTACGGGGAGACTCAAACAAACTCCCCACCATAAGGGGCAACTCATATTTTCCCACGATAGAATCAATAAACTTACAAGGGGAGGCCCAAACGGACTCCCTGATACAAGGGGGAGACATCCAAGAGATGTTTCCAAAATAACATACATGATACTCATATTTGGTCTCCCCTCCATAAGAACTAACCATATTAACTGACAAGCACAGACCGGCACGAAAAGACCCAAAAATTTAAAGAGTTGGCACAGTCGGACGGTTAGTCCACACAGTTTGGGAGATTGTGGGCTTACCATGCATAGCATTCTATCCAAATGGGAAACTCTTCCCGGTAACATGGGACAAGGGACATGTCCATGTGGAGATCCTTCAGTAGCTATTTTCTCTTATCGCACCATTTCCTAGGTTGGAACACGGTTGCTAAAAATTGTGTGCAAACTGTGCGCTACCATCTGCCTAGTAAAATATTCATAATTTTCTCTAAAAACTCAAAGGAAAACAAAGGGGGAAATCGTGAACATAAGAGACAATGTGGGAATGATATTTCCCCACTTTTTCCACAGAATGATAACAACTGGAGGAAGACAATAATACCAGAGGTTTAAACTATGCCCATCTTTTATACTATGGATGGGAATTAGACCAACAATTTTTAACGACCCTGGGATTTCCCAGACTATGAACCAAATTCACTCCAAGTCCAATGGCTAGAGCTCAAATGATCTAAGCGTCTTTGGACACACAGTCATGCCTTGGGAAACCCTCAAACGGATTTTCTACTTTTGGTGCCATGAAAACTAGACCCTAATCCCAGATGGATTCACAAAGACATAACTCATTCCAAACTCACTTTACCCAAACCCAACATTTCACTGAAACAAGTGCGTAGAAGATTCACACACATCACCCGTTGTTTTATTGGATTAGAAATGGAAAGTGGAAAGGATATATGGAAACACCTTCCACTAAATAAACGGTTTCAATATTTCCCGAAAGGAGACACACTTATGACAAAACAGAGACTCACAGAAGATTGTAAAACTTCACCATTACTGTCATAAAAGTACATGAAATCACAAGGCATCATCAGACATAACCATTGTGACTGATGGAAACAACACATGGAAAGGGACCATATTCTAAGTCCTCAAACAACACACAATTCCAACAAGTGGCCATAACAGCCTCTCATGACCAGATTTCCTACACTGGTTGTTTAACATGAACCCCTACTTTGAACAAACTACGAAGGACCCAGAGGACCTCTTTGACACCAACCACACTAACAACCCCATACTACTTTCACCTTTGACACATCAGGTAACTTATGAATGTAAGGTCTCTTTCAACCTTCCATGAGCACCCTCCCGCTACAAGAGGATCTCCAAAACTAATAAAGGAAATGGTGTAGACTCAATCTCCACGTCTCAATAAAAATATTCCTTATATTGATCAACTGGAGGATATTCTAAAGACGAAACAATCTGGGATGCACTTCAGTCGTATATTAACTCTTAAGGGGGGCGCAACTTATACAACGAGAGATCCTAAAGACCCGACCAAGCTTTTCTATTAGTCTAAATTCACCACAAAACAGAACTGAACACATTATTGGAACCATCATAAAGGCTTTATGAAATTTTATCAGAAGAGACAATTAACCATCCCATCAACCCAACTTACGAAAGAATCACAAACCCAAAACACCGTTCAAACAAGAGGGGTTCTTGGACTCAAAACATCCCACAACAAAAAACATTTCTTAAAATAAATAAGACACAAAACCCTAAAGAAGTTATCAAGACATCATGTTTTCGTTTATAATCATCTCTTTTAACATAAAAGTTTCGTTGGTTAGTGTATCCACCAATGGTACCCCATGGTCCTCACACATGCATGTTTCCATGCCACACCAGGTACCCCTCTCATATCCATCCCAACACTCATCTATCCATTCCATTAACCATCAATAATCCCATATAAGCCATGCATGTGGTTCCTCATGCACATACCAAAGGCTAAAAAAATTCTTTCCCCTTTTCAGAACCAAAACATTGAACTGACACTTCCTTTTTCTCAAACCCACTAACCAAAAAATCAAACTCAATTTATAGAATACATAACATTTCAGAAAAGCACAATCATTCAAATAAAAACTCTCATTAAATCTATTCACAACAATTTCAAATCATCTAAACCCCTTTCAAAATACTTCGGATTTTATGAAAAATGTCATTTGATCAACACCAATTCATTGAAAAACTCATCTCTTTTTATTTAAAATAAGGTTCCAATGACTCATAAAACATTTCAATTGCTTACTAGTTACAAAATAAAAGTTTGTCTTAAAATCCCACACATAAATTCCCAAAACACTTCATTCAACTCAAAACACATGTCAATAACTCAGCAAAGTCTATTTGTAATAGATTTTCAAAACCCACTCGAACATAATTCATACTTTTAAAAGATGTCTAAACACACCATTTACCATTTCAAAACAATTTTGAAAATTTAGTTACACTATTTCAAAAATCAAGACATTCTCTATTTATTATAAAATCATTTCACAAAAACATTATGCTTCTTAATACCAAGTTATTTTTTCTTTAAAACCAAACATCCAAGATTCCAAAACTAAAGGACACAAGACAATGCGATAGGAAACTAGTTTTGGTGGGTGAATTGGACATATGGTTGACGGCCATATTCCAATCAATTCACCATCATGGAGAGTGTTCTAGAGAAATATCCCCAGCTCCACATGGCTTTCTAGGCTCTGAGAGCTCACTGAGACCATTAACCCAACTCTTCTTTCATTTCCCCTACTCATCATCAAACTAAGAAAACCAAAGGGCTCAGTTAAAACCCAACATTCCCTGGTGACTTTAATCAAATGACGAGGTGTGCTGGCTAGGCACTCTACTCATAATCGGAATGCCATGCCACGAAAATCCTAACTTCGTACTATCCTGACTCTTCCCAAAAAAACTTTACCCAAAGAGTTAACCAGAACCTCCTCTAATACAATTTTTTCACGAACCGAATCTGGTCACCATAAAAACTGGCACAAAACCTAGAATTTGGGATGACTTGAATGGTTTTCTTGATCCCAATGGGCTTTCACAAGTTCTCAGGTATCATAAAATTAAATTTGGGAATGATTTAATTTATTTTATAAAAAGACAAGAAACTAATCCGATAAAACCAATATGGATTTTTCAAACATAATTATCTTTTAAAAAACTTCAAAATTGAGTTACACAATTTCAAATAATACTCAAAGACTATCAAAATGGAGAAAAACCAAAAAATATAGCCCATGAACCTCCTAATGGGAAGAGGCACTACCCTCAAGCCATCTCCATAATATTTCACCAAGAAGGATGGCTAGGAACCCAAACCATTGGCACTAAAATCTTTACCCAAACCTATGACAAAATGACCAAGTGTACTTACACCCAAAGGTGTATATAGGGTGTGATCCAAATCCCAGTAGGATTTCACCACTAAAATATTCCATGTGATAATTATTATAAGGTAAAAATATTTCATGTTTTGTAAATAATAATTGCTAGTAAAAGTCTTTAAGAAATGAAACTTTAAATAAAATCGGTTTTCAAGCGGGCTATTTTAAAGAATCAA
Organism: Viscum album; assembly: GCA_963277665.1. Classification (NCBI taxonomy): domain Eukaryota; kingdom Viridiplantae; phylum Streptophyta; class Magnoliopsida; order Santalales; family Viscaceae; genus Viscum; species Viscum album. Next base: position 458,827,239 of record OY728167.1, on the reverse strand, counting down.
AACATTAAATATATGAAAAATATACTGAATTGTTTCATCCAAATACACCTTATAATGATGATGAGTGTAAAATGTTCAATTAGAACAAGAAAAATAAATTTTGTTCAGAGTGGAAACTCAATAGGTGTGAATTCATTTCCTACTTAAAACTTCTGTTAAAAACATTATGAATAAAAATCCCTTAATTTGAAGACTTCCCAGTTAATTAAGGTAGTAGAGATATAAATTTTTAGTTGTTCAAAAAGTTTCTCAAAGGGTGATTAGTCCCAAGTTTAACCTGTGTATAACACTTATTCAACTATTGAAACCGGTTTACTAAACTAAACAAATACACACGCTAACCAGAACTAACTATCAAAGTTAATGTAAAATAGCTTTCTTTTTTGAAATTATGAGTAGCAGAAAATAGAAAAACAGATTATTACAAAAATATAATACACAACATAGTTAAAAAAGAGGTTCAGTCTCAATAAGAGACTTAATCCTCTCCACTCGGTGATCACCTATTGTGAAGCAGTTTATATTAACAATAAACTTGATACACAACCTGTATTGGGCTTTACAACAGTTTTCACAAACATTCTAGGGCTCACACACTCTACCATAGTTCTTCGTGGGATAAACACACAACCAGAACACACACTGCCTCTTCTACAGTTCTTCAATGGAAACAAAAGAATAGAGAATGATTTGTGTGAGTATTTTCAGTATCATTCAATTTAAGAACAGGAGATAGTGTGTGTAAAAGACAAACACACAATTCTCAGAAATGTAAAATAAAAGAACACAATAGAGCTAATATTATAAGATTGGGTTTATAAATCTCTATGTGTTTTCAGTTCATATCTCGACTCCTTGGAGTGAAGATGTAGCATTTTGAGTCTTTCTCTGGAAGTTTTCTCCAAAAATAGAGTGTCACAACCCCGGGTTCTAGCATCCAAGTACTGAGATGCTTTTCTTCTTGGTTTGACAGAGATTTGATGAAGCACAGAAGACAGATGTGATTTTTTTCTCCTAGATGATCTTTGTGATGCTCTTGGGTTCATAGTGTAAGTGCTTGGTGTTTCTTCCTTGTTCACATTGAACTAGCGACTATGTTCTTTATCATCCATTATTATCTGCCTTTTCCTCATTGGTATTCTATTTTATATTTGAGGTCCAACAATATGAATAAGTAAACCACATGCAGTCTTCCTTGTACCATGTACTGTCTCAAAAAATGGTCTCTTGATATGTCTACAATCATCATTAATTAATGTCAAAAGCATTAAATTTACCAAAAATGAATGTTATAATAATCTTAAGAATTTGAAATAGTATGGAGTAGAAGAGTGGGTATTGGTAGGCTGTTAAAGATAGCGTTCAACGGTTGACTTCTCAACGGTAGCCTTCTCAATGGTAGCCTTCAGTAGTATCCTTCTAAACAGTAGACTTCAGCGGTATCCATCTCAACGGTAGCCTTCAGCGGTAGCATTCAGTGGTATCCTTTCATCATTGACCTTCTTTCAGTAACCTTCATCGATGACCTTCATTGATGACCATTCATCGGTAACCTTCTATCAGTGACCTTTCATCGGTAACCTTCATCGGTGACCTTCATTGGTAACCTTCTATCGATGGCCTTTCATCGGTAACCTTCATTGGTGACCTTCCATTGGTAACCTTATATCGGTGACTTTCATCAGTGACCTTCCATCGGTAACCTTATATCAATGACCTTCAATGGTGACCTTCCATCAGTAACCTTCTATTAGTGACCTTTTATTTAAAGAAATTTTCCATTGTAAACAGAAACAAGAGAGAAGTGATATTAATGATACATAGTTATTTCCTAATAGAAACAATGAATATTAAAGAAACATGATTATTATATAAAATAAACATTATTTATAATTATTAAAATTGGTGAGTCCAACAAAGAAAACAACTATAGGCCCTAGCTCGATGTGGGTCCTAGGCACCTCATATCTCAGTGAAGGTAACCATACAAATATTTGTTCTCATGCACAAGAGCCACTAGTAGGGATCATACCCATAACCTAGTGGTCTTCCAACTTAATCATCAACATCATAATCATCATCATTATATTTTATTTAGTTTTTTCATTATCAAACATTTTATGTGATACAGGGGTCAAATCCCATGGGATTGCTAGCATACTAGTACACGTCCACCCACCTAGATACCCGGTTTTTCCCTCCTGTGCCGTAACAAGTTCTACAAGACATGAAATAAAATTTTCACATGAAAATATCACTTCCAAGTGACAAAAACACACACCAAACATCCCACACACATGTCAAATGATCCCGTTTTTAATTAAAATTCATTTTTGAAATCATACTCACACCAAAACATCCCACAACATGTTTCACCTCTCCTTCACACTTCAACACATCCTTTAATAAAATTTGCAAAAACATTAAAAGATAGTACACATAACATAACATCCCTTTCACATTATAATAGAACATTTCAAAAGTGCACTCCTACCAAAAACGGTTTGGAAACATAGTTTCACCTCTTACATAAATCAAGAAACCATTTAAAACCTTCACTAAAAAAATCCAAGGTGTGTAACCATGTTCTATAAATAAAATAATTCTAAAATACCTCTTTGAAGACAAAAATCATACCAATATCACATAATATCATAATTTTAAGCCATAATATCATTTAATAAAACTATTCCATGAATTATAATACAATACCAATGAAAATAACATGGAATACATAGCAAAAATATTGATTTTGCACAAAAATGACACTTAAAAACCAAATGCTTATCAAATTCTACCAAATATAATTTTCTCACAAAAAAATGGAATATAATCATGCTAAAAAAATAAATAAAGAAAAACTAACTCATCTAATAATGGTTACACATGGAATCATCTACCATTTGTGCCAAAAACCCCAAAACGTTGTGCGAAACATCAATCGCATCATCACCACACCACAACGAAGTGAAATCAAAGACTAATACAAAATATTTCACAAAAATGACACAAAATAAAACCCTAGGTATGAACCCTATCTTCTATATATTTTATAACCTCCTGAAAAGTGGAAGAAACCCTAATAAAATAGGAGGAACATGAGAGGAAACCCACTTACTTGAGATATCTTGAATAAAACTCCTCAAATACACTAGTAGATGAATATCCAAATATCCAAAAATGAAAGTGAGTTTTGAATAATTCATATAAGGTCATGTAGGAACTTGAATGGGGGAAAATTGTGAAAATTTAAGGAGTTATGAAAGAAACATTTTACCTTTTCAAATCTGGGTGAATGAGAAAGACTAAGAAAGATTTCTCAAATCCACAGGGGAGATGAGATCCAATGAGGAAAAATAGATAATGGGGTGGGACATAGGTTTTTTCTTCTAGTGGGATATTAAATCACCAAAAAATAGTAAAAAAGGAATGAGATAATGAAAAATTAAAAAAAAATAAAGTAGGAAATGAGCTTATGGGAAGGCCCAATACCTTAATAAAAAAACATAGATCCATCATGATTATGGATTCCTATGAGTTTAAAATAGATTTGATGGGTTTAATATACTATGGGATGCCAATTGGGAAGTGGAATGGGTGTAAAATGATGAAATATGAAGGAGTTATAAAAAACAAAATGTATTTTTAAAACCTGAAATGGGCTCACAGTTTGGCCCAAATCATGAAAACACACCCTTTCCTCAAAAACCTATATAGGAAACCCCCAACAAATATAGAATAATTATTAAATGAAACAAATAACCTTAAAATAATTCATGTATGTGAAAAAAAACTGGGAAACCGTGAATATGGGACACATATAGATCCAACAATGTATATGAGAATCATTGGATGTTTATTGTAATTGACAACGACATGACCAGATATTGTCTTTAAAACATTTTTTCCCTCTATCTAGGTAATATAAAGGAAGAACATATGGGATAAGAGAAAATAATCATGAGGTACATTCAAGGTAATCATAATAATGGCGTATATGTTTCTAAAGGAAAATGTAATGAACTTTCGGGACTTTTTGATGATGAATGGGCTCGAGATGTGGTGGATAGAAAACCCAAAAGTGGTGGATCATTATTCATTGGAAAGAAATGTGTGGGGTGGTTGAGTAAGAAAAAAGAAAGAACATCCCTCAATAATTATGAAAATGAATATATCTTGACTACAACGAATTGCACTCAACTACTTTGGATGAAGCAACAACTAACTGACATTGGTGATGAAGAAAAACAACCAATGGTGATTTGTTGTGATAAAAATAGTGTAATTTATTTTACAAATAGTCCTGATAACAATTCTTATATAAAATAGATTGAAATCAGATATCACTTCATCAATGTAAAATTGGAACAAAAAATGATTAAAATGGATCATGTTGGAACTATTGATCAAATGGATGACATACTGACCAAGCCCTTGTCATCAAATGTGTTCAAGAAGCATCAGTTGATACTTGATGTTTGGCCACCTCCTCATGCATTAAAAGGTTATGTGGTTCCCCTTTCTGAGTTTTTTTATCTGTTTTAATATATTTATGAAAGTGATACAGGTTTAGGGGAGAGATATGAATTAGGGGGAGTTTTCTTTGAGATTTACAATCTATAATTTTGTTCCTTGGGATTATTTCCAATGGGGTAGAATCGATAAATTAAATTTTATAGAGAATGATAATGGAAAAATCAATTTGATTTTATGTGGAAACAATTATATCTTACTTGGACCTCCTTAAAGAATTCCAAGACTAGAGAATCTAATTCATTCTTACCCTATTTCATTCTACAATGATCATTGATCATGTAGACTTATAGTGTGGTTGGCTGAGTTGTTCCTTGTATTTTAGGTTTTGATTGTTGTAGGTGCTTCATTGAATTTAGCTATGGATTGCCTGCAAACCTAAAGGGATAGATTTTTGGAACCAAGGTTGTTATTTGATAAAAATGGATTATGGTTTTTGTTTTTTTTAAACCCACTTTGGGTTGATAAAGGGTTTGAAAGTCAAGTGATCTTAAAGTACAGGTTGAAGTACGTGATTAAGGTGGCTCAATTTCCTAGTGTTTTCCAAATTTTTAGGCCTCAAAATCTAGATCCTTTTGAAAAAAAGGTTTTCCACAAAGGTAGTACATGGAATGGGAGGTTTTGCATAAAGTTCGTACATGGAATGGAGAACCGTGAACCATGTTTTTAGAATGGTTCTCCGAATGAAAAAAGGTACACAGATCATGTAATGGCCTGAACCTCTTCGGTCCATTCCTTTGTGAAATGTGGTGTTGGAGGTGTGTCAGGAGGTCAAGTTTCCTTGGGGGTGTTTTTGGGTGGACTTTTATGGAGGGCTAATGGCAATATCTTTCACATGGTTAAAGAAATGTTTGGCTAAACCGTGAGGCAAAACCATGCAAGGTTGGTGTTGGAGCCAGTGGCTAACGCAAAGTTAGTTCACGGTTTGGCTAACCGTGTAGACTAACCGTGCAAGGAGTGTTTGGTGAGGCAGAATCTAGTGCACGGTTAGCTCACAGTTTTCTAAACCATGAGGACTAACTATGTAGGAACTTAAAGTTAGATCATAAAATTGTGTATCTGAAATCTTTTGCCTCTAAATGGTTCGTTTAAACCCCTAAGCGGCCATAACTCAGTATTACCTTTCCTTAGAGGTAGAAGAACCTCTCCCAAGCGTTTTGGAGGAGACTCGGAGGCTTTTCTTGGAGAATCCAAGCCGATTCCTTGAGTTATGTGATCATTCTTTCTTGTTTTCCTAGATCTACTACTCCTAATCTATGATTTTCTTAGATATACGTTCGTTATGGGTAGATATAAGCATGAGTATGTCGAATATGAAGATCTTTGGTCTTGGTTGTGTTAGGAGAGGATATCTAAAGAAGATTCGTGGAGAATCGACCCGGTTTCTTGAGCATTCTTCGACCGTCGTGGTTCCGTCAAAAACCATTGAGGTAGGGATTTTACCTTCGTCTCTCTAATTTGTGTATCATGCGGGATGGGTGTACAATTTCTTTCACGAGACGTATTTGAACTAGTTTGAATGATGATAATAACTGGCTTAAAGAACGGGGATGGGGAAGTTGTTATGTTTATCATTGTTTATCCTATTGTTATGTTGTGAATTGAATATGCTTATGCCTACTGAAAATCACGGTCATTGGGGGAATTTTCTTGTGCAATTAAATGTTTCCCTATCTTTCTAGACCGTTTTATGGAAACATTGTTGAATATGGAAATTTTTTAATCACATAAAGTTGGTTGATTGAATGAATATCTGGAACCCTGGTGTGATCACCCCGGTTGAACAAAATGGAATAATGAACATGTGAGTGTTGGTTTGGTTACGTGGTGAGTGAAAAGGGGGGGGGGTGAATCCTGGGTTATTACGAATAGGATGGGCAGTAGGGCTGCAGTAAATGATATTAAAGGGGCAATGATGTGGCACGAGCCTTGTTTTGAGATATGGTTGTGGAGATGTAGTTATAGTGGCAGCAGGGCTGCAGTAATGGGTTGTGATATTAAAAGAAAGTGGAAAGTTGATAAATGAGATGTGGGGAACGATAATGAATTAAACATGAGAACAATCTATGGGTATTGATTGATTATAAAAAGGTTGGTTTTGTGTTGCTTGTGTTCTATCTAACTTGATTTGTGGTTGGTAGGGTTTTGTTCTACGAAAGTCTTGATCTGGTTTGATAATTTCCCAGTAGTTAAGGAACTAATAAACTAATAATGTTGAAACATGAAAACCTAAATGTGGCTGGGTTTTTTTGTTGTACGCATACTTCGTAGTAGTAGTGCAGAGGCACATGCTCATTTTCTCTGTTTAGAAGTGATAGGTTGGGCTGTGTGTTTGGTATACATATATGTATCTGTATCTTTCTGTTTTGTCGTACCCCACCCATGTTGAGCACTTAGTTTTGAACACTCACAGTTCATGAGAGAGGGTGTTTTCCCCTTCGTTACTAGCTCCTTACTTCTCTTTCTTCCATAGGATGTGATGGCTTGAGGCGACCTTACACCCAAGACTCTTTGGGTAGGTATTGATTGGTGTGATTTTAGCCCGAGACTCTTCGGGCAGGTTTACTGTTCCCAAGAACCTTCGGGATGAGGCCCAGGTGTGTTTGGGTGGAGATGTGATTGTGGTTTGTGAGGCACAGGTGTGTGCGGTCGGGATTTGTAGTTTGTGAGGTCGAGGTGTGTGCGGGTGGGATATGTGTTTTGTGAGGCCCAGGTGTGTGTGGGAGGGATATGTGGTTTGTGAGGCCCAGGTGTTTGCAGGAAGGAAGAGTGTGGTAGTGTCAGGACGTTTGCCGTTAGGAAGAGCAGCTAGCTAGTGGGGGGAAATGGTGTGGGGTACCCAATACTCTTGTTCTTATATACTACTACATATTGTTTTGTGTTTTGGTGAGTGTGGCTGGTGAGATTGGGTGGATAGAATTCCTTTCTAGGTTTTGGTTCTGTTGTTCTCACGGGACATTAGGATGTCTCCCAACCTGTGCACGAGATCTTTAGGTTTCCTTACTAAGTATACTTGTATGTTCACCCTACGTTTACTTTCAGGTTTTCAGGAGGACTACCATGGCCGTGTGGGACCCTACTACTCGGGACAGTTGGAGTTTTTGCAGTTGTTGTACTCTTTTTTCTTTTGTTATTGCACTTTTGATTTTTCTTGTACTTGTACATTGTTTCAGAATGGTTTAAACATGCATGTGGGATTGGTTTGGGTTTATTTTAATTTACTTTTCCCTTTTCCTTTTGTTGTTGACTCATCCTATTTCCAGATCTTAAATAATAAAATGGGTAATGCCTCCCATATTTGTGAAAACTCATACCCTTGGTGCTAGTCGCCACTCCGGGGCCTACTGGAGGCGGGACTCAGGGGTCATTATCTCCCTTCCACCATTGCTAGCTTAGAAGGGGCATCTTTGGTGGGAGGGGGTTATGGCAGAATGGTATCATATGTGATGGTTGAGATATAGGATAGAGTCTAGAGTTAGGAACAGTGAGGATTGCATGGTATGGTAGGCAAACAGTGTTAGGTGATCTTGGTGCATGACATAGGCCAGGAAAGACTGGCTAGTACACAGGATTTTAGGGCCCCTTGTGATCCGATGAAAGGACTCTAAGCCTACTGAACGGCCAATTGTAACTACATTGATTGCAGTGTAGAGACCCTAGGGAAGGTACATGCATCATCATGTTTTTGTTTTACTTGATTTGGGTGTTCTGGGAAAGAAATTGAAATAAAGTTATAAAATTAAACCTTGAGAAATATCCTTACTACTTGGGCTTAGGCGATATTTGTTTACCGTAAATCTATGGCACCTGGACGTCATCCCCGAGTGACTCAGACAGTCGAGGCCCAGTAGATTCAGGTGGTCAATCAGTTGAGGATTGACTGAGAGGAGGAGGATGGTCAGTGGCAGAAGACTCTCCGTTCTTTCCAGCGACAAACCCTCAAGAAGTATGAGGGTGGTACTTCAGATATAGAGACGGAGGGGTGGATTGAGGAGATAGGGATTACTTTTACTTTGATCTATTCTCAGATGGTATACTGGGTTCCCCTAGCAGTCAGTCAGCTGAGAGGTGTGGTGCGTCAGTGGTGGACGCTCTACCTCTGGGAGAGGTCAGAGGCAGAGGTTCTGTGGGCTGACTTTGAGAAGGAGTTCCGAGAGGAATTCCTTTCTTCCATGATCAAGGTAGAGAAGTGGTAGGAGTTACTCTTCCTCCAGTAGGGGAGTATGTTATTATGAGAATTGGGGATCAAGTTCAAGGGTCTCCTACACTTTACTTTGGATCTCTTCCCGAATGAGGAGTCTCGGGCGAGACGTTTGGAGGAGGCGCTTCGTCCTTCGCTCCAGTATGTTGTCACCCTCTTCCCCCTTCTGATGTACATGTCAGTACAGAAGAAGGATGAGGTTGTAGAGAGTATGCACTCGCAGGGAGGTGCACCAAGTGAGTGGATCCAGCCAGATTCGTCGAAGGGGAAGGCAGTCAGCCGCAGGTCTCGTACGACAGGACCTTCCAAATTCAGGCCAGTAGGGAGCAGGCCCTAGCATTTCCAGTTCATATCTTCAGGTCCCATCCCCTTTTCACGATACTAGGACCGAAGTGTTTCTCTTGAGGAGTTTTCGGACACATTTAGAGTCGGTGCCCGACCCGAGCTCAGTATGGTGGAGGTGGGCAGGTTCAACACCCACCTCAGCAGCACTAGTTGTCGGCGAGGCCCTTCCAGCAGCAGCAGGACCCTGCTCCTCCGAGGGCAGACTTTGCAGGAGTAAGTCGACCTCAGGGTGCTCCTCAGGGACCTCTACCAGGGCGTGTTTGGGGAGGTGGTCAACATTAGAGAGGCAGAGAAGCTGGGAGTGGACAGTTGCACGCAGCAGAGTTGGCAGCTCCGACAGAACCAGAGGTGGTGTGAGGTACGATTTGTTTGTTCACCACTCTTGTTTATACTTTGTTTGATTCGGGAGCTTCGCACTCCTTTTTTGCACCCGGTCCAGCCCGTGATTTGGGTCTAGAAGTAGAGATAATTTCTGTACCCCTAGTGCTAAGTACACTAGTTGGAGGTCACACCAGTGTATCTTGTGTTTGCTGGGGATGTGGGATGACGTTGGGACCGCATTGATCTAGTGGGGATTTTCTTTTTCTACAGATGAATCCATATGATGTCATCCTAGGAATTGACTGGTTGTTTTCTGTTTGTTCTGTTATCTACTGCTTCCCAAGAAGATTTGTGTTCTCCGATGTCGATGGGCATTGTGTAGCTTTTGTTGGCAAGAGGAGCTATCAGGTGGGAAGATGGCATGTGAAGCAACCCATTTCCTTGTTTGGCAGGTTATTAGTGGGTTCAGCTGATACAGATATGATGGATGTTCCATAGGTTTTTGGAGAGTTCCTAGATGTTTTTCCCGAGGAGGTTGTGAATCTACCCCCCCCCCCCCCCCGACGTGACATTGATTTCGGGATAGACTTACAGCCTGGTGCCCATCCGATTTCGATGGCCCCTTATCGGATGGCACCTTCGGAGTTGCGGGAGTTTCGGATTAAAATTGATGATATGATGGAGAAGGGTATTGTTTAACCCAGTGTGTCACCATGGGGTGCTCCAGTTTTGTTCATTAAGAAGGCAGATGGTGGTCTCAGGCTATGTATAAACTAAAGAAGGTTGAATCATGGAACTGTCAAAAAAATTTACCCCTTCCAAGGATAGATGATCTCTTCGACCAGCTGAGGGGAGCAGGTTGGTTTTCTATGATTGATCTATGATCTGGATATCATCAACTGAGGGTAAAGGAAGGTGACATCTCGAAGACGGCTTTTAGGTGCAGGTATGGAAACTTCGAGTATGTAGTGATGCCGTTTGGAGTTATGAATGCACCAGCTGTGTTCATGGGACTTTAAAACTTTTTATTCCGAGAATTTCTGGACCGGTTTGTCATTGTGTTTATTGATGGAATCCTAATCTACTCAAGATTAAAGGAGGAACACGTTGAGAATCTTAGGGTAGTCTTGGAAGTCCTTCAACACCACCATCTTTATGGGAAATTGTTGAAGTGTATGTTCTTGATGCAAGAAGTACACTTCCTTGGTCACGTTGTGTCTCAGTATGGAGTGTTAGTGGACCCGTCAAAGGTGGAGGTAGTTGTTTCTTGGGTGGCACCCAAGAGTGTGACAGAAGTTCATAGTTTCCTTCAGTCGGCAGGTTATTATCTGAGCTTTGATTTAGAATTCTCTTGAGTTGCTGATCCATTGATAGCTTTGACTAGGAAGGACCAGGTCTTCCTATGGAGCGTGCAGTGCCAGAAATCATTCGACTACCTGAAGGAGAAGTTGTCCAGTGCTCCAGTACACAGATTTCCAGTGGAAGGGTTGTTGTATGCGGTGTTTGGTGATGATTCTGGACTTGGTTTGGGGTGTGTACTGATGCAGAAGAAGGGTGTGATCTGTTATGGGTCTAGGAAGTTGCGCCCTCAAGAGTGTAACTACTCCACCCATGACCTATAGATTTCAGCACTAGTGTTCACACTGATGTTCGGGCGACATTACCTCTTTGGGGAGCGCTTCATGGTCTTCTCAGATCAGAAGAGCTTACGTTATATCTTCTCCCAGTGTGACCTGAACTTATGGCAGTGGGGATGTGTTAAGTTTCTCCAGGACTATGACTTAGAGATCTTATACACTAAAGGTAAGGGAAACATTGTGGATGATGCCCAGAGTATGATTTTATATAAGGAAGTGGTTCAAAAATCTGCCAATGCTTGGAAAGCGATGGGAGAGTTGGTTGCCTTGCACTTGGATGCAAGGGTAGAGGGTGTTAGAGGTTGTTTGTTTCAGATGACGGTTCAATCCTCCTTGTTTCTGCAGGTGGAAGAGTCTCAATGGGGAGAATCCAAGGCAGAAGTAATGTGGGATCATATTGATCAAGTAAATGCTCCATAAGGATGGTTAGAGGATAGCCGACATCAGATGATTTTTCATGGAAGGTTGTTTTTTCCGGAGGTGACGCGTGAGGGAGTTCTCTGTGAGTTACATGGATCAGCCTTGGTGGTACATCTGGGAGTTTTGAAAATGTAACGAGGCCTGAGGGAAAAGTTTTGGTGGCCCGGGGTGAAACGGGCAGTGGAGGAGTTTGTGGCCAAGTGCCTTGTGTGTCGGCAAGTAAAGGTTGAACACTGTGTTCCTAGTGGTTTGTTGCATCCTTTAGATTTCACCGGGTAGAAGTGGGATGACATCTCAATGGACTTCATCACAGGACTACCCAGAGCTCAGGGTGGTTATGATGCTATCTGGGTAGTGGTGGATTGATTGACGATATCATCTCACTTCATACCAATTAAGGAGTCGGGCCTAGTGAGTACCTTAGCACAGAGGTACGTAGACGGGGTGGTTAGTTTTCATGGATTTCCGAAGACTATCGTCTCAGATTGGGATACTCGGTTTACCTTATGAGTCTGGAGGGGGTTACAGCATGCTTTTGGAACCCATCTATGCCTTAGCACTGCTTTCCACCCCCAGACCGATGGGCAGACAAAGTGGACTATCCAGAAGTTGGAGGAAATGTTGCGAGCATGTGTTCTGGATTTCAAAGGATCATGGGTGAGATAGTTGACTTTAGTAGAGTTTGCCTACAACAACAACTTCCACTCTACTATTGGCATGGAACAGTTTAAGGCTTTGTATGGAAGACCATGTCGTTCACCCATTTGCTGGGTAGACGTTTGTGAGACAGGTGCTCATGGGCCAGAGGTAGTACAGAGCACCACAGAGGAATTTCATCTTGTGTGTGAGAGGATTAAAGTGGCTCCAGACTGACAAAAGTCTTATGTTGATCGTCGAAGGAGGCCCTTGGAGATTGAGGTGGGAGATCATGTGTTCCTAATGGTTTCCCCTCAATGGGGTAGTAGAGGATTGGGAAGGGGAGTAAGCTCTCCCCTAGGTTCATCGGACCATTCAATGTGATGAGGCGAGTCAGTGAGGTGGCATATCAGTTGGCCCTTCCACCTCAGTGGGAGAAGGTTCATGAAATCTTCCACGTCTCCCAGCTTCATCGGTACTTACACGACGACTCTCACGTTATCGACTGGGGAGATCTAGATATGGGAGATGACGCGACCTTCGAGGAACAACCAGTCAAAATCAAGGATCGAGAAGAGAAGGTGCTCCGTGGATGAACCATTGCCTTGGTTTGTGTGTTGTGGAGGCATGGAAGCCTCGATGAGATCACTTGGGAGTGGGAGGTTCAGATGCACACTCAGTACCCGGAGTCGTTTTGACATGTGTTTTTCTTTGTTCTTCTGAGCTTTGTGTTGAAGTTATACTCTGTACCTTTGATATATGGAATGGTTGGCTTGTTGGTTGTGAGGAATTTCGTTTCCTTGTTATCTGGAAGTGTGTAACATGTACGGATGTGTGGGGAAAGGGAAAAACCCGATCCCTAATCGAGATACATTAATGTGGATGTGATTAAACCCATGCAGGCGAGTCAGCGCCGCCTAAAGAGGATAATATATCGACATAGGAGAAGGAATTCCTAACACCTATGATTATGGTTGTTGGCTCGGTTCCTGTTATAACGAGAGCCCTAAGAGGTATCTTTTTGGGTTCCTCTGGGTTGTTTTTGAATTCTCAGGGACAAGAATGTTTTAAAAGGTATTTGTTTTAATGGCCCGGACCTCTCCGGTCCATTCCTTTGTGAAATGTGGTGATGGAGGTGTTCCAGGAGGTCAAGGTTCCTAGGGGTGCATTTGGGTGGACTTTTAAGGAGAGATAACGGAAAAAGATTTCACACGGTTAGCGCACGGTTTGGCTAAATTGTGCTTCCAAACAGTCCAAGGTTGGTGTTGGATGTAGTGGCTAATGCATGGTTAGCGCACGGTTTTCTAAAGCATGCGGACTAACCATGGATGCACTTAAAGTTAGATCCTAAAATTGTGGATCTGAACTCTTTTGACTCTAAATGGTTTGTTTAAGCCCCTAAGCAGTCATAACTCGGGATTACCCTTCCATGGAGGTAGAAGAACCTCTCCCAAGCGTTTTTCAGGTGACCCAGAGGCTTTTCTTGGTGAATCAAAGCCAGTTCCTTGAGGTATGTGATAATTATTTCTTTTTTTCTTAGATCTACTCCTCCAACTCTCTCGGTTTCTTAGATCTACACCTGTTATGGGTAGATCTAAGCATGCAGATGTTGAATATGAAGAACTTTGGTCTTGGTTGTGTTAGGAGAGGATATCTAAATAAGATTCATGGATAATTGACCCGGTTTCTTGAGCATTCTTCGACCATTATGGTTTCATCAAAAACCTTTGAGGTAGGGATTTTACCTACGCCTCTCTAATTTTTGCATCATATGGGATGGGTGTCCTCTTTCTTTCACGAGACATAGTTGAACCAGTTTAAATGAAGATAATAACTGGCTTAATGAATGGGGATGGGGAAGTTGTTATGTTTATCATTGTTAATCCTATTGTTATGTTCTGAATTGAATAGGCTTATGCCTACTAAAAATCACGGTCATTCGGGGCCTTTGCTTGTGAAATTAAATGATGCCCTATCTTTATAGACCGTTTTATGGAATCTTTGAGGAATATGGAAATTTGTTAATCACGTAAAGTTGGCTGATTGAATAAATATCTTAAAACCTTGTGTGATCACCCCGGTTGAACAAAATGTAATAATGAACATGTGGGTGTTGGTTTGGTTGTATGGTGTGTGGAAAGGGGGGGTGAATCCTTGGTTATTAGGAATAGGATGGGAAGCGAGGATGCAGTAAATGATATTAAAGGGGAAATGATGTGGCACAAGCCTTGTTTTGTGATACGGTTATGGAGATGTGGTTATAGTGGTAGTAGGGCTGTAGTAATGGGTTGTGATATTAAAAGAAAATTGAAAGCTGATAAACGATCTGTGGGGAATGATAATGAATTAAACGCGGGAACAATCAATGGAAATTGATTGATGATAAAAAGGTTGGTTTTGTGTTTCTTGTGTTCTATCTAACTTGATTTGTGGTTGGCAGGGTTTTGTTCTATGAAACGCTTGATCTGGTTTGATAATTTCCCTGTAGTTAAGGATCTAATAAACTAATAATGTTGAAACATGAAAACCAAAATGGGGTTGGGTTTTTTTTGTACGCATGCTTTGTAGTAGAAGTGTCGAGGCACGTTCTCATTTTCTCTGTTTAGAATCCATAGGTTGGGTTGTGTGTTTCGTATACATATATATATCTGTATCTTTGTGTTTTGTCACACCCCACCAATGTTGAGCACTTAGTTCCAAACACTCCCATTTTAGGGGAGAGGGGGTTTTCCCCTTAGTTACTATATCATTCCTTCTCTTTCTTCCATAGGTTGTGATTGCTTGAGGCGACCTTACACCCAAGACTCTTTAGGTAGGTTTCGATTGGTGTTATGTTAGGCCAAGACTCTTCGGGCAGGTTTACAGTTCCCAAGAACCTTCGGGATGAGGCCCAAGTGTGTTTCGGTGGGGATGTGATTGAGTTTTCTGAGTCCCAGGTGTGTGCGGGCGGCATTTGTGGTTTGTGAGGCCCAAGTGTGTGTGGGTGAATATGTGGTTTGTGAGGCCCAGGTGTGTGTGGGCGGGATATGTGGTTTGTGATGCCCTGGTGTGTGCAGGTAGAAGATTGTGGTAGCGTTAGGACGTTCACCGTTAAGAAGAGCAGCTAGATAGTGGGGGGAAATGGTGTGGGGTACCCAATACTCTTGTTCTTATATACTAATACCTATTGTTTTGTGTTTTGGTGAGCATGGATGGTGAGGTTGGGTGGATTGAATTCCTTACTAGGTTTTGGTTCTTCTGTTATTATCACAGGACATTAGGATGTCTCTCCACCTGTGCACGAGATCTTTAGGTTTCCTTACTGAGTATACTTGTATGCTCACCCTACGCCTAATTTCAGATTTCCAAGAGGACTACCAGGGTCATGCGGGACCCTACTATTCCGGACAGTTGGAGTTGTTGCAGTTGATATACTCTTGTTTCTTTTGGTATTGCACTTTTGAGTTTTCTTGTACTTGTAATTTTTTTTCAAAATTGTTTAAACATGCATGTGGGATTGGTTTGGGTTTATTTTCATTTACTTATCCCTTTTCCTTTTGGTGTTGACTCATCATATTTCCCGATATTAAATAATAAAAAGGGTAATGCCTCTCATATTTTTGAAAACTAATACCCTTGGGGCTAGTCGCCACTCTGGGGCCTACTAGAGGCGGGACTCACAGGTCATTTTCTCTCTTTCACTATTGCCAGCTCAGAAGGGGAATCTCTCGTGGGAGGGGTCGTGACAGATCGTGTAAAAGGAACGGTTCTTAGAGTGAAGGAGGTGTAAGGGAAGACCTACGGTTTGTGGAGGGAAAACAATCCACAGGGTGGGGTGTCATTTGTGAAAATGAGGGAGAGTTTTGAGAAACCACTAAGGGTGTCTTTTTCCAAAATGAGGCTATGATTTGTGTCACTGCATAGGGAGAATGGAATTATGTGGGCCATGTAGGGATATGGTTCGCATGAGATGCATGATACGTAGAAAATGTGGTTCTATATCAAATATTTGGTAAATATTAGTTTAGAGGATTCTATGGATCTATTTTCCTATATAAGGAGCATTAATCCATTTATTAGAGTATGGAATTGTGATTAAAAATTGTGGGATGAATTTGGTGAAGTCTAGAGAGGTTCATAGGAAGAGAACCCTACAAAGAATAAATTTATTGTAAATTCAAAAGGAATTCGGTGACATCTAGAAGCACTTGTGAAATATGGTTTAAAAAACACAGTTTGTAAAATATGGTTCATGGAAGATAGTTCGCGGAGGATGAGTTGGTCTATGGAGAAGAAGTGGTACATGGAAATGTTATACAGAAGTGGTATGTGGGAGCGGTATGCTGAAGCGATCTATAGAAGCAGTGTGCAGAAGAAGTACACAAACATTGTTTGGGAAGGAATTATGCGGTCAAAGCTTGTGGAGGCAGTACATGGAGAACTCAATGTACAAGGTGTAGTGTAGTATGTGGAGGAAAAGTTCACAAATGAGCAGTACAGGGAAGAACATATTACATCATCATCGGAAAACGAGACTTCAACAGAGCATCTATCTATTTTTGAAGATGTGTGATTTAATGTCAACCCATTGAAGCGACCATCAGGTCGAAAAATTGAGTTCAGATTCTTCTTGATACAATTATTGAGGGGGAGTCAATTAAAGTGATCTAAGTGATGAAGTGTACTATCCCTAAAACCTTTTAATGTTATTGAGATTTATACAAAGAGATTGTGTTAAAAAATTTACTCCACAACTAGTAAATATTAGTGGACTTTGTTATGACTAAAAACCTATCAGTGTATACTCATTGGATGTATCCCTTAGTGAAGAACAAATTAAAATTTTTGCATCCTTTATTTTCATGTGATTGTTTGTTTTCTTCACTTTCTCATCCGAAAGTTTTAACAGGTTCCTGCCGACTTCGGAATAAGATCCATTAGTTTATAAGAAAATGTTTAAACACTGATTCACCCCTCCTCTCTCAGGGAGTTTCGGGGTACTTCAGACTTAAGGTTCCTTAGTGGTTCTCTAGTCTAAAGTGGTTAATGGATGAGATAAATTTAATATACCTCATATTTTTTGGATTCCTGAGAGCCAACATTATCTATATGGGATATGGGCTATTCCATAATACATTTTGGTATGGGACCATTATTTCATCCACATAATTTTTTTCCATGATGCAACACTGAGACTACATTTTTGGATGGACTATTGAGGCTTATCCATTCTGTATGCCAAGAGGTTACACTCTTGATCATTTCTTGTATATTTTTAAAATATTTGGTTCTATTATTTTCTACATATGTATTTTAATTGAATATGAACTCTTCTTTCTCCTCCTCTCACTTGACCAACAAAAGACCACATAAAAAGATCCCTCCCATCACCATTTGGTTATTTTTTATCCCTTCCACACACGTTATCAAGCGATTTCTCAATGTAATTACTCTTATCCTATGTTTTCAAATTTATTCATCCCTCTCCACCATTTATAAATGGTTCCATGTTCTTTTGTGAACCATATAGGATTATATGGATGAATTTAGGGTTCCATGTGGTATATTCCAGGGGGTTTTGGTTATTAAGGGTTTTAAAAGATCAATTTATTGTTATTCCAACATTCTCCAAAGATGGAAATTACTTACAACGTTATTTTTAATTAATTTATGAAGATATTTTTGTTTTTTATGTTATTTCCCATAAAAGTTTGGTAATATTGTTGTTAAATTTCTTATTTGTTCATTTACACTGATATATGATATTGAAGGAGGATTTATAAATGTTTTTTAATTACATATCAAATGGAATAATATAAGTTTCAATGGATTGTGGTATCTAAAATGATTTCTGAATTCTAAGTGATGTAAAATGGAATAAAACGAATAATTAAAATGAAATTAATGATTAAATTTTTATTTTACTTCTTTTGGTTCCTGAAATAATTAAATGGTATAATATAGTTTCATTAATAGTTTTAAATAAAAAAGGTGTCATATTCAAAATGGTTTAGAAAGACTTTTTAAAAGATTTTTTTTCATAATGATCTTGAAATGAAATTTAAAGTAGAAAAGTAATGTTTCTTAGGAACCTGAGTCTATTTTCATAAGTCTCATTTGGATCATAAAACGGTTTCACATAGAATTTGTTTGAGGCCATCATGATCCCACTATCAATAAGCATTATAAACCCCTAATGGGGATATATTTTTTTTTATATGAATGATATGTTTTTTGAAAGGGAATTGATGTTGAGGAATGATTTATATTCTGCATTCATAATAATCATCATACAATCCTTAATTTTCATCTCTTGTTATTTGATTTCAATGGGAACAATAGGAATTGATAAATAGGTCAAGACATATTCTACCCTTTATAGTCTCACGCAACTAGTGTCTTCTCTGTTGTGACATAGGGCTACATGGAGAGTTACCCTAATAGAGCAAGGTGAAGTACAGTCTAGTGGAATGTGTTATTTATGAATCAATATAGGATTAAAATAATTCCAATGGCATTTTTAAAGTATAAGATCAATCGTACCTTACGACCTAGTGTGTTTCACATTAATACTAGATGACACTATAAGGGACATTTATTAGTGTTACAAAACAAGATGGTTATTTATGGAATAATGTCTCTTACTTTTTTTAAATTATATCATTTGGTATGTGATTTCTTGTGATCTATTTAATATTATTCCATGCTGTCTATTTGAAAATAAATTATTTGTATATTTATTAAAATAGGTATATTTATGAATTATTTATTTAAAATTGTATTTGAAAAGTTTATTCTTAAATTTGGATTTTAAATGAGTATTCTAGAAATAATCTAATTGGTGGATTTAATTTTCATAGTGTGATTGTTTTTTAATGAAAAGTGAGAAAATATATTATGAAGTAGTCATACGTGTTATGTTTTTTTCTTTATATATATATATATATGAAAACCAAATTTTTTAAATTTATTTCCAAACAACATAAATGAAATATCATTAAATAGTTAAAAAAATATTTTGTGAAATCATATTAATCTAGATTTCACTCTCACCCTACATAAAAAATTTGGTCTTGTAAAATATGATGGTTTATATTTAAGTTCTCTAGGTCTAGTATTGTTTCGATTTGGGTTTTTTAGTGGTAATTGTTATGTGATGTTCATAGTTTCTCTTTTTATTATGTATTGATCTATTTATTATTTAATTATGAATAAATTATTTTGTATTTTTTTTATTCTTGTTTATATAACAAGGGTGACATCAATCCCAATGCATTCTTTGATGATACATAGGTACTAGTTTACCACAAGGGATGATCGAGAACGGGCATCTAATATTTCATGGGTCGATTAATCTTTTGAGGTTATAGGGTACCACTGATTCAGTCAACAAAAAATTGTATTATAACACCCTCTTTATATTTAGGTTGTTTCTTTGAAATATAGATATTGGTATTTTCATCAAGACTCTGGGGAGGATGTCAGAAACTACTAGGTAAGATCTTATATACATTAGAGAAAGTGTTTACATTGTTTATTAGCATTTTTTCCTTATCATTGCTTTTATCTTCATTATTTATTATTGATTTCGGTATGATATGAAGGTATTGTGATCCAAATTTTCATTTTGTAAGTTCCCTTAGGGGTTTTCATTTGGTTTTTTACGACGGAACATAAAGGAAACAGTGGTGTGAGGTCAACAAACATTATAGAAAAAACCAGGAGGCAATTGAGTGTCTATATCTGAAACTATTTTGAGAAATCTTCCATTATTCAAACTTTAAATTTCAATAATGATGTTATTTCAATCCTAGTGTTGAATCCCAATAGGATCTATTATTTATAAAACTTTATTTTTTGGTTGTTTTGAGTACTTCATTGTAATAGGGAATATATTATGGGTTTTCAATTCATGTTATGATGTTGTTGGAATGATAATTTAGTTGAACCTTATGTTGTTCCATTTTTTATGAATATTTTGTAAGATTTTTTTTAGAAATTTTAATATAAAAATAGTTGTATGGAAATGATTCGTTGAGTATTGTTTATAATTTTTTTCATTTTTATAAATTGTTTTGTTACTTCTTTATTTAATTATGAAATCCTGGAAAAAAATTACCTTTAATAAAATTTGTTCATTTATTCATAATTTCATTCCTTTTATTGGTGTTTTTTTGAAGAGGGGTCGGTTTTGAAATAATAATTATAATCTGTTCTAAATGTCTTTAATGGGGGGTTTTTTAATCTAGAATAATATTAATTTTTTTGGTTGTATGTCTCTTTTAAATAAATTTTATATATTTACCACTAGATTTTGAAGCTTTTGTGCATTTTATCCCCTTATGGTTGTTTAAACGAAATATTTTATTGATAAAAAATTAATAATATTTTTGGGGTTTGAATGATTTCTCATCGAATGTTTTTGTTTTAAGTTGAGAATACACAGGATTATTTGGCATTGAAAATATAGGCTTTTATAATTTCTGATATGGGTTATAATATTCCAAACACTAGTTTATCTTATTAAATAATGATTATTTTTAATCAGAGTTATTGAAAAAAACACATTAACATTTTCTTATAGTGATATTTTATATGTATTTAAATGAGTGAGTTATGTTTAAGACTTGTTATGGTTTATTATAGGGTTATTTAATTTTATTTTAGAAACAAAAATAGATGGATTTCATGTTTTTTGTTATTTATAATATTCATCCTTATGATTCATTGAATGAATGTATAAATTATTTTGGGTGGGGTAAAATTCAATTTGGTTCTCATTTTCTTTTTATGAGTGGTTTATTCATTGTTTGAATGTACCAAGGGACAAGGCCGAGTGGTGGAGTCAAATTGTTTCCAGCCATTATAATGTATCTTGGGCATCCTATATTAGAGTTGTCCTTCTCCAGATCATGGAATATTCATTATTGAAGCTAGTTTAGGATAGTGTGAGAAGGTGATTGTAAGAGCCCTTATAATGGAGTATAGTTAGGGAGTTTTTGTTGAAGAATGATTGGTTGATCTATTGTATGGAAGAAGGTATTGGTTCATCCCATGATTGATGGTAAAGTTGAGTAGGGTCTGTATATATAGATGTACAAAATTATGAATATAGTGTTCTTCCATGGAGGTGTACCCATGAATTTTAAGTCATCATACGTGAATGATTTGGGGGATTATTTTCTATGTGACCACTAGCACATATGATACGGAATTATAATATTATTATCGTTAAAGTGAGCCTCAAGTGTAATAATCTTTACAGTGGATAGATTCTTTGTGTATTGATCATTTATGTATTTGGGAATGAAAACAGGTTTGTAATGATGATTCCTTCAAATTTTCATGATTATATTACTGAATTTTGGATCAGACTGTTCTTTTCTTCTTATGGGTTTTTTTTTTGATGAGTGGTTGTGATGTAGAAATAGGAGGATAAGTTCAGAGTGATTTGATCCTAGGAGATAATTAGGTATATATTGGGGTACCATGGAATGGAATCACCTTAGGGTAGTTATGAACATTCTATGAGAAGTATTGAAAAGTTTTCTTCACTATTTGTTGGTCTTGTAGGTTGTAGTTCATAGTTTACATGATGGGATTACTGATCCATGACATATATATCATGTTATTCCATATTAATGATTGTGGTGTTTGGTTTCTATTGACTCATATCATGAATCATTATGATCATTATTTTCTCACGGTCATTTAGTTTCCATTAGGTAATGTTCAACATGGGAATATAAGCCACTTATTTATGAATTTTCTATTGATGGTGGCATTGGGTGGTTTTTAGTGATTAATGGACATACATTATCATGGTTGATTATTTGATTTTATGGAATGTTTGACCCTTAATTTCACATTATATAATGAATTTAAAATAGTGGGGAGACCTATACATGGATATATTTCCTCTCATGATCTTGTTTTGTGTTTATGGTGTTCTTCTTCTTACAGATAATTTGGAATTTCATTAACATTACCTAATTGTATAGATGGATTATTCATCCCCAGTGGTTTCCTTCCTCGAGTTTTTTTGTGGATATTCTTTCCCAACCCCACATATTCCATGAATTTTTTTTGTGGATTTTTTTTATACATTTGTTATTAGTAGTTACTTTATATTCATAGAATTTTTTATGGTAGACAGATTTTAACCACAATTTTTTTGTAGTTGTATTTATATTGATTTTTTTGTGATAGATTTTTTTCCTGCTATATTGAAAGCTCTTTGGGGTTCTAGGAGAGTTTAAGTATTTTACAAAATTATTCCATGTAATATATTAGGGATATAGTTATAGTCACTATAAGCATGTCCATTTAGTCTTCCAAACCAGGGCGGTCTATATTTTGCGGCATCAAAAAAATGGATGGAGTTTTGTAAGGTTTGATTGGAGGTATGTAGCGGTGTTTTCATGTCCACACCACATGGGATAGGTTGTTCTATTATTCATGTTGTGTATGGATAAGGTTTTATGTTTAGTAAGTGTATATAATGAATATTCTTAAGTGTGATGCATAAAGGTGGATGTGAGTTGTATAGGGTACATTGGTTAGTTTGTGGTGTATAGTGGATGACTGGATTTTTTGGGGGATTTTAGGTATGGGACTCCACAATATAATGTGGATGGCTGAATTGTGGGGACCTGTCGGTATTCAGTGGTACTCCTTCCAAAATAGAGAGTGAAAATGAGCTACACTGTGGTGTATAACATGTTATAGTTCTCAATATATGACTTACACTGTAAGATAGAGCGGATACATGGTAATTCCATGGTGGAGTGGACCATTAGTTCTTCCTAGTAAATGATCTACATGGAATAGATCTTAGGATACACTGATGGAGGTCCAATCAAGGTAGTTCCAACCCATAATAATATGGTATACGTCATGGATCCCCTCTAACCAAACTTATAATTTTATCTTTTTAAAAAAAATTCCTATAATATTTTAAAAAACTAAAACTCCTCCTTCTCCACCGATTTTTTGATATATTTAGTTACAATCAAGGGGATCCTTCTATCTACCTGTTGGAAACTTTTTTCTGATAAACTCATTTTCTCATGTAACACCATAATCCCTCCTCTTATCTTATTTACAATTCATTATTCCCAATACCTGCTTTTATTTTCATTCCCCTTACTCCTATGAATACATGGGGTTATTATGTAATCTTTTTCATGGAGTTTTTTTCTTATAGGTTTTTTCTTTTATTTCTTTTTCAGGAAAAAATTATGTTTTTTTATTATTCACCATCATATATGAAGAAATTAGTTAGGATATCTTATGGAAGGATGTATGTGTTTTCATATTCTTTATTTTTCATTGAATTTGGTTATTCATTCTTTTAAATGTTTTAGTTTTTTAAATATGCATATTTATATAAGTGGTAGAGGATTTATAAATGGTTGTTATTACATCGCATTTGGAATAGTGAATGTTTGAATGTATTTTGGTTTTCCAAATGATATTTTATTTTAAAGTGTTTGAAAAAATGATCAAAATAATTTTCTAAATATAATTATTTTTTAATGGTTATTTTACTCCATTAGGTTAATAAAATAAAAAAATGGGAGTTTTTTGTATCTAGACTAGTTTGAATGAAAAATTGGATATATTTAAAATGGATATGAATGAGGTTTTAAAATTTTTTTAATCAAGGATTTTAAAATGTTATTTAAAAATTAAAAAAATGTTTCTTAGAAACATGGTTCTACTCTCAGATGGAACGTTCAAAAATTAAATTGTTTTCATAGGGAATGTATATGACATCATGTTGATCCTCTTTTTTATGGATTAAAACCTTAAAGGGGGTTATTTATTATCAGTGGGAGATGAGTGAAATGATATGGAATTTTCTTAGAAGGTAATTAGAGGTGATTCGGGGTTTATATTCTTCCTTCATATTGATCATGTGACTTTCCCAATTGATAACCTCATGTTGTATGATTTTCATGGGATCTCTAAGAACTGAATGTGTTTTATAGACATATGGTACACAAGATTGAGTCATAATAATAGTGTCCCATCTATTATCATAAATTAAAATATAGGTTATTCCATTGATAAGGCTAGGTTAATGATAGTAAGGTTGATTGTGTTATTTAATATTCTATGTAGGTAGATAGTTGGTATGGTTGATTTGATATTTTCTAGGGCTATTCCTACTATAATACCTTTATTTATTCTTATGAAACCATATGACTCCATCAAAGATTTTTAGTTTTTCCTTTCACCTTATTTCATTATTTAATTTTCATTGTTTTTTATTAGGGATTTTCTAACCATTCTCAACATTGGTATGTTTAGATGAAAATATATGTACAGTTATTCCAAAAATTGATAATATAAAGTGATTTTAAAATTTTAATTTTAGAATGGGTTTCATAAAATTGAATTTTAAACTATTGTTTTGGTAAAAGTGGCTTATAAAAATACAACGTTTAAAAGTGATTATTTTCATATAATGAAAAGTGTGTAAAAGTTTTATGATATAATCATATGTGTGATGATTTTTTCATCTTATATATTTATATATTCAAAAACCAATTTTATAACTCTATTTCAAAATATCATAAATGAAATTTATTTAAAAATGAACAATATGATGTATCTTTTGAAGTATTACTCTAAATGGTTTCCCTCCTTACTATGAGACACCATTGGGTTTATTCAAATAATATGGATTCTTATTATTTTCCCTATCTCTGGTCTCTAGTTTGTTTTGGTTGTTTAGTAGATATTAGTATGTGACGTTACTTAATTATTTTTTCATAGTTTTTTAGTAATTTGTCCTTTTAAGTTATGTACTCATTGAGGTTATTTTAATTTGAATATTTTATATTAAATTGGAAATATTTCCCACTGTTTTATCTATTGATACCATGGAACTATGTTATAGCTCAGGGATATGAGGAATGCACCTCAGGTATGTCAAAGATCTGTTTGGGTCCCCAGGTAAGAGTTGTTTAGATTTGTTTTTGACACACAAAATCGCACTTTTTGGGAAAATTCCAATACTCCTTAAGAATAATAATATAATAAACATGTTTTCATATTGGTAAAATTTTATAGACTTTACCAAACATTAATATCACATTAACATTTAAAATAATAATAATAATCTCTCACGTTGTGGGAAAATTTACATCAATAAGATATATTCAAATCAAGCGGGTCGTAGCTCATGGAAGGTATGGCTAAGAAGGTTCTAAAGAGTGTAAATAGAAGAATTTTGGGATAGAATATTTATTTTAGATGAATCCACGTGTAAACATTAAATATGTTATGCTAAATCACATGGGAATATTATTATATTATAGTGTATCTTATAATGTCACTTGATTAAGATAATAAAAAATAATTGTTTTCATAGGTATTTGTGGTAATAATTTCTTTAAGTGGGTGTCCATGAGGAAGTTTTTGGGGAATATTCATATTACTCTAACAACACCTGGAGAGGTAGATACTAAGACATAGTTCTATAGAGGAAGGAATAAATAGGTACATAAAGACCAATATGTGTACCAATGAGGGTGTTTATTCAGTGGAAGATGAGACTTTGGGAAAGGATTTATAACCATTGAGAGTATTCCTCTATTACTACTACTCTCATTGTTCCTTTATATTTATTTTTTGATGGAAATTGTTTATTTTGTTGAATTTTCAATGATTTTTAGAAAAATATTTTTGATATAATAAGATTATTATATCTAGTAATTCGTTTTTCTTCATTCACTCTTTATTTCTATATTAGGTAATTACTATCATAAAATTTCCCCTTAAAAGTAATTAAATAATCATTTTTATCTAGAATATTAAATGTATGATATTTATTAAAATATAAGAAACTATTAATAATCCTCCCTTTTCGTAATACATATAAAAAGAGTTTTTGGAATATTAATATTTCCACATTATGATAAAATAAAAAATTTATATCTTTTAAACAGATTTCAAAAAATTTATGAAAGGTTGAAACATATAGATAACAAGTTATAGAATTTAATCAAATGTATAATAACCCATTTACTTTATTATTTAGGAACTTTTACTTGGTATGGGGACTAGTTTAATTCATCATTTACAATGATTTATGAATAATTTTTTTAATGTATAGTCAATGGAAAATTGACTATTAAAAATATTTTTTTGGGTTTTTACTAACTAAATACTACTCATGTGACCTTATCCATAAAATCATGTTTTAATTACATTTATATTCATGTTTTATCACACTCAATTTCAAATCACTCCACAATTCATCATCTCTAATTTATGTTTTCTATATGATGTCATTTTTTATTTTGATGTTGTTATCATTTGGATTTCATAGAAAATTTTCCATGTGGGTTCAATATTGTTTTAAAATAAAATATTAATTATTGATTTATTAATAATTTCTTAATTATAAAATGAAAATCATCGAAATATTTTTCCAATTTCGAAGAAAGAATATTTTGATCTATTAAAATAATCCTTAAAAATAAACAAACAGTCAACATCAATATGATAATTTTTTAAAATATTTAGTTTATGTATAAAGGATCCAAATTAAAAATGTTAAACCCCTTCATTATCAAAATTTATTCACATTTTTATTCTCTATAAATGAAAAAATGAAACTCAAATATGAAACATAGAGGACCTTATTGATCAAAATTAAAATATCAATACATGTCGTCATAGAAGTCATGAAAATGACAGAGTTATACTCAAGAAGTTTCAAATAACTATTATATCAAGTTCCCTATATTTTTCTAAAATTCCTCCCATGTCTAGTAATAATGGGATAAACCAGTCCTACCTCTCATTATACCATCATATAATAGTCTACCTAATTAATACTATTTTTATTTTAGTAGTAACTTGTATAATATTTTATAGAAAATTCTATTAAATGCACTGAGTGAGGATGTAATAAAGTTATTATTTCATCCATTATTCTTTAGTATGAATTCTTTTACATAGTTATGACACGCATATAAGGAATTGTTTAAAAAGTTTTACCCTGTTTTTAATGATTTTTTAATGAAATTATATCTGAGTATAATGATAAATGAAATAAGTAGTAAATTCACCACCTATATCTAGGAATAGGGTGATTAATTCCATGTAACTTGTGATAGGTTTTGAGGTAACTTTATATAGTTCCATAATATAAAAAATTAAGGTCACGTCCTCATAAAAACATTCAAAAATGGCCTCACATTTTAGAACTAAATAATAGTAGATCATTCTTATAGTGGTGAATTCAATAAAAAGTAATTGAGAAGTTGAAACATATTTTCAATTGAGTATCAAAAACACCCAAGACAAAGTCCCTATGAGAAGTAATATCCATATTATGGAAACAATCATTTTTTTATGGATAAAGAATAAAATTTTATAGTTAATAAAATATAAAATGATAATCATGATTTCTCCATTAGAGAAAAATTACATAACTATATAATAATTGGGAAATTTATATCATGTTATCCTAGCATTGATATCCCTTCCCTACCCACTGTGAATTCAAAATTTATTGAAAATAGTCCTAAAATGAATTTTTGTAGGGATTTTTTTCAAAAAAAAACAACAATCATATCTTTGGGAACAATGTAAATATATCATTTAAAGAGAAAATTATTTTTATACCATATGTTTCCACAATATTCTCACAATAATGAAGTCCATAATATCAAAATCATAATTTGGTTAGTTTATCAAATTATTAGTGGATTATAGAGATTTTTATGAATTAAAAAAACATAAAATGGATTATCAATAGGCTAGACACAAAATTGAGATTGAATCATAGAATTTTTCTTATATTTTTAAGACAACATCCATTTAATATCAATTGATTCTAATGGACTGAGAACATAGTAGTATAGAGAATCTAAAACATTCATGAAACAAATAGATTAAAATAAGGGAAAACACCATGACTATAAAAAATATTTGTTCTTTGAAACCTAAGGTGAAAGATAGATTTGGATATAAGGACGTTCAAACCATGATCGTATAAGAATCTAAAAACAAAAATATATAAAATTGTATTTTTAATTTTGGATATAATTGTTGGAGTTGAGTTGAATCTATAAATCCCATTTGAGAAAGAAAGAGAAAAGTAACTTAATATTAAATAGAATTAAGGGATGAGGAAATCTAATGATGAACATGAGGTAATTCCAAACATTTTAAAAAAAATTAAAACACCCATCTCATTCCCTCAAAGGATTAAGTATACTAAATGAATAATTATAACTACTTAACATCCATGGGTTATTAAATAAGAATATTACAAACATACCACTCATTAAAAATATAATTCAATACCCATAAAACAAAAAACCATTGAAAAATATCATTTAAAAAATAAATTGTATAATTTTACATCACATAACTCGAATGATGAACATAATGGTTTTTTTCAAAATAGCATACCTCATAAAATAAAATAATCATAAAAAACTATCATCCCATATATAATTGAAAATATTTTTCAACAGAATTTTTTATTGATTCTTTTTTCTGATAGAAAATAATATTCCTATATTTTTTTTGAATACAGGATATTATGATTATTGTATCCCATTACATTTAATCTATAGTTTTCTGACCATTATTTCATTCACCCGATATGAAAATTGGATGAATACTTGATTGGAGTATGAAAAATATTTTTCCCTTTATATTTGCTCATACTTGATATGAAATGTGATAAATAATTATATATCATCCTTTGTTAGTGTTTCATTTATGTTGGTGAAAGTATTAATTATATATAAAATGTATTGTTTATTTATTATATTTTTTTAACAAATAGTGGAGGTAAATGGATTCAAGAATTAGAAAGAGAAAACACACGAATAATTCTATACAAGATTAGATATACTATAACATGAGGAACCTTTTGAAAAAACTTATGATCAATAATGAATAACTATATAGAAAATATACAAGATTTGAAATTAACTATTTTGGAGAGAATTGAATATTTGATGTAAATGAGGTATATTTTCAATAGTACACTAATGAGTTTATGAATAAAAATATTAAAAAATATATGAATTCTAAGAGTGAGTACTAGTCTATATGTAATGAAGTGATTTGTAATTCTTTTTTGGTTACATATATTTTGTTAATATGCATATTGAAGACCTTTTTCCACCTCAGTAAAAAATTATATCATCTATCGAACAAAAAATAATAGATTTATAAACCATATCTGTATCTCAAAAAATATTAATTTTGGATAATAATTTCCTGTATATTAACCTTATCTCAACTAACATAGAAATGATTCAAGAAGAAATTTTACTAATTGAATTGAGAGTGTTAAAAATTCGATAAGATAGAACATTGAATATATAAAATTGTTTAGTCAATTATTTTTTAATTATTGTATCATAATGGTTTTTGATAAAAACCATTAGATGAGGGACAAGGTATTTTTAAACATAAAATGAAGAATTTTTTGGGGAGAAATTTATCATGATTTTTGATATATGAATCATAATTATATCTTGTAAAATCTAATGATACTCGTGTTTAATATATACATCGTAATGGGGGTTTCGATGTTGTTCCTAATGAGACAAATGAGAAAATTCATACAAGGAACGTGACCATGTATATAGTCAACATAGATTATAGATAGATGAATTATTCCTCTATTAAAAACATTCTTCCATATCATTCTTAGATCTAATTCGTGGGGGATGTCCAATAATGAATTTTAATATTTTTTGATGGCTAATGTAGTAAAAAAAATAGTATAGCCCCTGGAAATAATGAATATACCATATTCATAATTCCATTTGTAACATTATCCTAACACAAAATGTTATTAGGATTTTGTGGTACCTCATCCTCTTACCAAACATAAATCATGGATATCTTTCTTGCCATGATATTGAGGAAAGTGAGAGCTTATTACAATATTTTTACATTATATGGTGAATTTTTTAAATCTTTTTATAGAGTATGAGGTTTGCCATGAAACGGTTCTGTGAGAAAAAACATATTTAATTATGAGATATTTAAATTTATAATCATAGGGGTGATTTTTATTGGTCTCAGTGTTTATTGGAAGGGAATAACTTTTAACACTTACAAGGTAGAATCCGATAATAATTTACCCCTCATAAATTTTTTTAAGGGTATTATGATCATTATTGGAAATTATTCTTTTTTATAAATATTAATAAAATAATTTGAATATAATAAGGTCTTTATTATCTTGATGAGTAAATGATAAAACCTATATATATGATGATATATGCATATAATCCTCCGATACACTAAGGGAAAATTTATTTCTTCACGTATCATAACTCCTCATGATTTAAAATTTCCCTTTTTTGTTATGTGTGATTCTACTAAGATTGTTTTTGGGATTGTTTTATGTAAAAGCTAATAAAATAGGTATGATTTTCTTTATTATTCTCACATAATTCAAGTAGGATTCTAAATCAGATACACCACAACTAAAAAGGAACTTTTATTTATTGTATTTTATATTAAGAATTTTATGAAATACTTTATTGGGTCCAACATTAATGTTTCTAATTATTATTCATCATATTAATAGATTTTTTCCAAGAAATAGTTTTTCCCGATAAACATTATATGGATCCAATATTTTGAAAGCATTTGACATAGAGATCAGAGAGATGGATGATTCTAAAAATTTAGTTTTTAGAAAATTAGATAAGCTATCCAAAACCAAAACCAATGATCCTTGAGATATTAATTAATCATTTTAGAGAAACATATTAATCACTATTTCAACATCACAAAATAATTGGTTTTTATATTTTTTTGAATTTTTTATACTTTTAAATAATTACAAGTGGTGTGACTCAAAAAAAGTAATTCATCCATTCTAGACATTAAAAAATAACTTTTTGGATAATATAGTATTGTTTAGGTGGTGTATCAATGCAATTATGAAGAGGTGTGTACTTGAGGAATAGAGGATTCAAATTTTAGGGAGACATCACACTTCACCCTTAATAGGATACCATATTGGAGGGAGGATATCTCAAAAACATTACATGATTTCTTATTTTCATATACTATCTTAAAAAGATCTTTATGTTTACTGGTTTTTTTATAAGTTAAAAACAATTGTTACTATTAGAAGAATAGAATTTATCCCCCATAATGGAATTTAAATAAAATGTTTTGGGATTTTAAACTATGGTACCTTTACTAAATTATCATTGGAATGCGTATATATATTTTTTTGTTAATTATATTTCCTTTTGGGTAGAGGGAGTGTAAATTCCAATAAATCAATCTAATTGTTCGGTTAAAAATTAATAATAAAATAATTTTCTCAAGATTTGGATTGGTTATGGATATTATTTCTAGTAATAAAACCCACTTTATGAACATTAAATAATAAAATTTAATTGATAAATATATTTTGGTGCATACAACTGAAAACACTTGTCATAAAATGTCAAATGTACTAGAAAAAACATAAAATATGAGTTGATTGATATTTTTGAAAGACCCAATTGGTGATCTCATAATGAAAGGCCTTTCAATGTGAATGAGGGTGAAATGACATATTAGAAACTATTTGACCACTAGGGGGTTTAATCAGTAGTCCACATTTTAATTTTTTTATTTAAAAATAACCTTCACATCTAGTTATAGAGATATAATCCATCAAAAACAACCCTCAAACCCACCCACATGAATGAAGGAGATTACTGCTTCATTGATCAATAAAATTATATTTTTTTTGATAATTTTAAAGGAAAACCAAGAAAAAACTCAACTAGAAAACAATATAGTTTGGTTTACAAATATATGTGTATATCGATAACCTACTTATAACTATAGTCATTTTTCAATGCATATTATCCTTTTACAGATAATATGATAGATCAATTTTCAAAATAACTAGACAAACATACCCAAACCTGAATCAATATGTTATCATTGTGTGTCTTCAATTATTCACACATACCTAATTTCATTATCTTTATATTCCCCTTTAATTTTATCCAAAATAGTGAGAATGAACTTTTATATAAACTTCTATTAATGAACATGTATATCTGATAACATATTTATCTGGTACATGTAAATTTAATAATTTTTCATTCCATTCTGCTCTATATGGTACACTTTGGTTTGACGCTTCATAGTTTGTATACTTTTTTAATTAACCATATGTTCATTTTTTCTCTTTTTTGTACTCCTTATCTGGTACACTCTATCTAGAATCGTCTATCTAATACTATTTTCCCATTACTCAACATATGGTACCCTATATCTAATAGTATTCATCAATTATTTCTCATTATAGTAATTAAACTGAATTAATTCCACTCTCAATATTTATAGATGTAACCATGCTTCATCGATGACATCCAGAGCAGCCACAAATGATTCAAAATACTCCTTACACCCTTTAGATTGGAAACATTTCATTGAAATTCATGTTAGTAGAATGAACTTCAAATTTTAATTTCCCATTATAAATATAAATGTATCACCATAGGCTTTAATCAATTGAACACATTCTTGTATTTCACATAATTTAAGTCAATAATACTCATTGGAACATTCCTCAAATATAAGCCACAAATATCTTAAAAACTTACTAATATTTCACCTATATTCATGAAATTAATTAATTATAATTGAGTTCTTCATCATTTATCTCAACATCATTACAATTTATAACATTATAAAAAAATTATATATCATCAATCCATAATCTGATACTTCTTCATATGAATTTATCAGTTTTGAAAATCCATACCCAGTGTAATTATCCTTAACCCATTTTCTGAAACATCGTTGAAGAACCATTTCTAAGTATAATTTTTTCATAAACCTCTATTTGATGAAATTTTTATTAATTATCTATCTGATGAATAATTAATGAAACTCCATCTCATGAATTTTCTCAAAAACAATTATCTTATTTATCCACAAAAATTAATTCTCTGATAGACTCTATCTGGTGCACTAGACAAAATTTATCTTTTTAATGAACTAAAAAAATTAAATTGTAATTATCTCTGGGATAAGGTCAAAAAATCTTATACTTTTGGTAAAATGTAACTATAATATTGATATTCCCTCAATCCCATCATTTTAAAAATCTTGATTAATGAAAACATTTATATAATCATGTTGTGTGGTACTTTGAATTATAAAAACACATCACATAATTTAACTTTTTTGAGAGTATATGTCTGATGAAGATAGAAATAAATTTATATAATAATTTAGTTCCTTGCGTTATCTAATGACCTCAGTCTATTTGACTCTATTTAATCACATGTCTCTATTGAAATTTTCCTGATCACCTGTTTCCCCCAGACACATACTTCTCAATCCCAAACATCTGTTTTGAAACTATATCATGATTTCATAAAATATTAAAATAAATTATATATCCAAAACTATGGACAACTCAAAGAAACACTTCTTTTTTTACAATCACAATTCAAAAAATCTGGGTCCTGACAGAATCATTTTGGGCATATAGAATTCCTTTTAACACTCCAATAGAGATGTCTGCATTGATACACCTATTTTGAAAATCTTATCATCTTCTAGTTGTATTATATAATAAAAATTGGGTATAATATGGTTATGAATAATGATTTTACAACTACTAAAGTGAGAAGGTTATTATATTTTATTTAATTGGATCCATATATATGATAAGTGTCTGAAAATAATATGATTTATACGAAAGGTTATAAGGCATTTCCTAATTAAATAATACTAAATAGATAGTTTAAGGATGGTCAAGAGCTGTCACATTTCAGTTCCATACGAAATGTATTTCTGAGAAAAATCAGGTCTAACCATTCTAGATATTCCACCATCCATTAGGTTTTTGTTAATTGGGAAATTTGTTGAGTTGATGTGAAAAAAATGTTATTTTTTGTTAATTCCTTGAGATTAAAACATTTAATTAAGAAGAACATAAATATATTTAATACTATCATTATAGTTAAAACTATATCATCCATTGGATCTAAATAAATACCATATATTTAGTTCATAATATGAGTCAACCCATGGCTTTCATTTTATTTTTTTTATATTTTATACATAAAAATTGAACTACGTTGTTGTCATAAATCATTAATAAATTAATAGTTAATGTGACCTATTATAATCACTATAATGTTTTTATTTCTAAAAATTAAATCACTATGATAGGAAATGGTAGATTCTATATACAAAATAGATAATTATTTTTTAGGATTATCTAAAGTTGAATGATGGAGCTATTTGGAATCACTACCACTATCAAGTCAATCTATGGTTGAATTTTTATTAAAGAAATATTTTTTTAATTGTATGGTGATTTATACCTATTATAATAGAAATATTTTTTCAATGATCAAATTTTATCAAATAAAAAATAAGGGATGTAATTTTTGGTGGAACTCATACGAGTAAAGCATCAATTGTTTTCATTATCTATTTAATATTAAACATATTTTTACTCCATTAATCTCAAATAATATAATTTAATTTAATTTTATGAAAAATATAAATTTTATATATTAATGATAATTTCATGATAAAGTAGTGATAAATATTTTACAGGCGACTACTATAATTCTGATGTCTTTTTAAGTTGGAAAATTTACATTCTATTTTTTTTTATTTGAGAGATCTTTTATATGTAAATTATGAATACTTACATTATAAAAAACATTCATTGGAAATAAAATTTTATAATGTTCCTAGATGAATCCATTGTACCTATTAAAAGCATCCTTTTGATTATTTTTTTATCAAAACCACATTTTGTAACTTTAGTGTGACCCTTTTTTATATTATTTTGAGTTACTAATATCAACTACCTTCGGAACACGAACAATTTTAATTGTCCCATCAAATTTGAAATTAAATTGTAGGTAAAAGTTTTGGATTTATGTGTGGGTGAGGTGTCTTTATGTTTAATTAAGATTTCATCAATCAGTTGATATGAAATATAAATACCATTATTCAAAATATAATTATTAATAATCCTTTTTCATGTTCTAGGTTTGAATTTTTTTTCTCCAAAATAGAAATTGTTTTACAAAATTGAGGTGGTTAATAATTTTTATTTTTCATTACATTAAATTTTGTGCTTTCATTTTTCTTTTGGAAAATAATTTTTGTGGAAATTTAAGGAGTTCATTAAAAATGTTAAATTAAATATGAATCTCATTATTAGAGTTAAATTGATCAAATTTTGTTTCAAATTATATATGAAATTATCGCTTAATAATGGTAGAGTTGTGTGTGTCAAAAATAATATATGAGTTTAATAATGTTGAATTATGAATTATAATTATTAATAAACCATCTAGTTATGAATAATCATAAGGATTTTATTTATTATGTGTGTGTGTTGACTGAGGAGAAAATGATAAATTTGGTAGAAAATATGACTAAAAATTTATGTTGTTTATGTTTCATTAAAAATATTAAAATTTAACCAGCTTATTATAATTTTAAAATAGTTTATTTCTAAAAAAAACTCACTCTAGAGGAAAATCATTAATTTTTATATGATGAATTACATAATTTGAAACACTTTTGAAAATAACATATCCATTTGAATGTTTAGTATTTAATTTTTTTTATATTTATTCTCATTCACAGAGTATACATAATTGGTTTACTGAACAAATTTAATTTCATTAGCCTATATAAATTTGATGTGGTGTTATTTTTATATATATATTAACATCTATATTATCAATTTCTATTGTTTGGAACCTTAAAAATATTTAAATTTCAAATTTATTTAATAATTTTTATACATTATTATAAATAATATTATATGAATATATCATGAAAATAAGTATTAATTATGATTTATTGTAAAATTAGACATGGGTTTTATTTTCTTATTACTTTAGATTAAATATTTTAGTTTTCTAAAGGAATATTGATTGAAAAAATATTTTGATCATTATTTTTTTGCATTCAATTTTTTAATTTAAATTTTTATGGTCCCTGTATTATCATTAAAATCAATTTATTATGAGAAGAATTAATTTCCTTATTTATTATTTCATAAATTTTTTATGAATATAAAATTTGTATTTATTGAACCATGTTCATAGGATATGATAGTTTCATGAGTTGAGAAATAATTTTTCAATGAAAATAATTTCATATGTCCTCTAATTCAATTGCGTGCAGATTTATTTGGGTAGTAAATTTAAAAATATATATCTAATTCATGATTATTTCAATGAAATTTTTAGTTTTTATGAACTCTATCTCCATTTAATATGACTTTTGTCAAGATGCATAAGGCATTTCTTGTTTTTTAATACTTTTGTTATATCATAAGAATGCATCTTCATTATGGGATATAAGAATATTTAATCCAAAATTCCATCTTATTTTATTCATAGTTTTGTAACACTTTTGAATGTTTATAAGACTTATTGCATTGTGAATGAAATTTTCCCATGAATGTATGACTATTATATATTGAAAAAATTGATTTCAACTACTATGAAATAAAAATTTAGAATAAATTTCCATGTGTTCCCTTGTTTTTTAACATCGAATTTATTAATGTCAAGGATTGATCTCATTAATTTTTTGAATGGGAATCATATAGAGAGTGCTAAAAAAGTTATTGAGTCATGAATTACTACATGAGATGTATCATGATGATTATGGAATGGATTTGAATCATATGCATGTTGGGAATGTGAATATTTATAGAAAGGTTCTTCTCAAGTCATATAAAAGGAGATAATTAATAGTTACATATACCAAATGGAGATCTGGGATGTAATTCATGGAGTTAAATAATATGAGGATATTTTTAGGGATCCCTCTTATTCAAACTATTAATTTAGCAGAGGGACGGATTCATACATTGATTGACTGAAGAAGTCGTGACCTTACATAATAAGATGCGGAGGGGTTCTCTTGGGAGTGGCGTGTCTAATGAAGTTGATGCTTGGAGAGACGATTTATCTTGGTAAAAACAATTTATCTTCCCCTTATTCTTTTTTATTTTTATTCTACTACATTTGACATGAAAATTATTCATTGTATTGAAAAAAAATTGACCATAAATTAATTTTTGATTAATACTATCAGAATTATTTATTATTTTACATCATTATTATATCATTTATATATTGTTTAATTACTCTCTTCATGTTTCCCTAGGATATTAATTAATTTATAATTTTTTTCAAGAATCATGCATTATTTATCTTTATTAAAAATCAAAAAACTATTATTATTTTTTTTGAAAACTATCTAAGAATATTTTTTTATGATTTAATGTAGAAAACAAAGATCAAATAAAAATTTTATATTAGTGGAGTTGAATTCCACATTTTTTTCTAATATTAATTTTATATTTTACAATACATATATTGTATACCATAGTAAGTACACCCCTTGAAAAATTTGGTTAGTTTCTCTTCTTAAATATTGTGAAAAGTTTCATCCGACTTCTATAATTATTGGAGAAATATTATTTTATGAAAATTCAATGAAAATTCCCATATCACATTAAATTTATTGTTAATTTCTACATGGAAATACTATTCTCGTAGTTTCTATAAGATAATAATGAAATTCGATTCAATTCAATGTTTTTTCACTCTTAACTACACATGAAAACACTGTTCATCATCCCTTACATTTTTTTATTATTTATTGTATTATTTTAGATTTTAGGTTATTTTAATTTATAATTCAAATAAATAATCCCTTGTGGGTTTGAACATGAATTTATATAGATTAGGAAGATTGGGATTATGAATAATATTCTAATTAGGAAATGACACCCATCGGTAAATATGAAATATACCCTCTTTTACTACAAACCATGCTCAAACTGTGTACCACTTGGAGAACCAATATGTATGGTTAACTGACATGGTTATTCCTAAAAATGACTACATCATGTCCCTTATATATGTAAGGGTACATAATACATAAATTTCATATGCATTATTTGGAAATATTGTTTTCTCAAATCATGGAATAACCTTCAAACTAGTACCACTTCTCCATTTTTTCAAAATATTAATGATAATTGACATGAAATCAAATAACTATTTTAGAAATAAAAAATACATATAAAATAATAAGGAAAAGGTATGTTATTTTGTGACAATTATCCTCACCATATCCTTTTCACCCCTGAAATAAATTGTATAAATGGTAAATCAATGAAATGGATAAAGATAGAATGTCCATATTAATTTCACAAATCCCAAACTAAGGAATTACACAACTCTAATCATGGTCATTTATATAAACATACTAAATTATATTTCTTAAATAGCTTTAGAGGATATATCAAAAATTATTCTAGGATAATGAACTAAAAATTAAATAAATTAAAGGGTTGGGTTGGGGAAACAGAATACCTAACTAGAAAATCCTACACAAAACGTCCCTTAAAGAAATAATAAAATATTTAATATATTAAAAAACATATAGGGTGATCTATTAACCATATGAATATTTCCACTAATTCACCTAATTTAAAAAACAACTAATCACCCCCAATGAACTAAACATTGTTTAATTATACTCAAAAAAATTTAATAAATTTTTCACCAACTAGGTTTCTACATATTCTATTGGATAATATGTAACAAATATAGATAATTCCATAATTTTATCACAAATTATTCATAAATAATTAATAATGTATCATCCTTAATATATCAGAAACCATTAACAAATGTTTGAAACTTGAAATCTATATTACATCAAATAATATTAAACTAGTATAAGCCCACTTTAAGAGAAAATTATAATAGGGGAATACATGAATAAAATTCTATTTTAGAATTATTTTTAGGTGGTTAGTCATGGGGATATATTGAATGAGTAGTTTTTTAATTAATTTATTTATAATTAAAGATTCTATATAATATTTTAAATGGTGTTAATAGACAAAAAGATTAGTCCTTTTCTGTTAATGTTGAACAAAAAATTATCATGTTCCTTATGTTTTAATTATCTCAATTACTCTTCATATGTCACTGATGGATCTTTTTAAGTGTATTTTAAATGTCTTATCATATTTTAAGTCATTTTAATGTTAAACTCCTTATTCATACATTTATTTACATTTTTAGATGAATTTTTCCTAAGTATGGAAATTTGGATACCTAAGGAAAATGAATATTTGGGTAAAATTCTATGTAGAGAAATCAGTTGCATCAATCAAATATGTGAAGGATTCACCTGTCAAAGTAGTTATTTTATAGAATTGACTATATATAAATTTAATTGGACGATGTGTCTTCTACAAGTGTATTCTCCTATGTCAATTTAACAAACATTTGAATAGTTTAAATGAACTAATCTGCAATGTGATTTGGATATGTGGTGGATTAAGCTATGTGGTTCCAAATGTCTATGTAATTAATTCATCTATGGTAAAATGCCCCTACATGAGTAAGAAGGATACATGAAGATATTTTTATATGTGAGGAATAGCTATGTAATTTGGATTCATAGTTATATTGAATATGTGATGAATTTCTCATGGATCAATTCAGTTGTGTTAATTAAAATTATTGAATTTTTCTCTGTGGTGATATTCAATTAGATGCATCAGTTGAAACCTTCTCATTTATTCTCATTTGGTTAAATTCAGTGAAAATAAATATTTTAATATGTGGATTAAATGTGGTATTACCTTTGTATGTTGTAAAATCATTTAGAAATGATAAAATTAATAAATTAATAAATTAGTAAAAGTAAAATTTAATGGCCATCTCCATTGTTTATGAACTTCCAAGAAAATGACACAATGAATTTAAGTCAATACCTTGATTTTATGAATCTCTTGTATGTGTAATAAAAATAATAAATTATTTCATGAGAATAAAAATATGGATAGTTATATATTATGGGATATATAGACTTGGATTGTAGTTAATTTTAGTAATGTTTTATCTCGCTCTCTCGATTCTCTCTTCATGGTATTCATTCTTATTCTAAAAAAGAAGAAGCATATTGATCTATAAATATTCTTCAAAGATTAATATTTTTATTGATAATTTTCTCAATAATCATTTCATTATTTTATTCTATTCTTTATATTTCAACACTAAAATCAGCTATATTTTAAAAAATTTAGCCATATTTATAAATTATATTTTTAATCAATCATTCATTGTGTAGGTTATTGAAAAAGTAAACTTAAATGGTGGTGTCTATAATGACTTTTTATATCCCTGTTATAAGATCCTTTTGTACAATGAGTCTACCTCTTGCACTTAGTAATGTAGTCCATAGGAAATGGACCAGTTGTACTTGATAAAATTATTTATCTAGTGAAACTCACTGAGCTCTTTGAGTTGATCGATGGTGGAGTGGAAAAGAAGATTCATGTTCTATGAACAGCTATAAATATTTATGTCTAATCATATATCTTTATAATTTATTTTCTACTCTATGATTTGATAATGAAAATACTTAATATCATAATATCATTATAGTAGGAGGTCTTTAAGAAGTATATATTTTAATGTACTCAATTCACCCCACTGGAGTCTTTGTGTATTCAGTATCAAAACCAAAATTTGTATTTTTAGAAGAAACTATTCAATTATCAACACCAACATGTTGAAGTTTCAAATGAATTCTAAAATTACTATAATAGATGAAATACTAGATGACATGTTAGTGGTTATATTTCACCATTTTAATGTTTAAATTTACAATTACTGGAAGGCATGGAAGATTATATATTTGATGAACCTTGATCTGAAGGTTTATATTAATGTAGTACAATCTTATGAAATTCCTTATACATCACCTAAAAATT
Organism: Viscum album; assembly: GCA_963277665.1. Classification (NCBI taxonomy): domain Eukaryota; kingdom Viridiplantae; phylum Streptophyta; class Magnoliopsida; order Santalales; family Viscaceae; genus Viscum; species Viscum album. Next base: position 458,786,348 of record OY728167.1, on the reverse strand, counting down.
ACTATTCTTCCATATAATCTCACTATTATTTAAAATCTAATGAAATGAATTATCCTTTACATTGTATATGTTTAGATGAGTTTAATTGGGTTTCCCATTATGTAATAGCTTACGAGATGTTTATAAATATAGTAGTTTCCCATGAAGGTATAGATAGTGTGTGACTACTGAGATATAGTACAGGTAAGAAAAATATAAATAATTTTTGAATGGATAATGGTGAAACCATTACATATATGAATTATTTGTCAATAGAAATAGTGAACATTTTTTCTTCACATGTAACATATTTTATTATACCAGACCTAGATTTCAATTTCCTAAGAGTTCTCTAATATACGTGAAGTGTTATTTTAGTATTCATTATGAATTCTATTAATTTGAATTATTTAGTGATCAAAACTCTCTTTAAGACTCTAATGATGTGTGATGATGAAGTGTAATATTCTATTGAGTATAAAATCATTAAGAATAAAAATACACTTTTGAATGACTCATCTTCTAATGATGATATAAATAGTGCATAAAAACAATTTTATAATTCATATGAGGAATTCACATCATCATTTTTCTGATTTATATAGGGAACATTCTCATTTTTCTAGAATTTTCAAAATGTTTTACAATGACAAGAGTATTTATGAAATCCTTCATCATGTATATGATTTTCAATTGGAATTATATATAACTACAATTATATGAATGTCAAAAAATCATTGACACATCAAACATAATTTCATATAGTTATAAGATAATAAAAAGTCAAAACAAAGTATTTCAAGAATGTTGAATAAACGTTAAAATAGATTATAGATATGAATTCTACATTGAATCACTGATAAGTGATCTCACATATTCAAAATCAAAATATAAAAAATTTAATGAGAATCAAAACATGTGATTTATTGAAAATTTAGTTGAGGTATATTTTTATAATTCATCCATGGATAAATACAATTTAGAAGATAAAAGTTTCTCTAATGATGAATTCAAGTATTTTTTGACCATGGTTAAAAAGATATATGAAATATTGATGATTCATAATAAATCCATCATGAACATTCAAAATGAAGTTTTTAAGGAAAAAACACAAATAAATAATTATAGATCATAACGTTAAGCTGGAAAATAATATTATAATAATTATATCATAAGTTAAAAAAATAAAAAACATCCAAAGGATGTTCATGATCATCCCAATTATATATTTGTTTTCAAAAAAGTTGAAAATTACATGAATATAATTCTAGGAAAAATATTACTCTAAAAGATAAATTTGGAATATGAAGAAAAGGTAAAGAACCAATGAGTTATAGAAAAATATTTTTTTCATAGTTCTACAAATAAGAAAATTTCTAAAAAATATGTTTTTATTTTATCTAACATGGAAACTATGAAAATAAATATAGCCTAATATATCCTCATTTCCATGGAGTTAATTTTATTTCATTCCATGCCTTTTCAAAATTTACTGATGGATCTTCTTTCCCACAAAAACATATTTTTGTTTCGAAATCTCAAGTTTCCAACATTTATAGATCAAATAAAATATTCTTACCAAAAATATTTCTTAATTTATTATGTTTAAAGATATTATTTTTTGATATCATTAAAGGAAAATTTTATGTAGACTACTGATTATCAAGAATTATGAGTTGATATTTTTATAATTCCAACTCTTCATCAAAAATAGATTTATGGTATGTATCATTTGAAAAAATTGATATAGAAATAGTTATTAGAGTTGGATCAGTTAGAAATATAAGCTCTATCCACACCAAAAAAAATTAATATATATGTAAGTACTAAATAACAACATCATAATTATTTCCCAACATTTTAATGAAGGATGTTATATAGATTTTTCAGTTAAATCCAATTATATTTTAAAAGTTAAAATTCCTAAATTTAAGGCACCTAAAACTGATAATGTCTATCCTATAAATCTTAATTCTCTGTGTAGACAAAATAGAATATTAAATTCTTAGAAAATGAATATTGGATTTAGAATAGAATACTTGGACAGTCTATTATATATACTCAATGATAAAATTTTCAAAATGAATTTAATTTTGAATTTACCACAACATAAATTAGGTAAATAGAAACTATATGATGCATGTGAAATGAGAAATCAAAAAAAAGTGGTATTTTTATTAAATTAGTCATGTTACTACTTGTAGAACTATATAAATTATTCATATTTAATTATCTAGGTCATCTAGAATTGCATGTATAAGAGTAAATACTTTTATTTAGGTGTTTATTGATGATTTTTCTATATTTACTTGGGTTTTATTTATCAATGTAAATTTTTAATATTCATTTTTTTGTGCTTTTTTAAAAATTGATTCAAAATGAGAAATATATAAAAATTAATGCTTTTATATGTGACCAAGGAGGAGAATTTGGAAACCAGGAATTGAATTCAAATTTATAAAAATATGGTATCATGTAGACATTTTTTCCCCAAGGACTCCATAATAAAATGGTGATTTAGAGAATAATATTATGTGAATATAACATGACCACCCATTTTCGTGATGAATTTTTTAATAAAAAATATTTTGTTAGAAAAATGGTTCAAATTAGGACTACTTTTATAAAATCAGAGTATGAAGTTTTATTAATGTAAATCCAAATTTTAATACTATAATGTATTTAGATACACATTTTACATTCTGAAAACCAAGGATTATCATGGTAAATTTGACCCAAAGGCTGGTGAAGGATTATTTGTTTTCTATTATTCTACCTCAAATGCTTATAAAATGTTACAAAAAGGTGCAATGTTTTTTGAATTATCAACTCTTTTAATATTTTATGAAATTGATCCTTTTGATCAAAAAATCAATCATGTTGATGAGGTGAGTGATTCATTTGAAAACATGATACCTAAAAATTACATTGATAATGAAAATAATTATGATTTAGAAACTAATTTTGGTGAACCAGATCCTAAAAGGATGGGTACTAGTGTACAAGAATGTGTACATTCTAGACAACCTTTAACTCTTAAGATCCATCCCTTAGAAACTGTTACAATATGTTTTGATTAATGTAATAGGACAATAATTATTATTGTAAACATAGAATAATATTATACATTCTTATATCAAAGAGATCCAAAAACCATATGTGATGTTATATCTGATGGTATTTTGGTATTATCTATACAAGAATAATTATTCTACTCCAATGGGATCAAGATGAAGAATTAGTTAATAGAACATAAATTTATATTTTTAGTGAGATAGAATGTGTTGTTAGGAACAAGTAGGATAATAAAGGAGTGATAACTTGAAATGAGGGAATATTAGAAGAAAAATGATATGACTGTTGGAACCATGGATATTCTATGCTGTAAATGAAGTATGGTTTGTGATTGTTGTAAATCCTCACATGGAAGACCAGGGAGATTTTAAGGAAAGGTATTGTACAGTTCAAGCTGAAAGCAGTATTGAAGGTGGCATTGTTTCCCAGTGTTTGCCAATTTTTCAGGGCTGAAAATCGGATAATGGAGAAACATGTTTCTGAAAAAGGAAGGTGTGCGAATGATTTTAACTGTGCGCAAAATATTGGTTTTTGTTCTCAAGATTGAAGGTGTTTTTGGAAATTGTGCACAAGATATGTTTCAATATTAGAATGTTGAAAAATTGAAAACTCATGGAGTGCACTGAAGATGGTGATGTGAAAAATAATCTTACGTGCCCAATGCGATGTCAAAAGGGGTTTTGCATGCTCAGAAAGAAACTTACGCGCTTTGAAAAAAACGCATTGGGATCTTGCGGACAAGGTTTTCAGAGGCCTATAAATACACAGCTATCCCCAAGGAAGACTTAATAATTTTCCTACAAAAATTTGGTTTCTCATCCGCGTGAAAGATTTGCACGTGAAATATTATAAGAGAGTTAATCTTGCACAGAAGGTGTTCCTCTAGTCTAAAAAGACTAAGTGAACTCTTTGGTGAAGTTGCATTAAAGATAAGGGTTGCGTGTAAAGTCATTGTTGTGCGAAAGTCATCGTTCGCAACATTTCCCAAATCATGCACGTAAGTTGGGGTATTGAGTTAAATTGAGGTGTTATGATTTTGACAGGCTTTTGAATATCTAGTGTGATTGATCAGTGCTTCCACATGCATCAATTCAGTAATTTGATGAAAGAAGAGTCTCGTGCTGGACTGAGACAAAGACTTCAATGCAAATCTATTAAAGGGACTTTCATGTCCATAAAGTGAGTGTGACTTCACCAAAGGAAGTGAGCCAGGGGGAGTCAATGGAAGTGATCCAAGGGAAGAATTGAGCTATCCCTAAACTATTATAAAGGTAGTGTGCCTGGAATAGAGTGAGTGTGACCAGACCATTTAATCCATAAACTAGTGAAGATTTTGGTATTAAGTTATGACTGACACACTGTCAGTGTTTTCTCCTTAGATGTATCCCTTAGTGGTGAACCATGTAAAATTGTTGTGTGGTCTCTATGCATGTGACTTCTTTCTTTCTATTCTCATAAGTCATACAGGTTTAACGAGTTCTTACCAACATAGGTACAATATCCTTGTTTTAGAATAAAACTTTTACACCCTGGTTCACCCCTCCCCTATCAGGGTTTTATGGGGTCCTATAAGTGGTATCAGAGCGAGGTTGAATGTGTTAGATCTGTCATTTTCTGTCATAGAGAATATGACCAATTCCAAGAGAATCCCTCTCTTCAATGGAATTAATTTTCAAATATGGAAGAAACTAATAATATCTCATCTAAGATCCCTTGAAATGGAAGTAATCTTTTCTACAGTGAAAGTAATACAAGTTACTGATCCAATAGGGCTTTCTATGACTATTACAGACAGGAAAGTTCATGATGCAGATTCTGAAGCTCGGAATGCTCTCAATATGGATCTTTATGATCAGATCTATCTAAAGGTGATGGGTTACACCTCACCAAATTCTATGTGGGATTAAATTGAAAATATTTATTAAGGGGGTAGAAAAGTGAAGGATGAAAAACTTTAAGTTTGTCACAATAGGTTCGATGATCTAAAGATGCATCTTGATGAGAATGCAGATTCTTTCTTCAATCAAATTACTAAAGTAGTGGGAGGAATTCGAGGTCTTAGAGACGAAACCAAAGATCTCGATATCATAATGAAAATATTTATAAGACATCTTCCTATGTAAAATTCAAAGGTGTCATCCCTTGAAGAAATATATCTTTCTAAAATATCATTGTATGGTCTTATAAGTATTCAAGTAGAATATGAGATGAGAGTCAAACCAAAAGATGCAATGATTTTTGTTAGCAAGGAAACGACATTCCAAGCCATGGAAAAACTAAAAATATCAGGAGATAGTGGTGGTGAAGATGATGAGGAAAAATAAATTCTTTCTCTCATTTCCAAGAATATTAAGAAGGGAAAAGGTAAATTTAACGGTAAGTTACCTCTAGCGTGTTTTTTTTGTGAAAGAGTTGGGCACATTACCTCTCAGTGCCAAAGAAAGTTTGATGATGAAAAAAATAAAGCGGAAGACATTGAGAAGCCTCAAAAAAAGTTTTTCAAAAAGGGAGACTCCAAATCTGAAAGAAAGTTCTGAAGAAGAGTTTTGTCTATTAAGAGGAAGATAATGATATTGAATTCATTGAAGAAAAAGAACAAGAATTTAAAACTGGAAAACATGCTTCCATAATGGCTACCATTGAAAGTCAGAACTATCAATCAATAAAGAAAAAGATAGTCAGGTGACTTCTAATGGTGATCCTAAGTTGAAAATTATGGATTCCTTTTCCAAGATTGAGATTAAATGAAATAGATGCAATAAGTGGAATTAAATGGTGGAAGAATCATCAAGAATATTTTGATGATATTAAAGCTAAAATTGAACAACTAGAAGAACTATTTAGAGTAAAGTATTCAATCCTTGAAAGAACAGATGACGTTGTGGAACTAAATATTATAATTGAAGAAAAAGAAATGGTCCCCAATGAACTTACGTCCAAACTGGAAGAGAAGTCCAAGGCTGCTAGGGATCCTGAGGAAGAAGTTGTTACCCTCAGGAGTAAACTTGAGATTCAATCAACCACAAAAGTGGGAAAGAAGAAAATTCATTTTGGAAGATTCTCAAATACAGAATTACTGGTAAGAGACAAGCGTGGTTTAGATGGGGTTGAAAAAATCTTTAGTGATCAAAGACCCACCTGCATGGGAAACAGTGGAATCAGTTGTGAATTTGAGACATCAACTCGAGGAAGTAATGTGAGCCAAAAGAAATTCCAGATGAAAGTTGGAAATGTTGAAAAGCTTCCTAATGTGCTGAAAAAGAAACCCTAAATTCAAACTGAAATAATAACTAAAGATTATTCTCAATCTGTCATAAATGAAAGGCAGTCCTACTATTTTCCAAGGAAGAAGGCATGAGGAGGAACATAAATGAGTAGACATTTACTCTCATGAAGTGTCAGTTCTGTGGCTATCTAGGCCATACCATGTCATATTTCGAAGAGGAAAGGATCTATTTAAATAGGGATGGTCTTGGAAGTCAACAAAGGAGACCGATTTCATATCCTACATCTTATAGAAGAAATAGTTTCAATGGATATTGCTTTCACTATTATAATTTTGGCCATAAAGCTATGTATTTCAGGAAAATGTGTGATTGGTGGAATTCATACAACTATTAGAGATGGGTCAATACTCACCCTCCTAACTATTGTTCTCACAAATAGGTTTTATTCTCTAGAAGAAGAGTATGGGTATGAAGAATCTGATTATGTGGAATAAATAATTGAATGGCCATTAGTGTTTTACGCACAATCCAATATCTCATAGAAAGATAAGAATAATATTGGGAAATCCAATCTTGTAAAGGTAGCTCTTAATTCTACAAAAATCAACAGCACCAGTATTCTTGATAGTGGATGCTCATCCCATATGATAGGAAATTCTAACCTTATAAAGAAAATTGAAAAAAAAGGTTAATGGAATAGTGATTTTTTCCAATGATGGTGCTTTGAAAATTAAAGGTAGTGGAAATAATTCATTGGCCATTGGAGAGCTGAATAAGACTGATGTTCTTTATGTGGAAGGTCTATGTCACAATCTCATTAGTGTGAGTCAACACTGTGACTCATCGATCATAGTAATTTTCAATCAAAAAGGATGCACTATAAAGGGTAAAACAGGGAATTCTCTCATGAAAGTCTACAGAACAGATAGAAACTTATATGAGGTTGACAGTAAAGATAACTCTTGCTATATTTCTACAGAAGAGGAAAACAACCTGTGGAATCGAAGACTGGGGAACATTAAACAACAAGACATGGAAAAGATATCTACGATGAAGATAGTCATGGATATCCCCATTCTGAAACATGAACAGGAAAAGACTTGTGATTCTTGCATATGGGGGAAGCTAGTCTTTAGTTCATATAGGCCAAAGAAGAAAATGGAATCACACCTTCTTAATCTCATCCATACAAACATATGTGGCTCAATAAACATTGTCGTAACTCATGGAGAGAGGTACTTCTTTCTTTTCATTGAGGATTATAGTAGAATTGTTCGTGTGATGGTTATTCAAAGGAACTGACAAAGTACTTGATTACATGAAAACTTATCATCGAATTGATGAAAATGATACCGGGTGGACAATCAATATCCTATGATATGAAAATGAAGGGGAATACACATACATTGAGTTTGAAAATTACCTAGAAAATAGGGAATATGAAATGAGGTAGCTGATGTGAGAACTCTGAAGAAAAATGGATTTGTTGAGCACTAGAATCGACAGGTCTACAACATGGCTAGGACTATGCAGACTGAGAGTGGAATCTCTCATCATTACTGGAAAGAAGCTGTTGAAGCTACAGTTCACATTCAAAATTTAACAGGGCTTCATATGGGAGAAACAAAAACACTATATGAATTGTGGCATGGAAGGAATCCATCATTGAAATAATTTTGTATTTTTGGAATTAAATGGTCCATCCAAAATAAAGAATAGAATCAAGGGATGTATTGTGATAATGAAGATGAAAGAATATTCCATGGATATCCAATGAAAAAAAAGCATATAAGTGTTTCAATAAGCGATTGGGAAGGATTATGGAAAGCAGTGGAATTAAGATTGTTGAATACAAAACACCTAATGCTTCAAGGAATTCATATGATGATAAGGTAGAAGATGAGAATGAATGTGAACATGGAGAAAATTAAAATACTAAAATAGATGAAGGTGTACAAATCTCTCAGGAGTCACATCATGATGTTAACTTAGAAGAAGAATCTGAAGTTGAAACTATAGCTGGAGAAAATTCATTTGAACCTTATAGGAGGAATCAAAGAGTATAAATTTATAAATCCAACATCATTGTGGATTGGACTATACCCACACAAACAAGGATAATGAGGATCAATGCCCAATATTCATTTCTATAATTTGTAGAACCATCCTCATTTGAAGAAGCCGCAAAGGTTGAATCATGGTTGAAGGCCATGAATGAAGAGTCAGATCAGATTGACAAAAATCAGACATGGGAACTGGTCAGGAGAACCGAAGGTCACAATGTGATTGGTACAAAGTGGATATTTAAGAAAAAATATGATGAACATGGAAGTGTTATCATAAACAAGGCATGACGGTTATGTAAAGGATACTCACAGATTGAAGGTGTCGATGTTGAAGAAACATTTTCTCCAGTGGCTAGACTGGAGTCAATCAGGATTTTTCTTTCCATGGAAATCCAAAGAATATATAATGTATGTCAAATGGATGTCAAGACAGCATTATTGAATGGTTTTATCGAATAAGAATTATATATCGAACAACCAGTGGGTTTTCTTCTTGGTACTGATGAAACAAAGGTTTGTAAACTAAAGAAATCCCTCTATGGTTTAAAGAAGGAACCATGAACATGGTATTCCCAGTTAGATTCTTATCTCAAGAAGTTGGAATTAAAAATAGAAGGAGTAATCACAATCTTTATGTAATGAATTATTTTAAATATAGGTTCATGGTTCTAGTTTACGTTGATGATATTATATTTGGTGGCAGTAGGCAGAAATCAATGGATGAATTTCCCAATCACATGAAATCAGAATTTAAATTGTCTATGATTGGGGAGCTCATATATTTCTTGGGGATGTAAGTGATTCAAAATAAGAATTATACATTCATTTCTCAAAAAAAGTATGGAAGGGAACTGTTGAATAAATTTAATATGCATGACTCCAAAACAATGTTGAATCTAATGTTAGTTGGAACAAAACATGGTAAGCATGAGGATGGGACACTTATAGATCCCACAATGTATATAATGATCATTGGGAGTTTATTGTACCTGACTGCCACATGGACAAACATTGTCTTTGCAACATCCTTAGCGGCCTTCTTTCAGAGTAATCCAAAGGAAGAAAATATGATAGTAGTAAAAATAATCATGAGTTACAATCAAGGAACTCATAATTTTGGGTTATACTTTGATGTAGGAAGGGACAATGAATTATCAGTATTTTCTGATGCTGACTAGGCTGGAGATGTAGTGGACAGAAATTCCACCAGTGGTAGAGAATTCTATATTAGGTAGAAATGTGTTGGCTGGTTGAGAAAGAAACAAAAAAGTACTTTTATTAGTACTACTGAAGCAGAGTATATCTCTGCTTCAAAGTATTTCACTCAACTACTATGGATGAAGAAATTATTGGAAGATATTGTTGATGAGATGAAAAAACCAATGAGAATTTACTGTGATAACAAGAGAACATTTGATCTTACAAAGAATCTTGTTTAGCATTCTCTTACAAATCACATTGAAATCAGATACCACTTTATCAAGTAAAAAAGTTTAACAAGGTGTGATTAAAATGGATCATGTGGGAACTAATGAGAAATTGGATGATATCTTGACCAATCCATTATCAGTGGCTGTATTTGAGAAACATCGGTTGAACCTTCGTGTTCAACCACCTCCCAGTGCATGAGGAGGTTACGAATTTCCCCTCCCCCCAGTTATGTTAACTGTTTTTAATCTGTTTGTGGATCTGATGTAGGTTTATGGGGGAGATACTATCCAAGGGGGTGTTTTGAGCTAGACAATGATCAAATACCAGTCGTTGGGATTATTGTCAATGGGGTAGAAGGAATAAATTCCAGACATGTGATGGACATGTAATGCTTTTGTGACATGATGAGATTCAGGACATGTGATGGACATGTAATACTTCTGTGACATGATGAGATTTAGTAAATGTGACGGACATGTAATGCTTATGTTACACGATGAGAATTCTCTGTTAGGAGGATATGGAATACTTTTAGGTAATGTAATTATTTTGTGACATAGTATGAAAATATCTTGGGAGGCTTTAAGAATTCCAAAACATGAGAACCCAATTCAATCTTCCCCTCTTGTTTTCTACACTGAGCATTGATCACGTAGACGTAGAGGTATATCTGAGTTGATTCTTGCGTTTCATGTTTTGGTTTTGGCTTGTGCTCTATTGAATTTATCTTGTGATCTCTAACAAACCTAAATTGGGAGATTTTTGGAACCATGGATGTTCTATGCTATAAATGAATTATGGTTTGTTTTTGTTTTCAATCCTCACATGGAAGACCGGGGAGATTTCAAGGAAAGGTATCATATAGTTGAAGCTAAAATTAGTATTGAAGGTGGTGTCGTTTCCCAGTGTTGGCCAATTTTTGGGGGCTGTAAATTGGAAAATGGAGAAATGTGTTTCTGGAAAAGGAAGGTGCGTGAAAGATTTTAAGTCTGCGTAGAAGATTGTTTTTTGCGTGCAATATTGAAGGTGTTTTTGGAACCTGCGTGCAAGAAATCTCTCAGGATCATAACGTCGAAAAATGGAAAAGACATGGAGTGCACGGAATATGGTGTTGCGCGAAAGAATCTTACACACCCAATGTGACGTCAAAAGGGGTTTTTCACGCTCAGAAAAAAACTTATGCACATCGACAAAAATGCGTCGAGATCTTGCGAGCAAGGTCATTGTAGGCCTATAAATATGTGGCTAACCCCAAGGAAGACTTAATAATTTTCCAATGGAATTTTTTTTGCTCAGCCACACAAATGATTTGCGTGTAAAAGATTGAAATAGAGTCAATCTTGTGTGCATGGTGTTCCTTTATTCTGAAAAGACCAAGTGAGCCCTTCGGTTCAGTTGCACGAAAGATAAGGGTTGTGCAAAAAGTCGGTGTTGCATTAAAGTCATCTTTTAAGATAATTCCCAAATCTTGCGCGCAAGTTTGGGTATTGAGCACAAGTTTGGTGTTATGATTTTGACTGGCTTCTAAATATCTAGTGTGTGTGATCAGTGATTTCACAAGCATCAATTCAGGACATCGATGCAAGTAGTGTCTCATGCTAGACAGAGACAAAGACTTCAATGAAAATGTGTTGAAGGGACCTTCATGTCCATAAACTGAGTGTGATTTCACCCAAGTCAGTGAGCTAGGGGGAGTCAATGGAAGTGATCCATGAGAAGTAGTGAGATATCCCTAAAAAATTGTAAATGATGTGTTCCTGGAATAGAGTGATTGCGACTAAACCTTGTAATCCATAAACTAGAGAAGATTAGTAGATTTAGGTATGACTGACACACTATCAGAGTATTCTCCTTGGACGTATCCCTTAGTGGTGAACTAGGTAAAAGTTTTGTGTGGTATCTATGCATGTGACTGCTTTCATTCTGTTCTCATTAGTCCTATAGGTTTAGCGAGTTCCTTCCAACGAGGGAACAAGATCCTTGTTTTAAAAGAAAAATTTGACATGTTGATGCACCCCTCCCCTCTCAGGGTGTTCTGGGGTCCTACAATGAAAGTAAGAATTGTATTGATTATGACGCAACATTTTCCAAAATAACTATATTAGTAGACACTAAAATTATCCTAGACTATGAATCACACTTGAATTTAAAATTATATCATATATATTTAAAATATCAATTTCTAAATGGTTTTCTTATGATAGATGTAAATGTTAAAAAAATTATTTTTTGAAAATACCAATATTCAAAATTATATTTTAAAATTTCCCAAATATCTTTATAGCCTTAAACGATATCCTATAGTATGGTATGAATGTTTATGTTCATTTGTTTCATCAGATATGTTTTTAGTAGTATTTGAATATCCCACAGTTATCAAGAGAACTTCATCTATATAGATTTTTATATTTCAGATATATGTTAATGATATGATTTTTTTTTAAAAATAAAAACTATTCTTTGAATATTCAAAACACATGTAAAAATAAGTTTAAATAAGCATTATAGGTGAGTCAAATTTCTTTCTAGGATTTCATTTTTATCGAATTTATACTAATAATGTGTTTAATAAATTAAAATATATTCATAATATACTTAAAATAATTTTACATGAATGTGGAAATGTATATACAACTCATAGGAGTCCTAATGAAAAACATGATCTACGTGAAGCTGTGAATATAGTAGCCAACAATATTTATAGCATAATAATTGGGAGTCTCATGTATTCAACAACTAGAAGACTATAAATTATGATGGTATTATTCTTATGTGCATTATTTAAATAAAATCAGAAGGAATCCCATTTTAAAGATACCAACATAATTTTACGGTATTTGAAAGGAATTTTTTCCCTTTTTACTATTTCAAAAAAATTATGATTTTAATATAAATTAATTTTGTTGATGATGAATTTTTTGGTTATAGTATAGATAGAAAAATTAAATTATTAAACCTTTATATTCATGTAAAATACCTAGTATCCTGATTTATTGAGATACAACACTACATTGTATTATCTACTAGCAAATCAAAATGTATATCTTCTGTAAGTATGTGTGTGAAAGTGTTGTGAATGAAACAATACTTATTTGATTTTGGATTAAATTACAATCATATGTCAATATAATTTGGTAATACTACTACTATAATCATTTCAAAAAAATTGATAAATCATTCTAGAACAAATCACAAAGATCAAAGACATCATTTATTAACAGATGACATTCGATTATATATGATATCTCTTGAAATTATCAGTACTAATAATGAATTTATTGATATATTTACTTAGAAATTTTATTTAAATAATTTTTATTTTAAAAAAAATTGAATTGGGGTTATTTGATTTAAAATGGGTTTAGAGTTACCTTATTTTTATAAATTTTAAATTTCAGCATTATATTGTCAATTTTTTATGATTTACAAGAAATAAATTTATTTATTAAATAATTTTTTCATATTATAATTATAAATTATTATTTTTAGTTTAAAATAATAATTTTTTATTATCTTTATTATTTTAAGTCATAAGTGATCCTAAAACAAAATTGGGTATGTGAATGTATAAAAATTTGGTCTCTAACAATAAACATGAATTAAACTTCGATTCATTCTTTATTCTCCTACCTTCCATTCTCCCAAAGCAGATGACCCATACCCCACCTCTCAACAAATTTAAAAATTTCAATTTATATGAAAACCATCAATAAATTGAGTAATTTTTTAATAGTTATCTCTAGTTCTTGTAATAAATAAATTGGAATAATTTCATTGTATAATTTCCATGTTGAGAAAATAGTGGATACAGATTGGGTGTCAGGAATTTAAATTATTCTGAAGAATTTACTTCATTTTTATGTTTGGGAGTTTTTATTTAGTGAAAGTAAATAATTATTCCACTTAAAAGATGATTTGAATGGGTTTACAAGGAATAACGGTTTACATTTCAGTGAAGTAGAGTTTATTCTATAATAACATTTTAATGGAAAAGTTTTTCTTTTTTCTCCTTTAGAAATGGGAGAATTAATTTTTCATCCCCATGAGGTGGATTTCATATTTTGATATAATATTATTGGTACAATTAAAATATGGCTAACAATGGTTTTAAAGTTCCATTTTGGAACCTCTCATTTCAAGAAGAATCTAGATAATTAATTATAACATGAATGGATATACCATTATATGTTAATTCGAACTCAGAATTTATTGAGAGCAGGTGAAATGTGAAAAAAAATCCAAAAAAATATCTTTTATGTGTCTCAATTAAAAATATTAAGGTAAATACTTATATGTATATGATGTTTATTATGAATTATTGTATAATATATAATGGTGAGTTGAACTATTATCCATATGGTAGGATTATATCACTGGTTATAAAGAATTAGGAGGTGGATATCAATGAGGGAGAGGCTATGAAATTCTATAGGAGTAACAATCTTTCTTCTATATCATAAAATGGACTCGCTACTACTTTGACACTTATTCAAAGTCTTTAAGACATGTTAAACATTTAGTTTTAGATCAAGGGGATCCATCCCAAACATCACCCCATAGGGATGCCTCACTTTTTTAGGAAGTGTATGTAATAGTTTTTTGGGAGTATATAGGTTTTAGATCAAATATTTAGTTAGAAAATAATAGATCAATCATGGAAGCAGTATTTTAGATACATGAAGCTGATGATTTTTAAACTACTAAATCCATTCAACAAGTTGAGCTATTTTTTGAGATTTTTGGAGTTTTTATTGAAGTAGGGAAACTTAAGAATATTTCAAGTGTTCCTGTAAAAAGAGAAAAGATAATTTTGATCATTAGAAAACTTATTTAATCTTTATATTATCACATGTTCTTAAAGATAGATCTGTTTATTTAGTATCAAAATATTTCGGTGTTATTTATTGTATCCAAATATTTTTACTTCACCAACTCCTCATGTTCAATAAGATACACCATTATTTAATAAAATATTATAATTTTCATTTATTTAAACCTTGTAATATTATATTATGATAGAACATGATAATATTATAGGTGATTATAATGTGATGAATGAGTTTATATCGTATAAATATGAGATCAAACATTTAAAAAAAAATTGGTTTCCAAAGATGATATTGAAAAGTTGTTTACAATGATGCAAATCTAAAGAGATTTGATCAAGAATCTTATGTTAACCCATTCTCTGTTACATGTAGATTCTGAAATAATTGATAATGATTTTGAGGTGATATAAGACGATGTGCCTTTAATGAATGATATATATGTTATCCAGAGAGTGTTAAATGAACATGGTATCCCTATTTAATTTCAACGAAAAGTGATTCAATATCTACTAATAATCCAATATATAATGTATTAATATATAGTTTTTTAGTTTGAATGTTTTAAATATTCTATGAATGGTAACATTCATACTTTTAAGAGTGTTGTGGTATGTCTGTTTTGAGTACATTAAGAGGGTACAACACTCTGTTACATTAGTCCTAGAACCTTTTGTTGTTCAATTTTTCATATTAATGTTAGATTCAATGTCATGTTACTTGAATTATATTTATTTTCATATCCAACCTTTGCAATATGATTCAAAAATATATTGATTTTAGATCTCAAGAAATATATTTCGATGTAATCCATGAAACATGTGAATGAGTTTGAAATCTTAGAGTTGGAACAAATATTTCATTGAATGATTTTTTGGGTAATATTCAATAATCCTTTTCTTTTCAAGTTGAATAAAATTTATACATATCATAAAGAATCATAAATATGATTGAATGATTTTTTTGGTCAATTAATGAAAACAACATTATTCAGGGTATGATGTTCTAGGTGATCTAAAATTCAAATATATATTTTTAATCAAATTAATTATAATAGAATTATAGTTCCTCAGAGTCAGAGGAGATTACATCTATTCTATTTACATTTGTAGCTACTTATACAGCCAGTGCGAATGATCCTACTATGGTACCAATTTATACTTATATGGGTGCCCCAGTTCCTTCAAAATATTTTATTACTATTCATGAGGTATCATAAGGGTTATTATATTAGATATACAATATAGAAAGGATGTTTCAATAATTTAATTGTAGACTGATCAATATGAAAATATATCTAGACCAGATTCTGAAAAATATTTATTTAGATCTTCCAGCTACTTAATATAGTTATCACCATCCACTATGGGTTGATGATCCTCGGTGTTTGACATTTTTCTACCTTGATCCACTTAAGGTAATATTGATAAATGGTATGTCAGTTGTTTGACAAATTAGAATTCTATCATCTCATTCAAGAGTTTATGAATGCAAGATATATATAATCAGAATAATTAACATCTATGATGATTCCCAATTCCTTCATAGTGGAAGATGTTCTCTTGGTTCGGCACCAATGAATACCATTAAATCTACCAATAAGAGAGTATATACTATTTTTATATATCCCAAATGTATAGAAATAATAAATCTAAGGATGATTCTTCTATAGATTCCAAAAAATCATCATATGAGAATACCTAGTTAGACCATCCAATGAATTGACCTTTCATCTCTATAGAATCTTATTACCACAATGTGTCCAATGGACGTCTTAAAGAAATTCTTAGCATCAATGTTCACCAAACGAGAGAAAGAATTTTTATTGAAATTCATGATCTATATGGTATGGAATTTTTCCTTCTATTGTTTCCTCTATTGATGGACCCTCTAAATATATCTTGGTCTTAACCTACCTTTATGAAACCTCCCCTTAAAGCTATATATCAGCATGATCCTATCTATATGCTTAAATAATTTTATTAATATATTTTATATATTATTCTTTAGGTGTTGATTGGATTTATTCGTTTTTATCAATATTAATTACTATATAAATTCCTCTTTATCCATTAGTTTTGTGATTCTTAGAAACTGTTTTCATTTAATGTTTTATTTAAAAATTATTTTTCATAATTTTTTGAAATGATTAATTATTTAATTCATCTTTTTCAAAATATCTGTATTCATATTCAACATTATAATTAATATGTTCTAGGTAGTAAATAAAAAACTAAATGTATTTTCTATCTCCATACTTCTAAATTTTAATGAAAAAACTGGAGGAGAAGTTTTCTAAAATGGGGATAAATACTCTAATCATCTAAATTAGGAATACACATATAAAAGGGATAATCTATATTTTGTTAGAGAATAATGTACAAAACAACATTTAAAATTAATATAAAGTCTTTTTATTTTCCATAAAATATGTTTGGGCCTTTTAAAATTGTATTTTAATGCTTAATGTGTTTTTGTGATAATTAAACTTTTTAGATTTTTTGAACTATATATGTTGGGTATTACATATCCCAGTGCTTTATATTTTTATGATCTAGTGTTCCCTTTATATGATACTGATTATTCTATTTTTAAGTGTTTTTTATGGGTTTTATCATCTTTTAGGTAATTCTTATATTAAAGGATTTATGTTATTGTTCTGGATGTTTTTTGAGAAAATTTTCCTCTGTTTGGAAATTTGGATACATAAGGAAAATGAATTCATGATGAAATAAATACATTGAGAAATTGGATATGTTAATATTTTATGTGAAGGATACACCGATATTGAATGTCTTGTTCATGGAATTGGATTTTTATAAACCACTTACTTTAGTGAATCATTTATATGCTAAATCACTCACATCGGCTAAACTTCTTACGTGAATCAGTTATGTGGAGTAGTAGTTATCATGATTTGAATACGTTTTGAATTAAAGTATGTGGTTCTATATGTCTATGTAATTAATTCAACTATGTCAAAATCATGCTATGTGAATAGGAATGATACATCATGAAATTCGGCTTCATGGGACCTAATGGCTACATAAATAATTCAGCTACATAAATATATAGAAACATTAGAAATAAAACTACTTGAATAAATTTATATAAATGACTAATGTATATGAAAATCAATTACACATATAAATTTTCTACATGATGCATTTCTATGTGGATCAATACAACTACATGAATTAGAATTAATGAATTTCTGTAGGTGGTGATCTGGAGTAATACACATCTTCTTTAACAAGCTCGTTTATTATAGTTGGTGTTCTATTAGTGGAAATTATTATTTTCATCCATTCATTATAATGTGGATTTCATATTTATTGAAAGAAATGATAAAAAAACTCCATATGTTCTTAGAGAAAAAATAAATGTAAGTATAATTTTATGGTGAGTATAGTTCAGAGGTATTTTTCATAAATGTACATTTAGAATTTAATTCCAATTTCATTTTTATGGATCTCATTCATGTATATTAAAAATTATAGCATATTTTATGAGAATAAAAATCTAAAGATATATATATTAAAATATAAAATTAATTGGAGTATAGTAAGTTATAATATAATTCTCTCTATATATATTGATTCTCAATTTACACTTTAGTGTTTTATAAAAAAAAGAAGAATAGTATACTTAAGAACCTATATAGAAAATCTCGATCCCAATGTTTTAAAATACACTCCTTGAGTTTCCATTCATTTTTCTATTCTCTCCTAGAGATTTCATCGCTTCTATATATTTTATCTTATAATAGTGTTCCTTATTTCATAACTCTTTGATCGTTATCTCATTCGTTGTGATGAATCCTGAAAAGAAAACCATGATGGATGGAGTGTGTAAATCCTTGTAAAATCCATCTGAAAAGATATATTTTTACCATGATTCAACTATTTCACTCAATCATGTAGTCCATTTTATATTACCTAGAAGTCCAAAGTAATGTGATTGTTCTTGTGAAAATAACTAAACACACTGAGTTTTTCATTGGTGGAGTAGAAAAGGGGATTTATTTTCCCTAAACCACAATAATAATATTTATCTAATATTATTTATATTTTAATTTATTTTCTGCTACATTATTTGAATAAAAAATCATAAAATCTCATCAAATATTTAATGAAGGTGGTTATTATGGAGAAGGAAATTTAATGAACTCAATTCAACCCCTATTGAGTCATTATGTATTTTTTCCATTTTCAATAAGTAGTTCATAGGTTATTAATAAAATAAGGGATTATTATGATATGGCATACCAAACTTATGGAATAAAAGGTAAATAATTGTATAAGAAGCTGATGAGAAGAAACAAGATGGTCCCTTAATAACACCACCCGTGACACCCCAAACTTTTTCACATGTAATAATAATAATTTTTTGTTTTAATTATCATAATAACCTTTCTAGTTTTCAAAGGAAATATTATCTCACTTTTTTTAAGGAATAATTTAAAAATAACTATTTTTATCAAACATAATTTATTCTAATCAAATAATTATTTAATATTTTAAATAATAATTATACTAATATATCTAAATTTTTGTTTATTTCCACAATGTGATATGTATATATACATGCATATGTAAACTAGATTTGAATTATAATTATGATATAAAACTAATACTATAATTTTATATATGAAATTGAGAATTATTACTTTAAAATATTTTAACGCCATTATTTTTTAAAAGTGAATTTTTTTAATTATGTGGAAAATTTCTTAATCTATTATATGAGTTTTATATATTTTTGAAAATATGAAGTAAATATATATATATATATATATAATTTACACTATATTTGTAGATGATTATTTATTTTATTATATGAATAATTATACGGTATTTATATATATTTTTCAAAAATATGATATATACATAATTATTAGATTAAATTTTTTTATTAAAGTCTCATAACATTATTAACCTTTTGAAATTTGTTTAATAAAATTATAAATATATAAAAATTTTAAAACAGTGATAAAGATTTCACATATATTAATGATCATTTAATAAAAATTATTGTTATCTTGAATCATATATATATATGTGTGTGTGTGTGTAATATTAATTTTTTTTTTAGAAGTTTCAAAATTAGAAATTATGATAATAATTTTTATTATTATACGTTTCCAATTATCAATATAATTTATAAACATTTGAAGTATATAATATGAAATATATAAATATGTTTTTTGTAAAATAATTTAGTAATAATAACATTTACTTTTTAAAAATTATTTATAAAATAATTATAATAGATAAATAACTTTTTGACATTTAAAGTTATTAATAATATATGACAATAAAATAAAGATAAAATATAAATAATAGTAATAATATTATAATAATAAAATATATTGATTGTTTGGATAAAAAAAGGGAGAATCCCGTGAAGGGATTTGAGGGTCTGTGAGGAGAGTGTCGTACTGCAAGGGGGCCCCAATTCCTTGAATCACACTGTACGGATTCGAGAAAACCTGAGGTCAGGGAATAGTGGAGGCTTAGGATGGGGCGAGCTCGATGGTGGCATCGAGTAGGATCTGGCATCTGGTGCCGGGTCGCGAGGCATGGGATTCGAGGTCGAGCGACGTAAATAGGTGGGAGAGGTCACGTTAGGGATCCGGCCTCAGAGGCATGGCAGTCCGGGTCGAGCAGTGCTGGAGGAGGCTGGAGCCGCCAAGGGGTTATTGTTCGGTGGTATCGAGGCCATGTCATGTGGTCAGTGGTGTCGCGCTGAGCTTGGATGCGGTGTTTTACCGAAGCTGATCTAGGTGTTCCGATTATTATTCAATCTACTAGGTAAGTTCCATGTTTCTCCTTTTTAGTTGTCCCGATTTTTCTTTTGATAAACTCTGGTTTTGGCATTATATACCCATTCATTGTCAAATTTTCTGTTCACCTATTAACTATGGATCAATTATTTCTATTGAAACATTTTGAATGGATTTGGTCGGCATATGTCATTTTCCACTGCATTTTACATTCACATGTAATTATTTTGTAGATGAAGAATTTTTTCTGTGATAGATTCCCTGTAGAAATTTTCTTTCTTATATACTTTTACCTAGGTGTGTGTGTGTCTTTAGAAAAAAATGTCTTTATAAGTCTTCATTGTGCATTTGCAATAGAGCAAAAACCATTTATTCTAGTCTGGTCAGAGCAAGGGTGTGTGCATTGATGCTGCAACTGATGTGTGTGACTACATTTCAAGTAAATGTTCAATTCGCATTGCCTTCCTTTTGAAAACTTGAATATACACATTGTGTTTTCTAGTATTTATTTTATATACACTCCCATAGTTTTAATCCTCCCGATTTTAAAACAGATTGGTGTTTATTTGAAATGATGTTTTAAAATATTAGGGAAATAAAATTTATTTTCAAACATCTATTTATAAAAAAAAATTATTCAAGCAAAGGAAATGGTTTTCCCCACTTTTTCTTTTGCAAATAATATAAGGAGACAATATATTTTATTGAACAGATTTAATTTATGAAGTGTTAATGTTATGTTTTAATTTATGTTTGTGTCAGGGTTAAATATTAGATCCGAACAATTATTTATTTCACGATATTATTTTTGTAATGGATTTCATTTTATTAAATTATGAATTACTCTTATGATTCTAATGGTTTAATTTTTATTAAAATTTCATTTATTTTAAGATGTACATATATATATATAACTTTATTTTTTAAAATATATAAAGTAAGGTTCTAATTTTATTAAGTTACCATTCACAGTTTAATTTATGCAATAAATATTGAAAGTGTGTAATATATAATTGTTTGAGTTGGAAATACCACAATTTGAAAAGAATAAATTTATTTACAATTATGATTCGTGTTTTGAGAATCTTCTGTAATGGAAAACTATTTAATTTCACTTATTTAGTTATTTTATTTACTTGATTGAAATGGTTCCCTCCATTTTGTCCTACTGTAAATCTATTAGAAAGATTATATATATTTTATTTGTCAAATTTAAATCCCTGAAAAATATATATATGTACATAAATATAAGTATGCGGTGAGAAGATTTTATTCACCATACAAATATATTTATATAAGTATTTGATTGTAAAGTCAATAATTGTTTTTTTCAAAGCGATGTAAGTGGGTGCGACATATACATATTAAATATATATATATATATGGTTATATGTATGCACTTATAAGTTTGAACCATAATCCGGATTAAATTGGCCTTAAACAAACTTTGGTGTTTAAAGTATGTTTTTGATAAGTTTAATTAAATTATCATTAATGTATACAATACATAAAAAAAAATGTTGCACTGCAAGTCAATTGGCCTTATAAAGCGTGGTCATTTATTAAGACATGACTGATTATCAGTGCACGCTCTGTGAACAAATAACATCTGACTTAATTCAAAATTAGTTATTTTAAATTATAAGTGTTCATTTCCATGAACCAAGGATTTTGAAAATTAAAGAACTATCATTTTATGTGGTAACCCCATCCATTAATTACTTGTGTATATTAAATCAACATTCCATATGCAAAAATCTTCTTATCATATTTACCATTCGGTGACATAGTCTGGTAGTTGATGGATTTGTTAAAAAATATAAAAACATGATTCACATTATATATACATAAATTATAAAGGATTAAATTTAACTACTATGTCCAAATATGGATTAAACCATAAAATTGTTCGAAGTGGTATGGGACACATTGAATAATATGAAAAAATGAAATTAAATATTCAAATTGGTATGGGACATTTTGAATATACGACCTTTTGGTATATGAGGAATGTATAGACTCAGTATAACGGGTTGGGGACCGGATAATGAAAGCCCCTTGATGCATCGAAAGTTCTTATGAGACAATCACGTCATGGCACAAGGCCATTGAGATACCAGGCCATGGAACGAGGCCATTGACATTTTAGAGTCTTGACACGAGGTCTTGACAAGGTCTTATAGAATACGTTCCCTCATTATGCTTATGATAATTAATTAACCATGTGGATATTCGACTAGTAGAATATTCATGGTTAAGATCTAGTACTTATGAGTATCCAAATAAGTAAATGCCAATGGAATAATGTTTATGTTTTACTCAGTGTTTTACTAGTCAATGAATGTTTCAGAGTAGTAAATAATGTCCTTGATGTTATAAACATTATGCACAACTCTGATTATGTAATACTCTTAGTTGTTAAATTTTTACTTGCAAATTCATATGTAGTACATATTTAGAATGTTATTTATCTCTCTATATGTCCATGACTGTAATTGAATCACGTTACCTTGTAATTTTTTTAGTATGTTTTAAATTGTGCAATTTTATTGTTATGACATGTTACATGTGTTATATTTTTCCTAAGAAAAAATGATTTGTGTAAAGTTTTAAAGAATATTTTCAAAAGTTATAATTGGTTATTATGTCATTTTTTAAAAACCCCTTACTTGGAATACTTATGCTCAGCCTATGATTTTTATTAAAAAAATTCAGGTATCAGTTTTAGAAAAAGAAGTATGAAAGAGGTGGCTGGTTTCCCATAACCTGAACCGAATTCGATACTCTATATGAGAAAGTATGTGTACTTTATACGTGTATGATTTTTTAAAATTTGAGAACATGTTTTGAAGGCACCGGCTCCAGGTATTCTGTGGTCGGGTCCTCACAGTTGGAATTCTAGGATTTGGTTTAGATAAATTTGGAAAACCATAACTGAAACAAAGAAAAATTTACATAAGCATTACTAAATATGAGGTTTTTCCTAATTTTAAAATGGAAAATTAAATTACTTGTCTTTTGTCTCTTTCAACATAAATATTAGATACCATAGTGGGAAAATGATGTGTATAAAACCATGAGACTTTTGAAAATATTTTCTTATCATGGAAAACCATCTACTGAGTATCCAACTCTCCTCATGTACTCCAACTTCACCAATGATCAAGTTTTTTCTATTACCTCCTGATGAACGCTCAATTCCCGTTCTATGTATGACAAGTGAAATACTTTGAGGGTATCTTTAAATGTTTTACCATAGAAAATAATTTCGTCTCTCTAGAGGACTTTGAGGAGGCTGCACAAGTGGGTGACCTATGGGAAGAATATCTATGTCAAAATTTGAACTAAGGTCTTCGTGGTCAAGTTATGGACTTTGAATACCTTGAGAACGAGACTACTCATTTGCATTATCAGCATCAAGTTCATACCGATGTCCCTCAACTTGATACCTGACATGATTCTCCCAATTTTAATTATAGATATCCACACGTGGTTGATCCTAGTTGCACACATTGTATCTGGACCAAGAGGATAGAATAATTTAGAGACACTTTGGGGATCCATTTTTCTGAAAATGGGGGAAATCCCCAACATCGGTGGAATCTATGTGGAGTCATCATTGAGGACGTTAAGAAATCTATACTAGTGTTTTGTGAGAGGGAGCAAGAGATTACGTAATTTCATGAGTTTTATAAATCATGTATAAATAAATGATGTTGTATTCTTTGTTTTGATATTCTTTTATATAAAGCAATGACTCTGCATAAACTAAAATTGACATACTAAAGGCTGACTTCTTAAAAAATTTCAGACAGAAGACATGAGTTCACCAACCAATATTTTATCTCTTCCTACAAAACTATTAGAGACTATAATCGTCAAGACTTGCTCCGAGGAGTACCATTCCTATTCCAACATACGTCTTACTTTTAAAAAACTTCATCGAGTGTCTAACTATCAAAATATTATTCATCTTCACCAAGGAAGCAATATTGTCTATTATCGTACAGTAATTGCCCAATTTGCAGTATATAGAAAAGGAGGAAGGATTCATGAAGCTCTTTTTCTATGTTTCACTTTGGTTGAAAAATACCAAGTTGAAGGTAAATTTCTAGAAGCTACTTTGTATGGTGACAATAAAGAGGCCTACCTATTCCAGGTCCTGAGTTTTAGTATGTACGGAGAACTCTATGACATAAATATTTTCAAGCACGACGTTGTGCGTGGGACTTATAGGGATTTATTCCACCCTGAAATTTCTGACCTCCACACTTCTCGTGTCTCTTTATGGTAGGCCGAGTGCTTTCGGCACAGGTTTGAACCTTGCTTTTCATAGTGTGTCTGAGCCAAGGAAATCGATAAGTTGAATACTACCTTAGGAATTCACATGAGGTCAGCAGCACTCAACCATCGGTGGTTTTCATAGTAAAGGGACCTCGGGAGTGATGTGTTTCTGATGTTGTTGTGGTTTGTGTACAAATATTTAAGAATTATGAGGACGCAATTCTTTGAATGGTGGGAATAATGTCACACCCCAAACTTTTTCACATGTAATAATAATAATTTTATGTTTTAATTATCGTACTAACCTGTCCGTTTTTGAAAGGAAATATTATCTCACTTTGTTTAACGAATAATTTAAAAATAACTATTTTTATCAAACATAATTTATTCTAATCAAATAAATATTTAATATTTTAAATAATAATTATACTAATATATCTAAATTTTTGTTTAGTTCAAATATGTGATATGTATATATACATGCATATGTAAACTAGATTTGAATTGTAATTATGATATAAAACAAATACTATTATTTTATATATGACATTAAGAATTATTGCTTTAAAATATTTTAATGCCATTATTTTGTAAAAGTGAACAGTTTTAATTGTGCGGACAATTACTTAATCTATTATATGAGTTTTATATATTTTTGAAAATATGATATATATATATATATATATATATTTATGTACACTATATTTGGAAACGATTATTTAATTTATTATATGAATAATTATATGAATAATTATATGGGATTTATATATATTTTTCTAAAATATGATATATACATAATTATTAGATTATAAATTTTTTATTAAAGTTTCATATTGTAAAGAACCGGAAATTCCATGGAATTTTTTTCCATTAAATACATGGGATTTTTATGAGTCCGTGAAAATATACGGCACGTGATTCTGAGGCGCAGTGTGACTGAAATCAATTTCTGAAGTTTTGTTCAGGTACATTCAGTAAACGTATGAGGGGTTTTTTATAAATTTTGAACTGGGGCTCAGAATTGAAATTTGAGGGCACCGTTGAACTGGAAGCACCGATATATGCTTAAGAAGACTTTCACCATGACGAAATCTTGTCGGGTTTAAAAGATAGTTTTTGGGTTTTTAGTGAAATAATTAAATAAAAATAAAGTGTGGTAGATTTATTTTTATTTTGTTGTTTAAAGCCTCCAAGTGGAAGTTGGATGTGGGGACCACCACACCTTAACCTCCCATTAGAGGTTATGGTGGTGGGTCCCCCTGAACCTAACCACCCACTTCATGTTAATTGTGGTGAGGACCACCTGGGTTTTAAACCCCCTAGAAACTCCCCATTAATAGGGAGAAACCCTCAACCTCCCAATTAAGTGTATGGGAGCCTCTTCAACTCCCCTAACATTTAATTCTGGAAAATCC
Source organism: Viscum album (assembly GCA_963277665.1). NCBI lineage: Eukaryota > Viridiplantae > Streptophyta > Magnoliopsida > Santalales > Viscaceae > Viscum > Viscum album. The sequence continues at coordinate 458,760,260 of OY728167.1, read as the reverse complement.
TCCTCTTTATTTAATTGTGCCAACATCATGAATTAATTATGTGGATCCAACTTAATTAATTCACCCATTTGGAATTCTTATTCCAATGAATTAATAGATTTTATAATCTATTATTCTTGGTAGACTTTTCTTCTGTTGGCAAAGGAGGATAAGAGATTTTGAGAGAAAAGCTCTCACCAACGTAGAATGAAGAACACGTTCTTCCAACAAAGAACGTTTTCAACGAGCGTCTTCGACTTCTTCTGTTGAAGAAACCGACGTGGGACGTCTTCGATGAACAACCGTCCCTCCTCATCGCCGTCAACAAACTGATGTATGATCTTGGGATTGGAGGTGTGTGGAAGACTCTATGAACGATGACAACTCCGTCTTCTTACCCATGACTCCATCGGTGAAAAACGAACAAGGAATGGGTGTGTCTTGGTTTGAGAAACATTGATTCTTCCTTCCTTGTTGAATTTTTTCTCTGGATCCACTTTTTAATGCACTAATGCGGAGGGACCGGGCCAAACTAACACGGCCCGATTCCCCCAGTGTTCTTGGGAATTTTTGGTGTGTTCTTCGTGTTCTTCATGGGTGACGAACAAAGGATTTTTGCGGGTTCCTTGTGCAGAGAAAAAATCCCAAATTTGAATACCCAACATCATGATGACATAGCAGAGGTGTGGCGATGATAGCGGGTGACAGATCTGACCGGAACGGGAAAGACCGTTCCTTGACCGTTCTTCGAGCGGGTGAATCCAATCATGTTTTCGGAGCCGATTAGAGGCCCAAAAACACCGGAGATGACTTAGGGACATTGGGGAGACCTGGATTCAGATGTTTCGTGACGAACGGACCTTCAGGACGAATAATGGGCTTCACGGGAGGCGCGCTGACCAGAGGCGTCATTTCTGGAAAATTCCAGAATACACGACGTGTACTTCTGACGAACACGCCGTGTAGTACGGGCATCCTACAACTTGAGTTTCGGTCTCCATAAAAGTAACACACGGTGTGTGACCTCGTTCATACGGCGTGTATTGTCTTCATATCATGGCAGAGGTGGCTACGCGAGATATGGCATGTACTCTGGGAAATTAACGGACACGGGCAGAATTACATGGCCAAGAGACATGGCGTGTACTCTCTACGCAGAATGGCAGAGGAGGATTTGCGAGACATGGCGTGTAACCCAGGGATACATGGACACGGGGAAGAGTACTTGGGCATATAATCCACCACACGGCCAGGCAAGGATAGTGCCACGGGCTACCCCGTGTACTAGTTACACGGGTTAGAAAACACGGGTTGAGGCCGTGTATGGGCACATGGCCAGCGTACACGGAGCCAACCCCAATTGCATGGACATAGAGTATAACTATAATACACGTCATTTACTTACATTTCTACATGACCAGCCTTACGACACGGGCCACTGTACACGGACAATACCTGAGGTCTGAAGACACGGCGTGTTCCTCATTCCTACATGCCGTGTAGCTTTTGGGAAATGGCTTAGTCATCTTGTCCTTAGTATCATGGACACGTATTTATTGTGTTATCCACCTATGATGTGGCAGACCTTCGCTACACTTCTTCATGGGACTTTGTGGCAGTTGATGTATCGACACTCGGCATGAGGAGCGTACCCTCCCGGAATCAAGCGTGCTTTGTAAGGGAACCCTGTGGTTGGCTGCTCTCTGACTACTATTCCTATATCCTACATGGGTTCGACAGCTCTGACTACTATTCCTGTATCCTATGTGGGTTTGACAGCTCTGACAATTGTTCCTGGATCTTACATGGGTTCGACAGCTCTGAAAACTGTTCCTGGAACCTGTGTGGATTCGATAGCTCTGACTACTATTCCTGGAACCTACATGGGTTCGACAGCTCTGACTACTATTCCTAGATCGTACATGGGTTTGACATCTATGACTACTATTCCTAGATCCTATGTGGGTTTGATAGCTCTGACTACTGTTCCAGGATCCTACGTGGGTTCGACAGCTCTGACTACTGTTCCTGGATCCTACGTGGGTTCGACAGCTCTGATTTCAATACCAGGATCCTACGTGGGTTCAATAGAGTAGATGATTCAGTGGCTACATCTAATCATCTATATCCCTCAACATAAGTTGTATACCTATGTGAGCTGAGTCAGTAACTTTGTGTTTTTCCTCATGATTGAGATGGACTACTTGATAACTTAGGTATATGTATGGGCATATACCTAACTGGGGTAATCTGTTTATTTCATACTTTCTGGTTTATCCTTGTTGTATTTTGAGAGACCATGAGGGTTTCATGGTCCCTACTAAGTATCGTTATACTCACCCCTACAAAGGCTATGCCCTTAACTCATTGTGTTGGATGTAGATGACAGACAGTGTTGATCGAGGCTGAGAGTTTCTGGACTGGACGATACCCGGAGGTGGACCTTACGACGAGTTGGTACACAGAGAAGACTGACGGATGGGGATTTCTGAGGAGGCTATCTGTACCTACCCTTCATGTAGGACCCTCGGAGGACAACCCAGCGGCTATTTTTCTTTTCATTAGTTGTACTTTCAGTTACATGTACTTTCCAATTGGGCTTGTATTCTAGCCCCTTTTCCTTTCAACACTCTTTTGTTATTCGGATTACTTAGTGTTTTTTTTCTACCTTTGTGCTCTGTTGTGTGCGTTTACAGGTTATAAAGGAAATTCCTTCCCCGTTTTAGGGAATTAAGCCTTTAGTGCTAGTCTCCAGCCCCTGGCCTATGGAAGGTGGGCTTGGGGTAGTCACGGCATGGGCCCCGGGGGACGGGTCGTGTCAAATTAGTATCAAAGGAGTTGGTTCTACCGTAGAAATTAGGACTCTGAACTTTTCTGTGAAGAAATATTGTTAACTATAATGAGTTCGGTTTTCAGTTCAGGGAGTCCAGTGTTGGGGCGGCGACTGACGTATCTATACACCTGGTCCTTGACTTCTGATTTATGACTTAGTGCACAAAAACACTGATTGCGTGTGTCTTTTCAAAAAATTTATTTGAATCAGCTCACCAGGTATAAATTTTGACTGTGGCACACCTGTTTCTTTTCAGGATGGCCCCACACAGAGATCCATCTAGGTTTCCAGGATTTGTACGAGATGGTAGCCCACCGAGCGATGAGGCCTCGGTGCAAGGCCTTATCCCAGCGGACACACCAGTGGTACCACTACCCGTTGGGCCACTGATGCCACGAGCCCCAGCAGCAGAGACTGCACACCACCTGAGCATGTTGCATGAGTTCCAGCACCAGAGGCCGCCCAGGTTCATGGGTGAGACAGACCTGGAGGCAGCTGACGATTGGCTAGAGGCTATGGTGAGAGTCTTCAGACTGGTTGGGACACCAGACAGCCTTACGGTGATCCATGCTGCATGTCTCCTTCAGGCAGTAGCAGGTAGATGGTTGAGCCTGATGCTCCAGGTGCATGACGAGGCGACACTTCTCTGGGGAGACTTCGAGATCCTATTTTGGGTGGTGTTTTTCCCAGCCACCCTACGTGTAGTGAGGATACATGAGCTACTTCATCTGCAGTAGGGCAGCATGACTGTAGCTCAGTACTCAGTGAGGTTCACAGACCTCTCATGCTACTCCACCGATATGGTGTAGGACCAATTCATCAGGGACCAAACCTTCAAGAAGGGGCTCATGCGAGATATTAGAGCTCTGATCATCTCACTTAGCCTCTCGACGTAGGTAGGGGTGTTAGAGAGAGACTTCTAGGTTGAGAGTTTTTTGTGGAGCAGTCTTCAGCAGCGAGATCCACCACCAGTCGACACGTAGTGAAGTCTTCTACTATTGGCAGTAGACAGTCGTCACAGAGGTCCAAGAGGACCAGACTTATAGGTGGACGACTGCATGACTCAGGGTCAGTTGTGCGGGGCACAAGAGACAGAGCCAGACATGCCAAGAGCGGGCAGTGTTACTCTTGCGGTGGGAAGGGACACATGGCTCGTGACTGTCTGACCCGTCGTTTAGATGATCAAAAGATGGTCAAAGGATCATCCGGGAAGAGACATATATTCGATCGAAGCAGTCCGTAGGGAGTAAGTGGACATGACTGAGGAGATGGTTGTGAAGATGGCGGTAGATGGCGTTATAAGGTGTTACCACCACCACTAGGAGGTTCACCCCGACCGCAGGGATCAGGTGGACAGAAGAGAGCTCAGCTCCAGGCAGCTGAGGCCTACGATTACAGTGCTCCAGAGATGATTTGAGGTACGATCTGTTTCTATATCACCTCAGATGCAGTTCTTATAGACACAGGTTTGAGTCAATCTTTCATTTCCACTTCCCTCATTCGAAGATCAGAGATTCAGACAGAACATTTGGCTTGATCCTTACGGCTATAGACTCCTACGGGAGCATATTTTATTATTACGCACTGGTTTCAGAAGTGTTAGATTACTCTAGGAGGGGAGATCTTCGGTTAGGATCTCCTAGTATCGGCGTCGTGTCCTTACGACGTCATCTTGGGTATGGACTGGTTATCTACAGTCCATGATCAGAATGATTGTATTAGGCACATAGTGCGGTGTGTCTGCACGGATGGGACCAGGTTTACCTTCACCGGTGAGAATGGAGCCTTTGCAGCACAAAGCAGAATTACCCGGAGGAGTGTACAGCTGATCACTCATCAGTTGGCCCGCCTTACCCTCAGATCAGAGGATGTGGAGAGTCTGAATTATCCTGTAATGGTGGACCAATACACGGATGTTTTCTCTAATGATGTCATAGGACTACCACCTCACAGGGAGGTGGACTTTTACATAGACTTGTACCCTGGGATGGCACTGATATCTACTCCAGCATATCGGATGGCTCCCCCTGAGCTTTGCAAGCTACAGGTACAGATGGAGGACTTATAGGGGAAGGGATTCATCCGGCCCAGTGTTTCACCTTGGGCAGCCCTGATTCTGTTTGCTAAGAAGGTGGATGGGAGCTTGAGGATTTGTGTCGACTACCGGCACCTGAATCAAGTGACCATGAAGAACAAGTACCCACTCCCAAGGATTTATGACCTCTTTGATCATCTGAAGGGAGAACGCGGGATCTCGAAGATATACCTCTGTTTAGGCTATCACTAGCTCAGAGTTCGAGAAGAGGATGTCCAGAAGATGGCCTTCAGATTTCGGTATGGCCACTACAAGTTCTTGGTTATGACATTCGGCATAACCAACGCTCCAGCAGTGTTCATGGGACTCATGAACAGGATCTTCAAGCCATACCTAGATCACTTTGTCATAGTCTTCCTCAACAACATTCTGATCTACTCGACTACTGAGGATGAACATGCCTACCATTTGTAGGTAGTACTGCACACACTCCGAGAGCACCAGCTTTATATTAATCTCTTGAAGGAAAATTTTTGGATCTAAGAGGTTCACTTTTTGAGACATGTCATCTCACAGGCTGGAGTTGCAGTAGATCCAGTGAAGATTGTCGTGGTACTTACTTGGGAGCCACCCAGGAGCGTGACGGAGGTACAGAGTTTCCTGGGTTTGGATGGGTAATACCGGTGGTTCGTATCATACTTCTCTAGAGTTGCAGCACCACTACTAGCCATGATGAAGAATGGGAAACCCTTTCTGTGGTCAGAGAGATGTAAGCAGTTCTTTCTGGAGTTGAGGCAGACGCTGACTAGTTCCCCCGATCTTGAGGCTTCTAGAGGAGGGTGTAGGGTATGTAGATTACTGCGACGCATCAGGGACCAAACTCGGGTGTGTCCTAATGGAGGAGCAAGTAGTGATCTCTTATGGTTCTCTTCAGCTGAGATAGCATGAGAAGAACTACGCTACCCATGACCTGGAGTTAGTTGTAGTGGTCTTCACCTTGAATATGTGGTGACACTATCTGATGGGCGAACATTTTACCGTGTACTCTGATCACAAGAGTCTCAGGTATATCTTCTCCCAGAAGAACCTAAACCTGAGATAGTGAAGTTGTCTTGAGTTCCTCTAGGACTATGACTTTGAGATATTCTATACTCCTGGGAAGGGGAAAGTTGTTGCTGATGAGCTCAGCAGGAGATCTGGTATACAGTTGCTAGGAGAGGTGACAGAACAGCTGGATGCTTTATAGATATCCTTTGTGGATAGAGATAGAGAAGCCTTCCTTCAGTCTCTTACAGTCACTCCCCCACTTCTTCAGCGAGTTAGGGTGGCGCAACGTGGAGATGCTGACTGTGAGACACAACATGCTCATATATCCACAGGGTAGGCACCTGATGGATTTTCTGAAGGTGGGGAGCATTTCATCCTCTTCAGAGGATGTACCATGGTACTAGTGTTATATCAGGAGGAAGTGTTGAGTTAGTTTCACACATCCCCTGTAGCGGTACATCCAAGAGTGGCGAAGATGTATCAGGACCTCAAACGACAGCACTGGTGGTCGGGAATGAAGAAAGCAGTTGCAGAGCTTGTCTCTCAATGCCTCACTTTTAGCAAGTGAAGGCGGAGCACCAGGTACCAGTAGGCTTGGTCCATCATTTGGATGTTCTAGAGTGGTAGTGGAATGGGATATCTAGGGACTTAATTACAGGAATTCCATGTACTTCCATGGGACATGACTCTATCTGGGTGATCGTCAACCGACTCACCAAGTCGTCCAACTTCCTACCGATCAGAGTGTACGGATCAGTAGAGATATTGGGATGCCTCTATGTGTAGGAGATTTTGCATTTACATGGTATACCCTCGACAATTGTCTCTGATCGTGATGCATGATTTAATTCCTGGCTATGTAAGGGGTTGCAGGAGGCTTCCAGGATGCCGCTTTGATTGAGCACTACCTTCCATCCTCAGACGGATGTCCAGACTGAGCGGACCATTTATACCCTTGAGGACATGCTTCGTGCTTGTGTCCTCGACTTCAGTCATAGCTGGGAAGATCATTTACCTTTGCTGGAGTTTTCATACAACAATAGTTATCACTCCACCATAGGGATGGAACCTTTTGAGGCGTTATACGAGAGACCTTGAAAATCACCTTTGTGCTGGACTGACCCAGGGGAGTAAGCACTAGTGGGACCAAAGATGGTACGAGATACCACAAAGAAGGTTTAGATCATTCAGGAGTGGATGAAGACTGCATAGAGCAGGCATAAGTCATATGCTGACAAGAGACAGAGGCCTTTGGATTTCGAGGATGGAGACCACGTCTTTCTATGTGTCTCACCTTGATGAGGTCTACAGATAATTGGTCAAGGCAGAAAGTTATCTCCAAGATTTATCGGACCATTTCAGGACCTCAGTAGAGTTGGGGAGGTGGCATACTACTTAGCCCTTCCACCACAGTTGCACTGGGTGCACGAAGTCTTCCACGTATCCCAGCTGAAGAGATAAGTGTAGGACCCTTCTCACATCATTGACCATGGAGAGTTGGATGTCCATGATGGTGCAACTTTTATGGAGGTTCTAGTGGAGATTTAGGATTGATAGGAGTAGTTCCTACGTGGATGGTCGTTACCTCTGGTGCACGTTCGCTGGCATCACGGGAACCTCCAGGAGAGAACATGGGATTGGGAGGCTCAGATGTGTGCTCAGTATCCCCACTTGTTCCCTTAGATCGATTTGTAGCTTACGGGGACATAACACCCTTAGTTGGGGAGAATGTAATGACACAGAAATTTAGTGGAAATTTTTTTTCTTAAATACAAGGGATTTTTACGAGTCCGTGAAAATGTACAGCGTATGATTCTGAGGCTCGGTGTGCCCGGAATCAATTTCTGATGTTTTTTCTGGTATGTTTAGTAAAAATACAAGTTGGTTTTTATAACTTTTGAATCGGTGCTTAGAATTGAAATCGGATGGCACCGTTGAACTCACAACACCAGTATTCTCTTAAGAAGACTTTTACCTCGACTGCAGATGGTCAGGTTTAAAAGATAGTTTTTGGTTTTTTAGTGAAATAAATAAATAAAAATAAAGTGTGGTAGCATTATTTTTATTTTTTTGGTTAAAGACACCATGTTGAAGTTTGAGGTAGGTACCACCACGCATTAACCTCCCATTATAGGTTATGGTGTTGGGGCCCACCCAAACCGACCCCCCCCCTTAATGTTAATTGTGGTGGGGGCCACCCGGGTTTTAAACCCCCTTGAAACTCCCCATTAATAGGTAGAAACCCTCAAACTCCCAATTTTGTGTCGGGGAGCCTCTTCAATTCCCCTAACATTTAATTCATCCAAAACCTCCTCTTTGTTTAATTGTGTCATCCTCCTGAATTGATTAAGTGTAGCCAACTTAATTAATTCACCCATTTGGAATTATTATGCCAACGAATTACACGATTTTATAATCTATTATTCTTGGCTGCCTTTTCTTTTGTTGGAAAAGGAGGATTGGAGCTTTTGAGAGAAAAGATCTTTCCAATGAAGAACGAAGAACGCGTTCTTCCATCGAAGAACGTGTTCTTCAAATGAAGAACGGTGGCAACGAGCATCTCTAACTTCTTCTACGGAATCAACCAACGTGGGATGTCTTCGAAGAACAACCTTCCATCATCATCGTCATCAATGAACCAATGCACGAGCTCTAGATTTGAGGTGTGTGGCAGATGTTACGAACGACGAAAACTCCATCTTCTTCCCTGAGACTCCTTCGTCGATCAATGAACAGGGTAGGGGTGTGTTTTGGTTTGAGAAACATTGATTCTTCTTTCCTTGTTTAATTTATTCTCTTGACCTGCTTGCTACCGAACTAATGCGGAGGGACCGGGCCAAACTAACACGGCCTAATTCCCCCGTCGTTCTTTTGAATGTTTGGTGTGTTCTTCCCATTCTTGGTGGGTGACGAACAAAGGATCATTGTGAGATTTTTCTGCGGCGCAACGATCCCAAATTTGAATACCCAACATCATGATGACCAAGAGGAGGTGTGGTGACGATACCAGGTGATGGATTAGACCAGAACGGGAAGGACCGTTCATTGAGAGGGTGAGTCAAATCATGTTTTCAGAGCCGATCGGGGTCCTGAAAACAACAGAGATGACTTCAGGACACCGGGGAGACATTGATTTATAAGTTTCGTGATGAATGTACCATAAAAACGAAGAACGGGCTTCACGGGAGGTGCGTGGCCAGAGGAATCATTTCTGGAAAATTCCAGAATACACAACATGTACTTCTGATGAACACATTGTGTAGTACAGGAATCTTTCTGATTGAGTTTAGGTCGTGAGACGAGTAAAACGTAGCATGTGACCCCAGAAACCCAACGTGTATTCTCTTCGTAGCATGGCAGAGGCGGCTACGTGAGACATGTAATGTACTCTGGGAAAGACACGGATACAGGCAGAATTACACGGCTAAGAGACACCACATGTACTCTCTACGTGGAATGGAAGAGGAGACTTCATGATACTTTACGTGTATCCCAGGGATACATGGATACGGGGTGGAGTACACGGGCATGTACTCCACCACATGTCCAGGTAAGGCCAGTGGCACGGGCTACCCCGTGTACCAGTTACACGGGTTGGCAGACACGGGTTGAGGTCGTGTACGGGCACATGGCCAGCGTACACGGAGATGACCCCAGTTGCTTGGACATGGTGTATAATCATACGTCATGACGTGTGCTTACTTTTCAACATGACCTACCTTACAACATGATCCATTGTACATGATCCGTACCCGAGGTCTGAATAAACGACATGTTCCTTATTTCTACACATCATGTACTTTCTGGGAAATGGATTGGTAATCTTGTCCTCAGTATCTTGGACATGTATTTCTTTGGTTAACCCCCTATGACATGGTGGACCTTTGGGATACTTCTTCGTGGGACATAATGGCAGTTGATGTATCGAAAATTTGCTTGAAGAGCGGACCCTCCTGGAATCAAGCGAGCTTTGTGTGGGAATCCTGTGGCTGGATGCTCTCTGACTACTATTCCTAGATCCAACGTGGGTTCAACAGATCTGACTACAGTTCCTGGATCCTATGTGGGTTCGATAGCTCTGACTACTATTCTTGGATCCTACATGGGTTCAATAGCTCTGACTACTGTTCCTGGATCCTACGTGGGTTCGACAGCTCTTACTACTGTTCCTAGATCCTACGTGCGTTCGACAGCTCTAATTACTGTTCTTGGATCCTACGTTGGTTCAAAAACACTGACTGTTGTTCCTAGATCCTACGTTGGTTTGACAGCTCTGACTACTGTTCCTGGATCCTACGTGGTCTCAACAGCTCTGACTACTGTTCATGGATCCTATGTGGGTTCGGCGGCTCTAATTTATGTACCAGGAACCTAAGTGGGTTCGACAGAGTATATTATTTACTGGCTACATTTAATCATCTATATCTCTCTATATAAGTTGTATATCTATGTGAGTTGAGTTAGTAACTTTGTGTTTTTCCTCATGATTGAGATGGACTACTTGATAGCTTAGGTATATGTATGGTCATATACCTAAGTGTGTTTATCTGTTGATTTCATACTTTTTGGTTTATCCTTGTTGGATTTTGTGAGACCTTGAGGGGCTCAGGGTCCATACTGAGTATCATTATACTCACCCCTGCATGGGCTATGCCCGCACCTCGTTGTGTAGGATGCAGATGACGGACAACGCTAATCGAGGATGAGAGTATCAGGACTGGACGATACTCAGAGGTGGACCTCACGATCAGTCAGTACATGGAGGAAACTGAAGAATGTGTATTGTTGAGCAGGCTATCTGTACCTACCCTTCAGGTAGGACCCTCAGAAGATGACCCAGTGGCTGTTTTTCTTTTCTACAGTTATACTTTTAGTAACTTGTTCTTTCTATCTGGGCTTGTATTCTGGCCCCTTTTCCTTTCAGCACTCTTTTTTTATTCAGTTGACTTGGTGTTTTGTTTCCAGTTGTGTGCTCTTTTGTGTGCATTTACAGGTTATAAAGGCAATACCATCCCATTTTTAGGGAATTACGCCTTTGGTGCTAGTCGCCATCCCCTGGCCTGTGGAAGGCGGGATTGGGGTAGTCACGGCACGGGCCCTGGGGGACAGGTCGGGACATGTAACATTATTAACATTTTGAAATTTTTTTGATAAAATTAAAAATATATAAACATTTTAATAGAATTGTTAAAAGTGCACATATACGAATGATCTTTTAATAAAAAATATTGTTTTCTTGAATCTTATATATATATGTGTGTAATATTAACATTTTTTTCTAAAGATTCAAAATTAAAAATTATGATAATAATTATTATTATTATACATTTCCAATTATCAATTTAATTTATAAACATTATAATTATATTATATGTAATATATAAATATATGTTTTATAAAATAATTTAGTAATAATAACATTTTCTTTTTTAAAATTATTGATAAAATAAGTATAATAGATAAATACTTTTCGACTTTTTAATGTTATCAATATTATATGATAATAGAATAAAGATAAATTAGAAATAATAGTAACAATATTATAATAATAAAATAGATCGATTTTTTGGACAAGAAAAGGAGAATCTAGTGAAGGAATTTGTGGGTCCGTGAGGAGAGTGTCACGCCGCAAGGTGGGTCCTAATTCTTGGAATCACACTGTATAGGTTTCGAGCAAACCTGAGGGCAGGGCATAGCGGAGGCTTATGATGGGGCGATCTCAGTCGTGGCGTCGATTAGGGTCCGGAGTCAGGTGTCGGGTGTCGGGTCGCGAGGCATGGGAGTTGAGGTCGAGTGGCGTCAATAGGCAGCAGAGGTTGACTTAGGGCTTCGACCTCAAAGGCATGGTATTCAGGGTCGAGCAGCGTCGAAGGATGCTGGAGCCGCCGAGGGGTTGTCATTCGGTGAGATCGAAGCCATGGTCAATGGTCTGTGGCATTGTTCCGAGTTTGGATGTGATGTACGATCGAAGCTGCATCGGGTGTTCCAATTATTCTTCTATCAACTAGGTAGGGTCCCTATTTCTCCTTTTTAGGTGTCCCTATTTTTCTTTTGATAAACTCTGGTTTTGTCATCGTATACCCATTCACTATCAAATTTTCTATTCACCTGTAGACTATGGACAATTATTTCGGCTGAAACTTTTTGAATGGATTTGGTCAGCATATTTCATTTTCCACTGCATTTTATATTCACATTTCATTGTTTTGTAGATGAAGAATTTTGTCCGTGATAAATGTCTTGTAGAAAATTTCTTGCTTATATGCTTTTTCCTCTATGTGTGTGTTGTTGGAAAAAATGGATTTTTATGTCTTTATTGTGAATTTTCAATTGAGAAAAAACCATTTCTACTAGTCCGGTGAAAGAGAGGGTGTGTGCTTTGATTCTGTAACTACTGTGTGTGACTACATTTCAAGTAAGGGTTCAATTCACATTGCCTTACTTTTCAAAACTTGAATATAAACTCTATGTTTTCTAGTATATATATTTTTTATCCACTCACACAGTTTTAATCCACCTGATTTCAAAACTTCTAGGTGTTGATTTGAAACGATGTTTTAAAATGTAAGGGAAATGCAATTTATTTTCAAACATCTATTTATCAAAAAAAAATTATCCATGCAAAGGAAAAGGTTTTCCCTACTTTTTTTATTGCAAATAATATATGAAGATAATATATTTTATTGAAAATATTTAACTTATGAAGAGTTAATGTTATGTTTTAACATATGTATGTGTAAAGGTTAAATATTAGTTCTGAACATTTATTTATTTTATGATCTTATTTTTGTAATGGATTTCATTTGATTAAATTATGAATTACTCTTATGATGCTAAGGGTTAAATTTTTATTAAAATCAAATTTCTTTTAAGATGTTCATATATATATATATATGACTTTAGTTTTCAGAATATATAATGTAAGGGTCCAATTTTCTTAAGTTACTATTCATAGTTTAATTGATGCAATAAATATTAAAAGTGTGTAATATAAAATTGTTTGAGTTGGAAATACCACAATTTGTAAAGAATAAATTTATTTACAATTATGATTGGTGTTTTGAGAATCTTCTATAATGGAAGACTGTTAAATTGCAAATATTTAGTTATTTTATTTACGTAATTGAAATGGTTCCCTCTATTTTTTCCTACTGCAAATCAATTAGTATGATTATATATATTTTATTTGTCAAATTTAAATCCATGAAAAATATATATATGTACATAAATATAAGTATGTGGTCACAATATTTTTTTCACCATAGAAATATATTTATATAAGTGTTTGATTGTAAGCTCCAATACTATTTACTTCAAAGCGATGTAAGTGGGTGCGACATATTCATATTATATATATATGGTTATATATATGCACCTATAAGTTTGAACCATTATCTGGATTAAATTTTCCTTAAACAAACTTCGGTGGTTAAAGTGTGTTTTTGATATGTTCAATTAAATTCTTATGAATGTATGCATTACATAAAACAAATGTTGCGCTACAAGTCAATTGGCCTTATAAGGCATGGCCATTTATTAAGACATGATTGTTTATCAGCGCATGCTCTGTGTACAAATGGCATCAGTCTTAATTCAAAATTAGTTATTTTAAACTATAAATGTTAATTTCCATAAACTAAGGACTTTGAAAATTAAGGAACTATAATTTTATGTGGTAACCCCATCCATTCATTACTTGTGTGTTTTAAATCAACATTGCATATGCCAAAATCTGCTTATCATATTTACCATTCAGTGACATAGTCAGGTAGTTGATGGATTTTTTATTAAATCTAAACACATGATTCACTTTATATATACATAAATGATGAAGGATGAAATTTAACTACTATGACCAAATATGGATTAAACAATAAAATTGTTCAAAGTGGTATGGGACACATTGAATAATATGAAAAAATGAAATTAAATATTCAATGTTTTCTGGGAAATTTTGAATATATGACCTTTTGGCATATGATGAAGGTATAGACTCGGTATAACGGGTTGGGGACCTGTTAATGAAAGCCCCTCGATGCATCGATATTTCTCATGAGACAATCAGGTCATGGAACAAGTCCATTCACATATCAAGTCATGGAATGAGGCCATTGACATTTTAGAATCTTGACATGAGGTCTTGACAGGGTATTACAGTATATGTTCCCTCATTATTCTTATGATAATTAATTAACCAAGTGGATATTAGACTAGTAGAATATCCATGGTTAAAATCCAGTACTTCTGAGTATCAGAAGAAGTAAATGAAAATGGAATAACGTTTATATTGTACTCAGGGATTTATTAGTCAATGAATGTTTCACAGTAGTAAAGAACGTCATTGATGTTATTACCTTTATTTGCAACTATGATTATGTAATACACCTAGTTGTTAAATTTGTACTTTAAAATTCATATGTAGTATATATTTAGAATTTCATTGTTCTCTTTGTATGTACATGTCTGTAATTGAATCATGTTCCCATGTAATTCTGTTATTATGTTTTTAATTGTGAACTTTTATAATTATGACATGTTACTTGTGTTACAGATTTTCCTAAGAAAAAATGTTTTGTGGAAAGTTTTAAAGAATATTTTCAAAATTTATAATTGGTTATTATATAATTTTTTTAAGACCCCTTACTGATCATTCATATTCTCACCCTATTTTTTATAAAAAAAATCAGTTGTCAGTTTTAGCAAAAGAAGTATGACAGAAGGGGCTGGTTTCCCAGAACCTGAACAGAATTCAATCCTTTATATGGGAAATGATGTGTAATTTATCAGTGCATGATTTTGTAATATTTCACATCATGTTTTGAAGGCACCGGCTCTGGGTATTCTGTGGTTAGGTCCTCACACCACCTACCTAATCAGACTAAACAATAATTTCCCATCCACTACTAGAATTTCCTTCTCTACCATTTGGTATAGTGGATATATAAATATCCTTCATCACTGCTACCATGATTATATCAGTAATGGAATCTATATTCACCACATATATATAAAAGGAAAAGTAAATTAAATTGTCTCTTATCTAAATATCATAACAAAAAACTAATTCTAAAATATTGAGCATTCATAGATTCATCCAAAGCTAGATCAGGTATATTAGGTACTAATAAAATGAAGTGATGAGTGTACTCTACTAGTGAGTAGTTATCCTACTCATCTAAATACATCTCCAATATCATATACACATTTACAATCATAAGAAATATAAATCAATGTAAAATTACATTAAACCTTCCAAAGAGTGGTCCTTTTATGGTTTAGTCTAAATTCAAGTCTTTTAAAACTTCTATCTAATACTATCATGATTAAATTTTGAAAAATTAATAAGAAAAAACTACATGAATTCTTTAATATTTATGATTGTCACTCTCTTACCCATTAAATATTTTTCAATAATGGAATCTACCTACCCAAGGATGAGATGAGAATTCCAATTCTAAAATTATAGAACATTATATCAAGATTTATTAATATTGGGGTTCAGTTGTAGAGACTCAACCACATCTCCCTCCTGAAAATTTATAACTACATCATTGAAGACTAATCAAAAACAATATTAAATTAAAACACAATGTAAATGCGTCTCAACACTAAAGTCATGATACAATAATTATATAAAAAATAAAAAAATCTCAAAATATTTATGAATTTTTTTAGACTGTAATAGTGCACATTATTTACATATAAAAATATAAAACATATGAGAAGAAATCATTTTTATAAAATCAGATTATATGTATTTTAATATTTCATAATGTTAATAATCTATTTTGAAGACATTAAAAAATGATATCGATTAATAATGCTCCAATATAACTTAATAAAAAACATAAAAATTTAAAAAAAAATTATATCACCATAATTTTCAATTTTAGAACATAATATTAATAAATTTAAATATAAATTTAAATTAAACACATTTGAATCCTTCTCTTAAATTTTGAAACAAAACCCGTTTTTAAATGATTGTAAAAAAAGACTTCATTATGTAACACCAAATTAAATCAATCAATCTCACATAAATGAATCTATGTTCTCACCTACACCCATACAAACATGATAATATTAAAAAAATAAAAAATATTAATGTCTCAAGGAATCAAAATATCAAAATTTTAAAGGAGATAAAAATGTGAATTGTTTTTTCATAATGTTAGGAAAACTATGTGAATCCTACTAAATTCATCATAGATTAGGATACATGATCTATGAATGGTTTTTCAAATCATGAATATTAATTGTGTAACCATCGGTTTCTTTAAATATTCACACCAAAGTATGATATTTTTCAAAATAACTTATTAATCTTAAATAAAAACAGAAATACTAAAATAAATAATAAAAATCATTTTAATAATCAAGAAAAAATATCAAACATGATAAATAATAATAACAGACATTCCTAGTAAAATGATTTTTATTATTTATTTTAGTATTTTTTTATTGAAGACTAATGAGTTATTTTCACAAATATCATGCTTTAGTGTGAATATTTAAAGCAACCCATGGTTACACAATTTAGTGCTTCCATAACTTTTACTCACACATAAATCATGAATTCAGACATTACTAAATAATTTCTACCATGACTCACCAAATGATAACTTAGAACTGATAGAATTTAGTGATCAACTGACCTAGGATACCCCTGATATATCACTCGATCATGTACATGATATAGATAGAATCACGCTACTGATTACCATGGAAAAGAGTCTACTTATCTAGATTTAAAATATACACATGTTTTAATTATTTCATTCAATAATTCAACAATATCAAATTAAGTCATTTACCTAGATGTCGGGTATAACTGTTCAAAAAATATGAGGTCTCTAAATATGAAATAAAAACATACCTTAATTGAAAAATACAAAAATAGAATAAACATATAACATAACCAATAATCATAAATTAAATAAATTTATATGACACACAGATTCTAACAACATCGAAAGTAATCATTCAAAACTCGACATTTGTGAGTCGAAAGAAACTAAATAGAGTAGGCCAGAGTGGCACAATAAATTGTTGGAATAATGTGTTAAAAATAAAATAAGAACCACAACCACTTATCTCCCTATAATAAGTAAATCATCTTCACTTACCTGATCCAAAATAACTAAAAAAATCAAAATCTATCTACCAAAACCAGTCATAGTTTTTACTAAATTAGTAATCTCATTAAAGTGAGTAAACACTACCATTTTGGTATCCTACCCACACCACAAGCATAAATATTAAAACTATATCTATTCATTATTGTAGAAAATTTAATAGAAATGTGAAAATTTAATATTCATTAAAATAAGTAACAATATGACATTATCCAAAACATAACCATTAATTACTTTTATATTTCATTCTTTCATAAATCCCATGCTTAAATATTTTCATGAAAACGTGATTTTTTTTTAAAATGTACCCATTATAAAGCATATAATAAAAATAAATGAGTTTAAATGAATAGAATTATTTCTAATGTTTTAAAAAACCTTTCTGATTATATAAATAAAAAATGAGGTACAAGTATACAAACATTTTTAAAATCAAAGAATTGGTGATATAAAACACAAACTCAATAATAAAATAAATGAAAATAAAGGATATTCTTAAAATAACCATAACACAACTATCATAGTAAAAATATAGAAAAAATCATAACGATAACACGTAGGATTAATGAAGACAATATATGATAATAAAAATATATAATTACTATAATTGGTACATGATGTGATTAATTTTATTAATAATCAATTTTACCCTATGTAGTCAGAATAAGAATCATACCCCCATAATTGGATCATATTCCCACCTTGAAGTCACTAATTAGAATGGCATCATAACTAATAAAATACTAATACCCAGATTCCTAATATAACTACCCTTATATTCCCATGACATAAAATTGTTGTATGAAATAAAAAAGTGAAAAATAAATATTTATAATAAACCATATCATTAATAAATACACACCTGAAACCATAATTCACAAAAGTATCCAATTTTATTGAAGAATTATATTATAATAAAAATTTTCCATAATTTGGAAAATTCCATATAATTCACAATTGATGACCAAGACCTGGTCACATTGTACAAGCTAAGGGGGTGTCATATGGGCCTCATGAGCAACTCATTGAACATAATAGGGTACCAAATAATAGTGATGACCTAAAAAACAATGTGGGGAGACTATTCCCTTGGTAACAAATGATCATTAGAGTAAACATTAAATAATGTAAGAAAAATCAGAGTGAAATCCAAACTAAAATAAGTATATAATAAAAATAATAACATAAAATTCTATAAAAAATGGTGTAAACCAACCTATAAAATATGGAATGATACCCCAAAATGATTTAATTTTTTGTCAAATAATAAAAACTAAAAATAATTAAAATATGTAACTATACACTGATCACATAGTCTATCTAGACATTGCTTCAACCAACCATCTCCTACTATACAACTACCCTGAGTTTCTCCCATTCCCCTACATGAAATCCCCAACTAAAAGATTTATCACATGAACTAGGATTCTAATTAAGGGTGTGAGTATAAATACAGAAGGATACCACTAATATGTCTGTATATGAATTTAAATGGTCATATCATAGTTTATGTAATGAAGGAAAATAAATACATAAATAATCATTCAATGAGTTGGGTCATTTTGTGCTAATAATTTCACAATGAAACCAACCCTATATTCTTCACCACATTTCTAAAAGGAAAGTATCTTAAAATACAGTTACACATACACCCCTAAAATCACGCATGTACCTCAGGTTACAACCACATTAAGTAACATAAGACATCATGCATACTTAATAGACTAATAATCTCACCTCATATTATCCCTGTAAACCCTTTTGATCCAAATAATCCTACTCATACCAAACCAATGCACTCTAAGGATTCTAAATACAAAGACACTATGTGATATATGTATGTTCTGGGGAGGATATATGTAAGCACATTGACCCATCATCACAGTTTCTAAGAAGGTAGAATACACACTGACCCATCATCATAGTTACCAATGATGTAAATAAACATGTTGGACCATCCATATAGGCTCATGGGAGGACAATATTACAACATGCATAATAAAAAGAAACCAAATATAGAAAAAGAACTTATACAACCATAACATGGATATATGTATCACAATACATAGTTATCCACATGAAATTGGAATAAAATTATGTCACCTATAGTCATCATCACATCACAAATAATAATATGTTACACCAATCATGACTAGTACATGTCAACACATAAAATGAAATTTCATTTCACATCCAACAACCTACGAGAGAAAAGGGAATTAATACTCAATTTCCTGTGTCATTTACCGAATTCATCCTAGCCATTCCAGAGCCTAAACAATACTTTCTAGGCTCCTTTACCCATGTGGGAATCACAAATATTATCTAATGTCCAGGGATCACATTCTATTATTCCAAGGAACATACTAATGTTAATTCACTACATCAAATCTTGTTATATTTATTTAATCTACACTAGTATAAATTGATCATGAATGGGTCAATTTGAGTCCGAAAATATATATTTTTTAGCCATACAAGAATACACAGTAATAGGTTCTATTTCACCATTTTCAAAGAACAAAACTTGTACCCCCCCCCCTCTAATGATCCCACTACATTGATATGGACCTTACCTACTCATGATAACATTTAATGGAGAGGTCTCCCAATGATACACACACATACAAATCATTGTATAAATTTTTTACATAGTAAAATTGTAATTATTTCCTACCTCAAGCTGGGTGAAGTTAATCCATCAATGGTTTCCACTATATTCGATTCCAATGCATTTTTCTATGAAAGAAACCATAAAATTATCAAACTTTACTTCTAGATAGAAGAATAAAATTGAAAAAGGTGTAATTGTAATGTATGTGGTTATATTAATAAAGGGGCGTCCATCACAAGAAATGACTATTACATTGGTGAATAAAATATGAAGTGGGATGAAAAACCATCCATGTAGAGCTCTAGCCAATTCTTATTTTCATGAGGGTTTGGGGATGGGTTAGAGAATAAAATAAGTTTTTCTATATATGAAAAGGCCACAATATCCATTATAAAATAAATATATATAATCCCTTAAATACATGGAAGGTAATTTCAAGATATGAATGTTTGGGGCAGAACAATTCTAGGAGCCTCAAAGAATTTTTTTATATCTTGAAAAAACACATCATTCAAAGAAATCCTTCCTATAGAACCTGTGTAGTAATAAGTCTCTCCCAATCACCTTTAATGCACTCCCAAGCTTCCTTAACACCCCCCATAAGTCCTAAATGTCTATTTTACACGTGTTTAAACCAAAAACATAAACTATATCATTCTATTAAATATGATGGGCATTGAAAACACCCCCTCAAATACAATCTGATTCTCCAGAAGTCTCTATAGGAGTGTCTCTAGAACATCCCAATATATTTAACCAAACATACATCCTTTATGATCAAATATATGTTTCCCACTCTAAACCGCATTCCCATATATATATCCACTAAAACAAAAAAAATTGATCAATAAGTTATACCATTCCTTATATACCTTTATTTATTTTGGTCCACACAAAATGTGTTGGATTCTTCTAAAAATTCACACCTACCACTAATATACAGTTTTCACTAACAATTTACACATAGTGATCCACTCGAACTAATATTCCACAATTCTAACATCTCATGATTCCCCAATAATTGGTTCCATAAATCGTTACATTGTTACATCTCATCACATGAGTCACCCCATCAATCATGTGATGAAACAAATTTACAACTTGTATCAAGTTATGAAATGAGGTTTCACCCACTAAAAATTTCACAAAATATATTTCACCCCTAGACCAATGTCAATTAACATGATTGACCCCGTGAATATTGCAATGAAGGCACTAGGTTATAATGAATGACTTTCCAGTTTCTCAATTATCGATCCATTGGTTGACATCACCTATTTATTACCAACCACTATTAACTAATACCCTGACATGGATAAATCTCATTCACATACACAAATCAGAAACTTATACAATTATAACACTATAAACTACCCCATCTATAAGATAGGTTCACTTACGCATCACTCCAAACATATATTAGGAATCTCCACTACCACCAGTCGATAAGTAAGAACTTTCCTTGGTATCCACTGAACACTAGAATCTATATGAACCACCATAAAAATAAAAAGAGATCACTTATCCCATACCCTAATTTGTTCAACACCTGGAACACAAAATTATATTCCCAGGCCCTCACATAGTGTAAACTATATAATAATTACCATCTAAAAAACCTGACATCCTTTTAACTCACTGAACACCTTTATCTATATTACCAAACCATCATTTAATAAAAGCTTATCAAAACCAAATTTCATGAACTAAACCTTTAAAATACCTTATTTTCAAATAAATTGATGTTTATCTCTACTATATTTTAAAAGGACACAATTCTTTAGCTACAACACTATGAATAAACCAACATTACATGGAATTATTTACCTAAGGAACCAATATCTGTTTTTACCTAAAAAGTAGATTAATAACCATTTTGACTAATCATTGATGTCAATATAGTTATAACACAATTAATTTTGTTTAAAATTTCCCAATATTAAACATCTACAAAACTCTAATCACCAATACTAAACATACAGACATTTCTAATAAAACACTATGTCGTACCCCAAACTACTTTATCCATCTCCCAAAAAACATCCTCAGTGTGGTTTCCACCTCATTGAATCCATTACCATAGAACTTCACTAGATAATCCTTCTACGGATGACTTATTTGGATAGTACTCAACCTCACCTATTGAAAAAGCTTCATCTCCCTACTGTGATTCCTTAACACCTTAGAGAATTATGAAAATGGTTCATTCCAACAACAATGATTGAATCAAAATATCATATAATATCCATGTTTAGATCCTTTACCAGTCCATTTAACCATCACACTACTCTCACTAGCACAAATACAAGTTTTATTTGAGTCACCCACGGATAACAATACCACTCTCTTCTATAGATACATGTCACGATGATATCTATAAATCCAAATCAGATCCACTCTTGTGGATATTTTTTTAGGAAATAACCATACAATCCAAATCCAACAACTCCCAAATTCTCCATAAGAAACATCCCAACATCATCGTATTCCAACACCAAACTACTCACACGATGGTCATTTTCGGTAACCCTTCATAAAACCAACAGTTCTTCAAAAATTACAACCCATGGCCCCAAGGAATTACGAAAAATTCTTTCAATCACACCATCACTCAAAATGGATTAGTAAGACACTGAATTACATGATTTATGTCGATCTATATAAAACATAGTGGACCATGCCATTATAAGGTGCCACAATGGAATAAAACCCAAAATAGAAGCCAAAAATTACAAATTACCATTATAACCCCTTAGACTATCTACCCTTGAAATCATTCATGGAATAAAATCTTTGTTCATGTCTGGAACAACTGCAATTAGTGATATATTGTCATGACCCACCGTCACCAAGATGAGGGAAGGGACAGAAGATTTCTAGACCCTCCCTTCCTCATGTTTAAGGAGATATAATGATCCCTGAGACCCTCCTTAAATAGGCCATGGAGTGGCGACTAGCACCAAGGGTATAGAATCACTTATAAAATGGAAGGCATTACCCATTTTATTTAGTTGGATCGAGAGATAAGATAGTAAATCCCAAACAACACCCAAAACTGGAAGTAAATGTATGGCCAAAACAATCCATTCCAATATGCATGTTCCAATAATAAAGTGTTACAAATACAATAAAAACACCAAAGGTAAGTACCAAAAGAAAAGAAAAACAGCAATGTCAATGGTCTCAGCATTTGAGCTAATAGGGTCTCACACGGGCCCCGATGTCCTAGAAATCGCAATGAAGTTTTATATACGTAGGGTGAGTATACAGATATACTCAGTAGGGAAAAACAAAATCTATCATGCACAAGTGGAGAGGCATTCTAATGCCCCGTGAGAAAATAAGATAACCAAAGCATCTAGCAAGAAAACTATCCACCCAAACCTCACCCAAGGCACACTCCCCAAATAACGCAAGTCAAGTAAGGTAATAGTAATAACACATAATTTTTGGGTACCCCACACCACTTTCCCACTGGTTATTGAAGACATCCTATGTGTCAGACCTCCCCCACCATTCTCATCACAGTCCCACTCCCATACCCTGCCCGCACACACCTGGGATACCACAACCATGCATCTTGCCCGCAGACACCTGGGCCACAACAACCACATGTAGCCACGCCTGCAGACACCTGGTCCAGAACAACTACTATCACATTCGAAGACACCTGGTCCAGAATAACTGTTGGCACACCCGAAGACACCTGAGCCTCATCTTTAAGACACTTAGGAAACAACCTGCCCGCACACACCTGGGCCAACAACCACAGCATACCCTTCTTGAAGAATCTTGGGTTATAATGGACCTCAGGCCATCACATCCTACCTGAAGAGTCTTAGTCTATTCGGGAAAGGGATCATAAAAAGAGCTAATAACCAGCCACTCATAGGAGTGTTAGGAAAAACACCCTCCCCATGAAATGGGGGTGTTCGACACAAAGTTCACAACTTGGTTGGGGCACGAATCAAAAACATAAGAACAGAATTACACATATATGTAAACAATAACTCATCCCAACCTAGGGGTTCCAAAGTAATCCCATACACCAACACCCTCATTACAATTCATTCATAAAAATCACAATGGATACAACCAAGCCACAACTCAGTATCGGAAATCAATTACCCATTGACCCCATTATTGTTTTCAAATTCAAGTGATTCCATTTAAAAATAATTCTTCACTACCGGGAAACTAACAGGAATATACAAAATCCAAGGAAGGAAAAATAACCAAGATGCAAACTAAGAATTCACACCCGGTTCTCTTGTAAAGTCACTATGACAAAAGGGATCTGTGAGATCCATCAAATTAATGGAACCAAAAAAAGCCCCAATATACAACACCACACATCCCCAAATCCAAAAACCAACAACCGCACAATAGGGGATCCCATCCCCATCCACATCACCTCACAAGCATCAAGTAGAACAACCACACACATCACCGGAATAGACCAAGGGAGTTTCTATATTCAAACACACCATTCATTAAGTTCCTTCATTCTGTTTAGTTAACCGGGGTGATCACACAAGGATTCTTATTCATTGGGAATCAATTTAATCAACCGAGTTTATGTGATTAACCAGTTTCCAGGTTAAATCCATTGAATCATCATAGAATACATGAGTTCATTAGTTTAAAAGGAAGGACCACCAATAGTCACCATTTTTAGTGGACATAAGCCCATGTGAATCACAACATATAAAGGAAGATAAAAGAGTACAGAAGAAGCATCAAATACACCTATTAATTCTTTAAAATCCATTTATTATCTACGTTAATGTTCAGTTTCATCCATCCTTGAAGAAACCATTATCATACCAATCCTACATGATGCACAATAAAGAGAGACGAAGGAAAGAACCTTACTTGGATGATCAACTATCGAAGTTTTTCTCCACGTGCCAAGAACTGGGGATGCGCGGCTTGTAAGGGAGGAACTTCGAGGACTCTAAGAGTGAGTAGGAAAGGCTCTAGTGCAGGTGCACCACTGTCCTTGAGAAGGGGGACTCCAAACACACCAGGGAAAGTAAATAGACCATCCCCGAAGAAGGAAGAATCCTCATGCAATAAAAGGTGATATCATGGAGTTACGAGAGATGAATTTTGAATGGATTTAAATGCAGATCTTGGTTTCTCCACTTAGTTAGAAAGTTACACATTATTGAATTAATTGTTATTTATTAATTCTTATCATAGAGGTGGCCATAACGGTTGTGAGTTAAAGGGTTTCCTTCAAACTGAGGAAAATGCGTAATAGGGGTGGAACTGGAAAGTATGGGAAAATGTGTGACAGTGAGGAAAAATCCACACATTTTGGTAAGTCAAGGGTATCTTGGATCTTGGGGGATTTTATATATCATTTATGGGCTTTAAAAGGATTTGAAAGGGTTATTAAAAAAAATTACGTCAATATATACATTGTGGGTGCGGAAAAAGTTAGAAACTGGAAAAAGAAAAAAGGGTGGGACACCGTTTGGTGAGACACCATAATGGCTCCACGGTCATGGTGCCACCATCACGGTGCCACCGTTTCGGTGTGTGATCATGACTGGTGCTACCTTCATGGTGCCACCGTTTTGGTGGGACCATTTTATGGAACCGAGTTTTTGGAAAACTCCTTAATGAGGCACTTTCCGGGCCATTATTTCTAATACCTCTCAAACTATTCTCACCCTCGAGAATCGAAACTAGACTAGAAGGAAAGATAGAGGTCCAAATAACCACCTCAAAAGATACCTCTCAAGATTAAACCCCGCTGACATCTAGGAACACCTATCCCTTAGGTAACCACACAAACATGCAAAGGTCAAATGTCCAGCCATGTTGATTAGGGAGTCCCTTCTTCTATGTCAAGATACTATCCACTTTAGGCAGTACTGACTCGCCTACACGGGTTTAACCGCATCCACTTTATTGTGTCTTGATTAGGGATCAGGTCCTTTCCTCCCCACAGTCAAGACTCTTCACACACATTCAGAGAATAAGGAAAAAAAATCCATCTCATAGTTAACAAGATCAATCACATCATCACAAACAAATAGAAAGAAAAACAGAACAAAACTCAAAACATCTCTGGGTACTGGACGCATATTTGTGCCTCTCATTCCTAGGTACTCTCCTCTAGGCCACCATGCCTCCATAACACATGAACAAAGGTAAGTGTTCATCCATGAATCATCTTCTCGTCATGATCTTCGATCAACATTGGTCGCTCTACAAATGTCACATCGTCCATGATATCAAGTTTCCCCACAGTCAATTACATGTGAATCATCATGTAGATACCGACGAAGCTGGTACACATGGAAGACGTCGTGCACCCTCTTTATCGGTGGTGGTAGTGCTAGCTAATTAGCCGATTCACCATCCTTCTGCAACACCATGAAGGGTCCGACTAACCTAGGATAGAGATTAATCTCTCTGTTGAACCTCTGTTTCCTACACTGAGGGGAGACCTTCAAGAACACTTTTTCCCCAATCTCGAACTCCAAGGGTCTCATCCTATGATCGGCATACAACTTTTCTCGGTCCTGAGCCACCTTCATTATCTCATGTATAAGTTGAACCTTCTCCATCATTCTCTACAAAACCTCTGGGCCATGAAAACCTCCTTCCCTGACCTCTATCCAGCACACAGGTAAGCGAAATGGTCTCTAGTAAATGGCTTCAAATGGATCCATGCCAATGGTAGAGTGATAGCTATTATTGTAGGAAAACTCAACTAGAGGCAAGTGTCACACCCATGATCCCCCGAAGTCCAAAGAACTTGCTCATAGCATATCCTACAATTTTTGGATGGTACTCTCTATCTTCCCATCTATCTGGGGATGGAAAGCAGTGCTAAGGCATAGCTAGGTGCCAAAATCACATTGCAATCCTTCCTAGACCCATGAGGTAAACCGGGTATCCCGATCTGAGACTATAGACCTTGGAACTCCATGAAACCGCACCACCTCGTCCACATACCTCTGTGATATGGAATCCACCACACTCAAATCCATGGTTTTCAGGAAGTGGTCTTATTTTATCAGCCGTACTTCCACTACCAAAATAGCATCGCAACCATCTTGAAATCTTGGTAGTACCATGACGAAATCCATCAAGATGTCATCCCACTTCCACTCGGAGGCATCTAAAGGTTGTAAAAGACCTCCAGGGATGCGGTGTTCAGCCTTCACCTGCTGAAACATGAGACACTTTTCCCCAAACTCTACCACTACATGATTCTCCTTGGGCCACCAAAAATTACCCCTCAAGCCTGGGTACATCTTGGAAACTCCTGGGTACACCACCAGGGGTTAGTTGTGGAACTCACCAAGAAATCTCTCACGCATTCCCATGGGAAGGAACAACTTCCCATGAAACAACATCTGATTCTGACCATCTTCCTACCATCCTTCCGGAGCATCACCATAGCTAACATGATCATGCATCACTTCAGCCTCTAAGTCCCCCCACTGAGACTCCTTCACCTACTACAATAGAGTGGATTGTACTATCATCTGGAATAGACATCCTCTACCACCACCACCCAGGAATCCAGGTGTAGGGAAGCATATTCTTCCATCGCCTTCCAAACATCTTCCAACTCTCGAACCACATCATTCTGGTACTTCTTGGTCAAGGCATCTTCCACCACATTCCCCATTCCTGATGTGTATGAAATTTCTAAGTTGTATTCCTGAAGAAACTCCATCCACCTCTACGACTGCAAGTTCATGTCCCACTTGGAGAAGACATACCTCAATATTTTTTTATCCATAAAGACCACGAAGTGATCCCCAATGAGGTAATGCTGTCAAAACATTAGTGCGAAAATGACTGCAAGAATCTCCAGATCATGGGTGGCATAGTTACGCTCATGGGGACGTAACTGCCTAGACCCATAAGAGATCACCCTTTGATGTTTCATCAGCACACACCCCATGCCTTGGCTTGAGGCATCACATAAATCATTAAACATCACCCCATATTCTAGAAACCTTAGCACTGGGGAACTAACTAACTACCCCTTCAAATAACTGAAGGATACCTAGCACTCTTCACTTCATACAAAAGACTGGTCTTTCTTGGTCAAGGTTGTTAAAGGTTCTTCAACTTGGGAGAATTTGGGCACGAATCTCCGGTAGTAACCTGCTAGACCTAGTAAACTACGAACCTCTACGACATTCTTGGGTGCTTCCCAAGAAACAACCGCTTTGACCTTTGATGGATCAACTGTTATTCCCTGCTCGGACACCACGTTTCCAAGGACTTGCACTTGTCATGTCTAGATATTTCACTTGGACAAATACCCGTAGAGCTGGTGTTGTAGGAGGACCTCTAAAACCATCCTTATATGCTCAGCGTGATCCTCCTCTAATCATAAGTAGATTAGGATGTCATCAATAAACACGACTATGAACTGGTCCAGATATTCCCAGAAGACCGAGTTCATGAGTCCCATAAACATGGCTGGTGTGTTCGTGACACCGAACGGCATGACTACTAACTCAAAGTGCCCATATCTATACCTGAATGAAGTCTTCAAGATGTCTCCCTCCTTCGCCCTCAACTAGTGATATGCTGACCGCAGATCGATCTTGGAGAACCATCCTTCCCCCTTCAACTGATCAAAGTGGTCGTTGATCCTTGGTAGGGGGTAATGGTTCTTCATTATCGCCTCGTTCAGCCTTCGGTAGTCTATACACAGCCTAAGACCACCATATACCTTCTTTTCAAACAAGACTGGAGCACCCCAAGGTGATGAACTTGGTCAAACAAAACCCTTCTTCATCATATCTTTAATTTGAATACGTAACTCCCATAACTCAGAAGGCACCATCTTATAGGGAGCCATTGAAATCAGACGGGCATCGGGTTGCAAGTCTATCCTGAACTCAACATCACATCGAGGGGGTAGAGTCACTACATCTTCATGGAAGACGTCCAGGAATTCACTAACAATCTCCAGGACTTCCACAATTTTTGTATCTACCAACTCTACAGGCAGCTCAGCTAGCAAGGAATGAAGGGGCTTCACTCGCCGACTGCCTCCTGGAAACTCCGCTCGCCGAAAAACGTAATAGGATTTCTGCCCATATCTGAAAACATGACCCTTCTCAGGAAGCAGTCGATAATAGCACACACAGAGAACAGCAAGTCGATTCCTAAAATGAAATCATATGGATGCATCTGTAGAAATAGAAGGTCCCCATTGGACTGATGTTGTCCCAACATCAGTCTACATCCCCGCAAACATGAGACAAGCAGGTCTGACCTCCAACTGGCATACTCAAAAGCAGGGGCATGGAAAGTCTCTCTACGTCTATACCCAAAGCATGGGCTAGAACAGGTGTAATAAAGTAGTTAGAATCTCCTGAATCAAACAAGGTGTAAACAAGGGTGATAAACAAGTTTATTGTACCTTGAGTGACCTCTCGCCTCGCTAGAACTACTGCCTTTGTGGAGTGAAACTTCCCATGCCCAGCTCCTCTGCCCTACGGCTATCGGCCGACTCCCCGACCACACCCTAGTCGAGGTCCCTGAGGAGCGCCCTGACATGGGTCACCTCTTGCAACATATTCTCTCGGAGTTGTGGGAGATCGTTGTCCCTATTGTCGCTATTGAAAGGGCCTGGATAGAAACTACTGGTACTGAGGTGGGAGCTGAACCTTCCCACCCCCACAGTACTGCACTCAGTCCAAGTAGTAACTCTGAAGATTACCATGACTACCATAGATGAATCATCTCGGTACAAGGCCCGCAAATAAGGGGAGAGGACTGGGAGATTGGAACTGGAATGGCTGGGGCCTTCTCCCCACTAGCTGAAACCAGGAAGGTCCTGATGATGGAGGCCTGCTGCTGATGGCATTCTCCATTGACGATCCCAACTGGATCCCCTCTTACGGCACACCTCCCAGCATGTGCATCCTCTCAACCACTTAAGCCTTCTTCTGAACATCCACGTATGTTGGTAGAGTGAAGGGAGTAACATCATACTGAAGATATGTTCGAAGTGCCTCCTCTAGACGTCTCGCCCGAGACTCCTCATCCAAAAAGACATCTGGGGAAAAACGAATAAGATCATTTAACATGATCCCCAACTCCATCACTGACATACTCCCCTTATAAAGGGAGAGTAGATCCTGCCACTTCTCAACCTTCATTGTGGAAGAGAGGAATTATGCCATGAACTCCTTCTCGAAGTCAGTACACAAAACCTCATCCTCCCTCTTCTCCGCATGATAGAGCTTCCACCACTAACACACTACTCCCCACATCTGGATAATAGACAGAGGAACCCAATACTCTGCCAGAGCCTGGATTAATTTGAAATCTATCATCATCTCCTCAAGCTGGCTCTCTGTCTCCATGTCTGAGGTACTTCCCTCATACTTCCCAAGAGTCTGCCGTTGAAAGGCACGAAGTGTCTTCTTCCACTAGTCATCCTCCTCCTCTCGATAAGCCCTCTGCTAATCATCTAATTCAGCCTCCTAGGCTTCTATCACCCGCACTACTCATGGTTGTCGTCCGGGTGCCATAGCTGCAAGGTAAACAAGGAATGCCTAAGCTCGAGTAGTGTAAAAAATTTATTTTAAATTGTGCTTAAATATTTTATTTATTTAAATTATCAAAAAACCTAGCACACACAAGAACACAAGTCATTATGATGCATGTACCTTTCCTATGGTCTCTACCCTGCAATCAGTGTTGCCTCACTTGGTCATTCAGTAGGTCTCGATTACTTGCATCAGATCATGGGGGGCCCTAAAATCTCGTGTCCTAGCCGGTCTTCCCTGGCCTATTTCACACACTAAGACTGCCTAACACCATTTCCCTACCATCCCATGCAATCCTCATTGTGCCTAACTCAAAACTCCATCCTATCTCTCAACCATCACCTTCAATACCATTCTGTCACGACCCGCCTTCACCAAGATGAGGTAAGGGACACCATATTGCAAGACCCTCCCTTCCTCAAGTTGAAAGAGATATAATGACCCTCAAGACCTGCCTTCAAGAGTCCCTAGAGTGGAAACTAGAACCAAGGGTATTGAATCACATATAATATGTAATTCATTGCCCATTTTATTTAGTAGGATCTAGAGATAAGATAGTAAATCCCAAATAACACCCAAAACTGGAAGTAAATGTAAGGCCAAAACAATCCATTCCCATATGCATGTTCCAATAATAAATTGCTACAAATACATGAAAAACTCCAAAGGGAAGTACCACAAGAAAAGAAAAATTGTATTGTTAATGGTCCCGGAATCCGAGCTAATAGGTTCTCGCACTATCCTTGAAGTCCTACTAGGAACCTGAAGTAGTTTTATATACATAGGGTGAGTATGCAGGTATACTCAGTAGGGAAAACTGAAATCTCATGTGCACAAGTGGGGAGGCATTCTAATGCCCCATGAGAAAAGTAGGTAACCAAAGCACACGACAAGAAAACTATCCACCCAAACCTCACATAGGGAACACTCCCCAAATAACGCAAGTCAAGTAAATTAATAGTAATAACACATCGATGTTTGGGTACCCCGCACCACTTTCCCACTGGTTATTGAAGACATCCTACGTGTCAGACCTCCCCCGCCATTCTCACCACAGTCCCATTACCATACCACACCCGCACACGCTTGGGCTACCACAACCATTTGTCCCGCACGAAGCCACCTGGACCACAACAAACACACATAACCATGCCCGTAGACACCTGGTCCAGAAAAACTACTATCACGCTCGAAGACACCAGGTCCAGAATAACTAATGCCACGCCCGAAGACACCTAGGCCTCATCCCAAAGGCATTTGGGAAACAACCTACCCGTACACACCTAGGCCAACTACCACAACATACCCTTCACAAATAATCTTGGGATATAATTAAACTCAAGCCATTATAGCTTGCCCGATGTGTCTCGGGCTATTCGTGAAAGGGAACAGAAAATGAGCTAATAACCATCCACTCATAGGAGTGTTGGGAAAAACACCCTCCCCATTGAAATGGGGGTGTTCGTCACAAAGTTATCAACTTGGGTGGGGCGCGAATAAGAATCATAAGAACTAATTTATACATATAGGTGAATAAGAACTCATCCCAACCTAGGGGTTCTAAATTCATCCTATACACCAACACCCTTGTTACTCTTCATTCATAAAAAGCACAATGGCTACAACCAAGCCACAAGTCATTCACGAAAAGTAATTCCCCATTTAACCTACTCTTGTTTTCATATTCAATTGATTCCATTTAAAAATAATTCTTCACTACTGGGAAACTAATAGGAATATCCACAAGGCAAGGAAGGAAAAATATCCAAGTAGAAAACTAAGCATTCAATCCCGGTTCTCTTGTAAAGTCACAATGACAAAATGGATCTGTAAGATCCCTCGAAGTGCTGGAACCAAACCAATCCCCAACATACGGCACCACACGACCCCAAATACACAAACCAACAACTGCACAATAGGGGATCCCATCCCCATCCACGTCACCTCACAAGAATTAAGCAGAAAAACCACACACATCACCAGAACAGAGCAAGTGAGGTTCCAAATTCAAACACATCATTCATTAAGTTGCTTCTTTCCGTTTAGTTAATCGGGGTGATCACACTAGGATTCTTATTCATTGGGAATCCATTTAATTAACCTATTTTACTTTATTAACTAGTTCCCCTATTCCAACCATTCAATCATCACAGAAGAAGGAGGTTCATTAGTGCGCAAGGAAGGACCACCAATGGCAACAATTTTCAGTGGACATAAGCCCATACGAATCACAGCATATAAAGGAAGATAAAAGAGTACCGCAACATCATAAAACACACCTCTTAATTATTTAAAACCCATTTATTATATTCTTCAAGGTTTGGTTTCATCCATCCATGAAGAAAACATTATCATACCCACCCCACATGATGCACAGTAAATAGAGACGAAGGAAAAACCCCTACTTGGATGATCAACTTTTGAAGTTTTTTTCCACACGCTAATAACTGGGGATGTGCGAATTCCAGGGGAAGAACTCCGAGGACTCTAAGAGTGAGGAGGAAAGGCTCTAGAACAGGCACACCACTAGCCATGGGAAGGGGGACTCCAAATGCACCAGGGAAAGGAAAGAGACTAGCCCTGAAGAAGGAAGTATCCTCGTGCGATAAAAGGTGGGATCATGGAGTTACGGGAGATGAATTTTGAACATATTTAAAGGTGGATAGTGATTTCACCACTTTGTTGGATCATTACACACGATGGAATTTATTTTTATTTAATAATTCTCAACAGAGAGGTTTCCATAATGGCTGTGAATTAAAGGATTTCCTTTAAACTGAGGAAAACACGTAATAGGGGTGAAACAAAAAAGTACGGGAAAATGTGTGCCACCGAGAAAAAAGGCACATGTTTTGGTAATTCAAGGGTCTCTCAGCTCTTGGAGGGTTTTAGATATCATTTATGGGATTTAAATGGATTTGAAAGGGGTATTAAAACATTTTTATGTCAAAAGATATATTGCGAGAGAAGAAAAAGTCATAAACTGGAAAAAGAATGAAGGGTGGAATACCGTTCGGTGAGACACTGTAACGGTGCCACGTTAACGGTGCCACCATAAGCAGTGCCACCATTTTGGTGTGAAACCATGAGTGTGATACTGTCACAGTGCCACTATCATGGTTCCACCAATTTGGTGGTCGGTGGAACACCGTAAGCGGTTCCACCTTCACAGTTCCACCATCATGGTCCCCCTGTCATGGTGCCACCAGTTCGGTGGAACACTGCAAGCGGTGCCACCATTTTGGTGTGCGACTGTGACCGGTTCTACCATCATGGTGGGACCATTTGATAGAAATGAGTTTTTAGAAAACACCTTAGTGAGCCACTGTCTGTGATGTTACATACATCCACTAAAGGATGACCATAATAATTAATCTAACCTCTAAACTTCATCCAATTACAAGAAAATCCAAAAAAATCAAATTCCCAATCCCATACAAACCAACTATATCAATATAGGGTATCCATAACTTATGTACCACACTACCGTGATCCATTCACTAGAAGATCTACAAGCTATTTGATCAAGGAAAGGAGGAAAACCCACCCACATTCCTCTAAATGTATAAGAAAATTGACCATCACACATTCTGGTATTGAACAAGTAACCAAAAAGTAAAACCATTATCTCATAGTACTACAAGATATACTCTAACACCAATATCCCTAACATAATGGTTTAGGTAGATACCTTAAAATAATCCATCTAACTAACAATTATCCACCCCAATACAATACTCAACTAGCTCATCCATTAAAGTGTCCATATATAACTCAAGGGATTAGATAAAAAACATTCACCCATAAAATTTCTCTAATAATTAGATAGATCCACACAATCATCACAAAACAACATATAAAGAAAACCACCAATTTGAGAGTCCATCACTAACCAAGTATAAAATTATACCAACATCACTATTCCCTTCCTCTCATGGGAGACAACTTAACATACTAAACAAATTATATAATTTATGTCCTTGGGAGATACATTATATCAAACACATAAAAAGCTTCCAAGGGGAAGCATATGCATATTATAGAAATAATTTTTAATTATTCCAAATTGTCCTAACAAAAATCCAAAATATGTGCACTGATCGACTAGAACCATTAAAAATCCAATTTCAAACCATATTTTCAACTACTAAACATTTGGAAACTAAATTAAAAATCATTTAAAACCCATTAAATTATGACCCCCCAATAACTCTAAGGAACCCATAAAACATTTCCAATTTTAAATTCTTCCACTACTTCCCAAACCCTTTCATGGTCAAACCCCAAACGAGGAAAAATACCCCACAAAAAATTTCCATTTCATAAAAAAACCAATTAAAATAATTTCACAAAATATTTCATTCAAAAATATTATATCATAAAAACGCATCTTTCATAGATCTAATTAGTAACAAGAATCAACTAAAAATAATTTTAATACCTTTTTAAGCTGGGGGAATTTCATTTTTTAGAATACATTGAAACGATAAACAGAAAAACATTCCAAGGGTAGAATGAAAATATAATTGTAATTACCTACTTATACAGGAATGTGTACATGCCTTAAACAACATTATGTTAGTAATAGTAAAATTTGAATAATATAATTAGTACATTCTCAAGATAAATTAATCAAACATCATCATCAATGTATTTATTAAATAATAGAATATTTTTTGATAAAATTTAATTAATTTAAACCTATAACAATCACAACAAAGCAAGTTTATGACATGTGATCCTACATGCATATCCATGATGAATAAAATCACCCACTCATACAAATTTTCTAGAGGTGTAATACCATAAATAATAACATCACAATCATATGCATCCCTCATAGTTAAGGAGGTAAAAAATGAATGTGAAATACAAAACTATAATCACATATTTATAAATAAATC
This sequence comes from Viscum album, assembly GCA_963277665.1. Lineage (NCBI taxonomy): Eukaryota > Viridiplantae > Streptophyta > Magnoliopsida > Santalales > Viscaceae > Viscum > Viscum album. The sequence goes on along the minus strand of OY728167.1, from coordinate 458,725,163 downwards.
CTTTCATCCTACATGGGTTTATTATTCTCATAAACGAGTTCGTAAACATGTCCAGTAAAAGATGTATCAATTTTCTACCATGCTCTAAATATTAAGAAAAACTAAAATGTCCTATAAAACAATTTTTTGACACACCAACCCAAATCACACTACATGGGAAAAGGGGAGGCCACATAGGCCTCATGCACTCCCCCCCATTTAGGTTGCTTCTAATAAGTGCTGAATTCCTAAGAAGTAATTTCGGGAGACTATTCCCTCAGTAAAAGATAACTAATAGTGTATAGGAAAAATAAATGAATAAAAATCATGGGGAAAAACTAAACTAGAATTTTTATTTAGTAATAATAAAAACATATAACACTATAATTGATCAAATAAAACTACCAATATACCCAGACATGATATTCCCACTTTTGTATGATTTATATAGAACAAAAAAGTAAATATAAATAATAGACAAAACTCTATATTTAACCATGAGTCTATCATGGTGTTCTCCAATCCAACAATATCCTCCTACAAAATTTACCTATGTAGGTTCCTTTCCATCATCTGAAATCCCTAACCATTAGAGTGTGCATAAAAAGAAAAATTATCCTAAAGGGTGTTATTATAAACCATGATACCATAAATATACTCTAATAAAATGTGTAGTGGTTCATATAAAAGTTAATAAAAACATAGAAAATAAATAAATAAATGAACATAATAATAACATGGTCATCATGTGATATCTAGGCTTCCAACAATAATGACCCTACCTAATTATACTTATATTTAGAATGAACTTATTGTAGATCCTAGTAATAGATACACCCCTTGGATTGAATCTATCAATTGGGTACTAAGAATGAAATTATTCCTAAACCATATAATGTATTTGGGAGGTTAATCAAGTTACACTTTCCCACCACTATACACTCTATGGAGGGTGAAAAAGTACCCCATCCAATCCCTATAGACTCTATAGATTCCACATACAATAAAATCATCCCATCCCCACTAGTTATAAATATTTAACCTATAAGAGCATCGACAATTCCTTATTGGTTTTGAGAAGGCTTTATAAATAGTGACCAATACCCCCAATTTTGGGGGTGGTTAATCATAACTCAATCCTTTACCAATATATTTTGGGAATTCCAACCATATAATATTCACAATAACAATTATCAACACGTACAAAGAAACATGTAATACCATAACTCTATCAAAAATTATTGTAACATCCCAAGTAAGTAATTAATAATAGATATTTTTATCTATGTCTATTAATGATTAAGATAGTGTTATAGAGTCTTAAAATGAAAATAAATACAATCTTATGCATGGAATACACTAATATTCTTAAAAGATTGTTTTAGTGCCTTTTGATGGAAAACCATTTTTGAATCTATATTTTGACAATTTTATAAACTATGTTTGTCAAAATAAACTTATCCTTTATGATTGGGACATCAAAATTTACTTTGTGTGAATTTTTGGTATTTTTCTGACAATGTTCATTTTTTTAATGAATAGTGAAAAATACTGCATTTTACATCAAAACTGTTTTTTTAATCTAATTTATTTATATGAATAGATTATGTTTTGAATTGGTTTGAAGTTAAATTAGAATTTATTTTTACCATTTTATCCAATGGTGGTCATTGGAATCAATTTCACTTTGAAATTAGACTTAAACTGGTGTCAATCTTTTGATACTTATTGTTTTGTAAAAACACGCTATTTGCTCTAGCAGCGGGAATTAATTATTAAATTAATTAATGTGACTTATATGATTTGAATTTTGTAAAATAGACTTCATTTTTGAATTCGGAATATCAAATATAGCTTAGGGTGAATTTTTGGTAATTTTCTGAAAAACTTCAATTTTTGATGAATAGTGAAACCACTAAGTGGTAATCAAGCAAACTGATTTTTCAGTTAAATGAAAGTTTACCACTAATGTGTATTGAATTTTGAAAATCTGACATACATGGTTGTCATTAATAAGTAAAATGTGGTTCAATGAGATTAAAATAATTTTTTGGTGAATAGTAACTTATTAAGTTTTTAATCGCGATTAGCGGTAATTAGTGTAGTTTAAGGTATAAATAATGCTTTAATAAAATGAAATGACCTAGACACATGTACCAACCTCATTGGTTGTGTCATGGCAGACCATGAAATTCCATGGGTCAACTTGGGGACCCCATGGATCCACTTTTGTTGGGAAATGACATAAATTGCTTTTTATTTAATGTTAAAGTGAAAATGACACAAACATAATATATTTTACGAAAACAATTTTTAAGTGGGGTTATACAGGTCCAAATTTTGATTATAAATAGTCATTGGAAAGCTAAAAAGATTTCCTATATCATAGTATTTGTTTTATAATTTTTAGACATTAAATAAATTTAAATTATTTATGACATAATAATGATGCAGCGATGACATCATTATTTGACGATTTAAATAAAATGGAAAGACAATGTAAAATCTATGAACTACACATGGCCAAAACCAATTGGATGAGTGGATTTCGAACCCTTATCACCTTATCCACGAATTCTATCAATGTGGGACCTTTTAAAACCGAAACACATTTTCAAATAAAGTAATATTTCATTACTTTCCAAAAGTGCCCCTCCTCTCCTCTTATAAAAGGCTCCCACCTCTACCTTTTCACACACTTCTCAAGCCTTTGGCTCGGCCAAAACCTGACCATTTACTCTCTCCACATCCCTATCCTCATCCTAGAGGGTTCCCTTTGGGCATAATCCTTTCAAAGGAAGCCTTTAGGCTCAAATCAAAAGGAGTTACACTTTTTGAGGAGATTAAAGAACGGTCGGGTGAAGTCGGATACGAGGTATGGGACTTCATCTCAATCTCCTTTCATTGAGGCATATTTTATTTTATACACAACTTTCTTTTATACGGTGTATAAACCCCTTTTACTTTTACGTTTATTCAAAAGGAATCTTTTTTATACGAAGCGTTTACTAAATGACAAAAGGGAATGTTTTTGTCGTACGTATGCGGCGACAACGACTTCTCCACCGTCGTGACCGTTATTTGAGTTTCGGCTTCCTCTACAAGCCATACCTTCTTTTTTAAAAGAAAAATAAATTCCATGTTTTACTTTTCTTTTCTTTTGGTATGGAAAATGGTTTTCACAATGTTTTTGTGTTGTATTGATGTCTTGTGATTGAAATGTGGAAATGTTATGTTTCCTTTAAGCATGTTTTATGTGATATGATTATGTTATGGTTCTTGGGCATTATTATGAAGACGGGTGGTTCCGTGATAAAATAAGGGCAGGTGATCCCGTTATAGCTCTCCAATGCATTGGGTAACGCGAAGGAGTGAAACGTTAAGGTTTCTCCGAAGAGATTTTAGGTAATATACTGTGATGGGTATTCCAATTGTAACCAAGAGGGTTACTCCCTACGTAAGAATGTTATGAATGCCTCAAGTTACCTTTATGTCTTATGATTTCTATGATTTATTCATGATTTTATGAGGTATGTTAAAGTGCCTATGTTTTATGGGTAAAGTATGATTTCATTCGTATGTATATATGAACTCATGTTTCCTTTCCAGGTTTCTTTTTTTATAACCCATACTGAGTTTTTATGCTCATCCCATGTTTTTGAAATGTTTTTCACAGGTCAAGGGAAAGGTACATGATAAGATGATAGAGTCAAGGATGTGTCAAGAAATAAACCATGTTTTATTTTAAATGTGTTTCCATTGATGGGAATGAAGAATACTATCTTTATGTAACCACTTTGTTTATATGTGGAATGTAATGCAAGTTTTATGATCTAATTCTCTAAAACTCTAAACCCGAAAAGATTTTCAATGTGTAATCTTGTAATAACTCATGATTAAGTAAGGTTTAAGGCTGGAGCCTTATAGTTGGTATCAAAGGTCGGTTTAGATAACTTTAGGAGTTAGAATTCTATTAAATGATTATCCAAAAATATTTTTTTTTGAAATGATATAGCACTTAAAGATTACCATGTTGCTTCATCTAAGACATGTTGGTTCAGAATGGTTTTCCGCAGAGGAAACAGGGAAGCAGTGCTAGGAAGGCATACAGAAGGAAATAACCTTCCGAATCAGCATCCAAAAATGGTTGGAATTGGAACTGAACAGTTTGTTGCAGTAATGGCGCAGTTGACTCAAGCGATTAATGGCGGTGGTATCCATGCACGAGATCAGCCAGATCAACCGCAGAGGAACATGTCAGTGGTGGAACATTTCATGAGGCAACATCCACCATCATTAAGAGGATCATCTGACCATGTGCTAGCTGAAGGGTGGATTAAAGCACTGGAGAAGATTTTTGATGTCATGGGGTGTTCAAACAATCAAAAGGTTAGTCTTGCTATTTACCGTTTGGAGGGTGAAGCAGATCAGTGGTGGTCTATGGTTAAAAATATCAGGGATGCCGATGAGATTGAGGCTCTTGACTGGGATGAATTAAAATGTATGTTTCTTGAGAAGTATTTTCCTAAGGCTGTTCGACTTAGGATGGAAAAAAAATTCTTGGAATTGAGGCAAGAGGAAGACTCAGTGGCTACCTATGAAGAATGGTTCACTCAATTGGCAAGGTATACTCCAAATTTTATCCGGGACCTTGATAGTAAAATCAATCGTTTTTACTCAGGATTAAAGCCAAAATATCGAAGGGAATTAGCTTCTCGAGAGTTTAAAAGTTATGAAAATCTTGTTCGATGTGCTGAGAAGGTGGAAATGTAGTTTGCTGATGACCAAGTTTTCTATGACAACCAGCAGAAGAAGAGACCGAGGTGGCAGGAGAAAGGTAAGAATTCTTCAAAAAAGGCTGATGGTAAGAGAACTAAGTTTCCAGTTTGTGATAAATGTGGAAAAAGGCATGCTGGGGAATGTCTTCTGAATTCTGGGAAGTGCTACCGATGTGGTAAGATGGGACATAAGGCTCGTGATTTCACTGAAAAGGATCAAGGTTAAGGTAAGAACAAATTTTATTTACAGTTAGTGAAATGTTATAAGTGCAATGAGATGGGTCACTATGCAAATGAGTGTCCGACAAGGAGCTTGAGTGATGGGAAGCAGTTAGACTACAAGCAGAAAGGGGTGGTGAAATCCTTTGCAACTACTTCAGCAGATGTCGGGCCATCAAATGAAGTTGTATCAGGTACTTTGTTTGTTTTTTCAGATTATGCCAGTGTGTTGTTTGATTCGGGGTCTACACATTCTTTCATCTCTGAAACCTTTTCTAGTAAAATGGGAATACCATCTCAAGAAATGACTCCTGAACTTTTGGTAAAAACACCTGGGGGAAATGTTGAGGCAAAAAGAATTTATAAGAATCTTCCTATCCTTATCTGTGGAAAGAACCTACTTGCAAAACTTATTGTTCTACCTCTAGTAGAGTTTGATGTTATCCTGGGTATGGATTGGCTCTCTATTTACCATGCTAAGATTGATTGTAGAGCTAAAGAAGTTTCTTTTTAGAAAGACTTTCAGTTTGTTTACAATAATGAACCCTTACTTTTGATAACATATCAAGAGGCCGAGAAACTTGTGAAAGATGGAAATGAATGTTACCTTGCACACATCGTTGAAAATAAAGGAACTGTTCAGATTAATGATGTGCCAGTGGTAAATGAGTATCCTGATGTTTTTCCTGATGAGTTGCCTGGAATAATACCAGATCGGGAAGTTGAGTTTACTGTTGACTTAGTTCCTGATGCTAAGCCAATTTCAAAACCCCCTTATCGAATGGCACAAATTGAACTTTTAGAGTTAAAGGAGCAATTGCAAGATTTTTTAGAGAAAGGTTTCATTAGACCTAGCACATCACCATGGGGTGCTCCTGTTTTATTTGTTAAAAAGAAATATGGTTCTATGAGACTTTGCATTGATTATAGAGCCTTGAAAAATATCACTATTAAGAAAAAATATCATTTGCCTCATATCGATGATTTGTTTGATCAGCTCCAGGGAGCTCAGTTTTTTTCAAAGATTGACTTGAGATCGGGGTACCATCAGCTGAAGGTAAAGGAGGCAGATATTCCGAAGACCGCGTTCCGTACGAGATATGGCCATTATGAATTTTTAGTAATGCCTTTTGGGCTAACCAATGCACCTGATGTATTCATGGACTTAATGAATAGAATTTTCCATGAGTTCTTGGATAAGTTTGTGGTGGTTTTCATTGATGATATTTTGGTGTTTTCTAAAAGTAAAGAGGAGCATGAAAAACATTTAAGGGTTATCTTGTAAACCTTAAAAGAAAATAAACTGTATGGGAAATTCAGCAAGTGTGAGTTTTGGTTGCAACAAATTTCTTTCCTTGGTCACATTGTTTCTAAAGATGGAATAACTGTTGATCCTGCAAAAACAAAAGTTGTAGAAGAATGGCCAAGACCCACAAATGTAACCGAGATTCGAAGCTTCCTTGGTTTGGCGGGCTATTACCGAAGGTTTGTTAGAAATTTTCACGGTTATCTAGTCCAATGACTAAGCTAACTCGGAAGGGTGTTAAGTTTATCTGGACAAAAGAATGTGATGATTGTTTTCAGGAATTGAAAAGAAGATTGGTGAATGCTCCAGTTTTGGCACTACCTTCCAGGAATGGTGAGTTTGTTATATACAGTGATGCTTAATTGAAAGGACTTGGTTGCGTCCTAATGCAGAATGATCAGGTAATTGCTTATGCTTCACGACAGTTGAAAACTCATGAGGTAAATTACCCTACACATGATTTGGAATTAGCTGCTGTTGTTTTTGCTTTAAAAATTTGGAGGCATCATTTGTATGGAGTAAAGTGTGAAATATATACCGATCACAAATGTTTAAAGTATATATTCACTCAGAAAGAGTTAAACATGAGACAAAGGAGATGGCTGGAATTAATCAAAGATTATGATTGTACAATTCATTACCATCCGGGAAAAGCAAATAAAGTGGCTGATGCTTTGAGTCGAAAAAGTAATGCTTCATTAACAATGTTGTGGTTGGAACGTGATCCTTTGGTTAACGATTTGATGAACTTTGGCATAGAAGTTGTTGGTGTAGAAAGTCTTTCTGTTTTGTTTCAGGTATCAGTGAGATCATCTCTATCAGATAGAATCAAGCAAGCACAGAAGCAAGACAGTGAGTTGCAGAAAAAGGTAGAGTTGGTTCAGAAAGGTAAGTTGCCTGAATTCAACATTGATAGTGATTGCGTTTTGAGATTTGGGAAGAGATTGTGTGTGCCTTGTGATTCACAGTTGAAGAGAGAGTTGTTATTTGAAGCTCATAGTTCTCCGTTTTTAGTTCATCCGGGCAGTACTAAGATGTATAGAGATCTGCGGGAGTATTACTGGTGGGATGGAATGAAAAGAGATATTGCTGATTTTACTGTGAAGTGTTTGACATGTCAACAGGTTAAAGCAGAGCGGCAGTTACCGAAAGGGATGCTTCAGCCTTTACCAGTTCCAGAGTGGAAATGGGAGAATATATCCATGGACTTTGTTGTTGGATTACCGAAGACATCTCGAGGTAATAATGCAATCTGGGTTATTGTTGATCGCTTGACCAAATCTGCTCATTTCCTTGCTATACGAGATACTTTCTCTCTTGATCAACTTTCCCGTTTGTATCTTAAAGAGATAGTAAGGTTACATGGAGTTCCTCTCTCCATTGTATTGGATCGTGATCCCTGGTTTTCTTCTAACTTTTGGAAAGGCCTTCAGAAGTCGTTGGGTACTGAATTAAATTTTAGTACAGCTTTTCATCCTCAATCAGATGGGCAGTCAGAATGAACAATTCAGACATTGGAGGATATGCTACGAGCTTGTTCTATGGATTATCAGGGAAGTTGGGACCAACAACTTTCTTTGGTTGAGTTTTCATATAATAACAGTTTTCATTCCAGTATACAGATGGCACCATTTCAGGCATTATATGGGAAGTGGTGTCGAACTTCAGCTTTCTGGGATGAAGTGGGTGAAAGAAAGTTGATGGGACCAGAATTGGTAGAAGAGATGGCAGAAAAAGTTCAGCTGATTCAGAAACACATGAGAACATCTCAGAGCAGGCAGAAGAGTTATGTGGATAACCGGAGGAAGGATCTATCTTTCGAGGTAGGTGATCATGTTTTTCTCAAGGTTTCTCCTTGGAAAAGTGTGATGAGATTTGGCAAGAAAGGAAAGCTAAGTCCAAGGTTTATTGGACCATACGAAATTCTGGAGAGAGTTGGATCAGTTGCATACCGAGTGGCTTTACCTCCGAGTTTATCACAGGTACACAATGTTTTTCACGTTTCGATGTTGAGAAAGTATATGCCAGATCCATCTCATGTTTTGAGTCCAGAGGTAGTTCAGCTGGAAGAGAACCTATCTTATGAGGAACAACCGGTCCAGATTCTTGACCACAGGGAGAAAGTGTTACGGAATAAGGTGATTAAGCAGGTAAAGGTTTTGTGGAAAAACCACATGATTGAAGAGGCAACATGGGAATCTGAAAATGCAATGAGGGATAAGTACCGTCATTTATTTGATAAGTAAATAAATTGCGGGGACGCAATTTTCTAAAGGGGGGAAGGATGTAACATCCCAAGTAAGTAATGAATAATAGATATTTTTATCTATGTCTATTAATGATTAATATAGTGTTATAGAGGCTTAAAATGAAAATAAATACAATCTTATGCATGGAATACACTAATATTCTTAAAAGATTGTTTTAGTGCCTTTTGATGGCAAACCATTTTTGAATCTATATTTTGACAATTTTATAAACTATGTTTGTCAAAATAAACTTATCCTTTATGATTGGGACATCAAAATTTACTTTGTGTGAATTTTTGGTATTTTTCTGACAATGTTCATTTTTTTAATGAATAGTGAAAAATACTGCATTTTACATCAAAAATGTTTTTTTAATCTAATTTATTTATATGATTAGATTATGTTTTGAATTGGTTTGAAGTGAAATTAGAATGTATTTTTACCATTTTATCCAATGGTGGTCATTGGAATCAATTTCTGTTTGAAATTAGACTTAAACTGGTGTCAATCTTTTGATACTTATTGTTTTGTAAAAACACGCTATTTGCTCTAGCAGCGGGAATTAATTATTAAATTAATTAATGTGACTTATATGATTTTAATTTTGTTAAATATACTTCATTTTTGAATTCGGAATATAAAATATACCTTAGGGTGAATTTTTGGTAATTTTCTGAAAAACTTCAATTTTTGATGAATAGTGAAACCACTAAGTGGTAATCAAGCAAACTGATTTTTCAGTTAAATAAAAGTTTACCACTAATGTGTATTGAATTTTGAAAATCCAACATACATGGTTGTCATTAAGAAGTAAAATGTGGTTCAATGAGATTAAAATAATTTTTTGGTGAATAGTAACTTATTAAGTTTTTAATCGCGATTAGCGGTAATTAGTGTAGTTTAAGGTATAAATAATGCTTTAATAAAATGAAATGACCTAGACACATGTCCCAACCTCATTTTTTGTGTCATGGCCGACCGTGAAATTCCATGGGTCAACTTGGGGACGCCATGGATCCACTTTTGTTGGGAAATGACATAAATTACTTTTTATTTAATGTTAAAGTGAAAATGACACAAACATAATATGTTTTACGAAAACAATTTTTAAGTGGGGTTATACAGGTCCAAATTTTGATTATGAATAGTCATTGGAAAGATAAAAATATTTCCTATATCATAGTATTTGTTTTATAATTTTTAGACATTAAATAAATTTAAATTATTTATGACATAATAATGATGCAGCGATGACATCATTATTTGACGATTTAAATAAAATGGAAAGACAATGTAAAATCTATGAACTACACATGGCCAAAACCAATTGGATGAGTGGATTTCGAACCCTTATCACCTTATCCACGAATTCTATCAATGTGGGACCTTTTAAAACCGAAACACATTTTCAAATAAAGTAATATTTCTTTACTTTCCAAAAGTGCCCCTCCTCTCCTCTTATAAAAGGCCCCCACCTCTACCTCATTTCACACACTTCTCAAGCCTTTGGCTCGGCCAACCCCTGCCCATTTACTCTCTCCACATCCCTCTCCTCATCCTAGAGGGTTCCCTTTGGGCAGAATCCTTTCAAAGGAATCCTTTAGGCTCAAATCAAAAGGAGTTACACTTTTTGAGGAGATTAAAGAACGGTCGGGTCAAGTCGGATACGAGGTATGGGACTTCGTCTCAATCTCCTTCCATTGAGGCATATTTTATTTTATACACAACTTTCTTTTATACGGTGTATAAACCCCTTTGACTTTTACGTTTATTCAAAAGGAATCTTTTTTATACGAAGCGTTTACTAAACGACAAAAGGGAATGTTTTTGTCGTACGTATGCGGCGACAACGACTTCTCCGCCGTCGTGACCGTTATTTGAGTTTCGGCTTCCTCTACAAGCCATACCTTCTTTTTTAAAAGAAAAATAAATACCATGTTTTACTTTTCTTTTATTTTGGTATGGAAAATGGTTTTCACAATGTTTTTGTGTTGTATTGATGTCTTGTGATTGAAATGTGGAAATGTTATGTTTCCTTTAAGCATGTTTTATGTGATATGATTATGTTATGGTTCTTGGGAATTATTATGAAGATGGGTGGTTCCGTGATAAACTAAGGGCGGGTGATCCCGTTATAGCTCTCCAATGCATTGGGTAACGCGAAGGAGTGAAACGTTAAGGTTTCTCCGAAGAGATTTTAGGGAATATAATGTGATGGGTATTCCAAACGTAACCAAGAGGGTTACTCCCTACGTAAGAATGTTATGAATGCCTCAAGTTACCTTTATGTCTTATGATTTCTATGATTTATTCATGATTTTATGAGGTATGTTAAAGTGCCTATGTTTTATGGGTAAAGTATGATTTCATTCTTATGTATATATGAACTCATGTTTCCTTTCCAGGTTTCTTTTTTTATAACCCATACTGAGTTTTTATGCTCATCCCAAGTTTTTGAAATGTTTTTCACAGGTCAAGGGAAAGGTACATGATAAGATGATAGAGTCAACGATGTGACAAGAAATAATCCATTTTTATTTTAAATGTGTTTCCATTGATGGGAATGAAGAATACTATCTTTTTATAACCACTTTGTTTATATGTGGAATGTAATGCAAGTTTTATGATCTAATTCTCTAAAACTATAAACCCGAAAAGATCCTCAATGTGTAATCTTGTAATAACTCAAGATTAAGTAAGGTTTAAGGCTGGGGCCTTATAGTTGGTATCAAAGGTCGGTTTAGATAACATTAGGAGTTAGAATTCTATTAAATGATTATCCAAAAATATTTTTTTTTTGAAATGATATAGCATTTAAAGATTACCATGTTGCTTCATCTAAGACATGTTTGTTCAGAATGGTTTTCTGCAGAGAAAACAGGGAAGCAGTGCTAGGAAGGCATACAGAAGGAAATAACCTTCCGAATCAGCATCCAGAAATGGTCGGAATTGGAACTGAACAGTTTGTTGCAGTAATGGCGCAGTTGACTCAAGCGATTAATGGCGGTGGTATCCATGCACGAGATCAGCCAGATCAACCGCAGAGGAACATGTCAGTGGTGGAACATTTCATGAGGAAACATCCACCATCATTCAGAGGATCATCTGACCATGTGCTAGCTGAAGGGTGGATTAAAGCACTGGAGAAGATTTTTGATGTCATGGGGTGTTCAGACAATCAAAAGGTTAGTCTTGCTATTTACCGTTTGGAGGGTGAAGCAGATCAGTGGTGGTCTATGGTTAAAAATATCAGGGATGCCGATGAGATTGAGGCTCTTGACTGGGATGAATTCAAAGGTATGTTTCTTGAGAAGTATTTTCCTAAGGTTGTTCGACTTAGGATGGAAAAGCAATTCTTGGAATTGAGGCAAGAGGAAGACTCAGTGGCTGCCTATGAAGAATGGTTCACTCAATTGGCAAGGTATGCTCCAAATTTTATCCGGGACCTTGATAGTAAAATCAATCATTTTTACTCAGGATTAAAGCCAAAATATCGAAGGGCATTAGCTACTCGAGAGTTTAAAAGTTATGAAAAGCTTATTCGATGTGCTGAGAAGGTGGAAATGGAGTTTGCTGATGACCAAGTTTTCTATAACAACCAGCAGAAGAAGAGACCGAGGTGGCAGGAGAAAGGTAAGAATTCTTCAAAAAAGGCTGATGGTAAGAGAACTAAGTTTCCAGTTTGTGATAAATGTGGAAAAAGGCATGCTGGGGAATGTCTTCTGAATTCTGGGAAGTGCTACCGATGTGGTAAGATGGGACATAAGGCTCGTGATTGCACTGAAAAGGATCAAGGTGAAGGTAAGAACAAATTTGATTTACAGTTAGTGAAATGTTATAAGTGCAATGAGATGGGTCACTATGCAAACGAGTGTCCGACAAGGAGCTTGAGTGATGGGAAGCAGTTAGACTACAAGCAGAAAGGGGTGGTGAAATCCTTTGCAACTACTTCAGCAGATGTCGGGCCATCAAATGAAGTTGTATCAGGTACTTTGTTTGTTTTTTCAGATTATGCCAGTGTGTTGTTTGATTCGGGGTCTACACATTCTTTCATCTCTGAAACCTTTTCTAGTAAAATGGGAATACCATCTCAAGAAATGACTCCTGAACATTTGGTAAAAACACCTGGGGGAAATGTTGAGGCAAAAAGAATTTATAAGAATCTTCCTATCCTTATCTGTGCAAAGAACCTACTTGCAAACCTTATTGTTCTACCTCTAGTAGAGTTTGATGTTATCCTGGGTATGGATTGGCTCTCTATTTACCATGCTAAGATTGACTGTAGAGCTAAAGAAGTTTCTTTTCAGAAAGACTTTCAGTTTGTTTACAAGAATGAACCCTTACTTTTGATAACATATCAAGAGGCCGAGAAACTTGTGAAAGATGGAAATGAATGTTACCTTGCACACATCGTTGAAAATAAAGGAACTGTTCAGATTAATGATGTGCCAGTGGTAAATGAGTATCCTGATGTTTTTCCTGATGAGTTTCCTGGAATAATACCAGATCGGGAAGTTGAGTTTACTGTTGACTTAGTTCCTGATGCTAAGCCAATTTCAAAACCCCCTTATCGAATGGCACAAATTGAACTTTTAGAGTTGAAGGAGCAATTGCAGGATTTATTAGAGAAAGGTTTCATTAGACCTAGCACATCACCATGGGGTGCTCCTGTTTTATTTGTTAAAAAGAAAGATGGTTCTATGAGACTTTTCATTGATTATAGAGCCTTGAATAATATCACTGTTAAGAACAAATATCCTTTGCCTCATATCGATGATTTGTTTGATCAGCTCCAGGGAGCTCAGTTTTTTTCAAAGATTGACTTGAGATCAGGGTACCATCAACTGAAGGTAAAGGAGGCAGATATTCCGAAGGCCGCGTTCCGTACGAGATATGGCCATTATGAATTTGTAGTAATGCCTTTTGGGCTAACCAATGCACCTGTTGTATTCATGGACTTAATGAATAGAATTTTCCATGAGTTCTTGGATAAGTTTGTGGTGGTTTTCATTGATGATATTTTGGTGTTTTCTAAAAGTAAAGAGGAGCATGAAAAACATTTAATGGTTATCTTGCAAACCTTAAAAGAAAAGAAACTGTATGGGAAATTCAGCAAGTGTGAGTTTTGGTTGCAACAAATTTCTTTCCTTGGTCACATTGTTTCTAAAGATGGAATAACTGTTGATCCTGCAAAAACAAAACTTGGGGAAGAATGGCCAAGACCCACAAATGTAACCGAGATTCGAAGCTTCCTTGGTTTGGCGGGCTATTACCGAAGGTTTGTTAGAAATTTTTCACGGTTATCTAGTCCAATGACTAAGCTAACTCGGAAGGGTGTTAAGTTTATCTAGACAAAATAATGTGATGATTGTTTTCAGGAATTGAAAAGAAGATTGGTGAATGCTCCAGTTTTGGCACTACCTTCCAGGAATGGTGAGTTTGTTATATACAGTGATGATTCATTGAAAGGACATGGTTGCGTCCTAATGCAGAATGATCAGGTAATTGCTTATGCTTCACGACAGTTGAAAACTCATGAGGTAAATTACCCTACACATGATTTGGAATTATCTGCTGTTGTTTTTGCTTTAAAAATTTGGAGGCATCATTCGTATGGAGTAAAGTGTGAAATATATACCGGTCACAAAAGTTTAAAGTATATATTCACTCAGAAAGAGTTAAAAATGAGACAAAGGAGATGGCTGGAATTAATCAAAGATTATGATTGTACAATTCATTACCATCCGGGAAAAGCAAATAAAGTGGCTGATGCTTTGAGTCGAAAAAGTAATGCTTCATTAACAATGTTGCGGTTGGAACGTGATCCTTTGGTTAACGATTTCATGAACTTTGGCATAGAAGTTGTTGGTGTAGGAAGTCCTTCTATTTTGTTTCAGGTATCAGTGAGATCATCTCTATCAGATAGAATCAAGCAAGCACAGAAGCAAGACAGTGAGTTGCAGAAAAAGGTAGAGCTGGTTCAGAAAGGTAGGTTGCCTGAATTCAACATTGATAGTGATTGCGTTTTGAGATTTGGGAAGAGATTGTGTGTGCCTTGTGATTCACAGTTGAAGAGAGAGTTGTTATGTGAAGCTCATAGTTCTCCGTTTTTAGTTCATCCGGGCAGTACTAAGATGTATAGAGATCTGCGGGAGTATTACTGGTGGGATGGAATGAAAAGAGATATTGCTGATTTTACTGTGAAGTGTTTGACATGTCAACAGGTTAAAGCAGAGCGGCAGTTACCGAAAGGGATTCTTCATCCTTTACCAGTTCCAGAGTGGAAATGGGAGAATATATCCATGGACTTTGTTGTTGGATTAACGAAGACATCTCGAGGTAATAATGCAATCTGGGTTATTGTTGATCGCTTGACCAAATCTGCTCATTTCCTTGCTATACGAGATACTTTCTCTCTTGATCAACTTTCTCGTTTGTATCTTAAAGAGATAGTCAGGTTACATGAAGTTCCTCTCTCCATTGTATCGGATCGTGATCCCAGGTTTACTTCTAACTTTTGGAAAGGCCTTCAGAAGTCGTTGGGTACTGAATTAAATTTTAGTACAGCTTTTCATCCTCAATCAGATGGGCAGTCAGAACGAACAATTCAGACATTGGAGGATATGCTACGAGCTTGTTCTATGGATTATCAGGGAAGTTGGGACCAAATCTTTCTTTGGTTGAGTTTTCATATAATAACAGTTTTCATTCCAGTATACAGATGGCACCATTTCAGGCATTATATGGGAAGCGGTGTCGAACTCCAGCTTTCTGGGATGAAGTGGGTTAAAGAAAGTTGATGGGACCAGAATTGGTAGAAGAGATGGCAGAAAAAGTTCAGCTGATTCAGAAACACATGAGAACAGCTCAGAGCAGGCAGAAGAGTTATGCGGATAACCGGAGGAAGGATCTATCTTTCGAGGTAGGTGATCATGTTTTTCTCAAGGTTTCTCCTTGGAAAAGTGTGATGAGATTTGGCAAGAAAGGAAAGCTAAGTCCAAGGTTTATTGGACCATACGAAATTCTGGAGAGAGTTGGATCAGTTGCATACCGAGTGGCTTTACCTCCGAGTTTATCTCAGATACACAATGTTTTTCACGTTTCGATGTTGAGAAAGTATATACCAGATCCATCTCATGTTTTGAGTCCAGAGGTAGTTCAGCTGGAAGAGAACCTATCTTATGAGGAACAACCGGTCCAGATTCTTGACCACAGGGAGCAAGTGTTACGGAATAAGGTGATTAAGCAGGTAAAGGTTTTTTGGAAAAACCACATGATTGAAGAGGCAACATGGGAATCTGAAAATGCAATGAGGGATAAGTACCCTCATTTATTTGATAAGTAAATAAATTGTGGGGACGCAATTTTCTAAAGGGGGGAAGGATGTAACATCCCAAGTAAGTAATGAATAATAGATATTTTTATCTATGTCTATTAATGATTAAGATAGTGTTATAGAGGCTTAAAATGAAAATAAATACAATCTTATGCATGGAATACACTAATATTCTTAAAAGATTGTTTTAGTGCCTTTTGATGGAAAACCATTTTTGAATCTATATTTTGACAATTTTATAAACTATGTTTGTCAAAATAAACTTATCCTTTATGATTGGGACATCAAAATTTACTTTGTGTGAATTTTTGGTATTTTTCTGACAATGTTCATTTTTTTAATGAATAGTGAAAAATACTGCATTTTACATCAAAACTGTTTTTTTAATCTAATTTATTTATATGATTAGATTATGTTTTGTATTGGTTTGAAGTGACATTAGAATGTATTTTTACCATTTTATCCAATGGTGGTCATTGGAATCAATTTCACTTTGAAATTAGACTTAAACTGGTGTCAATCTTTTGATACTTATTGTTTTGTAAAAACACGCTATTTGCTCTAGCAGCGGGAATTAATTATTAAATTAATTAATGTGAATTATATGATTTGAATTTTGTAAAATATACTTCATTTTTTAATTCGGAATATCAAATATAGCTTAGGGTGAATTTTTGGTAATTTTCTGAAAAACTTCAATTTTTGATGAATAGTGAAACCACTAAGTGGTAATCAAGCAAACTGATTTTTCAGTTAAATGAAAGTTTACCACTAATGTGTATTGAATTTTGAAAATCCGACATACATGGTTGTCATTAAGAAGTAAAATTTGGTTCAATGAGATTAAAATAATTTTTTGGTGAATAGTAACTTATTAAGTTTTTAATCGCGATTAGCGGTAATTAGTGTAGTTTAAGGTATAAATAATGCTTTAATAAAATGAAATGACCTAGACACATGTCCCAACCTCATTGGTTGTGTCATGGCCGACCATGACATTCCATGGGTCAACTTGGGGACCCCATGGATCCACTTTTGTTGGGAAATGACATAAATTACTTTTTATTTAATGTTAAAGTGAAAATAACACAAACATAATATGTTTTACGAAAACAATTTTTAAGTGGGGTTATACAGGTCCAAATTTTGATTATAAATAGTCATTGGAAAGCTAAAAATATTTCCTATATCATAGTATTTGTTTTATAATTTTTAGACATTAAATAAATTTAAATTATTTATGACATAATAATGATGCAGCGATGACATCATTATTTGACGATTTAAATAAAATGGAAAGACACTGTAAAATCTTTGAACTACACATGGCCAAACCCAATTGGATGAGTGGATTTCGAACCCTTATCACCTTATCCAAAAATTCTATCAATGTGGGACCTTTTAAAACCGAAACACATTTTCAAATAAAGTAATATTTCTTTACTTTCCAAAAGTGCCCCTCCTCTCCTCTTATAAAAGGCCCCCACCTCTACCTCATTTCACACACTTCTCAAGCCTTTGGCTCGGCCAACCCCTACCCATTTACTCTCTCCACATCCCTCTCCTCATCCTAGAGGGTTCCCTTTGGGCAGAATCCTTTCAAAGGAAGCCTTTAGGATCAAATCAAAAGGAGTTACACTTTTTGAGGAGATTAAAGAACGGTCGGGTGAAGTCGGATACAAGGTATGGGACTTCATCTCAATCTCCTCTCATTGAGGCATATTTTATTTTATACACAACTTTCTTTTATACGGTGTATAAACCCCTTTGACTTTTACGTTTATTCAAAAGGAATCTTTTTTATACGAAGCATTTACTAAACGACAAAAGGGAATGTTTTTTTCGTACGTATGCGGCGACAACGACTTCTCCGCCGTCGTGACCGTTATTTGAGTTTCGGCTTCCTCTACAAGCCATACCTTCTTTTTTAAAAGAAAAATAAATACCATGTTTTACTTTTCTTTTATTTTGGTATGGAAAATGGTTTTCACAATGTTTTTGTGTTGTATTGATGTCTTGTGATTGAAATGTGGAAATGTTATGTTTCCTTTAAGCATGTTTTCTGTGATATGATTATGTTATGGTTCTTGGGCATTATTATGAAGACGGGTGGTTACGTGATAAACTAAGGGCGGGTGAGCCCGTTATAGCTCTCCAATGCATTGGGTAACGCGAAGGAGTGAAACGTTATGGTTTCTCCGAAGAGATTTTAGGTAATATATTGTGATGGGTATTCCAAACGTAACCAAGAGGGTTACTCCCTACGTAAGAATGTTATGAATGCCTCAAGTTACCTTTATGTATTATGATTTCTATGATTTATTCATGATTTTATGAGGTATGTTAAAGTGCCTATGTTTTATGGGTAAAGTATGATTTCATTCTTATGTATATATGAACTCATGTTCCCTTTCCAGGTTTCTTTTTTTATAACCCATACTGAGTTTTTATTCTCATCCCAAGTTTTTGAAATGTTTTTCACAGGTCAAGGGAAAGGTACATGATAAGATGATAGAGTCAAGGATGTGTCAAGAAATAATCCATGTTTTATTTTAAATGTGTTTCCATTGATGGGAATGAAGAATACTATCTTTATGTAACCACTTTGTTTATATGTGGAATGTAATGCAAGTTTTATGATCTAATTCTCTAAAACTCTAAACCCGAAAAGATCCTCAATGTGTAATCTTGTAATAACTCAAGATTAAGTAAGGTTTAAGGCTAGGGCCTTATAATTATACTCATGATGATCATCTTTATAACATTGGACTAAAACTATCCCACTCACTATTTCCATCACATCATATACAGGCTACACCATAACACTCGTGACTATCTCATGTCATCACATAATCTAAAGTGCCATATCACATCCAAGAACACAATAGTGTGAGAAAAATCAATACTCAATCACCTAAGACATTTATTTAAGTCCTAATATCCCTTCATGATCCCAAAAAACACATTCCAGTCCAATTTAACCAAGTGGAAAACCTTACTATTTTCATACACCAAGTCTCACATTCATCAGTTCCAAGGAACCCAAATGAGGGGATTCACTACCTAATGAAAAATTCTACTTACTCTATCTATGTTACCATAAATTGATTTAGAATGAATCATATCATACAGAATAGCCTAAGAATATGTATCTACACTCTTACCTAGTATAGGATATATTTAATCATTCTCAAACCACACAACCCATACATCACCTCTATTTTTTCTAATTCATCAATAAAGGACTCATCTTCTCAAGATGACATCAATTTTTTAGGTATCCTTGTTTTATAAACACACTCTTATATAATTTAATTCATACCATATAATAATAAATATATAAAATATTAATAAATTCATATCTCAATCCTAAAAAAGATAATCTATTAAGGATCACTTCCCAATTCGATGCCAACAAATTAATTTTGAGAAATCATCCATCAAATCATCATATTTTGGATCTATAAAGAATAATGAATTGAAAATATATATATAAGTCATTCACGGGGCTATAAATATTTAGAGGAGTCATTTGAAACAAATAGTTCTTCCAATCATGGTGAAAATATAAATTAGAACAAAAAATACTCAATGAGGATGTCCAACACTACAAGGTTATCAAGAGGGTAATGGAGGTGATATTGGTTGAAATATGGGGGGTTGGAAGGGAAAAATGTTCTTTACACTTAAAAAACACTCATGAATCATTTTACTATGTATATGGAAATTTCATATTGTTAATTATTGTGATAGAATAACCTTGGGTCCATTAAATGAATTTTTATGGAATGAAACCACATTTCACACTATAAAATCATTCCTTTAGAACCCAGTCAGCTAATGGTATCTCCAATTTATCACAAATATCCTATCATTTTACCCCAATAATAGTAAATGTAAAATAAATTGTTTAAATAGGTCCTAAAAAACTGAAATTGTAATGTTCCTCAAAATTTAATGGGAATTACATAAAACAAAGTAAACATCAATTAAATGTTTATAAGAATAGTGGAATTCCCCCACTTTAGGGTTGTTTGACAACATGAATAAAATTTTTATAATCATCCAACCTAGATTTAGAAATAAAAATATAGATAAAAATATATAAATACATATTTAATAACAAAATAACAAAACCACAATCAAAGAAAATAAAATATTACTTGCAGAACAAAAAAAACTTTTAATAAAGAAAAATCATCTTAAATATAAATATAATCCATTTTATTTTTATTTTGAACTTAAAAACCACCATCTAATTATGAAATTATTTTGGAATGATCCACTAGGATTCTAAAAATACACTTGGAATTTATAGAATACATTAAAACTTATTTATAATTAAAAACTAAGAGAATCTATTGAGGAAAAAGTAAATAAAATAGAAAAAAAGAAACTAGGAAACGAATCGATGGAAAAAATTGATATTATTATTATTTACTCAAATCATGAGATATGAAATAATAAAAGAAGAATAGAATCAAAGATAAAATAATTTTCATGGACAAACTAACCTCAATTCATCACATTAACTAGCCACAATTTTATTCCACTTAAGAATGAAATCTAAATAATTAAAACATCATTGAAACCAAAAATCATGAAAATCCCAATTTATGTTCAAGTAACACAAACATAAGGTTCCCATGGCCACTGTAGGGTATGAAAACTATATTAAAATGGATATTATTAAGAGGGGTTTCGATTTAGATCACTTTACCATAATGAATCCACTTCTAAAGTAGATTAATTCTATGTATAATCTATAGAGGAATGGTCAAAAAGAGGAAAAAGAGACCATTAATTGTTGAAATGTAATATGGGAAAAGTGGGAAACCCAATGGATTAATTCATGTGAGGGGAAAACTATGAATTTCACGCATTTATGAATCTATGAAAAAACAAAAGGTTTGGCTGTAAATTTTATAAAACCATTCCCTATATGTAAAACCTCCAATGAATTGAATTTTAAGCCCCTAAATCAGTTTCATTGAATTGCTCTGAAAACATGTGAAGTATATGAAGAGGTAACTGAATAAATATCACTCTAATAAAATAGTATATTAAAATTTTCCTAAAAAAACATGCAGGATTCACTAAAAATGTTTTCAAAATCATATATTACAAAGAATGTATCTTAAAAGGGACTATATAATGAAATCATTCTATTAAGTAATTGGATTTATATTTTACCCTTTTAGGACTAAAATAAAATTATTTACTAAAATCACTATCTCAATTTAATGGACAATAATTAAAAGATAATTGATTAAAAAATACTTGTTTATTATATTATTCTGACACTTTTGAACTACCATTTCCATGTTTTCTATGAAAATTGATAACATTATCATTCACCATAAAATCACTAATATATAATTGTTTTGAACAATTTTCACAATTTAATATATTTATTCAATTAAAATTTAGTATTCTCATCATAACAAGATCCAAAGTGCTTCATATATAATTTTTAACTGATCAAAATTTGAAACACTTATGCTTATGAAAGAAAAGTTAAATGATGGTATGTTTAAATTTTCATAACCATATAACGGTATCAAGAGTATTAACTATTTAATTTTTCATTTTTTGTCACATCAAAAAGTTCCAATTATTTTTTAGATATTATTATTTATCAATAATATATTACTTGTGTCAATCAAAGTAAAATTAATAAACTAAGTTCTTCAAGAAACTACTGAAAAATGAATCATAAATCAATTACCCACATCTCTAAAATTGAAATCATATAAACTAACAAAAACATTAGTTGAGTAACAAAATTTCTACCATTATGGAATTACCCATACTATAATTATAATTATATTGTTAATTTTTTAAAATAAATTTACTATAACTAAATTGTATATAATGATTATTTTTTACAACTATTTCATTTTATTAATATAAATTTTACTAGTATTGGTTATTTCCCTACATTTTCTGATATTTTCTCAATTAAAACTAATTTTTATCCATTTAGCCTCTATTTTAACGGTAACATTATTTTTCATTTCATTAAAAATTAAAAATTATTTTACAACATCCAGTGTTATAGGATCTATTCCATATATTACGGAATCCCCCAAAAAATATTTATTGAGATATAATTGTTATTATATAATGGTCATAATTTTACACAACCAAACAAATATTTTTTCTAATTTCCTAAATTTCAGGGGTTTTTTGAGATGAAAGGTAAATTATTAATTTATAGATTCTTGAAAATAATCCTTAAGAACACCATCACATTCATGATGTGATCTTTACCATTGGTATTTTTTTATTATTTTATGTTGCTTTTTTTCCATAAATATTGACTAGTAGAGGAATATGATTATTATTCATTTAACTGAGTAAGTAATTTATGAAAAAAATATTTTGATTAATAAAAACATTTTTTCATTATAAATATACTATTTAGTAATGATTTGGTTCATTTTTATATGATATAAATATTTTATGATATTTTTATTCCATCTTAGATAATTAAAAATGATTATTATAATGTGAATTAAAAAGAAATATAGGTGGAGGTAAATGATGAAAACTAAATGATATATTATAAAATTTATTTTATATGAGTGTTCGAGTAATTGAATCTATAGAATATATTTCATGTGATGAAAATTTCATAGATATATCAATATATTTTCAATTACCTCAAGGAAAACCCCTCAATATCAGTTTTCTATAGTGATAGGATAAAACAGAATATAGGCAACATTATATATATATAATAATGATGGGTATCATAAATTTATTGAATAATAAAATCAAAATGTAATTGAAGTAGTTTAATAAATATTCTCATGTAATTTAATGATTCTTGTAACCCCACCATGATTCTTATTTTCTATGACATGTTGATAAATCTTAATAATAAAGGATAGAGAATGTGTGCTAAAATAGAATTAAAATGACATAAGAATATGATATTAATGAATGAAATATTAAATATTATTTTTTTCTAAAAATATAATATTTTTTATAATAGATTACTAATTGTAATATAATAATATAATAAATGGAATGTTTAATTGAATGAAGAAAATAGTTTCTTAATAAAATAATATTAACTAGTATAAATGGAAGTAGAAATTTTTTTAAAAATAAAATGGTATGATTTATTTTTAAATGTATGAATTGGGGTTGGTTATTATTTAAAATTCATGTATAAATTATTTTATAATATTATGATGGAATATTATGTTTATATTTTTATTAATATCTGGAAGAATATTTTTGAGTGAGGGAAATATCATGAAACATGATTATTATGAAATTTTTATTGAAAATTTATTATGACTAATTTATTATAAAAAATTATTAGTTTCATTGATGGTTGATTTAAAAAATAGAGAAAAGTTAGTGAAAAGTTTAGAATAGGTGGGTGTGTGGTTTTTTAATAATTTATCATAGGGGGTAGAAAGTCAGAAAAATGATGTTCCAGTATATATATATATTTATTTATTCCAAATCATTAAATATACATACAATGACATTGTGGATATAAGGATCTAATTAAAATGAGGTTGTTATAAAATGACATTTTAGGATTTCCATGTTTTATAAATTCTCATCGAATGGTAGTTTACTAAAACTTCGGGCTTATAGTAAATGGGTGGTATGCCATATCTACATAGGGTTTGTGAAATTTTACCAATTCAATAATCACATTTATATAGTGTGATAGTTAGTATTTTTTAATAATTTGGTGAATATAGAGACCATGTTTGGTGAATTTAAAATACTATAGGGGTGGGGAAGAGGTTATGAAAATTGTATATTCCTAAGATAGATAGAATATGAGTGATGATATGTGATTATACACACTAGTATGTGAATTATTGTAGTAACATGTGGAATAAAAACATATTTATGTCATGTGATTTTATTCCTCAACATTTTTATATATGTGATAGAATAGGCATGCTGAAAATGGTTAGTGGTTGTAATAATACTTTTTTTATATGTGACAGTAATATAGAATTGGGGGTTAGTTATATTTTAGTTGTTTGTGATGATAATTTTGGTTATGAAAAGAATAATATATATGGTAGTTTAGAATATATCAATTTTCAAAGTTGAAATGTGATGTTAAATGGTGACAACATTAGTATAGGGGTAATGATTGCCTCTGGGTGGACAACCAATAATAATGTGACATTCCTCAAGGATAAAATAATTTATAACCAATATATTTTTTTCTTGGAAAATTCCTTTAGTGTTTACACTTGTAAAACAAATGAGTGTTGTTATAAATATTTATAATGAGTTAGCATTATTTTTTAACATTATTTATAGCTTGAATAGTCTTCTTTATTGGAGTTAAAAAGACAAGTTTTCTATTTTATGCATACCACAATTTTCAATCTTCTTGTAACTGATTGTCCATATAAATGTCATATATTTATGTATATGTTCAATATTTTTGTACTATGTAGAAACCATCTTTTTATAAACATTTTTTGTAGTTGGATTATTAATTTATTTAATTTTTCTTATCGATAGTTCCTTTTTTCTAGGAATCCTTGTCATTAACTTGGTATCTATATGGATATTATTCTCACACTTTATTCTCAACTCATCAACGTTTAACATACCCTTATTGGGAATCCTCTGACATTGATCATAATTTAATTTAAACCATTAATCTAATATGGGTATATCTCTCTGGGATGGATTCCCTTTCTAGTTTTAGTTTCTCTTAGTAACATTTTGGATCTTTATGGACATTTTTAATGCTACATTATGTGTAATTTCCTACCTTAATTGATGAATCCTCCCCAAGTTACTTGATTTTCAAATAAACAATCTTGATTTTCATCATGGATGTAATATTTTTTAAATCATTTTTATTGTATTTAAATTCCAAATTAAGTTACCATTTATTTTTCAAACACTTTTTAAATACTTATCACCTCCACTTTTTAGGATAATATAAATTTTCATAGTTGGTACATACCACCACACTTCATAGTTGTGGCAAAAAAAATCAACAATAAAAAATATTATCGAGTCATTAAAATATATTTTTCTTTAATATATATATTTTCTTTAAAGAATTCATATTTTTAATAAATGGTTTACATATGACCTTATATTTTTTCCCCATTTCAATATGAATTCATTAATATAAAAAAGTTGATAAATTATGTCTACAATTTGATAAATATTTCTTAACATCAAAAAACACCATAAATGGACTTGAAATCATATTCAAATTACATTAATTATAAGCTATAAATAATTTTGGGCCTACTATTTTTGGGTTTTTTAACAAACCATGTCATTGTAGTAGGGTTTCCAATTATTTATTATATTCAATTTTTTCCTAATATTTAAATTTCTCAAAGTTGTTTCTTTGAGTTATGTTTTTATAAAAAATATTATTCAGAATTTGTTATGGGATGCATATATTATGAGTAACTATGTCTATAAAATTCCATGGGGAAGTTTCTAGTTATTTTTTATCATGCATGGTTTGACCTGCATGGGTAGCACATGGTTGGGGGGTACATCGCTATAACCGTGAAACTATTTTTTTTCGCTTAGTTCACAGTTTAATAGAAATTAGAAAAACCTTGTGATAAACATGTTATTTGGTTCTTTTTTGGGAAGTTACATTTCTCATGCTTTTTAAAAGGGTTAACAGACCATACAAGTACCATGAGATGATTTTTTTTCTTAAGTGGATCAAACTATATATTTTCAATATGGTTTAATAAACCATGTGGGTAAACTGTGTGAGATAACTATATTTAAAAAATTGTGAAATTTGGGTTTCCCCCTGAATTTTAATATCCCTGTGGGATTATTTTCCTTCACATATAATTCATATGGTACATGTCACACCTAAAATGGAATTATACCTTCCTATCCTTTCATTTTTAATCATCCCAATCATTATCTATTCGAGTTCTTAGGGTAATTTCTTATCCCTCCTCATGGTTTCCTCTTCTTATCCCACCCTCTATGATTTTATTCAATTTTCCCATATCCAAAAAACCCTTGTGGAATTTGGGTTCTATTTTATGTTTTAGAGAGATTGATTAGAATATATTTTTTCCGTAGAGCTTTGGGAGGACCCCCCGAGGCTTGGTAGAGTAACCACCATCATATGAGATGACTTGAAACACAGTTTCCATTAATCTCAGGTAGGATTTTATTCATTTAAAAAATTAATATTTCATTTTCTAATTAATTATTTAAAAGGTCTTACTTCTCAAATATAATCCATGTGTGATGTATTGGTGGTGTTTTAAATATATATTTTTTGGATTTCCACTTGGTAAAATCGTTTTCACTTGGTATTTCATTTGAGACATGTAATGCTAAGTAGATATAATTGATAAAATATAGTTTTGAGTTAAATTTTTAATTTTAAATGGGTTTTTACCCTATTTGGTTCATGAAAATTATGTTGAATTGTGGTTTTAAAACAGCTAGACATTTTGAGTTGAAATTGAAGTTGTGATTTTGGTGCATAAAAGTTATGAAATTATTGACCAGTGAATTTTAAATATAGTATGTTATTTTGAAACCATTTGAACATTTTTTGGTTGTGAAAATAATTTTTTATAGGTGTTTTAATATCACTAGGTAATAAAAATATAATATATATTGATTCTTGAGGTGGTTCTTACAGAAGATTTGGGTGTGTTATATTATAAGGTTCTATTAAATGGATTGAAATAGATCAATTTTAATGAATGGTTTAGGGTGGATATTTAAACAATTATTATGTGACATAGAATTACATTCCATTTGATAAAGGATCATTTTCTCACATATGGTGTTTTAATAATGTTATATATGTGAATTTGAGGCACTCATGTGCATATTTTTTATCTTATGACCCCAAATAGGAAATTTCATATTGATTGATGTATATTTTTACCAGTGGGGAATGATATATATTATTGTAAAAATTATTTAATTTTTTTTGGGGTTTTTTATTTTGAGGGAATAGAGGTCTGGTGGGATTTATTGATTTCAATTATTTAATGACTTTATTTGTCAATATCATTTGATATATTTCAATGTGATTCTTAGGGGACTATGTAATGGTCTGGATATGTGTAAACCCTAGTATGAAAAATGAGTCAATAAGGGGGTGGGTTATCTAGTTACTTTATTATTGTTTAACCAAAAAGACTAGATGGACATACGATCCAGATTCTATCTTTCATCCTAATGATGCAAGAGTTTAATTAATGATTATTTCAAGATAGTTTGACAAGATTAAAAAGGACAAAGCCTATTTAGGAGCACCAATATAGGATCCTTTTAAGTAGATTAGAAAATTATACTAGATTCATAGGATGTTTCTCATGATGCTTTGATATCATTTATAGGATGAATTAGATGATTATTATATTCACTGTTTATATCCCATGCAGTTTATTGTCTATTACATAGTTATTTAACTTTTGTATATTGTTTCATTTTTTAGGTGCCTTGTGTGATTACTCTTATGCGAGTGGAGTTTTTATTGAATATAAAATTTGATAATAAAAGTTTTTTTGGAAATTCTAATTCAATTGAAAAATTATTTACATTTTTATTTAATAGAAAAAAAATATTTTGAAAAAGTAAAAATAAAGATTTACCTTGTTAATTATTTCTAGAGAAATGAAATATTTTATTTTTATAAATGCATTCATAAAATAATTAAACACTTTTATAAATTATATAATAATTAGTGGAATGTGTTTTATCAAAAGTGTGATGATTCCTTGAAAATTGTTTTCATGTGACTTTTTTCATTTATACAAAAAATCCTTTTTTTAATGTGTGTGTGTGTGTTTTTTTACTTTTCCTACATGTGGATTCAATACCAGTTTGAAATTATATATTTGAACTAGTTTATAATAGATTAAATTTTCTAATAATTAACCAATAATTATGGTTCCAACCTACATGGAATGATTTCAATCACACCCTTTATATAAAAATTAGTGTATGCGGTTATCGTGGGTTTATTTCATATGCCTTGACTTTGGTCTCCCTTGAGTTGGGATGTGGTTTGTAAATGATGATTACTAAAGTATTTGGAGTGTTTTTTTATATCACTTTCACATTTAATGTAGTATATTTATTTTATTTTATACTTTTTATTTTAATATTTATCATAATTTTGAGAATTTTTACGATTCTATGGGGTCTACGTGAATTCATTTATATTCATTATAATTATTTATGGAATGATGACTTCTTTATTTTCCAGTATTAAGATACTTAATTTTCTTTATGTTCTCTTCATTGATGTGGATGTTTATTTATTTATCATGATTTCAATCCTAGGAAGAATTCATTCCCAATTATTATGTTTTTATTCCATGGTACTAGATTCCATCCTAGGACAATCAGGAACATGCCACTATCCCAGGTGTATAATGGATTAATTTCATGAGTTGGTTAATGAATATATTGAATTCAAATTAGAGGAATGATCTTATTTTTCCTTCTCACATCTATCATTGATATATTTTCATAATTTTTATAATTTTTTTTCTTTCAAATGAATCTTTATATTGACATTTATCATCCACTTGTCAGCTGGAAATATTTGGAGAAAATAGATTCATCAAGAGGTTGGGATTCATTTCTCTATGGACACGATGTATATGCTTCTCTGTATATTCTTATTCTTGTTTTACAACCAACATTAATACCTTTTGAAAAAAAAACTTCTAATAATCTGATGTTTAATCACACTTTTTCTGAGTAACATGAGATGTTCTAGGTTTCCCCTATTTTGGATTCTTCAATTCCTCAAATTATAGACATAATATTATGAAGCAAAATTTATCTACATCACCTAACTTGGATATACCTTCCTAATCTATCTGAAATATCTAATTTTTATATTCATAAATCTTAGTAATATATTATACTAAATTTTCATGACATATCTATCTATTTTTAAAACTATATTTTGAATTCCTAACATTGATTATGGATTTCTGTAGGTTCTCTAATTCATGGTATAAATCAATAATTAAATATTTGAACACATACTTTACAGAAATCATTATTCTAATGTATTCAATAAATTTAAATTATTTTCCATTTCAATGTGTGACAATTTCATTATTTTATCTCACTAGGTTTTAAGGGTTTTACATGTTCAAATATTTTTATATAATACAGTATACATAAAATAAATTTCATTCTATAGAAATTATTTTTCATAATTCTTTTTATAAATTTCTATATTTATGTTAGTACTTCAATATGATTCTTATTCAAATAATATATCAAATAAGAGTATAAGATGTAATTTTTTTATTGTTTCATTCCATACATACTCTTAAAATCTTATACTATCATAATTAAATAAATCTTTTCACATATATTTTATAGAAGAGATCATTGAAAATTGATTTTATTCATCTATTTTTAGATCATTTTATTTCTTTTAATTTTTATATAACTTTAGTACCCTCTTTTCCCATATATTTTAAAGGATTTTTATTAATTTATATGATTTAAATTCAAATTTTTGGTGAGTAATCATCTATAAATGTCATTAAGTAATCTCATCATTATTTGAGTTATCATAAAAGGGACTATAGAATGATTAAATTCTATAGAATTGTAGGATTTATAATTTATGCTTTTAGGACTAACATGTAATTATTTTACAAAAACACTATATTCATTTAATGGGAGATAATTCAGAATTAATTGATTAAAAATTAATTGTTTGTTTTATTCTTAAAAACACATTAGGAATAACATTACCATATCTTCTATGATAATGGATTGTTTTATCATTCATTGAGAGATCTATGATATTTAATTATTTTAAATATATTTGAAAATTTAACATATTTAATCAATTAAAATATAACCCTCTTATCATAATAAGATAGTCCACGATGATTCATACATAATTTGGAACTAAAAAAATGTAAAACCCCTCTGATAATTATGTGATGTTATACGATGATATGTTTAAATTTCAATATCCTTCTAACATTGTCATGAGTTTTCACTATTTCAATTTTAAGTAATAATGACATAAATAAAGTCCCCATTATTTTTTAGATAATATTATTTCTCAAAAAAACATTACTTGTGCCCGTCATAGTAAAATTAGAAAACAAAATTCTTTATGAAACTAGTGAAAAATGAATCATAAATCAATTACCCTCACCTCTAAAATGGTATTCAGAGACACTGATGAAAAGTTTAGTAAAATAAAAAACATTTTCTACCATAATGGAATGGCCTATACCATCAATATATTTAGTTTTTTTATTTTTAATATTAAATTTACTATAACCAGATTGTATTTAAATATAATAGATTACAACTATTTCCTTTTATTGATAGAAATTTTACTAATATTGGCTATTTTCCTCATATTTTCTCATAGTTTATCAATTAAATCTAAGGATTATCCCCTTATCCTCTATTTAAACTATATCCTTTTTTGAATTTATTTAAAAATTAAAATCAATTTTAATTCATCATGTGTATATGAACTATTCCAAAATTAAAGTAATCACTCATAAAAATTATTAAATTCTATTGATATATAACTGATATTTTATAATGGTATCAATTTTTCACAAAAAAAATAATTTTTTTTTATTTTGACAAATTTTTTGGATTTTTTGAAATGAAGGGTAAATTAGGAATTTATTGATTCCGGGAAAGAATCTTTAATAACCTCATAGGATTCAACATGTGATGTTTACCATTAGTAATTAATTTTTTAATTTTTTGATGTTGTTTTATTTCCCCAAAATATTGAGTAGTAGCTTAATTTTATTATTACTTATTTAATTGAGTAATTATTTTGGTTAAACTATATTTACTAAATAAAATTTTTTATAATGATAGATATACTATTTATTTGTGATCATGTAGTTTTTTATAGGCATTATATATTTGATTATGATTTTATTCCATATTAGGGAATTAAAATATGTTATTTGTAAGTGAATTAATAAGAAATATAAGTGGAGGTTAATGATGAAAACTAAATGATATATAATAATATTTATGAGATATGGGCGTTAGGGTAATTAAATATACAGAATTAATTTTAAGACATAAAATTTTTAAATAGATGTTAATATATTTCCAATTATCTCAAGGAAAACATCTAAATGTATATATTCTATAGTGATAGTATAAATGGGAATATAGAAAACATAATATAGATAAATGATTTATGGGTATCATTAATGGATTAAATATTATCATGCTTCATGTAATTGAAGTAGCCCACTAAATATTATCATCTCATTTAGTGACACTTGTGATTCGACCATGATTTTGATTTATAATGACACATTGATAAGTCATAATAACTAAGTATATTGAATATGTTGTGAAATATAATTAAAATAACATAAAATTATGATATTAATGTATGAAATATAAAATATTAATGTGTAAAAAACCAACACATATTGGGGATCGAGCCACAACAACACAAATCCCACCTCCATAGAAGAAGGGTTGGTGATAAGCGTTGAAGTCATAACTAACTCAGGGAGGCCATTTCCTAATAACCTATACACAAACACATGTAACTCAATGAAAAAGTATCGAGGGAGAAAGTAAAGTATGAAACACTTTTATAATGTAAACCAAAGTGTCATGAACCTCTAGATGGTACAAAAGTATGGTAAATTAAAAAAAGAAAAAGGGGAAAAATACATTCCCAACTAGAAATGTTTCTCAACCTAATAGAAAATAGGAATTGTAAAAAAACTAAGAGATCCCGTCTTCTAGATCCCAAGCTACGACCATTGTATGTGTTCCACGCACCCCATATCCTTAAGCTCTTATGAATTCATGATCAACATGTTTGTCATCTGTATAAGACATGACACATGCAAGAAAATACTATGCATTGGTATGTATATACATACCTAGTAGAACACCCCAAAAGTTTTAAGGGGGTAGTAAGAGATACAATAGAAAAGGGAAGTAGTGGATAGAACAAGGTACAATGAAAGAGTATAGTTCAACCCAATAAGAGAGTGAAATTACGCTCATCCAAACACAAGTAGCATGAAGTGTTGAGAAGATGAACTTCTTGTCTAGTCTTTACTACCTATATCTGTAGAGTATACTCATCCAACCATGAGAAGATAGACATAGAAACCACATGTAATACCCAACATATCTTTGCCTCTCCTCAAAGGATAGTAACTGAAACTGATGTAGTGGGTACCAAAGAATGATATATATTTATATGGTTAGTCAAAAAAATCCCATATGAGAAAGCATATCTCCATCTCACAGCTCTACCTAAGAAGAAGACTAGCCAAAATTTCTAAGAAAATTCCATCAATGATTCCTAGCATCTCATGTGTCTTCCCTGAACACACAAGTTAATGGAACTCAATCACCATACCGTGATACTATCTGTTTTGGGAGTCACTTACCCAATTTCATGTTTTTAAGTCATTCCCCAAAAGATTGTCTCGATGGGGAAAGAGCCCATCTTCCACGTAGTCCAAATCCACTTCAAACCATGTCTCGTCAATATAATGCATAGTCGAGAGGATAAAAATTCTAGGTAAGTATATGACTCCATGGTATGAAAAGAGGTTCATAATATGATATTCTCTTATGAACTCTACGGCCTATCCCAAATGGTTGGTTACGGTCAAGAATTTCATTAGGGAATTCCATTTCCCAGTCCTACTAGAGGATAATCCTAGTAAGATATTATGGAACTACACTTCTTATCCTCGATATAGGTTAATCCTACAAAGATCATTGGGGAATTCCATTACCCAATTCTAGTGGAGGGTATGTCTGGTAAGGGTGTCAGAGAACTCCACATCCCTACCCTTCTAGAGGTTAAGCCTAAAAAATCATCAGGGAATGCCATTTCCTAGCCATGCTGGAGGGTAATCCCAGAATATCAAGGAACTCCACTGCCCAATCCAATTGGAGGGTAGATATGAATAATCAATAGGGAACTCCACTTCCCATCCTTACTATAGGGTAAGACCGAAAAGTATAGTAACTCAAACACATAGTCCTACTTGAGGGTAACATTGAAAGATCAATGGGGAATCCAACTACCAAGACAAGCTGGAGGGTTATCTCAATACTATCATCATTGAACTCCAATGTCCATATCTTCTAGAGGGTAATGGCGGAATAGATAATTGAGGAACTCCACTACTTAGTCCTACTAGAGGGTAGGTCGAGTACTTTCTTCAAGGAACTCCAATACCTAGCCCTACTAGAGGGTTATTCCTGGGATACTTTGGTGATTTTGTATGATTGATGTCATCTTCATGGGTGGCCTCAAATCGTTCCAAACCCAAAATATTTCAAATTGTATCTCAAAAAACACTATCGATTTCAGTATCACCTTCTATGAAAAAACACTCAGTATAGGAAAATAATAGACCAAAATACGATTTCAAATGAAGGAGATATTGATTTTTGAGGTTCACACAGAATGAGGTAAATGGAATATAGGGGTCCCACATAGCGTGTTCTCGTGTTACGCTACATGGGTGTGTCCTCACCATAATAGGGATTGTTGGACATGTAGCACTTACATGGCAGGGCACTACATGAAATGTATAATCCAAAATCCTGATGGAGAAACAAGGATTATCACTGGTCCAAGAGAAAAATAATGTAATTTCACTAATATGCCTCATCAAAAGGCCCTAGATGACCAAAAGTGTCACATGTTTGGAGATACTAATGGGAAAACACTCCAGATAGACTATTCAAATTCCTCAAATTGACAACTGGTGAAAAATCCCAATTCATCGCAACGTGTATGAGTGATGATTTTTGGGATTGATCCATGAGACCAGATTATATACCCAAAATTAGTCTTCAAATAATCTCCCTAATTTCAAGGTCACTGTATCATTGGTGATTAATCATTCTGACACGGTATGAGGGGGATATATAGGATACAAGATCTCGTGATAATAATAATTTTATTATTATTGGGTGTTTCATTGACCTGGGTTACGAGTCTGAAAAAGGTGTCCAACATTGGGCTTAAAATGACCATCATAATTTCAGGGTCCTACTACTACTGACGGTTCATCGATGTGATGTCACATTGAGAAGTTATATTGGAAATAAGGTTTATTAATAATGATAATATTATTATTATTATATTATTATTATATTAATATTAAGGAAAGAGGTGTAGAGAACTCCCCCACCCCTTTCCCTATGCATGATGTGTGCCACTCCATCTCATGGGGTTTATTTTATTTTTTATCAATTCAATTAATATAATAATAATAGTTTTAAATTTGAAGGGAGTATAAATTCCACCCATCACACTAAGGTGAACCCGATTCCCAAATGACCTCTATTCATGCGCCTCACCCAAAAGAAAACCCAATTCTTTAACTCATTTAAAACACTTTTATTTCACATTTATTTTTATCAATATTACCATGAGAAAAATAAACACCCTCGTTATTATTCTAATTTAACTACATTAAATTAGTTTTATATGAATATAATAAATATTAAAATTAATTTCATATAAATTTATTATCCTATCAAACTTTTTATGCCTCCATTACAATTATTCTTTCTGATAATAGAAATAAAAACCCCTCATTTAATTTTAATCAACCCAACATCATTATTAATAATAATTATTATTATTATTAATCAACAAAAGATTTACCACGTTCCACCACCTAGTCGGAGACCCATGTCTCACCACTATTGTGTCTACACCGAGCAGCCTCCTCCACGATATCCTATGTATGGTCTCTACTTGAAACTGACCCCAATCATAGTACATGTTATTTCTGATTTCCAACACGGAAAATGGGGTTTATCAACCCCATCCCAAACCACATTCAATGATAAACACTCACCCATGGTGTAGTTCTAATCTTTTAAGAAAAAACCACCCCGCTCGTATATTAATACATCCCCAAACTATTGATTTGCATGTATTTCATGCCACTAAAATGAATCTTGGGGTTCAACTATGTTCAAAACAACCTTGGAAAAGTCGAATCATGACCCTATGGTCCAATTATGAATAACTTGAAAAAAAGTGGTGGAAAATCTCCAATAACAAAGATTATAAGTATCATTGACCAAATATTCTTGGCCATCGATTTCATTATGGATAAATCGGAGAGAGAAACATTGCATAACAAGAAATAAATAGAAATGATAATTTATTTTCATAAATGGGATCATAAAATTATCAAATTAACTCAAATCAAAGAGAGATAATTGATTATGTTCAATAATTTAACCAAAATGGTGGGAAACCACAATTGATGTGACCTAAATCTGTTTTTGGATCGATCATTGGTGAAGAACATGTTCACCAATAATTTTGGGAGGAAAAATTGTATTAGATGTTATTAAACTCTCATTGATCTTTAGGTTTTTTGTTGTTCATTGAAGGAATTCTCCAAAGAAGGAGTGGATGAGATCTTCACCATAGAATTGTTAATTGTGAACCAACCATAACCAAAATTCCATAACGATGAATTTATAGACTTTTTTCATTTAAACAAATATAATTAATTAATTAATTAATCCACATAAACACACTAACAATGATAGAAGGGTCTAAACATTACAAACTGACTCATTTTATGTCTCACCTAGGGTAAAAATCATGTTATAGACTCAATAGTGATCTCAGATTTCTAATCTCATCAAATGTTTAAGATTTTTCTCATTTTCTCTAAGAAGAATCATGTGAACAATATAAAATATATTTAATATATTTATAAAATTAATTCTGGGAACACCAAGACCCAGAATCACAGATCGTCTCATATCTTAGATCTAGAAATATGTTTATAAATATTTAGATGTCTTACAAGAAAAAAACTAGGTCTCTAGATCATTACCTCCATCATTATTTTCTTCCTAGAAAGGAAAACTAGGAAAATAACTCAGGATACTGAGCCCACATATAGATCTCATGCTCCTAGAAACCCCACTACACGTTTTCTTGCAACCACATCATGAAAACCAATGGGATGGTCTGTCCATGAAATTTCTTCCCATATCGATCATCGATTACCACCGGGTGCTCTGTAAATAAGGCTCCATAATCTATGTCCATCTATCCCCATTTAATGAAATTCATAGGATCATGAACTTATATCCATAGCTATGAAATTTAGATGACACAGTTCACTTTATCCTACTGTGGGGGTAGGGCGAAGTGGTTGGAAACCTTACCAAGACTCTCAACGATCTAGAATGGCGCAATAAACCATTAGCATATCTTGCCTCCTTGGCCGAACATCTGTATTCATCATCGTGCGGAGACTCTCATGAAAATGTCTCTTCCCTTCTCAACCTCTAGGGGCCTATGATGTCGATATGAATATTATTTCTATCTAAAATAGTACATCCTCATCAACTCAGGGAAAACATGCATCTTTTCCATTAACACCTCGACCAACTCTAGGCACACAAGAGATGACTCACCAATCTCGGTTCAGCACTTGGGTGACCTGCAAGGTCTATAGTATACTGTCTAAAAAGGTTCCATGTTAGTGGAAAATGGGTTGGGGTGAAATTTTGTACTCTTCTATATCTGGGTTCTGAATTCCACCTACATTCCTCTCCCAAATCATGAAGTAAAATGCATGTCATTATTATAGACAATCATTGATGGTACATCTTTTAGTTTAACGATCTCTCATACATACATCAACCACAAACACTCCACCAAACTATATTTTATGATGGAAAGGAAGTGTAATGACATCATAATTCAGTCAACTATCACCTATATGGAATATTTTCCCATCACTATGCATGGAATCCCTATAATGAATCTTATGGATATATTATCTGACTTCCACTCTAGGATATCAAGGGGATATGATAAAACTATCGGAACTTTGTGCTCATCCTTCACTTGATGATATGGTAGGAATTATTAGATGAATTCAACTACATTTGATCTCATGCTGGACCACCAAAAATGCTTCTAGAGATCTCTATAAATCATCCCCACACTAAGAAATATAACTAGGTGAAGTGAGGAACTCCCACATAATCTCCTCCCGCATCATAAATAAAACCACAGTTCTTCCTTAAAATAAGATGTAGTGATTCCATCCTTTAGAATATCCACTAAGTGCATAGCCTATGTATATTTTTTCATATAAGACCTCACAGTCGATTTCTCCCAACTAGAACTCTCTCATGCTTGTGGAGTGAAGGGGTCAACACCATCGACTAAAAAAAATTATACCCTCCTTCTCTACTTGGGTCAGTAGTAGAGAAGCTAACTTCTCTAACGATTCCTGTATTAAGTGATCCTAGGACTTCCTATTATGGGAATCTACTAAAACATTCACCTTCCCTAAAATATAGACTATATTGAAGTCATAGTCTAGTATGAATTCCAACCAATGTCGTTGTCTTGGGTTTAGGTCTCTCTGTAGAGTCCTTACCCAATCCTCTGTTCTCGGATGTATCCATCTCAGATAATGCCAAGGGATTAGAACGTATGGTCTGTGGAACTCTTCATATACTCAGATACATTCATCCCTCCCATATAAAGCTCCATAATCTCCTAGATCTGGACTAAGCATAAGTATGAGGGGTAATACTCCTACAAGAACATTTACTGGAATTCATCCCCTGAGAGTGTCTACTCGTCATGCATATGAGTAACCAGACTCCATCAATTCCCAATTGTTCCCTGGAAAAATATGTACATCAAATCAAGAATTTGATGCATCATGGTGTAAATAAGTCTGATTATATAGACCATTGACTCTATCCATTCCTCTACTACCTGAGGATCTAGCTCTCCATGGAACCTTAGCTATCTCGAACACTAGAAATTGCATAGTCCACTCACCCTGTGTAGGACCTTAGCCTACTATGAAAGGATGATATGATACTCAATATGTAGAGGTGATTCTACCTACCCACCTGGAGGAAGAGTATCGCGAGATGGACCATGAGTTGTGGCCTCATCGCTCATAAGTTCATCATCATGAACAAAAGATGGTATCCTTCCTGGATGTCATTGCATAGGCATCCTGAAAGATATCAAGGTGTATCCGGGTCAGATGATTGTATATTTATATATATATATATATATCAATAACAATGGGGAAATAACTCAAGTAGGGTACCAAAACACTCAATCCAATATGATGCTCGTACTATTGATCTCGATCATAAATAACACAGAATTAAGAGTTCACAAGTAGGAGGATAGGGTCCTAGTGAATGGATATGTTGGTTGTCTGCACCATCACTGGACTCCCTGGTCTGAGATCCTCACTCGAGACACTTGGACATTGTTTTCATAATCACCACAAAATCCTCTTAATGAGAAATGTCTAAAAAAATTCACAAGGAATGAAAATTCTCTAATACCAAGCTTTCACATCATGACCCAAGCTGTGGATTGAGCCTCAACTACCCCATGTCTGACTCCATAGGTCGGGGGTGGTGATACGTGCTAGATGAAAAACTAACTCAGGGAGGCATTTTATTAAGAACCTCTACACACACACCTATAAAAATCAGCAAAAAAGTGCAGAGGAAGAAAGTCAAAATGCAACAGTAGTATAAAGAAATCCAAATATGAAAGAATCTATAGATGGTACAAATGCACGGTATTGTAAACTAAAAATAAAATGGTTAAAAATACACACCTAGGCAGAAATATTTCTCATAGAAATAAAGGAAAAGTAAATTAATTGAGAGATCCTAGATTCTAGATACCAAGCTATGACCACGATATGCAGTCCAAGCACCCCATATCACTAAGATCCTTTAAATTCATGATCAACATGTCCATAATCTACATAAGACAAAACACATGTTTTAAAATACCATGTATGGGTGGGTATATACATACCCCGTAGAAAGTGATGTGTGGGTAAAGGATGAGAAGTTAGAGATACAATAGAAAATAGAAGAATTGGATAGAACAAGGTATAGTGAAAGAGTAAAGCTTAACCCATCAAGAGAGTAAATGTAAACTATTCCAAACACAAGGTGATCAACTTGGTGCTAAGATATACTTCTATTCACTTATTCACTAATTATAGCATGAAGACTCATCCAACCACGATAAGATAGACATAAAATTCATGTGGCATACCCCAATTTTCTTCTCCACTCCTAGAAGGATAGTAACCAAACACCAAGGAGTGGATTTAAAAAAATGATATATATATATGTGCTTAGTGAATGAATCACAAAAAAGGCGATATCCATCTCATAGAACAACCCAAGAGGAAGAGTAGCCATCATTTCTTAGATAATTCAATCAATGATTCCCAATATCTCACAAATCTATCCTAAACACATATGTCTAAGGAACTCAATCGCCACAACTTGATACTATTTTATTTGGGAGGGAATGGATCACCCACATGGTTTTAGGTCACGTCACAAAAACATGTCTTAGTGGGGAAAGTTTCTACATTCCTCATGATTATAAAGACACACCATACCACATCTCATCATTGTTCCACATAGTCGATGGTGTATAAATTTTAGGTAAGGATCTCAGTTTCGGTTATGACAGGAGGGTCCAACTCTGATAGTCACTAAGGAACTCTACTACCCATCCTAGATTGAATGTTACACTCGGGAATGTCACCAAGGAATGACACGTAGTACTACTGGAGGGTAATCCTAATAAGGTCGTCGAGTAACTCTCTTTACTAGCCTGGCTAGAGTGTAGGACCATAATGATCACCATGGAATTCCACTACCCAATCCTACTGGAGGGTAATCCTAGTGAGGTCATCGATGTACTCCACTGCCCAGAACATCTTGAGGGTAAGACTAGAAAGATCATTGGGAAAGGCCACTACCCAATCCTATTGGAGGATAATCCTAGTAAGTTCATCAAGGTACTCCATTGCACAAAAAATATTGAGGTTAAGCCTAGAGAGATCATTGGGTAAGGCCAATGCCAATCATTTCTAGATGGTAAGCCCATAACATTGAAGAATGACACTACCAAATCATATTGGGGTGTAACTCAGAATGATCATTGAGGAATTACAATGCCTATCCCTACTGGAGGGTAATAATATAACATCGAGGAACTAGACTACCCAATTCTACTTGTGGGTAACTCATAAAGATCATAGGGGAACACCAATATTGAGCCCTACAATAGGATAATCATGATAAATTCATCTGGGATATCTTCTAACTATCCTTGGTGGAGGGTTTAAATGAGAAATATTATTGGGGAATCCCACTTCCCATACATACTAGATTGTAATCCTAGTACTGTCTTCAATGAACACGGCTGCCCAGCCTTACTGGAGGGTTATGCCTGAGATTCTCTGGTGATTCTATATGATTGTTTCCATATTTGGGGGTTACCTCAATGTGTACCAAACCTTAAAAGTTTCTTATTTTATCTCAAAATCCTCATATGAGGGAACCATCATGTTCTACATGAAGAAACCCTCAGTATTGGATACTCGTGGGCCAAAATACAAGCTCAAATGATATAGATTTGAATTTCTAATGTTTTCTTAGAAAGAGGTAAACGGAAGATAGGGGACCCACATGGGATGTGGTCCTTTTCTAATTTCTGGGAATATTCCCACAATAACATGGTTTGATGGCCATGTATCACATATATGGTGTGTAAGGGCAATGCATGATGTGTCTCAGCCAAAATCTAGATAAATGCATAAGGATCATCACTAGTCCAAGGGAAAACCCTAATTTCATTAATATACCTCTTCGAATGGACCTAGAGGGCCAAAAATATCACATTATTGTGATCCTAATTTCAAAATTCTCTAGATAGACTTTTCACTTACCTCAATCGGACAACCAGTGAAAATTTCACATTTCACTGCATCACAGACGAATAGTGCTTCATGGTCCCACGGCACGAGTTCAGATAAAATAAATATAATGTTTCTTGAAACATTATCCTTGATTTTTGGGTCACAAATTCACATAGAATTCAAAAATAAAATTCCGTATGATGGAGACATATCATATAGAAGATCCCAAAATAATAATAATTTTATAATTATTCGGTGTTTCGAGGACTAGATGAACGAGTCTAAAAAAGGTATCTAACATTGCCCAATAAATGATTATCTTAATATCAGGGTAAAACTTCCATAGATGTTTCCTCAATCCGACATATCATGGAGAAGTTACACTATAAATGATTTTTAATAATAATGGTAATAAAAATAATAAAAATTATATTATATTATTATTACATTAATATTATGGAAATAGGTATGGAGAACTCCTCCCCATCCCAGTTAACGTTGTGTGACACCCCCTCTCATGGGGTTTCTTTTATTTATATTTTTTATTTAATTCAATTATTATAATAATAATAGTTATCATGCTAAAGGGAGTATAAACATCTCCCATCAAACCCTTGTTCACCCCAGCTTTCCCAAATGGCCTCCATTCATGCGCCTCACCCAAAGGCAAAACCCAATTTTTTAACACATTGAAAAATATTTTATTTCAAATTTATTATTATCAATATTTCCTTGTGAAAAATATAAACCTCATTATTATCATATTTTAATTCCATTAAATTATTTTTCCATGAATTCCCTCTTATTGAAATTATTATCATTTAATTGTATTATCCAACTTCACATTTTCTACCACAATTATTATTAATATTTAATATAATAATAATAATAATAAGTACTCCTTTAATTTTCATCTACCCATCAACACTATTAATAATAATAATTTTTATTATTAATGACCCTCATGATTACCATGTTCGAACACCTCATCGGAGATCCGAGTATGACCACTATCATGTCTATGTCGAGTATCCTTCACCATGAGATTTTGTACATGGATTCTACTTGAAACTCATCTCATTATAGTGCATGTCACCACCGCATGCCAACTAGAAAAACGAGTGTTATCGACCCAATCCTAAACAACCTCTGATCCCAAACATGCACCCATGGTTTTGATTCTATCCATTCACCAAACACTATCCCACTTGTTTATTAGTCCATCTCCAAACTGTTGATCCTCATTTCATTCGTGACACTGAAATGTGTTTGGGGGTTCAACCATGTTCAAACCCTCCCCAAAAAATTCTAATCGTGACCCCAAGGTCCAACAATTAATAAAGAGAATAATGGTGGGGGAAAAGAACCAATAAAAATGAGATAAGTATTGTTGGCCAAGAATTATTGGCCAAATATTTCATAGAGGGGAAGTAATGGTGAGAAAAAACATGATATATCATGAAATTAATTGAAAGGATAATTTATTTAGATACATGGGATCATGAAAATGAAAAAATTAAAATAGTTTAAAGAGAGATAATTGATCATGCTTAAAAATTTAATGAAAATGGGTGAAAATAATAATTAATGAGTC
Organism: Viscum album; assembly: GCA_963277665.1. NCBI lineage: Eukaryota > Viridiplantae > Streptophyta > Magnoliopsida > Santalales > Viscaceae > Viscum > Viscum album. The sequence continues at coordinate 458,682,935 of OY728167.1, read as the reverse complement.
CTACCTCTTTTAATGATCTATCATTGGGTAAGAACACATTCTCTAATGATTTTGGGATGATCCACTACATTTTTTGTGATTCGATTCACCTAGATCCAGAGATTTGTTGTTTTTCATCAAATGGATTAACCAAAGAAGGAGGAGAGGATAGGTTTGTCGATGAATTGTGAATTATAAGCCAACCCTAGACAAAATTCCACAATGATGAATTTATAGACATTTGGTTTAGGTTAAATGAATTTAATTAATTAATTAATCCACCTTAATACACTTTTAACATGAAAAGTGTCCAAATATTTTATGTCGCCTAATTTTATGTATCTCCTAGGTTAAACACCATGTTCCAGACTCAAATATGATTTTGAATTTCTAATCTAATAAATTGGTTAGGATATATCCAATTTTTGTTAATAATATTGGCATGCACAATATAAAATATAATTAATGTTATTATAAATTTAATTCTAGGAACACCAGACTTGGGAATCTCACTCTATCTCAGTACATATCTCTTAATCAATACTTATAAATATTTTAAAGTCTTACAATGAAAAAAACTCGGTATCTAAATAATTTTTCCAAGAATAATAATAATTTTATTATTGATTATTGATGGAAATTCATCAATAAAAGAACTAGAATGTCTTAATGAATGAATTTTTTTTATCATAAAATAACCGTAATTATTTAAGATGGAAGTATAAAAACATGGAAAAAATAAAATAGAATAAATGATTATTAAATTTATGAATTGGTGATGGGTTTTTTTTAAAATTAATGTATAAATCATTTTATATGATTATAATGGAATGGAGTGTTTATAATTTTTATTCATATCCAACAGAATATTATTTAGTGATTCAAATATCATGGAACATGATTAGGATAAAATTATTATTGAAAATTTTTTATTACTAATTTATTAATATTTTTATGAATTTCATTGAGGCCTTTTGTCGAAAATTAGAGATAAGGTAGTGGAAAGTTTTTAAGAGTTAAGAGTATGGTTTTTTATAAAATCATCATAGGGGTAGAAAGTCATCAAAATGATGTTTCACTTTGTATATATTTATCCCAAAACACTAAATAGTCTTACAAAGATCCCATTAATATGAGGATCCAAATAAAATGAGGATGTTCTGTAATTTCATGATTGGTGTGTTATATTGAAGATCTTTTCACTAAAAGAGCAGTCTTAAAGTAAATGGGTTTCATGGAATATCTACATAGGGGTTGTGAAATGTTATCAATTCGTGAATCTCTTTCATATAATGTGATATTTATGATTTTTTAATAATTTGGTAAATATATAGATTATTTTTGGTGAATTTATAATAATATAAGGCTCCTTAATATGTTATGAAATAGATGTATGACTATAATTGGAGGAATATGAGTGATGATATATAATTATACACTCTATGATTTGAATTATGGTTGAACCTGGTGGAAAAAAAGATATTTATGTCCTGTGATTTTATTCTTAATCAAGTATATATATGTGAACTATTATGCAGGAGAACAATGGATGATGGAGTCTGAATATTTTTTGATATGTGATAGTAATATATAAGTGGGTACAATTTATATTTTACAGGGATGTGATCATAATTCTGATGATGAGGATAATAATATATATTTCACTTTATATGATAAAAATTTTCAAAGTGGATATTTTATGTGAAATGGAGAAAACATTAGTATAAGGGTAATGATTCCATGATGGTGGACACCCTATTATAATGTGAATGACCTCAAATATATAAAAATATCTGACCAATTAATGTTTTATGGGAATAGTCCTTTGGGGTTGAAACTCGTAAAACCAAGTAGTGTTCTTATTGGTGGATGTATTTTCATCCAAATAGATGTATTACATGATGTTCTCTTTTGGTAAATATATACATGGTTAAAGTTATATTAAAAATTCTCCCTATAGTTGGATTGGTAATTTGATGTATTAATATTATTGAAAATTACCTATGATTGGGTAACTACATGATTATATTAAAATTAATTCATTGTGGGTGGAAATATTCTTTATTCTTATGTGTGGATAGATAATGGTAAAAGTGTAGTAGTGGTTATATGATGATTTGTGATGGTTATAGTTTCATGTTTGGGAATGTGAAATGTTTTTATATTATACTAAATAATAGACTTGTGTTTTACATTTTGTTTATGAATTATGAATGATTGTTTTATTTTTTCCATACATGAATATATTAGTTTTACTTAATTACATGGAACCATAAGTCATCCATAGAGGATCCAATTGTGTATCTCTATATACTCGCCCTTTATTTATATATACTATTTTTTTGATTATCAATATAGGTTCTCATGTGGTTTCATGTGATTTTATCACTCTTATGGGAGTCTTGTTAATAGAGGTTCATTTCATTATATAATACTTATTTTAATAATATCAGATATAATTGTTATTGTTTGAACTTTTATTACATAATTTTTTATAACTTCAGATGAAATTATATATATTAATAAATATTCTTGAAGTAAATGTATTAATTATTCTTCATTAGGTGGATTTTTTTGCTATAAATGGTAATTGTCATCCATATTTTTGTGATGATATACCCTCGTACGTAGTAACTAACCCATAACCTTTTAGTGGTGGGATTTGGGGGTTCCACTCTTACTAATTTTCATTTCATGTATACAATGCTGGGAAATAAAAAATGGAACTAGAGTGAGTGATTTTGTAATGGTATTTTGATTATGAATTTTTGAGTATTTTATGTGTGGTAAGATAGTATTATTACATAAACCTATAATGGGAATCAAGTTAGAGAAACCAACTCGATGATGAAGTTCTGCTATAATCTAAGAGAGTAACATAGTGGATAGTACATTGAATAATGGGTATCTTTATATGTTTTGATTATTATATCATATAGATTCATTTCATGTTGTTTATATATGTGTTGTTATTTTGGTGATTTTACATGTGGTGTTGAAAGTTATAGTGATGTTTCTAAACATTAATAATATAAATAATTTTACTGAAATTTTGTTTATTTAATCATATTTATATTAGATATATAATAAATTTACATATTTTTTAAGAATATGTACATAAATAAACTAAGGTTGTGTGTCATAGTGTTTTGTTATAGGGTGGATATGTTTTAGAATATATCCATGAGTGAAATATAGAAACAAAAATTTATGATGTGAGTGACGTTTATCTTTAGGAACTATATTATTCAATCGTTATAATTGGATGATGTTTATTTTCATCTAATCAATATTGAAAATGAGCATTGTGTTCATTTTTTAGTGTATATTTTATAATTTTTATTGTGTTCATACTGATTAAAATGAAATGAGTTCATCATGATCTTATAAATGGATTAATATGGTTTTTGAAATTATTTAACAATTTGTTCTTATAAAATAATATTAGTATTCAATTATAGTTGGAGATATTCATGTTATTATAGTTTATTTTTTCTATATGTGTTTCTTTTTTTTCTTTTATGAAATTTATACAATATTCTTATGATATTATTACTGATAAAAAGTTTATATCTATTTGTTATTATGGTTATTTAATTCCCATGATCTATTTGTAGTTAGAGATATTTTCTACCTTTAGTAACATATTTGAAAATGAATTCATGGTAAAAAATTATTGTCCATGATGGGGTATTTCCATGGGATTACCCATTAAGGAATTTCTTAGAGTATATAAAATGGTGGAAGCTATCAATTTTTAGTTCAATAATGATTCATGTGGGTCCATGGTAGTAACACTACAATTAAATCAGATTCTTATTTTGTGGGTATTATTTAGTCTTATGGTTGAATTAATTCCTTTTGATATTTATCCAAATGATATAATCCATCATCAATATTTATTCAAATCAATCAATGGTATTTAGAGGAGCCATCAGTAGATTTTGAACACTAATGGACCACCATGTTAGTTTAATAAGATTACTTTACAATAGGTTTCATGGTAGAAATAAGATATACGGCCATTGGGACCCCAATATCTAGGTAGTGATGGAAGATATAATTATTGGGGAACTTCATAGAGATCTGATAAAACTATAGGTAAAGATAGTAAGTAGGAATTATGAGAATAAGGAGAGGGTCGAGGGAACCTCTTGGTCATAGTAGTTCCAAAATATTATTGGAAATATTTGGTTGATGTAATTATTTTAATTTTATATTCTCGTTCATATGATTTTATTGATACTAGAGAGTTTCATATATTCATGAATTTTATTATGGATTAGTTGTTGTCCATTTAGTGGGGGTGAATCATGTGTTTCCTATTTTTTAAAAATTACTATTTACCCTTTATTTATTTAATTCCATGGAATTTGTTTATCTATTATCTATATTGATAGTAGTGGATCTTCATATTGTTTAATAATAACCCATAAAACTTATAATTCTAGAATAGAAGATAAATATTGAATTTTGTATTTTTAAATTCTTTAAACTAATGTGGAAGACCTAATCCTTTTCATTTTTTTCGTTCTCCCCAATAAAAAATTCATATATATACTATAATCGATAGTGAATACAATTTATTATCAAAACTCTATTATGTTTTACAAATTTTCACTACATCTCAAAGTAAATACATTAATTCTAGTAAAAAAAAGTTTCAGAGAGTATCATTATTATCCCATTACATACACAGATTTCCACTAGTTCTACAACTTCCCAATGTATATACAAGTGTTTCCTTCCGAATCCATTTAGAGTATGTCTTGGATTAGTACAAGGATTCTAGTTCTTGTAAAATATGGATATATATCTTTTTAAAACACGGTCTTTGAATTTTGGTTTATATTAACATCCATAACATCTAATATGATTAGTTTTTCATCTCATCATCTTAACCCTTCAATAGAACCCACTCACCTAGAGTTATCAAATGAAAGTCAATCTCATTTTAAATTTTTTAATCCTTTGAATTCTAAATACATAAAAGGCTCGATCAAAATATGTTAATAATAGTAGAACATGTTGGAACCATGGAAAGTCTATTCATGAATTGGAGTATGGTTTGTGTTTGTTGTCAATCCTCATTGGAAGTTAAGAATGTGTGCCAGCAAAGTGATCATACAGTTCAAGCAGATAATAGTATTGAAGGTGGCACCATTTTCCAGTGTTTGCCAAATTTTTGGTCCTCAAAATCAAAAAATGAATTCATGGATTGTTGGAAAAACGATGTGCGCGCAAATAGGATGTGGTGCACGAAAAAGGAGGGCAGTGCGCAAAATATTTGAGTTGGGCGCGAAAAACAGCGTGGTGCGTGAAATAGTAGATTGAGGTTTTTCACGCAAATAGTGTTTCGGAATCAGAACCTCCAAAAATGGAAAAGGCATGGGCTGTGCAAAAAATATGATGATGTGCACAAAAAACAATACAGGAGTGAAATATTACACGTTGGATGAGAAGTTTTTTGCGCCAAAGGGGGTTTTGTGTACGGGGGTCTCAGACGCCTATAAATAAGAGGTGACCCCCCTCATTCTACACAGTTGAAGAATTAGAGAAGATCTGAGGTCTGGTGCACGTAAAAGGTTCACATAAAGGGATTGCGCGAAAAAATTCTGAGCTGCACGAAAAGGGCAGAGCTACGCCGAAAAATTGAGGTGGCCCATAAAATATTTAGTTGCGTGAAAAAGGGTGTTGGTGCGCGAAATATTTTTTTACGCAAATAATAAATATTGTGTGCAATAGTAAGGTATGCACGTAAAGGGCTGGTGTTGTGCGCAATTTTCGGTGAAAATTGTTTGCACGTTCTGGTTATTCGGAACAGTGGTTCAGTGCGTACAAGTGCATCATTTTCGGACTTCGATGCAAGAAAAGTCTCATGCTATGTAGAGGCAAAGACTTCAATGAAAAAATATTGAAGATACCTTCACGTATATAAACTGAGTGGGACTTCACCAAGGGCAGTGAGACAGGGGGAGTCAATGGGAGTGACCTGAGGGATGCAAAAGGCTATCCCTGAACAATTTTAAAGGCAGTGAGCCTAAGACAGAGTGACTGTTCCCAAACCTTTCTAATCCACAATGAGTGAAGAATAGTGGAATTTTGTACAACCGACAACCTTTCGGTGTATGCTCCATGGATATAGCCCTAAGCGTGGAACCAAGTAAAAAGTTTTGTGTCATCTAATTGCTTGTGAATGTTTTATTTATTCTCATATCCATTATATAGGTTAAACTAGATTCTACAAATGTGGGAACAAGATCCGTTAGTTTAAAATAAAAAATTGACACCCTGATTCACCCCTCCCCTCTCAAGGTGTCATGTGGTCCTTCATGTGGTATCAGAGGGAGGTTACTGGTGTTTGATCTATTTCATACCAGCATGGAAAATTCAGCCAGTGTTATGGGAGTTCCCCTCTTTCATGGAAGTAATTTTCAGATTTATAAGAATAGAATGAGATATCATCTAAGATCCCATGGAATGGATGTTTTGTTTAACACTATGCAAGGTATACATGTTACTGATCCAAAAGGGCTGGCTATGACTAATGCCAATAGGAAAATTCTTGATGTTGGTGCTAAAGCACAGAATGCTCTCACTGTATCCCTTTCTGATTAGATCTATCTAAAGGTGATGAGTTGCACCTCAGCAAAGTCCATGTCGGATAAACTTGAAAAATTTTATGAAGGAGATAGAAAAGTGGAGGAGGTGAAATGAAAAGTCCAACACAATAGGTTTGATGACCTGAAGATGCATCCTAATGAGAATTCAGACTCCTTCTTCAATCGAATTACTGAAGTGGTTGGTGGAATTTGGGGTCTAGGTGAAGAAATCAAAGACATTGACATTGTAAAGAAAATATTAATAATACTTCCACCCTTTTAAAATGAAAAGGTGTCGGCCCTTTAGGAAATATATCTTTCCAAACTTTCTTTGGATGATCTGTTCAACAGCCTAGTGGCCTATGAAATGAGAGTCAAACTAGAAGATGCTACTACACGAGTAAGCAAGGAAATGGCGTACAAATCCATAGAGAAACTGGAAATATCAAAATATAGTAGTGGTGAAGATTATGAGGAAAAAGTAATCCTTTCTCTCATTTCCAAGAAGTTCCAGAAGGGAAAAGGGAAATTAAAAGGGAAGTTACCTCTAGCTTTCTTTCGTTGTGGAAAAGTTGGGAACATTTCTTCCCAGTGCATAAGAAGGATCGATGATGATGATAGCGATGCTGAAAACATAGAGAAGCCTCAGAAAAGGATTTTCAATAAAGGATACTTAAAATCTTGAAAGAAAGTTATGAAGAAGAGTTTTGTCTGTGAAGAGGAAGAAGATGATAATGAATTTTGTGATGAAGAAGAACCAGAATTTAAAATTAGGAACCATGCTTCCATGATGGCCGCTGTTGAAAAATCAGATAATACTGGTGGAAAAAATCAGTTGAAAACTAGTGCAGATCCTGAGTTGAAACTTAAAGATGCTGTTAGTAAGCTTAATATTAAATGTAAGAGTTGCAATAGGTGGAAATCAATTGTAGAAGAATAAACTGAATATGTTGACCAACTTGAAGTTGAAATTGAACAACTGGAAGAATTGGTTAAATAATAGTCTAAAATACTTGAAATAAATGATGATGTAGTGGATCTGAAGATGAGAATTGAAGAGTAGGCAATGGTCATCAATGACCTCACCTCAAGACTAGAGGAAAAGTCCAAGACTACTGAGTGTCTTAAAGAGGAAGTTTTTACTCTTAGGAGTAAACTTGAGACTGCATCAATTTCAAAAGAATCAAGGAAGAAAATACAGTTTGGAAGATTCTCAGATGTAGAATTACTGGGAAGATCCAAGTGTGGTTCAGATGGGGTTGGAAAAATCTTGAGTGATTAAAGACCCACTTGCATGGGAAAGAGTGGAATTGGCTGTGAAGCTGAGACATCAACTTCTGTAAGTAAATAGAGCCAAAAGAAAGACAAGATGAAAGTTGGACATGTTGAAACATTACCTAAAGTGCTGAAAAAGAAACCCTCAATCCAAACTAAAAGGAGATATGAAAATTATACTCAAACATTTAGAAATGACAGGCAGTCCAACTATTCTCCCAAGGCAAAAGGCATGCGGAGAAATTCAAGTAAAAAGACATTTCCTCTCATGAAATGTCAATTCTGTGGCTATCCAGGCCATACCATGTCATATTGCAAAGAGGCAAGGAGCTACCTGAATGGGGAAGATCTGGGACATCAAAAAAGGAGACTGACTTCATATCCATCATCTTATAGAATAAAGAATTTCTATGGATATTATTTTCATTGTTCTAACTTTGGTCATAAGGCTGTTAATTACAGGTAGATAAGAGACATGGACACCTCATATTGGAGTTCGAGACAAGTGAAATCTTGTCAACAATATTGTGTTGCTCTTACAAACAAGTTTTCTCTTCTCGAAGAAGACTTCGACTATGAATAACCAATGTACACGGATGAGATAATTTAATGTCCATCAGTGATCTATACTCGATCAAATGTCTCATGGAAATAATGGAATGAAATTGAGAAATCCAACCTTATAGAGGTGGCCCTCAAAGATACAAAAAGCAATAGTACCTGGATTCTGGATAGCAGTTGTTCATCTCATATGACAGGTAATGCTGGCTTATTAACAGATATCAAAAGGAAGGTTAACAGTATAGTACGATTTGGAAATGATGGAGCTCTGAAAATCAAAGGCAGTGGAAGTGCAGAATTAGCTAATGGAGAGCTAAAGAATACTGAAGTTCTTTATATAGATGGCCTACATCATAATCTAATCATCATGAGTCAACTCTATGAATCAGGACTTATAGTTACTTTTAATCAGAAAGGTTTCACTATCAATGTAAAGACAGGAAATTCACTTATAAAGGGATGCAGAACAGAAGGCAACTTGTATGAGGTTTACAATAAAGAAAATGTTTGTTACATGACTGTTGAAGAAGAAAACAATTTTTGGCATCGGAGACTGGGACACATCAATCAATAAGACATGGAGAAAATATCAAAATTGAGGATTGTCATCGACATTCCCAACCTGAAGCGTGAGTGTGAAAAGTCTTGTGATGCTTGAATTTGTGGGAAGCTGGTCTACAGTTCATATCGTCCAAAAAAGAAAAGGGCATCTCATCTTCTCGATCTAATTCATACAAATGTATGCGGGCCGATAAATATTGCTGGAACTCATGGAGAAAGGTACTTTTTACTTTTCATAGATGATTATAGTAGAATGGAATGTGTAATGGTAATTCACAGGAAACGACAAGTGCTTGACTGCAAGAAAACATATCGGCGAATCACTGAGAATGATACCGGAAGAACAACCAAAGTGTTGCAATCTGACAATGGAGGGGAATACACATCCATTGAATTTGAAAATTACCTGGAGAAGCATGGGATACAACATGAGGTAGCTGTTGTGAGAACTCCAAAACAAAATGGAGTTTTCACACGTAGGAATCGACAAGTGAACAACATTGCATGAACTATGATGATTGAGAGTCGTATTCCATGACATTACTGGAAATAGGTTGTTCAATCTGCAGTGTATATTCAAAATGGAACAGAACTTTATATGGGTGAGTCAAAGACACCATATGAATTAGGGCATGGAAGGAAGACCTCTTTGAAATAATTTTGTGTTTTTGGAAGTAAATGATTCATCAGAAACAAATAAGGAAATCAAGGGAAGTATGGTGATAATGCAGATGAAGAAATTTTCCTCGGATACTCAATGAAGAGAAATGCCTACAAGTGTTTCAATAAGTGATTAGGAAGGATTTTAGAAAGTACTGATGTTAAGATAATTGAAGATAAAAACACAAATGCTTTGAGGAAGTCATATGCTGATGTGATAGAAAGTGAGGAAGAAAGTAAACATGGAGAAAATACAAATATAGAAATAGAGGAATCCATACAAAACACTCAGTAGTCACATCATGATGTTGAATTAGAAGAAGAATCTAAAGAAGAAACTATGGCTGGAGAGAATGCAACAGAACCTCATTGGAGAAATCGAAGAGCTGAGATTGATCCATCTAGCATAATTGGGGACAGGAGTGCACCCACACAAATAAGGAGGATGAGGAATAACATGCAATCTACATTTCTATCAGTTTTGGAGCCATCCTAGTTTGAAGAATATACAATGGATGAATCATGGGTGAATTCCATGAACAAAGAGTTAGGCCAGATTGATAAGAATCAGACAAAGGATCTTGTACAGAGACCCGAAGGTCACAATGTGATTGGTACAAAATGGATCTTCAAGAACAAGTTTGATGAGAATGGAAGTGTTCTTAGAAACAAGGCACGACTGGTATGTAAAGGATACTCCCAGATTGAAGGCGTTTATGTTGAAGAAACCTTTGCACCAGGAGATAGATTGGAGTCAATCAGTCTTTTCCTTTCCATGGCACTCCAAAGAGGATATAAAGTATATCAAATGGATGTCAAGACAGCATTCTTGAATGGTGTACTCGAAGAAGAAGTATACAATTAAAAACCAGTGGGTTTTCTTCTTGGTAGTGATGAAACAAAGGTTTGCAAACTAAAGAAGGCTCTATATGGTTTGAAGTAGGATCCATGAGCATGGTATTCTCGACCGGACTCTTATCTCAAGAAGCTCGAATTAAAAAGAGGAGTAGATCACAATCTATATGTGAAGAATTATCCAAAATATTATTTCATGGTTCTAGTCTACATTGATGACAATATTTTTTGTGGCAGCAAACAGAAATTAGTGGATGAAATTTCCAATCACATGAAGTCAGAATTTGAAATGTCTATGATTGGGGAGCTCACATATTTCTTGGGGCTACAAGTGATTCAAAAGAATGATTACACTTTCATTTCTCAGGAAAAGTATGCAATAGAGCTGCTGAAGAAGTTTAATATGTATGACTCCAAACTGATGTCAACACCGATTGCGGTTGGAACCAAACGTGGAAAGCATGAGGATTGGACCTCAGTAGATACCACCATATATAAGAGGATAATTGGCAGCCTACTATACCTAACAGTGACACGGACCGATATTGTCTTTGCCACATGTCTAGCGGCCCATTTTCAGAGTAATCCAAAGGAGGAATATATGGAGGCAGTAAAAAGAATCATGAGATATATTCAAGTTACTCGCAATTGTGGCTTATACTTTACTGCAGGAAGGGACAGTGAATTGTCATCATTTTATGATGCTGATTGGGCTGGCGATGTAGTGGATAGAAATTCCACCAGTGTTGGAGCATTCTATATTGGGAATAAATGTGTTGGATGGTTGAGCAAGAAACAAGAATTTACTTCTCTTAGTACTGGTGAAGTTGAGTATATCACCACCACAAAGGCATGCACTCAGTTGCTATGGATGAAGCAACAACTAACAGATATTGGTGATGAGGTGAAGTAACCAATGGTGATTTATTGTGATAACAAGAGTGAAATTGATCTTACTAAGAATCCATTTTGGCATTCTCATACAAAACATATTGAAATCAGGTATCACTTTATCAAAGAGAAATTTGAGCAAGGCATGATTAGAATGGATCATGTGAGAACTGATGAGCAAGTGGTCGATATCCTAACCAAGCCACTGTCAGCAGCTGTGTTTGAGAAGCATCAGTTGAACCTTGGTGTTCAGCCACCTCTTAGTGCATAAGGTGGTTATAAAAAACCCCTCTCCCCAGTTATGTTAACTATTTTTAATCTTTTTATGGATGTGATGTAGGTTTGTGGGAGAGATACTATTCAGGGGGAGTGTGTTTTGAGCTGAACAATGAAAAATTGCCGGTCTTTAGGTTTATTGTCAATGGGGGAGAAAGGAATAATTTCATGCATGGTCAGACATGTCATAACATTTCATGGACTAGTAATACTTCTGTGACACGATGAGAATTCAGTTTCGGTGATATGATGAGAAGGAGGAGAAGAAATACATTAGACAGGTAACGCTTCTATGATAGTGTAAGAGAAATACTTGGGCGTCTTTGAGAATTCCAAAACACGGTAACTCAATTCAAGCTTCCTCGCTGGTTTTCTACATCGAGCATTGATCACGTAGACTTAGAGTGTCGGCTGAGTTGATTCTTGCATTTTTGGTTTGCATGTGGATGGTGATCTATTGAATTTATTTAGTGATTTCCAACAATCCCAAAGTGGGGGATTCTTGGATCCATGGTCGGTCTATGCATGAATTGGAGTATGGTTTGTGTTTGTTGTCAATCCTTAGTGGAAGTTCAGAATGTGTTCCAGCTAATTGATCATACAATTCAAGCATATAACAGTATTGAAGGTGGCTCTGTTTCCCAGTGTTTGCCAAATTTTTGGGCCTCAAAATCGGAAAATGAAGACATGGATTGTTGGAAAAAGGAGGTGCGCGCAAAGAGGAAGTGGTGCGTGAAAAAGGAGGGTTATGCGCGAAATATTTCAGTTGGGCACAAAAAAAAGTTTGGTGCGTGAAATAGTGGATCTAGGTTTTTTCCTCAAATAGTGTTTCGGAATTAGAACGTCGAAAAATGGAAAAGGCATGGGTTGTACGAAAAATCTGATGATGTGCGCGAAAAACAATACTGGTGTGAAGTATTACGCGCTAGATGAGATGTTTTTCGCACCAAAGGGGGTTTTGCGCGCGGGGGTCTCAAACACCTAAAAATAAGAGGTGACCCCCCACATTCTACACGGTTGAAGACTTAGAGAAGATTCAAGGTCTGGTGTGCATAAAATGTTTGTGTAAAGGGATTTCACGAACAAATTCTGAGCTGTGCGAAAAAGGCAGAGCTGCGCGGAAAAATTGAGGTGGCGCTTAAAATATTCAGTTGCGCAAAAAAGGGTGTTAGTGCGCGAAATATTTTTTTTTTGCACGAAAATGAAATATTGCGCACAATAGTTAGATCTTGCACAAAAAGGGTTGGTGTTGCATGCATTTATCAGTGAAACGTGTTTGTGCGTTCTGGTTATCCGGTTCAGTGGTTCAGTTCATACAATTTCATCATTTTAGGACTTCGATGCAAGTAGAGTCTCATGCTAAGCAGAGGCAAATACATCAATGCAAATCTATTGAATAGACCTTCACGTCTATAAACTGAGTGGGACTTCACCAAGGGTAGTGAGCCAGGGGGATTCAATGTGAGTGACCTGAGGGACGTAGTAGGATATCTCTGAACAATTGTAATGGCAGTGATCCTGGGACAGAGTGACTATTCCTAAACCTTTATAATCCACAACGAGTGAAGAATAGAGGAATTTGGTTCGACCGAAAACCTGTCGGCGTAAGCTCCTTGGACGTATCCCTTATTGGTGAACCAAGAAAAAAGTATTGTGTAATCTCTTTGCATGTGAATGATTTATTTATTCTCATATCCATCATACAGGTTAAACTAGTTTCTACCAACATGGGAACAAGATCCGTCAGTTTAAAAGAAAAATTTGACACCCTGATTCACCCCTCCCCTCTCAGGGTGTCCCGGGGTCCTTAAGAACATTGGATCCTTCTTCTGTTTATTCCACAAAGTTATTCTTACTATATGTATAAAATTGAATGTCTCAAGATCCTCATCTTAATTTTTCAGTGTTACCTAGATGTTATTCCCATCAATTTTTTATTAGATCTACATTAATCTTCTTCTACTTTGAGAGTCACATATGTTATTATATTCTAACATGTTCTTGGATATGATTGTTTCAATCTAAAAAACTTATCTAAATTCTTTCCTCATGTATTCATTGGTAAAAAGATATATATTTTTTATATTTTGAAATATAATATCTCCAATCAAATTTGGTTCTCATGATCTACATTTTATTTTTTGATCGTAATTATTATACATGAGGTTTTCCACCATGATAAAATATTTATTTTTTTATACAATGGTTATCTATTTTATAACTATAATAGTTCTCTTGATATTAGTTTATTCTCATTTATCATCTTAGATAATAGTTCTTCTAGAAAATTCTACTAGCAGGACATGTGTTTCTTATATTTTATCTCAAAATAAATTCAATGAATTGGGTCGCGACATGGAAAACTAAATCATAGCACAACACTCATTTTCACAAAAAAAAACTTGTCTTCCAAGAATATAATTCATCTCAACCTCTCTTACTTGATCACAGACTTTATCACAAAAAATTTGTGTCATTAAAAAACTCAATCCCATTTCTGGCATCAATATATCCATTTTTTATATTAAATAAATCTTAAAGAATTTTTAGGCATAACCTATTTCTCCTCAATTCCTCTTACCTCAATCACCTATTTTATCAAATAAAATTAATGAATCACAATTTTTTATTGATTTTTTAATAAATTTAGAATATCCATTTCCATGTCTAGTTATAAATTCTTTAGATAAACTAATATTATGAAAACTCATATTTTCATACATGAAATAGTCTCATAAACACCTCATTATTTGATATTATTTTTTCTCGATAAAATGATCAATTTATCATCATTAAGTTCTTCATCATAATTAATTTTTTATTATCTTGTCCATGAAAATATGTCCATGAATCATCCTAGTTATTTCCTTTTTTAGAATTTATTTATGGAAAACTCTTTTTTATCTTACTAAAATCAATAATTTCACTATGTATTGATTAATACAAAGTGTAGAGATGACCAATATTCATAATATAAAAAATTCATATATTATAAAAGTGATATTATATCTAAACAATTCAGACTTGGATTATGTAATCAAATAGTATCTTCCCAAACTAATATGAAACTATAGATGTTTTATAAGATTATCCATAAAAACCTACTAATGGAAAATATATACATATATTATAAAAACCAAACACTATTTCTAATGTCATACATGATAAAAAATTTAAAACAAGAATCTATAATACTCAATGTCATACACTGTCTCCAAAACATTATGTGTGTAGTCAGAAATACAACAAATGAAAATTAATATTTTAAACAAATATCTAAGTATCAAAAGTTGTATGATAATTTACTTATGAAATATTTCATCCTTTACTATAAATTAAAAAATATCTTCAAATTAAATACATATATATCCTCAATTAACCTCATGGAATCATTATGAATCTATGAAAACATAGAAAAGTCAATAAACATTGTCAAACCAATTCATAAACATTCCAAAAATCTAACTATAAAATAAATACTCTTGTTGTAGTTTTTATATACTCTACTGCAACTAATACATCAACTTGAAAATTAGCATTCAAAAAACCATCACCAAAGTGTATTTCAACACTCATTTTAGTAGGAAAATTCAATAACACATCGGTCATTGAATCTTCCACGTTTCTTCTAGCTTCTCATACTATGAATTTTAGATTCTACATGTTATTATCCTGTCTATCTCTTAAACATTTTTATAAATGTTTTATACACTACTTTTCTCTTTAGTGTAATTTCTTCACATAGTGACTAGATTAATCAATAGGCTTATGTAATAGGTCTCACACAAATTATTCATATCATTATCCCATTTCCCACTAATGCATGGGTAAAACCTTCATATTTTCTTCATTTTCAATATTAATATTCCATTAATCATTCTCTCCAAGAGATATGTCAATATGATCAATGAAAAAAAATAAAAAACAATCCAATGGGAACATAAATAAGTTCATTATGAATTACTTTTAATACATTGAACTTCAAAATATATAAGATACTTGTCAACATTTCGTTTGAGTTTCACCTTTCCTCTATACCATAATGTCAATATATACTGAGGAGGAGAATATTTTTCCATATAATTACTAGATAACTTTTCCATTAAAAATAGAATTATTCTCATCTATTCATAAATAGAAATAGAATATTCTCCCACTAGTTTTCATGATTATAGACTACCATATTCCTACTTATATATGTATATAAACACATCTTTATTATAAATGATCCTTAAGTAAGTCATATTTATGTCCACAGGGGATAACATACTATATAAAACAATAGTGATTTTACAAATAAAATAGTTGGCCACTTACAACTCAAAATGTGAATCAAACTAATATTCATCCCATTATGACTATTTAGATAGATTTTAAAGAATTATTATGAACCTTCACAAAATACATGAAATTCATCGAAACATTCATCTGTATGTCATTTTGTTTCCCTATCTTCTTAGATGGAAACATCCCTTTCTAACTAGATTTATTATAAACAAGAATAATAATTGGAATGTTATCATCAGACCTCATGAATTGTCGATTTATTATTCTCTCTTGATTTATGTACTCTATTTAAAATTTAAATTCTATTATATATTTCTATTTTTTAAAATCTCCCCATTAGGAAATTTTTGCCAATATTTCCATTAGTGATACTTTCTTCATGTCATATTCAACCATAAAAATTGATAAAAGTAGTTTCCTTCTACAAATTGAATTATGAAAAGTGTTTTTTTACTAAAGATATAATAATATAAATTGAAAATATTCTCCATAATGGAAGTCTATCCATGATATATTTGCATAAAAACATTAATTAATTATTCACATTCATCTCCTACAATAAACCTTTATTAATCATTATCACCAAAGACATGGGAATAATGTGGGAGCTCTGTTTCTCTTCTATTGTAGCGGTAGGGATCGAATATGATTCTCAACATTAAAACCCCTTTATTTAAAAGTCTAAGATGCATATACATCCTCAATATATCCTTATATTTATATAATGAAATTTGAACCTATATAGAAAGGAGTTTCCTCAAATATTAACATTATTTATATCTTGACTAGACTAATTAGTTTGTGATTGAAACTCACAACAACACTTTTTAGAATACCTCAATTTTTCTATCTTCTTGCAAATGATCTAGACATATGAATGCCATAAATATAGGTACATGGTCAACCATATTATGTTTGGAATCCTTATTTTTAATAACATTATTAGTATATGGAGTCTTAGGTTCTATCATTTATCATATATATAGTACCTTTTCTAGAAAGTTATTTCATTCCCTAGGTAGTTATATATATATCCTTCTCACACATTCTTCTCAACTCATGATTTTTTGGACAACCATTCTAGGGAAGCCTCTAAAATTCCCCATCATGATTTTCAACCACTAATACCATTTGAATATATCTCTCCTTGGTGGATTCACTTTATGTTAGCGATTTTCCCATCAATAATTTTGGATCTTCATGAACATTTTTAATGGTCCATGATACAGAATTTCATACCACAATATAAGTGTCTTAATCTATTTGTTATGATATACAAATAATCAATATTATTGTTCATAGATGATGAAATATTCTGAAGAAAATCTTATTTAATTTAAATTTCATTCTTGGTTAACATTTATTTCTCACATGAATATTAAAAAATTATTGACTCATATTTTCTTCAAAATAAGAATTTTCATGGTTTGTAAAAACCACCAAACTTCATAGATGTGTCCAACTAAATTTCAATAATTAAATATATTATCAAGTCATTCAAAAATATCATAAAAAGATTTATTTTCTTTAATGAATTCTGATTTTGAATAGAAATATATAACCTTATATTTTCTCCCCCTTTTCTAGGAATTTGTTAATATACAAAAGTGTATATATTATTCCTTCAATATAATTAGTATTTATGAACATCCAAAAACACCAATAATTTCCTAGAAATCATATTAATATTACATTTTTATAGTCTATACATAATTTTAGGCCTTCTCTTTTTGGGTTGTGTAACAAACCATGTCACTGTAGTGGGGTTTTCAATTAATTATTGTAATTAATTTTCTTGGAGATTTAAAAATTTTAATTTTTTTTCATTGAGTTTTATTTTTATTAAATTATTTATTCTAATCATGGTATGGTGTTCATATTTTATGAGTAACAGTGTGTGTAACATTCCATGGGGATGTTTCCAGTTATTTTTTAATATTAATGGGTTGAACTATATGGGTAGGACATGGTTAAGGGAATGTAGTAGTAATCATGCAACTTCTCATTCCATGATTGGCCTGGTTCACAACTTAAGAACAACTATACACACCATGTGATAACCATGTGATATTGTTCTGTGTTTGGGAAGTTCCATTTATCAAGGTTGGTTCAGGGGTTAATGAACTATAAATGTGCCTTGGAAAAAACATGGGGTTGATTTTTTCTTAGGTGGATCAAACTATATAGTTAGAACATGGTTTACTGAAATTTGTTGATAAACCATGTGAGATATCTATATTTACTTAATTGTGAAATTTTGGTTTCCCCCATCGATTTTAAGAGCCTAATGTGATTATTCAACTTCATATATCATTTAGATGGTCCCTATCGCACGATAGGGAGGTTTTTACCTTCCTCTCCTTATATTTTAAGGCATACCATGAATTCTCTCTTTGAGTTCATAGGGTAATATTTTCTCCTTTTTCTAGGTTTCCTCTTCCTCTCCCTCCATCTAAAATTTTCATTCATGTTATAATCTCTGATAATCCTTAGTGGATATCAGTTTCTATTTTAGGTTTTTTGGATATTTATTCAAATTCAATTTTTACTTAGATCATTATGAGGACCTTGTGAGGCTTGTTAAAGAGATCACCATCATAGTCAAAGACTTCCATCATAGTTCCCATTGATCTGAGGTAGGATATTTATTTCATTTCATAAATTTAAATTTGATTGGATTTTTAATTATTTAAAATAACTTACTTGTCAAATATAATATTTCTTTGATTAATGTATTTAAATTTAAATGTGTTTTCGCATATTTATAATTTGTTAAATTTTATCCATATGGTATTTCATGTGGTACATGTAATTCAAAGTAGTGAAAATTTATAAAATATAGTTTTGAGTTAAATAATGAATTTTAAATGGGGTTTTAAAATAGATGGTTTTTTAAAAGTATATTGATGTGTGGTTTTTAAACTTTTAAAAATAGTGTGTGGGAATTGAATTTGTGTCTTAAAGGGGTAAATGTTTTGAAGTAATTGATGGATGAATTTTAAATAGGGTATGTTATTATGAAACTATTTAATCCCTTTTGGGTTGTGACATGAATTTTCCATAGGTATTATTTTCTTATTGGGTAGTATAATTGGAAAATATAATGATTTTTGAAATGGTTCTTACAAATGGGTTTGAGTGGGTAATTTAGGAAGGTTATCTTAAATATATTTCAATATATTTATTATATCAAATGGTTTCGAGTGAGTCTTTGAACAATTATTATGTGACTTGGAATTCCATTATTTTGTATAAAGGATGATTTTCTCATATTGGGTGTTTTTAAAATAATATATTTATGAATGTGAGACATTATTTCTCACATTTATTATCTTATTAACCTATGTGGGTAATTTATTATTTATTTATGTATATTTTGACCAGTGGGGCATGATTTATCTTATTTTCACTAGGAAAATTTTTTGAGGGGTTTTTGATTGTGAGGATGTATATCAGAGGTGGGATTTATTGATTTTTATTATTTATTAATGTTATTTCTAAATATAATTTTATATATGTCAAAGGGAGTCCACAGGGACTATGTATGGGTCTCGATACGTGTAAACCCTAGTATGAAAAATGACTCAGCTGGTTGGGGTGCTAGATACATTATGATGGTTTAACCAAAAGGGGTAGAGGGAAATGTGATTTGGCTTCTTCCATTCATCCTTTGGATTAAGGAGTTCTAGAAATTATTTTTTCAAGATAGTTTGATAGGACTACTGAGGAAAAACCCCTTTATTGGCACTGGTATAGAATTCTTGAATGTTGTTTAGACCATTATACTATAGTCATATTTTGTTTCCCAGGATTTTTTGATATACAGTATTGTATGAATTAGAGGATATTTATATTCCTTTTTTATATCCCATCCATTTTATTTTATATCACACTGTCGTTTATCTTTGGCATATTTTTTCATTTTTTGTGTGCCTTTTATGCTTAATTTTTTTCTAGTTGTGTTTTAATTCAAGTTAAAATAAGATTTTGATTTTTCTTCAAAAATGGTATTTAAATGAAAAATTATATACTTTTTAACGAATTTTGGAATATATTTTGATATAGGAAAAATAAGATTTCACCTCGTTAAGGATTTCTAAGGAAGGTAAATCTTTTATTGTTTAAAATGTGTTTGGAAAAAGAATTTAACTTTTCTATAAATTATAACAGAAGGAGGGGAAATTCTTTTATTTAAAGAGTAATGAGGCATTGGAAAAGTGTTTTCAAGTGACTATCTTCATTTATACTAAATTAATTAATTTTTTTAAATGTGTATATGCGTGTATTTTTGTCTTTGTACTACATGTGGATTCAAAACCAATTTTCAATTGTATATTCACTCAATTTTTCATATTTTTCTCTTTTTTAACATTACCTATGAATTTATATTGGTTATATAATGCATGGTCCAAATTAGTAAAAAACATATTTCAACATATTTTTATCACAAACTATTCTTTTCAAATAATCAAAAAATTGAGATTATTTTCCATTTCAATGTGGGAAAATTTCATCATTTTCTCTCTCTATTTTTGTATAGGTGTTACACATTTCAATATTTATATATAATACATATTATGTAACATAAATTCCAATATTTGGACAATATATTTCATAAAATAATGTCAATATAAAATCATCAATGTATGTTAAAACTTCAACATCATACTTATTAAAATAATATCTAACATAAGAGTGTAAGACATAATTTTCTAATTGTTTCATTCCATACATACTCTTCACATCGTATAAAATCATTAATAAATTAATATTTGATCAGATATTTGATAGAAGAGAACATGAAACATTGATTTGATTCATTTTTTTGTAGATACTATTATTTTATTAAATTTTTCTTTACTTTATTTACGTTCATTTTCATCCCATTTTTCAATGTAATGTAAGAGGCTTCATAATCTTTTCGAAATCGAGTATAAGATAATTTAATCATATAAGTAATTTCATAATTCACTTCATGGTTTAAATTTAATATAAAATTCATCCAAATCCTATAAAAATATCTGATCTGCTGAATATATATATTTAAATTTTGGGGGCATCGACCCCGATACCAATTGAAATTCATTGTGGATAAGGTTTGGGCACCAAAGAGGGTGTGAATATGGTGTTGTTTAATTTTCAAAATATTTCATTTTATCCTATAATTTTTACAACCTTTAATTTCTTATCTATGTAATTTATTAAAACTCTAGTGGGTCTTCTTTATTTTCAAAAATTACACATTCCATATGCAATGGAGGAAAAAGAGTAAAATATGGAATATGGTATTTTTATAGTGTTCATCCCAAATATGGGAAACTTAATCCCTAATATTATTTATTGTTCTCCCATATCACAAATCTCATTAACTAATATAAAATAAAGACAATAAACTGGGTCTTTACAACCCCACAATACTTCACATTCTATTACTTCTTCTCACAATGAATATAATTTCCCTGTCTTCCCATAGGTGTCATAGATTTTCATTTTGATATCTATGAATACCTAAACTCACATTGGTTCTAAAGATTCTCATAGTTTATATAAAATTCATTCAATCCACAATTTATTGAAGTAGTTATCTTATTATCAAAACAATTTAACTATATCTATATTATAGATATACTTAATATCATCACAAGGTATTAAAATCCCAATATATCTTCACACACATAACAGAAAACATGGTATTTATTTTATCTCATCTTCAAAAAACTTCTATAATAGTTTCTCACACATATTTCTCAAGTAAAACTCATGTAAATGTGATCTACATGAGTCTAGAATCATCTTGATCTATGAATGGATTGATATATATATATATATATATGAATAGTAGAACCTCAATCGACTATTCCCCTATTTTTCCTCCTCAATATTATCACTGCTTATGAAACCCTAATTTTTGTAGTATAATATTCCATATTTAACTATAATACATAGATATTATTCCATTTAATTTCATATTAGATCCACATTATTTTTTTCTACATCTATATGCTCAATTTTTTTTATTTTATAAGGTTTATTGGTTCTCATTATTTCACTTACACTGAACTCTCTCTATCATTTTATCTTTTATAGACAGGACCCTTAAAATATATTCTCATTATTTCTAAATAGGAAATATCTTATTTAATTCTATAAACATCATGTTTATTCTCTTTTATGAAAATATATTATGCATTGTGTTTTCTCCCATAATCAAACATTGTATTTTTTCACTAATAGTTGTCAAAAGTATGATATCATGAATACACTTGATTTTATTTCATTCTCATTTATCTTCTTGTACAGTAGTTCATATTTACTCATCTACAAGAATTTCTTAACTCTCTTCTATTTTATCATAAATTATTTTCAAATAATTAGATAATAGTTTGAAGAAATGATTCACAATAAGAAACCTAATAACTCTGCCATATTTTTATTTCAATAAAAATATTCATATCTACCACAGAAACTTAATCGACACATTTATCAAAACTCCTTAGTGAAATAAAAAATACTAAATTAAGGATATTTATTTAAAATATATATTTTCCCAATTAAAAATAATTGATGAAATTTTAGGATTATTTTATATTTTATAAATTCATCTTGTATTATTAATCTTCAATTTCATCAACCGACCATATTGAATAAAAATGTTTAATGATATTTTAACCAATAATGAATATCCTTTACATCATTACAATATTAATAATTAAGAATTAGAAATACCTAGGAAATTCTGATTCTCAAACATGAAAATGTCTCTTAAAAGTATCATTCTTCAATATTCACTTTTATAAATTTAATGATCATCCTAATGTTTTTAATGCCTCTATTATAGTGATTTATAAATTTTTTTATCATTCAAACAAATATAAAGAATCTTCCCAATCACTTCCATCAAAATAATTTATTTCCTCAAAAATAATCTTTTAATTATGTAGAAATCACTATATTTCTATAAGTCTAAATACATAAACAGACTATAGAAGATATAATATCATATTCTTAAAAATTAATCCTCATTCAATGTAATACATAATTTAAAAAATTCATATGTGTAATCAAAAGTCGTATTATGGCATCACAATGTCGTACAATGCATTGGAAGACTTATAGGAATACTCTTTAAAAAATATAAACTATATGAAACATCATACAAGTCTAAGGAAAGTTATATGATGCTGTCAAAGTTAAATGTTCCTTGAAAATATTCATGTGTAGCTCGGGAAGACTTGATGTTATTTGCTAGCACTAAAATAATGTATGGTAATTAATAAATATCATATGTGGATAAAAATATTTTACATGGGCCTCCAAATATCATACATAAAATTATATTATACTAATGAAAAAAACTAAAGAAATAACTAAACATTTCCATATTTTTTAATCATAAATAAGGATACTATAAAACAAATATGGGATAACTTCATCTATCAGAAAACAAACAGGTACATCAATAGAAATTATCAAACAAAAATAGAAATATTCCAAACTTCTTTCATCATATTGAAAACATATGTTTTATTATTTGTATAAAAATTACTACACATCAATATTTATAATCAAAATCATCCATTATAGAACCATTGTCAATATTTATTTTCATATTGATTTTAGTTAGGATTACCAATAACAGGTGTAGGTGTATTCTTCCACATTTTAACTATATTTTCACACTACTAATAAAATATTTATTATTTTATCCACCCATCCATCACTCCAACCATTTTTTAAATATTATGGAATACACATACCTGTTTAGTACATATCTCTCACATAACAACCAGTTCAATCAGTCATCTGATATCAGTGGACTCACAAAAGGAGGCTATCTCATTATCCATTTTTCTAACTATGAATGGGAAGAATATTATTATTTTTAAATGTTGTTATTTTTATTCCATCAAGCATTCTATAAAAATCATATATTGAAATGTTCATTAAAAAATACACAATCCAATGGGAACATCGATTTATCCCCCCCCCCCCCTTCTGCATTTTTTGGGATAAAACTTGTGGTGGAAAGTCATCAATGGACAATAGAATTTATTATTATAGTGGGATGTAAAATGATGTTTGATGAGGTTTTTATTGGTGATCAAGTTATAGGGACATAGAAACTCTATTTTAACATAGTTCTTTAAAAAATAAAACCACATAATGTTATCACTTCTATGGATTAGTTATTTTATTTTTTATCTTATGTTGATTTTAATAAAATGAGTGATTTTATATAGTCTTATATGGAAATTTTGGTGTTTGGAAGAAATATATATTTTTATTTTTGTCATAGATGGATTAAGACAAAGTGTATTATATCTCCTTTTGAAATGATTGACCCATTATTCATACTAGATTAAGAATAAATAGCTTCTGACTGAAAATTAATTTTATTATTATTAAAATAGATCCCCTTTTAAAGGGTGAGGGGGAACCCATGACATCATTGACTTAGAAAAAACAAACGACATTAATGAACCAAAAGCTCAAGACCAAAATCAACCCGCACTACAAGATAGAAGCTCCTCCCAGCAACAAAAAATCATTAAAACCACCTTCTTTTGTCCCAGTGATGATCGGGTAGTTGTCCCGTGCAAAATCTCATGGTCTTGTAACTGACGGTCATAGTTATACCCTCTCAGACATCCGATTCCGAACAGCCAGGGAAAATCGAAAACCATTTCCCTGAACCTCATCTGAAATATCTTTCTCGTAGAAAATTGGTCACAAAATCCCTTGAGAAATATACCAACGAAGCCAAACACATTCAACAAATTCATTCATTTATACCACTGGAACACAAAATCAACACTGCAAAAACCATCGCAAGGAACTTGGTCTTCCACCTTGAAGCCATAGAGAAGTCGCACTGTCTGGACACCAGAGTTGAAGTCAGATCCACCACTCGTCGCCAAGAACACGACACAAAACAACAACACCAAAGAGGACGAACCCTAAAAAACTCAACCACACTGCCGCTGAAACAACACCAGAGCAGAATGAACCACAAAATATGAACCACAGTGAGGAGCAGAGAGACAGCCAGGCCAAAAATGAAATTTAGAGGGAAATCAAACATCACCATCACCGATTGACACCAAATTTCACTCAAAACCCAACATCCATATTAACCCAAATTAACTCATGAACCACGCTAATCCAATACCAGCAGAATCAAAGAAAGAAATGAAAATCACATCGCAAGATGCAGCAGATCGCATCTAACACGAATTAGGAAAATGAGGTTCTAAAGCTTGTTGTTTTTCAAATTTATTTATAGAATTTTATTTCAGCATAACAATTATTTTGGAATTGAGGATGTATATAGATGTTATTTTGTAGTGGGTTTTTATTTAGAATTATGTTTTACCATTGGCTTCTCTTATTTATTTTGTAAAGAAGTAAAATGGAATTCGGAGACTGTCTATATGTTATTTTTAGTTTAATCTTCTAATATAATGGAAACATTATAATATTCCTAATATATATGATTTTATAAACATGTATAATGGAATTTTTTGGTTTTTTAATAATTATTTCAGATATGGATATCATAAGATAAGGACTAAGTAAAATGACATTAAAAATATTTCATTTTGATGTTAATATAATAATTATTAAAATATAGTTTTTGTGTTTAGAGTAATGAATATAGAAAATTTGTTATGTTTTTTATAAATAAGTATTTCCATACATTGATTTTTTTTTTCCATTATTGATATATTTTTTATTCTCAAATATTGATGATGATATTGTGGACATCCAAAAATGTTGTTAGATTGTCTTCAAAAAATAATTTATTTGTGAACATGTCTAGGTGTCTATTTAGGACACATGGGGATCATTTTTTAGGACATGTTATTTTATAGTATGGTTTAGTAGTGGAAACATAAAATAATTAGGTGTTTGGTTTGTGGAATTAAGAAAATAATAATGTTATATAATGAATTTTTTTGTTTTTTTATTTATTATATGAGGACTAAATACATTTCTTCATAGATCAAAACTCAATTTTCATATTTAAATAAAAATGTTTGTATTCCTTCCTAATGAATAAGTGAAAATGTGATTTTAAATATTTTAATGAAAAATTTAATATTATAGATACTATTGGATTCCTGAAGAGGTTGTTACTAACATGTTATATTGTGATGAATCCCATTAGAGATTTAGATGAGTTTTTATTCAATAGAGTTAAGTCATTGATTATAGTTATAGAAAGGTGTGTTATAATGAAAATAATTATGTTTCCCCATATATAAGTCCTATAGATGTAGTATTTCTATATAAATTATAGTGTAATAGTATTCACAAAGAATAAATATAACATTATAAAAAAGATACTATTTTGAAATATATATTTTATCAGAAGGATTTAATTTTTTTATATATAATTATTGTTCAATTTCAAAATTTTTATTATTTTGAAATAACATAAACTCTATGAAATATTAATGTGATGTTTTATACTACATGTCAGAATAGTTATAGTTTGGATGCTTGAATGAAGTATAAGGAATGAAAAGTGATCGACTTATTGGCATATATTAATCTTACTTGGGATTAGATTGATGAGATAGTGAAATATCCATTAGTATAGTTCTTAAATATTTATCATCTGAATGATCTTAGTATGTATTTATAATGATATTTAATTATGAATGATCATACATTCAAATGGATAAGCTAGTGATATTTAATATCTTATGTCGTGCAATGGGATGTTATTTAATATTTAGAGTATGTGGATATAGATTTATATTAGTTACATAGTTCATCTATGCTTGTGAATCTATGTATTTATATGATATTTTATACTTTTAAGTTTAATTTTTGGTATCATGGAATGAAAAAGGATATATCTAAAAAATTTACCAATATCTTCAATTCTGGAAGGGGAAAGATAAAAATCATATTTCTCTGGGGTTGTCTAATCATATAGATAATCCCCAATGGACATGGGAGGGAACTTATATTGAATTATTAGGTTCATTCCTCATATCTTTAAAGGGTTTGACTATATTTTTCTCATTACAGATCATTTAAAAATTTTGGATAATTTCTTATTGATTCGGGAATCAATAATGGTTGTTTTTTATATAAATCATTTTATTATAGAGGTTAATATTTTTATTATGGTTTTTAGGATAATAATATCTAATCCAAATACATTATTTACATCATAAATATGGAATGGTTTATAGGGTTCCATTGGTACTTAGTTGTGCATTTTCACTACATAGTAACAATTTAATGTTGGTAAGAATTAATGAATGATCTGAAATTTAGATGATATATTAATAGAATATATCATGGATTTTAGAGGATCATGGATAGATTATTTATCCTTGAGTGGATTAAAATATAACAGCATCTATCAATCACCTATTGATTTTTCAACCCTTGAGTATTTTCATTAGAGATCACATTTTTCACCCCTATAGTGATGTGAGGATAGTGTCGATAGTATAGTTGGGATACATATGATACAATATATGAAAGAGTGATAAAGTTATTCATGATCACATTTTGGACCCTCGGGTAGTCCTAAATACAATCCAAATCAAAAGCAGAGACCATTGGACTCTTTGGTTAGGGATTATGTGTTCTTGAGAGTTTCCACTCATTGAAGATAAATTAGAATTGTATCTAGAATTATTTTTTATGTAGATTTTTTATTCAAATTTCAGGTCTAAGACTGAGTCTGACATATATTATATTTTTTAGTGAAAACCCCATGGTTGGAAATAGATTATTTATTATCAAAAATGTATCAGTTTTAAAATATTTATCATGATTAATTTTTTATGTTATTTTCTTAGTGAAATAAATCGCTAATAGGATATCAAATTTATGAAATATATAGAGTAAATGTAATATTTAAATTTTAAATTTCTACATTGGGGACCCATTCATTTAATATAAATTCTTTATAGGCATAGTGGTGTAGAAGAAATCACATAGGTTTTTGAATAAAAAATATGATTTTAATATAAATAATTGTTTTGGTTGGTGTTGTTTTTGTTTTGATGTCAAATATTTTTACAAAAAAATGTTATTTCATGTAGAAAACAAATTGAGCTTAAATTTTTTAATTATGGTAGAATATTTTTATGGATAATATTTTTTGAAATAAAATTGATACATATATACTTTTTAATAGTATTTTTAGATATTTTTAATTTTATTTGTTTTTTTCTATGGGTAAATTATAATTTTAATGTTCTTGGAATGAAATTTTTTTCATTATACTTAATTTGGGATATTATGTTTACCGATGGTTTTTTATTTTTTATTTTATAAGATGGTTATTGATTAGATAGTGAATGAGGCTAATATTTATTGTTAATATATATATATATATAATATTCATGTGATTTATTATTCATAAACACCATTTTTGTGTATTTTACACTTTGAACATCATTTCCCATTATGATTGTAATTCCCCCTTAAATGTACTATTACATGGTACAATTTTAAACACCTACTAAAATAAAAACAAATGGCCTTGATTTTATTTTAATATTTTATTTTCAGGTATCTCATGCTAAAAGGAAAAATTCATACTTTTTAAGTATCTAAAGATTCACGTTGGAAGACCACCAAAATGAGCTTTCATGGAAACACATTCTGGGAAAAGTAAACTAGACATCAGCCCAATAAATAGGTTGTAATGTCCAGGATACAAGCCCAATGATTATAAAATTTTAAATGAATATAGATACCACCATTTGGAACATTTAATTAAACAGTTGACATAGTTAATTCGGATTTTTGAATGGAGTTATAGGCATCCCAAGTTGGAGATAAATTTCTGGCCCAGAATCTGCGGCCCAGAAAAATAGCCCACCAATTTAACCATATCTTGGAAACCAAAAATTATTTTGGGATGAATGTTTTCCAGAGGTTAGTAGACATCCAAGGATATATTTTCTTCTTCTATGTACCACTATAATTCTGCCATCTAGAAGGTCATTTTGATGGATCTATTCAGTGGATGCAAGCTGGATGCAACTTCGGGTCAAGGGTGGAAAAGTCTCCTCTCCCTTAATTTCTACCACCCTAGGCCTTCCACCAATAATTTAAGAGACTTTTAAAGATTGGGGATCAGCCAAAGGATCCTAAAATTATAATTTAAGGTAGTGGTGTTTTATTATTTATCATCTTGTGTGATTTCTTTAATTTTAATGTTATGCTGTCACAGTTCCTTTGTAATGTACTTCCTCAATTGTAAGTTGTTTTAATTAATCATAGTTTCATAATAAAAGTTCTTCTTTTCCTATTATTCTATTATTATAAATCTCAATTTGATACAGTTTCCTCAATGTATGAATTTATTCACACAAAACCTTGTGAAATTATTCACACAACGGTGGAGTGATCATTTTCTTTTTATTGTTTTCTTACTTCTTCAATTCCTCCCTCATGTGTCTACTTCCCGCTTCCATTGAAACCATAGAATAAATGGAGGGATAACCCACTTATGGGTTGATCCATGGGAGAATAAAGGTGTTGTATTAGATTTTATTTATCACCCCATTAATTTCTAATCACTTCTTTTAATTGAGATTTTTATTTGATGATTTTAAATCTTATTTGTCCTTGTTGAATTTTAAGGCCACATACTTCAAGTGCTAATACGAACCTTTACCTTGGAGTTCTTGTAAATTAGATCCTACAATTGTATAAGTGATTAGTATTATGGTGTTTTTTTATTAATCCAATAAGTGATGAAGTTGTTTTATCTTCTTTAATAAACCCATCTCGAATATAAGAAGTTGAAACTGTTAAAAATGGAATTTCATCCAATCCACCCCCAAGTGATAACCTAGGATCATCTCATTATTTCAAATTAAATTCACTTAATTATATTAGTTCTATCTTAAAACCCATCAAAAATCAACCCAAATATGGAAACTTCATAGACAAAACAATCCATAGAATGTATATGTCTGTAGGTTTTTTCTTAGGTCTCTAAAGATTCGACAACCCAAGCTACACTACAAGCGACCGCTTAACCTTAAAAACTTGGGTAAATTTGGGTGAGACCAGTTATTTTTTCCCATTAATATTTTTTGACTATGGAATTATTATTTTTTAATTATTTAAATCATTTTAGATGGAAATTTTATATTAAATAAATATTATGGCGTGATTAATACTTTGTGTCGTACTAATGAGGTTGATTATTTGGGGAACTATAAATTTTATTAAAATGGAATTCCACATTATATAATTTATAAGAGTGATTTCTATGTCAATTATTGATAAAGGTAGGGATATAAATAATGGTACTTTAATAATATCATATAGAAATTCATTTATGAGAGAGTTAGTGGGGTTAAATTTAATTATTTACCTTCCACCATGAAAATTTCCATGAAGATTATCTATGTTATCTATTCCTTCAAGGAAAAAATCATTGGGTTCGTGCATCATGATTATAAAATAAATAGGAAAATATAGAATGTAATATTAAAATATGATCAACAGATACCTACTGCAATGAGACTCAAGAGGTTTTGAATTTACTTCTTTGAATTTTTCATCACATTAAAAAAACCAATCATAATGGATAAAATAACTACTATTATTTTCATACTCACGTGCACAAAATATAAATGAAATAAAAATGAAGATAGATAATACTAAAAGATTTATAGTGTTTCTAGGAATAGAAATCTATAAGTATAGTCCATCAAAAATCAACTCTAATGAACATTGTGACTTTCACTAGTCCAACCCATTTACCTAGGACAGGTATTCCTTTTTTCCAAGTAATTTACAATTGAGTGAAAGTAACTAATACATGTTACAATATAATACAGTCCTTTAAATAAGATCTAGTATGGCCTTAAAAACAAAAACCATCATGGTTTCTTTCATAGGGAACCATTAAAACCAAATAATGAAAAATAAAGAGTTTATAGTTTGTGATAACAGTGGTAAGATACAACAGATAGAAGAGAATAAATCTCTAGAAGACATGATTGGAATGAAAAATGTTTCAAGGAGAGTCTTCTTAAATTTAAATAATAGGCTTTGAAGAACATATTTTCAATTTTATTCTTCTTATCCTTCTTCACATAAAAAAGAGAGATTTAAGATAGATCATAGAGAATGGTATAAAATGGTATTTTTTGTTTTTTATTTCATCATAAACCTTTCACTCTCTTTATATAAAATCTTGTATTAAAATAATCATTAATGAATTATTATTCTATTTCATATAATTTTGGTCCATATAATCCTGGATTAGAACATGTTATTTTCTAAGAAATACCTTTACGATTTTACCATTTATTAAAGTAACCTTGTAATTTATCCTGATTTGAGTACATGTAGGTTTATATACTCATTTAAACCATAAAAAAGAAATACCCCATTAAAATATTCATGACTGATTGGGCTGAAGGCCGTTATTTTTTTATTATTTTTGATAATACAGCTTTAACCCCATTTAAAGATTCATGGAATCATTAAAATCTCACTCATATACTTCAACTGTAATAAGTAAGTGGGTAGTAGTATGACATCATAGGTTACAGATCACAACATTAAAAATTCTTCATCTTTGAAATCACATTTCTGATTTAATCCATATAATTGAATTCTATGTATCTAATTCTTTCTTAAATATATGATTCTATAACATATCCAAAATGAATCATGTATCCATTTGAAACATTTATCCTATTTCACCATATATCTGAACCACATAGTTGGTTAATTTATTAATATGATTTACGTTTCTGTTTGATTAACGTAGGCGATTGATCACCTTTGTATTTCATTAATATTGGAGATTTACATGTAGCTGATTCTATGACGTAGTCCATTCACATAGGGGATTCCTTCACATAGCTGATTTATGTTGTCTATTTATTAATGTAACCAATTATCCACATACTCTATTGGATAATTTATAAAAACATCCATAATTAGGAAAATTTCCACAGAAACAACCATAACATCAGACTTGAGGATTTTAACAATAGAAAATATTAAATATAAATAAAACATGTAAAACTCACATAAGAATAGAATCATCATTAGAATATGGATTTTATTTGGGATAATCAAAACATAAATTATGTGGGATATATATAATTAACATTAAAAATTCATCAATCTCCCCCATTTTGTTGATTACAAAACCTAAGATATATTAAATGAAAATAATTTACATTTTATTACTAAATATTGAAGAACACTATTATAATATAGATATATCCATTTAACTTTTTTGAATATACTTTTATTATTCACCATAATTTTACACTACACCATTATAATTAAATGATAAATACTTCTTGTGATTTTGAATCATTTGGAAACATATCCCCCTTAGTGTTATAAAAAGGAAGGGAAAATATATAAAAAACTATAAATTTAGAAGTTCAAATTAATTAACTATTTATGTATGGTGATGATACTGAATATGTATTTTTGGATGTGTCAAATTCAACAACAACATAATTTCAAATTTTAATTAAAGAATGACTGAAATATAATATTAAATGAAACTAGTGGATATGAATAGAAAAAAATTAAAAAAAATGAAATGAAAACAATTTATAAATAAAATACTAAATGGATTGTGAATAAATATATTAATTGTCAACATGGGTACAAAATAAATTATATCAACACCTATATTTAATGATTTAATCAGTATTTAGAATATATGGTTTTATGGAATGGATAACAATTGAATAGAGGTTTGTATGGAGGAACATTTAAGGAAAGATAAATTCTTGAGGTATTATGGGTTTCCAAGGGAGAATTTAGTGGAAATTTTAAAACATCCATATAACCTATTTCTTCACTACTAAAGGTTTATTTTATTTGAGGTTTATGAACACTTTTATTGGTAACAATCATTAAATTTTCCGATAGAAATTTTGAAATCACATTTATAATAAGCAACAATGGGGGTTCAAAACCCATTTGACGTAGGTTACTATAGCAGTAATGTAGCGGTAATGTAGCAGTAGCGACACTATAGAAACATTGGGCACTGTAGTGGTGGTAGGAAACTATAACGGTGGCAGGACACTAGCAGCGTTAGGTACTGTGTGGTACTATAGCAGGCGGTACTATAGTAGTACTATTTATATAATGGGCCTTGGGCCAAAAATTTGGGCCTACGGGCCATGTAATGGGATATTTTTCCATTGGGCCTTTGGGATATGTAATGGGTCTCCCTGTACCCAGTTTAAAGAGGACTTTTCTTTTCTTTAAAAATAAAATGAGGATTTGGCCCCAACCTTGTAAAAAAGGAACAAAATCAGCATTCACTAAAGGATTTGAAGGGGTAGATACATAAAAGGCTCTATCAATGGCAAAATCATCAATCCCCATATATTTTTATATACTATATGTTAGAGATGGATCAAAATTATATTCTACTATTTTTCTTGTAACTATGAATTTATTTGGGTGACCTGGACAGATAAATCATCATCCATGATGATAAATCAAATCATCATCTATCATTTCAAACATCCTCATTATATTAGAAATATAAACCTCCAAAAGATAAATAGATTATGGTCATTTGATTTTTTTAAAAGACTGATAGACCATTATTCCAAATTCCCTTCAATTATCCACATTGGCTCAAAGTAAAAATTTTAGGTAATTCATATAAAGGGGAATTCATAGGTCTAGTTAAAACATGAAAACTATGAAACTAACTTTTCAAGAGTTTAGTATATTTTTTCCTAGTTATTATCCTACCATTTATTCATTTAGCCTTTCTTAATATTTTCTATGTTAAAATAAATATCTAACATATTTCATTAATAACACTTAAAAGAGGTGGAGAATCAGGAGGACATGTAACAGCCACAATATCTATGATACAAATAGTAGGAAAAGCCTGAACAGTATGTTTCACTAATGGGATGAATCATGGAGGTTGGTAGAAAACCAATTCATTCAAATTATAACTAGATAGAATAGATAAAACTTCATCTGACTCTAAACCATATTCCTCTTCTATGGAGTACAAAATATTAACTGCACTAAAGATATTTCTGAACCATTTTTCATAAACACGTATTGTTTCATTTATTGACCTAATGGATCATGAAATAAATTCCATTACAGATTTTAAAATTGACTGAATTTTTTCCACATTACTACCAAGAGATTCTTAGATCTGATTAACCAATTCATCCAATGACACATATATTCCAACACCTAGGATTAAAATTTTCTTCCTGATGTATTTGAAAACATCAATAATATATTTATATAAATAATATATCATTACTATTGTAATAAAATCACACAGAAAGGGTTGAATGTAATAGGATACACAATTCAATTCCATTAACATCATATCAAATCCATTTTTAATAGTAGGATCTATAGAATCATCTAAAATGGTAGAAAATTTGGGATGAACCTTCTTGAAAAACTCAAACTATCTCATCATACACTTCATGAATTCTATAAACATTCCTTCATCCATATGAAAAATGAAATAATCTCATATTGAGATTTATCATATCTCACTACTGAAGTATTCCTGAACAAATACCATAGATATGTAACTATAACTCAAATCTCATTGAACTGTGATTTTTTAGGATAAAAATCAATAAAATAATTGACTAGATATTTCTTCTCATAATGTGACTATTTAATAACGTCAGAAGAAACTTTCTTCACCAAAGGAGCTATATTAACATTCTCTATAAAATATTTTTGGGAACCACCATCTGAATTTTTTTCAAAATATTCTTTTGATATAGAACACTCCATGAGTTCTTTGTTATCATACTTAATGGAATTCAACACACATTTAAATTAATCACAACCTCCTCTATGAATGTCAAACAGAGTAATGATAGTATAACTAAAGGA
Source organism: Viscum album (assembly GCA_963277665.1). Lineage (NCBI taxonomy): Eukaryota > Viridiplantae > Streptophyta > Magnoliopsida > Santalales > Viscaceae > Viscum > Viscum album. Next base: position 458,648,106 of record OY728167.1, on the reverse strand, counting down.
GTGAATGTTAGAACTATCTGATATATTACCCACATTAGGTGATTCTCCATAAACTATATGTTCTAAGGGAACATTCCATGTATGATAAATGTCAATAATCAATATAACAACATTTACAAGATGTATCTTCACTAGTATGTGATCTAGAAATTCATGGATCATCAATCATATGTTGAAATGTTTCTTAAACACTTTCTATTCCAACTGATACACTAGGATTAGTCTGAACTGGCCTTTCTTTGGGAATTAAAATAGTTGTGTCATCAACTGGATCCCCAAGATGATGAAATTGAGAAAATTTGGTGAATCTTCATTGAATATCCTCTTCCATTATAGGAATGATTTCTAGAAACTAGGATTATGTTTTAGTTACATCAAAATAATTCACCTATATAATAGGAACACTCTTAGGAGGTGTTTCATACATAAGTTGTAAGGTTCTATATGCCCCCTAGCCACACACTCTTGAACAACATGTTTTAGTGAAATGGAATTTTGTTGCAAAAATATACTATATATTTCAAGAAAACAATAGATAGTGTATCATTCATATGACACATCATAGAAGATCCCTCAAATAGATTTACTTCATTCTTCTTTAGAAATTTGGAGAATATCCTAATAACAGTGATAATTGTTCTTACCTTTTACTTGCAACATTAATTAATGAATCACATATTGTATCATGGAAGTTTTAGATTGAGAACAATTTATCAAAACATATAACATATACATATCTTGTAAAAAAGTTCCCATCTCTCATTCTCTCTGGAAAATTATAGTCTACACAATCATACACAACATGTTCCACTCAACCACTAAATACATTACTAGATTTTTCTTGAAGGTAGATATTTAAAATATAAACTTGGAAATCATTATTAGTCCTACCAAATATTTTTCCAACAAGTTATGAATAAAATTATACTCCCCCTCATGAGGAAAATGAAAAATAATACCCAAAACAACATAAGAAATACCCACATCATTACTAATCACATTTAGATAAAATTATCCTCTCTTCTAGAAAAACCAAACTTGTCATATTTCAAGAACTCATTTTCCTCTTCATTGAAAAAGAAAACAGTTTTATTCTAATAAAATATGAACTCACATCCTTGATTTTTTTTGAACATCCTGAAAATAATTTTCATAGAATTTGTAAAATACATATCGATGACCATTCAAGAAAGTACAATGCACAATGCACCACTACCTTCATCTTTCAAGGTTGAAACATATCTTACTTAATCTTCATGTTTATACTTTTTTATATTATAATAATCGATTGGATGTTCTTGGAAAAATGAGAGGTTAGGAGATATTGTTTGAGTTCTTGGAGGAGATACATATGTGAAGGGAGAAGGGGTCCACTACTAAAATGAAATTTATTTACAAACCAAAATCATTAAAAACTTATGTAACCTATTGTTTTTGGGTTAATTATTACTAACAATATATAATATTAAAACCTAAAAAATAAAAAAATACATCCAAAAAAACTATTACTATAAAAAAAATACAGTAAATTAACTACAATAAAGTGTTAACAAAAACTCATTAATAAAATGTTCTTAAAACAAATTTATAAAATTATTATTAATTGAATTTATAAAAATTAGTGTAATCATACTTATATTTTATTAAAATAAAATTTCCCACATGTAAGGGGATTATTAAGTATATCTACAAATTGTTTCTCAACAGAGATAAATTCATTAGAAAAAAACCATATTGAGTATGTACTCAGGAGAAATTATTCCTAAAATATACATTAATTTTTCTCAAATGATTTATTGAATTATTTGAAATGTGTATAACTCTAGTGTCGTTATATTTAACCATACCTTGATTAAAATTTAATCCAAAATCAATCATGTTTTCTCTCATCCATAACACTTGTTCACAAAAATTATGAGATCTAATATATAATTCCTTAGTAGTAAATAATATAATACAGTATTTCTTACTAATATAGAAAGATAATAGACATTTAAATAAAATGGGATAGGTTCTTTAGGTACTCTTAATATCTATTCTACAACCACCATATTTTTCTTTAGATAATGAAGTTAAATCAAAATCATTTATTTTTGGAAAAAATAATGAAAGGGGCAATTTTCATTTAAAATAAATTAATATTTTTTTATTATCTATTAAATAAAATTACATGTGATTTTATTTAAATCAAGAACATAAAAATAGTAAAAATATAATTTATTGTCCACTAGAAGTTATATATAGTGGAATCCTAGTTATTCCTCTTCATAGTTTATTGTTAATAGGTTTCCCAGCTATCCCAAGACATGTTTTTAATTAGAACTCAATGAAGTTGTGTGTAATTTAAAACTTTATATCCAAATATTTTAATAATGTTAGGTATATATATATAGATTCAACACATTCCATTTTTTTAAAAAAATATAAAATCCTAGGTTATAGTTCACCTTACCCATCATTTTAATTAAATGTAATTTTTTCTTGAGTTTTGAAAATTCATAACGTAAATTTTTGTCAATAGAACCGAAAATTAAATCAAGAAAATATATTTTAACTTCACCATGTATCTAATTATGATGTTTACATGAAATAAAAAGGATCTTACACTTCTACTAAAAATCCATTTGATAGATTAAATGATTATAAACATTTATTCAATGCTTTATGTGGTTGTTTATGTCCAAAAGTCCTCTCGTATGTTTGAAAATTGAATTTGGGAAATTTGTATTCTCAAAACTATGTGGTTTTTAACATTAAATTCTTCCATAAGAAAACCATTTTTAGGACAAAGAATTTAAATCCATCTATTATGATTAAAAATTAATGTGTGATGCATATACATAGTGTATACTAATGGGTTTTAATAAAGTTATAGCTAAAAAGGTCTCTTTATAATATATAGCTTTCACTAGGATATACACATTAACAAATAATTTTAAATTATATCTAGTATTCACACCATGATCATCATTTTTAATCCTAAAAATACATTTTTCCAAATAATGGGATAGTTAGAGGGTCTATTGAATAATTCACAATCATTGATCCTTGTGAACTGGTTTAATTTTTCTTACGTAGCTAAAAACCAACACTTATCTATTATGGATTCCTCTAGGATTTTTTTTATGTCATCAAGATATAAATAAAAAAATTATAAAAGGATTCTAACACTACTTCTAGTCCTAATAACTAAATATAATTTTACTATTAATGTTTCTAGGGGATTTTTCATAACGGTTATTATATTTCTAAGAAATACACATTCTATTTCACTATAATCCATTCTTTTAAGATCTAGTTTACCAAAATCTAATTCCTTATCATCACACTTTTTATTTTCAAAGTGATATTAATGTATTATGTTTTCAAGAAAACCACTTATCTCATCAAATTGAGTCATTTTTTGATCAATACAATCAGTAAAATAAAATTTCACATGAGTTGATTTTTGGAAATTCATGGAACCTTGCTTAAAATTTATATATGAATTGGATGTATAATAATTTCCAAAAAAATATACCATCATCATTATTTGGATAAAATTTATCATGATTATCCTTGGTGTTTGGTATACAAACCATTCATCCAAAAAATATAAACTATCCAACTTTTGGGTTTCAATTATTCCATAATTCATAGGGTTTTTTCATCAAAATATGCCTTATTTGTAATTTATTTATTACTTAACAAGATGTATTAATATATTTATCCCAAAAATTATGGGTTTGTTTATACTCACATATCATCTCCTATATATTTTTTGAATGGTGTTACCCCTCCATTCAACAATGTTATTCTTTTGAGGTGTATTGGGGGTAAACAAATTATTCCTTATACCATGTTTGAACAATATGATTTAAACAATTGATTTGGAAATTATATTCCATCATGACATCATAAATAATAAATTTTAGAATATTTATATTTTTAACCAATTTTTTAAAACATAAAAAATAATAAAAAGATTAAATTTTAAAAATCATAATTAATACAAAAGTAAATCTACAGAAACCTTCAACTAAAATATTAAAAAATTCTATTTTCTTTGAAGTTGTATATGGACAAAAAATCCATGTAAATATGTTATCGGGGTCTATAAGTAGTATACTATTTTTATGATTTGAGATATTCTTGTATTTCTCTCACATTTGGAATGCATCCCATAGTTTTACATTGATCAATTTATGATTAGGAAAATTTGAAACCAAATTCCTTTATGAAAATTTTCTAAAACAATAAACATTACAATGTCAATTTATTCTATTAAAAATATGTGATTAATTTGTATTAGTGGTGAAACTATACCCAATTTTTGTACTCATTGAATTATAATCTAGATATATAAATGTTTAGTTCCTGGTTCTTTTAATTTTAAATTATTATCTTCAAAAATAAAATATTTAATTTTAGTGATGTCAAAAAATAACCATCATGATAATTTTATAACATACTTATAATTTCATGATTATATCATTACATATAGGGAAATATTTTGATAAGGATAGAGTATGGAATTTTAACAAATCAAACTCACATAATAATTCCACTTTCATTGTCACCATAAGTGAAATAGCTTCCATCAATATTTTTACAAGTAATGAAAAATAGGAAAACATCCACTCATTTTTCTTAAGAATAAGATGTCCATATTCAATTTATTGTTTATTAACTCCTACCATTTTCACTATCATTAAAATAAAACAATATATTTCTTTGGTAAACATATATTATGGGTTCATTTAGTGTTCTCAACTAATTATTTGGGAAACCAAATATATGGGTGAAATCGAAAAATTCAAACACTAAATTTTGAATGTATTTTTAAAATATTAGAATTTGTATCTTAAAAAATTGATGGTATCTTAAATGTAAACTATTATCATGATGTTTAAGATCAACATTGTGAAAAATAAGTAAACATATACATGTTTTATTCTTAAATTTTTTCAAAATGTATTATTTAAAAATAAATTTCTTTAACCTTGAATATAACTTCATAACATATTTCTAAGTATCTTAATATTTCCTATAATGTGATTATAGTAATTTATCCCCAAGAGAATACAATAAAATAATATTTAATATCTTTATCTTATTTATGAAATTTTTCAATCTTTTTTCCATGTTCAATACACGATGCCTCTGAATTTTCCATCTTGGTATTCAATTCTAAAATTATGTTAGATAATTCCTATTTTTTATTAACAATATCATAATTGGAATTATGATAAGATTTATTTTTCATTTGAAATGATTCATACATATTCCTCATCTAGGTATAGTATTCAATAAATTCCTCATAATAGAATTTTTTATACTTTATGTTAGATTCATGTAATAAAGAATAAAATGAATGTACCTCGTTATTTTTTTTATTAATGAACATGTTGGCTATAAGATTAAAATGATCATATTTTTGGTTCTTAATATGTAACATAACTGGAATCCTTCTAATCACTCCATGATTCCTTTATGTCATTCATGATTTTCTTCTTATTTCCAGCCTTTCTAAAATACTTATTTTATGATTTATTCTTGTCTTGTAGCTTTTTTTTGTATAATTTAATGTGCATAGTTTTTTTATATTCAGTGTATTAATATTTAGAATTTAGATAAAACATATTGATCTTGTTGAAGGGTTTCTTGAATCTTATTCTCTTATTATATAACATCTTGAACATTCATGAATGATATTTGAAATCACTACCTTAATGATAACTATTTGGGGTATCTTCATCATATCAGTAAATAATATATTTTCCATTATTCTACCATTAATATTTCGAATTTGAATACTATAAGGAATTATTATCCTTTTAAACCAATCTGTGTTCTCTAGAATCATCTTCCATCTCAGCCACATACTTCATATTATTTTCAATAAGATATTTTATTTAATATCATTAAACTATGTAGATTGAATAATTATATTAGATATATTACTATTTCTAGGTGGTAAAATTATGAGGACATTCATAGGTTGATCTAGTTCAGGAATGGCTTTTCCTTATAAAGAAACAATAGTTATAACCATATTACTTATTCCATTAAATTTGGTGATTCTTTCTCCTTTAATTATTCTCAATGTATTGAATTTAATATTGGTATTATCATATTTAAAAGAACATAAATTATTTAATCCTTTATAGAAAAATTCTATAGAAATCCAACATTCATGAGTTGTAGCACAATGTGATTCCCTATTAAACACATCTAGTAATAGTTAACATTTTACAATATTAATTGATTTAGAGTTTGTATCATGACTAATATCATTATTGGAATCCCATTTCTCTTGTTTGTTCTTGTGAATTTCTTAAGACTTCATGACATTAAGATAAATCTTTATTCCAAAGTTCTAAAAATTAATTATCATACATTCCTTAGAGTATCAATAATTAGAATCATTTTAACAAGGATATATGACCATTGATATACCATCACTGTTATAAAATGATGTATGGATTTTTATAGGATATTAATATATCAACATTTGAATGATATGAAGCCATATGTAACAACCACTAATGAAAATTTATGGTCTAGTACTGACTAAAGTGAGACTCAAGAGAGGTGAATTTAGTTCTTTAAATTTTCCTACACAATAAAAACACCCTATTATTGTATTAAATAAATAATGGTCATTTCCAACTCACCTGAATGAAATAGAAATAAAATAAAATAAATAGATATAGAATACATGGATATCTAGTGTAATGATGATAAAAATCCTAGAGTCAAATCAAGAAATTCTAAAATCTAATGGGGATTTTGATTTCCACTATTTTTTCAATTTTAACAGGACTTCCCATACATTGTTAGTGGACTTGATGAATGAGTTCAAGAATTTGATACATGTTACAATAGTAAATGATAATTAAACTAGGCTCCAATAAGGCATATAAAACAACAGCATTCCAATATTATTTTACTGGGAACCATTACAATGAATGAGTGAAAAATAGAGAGTTTAAAGTTTGAACTCATAGTTATAATATAAAACTAAAAAATAGCTGAAATGTATATTAAATACTTTATGAAAGAAAAATATATTTAGTAGAGTCACATTAAATATAGTGATAAATATTTAAATCACATCTGTTAAATTTATAGCTTCATCTTCTTTTTCTATGAAAAACCAAGCGGTGTAAGAGAGATATTTGACTGTGAGAAGAAATGGTATTATGTATCTCTATATCTTTAAATTATTTTATCTATATATAAATATATAATTATGTTTAAATTTCCAAAAAAGTATCCTTTGATTTCACACTCATGATTTTAACAAAATATGGCCTTTGAAAACGCCCTTTATTGAGAAATACCTTCAAAATAGTACCATTCATTATATTAACCTTGAACATTATTTTTATCTTGGTACATTAAGAATTTTATATTCATTTTAACCATAAATATTTAATACACTATTTCAATCATTCAAAAATGAACTAAAAACCCAGTCAAATTCTTCAACAGTAATAAATAAGTGAGTTTCATATTGATATAGTAGGATGGTGAACACGATATAGTCAAAATCTTAATATATAAATTCATATATCTAATTTGATCCATTTAGTAGAATTCAATATATTTAATTATTTATCTCAAATATGATTCTATAATCTATCCAAAATAAGCCACGCATCCATTAGAAACCTTGTAGCTGATTACTTCACCTGTGAATGTTATGAATCTGTTTAATTGAAGAAAGAGATTGATCGTGTATCCATTTCATCAATGTAATAAATTTCCACATATCCAATCCTTCCATATGGAAAATTCACATAAGTGAGTTCTTCATGTGGGTGATCTATATAAGAGGGTTCTTGATGTATATTATTTTCATTGTTCCCAAAATAATCATATAGAAAAACTTCAATATTTTAGAAAATTTTAGCAGAAATTCCCATAACTACATACATGTGGCTATTAACAATATATTGACTAAAATATAAATAAATCATATAAAAATACTAAATAAAGAAGTTAATATTATAATATTAAGGATATTGGATATCATAAAAATATAATGTATATGGGATTTGTGGGATCAACATTAAATGTCTAACAAAATGATCAATGGTGATCATCAAATTATTAAGGACTAACATATATCATTTAATTGATGTAGTGAAATAAAATTTTGAAATGTTTTGATAATCCATGTAAATCTAGCATGTTTTTTATTTTCAATGTGGGGTATTTAATTCATAATCATCTAGGATAGTGAATTTTTAGTAAATTGAAATTATAAATTATAAATGAATATAAAATTAGTAAGCAAATATCAAAAGGAATAATTTATATGATTATTTTTTCATTATAGATTATTGGTAAGAATTGATAAATGAATGAAATTAAATACAGAATTGAATGGGAAATATAATTGTATGTCGATAAAATTTTATTTTAAATAGTTAAATGTATATATATAGCATAAATTAAATACTAGTTGATACCAATATGAAATTATTGAATATATATTTCTTATTGATTATAATTAACTTTTGAATTATTTAATAGGAATGTTCAGTTGGAAATTTTCATTTATATTTTTTATGAATATCAACATACATATTTATGAATGTTGAAAATATCAATAAATGTAATTATAATGAAAATTGTGTTGAAATTTTTCTATTTTTACATATTTATAATTATATAAGTTCAGTTGTTTTTATTTAATATGGAATATTAATATGTTAGTAGATATTTAATGATTGAAGGTGGTGGTTTTATTCAAATTTATTTTTTAGGTGTCAATGATGGTCGATGATGTGCCACATTTTGAAAAAAATTAACAAAAATGATTAAAGAATAAATGGACCCCATGGATTGGTGGTTCAAATTCCGCATGGGGGAATCAAAAAATCATGGGTGAAAAACATTACATAAATTTACCAATGTTTTTAATTTATATATAGAGGGTTAGTTTGTTTCATGTGTTTAATGACATATCATCTCAAGTGTTATGAAAATTTATGAATTCTTGAATCTCTCTTATATGGTGTGAAGATTATGTTTGTGAAAATATGTGGTGAATATTGAGAATATTTGTGGTGAATTATTATAGAACATAGCTGGTGAAGAGGTTTTAGATCTTGTGTATTTATAGGATATAATAAAAGTTTGTGATGTGGTGTGATTATACTCACTAAGATTATAATTGGGTTAAGATTTGGTGGGTTCATAACATATATATACATATGGTGTGATTGAACACCTTAATACCATTATATGTGTTGTGTCCCATGTTTAGGAACAAATTGATAGTGATTGATTTCATCCATAAATTATATATAATCATGATATAGAAGTGGTGGATTATTATATTGTATATGTTTTTTATGATAATGATGATTATGATGGTGATGGGGATATGATGGTCTTGGTGTTTGTTGTGATTATATAGATCATATGACAATACATAGTCGATTCAATGAACCATCTAGGTTCAACACGACCCATCACCAATGATAGCTCTCCATTTTTTGAAAAATGACAGAAAAAATAACAAATAACATCTATACTACATGAGTGATAAAAAATTGGAAGAAAATGGTATATAATAATGAGATATACACACCAAGATAAAATTATAAAACCAAAAAACATAACAATTTAAAATACCAAATACATAACCACATGTCCTTGTAAACATTTTTCACCACTATCTTAATCTATCAAAAAGACAATGAAGGCCATAGAATCTTAGAGAGTCATTACCTTTCTATTATTAATATCATGCCAGACCAAGTCTATAAATAACCAATGGAAAAAGTAGGTTATGGGAACTAAATCTAGTCAGGACACTATATATAATATAATCAATATCAATCCACAAGAATCCATCAGTTCTATGTATACTTTCAAAACATGTTTACAAATCCATTTAATTTTAAAAAAAATAGGTTAAGCATCCTCTAGTTTTCATTAAAATTATACTTATTGATTGTTGCATGAAGAGGATATAAAAAAATAGATGGTGACAATCAACAAAATCATTTTCAAAAGGAATCCATGTGAGTATAAAAAACAAGATACAAATAATGAAATAAATAAAATATAATCCAACATGGGGAAACAAGTACATGAGATATAATATAGGATGCAGGACATTCAATCCCATAAAAAAATAATTAAGAACTCTATTAAAGTAGATAGAAACCACAAGAAAGATCATGATGTCTATAAAAAGGATTTTAAATAATGTTTTTATAGAAAATACCCACAAAAACCCAATTTCATTTTGAAACCATCTTGGATGCGTTTAAAGTAACACATCTTGTGTGTATATAAATTTTTAAAACTAAACCCCATTAAAAACCATTACCAAATTCACCCAATAATTAATCTCATAAAAACCCATAATATATATCAAATCAGTGGATTTAATAGGTTATGTCATAGGTATTTCACTAGAACACAAATAAAATAAATTATAAACCCATTGAACAAAAAACATTCCTTAAGAACAAAGAAAACATTACATCCTTTAAACCCAATAATGGGAGAGGAAGAGATTTAGCCTTCATAAAACTCAAGAAATATAGTAAAATCCAAAGATTAAGGGATTTAACCTATGATGTTTATAGATAATAGTTGAAATTTCAAAAATCCTTCATGGAGCATTCTCGATCGGATATATGATCCCAGGGGAGTGATCATCCTATGAATGTCTTCAAAATTCACTTATTTCTTGGACTAGAATTTATTATTGGTCATTTATGCTTGACTTCTCTATATTGGAAGAAACTATGTGAGGTATGACCAAGAAGGGGGTGAAGTTATTTTGGTTATATGAATTCGAGAGAGATTCTCAGGATGTAAAAAGGTAGGGTGTTCCCATTACCTTTCCTCACGTTACCTTTTTTGGGTAAATCATATACCATATATTTTGATGTATTTGATGATAGAAATTGAAAACTTATTATGAAATAAGATTAGGTGGCTATTTATGGATCCAAGCAACTACGAATTCATGAGATAAATTACCCTACTCACGATCTGGAGTAATCAATAGTGGTAAATTCCATAAGATGGTTGAGAAATTATTTTATGGGTGATAGGATTGTGGTATACACAGACCACAGAGCCTCATGTACTTATTTTCTCAGTGGGACCTGAAACTTTGGTAGAGGTGGAGGTTCGAGTTTCTACAGTCTTTTTAATTCTATTTGACTTGTACACCAAGAAGGGTAAACATCATTGCCAAATATTTTTTCCAAAAGATGCACAACAAGGTAGTATAGAAGTCTTTTGACGAGAGACAGATGATTGAAGTCTAGGTAGAAAAGCATATAGATGTTTGGGAGTCTCAAGGATAATTATCTCTGACATTGATATTTGTTATACCAGTGCTAGTGGACCTAATCAAGACATAGTAGTAATATTATTTGTAGGTTTTAGTTCTAAGAGACATATTGTATTTTTTGGAGACATCATCCAGATGATATCTTTTTAGTAGAAATTCCCTTACATTATATGGATTAGTATATGTTTCTATAGTCTAGTGTTAGGAGATGATAATATAGTTTCATGTTATATTTGAATTAAGAGAATCTTAGAATTGATTTGTTATATGGATTTATGATACTTTTAAGGGAGTTTTGAAGGATTTTAAGGTGGTTCATGACCTTTTTATTAATTATGGGATAAAAAATATGTGTTGGGTGATTACTCACCCTATAAATATTACAAAACATGTAACATATTCCATAAAAATTTTGTTAACCATTACACACCATGAAAAGGTTACACATTGTATAAACGGTTGACATCAGGTAATAGTCGATTGAGATAAATAATAACCCAAATTGACAAGTTTTTCTATTTATCCTTCTAAAAATAAATACATAAATTTCAAATTAGTTACACACCTAGAAATATCCTAACCAATATTTTTAAAAATAATCATGCATTATATTATCTCATTATTTTCCTCCAGCTTCCTCCTCTCATCCTAGGATGGTTCTCCATTCGATTTTTTAGAACCATCCTTTTTTTTGAACATTCTATTTACGAGATTTAACAACGGGTAATTCATTAGTTTTGGTATCCAATTCCCCTTATGTTTTTCTTGATTAGGGTTGTGGAACCCTTGGATTGTTGTTGGAGTTGATGTAATTATTTATCTGATTTTATCGAGGATTCATCTTGTGATCTTCTAAATCTTCTACCTCAAAGGTGTTACCCCTACAGATTTGCTTCAAAAATTGATTATTAAAGGAAGGTTCTATAAATATTTACCCTATGGCCTATATAATTGGGATTTATCTGTAATATTTAAATTTTTCTAACAATACTAGAGAAAATTAAATAATAGATAAATTGGATTATTATTTTTAACCTATTTGGATCAAGTTTTTATGACCAAGATTATGGATACAATTTGTGTGACTGAAACCTATATTTTATATGAATTTAATAAGGGATTAATTTGTTTTTATCATGACATGAGACTTGGGTTATTTCATTATAGAGATTAAACTTTTCATGAATTCATTATATATATGACATACATTTTATTGATTTATGGATAGATGATAAATGAAATGTGTAATTGAAAGAAAAATGGTAATTTTCATAAATTACTATTAATACTTATGTTGTGAAATTTATACAACCTTGATAATATTCCCAATGATTCATGCATTAACTATTACATATTGGGCATGGATTTAATACATGATTTAATGCTTATATATCAGGCTTGGACTTGATACATGTTGTAGTAACTATATGTGAGGCTTTTCCTTAATATGTGTGGTAATTCTTATATACCTGGTGTGGCCCCAATTCATCCGGATATTCTTATATGTCAAGATTATCCCCCAATAAATTTTGTAATGATTATCTATCAGACTTGGCCATGATATATTTTTTTATGCTTATACATCGGGCTTGACCTTGATATTATTGCTGAAATTCATATATAGCAGGATTGGCCCAGATTGTGTGTTTATACCATGGATATTTGGTTATTATTAACATGGTCATGATAGGATATTAAATAGATTATAGCATGGCATTGAAGAAAGTTATGTTTTTCTATGGTTATATGGTTTGGGTTGGAAAGGTTGTAAAACATGCATAGAGAAATTCCGTTATGGTTCTAAAGCATGTTGATTTGATGTTAATTCTTTTTTATAGTTAATTAATACACCTTTTTATGTCATTATTGCAAGAACTTATTTATAGATTGGTTATGTTTACACATGATTATATCTACATAATGAGTTATACTCATATCCTATACAAGATGTCATTGGGTACCTGAGCAGATTACATGGATGCAGAACTGGATAGGGAAAAGAGACCTTGAAATTGATTTATTCTTACTATATGGGTAGAGTTTGGATATGGGATCAAGATGGGTTTTAGGACCATGGATGTTTTAGCCTAAATTTGAGTCTACTAGTCATTCAGTTTTAATAAATTTTTAATTTCATTTAGATTAAATCTATCATGGAATTAAATTATTCATTTATTAATTATTAGATTACTCAATTGGATATTATTTTTTGGGTTTTACACGTATTTTATAGTTTCTATTACTTCTAATACTATGTTATTTCTTGTTATATTATTATTCAATTATTTTAAGACATTGTAATCGTGGGGTATAGTCTTCCTACTATACTTTTCACACCCATATTTCTAGTTATCATCCTTTAGTGTATAGGGATTCGAGATTTAGGTCCCATAACTAACCTATTTCTTCCACATTAGAGAGTTCCGTATTTGGGGACATTATAATTTAGAAAATAGAGATTTGACATAAAAGGTTATATTCCATGAATATGTACTTGTTTGGTTAAGGAACGTGATAATTATATATATTAATATTGTAAATAATGAGGATGATGAGGTATGTTCTCTTGCTGCCATAATTTTTGGAATAACAAGACTTCTTGAACATTTATGATATAATATTAAGGTAATTGGGTGAAACATATCCAATATAATAGGTAGTTTCTCCTACATTTGAATGCATTGAATTCATTTAGAGGATAAGTATAAACAAGATAGACATCAAAAATGAGACATAACCCAAAATTATTAGAAATTGTAATGTAATAGGTGGAAATTTTGCATTAGGATGATATCATATATCCAATTTCTGACACTAAGTGGGTTAGCCCTATCCATGTTAGAATAAATAAATTATATTCAATGTTATGAAAAATGAAAATGAAGATTTTGTTTCCATGAGAGTGAAAAAAGTTGGCGACTGTGTAATGATTATTCGAAACTGAATCAATCGTCATACAGGAAAAAAATCCCCTTCCATTCACTGAATAGATTCCTGAAATAGTTATGGGTAGGACACACAATTTTTTCTTTGATGTTTTCTCTGGATATAATTATGTTCACATTGAAATATTGGTCCATGATATGATGAAATTCATTTTATCATTTCGTACATTTTCTTACCAAAATGATTCCATTTAGACATTGTAACACCCCAAACACCTTCCATAAATTTATGGGGAATATCCATTTTTATTTACATGAGTATTTCATATATGAATTTATATATGATTTTACTATTTAAGGTTTATCATTTGATGAGTGTCTCTTGATTTTTGGTAATTTGGTGTATTATTTTATTTTTAAAAATGTGGTTTTATATTCTAGGAAATGTAATTTCATGGTATATAAGTGAATTTTCTAATGGCATGTAATTTGTCAGCATGGTATTTAAGTATAATGATCAAAACTTTACATTATTTTAAAATTTTAATTTCTAAATGTGTGCATGTCATATGATATTTCATAGGGAATTCAGGTCTCTATTGACACATCCTCAAACAATTTAGTATTATTTCTCTTACATTTTAATGATTTATTTAAAATGATTTTAATTGTTTCTTCGTTGATTCTTTTGGGGATCTATTTTAAGAGTTTATGAAAATACTATCCTTATCACTGATAATTCATTCCCCATGGTAGCAGATTCTATTAAACCTTATGGGTGGTGCTTCCAAGTTCACAGTTGGAGTATTATTATCATAGTAGGTGTAGGAAAATTCACATGTGATTTACTAATCATTATGGACATAGGAATAAGATATATTAAACTACACAACCATTGAGGGAAAATTTTATTCTATCATATATTCTTTATATAAATTCTATTTTTATTTATTTGTCTCAAATTTATTAATATAATATGGCCATATAGCTCTGAGGTGCCTACTTAAGAATCTAGATATAAGGTCTATACTTATCAATTGGATGATCCTTATTCAATAGATCTATACTGAAATAAAATCAAATAAGTGCTCAGCTAACATGGTGTAAGACCATATCATTAGGAACACTCATGAATTAGAGGATGACACCATGGATTAGGTATTAATTCAGGTGACATTTCCCATAGGGTAACCATATTCACTCTCATGTAAAAATCCAAGGCATCCAAATGATGTTAATTATGTTATTTATTTTCAGATACCTATAAATTTTATGAAACAACATGTAAAAAAATTATACATTAATTCTAGGTATTATGTGTAGGATTACCCATTCCTCCATCACATATGTTTTGAACATGTTTTGAGTTGTGTTCCTAATATTTTTTTTATTATTTTCTATATTTAATTCATACAATTTCATGTGGTGGACATTCTAGTCCCCAAAGGATAGAAAGGAATGTCTTATACTTGGGATTATATTTTCCCTTCTTGTTCAATGATGCTCATTTGTTTTGTGATAAATTATCACATATAAGACATAATGGAATTATTTCTATGATACATGTGATTCCTCAATATCCCATATTATTTTTTTTGATATTTTTTATTTATAGGGAATTTATTATATGGGTCATTTTCCATGTTCATTATTTAACATTTTGGTAGCTATTGATTTTGTTAGAAAATTGGTTGAGGCCAAGGGGACCAAAACTGTAACGACTCAAACATTCATTAATGGAAATTCCTCTTGGTCTTTTTAAATATCTTATTATGTAAAATGGTTATGTAAAACATATTCACTTCCTTGGTTTTATTTTTTTGAATTATGACTGTTGCTAATATGGTCGTTGAATAGTGATCACATGATTAGTATAAATATAGGGCTTTAACAATCCAATTTACTCAGAAAAAGGATGCGATGGCCTCATTCAGTAGAATTGATCCATACGAAGCCCATTTGTCAGAGCTAGGAAAATAGGTGGTGTCATTTGCATTCACTCTTGACCAAGCTCAAGCCGATCTTCAGCAGGTTAAGCTCGAACAGAACCGTCTACGGGAGAAGTGGATGTCTTAGAGATCACCACGTGTGAAATGTTATCCGAGCCCCCCCAAGAGTCGGTCACCATCATGCACCTTACCCATAGCTCTTATGTGGTTGTTTTAAGGGGTTATGTAACAAATCCATAGTATTATGGTTATGTACATTATTTTTTTATATAATAATGAGTATACTGTCATGTTATTATTGTTACTTTATAAATAGGTTTTAAAGAAAAAATAGTATTTTTAGTTAATATTCAATTAAGAAATATATTTTAACAAATTAATAAATTTTTGAATTAAATAATATTTTAATAAAATATTATAATTATTATTATTAAATTAATTTTTATTAAATATAAATGATCATATAATTTTATGAATGTAATTGTAATTTTTATTAATTTTGAAAGGATTTTTTTTCAAAACCCATGAATTTTCTATAAATGTCAGTTTTTATTTTAAAAGTGAAAATTCGCATATTTAGAAAATTATTTATATAAAATGAATATTATTTTTGGAATCCAGACATCAAAATAATCCAACGATGAAATTTTTATATTTTCTGAGACAGTCAAATTTTTTGGGTAAAAATTAAATACCGTTTAAATATATAATGTATTTTAGGACGTCATAAAGACCCAATAGTGATGTAATAAAATACTATAAATTCTATGTTCAGACAATATATGTTTTATCCTTAAAATATTGTGATTTTAGATTTTTTTGATTAATTTTATGATGCCATAATGGACCCTCCATTACTTATAAAACATTTTGTCTTTTTAAATTGTTTTCCTTCTATGTGTGACTCAGATCCACATAAGCATCCCCATTATTTTATGAATTTCGGACTTTAGCATTATAAAATATTGTTTTACACTTCCCTTTTCCAAAAAACATGGGAATAAACATGGTCTGGTTTGTGGTTTTGATTAGTTTAATGTGAGGTGTCCCAAACCTAAATAATAAACAATTCCCTCTCCTTTCCTATATAAACCCACCCAAGCTCCCACTTCCTCCTCACTCAAAGCCTTTGGAGTTCATCCAACCTCTACCCTCCTCTCTCTATAATGCTTCAAAGGTGCCCCAAGCTCCCAAGAAGCCTCTCTCAAGCCTCTCTCAAGCCTATCTCAAACCTTTGGAAGCACACTACCAAGTAAGGGTTTTTCTTCCTTTCTCATTTTTGTTTAGTTTTCTTTAATTTGTTATGCCCTTTTAATTTAAATTATAAATGTTAGGGTATAGTTTCACACATCCACCATGCTTCCCTCTTTATGTATGAATTATGGGAGACCCCACTACTACAAAAATGGCCTATATCAATGCTAAAAAAGGGCTTTAACAGCGCTAAAAAAGCGTTGTAAAGCTCAACGCTAATATAGGGGGGTCCCTTTTATCAGCGCTCCGAAAAACACTAATAAAGGCCGCTGTTATCAGCGCTCAAAAAAGTGCTGATAAAAGACCCCTATATCAGTGCTTTTTTTTAGCGCTGATAAAAGGGGCCTTTATCAGCTCTTTTAAAAAGCACTGATAAAGGTCAAAAAATTTAAACAAAAAATTAAAAAAAAATTCAGGGGGAGTGCTTTTATCAGTGCTTCACACCCCTTTTATCAGTGCTAAGAGGTATCCCGCATGCTTCCCTTCCCGCGCATCCCCCATACGCGCACACCCCCTTCTTGCACATCCCCCATACGTGAGCACCCCCTTCGCTTCCACCCGAACTCGAACCCGAGACCATCCCCCTTTCATGGCCGCACCTTTACCACTATGCCATTTCATTTTGTTCTATATTTAATGATATATATATATATATATAGTTATATTTATTCATATTTTGATATAGATTCATATTAATATAAATATATTTATTCATATATTAGTATATATATATTAATTTGTATATTAATATATTTATATATATTTATATATTTTTAGTTATAATTTATTATACGTATATTTATTTGTATATTAATCTATACTTATAAGATTAGTTTTAAATACATTTATGAACAAATATGTTTTTTATGTGTGTTTATAAATAAATAAATACATACAAACATACATACATAGATATAAACAACACACAGACACACACAGAGACACAAACACACGCAAACACATATATATTTACGAATAAACACATATATATGTGTATTTGAATAGCCATAGAATGTAATTAGAAGATTAGTTTTAAATAAATTTAAGAAAAAATATGTTTTTGATGTGTGTTTATAAGTAAATAAATAAATACATATATATATACATATATACAACACACAGACACACACATAGACACCCACACGCACACAGACAGATATATATTTACGAATAAATACATATATATGTGTATTTAAAAAGCCATAGAATGTTAAAACGAACATAACTTATAATCTAGAATTTCATTTCAATGCCACAACCAGTCAAATCAAAGAAAATGAAACAATATTTGATATTATATGTGGTACAGGCCTAACGAACATTCAGATCAAAAGTTATACTTGTTTGAAAGCTAACAAATATGGGTATCCCGACTAAAAAACTCATTTTTCGAGGCCTTATGGGAATTTTTTGTGCTCGAAAAATGTGACAGAGGCTTTTCTTAGGTCACTAGCATGTAGAAATCGTCACAGGATTCGATTTGATATACTGTAGAGCTCAAACGGACACCCGGATCAAAAGTTATGTCCGTTTGAAGTTTGAGTTACATTTTCAACATATTTTAGATCTTTTATTAATTGTTTTTATTTTTTGTGTCCTCAAATTGTTATTAAATGATTTTTAATCGATAATAATTAGAAAATTATTAATTAATAATATTTGTTTGAAATATTTTGAAGCCATTTTCACTAAATTTCGTATATATTAAATGTAATAGTCTATTTATACGTATCTATAACATATTTAAAAAATATATATTGTATTTATATCAATATAAATATACTTATATACCAAAATATTATTTTTCATGAAAAAATATTTTTTTTGAAACTCAACATTTATCAGCGCTCGGTAAAAGCACTGATAAATCCCCCCTTTATCAGCACTACTTAAGGAAGCGCTGATAAAGGGGACCCTTTATCAGCGCTTTTTTTGAGCGGTGATAAAGGCCCCCTTTATCAGCACTTTTTTTAGGGCTGATAAAGGGGTAGCGCTTCCCTTTCTAGTTTTTGGTGTAGTTCCCATTTCTCTCTCATTAAATTCCTCTCACGTACACCTGTTACTATGCCGAAATTCCAAAAGGAATTTCTCTCTCTTCATTTACATTCAAGCAATTATTTTGTATCATGAATCTAAATTTCATTAAATTTGTTGGTAAATGTATCTAAATGACCCCCTTACTATCCATTTCATGTAAATATGATGAGACACCCATTTCTCTCTCATCAACCATTTTTATGAGTTCTTAAGTCACGCCGTTATGCTACCGAATTGCACCGCGTTTTTCCAAGCCAAATTCATTGTGTAATGAATACTATAATCATTTCCCTATCAAGGGCATTCACCATTATATAAATTTACTTATTTTTTAAAGATTTCCTATATGTATTCCACATTCTTTTATCATTGAATAAATGATTATGTAGAAATATTCAATGTTTTATGATCCATGTGGCACACATATGCATGAAATGAAATGTTTAAGAAGGGTGTGCCATGGTAGAACTCCAATGCATTGGGTAAAGTATAGTATCATGATGCATCATGTGCAATGGGTTTTTAATCATGATAATTCAAGTGAAACTAGGGTTTACTCGTGCTTCATGTGCAATGAGGGTTTACTCATGATACATGTGCAATGAGCCTTGGCTCATGCTAATTCCATGTTAAGTGTTGTTGCCACATTTCCATATGATGATTATCATGCTTTATCATGCCTATATGTTTATGCTTCTCTTGTTATCTATTGATATACCAATTGTCTAACATGTATTGTATTCCTCATTTTATTCATGTTTATTCCCTTACTAGGATTTTTATCCCACCTTTTTCTTATGCATGTCCTCAGGTTATCCCATGCAATGCTAAGTATGGGGGAATGTAGTGGTCATGTAAAGGATGTTTTCAATAAAGATGTTTCATGTTTTATGTTCTAAGTTGTTATGTAATGATCCTAAGCCCTAAAGACACTATACCTCTCGATCTTCTATGTTGTATCAAGTTAATTTTATGTAATAAATCATGTTTAAGTGTGTAGTAAAAACCAGGGTTTTCCTAGTTGGTATCAGAGGATAGGTCTAGTTACTTTTGGGATTAGGATTAGAAAACCCTAGTGAAGCCTTAGAGACAATACTAAGTATAATAAAAACATCTCTATGTTTTGGTGTGAATTGAGTTAGTGTTTTATCATGAAAATACATCCCTATCTAGATACAAGTAGGTACAGGCGGCTCTGGAAATGATATATCCTAGGGGTAAACCCCGAAAACACCACTTTGAGCTAGACTCGAACGGGAACCGGTGCATGACAACGGGCCTTGAGGCGCTCTTCATTACGAAACTCCCAGGGGATATTCTTTGGTAAATTCACAAGCTTAGTATGAACCATTATTAAGGGAATTAAAAAAATCCCAAAGAATATATGTTAGAAAGTAGATCATGGATAACATAGATTGAAGCCAATAGATTCATAAGTTAAGGAAAGAAAAATTATTTATAAGTCATTAGTTTTTATCTTTGGATTACCCTTTATGTGTTACCCCTAACATTCCTTTTATTCCAGCTAATGGCTGGTAATTGGAGGACATAGGCTAACAACCAATGTGAAGATCAATGCGATGTTTGTACTAATGAGATTCTCAATCCAATGGGAGTGGGAATCGCAAACTTTGTCACGCTTATCTCTCAGTTAACTCAAGATTTGAATAGAAACATGGGTCAAGTGGAACATTCAACCCCCCCCCCCCTAAGAAATAAAAAGTTTCTATCGAGAGCTTCATGAGACAAAGGCCTCCGACTTTTAATGGATCGTCTGATCCCTCAATAGCCGAACAATGGATCAACTCCATTGAAATGATCTTCTCCATCCTTCAATGTTCCAAACAAGTGAAGCTTCTTCTTTCTGCTTATCGTATGGAGGGTGAAGCCGATCAATGGTGGAAATTGATCAAAAATACGAAGCCTGGGGAGGAGATCAAAGCATTGGAATGGAAGGATTTCCAAAAGATTTTTTTGATAAATATTTTCCCTGCACCCTCCGGCTTAAGATAGAAAGGGACTTCCTTTCCCTCAAGAAAAAAGACGACGGATCATTCATAGCATATGAGGAAAAGTTCACAAGGATGCATGATATGCCTTCGGCTTTTTCATTACCTCCGAATGCAAGGTGGGACACTTCTTTGGTGGGATGAAGCCAAGCCTGCGGAAAGCACTAGCGATCTGTGACTTCGAAAGCTATGAGGAAATTGTCCGATGTGCCCTCAAGGTCGAAATGGAGGTTGTAGAACCTCAATGGTATCATGGGGATAAGAATTATACATTGGAATTAAATGCTGGTGTACTGATGGATAAATCCAATGGTTCTAAAAAGATCCATCACCCCACTTGCCAATAGTGCAGAGAGAAGCACCCCAGAAATTTCCTGAAGGGGACGAGGAAATGCTTTAGGTGTGGATGAGAAGGGAACCTAGCTGTTAACTATCAGCAAGAAAAACCTGCGGCTACAACGGAGGAAAGGAATGCTCGGTTCGAACCTCAACTCATTTTTCATTGCTACAACTGCAAATAACTAGGGTATATTGCAAATAATTTCTCTAATCCAAGGGTTTTCGGAGGAAACCAACAACCTCCAAGGCAGCAAGGGTGAGCTTTTCCCATCACTGCTGCCGAAGTGAACCCCGACAACGAATTGGTGATAGGTACGCTGGTTATTCATTCAAGAATAGTTCACATACTTTTTGATTCTGGTTCTACGCATTCTTTTATATCCTAAAAGTTTAGTAGAACAATCCCTGCACCACAAAAAATCATGGAAGTAAAGATGTTGTTGAGTACGGAAAATGGGGAAATCATTGCATCCCATGAATATAACTCCGCCCCTATCATAATTTATGGATTGAACTTCCTAGAGAACCTTTTCATACTCCCTCTAGTGGAATTTGATGCAATTCTCGGCTTGTATTGTCTTTCCTTATATAGATCCAACATAAAATGTCGTGAGAGGGAAATCACTCTCCATTTGGAGAATCGACCCCCGATTCTGTACAAGTGCAAGGAGGAGGATGAATCTTCTTTAGCTCCACCATCTAAATCATGGATATTAATACCCTATTAGCATGTGTATCTAGCTCTGTTGATTGAGACCAAGTAAGAAACCATCCTTGAAGACATGCCTATTGTGAGGGAATTCGTTGAAGTGTTTCTCGAGGAATTTCCTGGTATTCCTCCTAGAATAGATATTGACTTCTCAATTAAACTAATACCTGGGGCGTTAGAAATATCAAAGAATCCATATAGAATGGATTTTTTAGAGCATGAAGAGCTGAAGAAACATCTACAGGAGAATCTGGATAAAGGGTTTATACTCCCAAGTGCTTCACCATGGGGTGCACAAGTCCTCTTCGTCATGAAGAAGGATGGGTCAATGCATCTTTGCATCTATTATCGTGATCTTAACAAAATCACAATAAAGAACAAGTATCCTCTCCCATGAAAAGATAACTTGATCGATCAGCTGTGTGGAGCACAATACATATCGAAGGTGGATTTGTGGCCGGGGTATTATCAAGTAAGGGTGAAGAAGGAAGACATCCCCAAGACTGCTTTTCGTACAAGATACAGGCACTATGAATTCATAGTAATGCCTTTCAGACTCACTAATTCTCTAGAAATATTCATGGACTTGATGAATAGTGTCTTTAGAGATTACCTCGATAAATTTGTATTAGAATTTATAGATAATATTTTGATATACACCAAAACCAATGAGGATCATGTGGAGAATCTAAGAACTATACTAGAGACCTTTCCAAAGTAGAAGCTCTATGAAAAGTACATAAAGTGGGAGTTATTGTTGAAATGGGTCTCATTCTTGGGCCATATCATAGATCCCTCCAAAATAGATGCAATTGAGGGATGGTCGAGGCCAACATCGGTAACCAATATCCGTAGCTTCTTGGGGATAGCTGGATATTATTGATGATTTGTGAGAAATTTCTCACGATTTTCCAACCCACTTACCAAGTTAAATCGGAAGCGAGTAAAGTTTGTTTGGAGTGATAAAAGTGAAGAAAGCATCAAGGAGTTAAAAATGAGGCTTATCACTGCGCTCGTGCTCACTTTACCCACAAGTGGAGAACATTTTGTGCTATTTAGTGATGCTTCGAAGAAGGTCATGGGATGTGTGTTGACGAAAAATGACAAAGTCATTGCCTATGCTGCAAGGAAATTGAAATTTCATGAACATAATTATCCAACACATGACCTCGAGTTGGTTGTAGTGATCTTCGCTTTGAAAATTTGGTGGCATTATCACTTTAGGGAGAAGTGTAAAATATATACAGACCACAAAAGCCTCAAATATATATTCACACAGAAAGAGTTGAACATGCGCCAATGAAGATGGTTAGAGCTGATCAAAGACTGTGACTGCTCAATCCATTACCACCCTGAGAAAGTGAACAAGGTGGTAAATTCCCTAAGTAGAAAGGACCATGTGATTCTATCATTGATGAGAATTGAAAAGGATCCAATCTTCTAAGATTTGATGAAGATTTAAATCGGAATCATAAAGAAAGAACCATCATCAATCCTTTCACAAATGATTTCTCAATAGTCACTTTTGGGAAGGATAAAGGATGCTCAAAAGGATGTTGAGGGAATTCAGAAAAAAGTGAAAGCTATCATAAAAGGTAAATCCTCAGAGTTTAGTGTTAATGAAGAAGGAATTGTTAGGTTTTGGAAAAGACTATGTGTTCCATCATGTCCGGAGCTGAAGAAGGAACTTTTGGATGATGCACATAGTTCAAATTTCTCTATTCACCCAGGAAACACAAAGATGTATCAAGATCTATGAGAGAATTTTTTTTGGGATAATATGAAGAATGAGATCGCTAAATATACATCAAAGTTCCTGGTGTGTCAGCAAGTGAAGGCAGAGAGGCATAAGTCTAAGGGGATAATGCAACCATTTTCCATACCAGAATAAAAATGGGGAACATATCAGACTTCTGAATACATCGAAAGGAAAAAATGAAATCTGGGTTGTTGTGGATCATCTTACAAAGGTTTCACACTTCATTTCTATTTGGGAGGATTTCTTATTAGATCAATTGGCATGGATATATATATCAGGGAAGTGGTAAGGCTGAATGGAGTACCACTATCTATTGTGTCTAATAGAGATCCAAGATTCACCTCTATGTTTTGGGAGAGTCTTCAACATTCTCTGAATACTGAACTGAACTTCAGTACGGCCTATCATCCTCAAACTGATGGCCAATCTGAGCAGACTATCTAAACACTTGAGGACATGTTGAAATCATTATCAATGGACTTTAAAGGAGGATGGGAGCAACATCATCCTCTAGTTGAGTTCTCTTATAATAACAGTTTACACTCGAGCATCCAAATGTCACCATATGAATCCCTTTATGGGAAAAGGTGCAGAACACCAGTGTGTTGGAATGAGGTTGTTGAGCATAAGCTGCTTGGACCAGAAATGGTTGAGGAAATAGTGGAGAAGTTGAAAACCATTCAGAAGCATATCAAGGCAGTCCAGATTTGATAGAAGATTTGTGTAGATAACCCTCAATGAGACCTTGAATTTAAAGTTGGAGACATGGTATTTTTACACATACCCCCATGGAAGAAGGTCATGATGTTTAGAAAGAAAGGGAATCTAATTCCAAGGTACATCGGCCCCTTCAAGATTCTTGATCGTGTCGGGGCTGTGGCCTATCGAATAGCACTTCCAACTACCATGGACAAAGTACATGATGTATTTCATGTATCCCTCTTAATTATGTACATACCAGTCCCTTCACATGTACTCTCTTCAGAGGTGGTATGGTTAGAGGGTGATCTTTCTTATAAGGAGCAACCAGTGAAGATCTTAGATTGTAGAGAAAAAGTTCTATGAAATAAGACAATGCCCCTCGTCAAGGTGTTGTGGTGAAACCACAAGTTTGAAGAAGCGATGTGGGAATCGGAGGAAATGATGAAGTAGAGTTACCCAAATCTGTTTTAGTGTGGGAAAAGGAAATTTCAAGGGAGAAATTTCTTAAGCGAGGAAGATTGTAACAACCCAAACATTCATTAATGGAAATTCCTCTTGATATTTTTAAATGTCTTATTATGTAAAATGGTTATGTAAAGCATATGAACTTCCTTGGTATTATTTTTTTTTAATTATGACTATTTCTAATATGGTCGTTGAATATTGATCACATGATTAGTATAAATATAGGGCTTTAACAATCCAATTTACTCAGACAAAGGAAGTGATGGCCTCATGCAGTAGAATTGCACCATAAGAAGCCCATTTGTCAGAGCTCAAAAAATAGGTGGCGTCATTGGGCTGCTCTCTTGACCATTCCCAAGTCGATCTTCAGCAGGTTAAGCTCAAACGGAACCATTTACGGTGGAATTGGAAGTCGATAGAGATCATCACGCGTGCAATGTTATCCGAGCCACCCTAAGAGTCTATCACCATCGCACACCTTACCCTTAGGTATTATGTGGCTATTTTAAGGATTTATCTAACAAATCCCTAGTACTATGGTAATGTACATTATTTTTTTATATAATAATGAATATATATTCATGTTATTATTGTTACGTTGTAAATAGTTTTTAAAGAAAAAATAGTATTTTTAGTTAATATTCAATTAAGAAATCTATTTTGATAAATTAATGGATTTTTGAGTTAAATAACATTTTAATAAAATATTATTATTATTAAATTAATTTTTATTAAATATAAATGATCATATAATTTTATGAATGCAATTGTAATTTTTATTAAGGTTTGAAAGGCATTTTTGTCAAAACCCATGAATTTTTTATAAATGTCGGTTTTTATTTTAAAAGTGAAAATTCACATATTTAAAAAATTAATTATATAAAATGAATATTATTTTTGGAATTAGGATGTTGAAATTATCCAAAGGTGAAATTTTCATAATTTTCTGAGAAAGTCGAATTTTTTGTGTAAAAATTAAATATCGTTTAAATATATAATGTGTTTTATGACATCATAATGACCCAATAGTGATGTAATAAAATACCATAAATTCTATTTTCGGCCAATATATGTTTTATACTTAAAATAATTTGATTTTATATTTTTTTTGATTAATTTTATGGTGCCTTAATGGACCCTCCATGACTTATAAAACATTTTGTGTTTTTAAAGTGTTTTCCTTGAGTGTGTGACTCACCTCCACATAATAAACCCCATTATTTTAAGAATTTAGGACTTTGGCCTTATAAAATGTTTTTTTAAATTCCATTTTCCAAAATCCCTGGGCAAAAACTAGGGGATGGTTTATGGTGTTTATTAGTTTAATGTGAGGTGTCCCAAACCTAAATAATAAACAACTCCCACTCCTTTCCTATATAAACCCTCCCAAGATCCCACTTCCACCGCACTAAAATCCTTTGGTGTTTTTCCATCCTCCTACCCTCTCTCTCTATAATCCTCCCAAGGCACCTCAATCTCCCAATAATCCTCTATCAAGCCTCTCTCAAGCCTTTGGAAGCACACTTCCAAGTAAGGGTTTTTCTTCCTTTCTCATTTTTGTCTAGTTTTCTTTAAGTTGTTATTACCTTTTAATTTCTATTATAAATGATGGGGTATGGTTTTTAACCTCCCCCATACTGTCCTCTTTATGATTGAATGATGGGAGACCCATTTTTCTCACATTAAATTCCTCCCATGTACACTCGTTACTATGCTGAAATTCCGAAAGGATTTTCTCTCTCCTCATTTACATTCACGAAATTATTTTGTATCATGAATATAAATTCCATTACATTTATTGGAAAATTTATCTAAATGACCCCATTACTGTCCATTTCATGTAAATATGATGAGACACTCCTTTATCTCTCATCAACCATTTTTATGAGTTCTTATGTCACGACGTTATGTAGAAGAAATTGCACCGAAATTTTCGAAGCCAAAGTCATTGTGTAGTGAATGATATGACCATTTTCCTATCAAGGGTATTCACCTTTATATACATTTAATTATTTTCTAAAGAGTTCATGTATGTATTACATATTCATTTATCATAGAATAAATGATTATGGTGAAATATTCAATGTTTTATGGTCCATGCGGCACACTTATGCATGAAATGAAATGTTTAAGAAGGGTACGCCCTGATAGCGCTCCAACACTATGGGTAAAGTATATTATCATGATACATCATGGTAAATGTGTTTTTACTCATTCTAATTCAATTTAAATGAGTTTTTACTTTTACTTCATGTGCAATGAGGGTTTACTCATGCTCCATGTGCAATGATCCTTGGCTCATGCAAATTCCATGTTAGGTGTTATTGCCACATTTCCATGTTATGATTATAATGCTTTATCATGCCTTTATGTTTATGATTCTCTTGTTCTATAATGATATTCCCATTTTCTAACATGTATATTATTCCTCATTTTATTCATTTTTATTCCCTTACTGGGATTTTTACCTCACCCATTTCTTATGCATGTCCTCAGGTAATCCCATGCAAAGCTAAGTACGAGGTAATGTAGTGGTCATTTAAAGGAATTTTTCAATAAATATGTTGCATGTTTTATGTTCTAAGTTGTTATGTAATGATCCTAATCCCTAAAGACACTATACCTATCAATCTTATATGTTTTATCAAGTGAAGTTTTTGTAATAAATCATGTTTAAGTGTGTAAGAAAAAGAAGGGTTGTCATAAAAACTGATGATTCTCCTGTTGTAGTTGAAATTATTGAGGTATAGAATTTTTTCATGTTTAGAGTAAAAAAGGCTATAATTTTTTGCCAATGTACACACTTATGCAACTGAAATATTGATTCCATTCATTAAAAAATATTGGGTGAAATGAAAAACATCTACCCCATACATACCCTAATCAAATGGTCAGTCTGAAATTTAAAATCTTGTGTTGAGGTAGATTTTGAATAAAAATATACATAATAATCGAAAGAATTAGTGCAATATATTTTTTAATGAAAATTGTGATTATATGATAGTGTAAAATAATCACATTAATATTTCCCCAATTAATATTTTTTTGGGAAAATCATGTTGTTTCCCCATAGAAGTAGAGAATCATGAAGTTTTTGTGATAAAGAAGTGAAAATTGTATTTATCTAAGGTTGGACTTAAAAGGATGTTCCAACATAAAGGAAATTAGTATATCCAATTACCATCATTTGAGAAGTCAAATCTCTGTAAAGAGTGGTGAAAAAAAAGAAAATATGATTAATAAGAACTAGTTTCATGAGGGTGAAATTGTTCTTCATTATAATTCATAATTAAAGTTCATGTTATATTATATTCTTTAAAGATGGTTAGGTGCATATGATGTATGTAACTTTTTTCCTTATAGTTCAATGGGTATTACACAGGAGGAAACAAAAAGAAAAATTATAGTTATTGGGTATAAGTTAAAAAAATACATTAAGGTACACCCCATATAAGAAGATGATTTCATTACACTAAATGACCCCATCATCACTTGATAACATTATTAATTACCAAATCCATTATATTTTATATTATTTTTTAAAAAATAAAGTCTAAATTATGTTCATTTATCATATCATATAATTACATCGAAGAAAATTCAATATTTTATGTATATGGGATGGAACATCATTTTGAGGTATATTCATTTGGATTTTCATTTGTGTGTTTTATTTTATTTAAAAAATAAAAAAATTAATGTAGAACATTTGAAAATACATGTTTTAATTTTAAAAATTAATTGAAAGAATGATTAAAATGAGAAATATATTGTTTTTAATGGTTCTTTTAATGAATAAATGACATAAATGATATAATTGGTTGTGTCTTTATAAAACTTTTTATATTTTGCAACTATTATTTGTGATTATTTTTAAAGGTAAATTATTTCATTGACTTCTCCAAATAGCTTTTCACATAAGAATAAATTGTGAAATTTTTCATATTAACTGAAGGTATATGAAATATAAGTATTTTTTCATCTTACAAGAATGGTTGATCCATACATTCATTTCATTTTAGATCACTTTCTTTATTATATTGAATTGATCTATGCATGGGTAGATTATATTCAATAGTTTTATACCCTAAAATGAATCAAGAACCAAAAATAAAAATAAAAATATATTATCATAATAAAGAGGTGACTGATATAATGTAAAATATTTGGGGATATCAATGTTGGGAGAATATTGTTATAATTTAGGGAATACATAAGTTAGTAGATCATGAAAATTTATTTCATAGTAGTGTAGAATAGATTCTATGGAATAAAAAAAATTAGAATAAATGTATTTCAAGACCTAAATATACATATGAAAAGGTGGTGGTAAGATATTGAAATGGTTGGTACACACACATGTGGTAAATTACAAACATATTAGACCCATAACATACTTCTCTATTATTAGTTTCCTTAATCTCACTCGATTTTTTTGATTCAAATTTTGAGGAAATGAATATAAAATTTATTTAGAGACTTATTGATTATATTCTTAATTTACCATTATTTACACTACAGATTGGTAAATATAAATAGGCATATATTTTCACAATTTTATTGAATACATGACATGTGAATTTTCCCAAATTTTGAAAAAAAATTATGTGGCGGAGTTGATAAAAAAATTATCGAATATTTCATTGATAATAATTGACATAATTTCCTCACATTTTGTTAAATATGATTATTTATTGAAAATTTGGGATTAAATCATTCATTTAATAATTTGGTAAAAATTAAAATTTTCCCCTTTGAAGTGAACAATAGTTTTTTGGACATAATTATTTTTATGTTGTAGATCCCTAACATGGAAGCCAATCTTATGGTTCCCAAAGCTCGTCTACCACTAGGTCTTATGTGCACCTCCCCGGATGCCATAAGATGTTTTTTAGCAGTGAGGGTCTATTTATGGTAGATTGCAGAGACTATACCATCTATATTACTAAAGAAATACAGTATAAGTAGTGAAAATAAAAAAAATCTATGAAAGAGAATAATAATAACTGATAATCTATCCAATTCTAAAAGATGAAACCATGAATCCATTTTTAGTTTATGTTATAGTATACAGAGTAGTAAACCTGCATCAGGTAGTATAGTAAAATATATGAATAATGAAAATGAATAGAAATCTACATGGCATATCTCCATGAGAATCATGCGCTCAGTGTTATGAATGTGCTCTTAACTCCCAGTTCCATGTATAAAAACACAATCATAGTCCAATGAACCTAAACTTGCAACCATGAGGTCTATTCTGGTCCCTAGTGCAATGGTGGATGAATAGGGTGGGAGATATACTTAGTAGGTCATCACAAATGGTTTATACAACATAATCAAATGTTTTTATATAAATTACAATAGTGTCAAGGTATAAATATTAATAGAGTAAATAAACACATGTATAAATAAAATAAGTTAGGATCAAGATCCACTAGAACATCTGTCCAGCCATTCCTGGATTGTCCTAGGAAGAAATATCTCTTCACAAATTCAATCATTTATATATATATATATATATATATTCATAGGTCATAGATTCATTTTTACAAATATACATGAACTGGTGTGGACCCTTGGGTTAGTTACCAAACATTAACATAAGAGAATAATATAATAAGAGGGATTTCATACCGATAAATGTAATATAACGGAATCCATTACCATGTTTTCAAGCCTATTTGTTCAGTATCAGACCTTTGAGGGCCATGACCTAGGTCTAGCAATCGTGGAATCATAAATTCATTGATATAAGTAAATAAAGGAGTCATAGGTGCCATACCAAGAAATACTATTGGTTCCATACCATAAAGAAGCATAGGTAGGGGTCATAGGTTTCATACATTGATCCCATTGATAGTTCCATACTATAATATTAATCAATGAAATATTATAGTAATGATTGGTTCTATAACAACATTCAACATCTGTGCCATACTGGAATAATGATTGATGTCATACTATCAATCAAAATTGGGTCTATAGTGGAATAATGATCGGTATCATACCTTAAATTTACATCAGTTCGATATTGGAATAAAAAACCTCAATAAGGAATAAATTAAATTAAAATAGTATAGGGATAATTTGGTGTCCATACCCATGTATAATCATCAAAAAGATTATATTCATAGTATATGATACATGTTTTTTTATATTCGCTTTACCAATTAAATAATGCATACTCAATTTATTAAAAACTCACAAATAATTGATCAAAAATAGGGCTATGTATGTGTCCATTACCTTACTAATCCACTTTCCACACACTTCCAAGTATGAAATAAATGTTTTCATGCCAGGTGAACTATCTAATGATAGTGACCACCATACATTAGAAATTTATAAGATAGGAAATGAACACATGTATTCCACACACACAATCATTAAGACCATTTAATAATATTTAGGCATCAACTAATTTTAGATAATTTTGTAACTAAGAAATTATATAGTGGAGTTCCACACCCCTTCCACATTCCATTTAATTAACATGTATCAAATTTATAATACATCACACCTTATGATATTTTTTTTAGTAGAACCCCATTTATTTATTTATTAATGAATTTAAAGAGTGTACCCTTATGAGGGATTTTTATGTAAAGGTCAATGACACCAAAGAAACAAATTAAATTGGATACAATATCTACACAACATAACTATTTCATTTCATATTTTAAAGTAAATTAACGAAAAGAATGTTGTATGACACTACAACATATCATATAAAACAATGAGACATTGAGGGAAAATCTAGAAAACACCTACCTTATGCCATGTATGGTCCAAATATCCATTATCAAAATTTTATTTGATACGATTTGATATATCATAACAAAACAAGAGAACACCCTAAAAATAGGGAGAACGAGTTTTCACAAATATAATAATAAATATTGAGAGATAAATAGAAAATGGAAGAGGATGAGTCATAGAATCACTGAGTAGTTTCAAATAAAATGGATTTCACTAAAAAATGGGTATGGATTGTGGATATTTCTTCAAGGAAGGAGTAGAGAAGGAAGAGCTCCATGTGAGGGCTTCTACACTCGGGTGAGATGAGAATAATGATTGAGAAACATAAATGAGGTTATTATGAAAAATTTACAACCACCCTTTTTATTGTGTCACATGGTTTGGATGCATGTTTGGAAAAACCATGGGCCAAACATGCATGGGATACAACCCATTCATGGATTATCTCATGGTTCATGTACCGGATTTTAGAAACCACATGAAAAATGTTCCATTACCATATGTTATGTGTATGCAACAAACGCACAGTTGCACGACATGGTGCTCACATCTAATCCAAACTATGTGGAGCCTATAACCATTCAATATAGGAAACACTATTTATCTTAGAGAGGTTTTATAGTATCGAGAAAAAAATTAAACCCTTACCATCTATTCACAAACTCGATTACTAAGATCCTAATACTCCCAAAACTCAATGGAACACCAAAAAAAATTATTGAACCTTTAACGACTTCAAAAAACACGTCAATTTTTTCAAGGGTTTGGATTTACTTTTTTGGAAATCAATTTAATAATTGACCCATATAATAAATGGAAGATTAAAATTCCATTGGAATATTCTATGGTTCAAAAACACAGAACACTACAATCACCATCCAATAGAGCTTATCCTCCCTGAGATTCCTTGGGGAAATAATGAAAATGACACCCAAATCACTCTGGTCGGTAATTTATGTTCAAATGGTTGTGTGGTGTTTTCAATTACTAACACACCTCAAAGAACCATTTTCATGAAATGGTATACAAAACATTAAAAATCAATCCATTGTTTGTACACAAAACCTTACACCACAACAACACTTTCATGTTATCTTCTAACCCGAGACATGATCACATCATCATCACTTTCTTAGACCATCCGATAGTGGTTCCCATAATATGTTCTAGAATATAACTACCAATTTCAATCCACAGTACTCCCTTAAATGTTAATTTACTAACAAATCATGATCCAAGTGTTCATATGATTTTATTAGAATGATTATGAGATTGAAAAAATGGTCAACTACCAATTGATATCAAATTTCATGGGTGTGCCATAAATTCCATGAAAGCTCTATATCAACTCACACTACACTTCCCTCATCCCCACTACATTCGATCCCTAGTTATTTACTCACTACATTTGTTCCATAAAGAGGTTGTAGGTTGAGCCACTCCCAACTAACCATTCAAAATAATTCTTGGAATTTAGGTTCAATGTATCAATATGAAAAACATGAAAATATTTCCTAAGGAACCTCACATTCATGATGATCATGTACAATGAGGCCCATATTTAATATCTTATGAATATCTAGGTTTAAACGTTCATTTCTGTTTTCGTTCCTTTGCATGAACCAGGGGGTATACCCAATGCAACAGCTTTATATTGTAACCCTTTATAACAACACATCCATTCCTGAATGAAGTAATAGGAAACCATAGAATAAACTAATTCAGTATAAAGAGCTCATCCAAGAGAGTGAATACTCCACAATCATAAGTGGGATGCTGGTACAAATCCAAAGAGTCCCTTTCTCAAAGCACTAAGTAAACCCAACAATAGTAGAGTCAAAGAGCCAACCGGTGTTAATGAGTCCATCCAAGTAGTTCCAAATTGGGAACCCATGTATCACTCGATAATAATTGTGCCCATATAAACAAGTATGTTTCTAGGGAACATAATTACAAGGGAATATTTATCAAACCAAAAAATAATTTACAATTTTTCTTGTCACATAACATATTCCCTCTTAGCATACCACTGATGTTGTCAAGAAAGAGGACATGATTGTTTAAAATCAAAGAGTACACAAAGTGTATTTAATCAATTACTAAAAGACCTGAGACATAATCATTATACAATAAAAAGATCCCTATTTGGTTTTCATCCAACTATAACCAAATATGCAAGGAAGAAAAGATATTTGACCACCATAGGTTTATTTCCTTAGAAGAAAATAATTAGTCCTCCCAAAGCGCCATCATCAACTTACTACAATGTCTTTACAACCTAATGAATTTGGTGATCACTCATGCATAACAATAGAATTCCATCCCCAGATAATGATATTTTTCAATGGATACACAGACATTCAACCATTCCAACATCGTTCGTCCTTGCAAGAACCAATACAACTATAGACTACTAGCCCCATTGTTATTTTAAAGAAAATACAAGAATTTCTGAAATGTTCAAATCATTGTTGAGATCTCACTACATGAAAGGAAAATATAAACATTCTCAAAGAAATTCTCCCCAACATAAGATTTTCATAGTCTCGGATTTATAGAAAATCCAATACCATCCCATTGCACACACTCAATCAACCATTGAACACGGGTTATGGACGTGGCAGAAACATTGTTACCGTGCTCCAAAATGAGAAAACATGACAACTAGATCCTTAGAATCACACTATATCATATTAACCATAGACGTACATGTGAAAATAATCTATATTTATATCCATGGGAACCATACCATTAGGAATTGTAGCCTAACCAGACATACTAGTAATTCAAAAAAATCTATCCTCTTTCAGCATCATTCCATCAGAAGGGTTCACATGACCTACGAAGAGTCCAAACATTCCCTATGAATTTCTAGACCACTAAAAATGAGTGTTTATTGATGAACTTTCCAGAAGAGATAGTCAATATTCCAAAATGACCACACATCCATCATGTATGTCACATTAGATGTCATGAGTACTACTATGGAAAATGGAACCTGATCAGAACATCTTGTCATAAAATCCATCACATCAACTAATGATTTTTTTAACTCTATGGTTTCTTACTAAAATGGGTTAGCCTCTTAACAAACCAGTATGTGTCGAACTTAAAAATAGGTCACACCGAAAATATTCTCTAGGCCCAAACACCTATCATTTAGGTTCAACGCATCCTAAGAAAATTCACATATCCCTAAGGGAAACACTAATTTTCCCTTATTATGGAAATATCATGGAAACAACATAGTATACCATTATATGAGGTTCAAAACTAAAATCAACACCCTAAGGTATTATTTAATTCATTTCATTAATTAATCTAGTACGAAAAAGCATGATGGATAAATTGGTTGAAACACCAAGGAACATTGGAATGTTATTTAAAAACTCATTTAAATATTTATCATTTAACTAACCTTCTATCATAATTAGGTAGATTATCTCATAAACATCATTTTAATCATTATTAATTTATTTAAAATCATTCACAATTGGATTATTTAATTAAATTATTAATTTTAATCTATTGTGGAAAACACCCTCTTGGTTGTTATTATAATTTTAATTAACCACGTCCCCATAATAATAAATCCCAAAAGAAGTTAAAACGTCATTAGTTATTTAAGGGGAATATATTTAGTAATGTTCATGTATACATATATAGGTAACACTATATAATCCTATGAAGACACCATAAATCACAATCCATGCATATTATAAATAAACACCAATGGGGATTTGTATTATGGCATATAAAAACAATAGTGAACTATGAGGATCCGGTCATATATGAAATAGATGATAAATATGAGGCGCTCGTCTTCCATTCTATGATCATCTAAATGAAACCCAAAACATTTTAAAATTTCAATTTTATACACCCTTTGTGGGTTAATACATAATAGTAACATGCCAAGGATGACCTACTTGGTCCATGCCCAGCATATGATGGATAATCAATGAATAATTTATGTTCTTAAAGATTAAATGCATCTATATTTTTACAAAAATATCAAATTATATAAAACTCATAAAAAAATTGTTTGATTATATGAGTTACCACTTACTAGTTTATAGAGCAACTATTTTCTTTATAAAATTAATATCATGGCCTATTTTGTCACAAATAGCATGTTTCAGCTCATGGAACTAATTTACCATGACATAAACGTGTTATAACTAGTTTTTATTCCCAATTTATTAAGTAATAAATTTAATTAAGGGAAATTTTTATTTCAAGCCACAACTTTGGTTTATCATGGGATTAATTATATATTTTTCCTATTTCCAATTTATAAATTGTCCATACACATCATAATTTTATAGTTGAAGTTCCACTATTTATTACCACCCATGTTCCTATCCACATAAAAAATGGTTCATTACTCAAGAAGTTGTAATTGGTTAGTCAAGGTGGTGGCACCAAGCTATGTTGGAAAACATAGTTCGGTTTTCACATTCACATTAATTATCAAATTGAAAAAATTAGTCATAGAATAAAAAATTGTCACCCAAATAAATAATTGAAGATAAATATTCTAAATATATCATTATAATCATAGATAAATGATATACCATCAAAAATACCAATAAGAAAAACTTTATTTTATACAAATAAGAATGAAAAATAATTCACACAAGGAATATCATTCAACACAACTACATGGAATGGAATATGCATGGCATGTGAATATGAATATGCCTATAATGATATATTTAATTCTACTTCCTCTCTATTATAACCAAAGGTTAAATCCCATAAATCACATAAACCAAAAAAAATTGGTAGGTGCATTAGCCACTAAAATTGAAATAAGAATCAACTGTAATGATGAACATCACTAACAACAGTCCAATCATGTTCCAATTGATCTAATCCCCATTTGTGGGATGGTCATTCGAAAATATGAATGCTTAAAAAGTTATAAAACATATCTAGTCTTATATATGATAGAAAAAAAATTACCATGTTGGAAATGAAAACCTATGATAACACTTCTAGAACCCTGACCATATATCCACTCAAATGGTTCCCCTATCTGACCTTCCATTAGCCCTCAAATGTTCCTCCACATATGCCTGCTGAATTAATCTAGCAGTGAGGGTCTAATAATGGTACATTGGGGATAATATAACCTATGGATTTGTAAATATGTATAGTTGAATCATTGGAAATAAAAGGCAATAAATTAAAGTCAAAAATAATATATCATAAACTGGACAATAGGAAAAAAACCTAAACTATGCATATATGTCCTAATTATGATACAGTAAAAAAATAATTAAACATGTAATAGGAAGTACAATAAAAAATATTAATACAGAAAAAGAAAAAAAAACTATGTGGTATATCTCCACTAGTATCCTGAGCATCAGATAACTCCTATTCTTCTAACTACCCAGTACAATAATGATAGAACAAACATTGTTCAATGAACCTGATACTGTGGCCAAGAGATCTGTTCAGGTTCCCCAATGAAAAGAAGGCCCGATTAGATTGTGATATGTATTAAGTGGGACACTTATAATGATTTATACATCAAAATTAATTTTTCTAATAATATAAGGGAGTTTTAGGTGTAAATGATAAATAATTATAAAACATAGGAATAAATAAAAACATTTGGGATTAGGATCAACCAGAACACCTCACTGACTATACCTGATTTTAATTAAACCAAAATGTCAATGTACACTTTCCATTATATATATATATATATATATGCATAAGTCTGAAATTAATTTACACAACTATACATGAACTAGCAGGGAAACTTGTCTTAGTTCCTAAGTGTCCACATAGGATAATCATATAAAAATAGACATGTCATGCCTATATGTGTAACAGAATGGATTCTCTGAATTGCGGTGCCATAACCATTTATATAGTAGAATACCTATGAGGTCCAAGACCCAAGGCCTTGATCAATAGTGTAACAATATCATGATGATATGAAAATGAAGGAGTTTAGGTTGCAATAATTGACCTTATATTGGTTTCATACCTTAAATAATCATAACTATTCATAAAAAGTTCCATACCTAGATCCAGTAGTCATTTCCATAAAGTAATAATAATCAGATCCACACTATAATAATGATAAACTAGTACTCTTCCCATGAAAATGCACAGGAATATTCAATTTTCTATCAAATCATTTGGTTTTGTGTCATTCAAAAATAAATTGTAATGTCATTGTACTCAATATAATGTTTAGAATAAAATGATGATAATGAAATTAGTGGGTTGACCGTGATAGAAGGAAATGAAGTGAAGGCTAATTGTGATGGAGATAGAACATGATGAAATGGAAGAGGCAATAGATAATAGATAGAGAAGAAACCTAATGTGGAGGTGAGGGATGAGGTGGATGCAAGAGGTGAGATTGCGATAAATGATGGAAGGAAACCTATAGATAGTTTTAAGGTTTTTGGATTTTTACTACAGT
The DNA here is from genome assembly GCA_963277665.1 of Viscum album. Lineage (NCBI taxonomy): Eukaryota > Viridiplantae > Streptophyta > Magnoliopsida > Santalales > Viscaceae > Viscum > Viscum album. Next base: position 458,609,471 of record OY728167.1, on the reverse strand, counting down.
GGATGGGCATGAGAAGATGTTTGGGTGAGTATTAGTACAAAAAATGGTTTTATTCAGTGTGGTGTCAATGAAAGGTAATTTATTAGGGATTTCATATATTTAACCTATAATCATCATAAATAAATTTCACATTATGATACGAAATATTATCACACACACATGATTTAATTTCATAGGATATATTAACATTAGTTATATATATATATATATGTCATTATGTATAGAAGAATACCAAAATAGTCCAATTATAGGATTATTAGTTGGTACTATAATCATGGTATCATCCATGAAAACAAATCTATATAGTAGAATACATAAATAATATAAATAACTCATGAGTTCTTCTCCATGACTATTTATGAGTCTTTGGTGTATTTTGAACATATGATAGTGGAAATAATAGACAATTTGAATCAATTCTATCTAACCTATAATCATCTAAAATATCTATGTAATAAGAAATAAAATTACTGGATGGTTCGTACATGTGGAATATTCCGCCTAAAAATAACACTCACACAATGGCTTTCATGGTCACAACTTTACATCAGCTCAAATTCCCCCATGAACATGCTAAATCCAATAAACAACAAAAATAGATAAATTATTCCAATTTGGAATCCTTAGTGAGAAATAAATTAATCCATAGTAGGAGATTCCAAATAATGTTATGTTTAGACAAAAGTGTTCTATAACAATTCTAATTAAAAATAGAATACATGTAAATGTTAGTTCTTTATTTCAGTATGTAGTATACAATTGATGACCCTAAAATATTTATTATGAGCAATGTGGATTGGGATATATGGAAATAAATTACTAACTAAAAGTGTTAGTCTTCTCTTCCATGAATTCCATACACCATACACCTATCAAACATAGGTCACATATCAGTTCAATAAATAAGTATATACTCTTAAAAATATAAAGATTCATGAATTGAGACAATCACCCATGCTAAGCAGCTTCAACACCCACTTCATAAGTCCTAACAACATAAAATTGAATAAATGAAATATATGAAGATAGATTGAATGTTTCTATTTATTTTCTCAAGGTCAAGAGTGTTGTGTTGTTAGTTTTAAGAAAATGAACTAGTGAAAAAATCTAGAGTTTCCCATAGTAATCAATTTAAACTATGAAACAAAAGATCACATGTAAGAATTCAAATGTCCCACAATAAAATTTTCAATACCAATCGATTCAAGGGTTTATCTCAGAAAATAAATCAAGGGTATAGTCTTGATAAATATACCTAGAATCACAGAGTGGAGATCAGAGATAAGAGAATAAACCTCTCCACTAGAGAAATAAATCTCATCGAGACCTCACTGTCGATATTTCCTCGGCTCGATGAAAAAATATATGGACTCTCCATGAGTATGCTACCGATGATTTCTTTCAACAAAAATGTATAAACTTTATGACTGAGGTATTATCACAAAAAATTAAAGTATATCCTCCTTGGTTAAAGCCAAGAAATTTGTGAACTAATTGCCAAAAAAATCAGCTTCTATGATAAATAGTGTTTTAATGGAATGTTTCTCTTCAATAGAATAGTAACTAATGGTTTTATAATTAAATATAAGTAAATTTATGGTTAAATAGTTCAATTATAGAAATAGACAAGACGGTACCTCATGGATTTATGTGGAATAATTGGCAACTAAAAATTTGTTTGATTCAACCACCATTTTAGCAAGTACTACAAATTCAGGCCCAATATTAAGAATAGAGGGGGCTCGAATGAACATTTCACAGAATTTTTTAGGACCATATTCCTTGGATGCAAGCTATGGAACTGAAATATCAATCTCAAAGATCTGAATCTGGCTTCAAAAAAATATTCAGTGAATAGTATAATCAAGTCCCCCAACTAATTTCTGACCTCCTTCTTTCTTTATAGTAGCATTGTTTTCCAAGAAAATATGCCATGCGCATGTTCCCAAAACAGGTTTACCCATTTTAACAAATTCTTGGAGAGAAGGAAATAGATTGTGATATTTCCCAAGATTTCCATTGTGGTTCTCTTTCCACAAGGGATGACAAGAGCAGCAACATAATTCAGTTGTTCATTCTTCTGGATCTCCAAAACATTCACCCACTCACCTAGAATTTTACTAAAAATAAGGGGCTTAGATAAATTGAACTGGACAGGACTAAAAGGGTGATAAAACTCTTCAATATTTTTTAATGACTGAAATTGAAAATGATTTTAACAAAAAAAACATAACCAAATGCTTCAAGTAATCAGGGTCTCTATCAGAATCACTTTGTAAAACCAAATGGGTTTGGACTTTCTTCTTTATTGTAAAATAAACCATGATTTATTTTTTCTTTCAAGTACATAATTTTAAAATTTTCATCCAAGAGATTATTTTCCTTTGGATTCCCCATAATCCTATTGATAAACTCACTACATGCATCTGGTCTAGTAGAAGATAAATACATTAATCTTACCACTAATTTCTTCTAAAAAGTGTTTCGTGTTCAGTCAAAAAATATTTATAATTATAAATACATTACTCAATTTTATTAGATTAAATGAGTGTCATTCCATTAGAAATTATGAGAATATAAAAAGGGTTTTGATAAAGATGAACCACTAAAGAATAAACATTTTTTTAAGGTTTAGTTTTGTCACTATGATAAGGATTCCTAAAGGCTATGAGTACACATTTAGATTTGGATGATTTTTCATAATATTCATTTTTATATTTGACACCATGTCATCAGGAGACATCCATGTTTTCGGTTCTCTGAAAATCAGTCAGGATATGTTTTTTTCTTCTTAAATTATACATAAATATTTGTGTATAATTTCCATTGAAATTATATTTATCCAATATTAAATTCTTGATATTTTTTCTCATGAAAGGGGAAAAAATGTGTCCTAAAATCATTTGATACAAATGGATGAAGCCTTTTATATTTGGTAATTAGTTTCATTAACTAAACATACCCACTCAGATCAAGAAATCTTAAATATGGATAACTTGAAGTTATGGAATCATCAATAACATCATTCCCAAATCCCTTAAAAAGGAGAAATTTATGAAGTGGGCCAAGAATTAATTAGTTGATAAATTATTACATTCCCTATTGTATTTCAATTTATAATTTAAGACAACTAAAAAGTGAAATTTTTTGATATGGTGGTATAAATCATACCTAACAATAGCTGAAAAATCTTTGAATATCTCATGACTTGTTTAGAGGAAAAACTTAACTCACATGAAAGTGTAGATAATAGATTATTTTCAGTAAATTAAGAATTATATGGTAGATTTGGATCCTAGAAGAAATTAAATAGAATAAGAAATCAATTCTAATTGTTAATTATAGTGAATTTCATAAAGTAAAAAAATAATATATAGTACAGATTATATAGATCACAATGGAGTTCACTAAAAAATAATTTAAAACTCATAAATACAACTAAAATTAAATTAAATCACTAACGGTTAAAATTAATACCAATATTCTAAGGAACCACAGTAGTCACATTTGAAACTTTGATTCTCTAGATCTTGGCATGGATAACATGTTCGTATTTTTTTTTCTTTTTATTTAATTTTCCAGGTTTTCAAGAAAATCATTCTATGAATAATTGTGAGTATAGTAAATGTAATATATCTTATAAAGGAAAACATGAAGTTTAATAAGCATGAAATCAAAGACGGTTATAAAAATAGAAATGACCAGTAATAAAATCTGTATGAAAAAAAACATAAAAAATTGTGTATTGAATAAGAAAAGTTAGTATTACCAAAAGTGCAATAGGCATTGATATGGTGAAGGAGAATACAATCTACACTGGTTGAGAATGAAAATGTTAAAATATTTTCCTACCAAATAGAAGACTGGATATCATGGTAAAAAAAATAGTATAATTAGTATAATAAGTAGTTTTAATTATCAGTTTGAAAAAAAATAGTATAATAATATTTTTGAATAAAAAAAGTGTATACATAAAATTTTAAGAGTTGGAAGGAAATTGTATAATAATCAGTTATAATAAGGGGAATACCTCAGAAATAAAATTTAATTGAAAAGAATATCATAAATATTATGATACGTGTTTAATGTGAGGAGGATGCAAGGGATGAATTAGAAAGAATATTATCTTCATTCCTCAAACCTAGAAAAATTAAGGAACAAACTATTAGTTGGTCAATAACTCACTGAAATGAACATTTACAGCTAACCATTTTGAAGACTAAATGATAATCTAGATTTGTATGAAGATAATAGTTAATGTTTAGTACATAAAATGATAATCCATATTTGTATGCAAAAAAAATTGAAAATTCATTTAGAGAATAATCTTATTGTCATTATGAGCATTGTTTTCCAATTTCAAACAGGACCGAGTACAAAAAACTGAGCAAAAAATGGAAGAATGTAAAATGATAATAATAAGTTAATAAAACTATGTAATATATGTGGTAGATAATAGAATCTATAAAAATTCATATCACATAATGTAAAAATTGAAATACAAACATATAAAATGTATTCCAATGACACCAAAATGGATGAAATTGTAATATTTATATTTTATCCTTACCCTTATAAATAATAACACATAATTAATAATACATACCAAATTTATAGTTTGAATGTAAGCTATTCACACTAATATATTCTTTAAAGATCCGAACATATTAAAAGGTCTAGATGGAATGTTTTTGAATACAAGGATGAAAATATTCTAATATACTGCTTCATGGAAGAAATAGACCAATTTAACTTAGATAAACTAATAAGGATGCCAAAACATCTCATCTAGATTGTTCTTTGATGTATGAAGTGGGTGTAATTCATAAATCCCAACAAAAAATCAAAAAATAGAGATGAAATTAAATATTTGATTCAATTTCATAGATGATCTAGGAAGGGGGAATAGATAGATTCATGGAAATATTTTGTAATGGATGAAAAAAAATAGGGATTAAAAATCAGAAAAAATTGTGGAGTAGACATGGAGTCACGGAGGGGGAGGTGAGCGGGTTGTTGGGAATAGAGAATTCTGAGGTATAGGAGATGCATTTAGAGGATCCAAAGGTGGAGGATCTGTAGCCAGAGAAGCCATAGGCTATGATTACACATTTATATTTGGATGATTTTGCATAATCTGCATTTTTAGATTTAAAACCATGTCATCAGGAGAAATCCACGTTTCCAGTTCTCTACAAATCATTCTAGATATGTTTTTTGGTGATTAAATTATACATAAAAATTTATGTATAATTTCCATTGAAATTATATATATCAAATATTAACTTCTTGATATTTTTTCTTATACAAGTGAAAAAAATTGTGTCCTAAAATCATTTGATACAAATGTATGAAGCCTTTTATATTCAATAATTAGTTTTATTACCAAAACATACCCACACAGATCAATAAATATTAAATATGGATAGCTTGAAGCAATGGTATCATCAACAACATCAGTCCAAAATCCCTTAAAAATGAGAAATTCATAAAGTGAGCCAGTAATGAATGAGTTGATAAAATATTACATTCCCAATTGTATTCTAATTTATAATTTAAAAAAACTAAAAAAGTGAACTTTTTTGATATGGTGGTATAATGCATACCTAACAACAACTGAAAAAATCCTTTAATATCTCATCACTTGTTTAGAAGAATAAAATAACTCATATGAAAGTGTAGCGAATAGATAATGTTCAGTAAACGAAGAATGATATGGTATATTAGGATCCAAGAAGAAATAAAATACATAATAAATGAATTATAATTGTTAATTAGAGTAGATTTCATAAAGTTAATTCACAATTTATCATATTAAAAAAAGAATATATAGTACATATTATAAATATCATAATGTCATTCACTAAAAAATTAATTGAAAACTCATAAATACAACTAAAATTATAGTAAATCGCTAACGGTTAAAATTAATACTAGCATTCTAAGGAACCATAGTACTCACATTTAAAACATTCATTCTTTGGATCTTGGCATGGATTGCATGTTCACATTTTCTTCTTTTTATTTAATTGTCAATGTGTTCAAGAAGAAAATTTTATGCATAATTGTGAGTATAGTAAATGTAATATATCTTAGAAAGGAAAACATGAAGTTTAATCAGCATGCAATTAAAAATGATTATAAAAATAGAAATGACCAGTATATAAAATCTATAATAAAAAACCTGAAAAAGTGTGTATTGAATAAGAAAAGTTAGTATTACCTAATGTGAAATAGGCATTGATGCGGTGAATTATAATATTGTCTACGCTAGTAGAGAATGAATATGATGAAATATTCACCTACCAAAAAGAAGAATGTATACCATGGTAAAAATAATAGTATATTTAGTATAATAAGTAGTTTTAATTAGCAGTTTGAATGAAAAATAATAGTATAATAAGATGCTTGAATAAAAAAAGTGTATACATAAAAATTTAAGATTAGGAAAGAAATTTTATAATAATCAGTTATAATAAGGGGAATACGTCAGAAATAATATTAAACTGAAAAGAAAATATGAAATGGTATGAGACGTGCTTACTGTGAGGAGGATGCAAGGGATGAATTATTAAGAATATTATCTTCATTCCTCAAACCTGGAAAAATTAAGGAACAAACTATTAGTTGGTCAATAACTCACTGAAATGAACATTTACGGCTAACCAATTGAAGACTAAATGATAAGATAGATTTGTATATAGAGAATAGTTAATGTTTAGTACATAAAATGATAATCTATATTTGTATGAAAAAATAATTGAAATTCATTTAGAGAATAATCTTATTGTCATTAAGAGCATATTTTTCCAATTGAAAATAGGACTGAGTACAAAAAACTGAGTAAAAAATAGATAGAAGAATAGAAAATGATATTAAAAAATTAATAAAACTATGTCATGTATATGGTAGAGAATATAATTTATAAACATTCATAACACATAATGTAAAATTTGAAATAAAACCTTATAAAATGTATTCTAATGACAAAAAAATGGATGAAATTTTAATATTTATAATGTATCTTTACCCTTATAAATAATAATACATAATTGATAATTCATACCAGGTTTATATGTTGAATGTAATTTATTAACACTGATATAAGTTTTCAAGATCCGAACTTATTAAAAGGCCTAGATGAAATGTTTTGGAATATAAGGATTAAATTATTCTAATATTATGTTTCATGGAAGAAATAGATCAATTTACCTTAGATAAGACAAAAAGGATGCCAAAACATCCCATCAAGATTGTTCTTCGATGTATGAGGTAGGTGTAATTCATAAATCCCTGCAAAAAATCTAAAAATAGAGATGAAATTAAATATTAGAGTCAATTTCACATATTATTGAGGAAGGGGTAATAGACATATTCATGAAAAGCTTCTGGAATGGATGAAAAAAATAGGGATCAAAAATTAGAAGAAATTGCAGAGGTAGAGGTGGAGTCACGGAGGGGGAGGCGAGAAGGTTGTAGGGAATGGAGAAGTCAGAGGTAGAGGAGATGCAGTTGGAGGATCCATAGGTGGAGGATCTGTAGCTAGAGGATCCAGAGGCAGAGGATCTGTAGGCATAGGATTTGCAGGCTGAGTATTGAGAGGAATAGTAGCGTGAGGTAGAGCAGCTGGTGATGCGAGCAGGATTTCACACCTGGAGGAGCCTGAGATAGAGTAGCTAGATATGGAGAAGATGGTGGTTGAGTATTCATAGGCGGAGCTATCGAAGGTGAAGCACCCACAAGATTATGAGGAACAACCACAACTGGAGTCGAAGATGGGAGTAGGGGAGGGAGAGGAAGCTGATGGTGGAGGTGGGGAAAGAGGATGGAGGAATGGATTTTCAATAGTAACCTTAGTATAGGGAGAGGTAAATCTCGACTATGAGATGGAATATATGAACAGAATAGAGGCCTGAGACGATATATTAAAGAAAATTATAGAGAGAGTTACACGTGTCCAGGAGCATGCCAACTTTAGTAAATATATAGATCTCATACAATTATTCTACATCACTTCCGTAACAGAATACTGATCAATACCATATCATTAATCAACATTTTTGTCATACTGTAATAATGATAGTATCCATACCATCTATTAACATCGGTTCCATATCATAATAATAAACATCAATAAGAAAGTAATTCAATATAAATAGTCAAAGGCAATGTTTCTTTCCATACAAAGATCCTCCAATGGCCTGAACGCATTTCAAGAGATCACACTTATGAACGGTGGTTAACTTATGTTCTATGACCTTAAATGATATTAATTAAATGGAAAAAAACACTACAAAATATAACAATGTACTTTCATAGTTTTAATGAAACACATGGAATTATTTGTATGCTACAAAATGGTGTATCATTTAAAACAATGTCATCATGATGTGAAATCAATAGACACCCCAATTTATTCCAAGGATGGTTTACTCATCCTGTATCATGCTTTGATTTTATCTGGTTTGATAGAAATTGATGTAATAGAAAAACACCATGAAAATAGGGTGAATTAATTAACAAAAATAGAATATTTCAGATAATGAAATAAATAGAAAAATAAATAAATAGGATTCATAGAATCAGAGAGGTGATTCAATTAAAATATAAGGAACTAAAAATGGAGTCTGAATAGAGTAGATCCTTCCATGGAAGAAGGTGATGATGAAGGATTCCCTGTGAAGGATTATGCATGTGGGTGATAGTAGAAATGATAGGAAGAAACTTCAAATAAGTGACCGGAAAATGGGTAACACATACCATTCAATGAGGCCCATAGTTTGGCCTGATGGTTGGCCAAATACTACATCAAGTATGCTTGGTACACTACATATACAAGGGTACTCGCATGGTTCATGCGTGAAGTTTGAGAAAATATTTACAAATTGTGCCATTAACATCTCTCATGGGTCTTGAACAAGCACATGATCATGTCACCTAGTGTGCACAGTCATATGACCTAGTGCCCATGGTTATACCAAACTGTGAGGCATCCTCAGAAATTATATCTGGGAGACACTATTTCTCATGGAGGGGCGGCACAATTTCATGAAATATGTTCTCCCGAATGGCCCTTTTGAAGTTCATATTATTATTTCATAACACATCTGACAGTCATCTAAATAGCCAAGACACATATCTGGCCTTAAACCATTTGAATAAACAACACTTATATGTTTTCAATGATCCATATTTATATTCTGAAACTCAATTTAAAAATTGACCTTACTATTAAATAGAAAATTAAAATTCCATTGGAATATTCCATAGATAAAAAAGGTATGATTCTACATATAATACAAATTCAAACATAAAATTTTCTAAAAAAAATTATCTCTAAATGATATAAAATATTCATTCAGATAAAATTTTCTGGATAATCCATTTTTTTAGAGTAAATGGTCCATGAATTCAAAGATGTACTGTAATCATTATATTAGAAACTACTTCACTATTTGGGACATATATTCTTATTCAGATATTATATTTTTCTAAAAAAATTATATAATATAGATGACCATATTCTTAACAAATAATCCTACTAGGACAAATATTTTATGCATATTGGAGGTCATCATGGTGGTGAAATTTGTATTATGATATTTTCACAAATTTACCCATACCCACTTGAAACCTCTTTTAATCCATGAATCCCCTCCCCTCTAAAAATGTTCATTTTACCCATTGGTGGTTGTTTCCCATGAATTAGAGTATTTGGAGTAAAGGAGAAGTGGCGCCTCTCCATTTTAATACACTATTGGGGGAGGGAATATCAGATATTATAATCTTATCCAAAATGATCTTATTTTCATTTTTTTATTGGAATTATGTTTTTATTTAAATTAATTATATCCTTATATTCTATTTCTCCTATTTTTTCATTTTATTCATAAATTTTTATCTTCTCTCAGTTGGAAATAATGAGTAGAATTGTGATTTTTTATAATCTTTCTAGACCTTTGTGAATGTAAAACGTTTCTATGATGACTACATTTCCCGTGTAAGTGTAGTTTTTTTTATAATTGGTATACCTCTAACCTTATTCATTTATTTATATTAAAAAAATTATATTAAAAATCATTTAATATGATAAATTAATTGATTTTTTAAAATGAACTCATGATATTTAACAATTAAAACAGAACAAATGAGTTCTGATAATGTTCACATTATGAGAGTGTGATCATAATTGGTAAAACAAAAAAACATGCAGTCAATTTATAGAGTTCAAATATAATATCAAATTTCAACACATCCTAGTTTCCAGAGTATATATGTTCCCTAATTTACCAATAACTATAAGTAAGTCTTATAAAAACAATTAATGTAGTTTTGTATGATTTTATGTTTTGAAGCTAGCCTATGGTCTAATTTTTTTCATCTTTGTGGTTAATTTCACTTCTGTAGTGTTTTAATTTTTAAAAATTGGGTGGGTAATAAGTTAGTGGAGATTAATTTTAAATATAGTGATTATTAATTAATTTAATATGTATATTTAGATCAATTACATCTTCTAAAATAATCTTCTAAAAAGTATTTCTCAATGTATTTTGTTAATTAAATTTCATTAAAAAATACAATGTTTCCCTACATACTTATTTTATTTTAATTAATATTAAACAAACCCCCATCATTTTGACTATTGTGTTTATTTGTTTTCAATGTACCTTTAATATGTTTTTTATGTACATTCTCCTTAGAAAAAGTCTGTTGTTATCCACTCAGTTCCACCTAACCACTGTACTTTACACATATTTTGAGAACAACCATGACAATTCCTTTCAAATATTCTTCATTTCTATAGAGTAAATTATTTAATTTAATTAATTATTGGTTATTTTACTTTTATTTCATTTTATTCTACACTTTTTATTCTTCATGATTTCCCTTTTATGAGTTTTTATCTTCTTTTTGAGAACATGATTTCAATGTTATTATCTTTTTATTAGGTTCTATTTTTCATCATTTAATTTATATTTGACTTTTGAAATGAGATAATCCCAAGGATCACATGGATCATTAACCATATATTAAAATCATCATTAGGGAAAAAATAATATAGTCTCAATATATGATATGTTTCAACATCCACCTTATTAGGTAATTCCTTCATTCAGAGAATTTTGAAATAGGAAACACTTTTGAATCAAACATTAAACTAGAACCAGTATATATAAATAATAACAGTGAACTAAATGTAACCATTAATGAATTGGATAAACTGGAAATTAATTATTAACAAACATGTATTTCATACTCAAATATAGAATATGACATTGAATTAAAATTTTGATTGATACATCTTATTTTAATATTTCATGGCATCTCTGGTGAGGATCCAAAAAAACATTTGAAGGAGCTTAATGTTGTTTTCTCTACCCTAAAACCATGTAATTTATCTAAATAAAAATTTAAAATAATATAATTTAAACCATAACATTATTGAAATGAAACACATTGGATGTAATATTTATTACCTGAAGACATAACTCATTTGAATGATTCAAAACAACTTTTTTGTAGAGTTTTTTTATAACAACAAGGACCACATCCATTCCAAAAGAGATATGATGGATCAAGAAAGAAAAATGTGATTTAATGTATGGGTAATTGGTGTAATTAAAGGGGATGTGTGAAATATACCCACATCACCAAATCAGTGTTTAACTCCTTATTTAAAACCTATAATAATGCCTCAAAATTATGTAGGGGAATAAGGTGGAGTAATTAGCTTGAGGGGAATTGAAAAAAAACCTCAAGATCTACATGTGAATTGATCAAAAATATAGAACAAAAGTCAAATTAATTTTTAAATAAAGGTAACCCAAATATTAGAGGAGTACATTGGGTATTTCCTTCACTTCTTGATAGTTATCTCATTGATACTAAGTTGAATGAATTATTCATTATTGTTATGCTTGTTTCTATGGTTCAAAAGACATAGAAACCCTCTACTATGAGGCCTTATACCATATTCACTAAAATATAACACTCTACTAATTTTTTTCCCAATTACAAGAGATGGATAATTGTAAATAATTATTCCTTAGGAGACCATTCAGTATTATCAACAAACAGATCCACATATGACGTATGTTTAATTCACTCCAATATACAACCATGGGTTTAAATATTTCTAAAACATGTTGTAAGGATTTATAAAATAATAAACCTGTATATTTCAATATAATTTCCTACAGAATCTAAATTATATATATTTTTATTGTTAACCATAGAAGATATTTTAATCCCAAACATCAAAACAGAAACAAAAAAGGGAATTTTCAAACAGTGATAGATTCTTATACAGTTTAACTTTTGATACTTTTTTTTTAATTAATACAATGAGGTGAATAGTTAGGTTTTAATGTAGAGTGTGTTGAAGGGGAAAATGAGTATTATAGACAAATACCTCTATGATAGTGTATTTAAGAACTCAAAATATCATCCTTTCTATCCTAATTCAAATACCAAGTTGAATTTTAATTCCATGACACAAAGAAGTGGGATGAAAATGTACGAGAAATCTACTCGTATATGACCATTGAGATTCATTGTGGCCCTAGAGAAGCCTCACTCCTGACCAAATAATGACAATAAAAAGTTAAAAGTCAATGTTAAGAAAAAATATTAACATTTTTCATCATAAAACCCTTCCATTTTATAATAGAGTTATACAAACAAATAAAATAGATCGAAATGCTATGAAAAAAGAGGTTTTGGAAACATTTAATTTCATTGAGATTAACATCCCACTACTAGAAGTAGTAAATAAAACTTCAAGGTATGATAAATTCATTAAATAAATATATAAAAATAGAAGAGGGATAAATTTAAATGAGATGAACTACAATGGGAGGAATGTATCTATGATCATCACACTAACCTTGGAAATGTCGATAAATTGAAACATCCTCATGACATTCACAAGTCAATGTACTATTAAGGAGTTGAACTTTTCTAATGATTTGTGGTATTTTAGAGCTTAAATAAATGTAACGCTTCACTATATTTTCTATTATATACATATTTTTTAGTTTATTCCAACAAATGAAGTTGTGTAATTGGAAAATATATCTATGACGTGTCCAACTAGAGTCTATGAATCAGTTCTTCTATGGGTAATGGACCTGATATTTTTTGTTGATTTCTATGTCATATATATGAATTATGATCATGCATGCTTTCATGACCCTATAATTCATGGATGAACCTTCCATAAAACATCAAATACATCCATAAATTCACATGAGTGTACACATTATATCGATATTTAGAGATGAGATCATAAGAATTAACATTTAAGAATCTATTAAGTATCCCTCGTAAGATCATTCTTATCTCTTCATCTCCCATTTTGACCCATTTGTAAATTAACATCCAAATATTTATTTTCATATTTTTAATATAGGGATCATTTAATGCTAAAGTATGTTTTGAGTATTATAGATAACTTGATATCACATATCATGTCCACACCTTTTTTTGGAGAATACTTCTCTTTGATTATATTTTGATGTGTATTATTATTCAGATTTTGTATATATGCTTTAAGATTATATCATTGTTTTTGATTTTAAAGATTAATTGGATTCATTTTTCATTGATGTCGATGATGTACATTCATACCCCCCAACATATATTGTGAACAAATATCACATACAATGTTGTTTCCTTAATTACTACTCCCACACCAACTAGAACATAACCCTTTTCTACAAATTTAAAAATATTCATACCTATTTAATGAAGAATACATTCAAGTATAAATTTCTAATACTATCCTTCCAAATAAAGAAAAAATACCTTATAAACAATTAAGGGAGAATATTAAGGTAATTGGGTGAACCATTCTTGATAAACTAGATATTAGACCCTCCATTTTCATATATATTATTCATTTTAAGGATGATGTTAAATGAGTTATAAAACCTCCAAAGATAATTAACACCACATTATTAGATGATCTAATATAAGAGGTGGAAAATTTTAGGAGGAATGTATCATTTAAACTCTTTCTAAATATTATGGGGCCATCCATATCTAGGTTGTAAAAATGAAAAATGGTTTCACTATTATACAAATTGGAAAAGATGATTTAGATCCTATGATAGAGAAAAAAAGTTAGCAAGTGTGTATATGTTTTATAAAACTAAATAAATCTACTCCTAAAGAAAATATCCCCTTCCATTAATTGATTGAAATCTTGAGATATTTACGAGTAGAAAAATCTATTGTTTCTTGGAAGTTTTCTCAATATATTTATAGGTTGAAATTGTATATTAATATGAGGATATGAAGATATTTATGTACCTATTTGTTAAATTTTATTAATGAAGGATTTCATTTGGACTTTGTAATGCACCAGGTACCATCTATAGATGCATGGTGACTATCTTTTTTGAATTAATTGATACATTCATTAAGGTATTTATTTATGATTTTATGGTGTATGGTTTAAAATTTGATGAGTTTATCTGGAATTTGAGTAATGTTTTGTATCATTGCATTGATAAAAATATGGTATTAAATTTTTTAACATGTTATTTCTTGGAAATAAAGGGAATTATCCTTGGTCTTATAGTTTCAGAACTTGGTATTTTTTGTTCACTAATATAATGTAGAATTTAATTCCATATTTCCATATCATACTTTTTTCATGATGTAATATCTTTCTTAATGAAATAAAGATTATATTGACAATTCATCATATATTTTAGCAAGATTTCTCTTACATTATCAAGTGTGTTTAAAAAATATTCTGATTTTTTGTTTGATTATTTTTATTAGTCCCCCATTTATAATATGAATAAATGCCTCTTCAAACAACCAATATTTTGGACCCCATTGTGGGAGATTAAATTCAGTCTTATGTGTGATGATTCTAACTTCAGAGTTGGATTAGTATAATCACAATGAGTACAGATATGGTCACATGTGTTTTATCATGCTTAATGGACATTAGATTCTTCCAAATTAGACTAAAAACCCACATAAATGGAGTTACATGATATTATATTCCCTCTAGATAAATTCCATTAATATTTATTGGTCCCTAATGTTGTAGTTTTTAATAAATAAATATCTAAGGAGCCTATTGAATAAGTGAGATTAAAATCTCATACTTATTAGATTCGTGATCCTTCATCAAGATTTTTATATTTAGTTATGGACATGATGGGTTGAGTGAATTTGGTCGAATACCACATGAGAAGGATCCATCACACATTATAGGATAACACCACAGACTATGTACTCTATCAGGACATTTTTTACAATGAGAATATTTATGCACTTTTATGTATTCATCCTCAGTATGATAATTTAGTTAAATGTCTTGTTGGTACAAAAATAACAACAAATATAATCAAACATCATGTCCAATAATTGAAATTTGATATTTAGTATTGTGTGTGGGATTAACCATACCTCACTAACTTGTTTCGAGATCATGATATTAGGTAGTGTGTTCTTTATAGTAATTTTGAGTCTATTCTATATTTTTTTCACACAAATTCATGTGGAGGGATCTTTGGACCCTAATGGATAGATAGTAATTTCTTAGACTCTTTATTATATTTCCCTAGCTTGTTAAATTATTCTAATTATTTTTGTATGTCATGCTCACATTTTTGACACACTATAAATAATTTTAAGGGACATAAGATGTCTCAAAAAACCATATCATTTAGTGATGTTTTTATTGTATGGACCCATTAATTTATATGACCCTTAATAAATTCATTTTGGTTTTTAACATTCACTTTTTTATTGATTGTGATAGAAAATCAGTGGAGGCCATAACCACTATGATAGATAATTATCATATTGTGGTTTATTATGTCAGTGTATAGACTTTTTTCTAGTTTGGAAGACCAAATTCTATAACTACTTACCAAAAATAACATTTATGTTACTAGAATTTGTACTCCCACAATTGTAAATATGGGGTGACACAAATATCATCTACTTCATACCTCCCCAAAAAAATCTATGATGAATTTCCAAATAACGAGTTAATTTAGATTTTAGAGAAAACAATGTAGCTGAATAGAAAGAACCAGATAAAGGTCTTGGATAATGCACTTATGGCATAGATTATGACATAAAAAACACATATCAGTGTTTCCCCACGTAGGATTTTTTGGGAAAGCCTTTCATCTCCCCCTACAAGTTTAATATCGGGAATTATGTGGGATAGAGAAGTGAAATATGGATTTATCAGATGTATAAGATCAATGGAAGCTACATCTTCATGAACATTAGGAGATCTGATCATAATTTTATAAGAAATAAAATCTCTACAATGAGTGGGAAAAATAATCAAATTATAAGATAATCTATAATAGGGGGTTTCATGAGTGAAACAAAAATGTTCTTTGTAGTTCATGGGTGATGTTGATTCATGGAAATTTTCATTCCAAATTGTTATTTTCTTATGTTATACATATTTTTTTCCATATGGTTCTACGGAGAACAAATAGAAGGACACATGAAAGTGCATTAAATTCAATGGACAGTGGTTGAAGAAATACATTGAGAGACTTCTTGCACATTTAGTAAATTTTATCACACTATATGACCCCTTAATCACTAGATAATATCAGGTTTTCCTAACCCATTCATATTTACATTAATTATCCTATATAAAATTATAAATTTCATACAAATATATCATATCATTGGTCCAAATTGAGGAAATTTTAATATTTCATGTGTGGGGAAGGGAAAAATATTTTTTGGTAGCATCTTTAGTATTTCCATTTTTGTGTTTTGTGTACTAGTTTTATGTTATTTTTATAAAAAAACAAAAAAAATATTGAAAAACATATAGAAAATGCATGTTTAAATTATCGAAATTCAGTGTTATCATTATAATGATGTGAAATATTTCATCATGAAAATTTTATTTTTATTAAAATGATTGTAGTCAATAGTATAATTGGTTTCTTTTTATAATAAAATCTTTTAGATTATGGAACCATTGTTTGAGATATTTTTCCATAGTAAGTTCTATCATATATTTGTCCAAATAATTTTTCAAACAACCGTGAATTGTGAAATTTTTATTGCTCAATTGAATGTATAGAGATGTTAGGTAATTTGTTTTGTTCTTAAATCAATTGTTGATTCATAAATTCATTACTATTCTGACTAGTTTCATTATATTACCAGAATTTACTATTATGTGTGTACTTGATATTCAATAATTTTAATACCATAAAAAATCAATAAAAATAGAGAATAGAAAATAATATTATATTGTCTTAAAAAATAGGGTAGTGATAAAAAATTTAATATGTTGGGATATTAATTTCTGCATTTATAGTATGAAATTCAGGAATACCTAAGTGATAGGGTCGTATATTTTATTAAAAAGGAAGGTAGAAAATTTCATTTGAACCAAGTAAGAGTTTTTCTTTCATAAATCAGATATATTTTTTCAAATGGTGGAGATATGAGCTTGAAATGGTTGACACGCACAAATGTGTATAATTAATTGAACATTATACATATACCATGCTTCAATATGATTAGTTTAATAAATCTCATTAGATTTTGATTTTATACAATTTATGAAATAATGATTATCAAATTTATTGACCTTTAATTCAATATGAGAATCCTACGTTACATATATTTCCACTATGGGATGTAAAGTATCAATATTCATATCTTATCATAAATTTATAAAATACATAAAATGTAATTTTTCCTAGGAGCTAAAAAGTGTAATTTTATGGAGACTATAAAAAATCATTACCTATTTTACTAAAAATAAAAGACATAATTTCCTCACGTTTTGTTTTATATGTTTATTTATACAATATTTGGGATTAGATCAATAATTTTAAATTTTGAGTAAAAATACATATTTTACTCTTTAATGTTTATTATTGTATGTTCATCATAAATATATTTATATTCCTTATTTAAACTTAAAATGTTATGATAAAACTAATCACAAAATGGGATATAACATTCAATTTATCCATATGAACTATAACATTAATTTGATTAAAATAAATGGGCCCTAAAGACAAATATGTGTAAGATATGTAACATCGAAAGATTTTATGAAATATTCTTTTTAAAATAATATAAATTTTTTGATAGCTTATTTTATAGTCAACAATAATTTTCTTCAGTAGCATCCATGACATGAAACACCGATTTTATCATACATTACACGCAACGATGTGTTTCTTTAATAGATTTAGTTATATGCAAGTCCATATTTTACCAAACAATAATAGGCAATTAGTATTATTATCTCTTTTCTCTTAGAATAAAATGTTGGAATATTATTAAATAAATTATAAAAATATATGTTTTGTATATTTATAAAATGAATTTATTCATTCTCAATTAATTATAAATGAAAATAAAAACAGAATTCATATAAATAAATTGTATTTATGAAAAACTATTTTTATGCGCACAAAAGTATTTTATCATAATAAGTTAAATTAATCACTATTAGTGAATTATATTAATTATATATATATATTCAATCAAATATTTTTAATATTCATATAATTTTTTATAGGCATGATATAAGAACAAATCTAAATTTTTTCATTGAAGATATTTTTTGAAATAAGAAGTATTATTTCGTTTTCAGGATATATTTGAAAATTTTGTTTTATCAATTTTAGAAAACTAATTTGAAGACATATACTTAATTTTAGAAATCAAAATTTAAAAATTATATGAGTATAAATATTTTGGAATATTTTAAATTTTAATTTTTTATGGGATTAGTGAAAAATACATGTCTTTATTATCAATTTTCATTATTTTTAAATATTATAAAAGCTTAATATTTTTTTAAATATGGTTTTATATGTAATATTAGTTGATTTATATATTAATTAAACCAATTATTTTCATTGTAACCACTTTCATATTTAATTTTTTTCTGAAAAATTTTAAAACATTTGAAATTTTTCTCTAAGGAAACATGGTTTCTTAAAGCATCTGTACAATTTATTTTAAATTAAATTCGTCCACTTATTTGAATAGAATTTGGAAAAATTGATTCTATATTTTTAATCACAATAATTTCGGATATATAATATGGTAATGTTAATTTGGAAATATTTATTCCATTATTCCCCCTCTCATTCTATATTCTTTAGATTTCATATAATGGAAACCAAGGATTTTGGTTTGAACAAAATAATGTTACTTGAGAAAGAGGTAACATTAATAAATGAGGGTTTTTTTCTTCCTCCACCTAATTAAAATTTTATTATATCTTGATAAAATAATATCCATAGTATCATGCATATATTTATATGTTTTTATAATAATTGAATGGCCTAGATTCATCTCATCTTCCCTCTATTAGGAAATGATAATGTCTCTCATCCGTACAGTGGACTACCACCTTAGAAATCTAATGTGAATATTTTTCCATCAACAAATTAAATGGTTGGGTATGATGATTAATATAATTTATATATCTAATATTTTTATAATAATTATTATTATATATATACAATTTCACATATAAATTTTTATTTTTTATTCCATGGGGGATATGATAATGTCTTTCGTATACATTGTAGACTATCGCCTCACAAAGAAATGTGATTCATTGATCACTAATTATTTTAATAGAGGTAAAAAAGGAAAATTTTATTGAATACATGTGATAATTATTTGTTAACGATTCTCGGGAAATATAATATCACATATTTTTTCTTACCTTTAATCTTGATAGAAAACAATAACATTGTTAATCTATATAGTGGACTACCACATCACGAACTGATGTGATGTGTTTTTCATTTATTTTTTTATTGGATGGTAATATGGATATATTAAATGAATATATATGATATATATGTGATAAATATAAAATAATAAATATCCATGGAGGTTTTTATATTATTTGTCTTTGTTACATTCTATCTGTCATGAAAATGGAAATATCGTTCATGTGTACGTAGAGCCAACCATCTCCTTGAAATTTTCAATATATGAATTTATTGTGTTAATATATATATATATATATATAATTAATACATGTGATTTTTATATTATTATTATAACTATGTAATGTACAGAACCATGATCAAATTTAAAAGACCTAAAACACTAAACAAAAATAAACAGGAAAAGTGAAATAGTTATTACCTGAAACATAATTTTAAAAATTAATTGTTAATAAAAAAAGATTTGAAAGGTCATTAGTAAATAATATATGTTATGATAAAAACTATTATGGTTCTTTAATATATATATATATAATAAATTTATAGTTAAAATAAAGGATTATATAATTTTTATGAAGAAATTCAGGACTTATTGTAAGGGATTTTCGTCTCACTTTTTTCTTATGTGATACACATTTCATTTTCAAAAAATATATCACTTATTTTGTGAGTATAATTCCTCTGAGTTTATTTTATGATTTTTCCCCTGAAAATTCTAGTTATTTACATATCCATTTGAGGATATATCATTCATGGGTTTTAAAGTTCAAAATTTACTCGAGTGTTAGGGGATTTTTGTCACATTTTTCCTTCATTGAGATGTTTGTTATGATATAAATCTATCTTCTTTAATATGGTTTATATACATGCCCTTTTACATGTAGTAACATGAATATATTTTTTATCATTATATTATAATTTTCATTTAACTTTATTCTTTAATGGGGATTATGATTCAATTTAACCAAAGTGATATGGGTTTTACATTTTAATAACATTGTTTATTGTTATTATTAAAGGTTATGATTTTGATGATGAAGGTTTATGATCCATATCAAAATAATTATCATGTTTTTTATTCTACTATAGTTATTATTTAAATTTTAATTTAATTTTAACATGTTTCCACTGCTTAGTACTTAAAATATTTTAGAATTTTTTTCAAGGAAATATGACATTATTTATCTCATTAGTCAAAAATCCAATTTCTTCAAAAACCAAGATTTATAAAAAAAATTCAAAAATATAATAGTATTATAAAATTACATTAAAATGATTTTTTTAACCATGTTTTATTTTTAAAAATATAATTTTAAATAAAATCCTCAAGTCACATTCCAATCAATTCCTATTTTTCTTTTATTGAGAATGTGAAAAAAAATCATTGTTTTATAACATGAAGGAATGAATATTACTTCTCACTATCATGACCTCTAAATTATTTAAATATTTACTTAAATTTTTTAAAATATACATTCAAATAAGTTGATTTATATTTTAATATTTGTTTTGTATGATCATTAAGACATACATCATATCATTCCAATGTTATTTTAAATGAAATGTATATTGAGAGGTTTTATGTTCTAAAATAATACTTTTGAATGTCATAGTTTTATTTTACTCAAAAAATGTTCCATGTGATCTTTCAAAATCATTTTCCATAAAATATTAAAACCATTGAAGTTAATTATGTTTCATTTAGGATAATATCCAATAATATTATCCTTTTTTATTCTCTAGTTGGTTTATACTAATGATTATAAGGAATATATGTTCATGAAACTCATTCCTTTTTCTACTGGTTAAGCTATGATGAAATGATGAAAGTATTGTGGAATAATTATCTTTTCCATAGGTTGTGATAGGATGAAATTTTATTGACACCCATATTTATTTAATTTTTCCATTATTAAGATTGTTTATGATCTTGTAGCCCATGTATTCATGATTTTATTTATTTGATGGTGGTTATGTTATAACCAATTATTATGGTTACATTATAACTAATATGGGAGGGAGATATGACTCTCTCAAATGAATTGGGTAATGATTAATGTTCTATGGTATCATAGGGTGCATTAGAGGTTATCCCACTTACAAAAAAGGGTACATGTGTAGTTATCCCATTCCCAAAAAAGTGGTTACATGGGTGGTTAGACCATTCCAGAAAAAGCTGGCACACACATGGGTAGCCTAATCCCAAATCAAGCACATGGGTGATTACCCCAATCCTAATTACTTATGTATTTCCTAGTGTTTCTCCTTAAAATAATATTTTCAATGATTATTTGTAATCCAGAATTACTTATGTTATTCTAATGTTATGTTATCATGGATAATGTTTTTTATTCCTTTTAGATTACTGTCTTCTGAACTACTAGGATTTGAATCATGTTTATGATATTTGATATGTATGGTTTTATTTTAATATTTTATTATCATGTTCTCATACCCAAATACTCAAGTGATTATTATGCTATCACTTCTATCTCATGGTGTACACATGCCATTATTTAGAATATGAACTAACACCTTATTATGTTTCCATTCCCCATGTTTCCAAAAATGGCATCATGAATGATATATTGGGATAGCATAAAGGAAATAATTTTTTTCTTAAATAAAATGAAGTGTTGTATTTTATATTTTTAAATTAAAAATAAATATAAGTATGTATCTATTTTTCTATGACTACTAAACTAATCTATCATTTAGGATAAAAAAATCATGAATCTGCCACCAATGTAATAATGTAACCACCATATTCAAGTTATAGGAGTTAGGTAAATTATATTTTGTATCAAAATATGTTTAGTATAATCCTTGGGAAATAGATTTAGGAAATAATATATTGGATTACATAATCCTAATATTGACATTGAGAGGATAATAATATATGAACATCCTAATGTATTGACAATTAAGTGATTATGTGGTCTTTCTAGAAAAACATTCCTATATGAATGCAATTTTTAGGAATTTAACTTTTAAAACATAAAATTTTTTTATATTCATATCAAATAATTTGATAAATATATTCCAAAATAAATGTCATTAAAATCATTTTTTATCACAGATCAAATTTATTATCAGAACACAAATGAAAAAGACTCATTTAAAAAATTATATCTTTTTAATATTACATTGTTTTTATTCATAGTTATTAAATTACACCATTCATTAAATTATATCTATCGAATGATATTAAAAAACTAATAAATATTTTTATAGAAAAATAAAAATAAATTAATTTTTATATTATTTAACTTGTTCTTGAAACACTACTGATGATATTGACATAACATCTAAGAGTGATAAAAAATCAAGGGATGTTTTGTGTGGTGATTCAACTAGATTTGATCTCATTTTGATTTATATGAGCTTTAAATTTTCCCATAAACAATTATCTTCAAGTCATAATTTTTAAAGTTCAACTTGGGATTGGTCATATTTTAACCATAATGATTCCACCTCCTTTCTAGAGTTACAAAAATTAACCTCATAATAAAGGCTTCTACTAATAGATTCTATTACTTCTCCTTTTCTACATAAATTTTATAATATTATTACACTTACTTATACTCACCAATTAAATGTATTAGTTGTACTGGATATTTATCTATTAATTATTAATTCCACTTTCCTTTTAATCTAACTCATTAATACTTCATATATCTAATTATTGTATATACCCAATGTCTATATAATAACAACTTCTAAAGAAGCCAAATATACATATAATCACAATAACCATATAAAAAATCTATATATTAATATATATATAACCTTTACCACATCAAAAATATAAATCACCTCATAATATAATTTACATTTTCATGATTTTTTTCATAATATTGAAATGTTTTATCTTTTCAATAGTTACCTTCGACTGTATGATTTTCATGGAAGATCAACATAAAGAATATTTTAATCATTTTTTATTCTTATATACATGTTGTTTTAATCCATCAAATATTTTTATCATTTTTAATTAATTTATGGATAATGTGATGTTTATTACATTTTAAGAGTCTAATTTCATGGAACAATGGTTTTCATCATTGTTCGTTATTGCATGATAGATAATCAATTCGACACATGAGATTCATTTGATTAGATCATAATTCTAAAAATTTATGGGAGTATGATAAAATATTTAAAAAAATCATACTACTGTTTTCATTACTCAAATGAAAATATATTAGGGTAATTCTTACTCATATTATTTTTGGGTTCCCACATCACTTACTCAATCTAATGATTTCTCTATAGGGAACTGATATATTGAGTGATATTTTTTCATGTCACATTATCTCTATATTATAAGATCTCCCCTGGTTCTTCCATGTAAGAGTGAAGATTTTATCATTTTATATATTTTATGTTCAGTAAATATGATGAATATTGTATATAATTCCATGATATTGATATGTGAAACATGTCTTACACCCAATATAGGGTTTTTTGGAGAACTATGTTATAAGACATTATCCCTACATGATCATAGATCTCAATCGTGTCGATGTAACTATGATTAAGCCTTCCCTTATTTATATATCTTATTACCTTCTTCCATAGTGATATTAGAAAGAATATGTAACATCATGGGGTTTTAAGACTGTTTAATTTCTATGAACATTGGAATTTTTTGTTTGGTGGATAGAAAAACTTTTCAATTGGGAATTAGAGATTAAATATGAGAATTACAATGCATTTTTGTGTTGTTTTGGGATGGGGTTCAAGGCATGGTACGTTTCATGGAGATTAATCTTGATTTTATGATATTAAACCTTCTAAAACCAAAATCAGAGATTTGCAGTACTTGGAAAAAGGTTACTTCTAACCATATAGTCAAAACCATGCACCACATTTTAATTGAAGCATGGTCAAATAAAACTATTTTGGGAGTGTGGGGGAATATCCATGAAATAAGACTACAGTGAATTGTAGAGGCCACCAAATGTGTTGCTAATTTTTTGTCACACCATTTTTCTATCCATATGAGGTGTGGTTCCCTTGGAATGTAACACCACATGGGATGTGAACAGTTTTCAAACATTGCAGCTACTTATTCATGGTGTGGTGCATTTGGATAGTGGCACCACATGGTTTCCACATTGTTTCCAAAACTATTTAGCCAATATGTGTGGATTATTAATGGGATTAAATTAAAAAAATCACTCTCCAACTTTTACCTTTCATTCTCCCCTATTTTTTCCCCATCTATACACACAGTATGTAGAATCTCTCAATTTCCTATAATACTTTGTTTTAGCATATTTATATATTCCTAGAACAAATTAAATAGTCATAAATTTCATTGGATAGCTATTGTTATGTCTATGAATCCTAAACATTCCTTTCACTATTTATCTTTTTGTATTGGATGCTATTTTTATGAGAGATCATATAACCAATTTTGGAGGCATTTTTTTACTTACTAAATTTTCTCCATTTAGACTCGAATTAGTAGCTGGTATTTAATGAGTGGATACATATCACTATAATTTACATTTTCCCAATATTTCAATCATTTATACGCGTGTTATGGGAATATTATACAAATATGCACATGGGAGTGCTATGGGTGTGACCTTAAATTAAATTCATTGGTTTTTCTAGTATATATTAATGACTAATATGGGATATGATTTTTTTATTTAAGGATATTGTGACTTGAATGGAATGGTATCAGTTGTGTGATATTTTTAAAAAAAATTGGCCATGTTGTGCCAGTTTTTAAATTTAATTGAATTGTAATATGATCATATTGGTTACATGGTAATGTGACATGCATGGATAGAGGTACTTGGGGTGATTTTGATTACCAATATTGAGGAGGTATAGCTCATTAGGTTGAAGCGGTTTGTGATGACCATGAATATTTTGAGAGATGTGGTTTTCATGTGGTGATTTAGTCCCATTAAATGTGGTTTCTTTGGAATCATTGATGATTTTTGATCACTTTTGTTTGCTGATATTTCTGGGAGAGTTGTATGCACATACATAATGACATAGTGATGTAATTCTATGCACACATTATGGGTGTATGCCTCTATAGATGTTATGGATTAGAATATGGTGTTGAATATTAGTTATGGAGGAGGTGATCATTATAGAAATATAGGGGTGATTGTGTCAAACCATCATAAGAGGGGTGAGGATCACCATGATATTGATATTTATGGGACAAGACGATGTATGTATGGTTATTTTAGAACCTTGTAAAGTCAATTTTATGAGATGACGTTAGTATTTCAAGATGAAGTTAAAAGGTCTTGTGATTTATTTCAATGTTGATATACTGAGACGATAATGATTTTAATAACATATGTCTAGGAGGCATGTCAAATAAATATGGGTGTGTCGATCATACACTGATTTTACATGACATGTTATGTATCTAATATCAGTTAGAAAGAGGTGTTGGGTTACATGTATGTGGTTAGAGACTAAGGTTTCTCCATGATTGAATAAATATTGATACATTATTCCACACCAATATTGGCTGAAATAGGTAAATTCTCACTTATGGATTTTTAGCATAGGGAGAGAAATTTATGTATTTTTATGTGTGAGTATAATTATTTTTGTTTACATATCCATAAAATGGTATGAATATATATGTAATAAATTAACACATTGATTATTATATGAAAAGTTAATTATCACACTCTATATGCACCGCTCGAGATGGGGTAGACTTTATATCTCATAGATCATGTATGAAACTAGGTTTTTTCTAGAGCATAGTATGTAATAATTTGAATAGTTGCACAAATTGTTATGGTAGGTTGACTAGGTGAGGTTCCACCTGTAAAGATATATATTATTTAGTTCTTTATATGTCTTACTTATATGATTTTCCATTGGATATCATGCATGTTTTTTATGATTATCATGATATTTATACATTATGTAATATGTATGGCTATTTTCATTGGATTTTTATTTCCATTACTTATATCTTTTTCTTACACTATGTTTTTTAGACCAACCATACCATGTATGACTATTGAACTTATTATTATTATTATTATCAATACTAATGGGTAATTTATCACAAGTAAAACCTAATATACCTTCACTTATATGAGAATCCATTGGTGATTGGGGAGGATTTCATAAGGACCAATGTCCCTCCATCCTGAATCATGGTTCAAGGCTCTATAAGTGGTATCCAAAGATTTTATTTCCTTCAATTTATTATTTTGGGAGTTGTTAGACTTAATACTTGGATCTAGTTGGAACTTTATAAAGAGGTCATTTCTTGGTTTCTACACCCCAACACGCAAGGGATAAATCTAGTTTACAAGAGTCTAAAATTGATGTTCTACTTTTTTATTTTATCATTCCTAGAATATCCAACTATTGTGGTGCACTTGGATGTGATCTTATTGGTTTTATGGTTTGAACCTGGGTCTATTATAGAATTATAGGATTGTTCATGCATCATGGTATACATTTATGGTAACATAAAATATGTATGTGGTTTCCTTTTCTACATCTAACATGGAAAATTTGGAAAGTGGTTAGGATATTTTGAGTGTCAATAATTATCTAAGAAGTATTTTACTACATGTTTTCTTGGTGGATTCTAATCATCCATCCAAAGTTATTCTATTTTTTATGAGACTTATTTGTCTTCTTATATGGATGTGTTATATATATATATATATATATATATTCCTGTATCTGATGGGGTTAGGAAGGGATGGGATGATGGAATGGGTGATGTGTTCAAATTGTTAAAAAAATCTATGTAGTGTTATCATGCATATCTTCTTTCTAGAATTAAACTCATCCACCCTAAGTTGGTTATTTTGATAACCTTAATACATGATGTATGACTATAATATTGGTAGGTAAGGGGCCATGATGATAGATGATATGAAATATGGGTGTGATAGGGAGAGGTAAGGGTGGTGAGATGTGTTTCCTATAACAGCTTTCCTATTTATGATATATTGACAATTATTATTTCTATTGAACCTGATTTTAGTTCATTATAATGATTTCATATAGATAGTATATTATGGAGTGTATGGAGGGAAGAGATTTTGTGCCACATGGTAATGCACAGGATCAGTCCCCTGATAGGAAAAGTAAGCATGATCCATGGGAAAAATGATCAACGTGGGTGGGGAATCCATAAAATATAGAAGATTTTGAACCATGGAAATATTATAATCTCTAGGGAATATTATTTTGTGTCATATATAGTATTTAAAATTCTACTCAATAAACTTATACATCTATAGAATATGTGATATTGGAGTTTCCGTCACAATAACTGCCATTATTTTATTGTGTGGGTGGACTATTGGATGTTAAGAACTGGATCGAGTCTATAAAAAAAATTCAATTAGATCAAGATAACCCTAGGGTTTAGGGTAATTTTAGCTCTATATATTCTTAGAGGGATGGAAAACACCTCGTGGTATGTACAACTACATTCTAGTGGGCTTGAGGGTGTGACATGGATGGATTTTGAAACCATCTTATTTCGATCGTTTCTTCCCCAATACATTGATGGAAGACCGAGCCTACGAGTTCAAGAAAATTAAGTAGGTTGATACATTGGTTATGGTTTATCTTTTATGTTTCTCAGACCTTTACTATTTTTTACTATCTATGGAAGGTGATGTCATTTTTATTTTGAGGTACTTAAAGGACACTATAACACATTCCATCAAGGTACATGACAATATAATTTGGTTGACCTCACTCTCAATGGCGTTGAACTTGGCATTGATAGATGAATGAATCTTGTGATACATGGAATATTTGAGCTAGGTGATGGTGTTCGGTGGGAATAGATAAGATTCTTCGATTATCTATATGGGATGTAGAGATGAATCTTAAAGGATTGTCATTATAGAAATTTAGGTGGATCACTATCAAGTGGGTCCTTGATTTTTTTCTTTTAATGTGTGTAGATGGGTCATGTCAGGATCCAATATGAGAGGGGTCTGAAGGAGTGTTGATCATGTTATTATATGGAACACATGGATAGTTTTTGCATGAAGTCATCTCAGATAGTTGGGAGATAGGGAATATGTCATACATAGGTATATTAGGTAGTTCCTAATGTGGTATTAGGATCTAGTATTTGGGGTTCTAATTTATTCATTGGTCATGGTAGGGAGAGGTAGAATTATTTGTGTGGGATGAGGCTGATAGATGGTGCATCTCCATGGTGAGGCCATGCCTTAGGCAGTCAATATTCAGTCCATATACATGCAGTTGAGATGCATGGTATAGATCAGGATTGGGAGCCAATGATGGTCATCATTACACCATGATTACAAGTGTTATCTCTTTGTTTTTTCGGGGATAACTTTGGTTCAAGATGTTTACATGTAATAAATGAATTAACTAGGTGAAGGTTAATAATTGAGCATCAGGTTTGATATGTGGTCTTTGTGAGATACATAGGAATCATGATATTTTTTGGGTAATTGGATAAGTTTTTATGATGTGGGTTCCCTTTTAAGTATAAACATGATTCATGACTTTTGGACATATATTCATATTCAATACATATGTATGTCATGTTTCATAGAGGTGTAAAATGGGAATCAATTGGGACATGTGAATATATACATGTCTTATGAGAAAAGGGTGTGAAAATTGGAATATAATGAGATGTGGGCATGATGATTTGTGGTAATTTGGATATTTCTGTCCATATTATGGTCAATGACACCAACGAGATCTTTTGAAATTGGGTTTGGATGTGACTGGGTAGGTAATTCCTACATTGAGGAGCACCACGAGAGGAATTTTATATTGATTAAGTAACTTGAGTACACCACATTGACATTTCATATATTGGTATGTCTGGTACCATCTCATCATAAGAACACATATCTCATGGATGAGTTACTATAATGGGGGAGATTGTAATGTCTGATGATTTTTAGAAGTTTGAATTTTTGTGAACATTTTAATTTATATTTATGGTGGATGGTACAGTATTTTAAATTGTCTTAGTGCAAAATTTTATGAATTAAAATGTCTTAGTAGATTATTTTTTATGGGGATTAAGGCTCAGTAATGGTATTTGATGTTCATCTTGGTTTTGGGAGTATTGGTCTTCGAAATCAAAAATCTGGGAGAAGGAGCAGAAGGTGCATGACTAGTGATTAATGTGAGGTCCAAACCATGTGTATGTATTTGGATTGGAGCACGGTTTGATCAAATAATGTGGGAGGGGCCGATTGGACATGAAAAGAAATATATTTATTTAAGGATTTGATCACACAGGCTGTAAATGGGTTTTCAAACCATGTTCCTAACCAAGTTAGATGTGGTTCCCTTGGACAGTAGCACCATGATTGTTATTCATGGTCTGTCAAATCATGCTCCTAGGCATGAAAGGTTTGGTTCCATTGGATAGTTTCACTACATGGTTAGTGCATGTTTAGCTAAACCATGATACTTGTTAATGGGATGAAATTAATCTTTTTATATATTGTCCTTTTATCATTAATTCTAACCTCTTTTATCATCATTCATATGTGAATAAGGAGGAAAGTACCCACTTTTTTCCAACAAAGGGTGTCACCTAACACTATTGGTTTAGCTCTGATTTGATCAATTCTATTTTCATTTGATAGGTATAAGTAAGGATATAAATATTCTAGCTTCCATTATCTATTTATATTACCATATTGTATAATATTCCATGTGATATCGCATTACCTATTTTAATGGAATTTGTTTGATTCTGCAGTTTAATGCATTTTATCTTGAATCTGAGGTAGGAAAATTCTGATGGAATTCCTCTAAATATAAGGTAGGTGGTTCCTAGATTCGTATTCCTTTGTACATGTGTTGTGGTATGTGAATATAAATATGTATTGCGGTATCATGGGTCCAACCTTAAATTAATTGTTTTATTTTATATTATAAATATATTATGTACATAGGAATGTCATGTTTTTTTAAATGTATTAAAACAAGAATGGTTGGTATGGGTGATGTGAGTTTTTCAAACTACGTTGGGCTTGTTGTACAAATTTTATAATTTAAATGAATTTTTATATGATCATATCGGTTCCATGGGATTATGATTGGAATGTCCCAATGTATTTTAGGTTATATTTTTTACCAGGATTAAGGTTACATGGTTCATTAGTTTGAGGAGGATTGTTACCATGCTCAGTTTCAAAGACATGGATCACATGTGGGAACAGAGTACTATTGAATGGTGTATTATTAGGAATTGTTTGTGATATAGACTAAACTATTTTAGATTATAGAACTATGGGAGTCATTTTCAAATAGATAAGGACTCAGTGAGGTGGTGGTGGCCACTCGTTGGGGGTGGATCCCTCCATAGATATTTTGAATTTGGAGATGGTTTTTACCATTAGTTATAGAGGAGGTTCTCACCGTACCAAGCCACATGTGGTGGTCTGAGACCATCGGATGTGGATTGAGGATCGACATGATATTGATCCTAATGGGCTAGAATGATGAGAGGATGGATACTTACATTACTTGGGAAATCGTGTTATTGTGTTGATGTTGGTTGTTAATTTGGAAGTCTGGGAGGCTTATGATTTATTTCGTACATCAAGACATTGAGATAACGATGTATTGAATAATATAATCATAGAGTAATTGTGTCTTGATAATGGTCATGATGATGAGATTTTGGATTTACATTACATGTGACATATGTGATATCTATTAGCATGAGTTTTTGAGTCACTTGGATATGGAAATAAAATGTGGGTTCTCTTGGAATGACTGAATATGGATATATTGTTCCATAATGGTATTGATCAAATTAGGTAAACATTAACTTATGGATATCGAGAATAAGGGGAGATGGTTATTCATATTTATGTGTGAGTTTAATTCTATTTATTTATTTATTTATACACTGGTATACATGTATATATAATAAATTCATGCACTGGTGGTGGACTACTGAGTATATACTCACACCCTTCATGGGCCCCTCAGGATGAAAGCAGACTTTCTATTGCTGAGATATGTCAAGGGACTAGGTTCATGGTTTGGAGTGTATTGATAAGGGTTGTGTTTATGTGTATGGATTTGTGTGGTGGTTGGAGAAGATGGGGTTACTTTTTGTCAACATGTAGTACATTTTTGGGTTTTTCATGCTTACTAATATTATCTGTCATAGGTGATGATGTGTGTGTTTTATAATTATCATCACATGTACACATTGCTTCTTATGATTGGTAGTTCCCTTTGGATTTTTATTACAATTACATATATATTTTTCATCATTTGGTTTTTTATAGAGAATCCACCACATGGTTAACTTTATAACATATTATTATTATAATTATTATTATTATCACCTTAGGTTATGGTCTCCCCAATATCAAATAATACATACTCATTACTAGTCGACATCATTTAGCATATGAGTATGCTTAACTAAGGCCCAGTGGCCCTCCAACCTAGAGCACTAGTTTTAAGTGGCTCCCAAGTCAGAGTGCTACAGAATAACTTTTTTGAAATTTCATAATTTAAATCTCATCATTGATTATAATCATAGATATACTATTGAATTTTTTCGTCTTTGAAATATCATTGAATGGTTTGAATATTATATGAAATATAATGGTAATACCTACCCTCAGTAACCATTTTATTCCAATTTAATCTCAACATATTCTAGTTCTAAAACTCTTTCCATAGTGAGCCACATATGTTTTAATTTGAAAGTAAGAATGGAAAATGTTGTTGAATGGTAGTTATACAAATGGAAGATCAAAAACCCTACTACATTATATGGTTGTTTAATTATATGTACAATAACAAAATATTCTTATGATCCATATAGGTATCATCACATTTATCAATCCATAGAAACGTTACTCACTTTTGGGTTAACATTGTTAGAGGATTTGATAGCCATGAGAAATTTATGAAAAAGTATTAGTAATATAAATCCAACTTAATAAAACTAAATATCTATATTAAAGATTATTTTGTTTATCATTATTTACCCACTTATTTAATTGAAGGAAAAGTAGATATACATTTTAGGTGTTTACAATGTCCTATGTGGAATTTTTTATAGGAAAAAATAATAGTTCTTGATGATGTCATATATTTTCTTCTTTTACAGTGTCTTTAAAAACATCCTCACAACATCTTGATTGTCTTCCTTTATCTTAGAATATATTACAATATCATTAATAAATACTACCAATGAACTATCAAGGTATTTTATAAGGCCTCTATTCATCAAAAATCTAATTCTATTAGTGTAATTTGAATGTATGAATTTCATCCCTACGAATTCATAGCATCCATATCATGTTTGAAAGTTTTTAATGGGTAGATCTTACATATTCACCTTTATGTGATGATATTCATTTCTATGATCGAGTATTACTATTTTTTGATCCTTTATATTGTATTATAATATACTATTGATTGTATTCCTATCATATTGATTTATGTTATGTGAAAATTTCATACTCCCTTTCACTTTTATTTCGATA
The DNA here is from genome assembly GCA_963277665.1 of Viscum album. Classification (NCBI taxonomy): domain Eukaryota; kingdom Viridiplantae; phylum Streptophyta; class Magnoliopsida; order Santalales; family Viscaceae; genus Viscum; species Viscum album. Next base: position 458,576,245 of record OY728167.1, on the reverse strand, counting down.
CTTTACTAGTTAATATTCCCCCTCAATATTTATCACCATTCATAGTTTTTATTCACATTCATTATTTATTATTATTTATTATTATTTTATCTAATTAATTTTTACTAATAATTATTATTTTTATTTATTCAATTTATTTATTATTTTTTATTTTAATTATTAATTATTAATCTCAAATTTATATTCATAGTTTCTCATATTTTATCTTCAATATAATAAACTAATTATAAGATTTTATATATGAACTAGTCACTAAAATGTATCATTATATATTTAATATTCCTTAAGGGAAGGACCATTATGTTTTAATATGTTTCCATTAAGAATTAATATATTACACCAATGTTTTTATAAATAGGTGATTTTAACTCTTTTGTATTGAATGTAATGTTTACTTATGATGAAAATGTTAGAGGAATATTGCATATTCATGGTTCACTTTTATTTATGAATATATATTAAGAACAAACATTTATATATTATAGATTAATAAATGTTTTAGGCTTAAATATTCATATAATATACTCTTCACTATGGATGTTTTTGAAAATTATTCATAATTTAACATTACTTAATCTGATAACATACTCTTAATTACTAAATGTTTTAGAAATTATGTACTCTTACTTATTAAGAGGTGATAAATCTTCCATATAGTTATTTTATGAAATAACTCTTCCATGTTATAGTAATATAAGAATTATTACTATAATACTGTATATTTTATGGAACTATTATATGAAAAATAGTTATTCATTATCATAGTGAACCTGATGAAAAATGTAATGAATATTTTATGTTTAATAAATTATAAAAAATTTCCAATGATATTTTTATTGAAAATAGAAGTTTTATAATGGAATTTATTTTAGTTTTTACTATAACAGTTTCATTGGGTATTTAAAAATGATATTTTATAAATGAAAATTTACAGTAGATATTAGTAATTGAATATAGTGATTTCTGTGAAGATTATTTTACATTTCAAGTCTTATCTAGTAATGGTATTTTAACCATCATTTTTTCATGTTATATATTTTATAAATATAGTCACCAAGGGGTATATGATATTTTATTTTCATGGATAAAACAATAGACTGCATAAATTTTGAGAGTTCTATCTTTCATGTAGAAAATTTTTAATTACATTGACTATAGTTTTTGAAGACTATATATATTATGTTTTGTGATGGAAGAAATAAAATGAAAATTATAGGGAGTATAGATTCTAAATATTACAACTATTCTGAAAAATTAAATTCCATATTATTTTATGATTAATGGAAATAGATAAAATAAACACATAAAGAGAAGGAAAGATAAATAATATGATTATTTGTTAATTTTTTATATTTATTAAATATTAAAGATACATCAATGGGCCTTATTAAAAAATTTACTTAATTGAAGTCATATTTTGTGAAAGAATATTAATCATCTGTCAATTATAAATGACATTAAATTTTCCTAAAATTAATAAAACTAATATGACCTGACTATATATTATGGTAGTTATATGAAGTGATTTTGAAATAAATTTGGTCGATGTTTATGGTTTTATTGAGAGATAATGAAAACTTATCCCTCACTTATGAGTTTTTATATGTTTAGACATGGGAGAAATTATTTTCCACTTGTTCAGAAGAGGCCATTCAGGTATGATAATTACTATATAAAAAAAATTTTAAAATAAATATTATATATCCTAATGAATTATTTTTTGATTTATATGTAATAGAATTTTTAGGTATATTACTAAGATATCCTTTCACATAATTTATACCCTCATACTTAACATTGTGGAGGTTACCATTTACTGGAGCTGAAGTTAATTCCCATTTTTTATTAATATATAAATCTAGTGGCTTCACCAAATATGTTAACTTTTTCACTCCGTCTCCATCCACACTCCACAAAAAATGGAAAGAAGAAAAAATGGAATGTTAATAATATAAATATTAAGAGATGTTGCTAATAAAATTATAAGAAATTAATTTTTAAATTTATTAATTATTAATATTTTATAAATTCCTCGTAAAAATATAAAATTTAAACATATAATTTCATGACACCATTTTGGATATAGGATGATGGGTAATTTTATCCTTTATTGTAGGATGGCCATTATGACCATTACTTTAGGACAGAAAAAACACTTGGTCCATATAAGAGGATATTTGTCACCAAGGGTATTGAAAATGTATTTGATCATCCTAATACGATATAGTGGTAGGAAGAGTATATGGGAGAAATTGATTCCATGAAGTCTTTGATATGGGAGATGATTAACTAGATATATGATCAAATTAATTTATTAACATAGGATATGGTTTTAGAAATACTAAGATATATATATATTATGTAGCCTTCCTTACCCAAATCTTGATCCTCCTTGTCCAGAACCAAGTATATATTTTGTGTGGATTATCAGGTATCCTCAAGTACATATTATAACATATGGAATCATATAAAGTTCGAATGATTATGAACATCATCAGTTTATCTGGCTAGGTTAGATAATAATAGTGACGTAAGATATTTTTGACCGAACTAATCCATTGTTATTGCTTACAAAGGATGTTGAAAGAGTTAGAAAAAATTTCTTTTATTTTTTGGCCAACTAGCCTTCTTTTTTAGTTTGCATATATGGAATTTATTTTTTTAAATTTTTATTTACTTTTGATTGTAGTTTTTTTAATGTTTTCCTATAATTACATTATATTTATATATCTTAAATCAATAGAAATAGTCAAATAGAAAATAATGTTTCATGAGTCATAACCTCTTGATACTTATGTTGTTTTTGATGGGATAACAACATTATCTCCAAAATAATAGATATTTCTACAAATTTTATGAGTTTTTGTGACCACTGATATATGTGGGAGACACTATATATTAACAATATTTACAAATAAAAGCATATATTTAGTCAACATTAATGAGCTCTATGTACTAATGTTTCCGTAGTTTTCCAAGTATTTATATTTAAATTACTTTTTTATTTTTTAATGAATAAATATTACTTATAGTAACATTATTTATTACTTATCTATATAAGTATCCATAAACTCATTCAATCCAAAATGATAGAATATCAATATATGGTTTTATAAATCCAGAATACATTTCAATTGTTGTGTTATATCTCAACAATAATGTTAGAGATAATTATATAAGGGAATTATTATAAAATATAAATATTTGAAATTTGATTCATTAACTCCTTTATATGTAATAATACTAAAATAATTATAAAATAATATTCATTATAACATCGTTAATTTTTAACATTTTATATTTTAGTGGTAATTGGATGATCGGAATACTATACTCATATGAAATCATATAATTTTTGGCATTCTCTTTACCTGGTAGAGTCCATAAAATCATTCTGAATTTGTGAATTTTTATATTTTATCCCATTTGATTGGCACTTTAATAATAAATTTTTTTTATTATATATGTTTTTTTAAGTGATGTATGAAAATACATGTCATTGAAATAGTTTAAATATGTGAACTTATAGATAATGAAATCAAATTAATTGAAATATGAGAATGTAAAGGAATATGACATTTATATTATTGAATACTTTTTTATCTTAAAAATATATTATTTTATACATCCATAATATTATTTTATAACAATGGATTATTATTTAAAAATTAAGTATAAAAATATTTTATTATGATTTCAAAATAAATTTTGAGATTATCATGACAAGAATGATGATAAATTCTCAAAAGGTTAGTTCCATTACATCTCTTATATTTTAAAATAAAATTTTATATTATTATTTGAATAAAATTTAATGTTTTATAGGTTTTTGATGATTTTGCATCATATATTAATAAATATATAACCAACCTTCAATGATTATTTTCAAGCTATCTTATAGATATAATTAATTTGAATAAGTTCATTTTAAATTTCTATGTATGTTTTTTCTTTTTGTTAAAATTTAAACAATGAATATCTTGTTACATTTTCAATACTTTATTATTAGGTTTGTTCTAATAGAATACATACCACATGTTAGGTTTGATGATTTTTATAATATATATTTATAAAAACGACTACCTTCAAAAATTGGTTATTTGTAATAAAAAATTACAGGATCATTCAATGTTAATTTTAAAAGTTTCTCTTGATTAATGGTAATATAAAAATCATTATCAAATAACCAATGATAAAACTATTATTTTATCATCATTTATATCAATTATTATTTTTAATATATGTAAAAAAAATTCAGAACATTGTTTCAACTATTGTATCTTCTAAACATACAAGATAAAGATTTCATTTTAATATCTATTTAGGTTGACATTTTTCTTATTATTTTATTATAATTAATAGTATATACCAAACTATTATTTATCTTGATTTTAATGTATTTTTAATATGTCTAGTTCTCATGTTGTAAATTTTGGGGGGAAATCCCTTAAGGTATCATTGAAGCATTTTTTAGGTGATTGTGTTTGTTGAAAAAGTGGGCCTCCATGTTGTGTTTGTTGACAAAGCAGACCAAGATGCTCCATTTTTTGAAAATGGGGGTGTACATGATGATTTTTCAGGTTTAGGAGATATTATTTACAACCTATGTTGACAAAAGAACCCTCAAAAAAATGGACGATCTGGAGGCGGCACAAATGGAGCCTCAAAATCGACAAATGGAGAAAAGTATTTTTGGAAAAGGGACTTCCACATCAATTTCTTTGAGGCTTGTAGAGTTTCCCACCATATTTTTTTCAAGATTAGAACATCAAAATATGGAAATGGAAATAGGGGCACCACTGTATTTATAAGGCCCCAGCCTTAAACATTACTTAATCTTGAGATATTTCAATAATACACCTTGAGGATCTTTTCAGGTTTACAATTTTAGAGAATTAGATCATAAAACATGCATTACATCCCACATTTAAACAAAGTGGTTACAATAAAATATAGTATTAATTTTTTCCCATCAACAGAAATATATTTAAAATAAAACATGGTTTCTCTCTTGACACTTCCTTGACACTATCATCATATCATGTACCTTTCCCTTAACCTGTGAAAAACATTTCAAAAACATGGGATGAGCATAAAAATCTCAGTAAGGGATATAAAAATATGGAAAGGAAACATGATTACATGTATACATAAGAATCAATGAAATCATACTCTACTCATAAAACATAAGCACTTTAACATACCTCGTCAAATAATGAATAAATCATAGAAATCATAAGACATAAAGGTAACTTGAGGCATTCATAACATTCTTACGTAGGGAGTAACCCTCTTGGTTACGTTTGGAATACCCATCACAGTATATTCCCTAAATCTATTTGGAGAAACCTTAACGTTTAACTCCTTAGCATTACCCAATACATTTGAGAGCTATATCGGGCTCACCCACCCTTAGTTTATCACGGAACCACCTATCTTCATAATAATGCCCAAGAACCATAACATAATCGTATCACATATAACATACATAAAGGAAACATAACATTTCCACATTTCAATCACAAGATATCAATACAGAACATTGATATAATAAAAAAATTATAAAAACCGTTTTCAATACCAAAATAAAAGAAAAGTAAAACATGGTATTTATTTTTCATTAAAAGAAAAGGTATGGCTTGTAGAGGAAGCCGAAACTCAAATAATGGTCACGGCGGCGAAGAAGTCGTTGTCACCGCAAACGTACGACAAAAACATTATCTTTTGTCATTTAGTAAAAATCTTCGTATAAAAAAGATTCCTTTTGGATGAATGTAAAATTCAAAGGGGTTTATACACCCTATAAAATAATGTTGTGTATAAAACAAAATATGCCTCAATAAAAGGAGATTGAGAAGAAGTCCCATACCCCAGGTCCGACGTGACTCGATCGTTCTTTAACCTATGGAATAATAAACTTGAGTTAATTTTAACTTTCTTAAGAACCTTTTTCAAGTTCATTATTCCTTTTATATCACTTATTACCATGTCATGAACACTATGTAATTATTTAAGTTAATAACGGTCGTTTTAACGATCATTGGTACTTGAGTCAAAAATAAACTCTTTATAATTAAAAGTTGTTCATGTATCCATTATATCCATAGTTATACTCATGATGTAGATATCATATATATCATATATATCCAGTATATACATGCATTTATAATATTACATAACGTTTAGAGGTAATAAATGAAATGCACCGTTCATGGAGACGGTAAGCCATACGTACGCAGGAATGCTACTTTCATTTTATTTCGTATTTTATAGAATGTAATCATAATGATATAAAGGTATATTATAATTCCAGTATAATATCATATATAATATGATTAATTCCATCCTTTATATGTCCCACATATGGTATTAACGAATCAAATCACTTGAGGGGGTTGTAGTCTACACTTCCTAAAATGAAGATATCGCATTTACCCATAATGGAAATCATAAAGGTATGAAATAAATGAAAAATACAGAAGCTTAAGGAAAACATAAACATATTATATATCATATATAAATATAGTGGCATCTTAATGGCCACCTATGAAGGTGTTAAAAGAATATTGAACAATTATCGTTTTGTGAGGCAGAAATTCGCCATCCACGGAAACAGTATGTTCTTTAACCATTAGATGTAGGTGTGTGTAAGTTTATCTCGGATACTTCTTATAAAAACATCCTATTATATGGAAGATACTGGTGTTTTTACAAAAGAAATGAATAAATAGAGTTTAGGGGGTTGGAGAAGAAAAATAAAACATAAGAACACAAGAGAATACCGTTAAATCGGGTAACTCTTCTTGATTTGAGCTCAAAGGCTTCCTTGGGAAGACTTCTGCCCAAAGTGAGGCTTATAAGAGTTAGAGAGAGATGTGGAGAGACAAGATGGGAAGGGTTTGGCCGATCCAAAGGCTTTGGAAGTGTGGGTAAGGTGGTAGAGGTGGGGGCCTTTTATAAGAGGAGAGGAGGGGCACTCTTGGAATGTTAAGAAAATATACTTTGTTATAAAATGATTTTCGGATAAAAAGGGTCCCAAAATTATATATTTAGAGGATAAGGTGATAAGAGTTCGAAATCAACCAATCCAATAGGTTTTTGACATGTATAGGTCTTAGATTTTACATTATCTTTTCATTTTATTTAAATCGTTAAATAATGAGGTAATTGATGCATCATCATGGTGTCATAAATAATTTAATTTATTTAATGTCTAAAAATTATAAAAAAAATATCATGATGTAGGAAATAGTTTTATATTTCTAATGAATATTTATAGTCAAAAATATGACTTGTATAATCCCATTTACAAATTGTTTTAGTAAAACAACTCATGTTTGTGACAATTTCATTTTAACTTTAAATAAAAAGTTATTAATGTCATTTTCCTACCAAAGTGGCTCCATGGGGTCCCCAAGTCGACCCATGGATTTTCTTGGTCGGCCATGACACATCCAATAAGGGTAGAACATGTGTCTAGGTATTTTCATTTTATTATAATATCATTTTTGCCTTAAATTGCACTAATTACCTCTAATCGCGATTAAAAAATTAAAAGTTACTATTCACCAAAAAAATTATTTTAATCCCATTGAACCACATTTTACTTCTTAATGAAAACCATGTATGTCGGATTTTTGAAATTCAAAACACAGAGGTAGTAAAATTTCATTTAAACGAAAAATCAGTTTTTTAAGTACCACTTAGTGGTTTCACTATTCATCAAAAATTGAAGCTTTTCAAAAAAAATACCAAAACATCACCCTAAGCTATATTTGATATTCTGGATTCCAAAATGATTTCTATTTTACAAAATTCAAAACATATAAGTTACATTAATTAATTTAATAATTAATTCCCACTGTCAGAGCAAATAGCGTGTTTTTATGAAACAATAAGTATCAAAACATTGACAGTAGTTTAAGTCCAATTTCAAAGTGAAATTAATTCCAATGACCACTATTGGATTAAATGGTAAAAATATATTCTAATTGAACTTTAAAACCAATTCAAAAGATAATCTAATCATATAAATAAATTATATTAAAAAGAGGTTTTGAATTAAAATACAACATTTTTCACTATTCATTAAAAAAATGAACTTTATCGGAAAAATACCAAAAAATTACCCAAATTAAATTTAAATGTCCTATTCATAAATAATAAGTTTATTTCTACAAATAGAGCTTATAAAATTGTCAAAAGTTTGATTTAAAAATGGTTTTCCATCAAAAGGCTGTAAAACAATCTTTTAAAAATATTAGTGTATTTCATGCTTAATATTGGATTTATTCTCATTTTAAGACTCTAAAACACTATCTAATTCATTAATAGACATAGGTAAAAATATATATTATTCATTACATACTTGGGATGTTACATCCTTCCCCCCTTTATAAAATTGTGTCCCCGCAATTTATTTACTTATCGAATAAGTGGGGGTATTTAGCCCTCATTTCATTTTTAGATTCCCATGTTGCCTCTTCAATCATGTGGTTTTTCCAAAAAAAACCTTTACCTAATTACTCACCTTATTCCGTAACACTTGCTCCCTATGGTCAAGAATCTGGACCGGTTGTTCCTCATAAGATAGGTTCTCTTCTAGCTGAACTATCCCTGGACTCAAAACATGAGATGGATCTGGCATGTACTTCCTTAACATTGAAACATGAAAAACATTGTGTACCTGAGATAAAATCATAGGTAAAGCCACTCAGTAAGCAACTGATCCAACTCTCTCCAGAATTTCATATGGTCCAACTAATCTTGGACTCAACTTTCCTTTCTTACCAAATCGCATCACACTTTTCCATGGTGAGACTTTGAGAAAAACATGATCACCTATCTCGAAAGATAGATCCTTCCTCCTGTTGTCTGCATAACTTTTCTGCCTGCACTAAGCTGTTCTCATGTGTTTCTATATCAGCTGAACTTTTTCTGCCAACTCTTCTACCAATTATGGTCCCATCAGCTTTCTTTCACCCACTTTATCCCAAAAAGCTGGAGTTTGACACCGCTTCCCATATAATGCCTCAAATGGTGCCATCTGTATACTGGAATGAAAACTATTATTATAAGAAAACTCAACCAAAGAGAGATGTTGGACCCAACTTCCTTGATAATCCATCGAACAAGAACGTAGCATATCCTCCAAAGTCTGAATTGTTCGTTCTGACTGCCCATCTGATTGAGGATGAAAAGTTGTACTAAAATTTAATTCAGTACCCACCGACTTCTGAAGGCCCTTCCAAAAGTTAGAAGTATACCTGGGATCACGGTCAGATACAATGGAGATAGGAACTCCATGTAAGCTAACTATCTCTTTAAGATACAAACGGAAAAGTTGATCTAGGGAAAAATTATCTCGTATAGCAAGGAAATGAGCAGATTTAGTCAAGCGATCAACAGTAACCCAGATTGCATTATTACCTCGAGGTGTGTTCGGCAATCCCACAATGAATTCCATGGATATATTCTCTCATTTCCATTCTGGTATTGGTAAAGGCTGAAGTATCCCTTTCAGTAACTGCCGCTCTGCTTTAACCTGTTGACATGTCAAACACTTCACAGTAAAATCAGTAATATCCCTTTTCATTCTGTTCCACCAGTAATACTCCTGAAGATCTCTTTACATCTTAGTACTTCCTGGATGAACTGAAAACGGAGAACTATGAGCTTCATATAACAAATATCTCTTCAACTGTGAATCACACGGCACACACAATCTCTTCCCAAATCTCAAAACACAATCATTATCAATGTTGAATTCAGGGAACTTACCCTTATGAACCAGCTCTACATTTTTCTGCAACTCACTCTCTTGCTTCTGTGCTTGCTTTATTCTGTCTGATAGAGAAGATTTCACTGATACCTGAAACAAAACAGAGGAATATCCTACACAAAAACTTCTATGCCAAAGTTCATCAAATCCTTAACCAAAGCATCTCGTTCCAAACGTAGCATGGTTAATAAATCATTACTTTTTCGACTCAAAGCAACAACCACTTTATTTGCTTTTCCCAAATGGTAATGAATTGTACAATCATAATCCTTGATTAATTCTAGCCATCTCCTTTGTCTCATGTTCAATTCTTTCTGAGTGAATATATACTTTAAAATTTTGTGATCGGTATATATTTCACACTTTACTCCATACAAATGATGCCTCCAAATTTTTAGAGCAAAAACAACAGCAGCTAATTCCAATTCATGTGTAGGGTAATTTACCTCATGAGTTTTCAACTGACGTGAAGCATATGCAATTACCTGATCATTCTGCATAATGACGCAACCATGTCCTTTAAATGAAGCATCACTATAGATAACAAAATCACCATTCCTGGAAGGAAGTGCCAAAACTGGGGCATTCACCAATCTTCTTTTCAGTTCCTGAAAACAATCATCACATTCTTTTGTCCAGATAAACTTAACACCCTTCCAAGTTAGCTTAGTCATTGGACTAGATAACCGTGAAAAATTTCTAACAAACCTGCGGTAATATCCTGCCAAACCAAGGAATCTACTAATATCAGTTACATTTTTGGGTCTTGGTCATTCTTCTACATCCTTTGTTTTTTGCAGGATCAAAAATTATCCCATCTTTAGAAACACTGTGACCAAGGAAAGAAATTTTTTTCAACCTAAACTCACACTTGCTGAATTTTCCATACAATTTATTTTCTTTTAAGGTTTTCAAAATAACTCTTAAATTTCATTCATGCTCCTCTTTACTTTTAGAAAACTCCAAAATATCATCAATGAAAACCACCACAAACTTATCCAAGAACTCATGGAAAATTCTATTCATTAAGTCCATGAATACAGCAGGTGCATTGGTTAGCCAAAAAGGCATTACTACAAATTCATAATGGCCATATCTTGTTCGAAATGCGGTCTTCGGAATATCTGCTTCCTTTACCTTCAACTAATGGTACCCCGATCTCAGGTCAATCTTTGAAAAAAAAAATTGAGCTCCATGGAGCTGATCAAACAAATCACCGATATGAGGCAAAGGATATTTGTTCTTAACAGTGATGATATTCAAGGCTCTATAATCAATGAAAATTCTCATTGAACCATATTTATTTTTAACAAATAAAATAGGAGCACCCCATGGTGATGTGCTAGGTCGAATGAAACCTTTCTCTAATAAATCTTGCAATTTCTCCTTCAACTCTAAAAGTTCAATTTGAACTATTCGATAAGGGGGTTTTGAAATTGGCTTAGCATCAGGAACTAAGTAAATAGTAAATTCTACTTCCCGATCTGGTATTATTCCAGGAAACTCATCAGGAAAAACATCAGGATACTCATTTACCCTTGGCACATCATTAATCTGAACAGTTCCTTTGTTTTCAACGATGTGTGCAAGTTAACATTCATTTCCATCTTTAGAAAGTTTCTAGGCCTCTTGATAAGTTATCAACAGTAAGGGTTCATTCTTGTACACAAACTTAAAGTCTTTCTGAAAAGAAACTTCTTTAGCTCTACAGTCAATCTTAGCATGGTAAATAGAGAGCCAATCCATACCCAGGATAACATCAAACTCTACTGGAGGTAAAAAAAAATAAGGTTCTCAAATAGGTTCTTTCCACGAATAAGGATAGGAAGATTCTTATAAATTCGTTTTTCCTCCACATTTCCCCCAGGTGTTTTTACCACAAGTTCAGGAGTCATTTCTTGAGATGGTATTCCCATTTTACTAGAAAATTTTTCAGATATGAAAGAATGTGTAGACCCTGAATAAAACAACACACTGGCATAATCTGAAAAAAAAACAAAGTACCTGATACAACTTCATTTGATGGTCCGACATCTGCTGAAGTAGTTGCAATGGATTTCACCACCCCTTTCTGCTTGTAGTCTAACTGCTTCCAATCACTCGAGCTCTTTGTCGGACACTCGTTTTCATAGTGACCCATCTCATTGCACTTAAAACATTTCACTAACTTCAAATCAAATTTGGACTTACCATCACCTTGATCTTTTTTAGTTCGATCACGAGCCTTATGTCTCATCTTACCACATTGGTAGCACTTTCCAGAATTCAGAAGACATTCCCCAGCATGCATTTTACCACATTTATCACAAAATGGAAACTTAGTTTTCTTACCATCAGACTTTTTTGAAGAATTCTTCCCTTTCTCCTGCCACCTCGGTCTCTTCTTCTGTTGGTTGTTATAGAACACTTGATCATCGAAAAACTCCATTTCCACCTTCTCAGCACATCGAACAATCTTTTCATTAATTTTGAACTCACGAGAACCTAAAGCCCTTCGATATTTTGGCTTTAATCCTGAGTAAAAATGATTGATTTTACTATCAAGGTCTCGGATAAAATTTGGAGCATACCTTGCCAATCGAGTGAACCTCTCTTCATAAGCCGCCACTGAGTCCTCATCTTTCCTCAATTCCAGGAATTGTTTTTCCATACTAAGTCGGACAGACTTAGGAAAATACTTCTCAAGAAACATACCTTTGAATTCATCCCAGTCGATAGCATCAATATCATCAGCGTCCCTGATATTTTTAACCATCGACCACCACTGATCTACTTTACCCTCCAAACGGTAAATAGAAAGACTAACCTTTTGATTGTATGAACACCCCATGACATCGAAAATATTCTCTAGTTCTTTAATCCACCCTTCAGCTAGCACATGTTCAGATGATCCTCTGAATGATAGGGGATGTTGCCTCATGAAATGTTCCGCCACTGACATGTTCCTCTTCGGTTGATCTGGATGATCTCATGCATGGATACCACCACCATTTATAGCCTGATTGAACTGTTTCATCACTGCAACAAACTGTTCAGTTCCAATTCTGACCATCTCGGGTTACTGATTTGGAAGGTTGTCTTCCTCTTAATGTCTTCCCAACATAGATTCCTTCTTTCCTCTGCGGAAAACCATTCTGAACATAGAAATATCTTAGGCGAAGCAACATGGTAATCTTTAAATTCTATATCATTTCAATCATAGAATAAATTAATTCATAATTTAACAATTTTTAACTCCTAGGCCCTGACCTTAAACCTTACTTAATATTGAATTAAATGAATAATTCACATTGAGGATGTTTTCATGGTTTCGAGTTTTAGAGAATTAGATCATAAAACATGCATTACATCCCACATTTAAACAAAGTGGTTACAATAAAATATAGTATTAATTTTTTCCCATCAACGGAAATATATTTAAAATAAAACATGGATTCTCTCTTAACACTTCCATGAAACTATCATCATATCATGTACCTTTCCCTTGACCTGTGAAAAACATTTCAAAAACTTGGGATGAGCATAAAAAGCTCAGTAAGGGATCTAAAAATATGGAAAGGAAACATGAGTACATGTATACATAAGAATCAATGAAATCATAATCTACTCATAAGACATAATCACTTTAACATACCTTATCAAATCATGAATAAATCATAGAAATCATAAGACATAAAGGTAACTTGAGTCATTCATAACTTTCTTACGTAGCGAGTAACCCTCTTGGTTACGTTTGGAATACCCATCACAGTATATTCCCTAAATCTATTCATAGAAACCTTAACATTTAACTCCTTCACATTACCCAATGCATTGTAGAGCTATATCTGGCTCACCTCCCCTTATATTATCATGGAACCACCCGTCTTCATAATAATGCCCAAGAACCATAACATAATCGTATCACATATAACATACATAAAGGAAACATAACATTTCCACATTTCAATCACAAGATATCAATACAACACATTGATATAATAAAAACATTATGAAAACAATTTTCAATACCAAAATAAAAGAAAAGTAAAACATGGTATTTATTTTTCATTAAAAGAAAAGGTATGGCTTGTAGAGGAAGCTGAAACTCAAATAATGGTCACGGTGGTGGAGAAGTCATTGTCGCCGCATACTTACGACAAAAACATTCCCTTTTGTAGTTTAGTAAAACGCTTCTTATAAAAAAGAATCATTTTGGATAAACATAAAATTAAAAGGCGTTTATACACCGTATAAAATAAGGTTTTGTATAAAACAAAATATGCCTCAATGAAAAGAGATTGAGACGAAGCCCCATACCTCGGGTCCGACTTGACTCGATCATTCCGTAACCTCCTGAATAATAAACTTGAGTTAATTTATAATTGCTTAAGAACCTTTATCAAGTTCATTATTCCTTTTATATCACTTATTACCATGTCATTAACACTATGTAATTATTTAAGTTAATAACGGTTGTTTTAACGATCATTGGTACTTGAGTCAAAAATAAACTCTTTATAATTACAAGTTGTTCATGTATCCATTATATCCAGAGTTATACTCATGATGTAGATATCATATATATCATATATATCCAGTATATACATGCATTTATAATATTACATAATGTTTAGAGGTAAGAAATGAAATGCAACGTTCATGGAGACGGTAAGTCGTACGTACGCATGAACGCTACTTTCATTTCTATTTCATATTCTATGGAATGGAATCATAATGATATAAAGTTATATTATAATTCCAATATAATATAATATATAATATCATTAATTCCATCCTTTATATGTCCCACATATGGTATTAACGAATCAAATCACTTGAGGGGGCGGTAGTCCGCACTTCCTAAAATGAAGATATCGCGTTTACCCATAATGGAAACCATAAAGGAATGACATAAATGAAGAATACAGAAGCTTAAGGAAAACATAGAGATATTATATATCATATATAAATATAGTTACATAATAATGGACACCTTTGAAGGTGTTAAAAGAATATTGAACAATCATCGTTTCGTGAGGCAGAAATTCACCATCCACGGAAACAATATGTTCTTTAACCATTAGATGTAGGTGTGTGTAAGTGTAGCTCGAATCATTCTTATAAAAACATCCTATTATATGGAAGATACTGGTGTTGTTACAAAATAAATGAATAAAAATATTTTAGGGGGTTGTAGAAGCAAACTAAAACATAAGAACACAAGAGAAGACACTACCTGTAAATCGGGTAACTCTTTTTGATTTGAGATCAAAGGCTTACTTGGGAAGACTTCTGCCCAAATTGAGGCTTCTAGGAGTTAGAGAGGGACGTGGAAGGAAAAAATGGACAGGGTTTGGCCTATCCAAATGCTTTGTAAGTGTTGTTAATGTGGTAGAGGTGGGGGCCTTTTATAAGAGGAGAGGAGGGGCACTCTTGGAAAGTTAAGAAAAGATACATTGTTATAAAATTATTTTCGGATAAAAAGAGTCTCACAATTATATATTTAGAGGATAAGGTGATAATATTTCTAAATACACTCATCCAATAGGTTTTTTACATGTGTAGGTCTTAGATGTTACATTATCATTTCATATTATTTAAATCGTTAAATAATGAGGTAATCGCTACATCATCATGGTGTAATAAATAATTTTATTTATTTAATGTCTAAAAATTATAAAACAAATATCATGATGTATTAAATAATTTTAGCTTTCTAATGAATATTTATAGTAAAAAATATGACTTGTATAACCCCATTTAAAAAAATTTAGTAAAACAACTCATGTTTGTGACATTTTCATTTTAACTTTAAATAAAAAGTTATTAAAGTCATTTTCCTACCAAAGTGGCTCCATGGGGTCCCCAAGTCGACCCATGGATTGTATTGGTCGGCCATGACACATACAATAAGGTTAGGACATGTGTCTTGGTATTTTCATTTTATTATAATATCATTTTTGTCTTAAATTGCACTAATTACCTCTATTCGCGATTGAAAAATTAAAAGTTACTATTCACCAAAAAAATTATTTTAATCCCATTGAACCACATTTTACTTCTTAATGACAACCATGTTTGTCGGATTTTTAAAATTCCAAACACAGAGCTGGTAAAATTTCATTTAAACGAAAAATCAGTTTTTTAAGTACCACTTAGTGGTTTCACTATTCATCAAAAATTGAAGCTTTTCAAAAAAATACCAAAACATCACCCTAAGCTATATTTGATATTCCGGATTCAAAAATGATGTCTATTTTACAAAATTCAAAACATATAGGTTACATTAATTAATTTAATAATTAATTCCCGCTGTCAGAGCAAATAGCGTGTTTTTATGAAACAATAAGTATCGAAAGATTGACAGTAGTTTAAGTCCAGTTTCAAAGTGAAATTAATTACAATGACCACTATTGGATTAAATGGTAAAAATATATTCTAATTTAACTTTAAAAACAATTAAAAAGATAATATTATAATATAAATAAATTATATTAAAAAGAGGTTTTGAATTAAAATATAACATTTTTCACTATTCATTAAAAAAATGAACTTTATCGGAAAAATACCAAAAATTTACCCAAAGTAAATTTCAATTTCCCAATCATTAAGAATAAGTTTATTTCGACAAATAGAGCTTATAAAATTTTCAAAATTTTGATTTAAAAATGGTTTTCCATCAAAAGGCAGTAAAACAATCTTTTAAAAATATTAGTTTATTCCATGTTTAAGATTGGATTTATTCTCATTTTAAGCCTCTAAAACACTATCTAATTCATTAATAGACATAGATAAAAATATCTATTATTCATTACTTACTTGGGATGTTACAGTTCTGGTTTGGGCGTGCAAGGTGACTAAGGCAACATAGACTAGGGCGGTTGGACTTGCGCGCCGGGATAAGACTTGGGCGCAGCACTCTGGGTGGTCAAAATACCTATAAATAGAGGTCCATACCTCCTCATTTTGGACAAAGATGAAAATTTATATAATATTCGAGCTCTAGTCGCGCATGTGGTTTTGGCGCACAAGCGCTGGTGTGGAGGCGCAAGTAAAAGGTTATTCAGAAGTTGCGTGCCTGTTGATAGTTGCACGCCAATATTGGTTTGGGCATAAAAGGGGGTGATTCGTCCAAGTTCTGAGTTGGAAAAGAGAGTTTCTCACAAGTGTTTGGGTTACACTTTCATTCCAGGATTGGAGAAGCGCGCCAAAACATAGATAAGCATGTCAGGCGTAGAGAAGCACGCCAGTCATTCTAGGGCTGCGTGAAAGTTGGAAGATTTCCCGGTACCTCTGGTGCAAAGTGAGATTCATCTGTAGGTGAAATTTGGATTTCAATAGAGAATCTATATACAGAGAAAGATGCATTCATTTGTGATAATGAAGGGACTTACAAGTCCATAAACTGTGAGTGGATCCTTTCCAGAGCAGTGAGAAAAGAAAGAGGAAGATGGTGATCCTCTCCACCGGCAGTGAACCAGAGAGAGACACATAGGGAGTGACCCTTGGGAAAGTAGTGAGCTAACCCTAAACTCTGAAAGGCAGTGAGCCTAGGAATAGAAGTAGTCTAGCCCAAACATTGTAAATTGAAATTGAACTTTATTGGATTTGGTATAGTGACACATCACCATTATATGCTCCTTGGACGTAGCCCAGTGAGGGTGAACCAAGTAAAAATATGTGTTTTAGTCTTCTTGGTTTCTTGCATTTCACTCAATGAATAACCATCAGATAAAGTAGGGAAGAATAAGATCAACAGTAAAACATAAGTAAAAACAATGTGACCCTTATAATAAAGTGGTCAAAATCTAGTGGGGTAGGTATAATTTTGAAAAGAATATGCATACCCTGATTCACCCCCCCCCCCCCCTCATGGAATATAGGCCCATTTTGTTCCTAACATTAAATGGTTATCTGATTCACTAGTTGGTTTATAATTTCTTGTCTTATAATGTTACAATGAATTATTCTATTATATTTTTTTCATTTACTTGGGGTTATTTGATATCATTATTATATATGTCATATGTTAAAATAGTTTATATTTAAATATTTCAATATCATTTATGTCATTGATATATCTATATTGAATAAAAAGCAATATTTTATGGGGGATTCATCATTAGTGAATATCATGTGTCAATTTTACTACTTTAATGGCATGATGTAAAAAATAAGTTACTTATTTATTTCAATGGATATATTTTTTCTACTATTTGAATACTTTTAAATTTATTTATATCTCCTTGTAGTTAATTACCATTTACAAGGATAGTTCAATTTATTAAAAATACACTGTCAAATAATTTCTGTAGAAGAATCTTGGATTATGGGAGATTATATGTTATTATTTTCTATTCTATAAAAAATATCATTTTTATGCATGTGGGATTAATTTTCTTCATTGAGATTTTAAATTTATATCTTATTTAATATCATTTATTTTTTCTATGATTATTCTAATATATATATTATTGACTGTTAAATTAATCTCATTATGGATATTCATGATAACTTTTTTACATTAATTTTTTTTATATTATATTGATTAATAATGGTGGAGATGTTTCGATATATATTACTCATGTCCTTGTTCATAAAATTATTTTATTCTCATCTATTTTTACACGACTTTATTAAATTGTATTCCCATTTTGATACTTTTAAAAATGGGGAGATCATGTTTGGGTTTTATAATAATCAAAAGGGGGGGATGTTGAGCTGATCATTTTTAAATTGATTTATATGATTTTATAAATACATATTCCCTCTCATGATGTTTTATATTTATTGTTAATTACATTAACCTATTTTTATTTATTATTAATAATTTTTATTATTCCCAGTCAATTTTTATTAATCATTGTTATTATTTTTTCTACTCATTTGTGATTATACATTATTATTATTCATTATTATTCTGTAACATCTATTCTGTGTTTCGTATATTTTATATTAATAAATAATCATACATAGAGGCTTTTATGTTGTAATTATAGATTGGTATGTACCATTACATATTATATTTTTATCAATGGGTGGACCATTATGAATTATGATATTACCCATGCCTATTAAAATATCATCCTTATGTATATTGTAATATGTGATGTTAAATCTTATGTATTAAATAATTACTCTTATGTATGATGATAATAATTAAATATTATTATGTATTTGAGGTGTACATTTATATATGATTCAATTTTAAGAGTTTATCATTATTGATTAAATTCCTATTAATGTTTTAAATTTATGTATATGGAAAAGGTACTCTTACCTAATGAATTGTTAATAATGTATTCAAAATTTACCTTCATTTATTTAGTGAAGATCCCCTTTTGTAATGAATGTTTGGAAATATATATAATCTTATGTATAATGAAGAGGTAAATTTTATATATTTTTTCTAAGGAGATATATATTTCATATTAGAATTATTTTTATTCTGATTCTAACATTTCTATATATTTTAATGAAAATTTCTATTCAAAATGGATAAAACATTTTGTATTAAACCATGAAATGATTTATTAAATATTTAAATTTAATTTAATTGTTAAATCTATTTTGAATCTATGTTTATGGAAAATAAAATAATAAAACTATCTATTATGTCAATGTATGAATTTAGTATTTTGATAGGTTATATACAAAAGATATTTATGGAATTAAATTATATAGTGGTTATGAGGAATTGAATATACTAGTTGTTCATAATATTATTTGAGATTTTAAATCATATTTTTTTCAATGAATTGTCACTGAGATTATTTCATGTTTTGTTTCTTGGATGAAATAATCTAATGGGTATATGAAATTAAAATTTCATCGATAAAATTTTTGATTGATATAATTCTAGGATATCCCACTTTCAATGAAATTTTTTTTGAATATTTTTACTAGAGTTCATTGAAATATTATATATATATATTTATATATTGTAATATGTTTTATGGAAGAAGAAAAAATAAAATAAGAGAGAATAAAATTTATAAATGTCACGATTATTCTCAAAAAATTATAATTAGAAATTACATTACTACTAAAAGGAAAAGAGGAAGATAAGGGAGAAGGAGAAGAAAGGATAAAAAATGAAGATTATTTATAATTACTCTGTGTTTATTGAAGAACAATGATATACGAAAGTGTCTATTAATAATTTTTACATAATTGATGACATTTTTTATGAAATTATACTCAACATATATAATTTTTTGTTGATCACAACGGTGTGATGAAATTTTTCCATTTTTCTATGTTTTTATTATTTTAATTTTATGTGTACGCTTCTTGTATTAGGGGATAGATGCATTATAAAATCATTGTGATGGAGATCCTATTAAAATATAGTTTACCATGTGTTGTGATTCAATTTATTTAATTAAAACATATCATTCCTTGAATGTTATAGGAATAAAATACAAATAATTCCCACGGTTTTTTGGGGGTTGGATATGGGATGGTTTTTTTAGACATGAAAAATTATGAAAACCTCTTTTGTAATATAAATTATTTTAATTTTTTACATAATTGATTTGAAGATAAAGAACAAATTTAAACCAACATGAAGAGAGAATAATTAATTTTGTGAATGATTTCAATAATGTCACTTCACCCCTCACCCCTTGAGTTTTTTTAATAATATAGAAACTATGGAAAAACTATTAGTATGAGGAAAAGGATTATTTACTTTATAGTGATCGTGTTATTATTATAATACTTATTGTAAATGAACTTTTACCCATCATTCTACTTGACAAAGGGCTGGAGAAACCTATGAATTCTATCTTTAAATTTTTATTTCAATGATAACCATTGAACAAGTGATCTTTGATATAGTCATATAAGTATGCATTATTTCAATTAAAAACTCAACAACACATTCTTGTAGAAGACAATTAAATTCATTGAGAAATACATATAATTATTCTGATAAAATTAAAACATCTTCAATATTATATACTCCCCAAATATTTATACAATGTTTCAACTATTAATTGGTATCCACTCCCATATTAAATACATTCTAGTGGAATTTCAAAATCATCTTTGAATTAATATTTGAACATGGGATGTTTTGGAATATTAAATGAGATATCTATATTTTGAAAATTGATTGGATCTATATATAGATAAATAAAACTCATACTAGATATATAAACAATATATACCAATTGATGAATAACTATATTTTTACTATACACCTACATATAGTACTGAATTAGAGAAGAGTAATATACATTGGATGAAATCCTTGTATCATTGACTATTTTCAACAATAAAATAATTTCCATATTTTGTGGTGGTGAATCAATACTCATAGTAATCTTATAATATATTTCATAATAAAATAAACCATAATCTAATAATACTTTTACAGTTCTTAAGTGTATAATAGATTTACATTAAACCACATCATTATCATAATCTAATTTGACATTAATGATTGGATATTCACATCCTTTACCAAATAATTATGTATTATAGTTATGTAGATTATTCTCATTGTCCCATGTATTGGGGTATTTATTATCATAATTTACAACTTTTTCACATTTGAATCATAGATGTGAAGGTGGTGCATTTGATATGACATTCCTCTCCTCTGTTTTGTTAACTGGACACTTCATATATCAATGTATCATGTTCTTGAAATCCTAATCTACTATATTCATTACATATTCTTTTCCCATAGATGATACTCCTAATGTGTTTCACACATACTTTTATCATGGAGTTGGTTGAATTTTATTTCCTCCATGTTATTTGTCATTTGGGTTTTCCATGAAAGATTTTATTATTTTAATGTGTATAAACCCATGATAAAAATGTGTGACTACAATTTAAATTTTAACATTATGTTTATATCAAAAAAATTCTTCATTGAAACAAAATATCATTATGGATAATTCATTTTAGAAAATTATATTTTAACAAATAAATAAAATATATATATTTCTTTTGGAATCGAAAAAGTATCCAGAGGAATAATTTTTCATTCTATTGATTTTTGAACATATAAAAAAATATTCATCCCATAATTCTTATTTTGATGTAATTTTCACTCCATTTTTATGTAATTATTTTAGGGAAATATCTATGGAAAAAATCTTCTTTATACTCCTCACATTCAATGTAAAAAATTTCTTCCTATTTATTTGTTTTTCTTAATCAATTTCCATTATTTTTCTTCTTTAATATCAAAATAATAAACTACCTATGTGAATGTTTTATACATGTAGTACTGAAGAATTGTAAAAAACTATTTTTTTTGAGTTAATTATTAGTTGAGAAATTATTGGATTAGAATATCCTGTAATATAGGGTGTTTATTGAATAATTATTAAATTATTTTAGATTTGTTCATACCATTATGTGTCTTTCAGTTTCACATGAATTAAGTTGTCATTAATAGATTTAGATATTATATCCATGAATGTTTTCATAGTATGTCCCATTAAAATTTGTTTATCATTGACACAATCATGGTATTTTCAATCATATTCATCTATTACCTGACACCTACATGTTCAAAAAAATTAATTAAAATAGTAATTTTTTTATATGTAATAGACAATAATTTCTTAGTAAAATCATAGAGAACAGTCATATGACTATGAAAAATCAATAATGTGATTTCATAATTTATGACACCTTTTGTTCAACATATAGTACTACTAGTTTCACATAGGATTATTTATGTTTGGTTTAATAATACTTCTTAAGATAATCCCAAAATATAAATAAAACCCGCTATTATACCAATTGATATAAACTAGGAGTGACATTCATATATCAGCAAATATTTTACTAATTAAAAAATACATTTCATAAATAACCAACAAAATCTTATAAGATAAAATTATATTGTGTTTATAGATTGCCTACATAATTTTCATATTACACCATATTACTTCAACATATCCCATAAAATCCTTCACATAAACTTCTTCCAAGACATATTTATATATGTAATCTCATGGGGAAGTGGGAAATGAAAGAATGGGGGATCCAAAAATTATAAAATAGTGGATCAAGATTCACTACTCATGTTCAATAACATAGTTTATTTAGAATCATTAAAAGTATCCCATAATAATGTCACACAGTATAAAGAATTACCTAGTGAATTAATGTGATATTCCAGACCTACAAATTACATAATGATAAACCATAAATATATGCCCAATATGTAATTAATTATAAAATAAATCATGGATGAACTGTGATAAGGGAACGAGTTAATTAATAATTCAAATGAAAGAAAAATTAAAAAAATCATTTATTGCATCAATTCATAACTAAAATTTAACCATCTAAAGGGAACATAATATTAGAGAATTCATATAGTGATACATAAATAATTACACTATAAAAGATATAACACATTAAAATATATATTAAAATTGAAATGAAATTAGAAAATTCGGTTTAATGAAACATTAATAATGTTTTCATTAAAATGGAGTTACAAATCACATTCTTAGTCTTTTTTATGTTAGGGAATGATTACATGATGAAATTTATGTTTTTCCTTGATAGAAAACATAATATTTCCATAGAAAGGCCTGAACTATGTTCTCGTTTACCATATGTCGGTGATAACTTCCAAGGCGTCAATAAGAAAACATTAGGAATATTTTTTGCATAAAACAATAAAAATAAAAAATTTAAGATGCATAAATACAATCCAAACAAGGAAAAAGTGACATATAAAAAATAAAATATACAACACATGTAGAATAACCAAAAAATGATAGACATAAAATATGATATGCATATGGACAAAAAACCACTAACATCAAAAAGTTTAAGTTAGGATATTCCACAAAAACCTCCATGAAAATATGAACATAGAGACATGAGTATATCAATAATTGTTTAGGAACCTAATAAACCTGTAATATATATATATACATGAACTAAAAATATGATTAATAATCCACCTATCTACAAAAATAATAACACGTTAAAAGAAAATTTATTTCATGCATGTTTGAAAATAAATATATAAAAAATGGTTTTCAAGATATATTTTTTAAAACAAGAATCAATCAATTTTCCATGAAAGCTCCCCATTTTCTTTAAACCAATATCCATTTATAATAAAAAATTATATTCTTTTACTAATATTAATTATAAACTATAGTTTAAAATGTTTTATGGAAAACTATGAGGAAATGAAAAATATCATTTCCCAAAATTCCAAGAAACCAGACTTTTGAAAAATTCACATATATCATCACTATGGAATATTTGGTTCTAATTAAAAATAATATATAAAATATATGAAATGGTTATTAATTAACAAAATTATTAAAAATAGAAAAAAATGACCCATTAATAAACCCCTAACCAAACACCCAGTGCTACCATTCTCAGCCTAACCAATGAGAAAAATATCACAAGATAAACTAAGCCCCACATAGAACCATTAGCTAGAGACTAATTCACAAATAGTGATCATGTGTACCTTTTAATCCATCCATGTGACCTAGGTTTTCATATGACATATTAATAAAATGGGTGGGTATTTCCTTGTATAAAAATATCATATATTCATATCATAACAGAATGATTCATTCTTTTATCATTCTCCGCTACTGACAACCCAGAAAATAACATCACCTTTATCTAAGAATAATATTATTAATCAACTAACCTCAATGAGTATATTTATTAAAAATAAAAATATCAAATAATTTCAATCAATCATAAAAGTAAACATTATTTTGGATTTCATTTTCTAAAAAAATAAAAATTCCAATCATGCCACAGACACATTATATAAGGGTAAAGAAATGAAAATACCCATTAAAAATCACAACTGAAATTAATTATTTATATAATTCAATAGATAATATATTTAAAATAATTTCATGAAAAAAATCGACACACCTGATCTTTACAAAATAACACATTTCCCATTATTTTGTAATTCAACATCATAAATAGCATTAAGAACAATTCCTAAAATCCAACTGGGAATTACCAATTCAAAAACAAAGGCTCAATCCATTAAAATAGGTTTCATATCAAAACATATGGTAAAAAACCTATTTTCACTTTTATCAAAAGTTCATGGAAACATAAATATTTAATATATCTCATGTATATAAATGAAAAATATTAGAATACATTAAAACCCCATGTTGAATTAAAAGGAAATAATGAATTCGACTTTAGTGGGGGAAGATTGAGATACCTACCTATAAATCCTATCACATTTTACAACTGCAATGTCGATTAACTATAATACAACCTAATATGCCCTATTGAATAAAAATAATCCCTATATGAACAAAAAACATAATTAAATTCAAGTTCAAATGAATCCATATTTCAATGAAAGGTCAAAGAAGATCACTTAAGATAAAAACCATCAAGGGCTATCATAATGATCAAAGGATCCAAAAATATCTTCCCCTTTCATCATTCAATAAAATTGAAATTATCTTAGATCAAAACATGAACCATAGATCTACCAACAACAACCTCAATCTACAATTTATTTCATGTAAAAGAGAGGATATCCATAGAAACAATGAATAATGGTGAAGAATATATCCATACCACTGATATGTATGATCTAAACCCTTATATCTAATTGAGATGCTCTCTGGAATGAAGGTAAAATGATAAATCATCATGGGTAGCCTTAGGTTTAAGATCCTATGATGTATGCAAACGAATGAGTTCAATGGGTTGAGTTTGTGTTTTAAAATGAAATTTTAAATTAATTAATTATCTTTACAGGGTTTGGACTCATGGCTTGACTAACTATACACCAAATATGAGAAATAAATATATCCCATGATTAATGTTTTTTAGAGATTCCACATGGTGTGGGTTAATAATGTTCCAAATCTACACCCTTCCATGGGACACAAAAATAATCTTCATTGTTTCGTGGATATGGAACATGTTTTTCATTAACCGTTCACCTATAGTGCACCACCCAAAACACCCTATAATTATTTTAACATATACCCAGTTGGAGATTAATGTAAGAAATACTCAAAAATACATAATATCATTGTGCCACACATGTACATTATGTGACATTTCTCACCACCATAAGGCTATATACCCCACAAAATTCTCAAGGACAATGGTTAATCAAGATTAATAATAATACAACAACTAAAGAAGGAAAATAAAATCCAAGATACACTAGTGAACCCAAAAATAAAAGAATATATAAAACATTTAAACCTCTTAGAAGGACACTAAAATGATTTTAAACTAGATTTTGTAAGAAAATGAGATTATAAAAAAAACACTAAATTCTTGATACATGAAACCATAATTCCAATGAAAATCAATGAATTACTTTAGGAAAGAAGGAAAAACTCTAAAATAATATTAACTAAGTTATATGTGTTTATAAAATAGTTGTGATATACTCTGTTATTAAATCAATGATGAACATATCCATCAATATCCTGAGGAACATTCAAAATCACTACATAATGTAATCTTTATAAATGAATCTAAAAAGGCCTAAAAATATTACTACCTTGTTTAAATTCCCTGATTATTATTATTTAAGAGAATAATGTTGAAAATTTTTAAAATCCTATGACAAAACCATTCCTCAATATGAACTACATAGTATAGAATTAGATCAAGGATGGGTAACCCAGGATAGATATTTTGGAACCTCAGCTTTGGAGGATGTAAGATAATATCAAAGCACAACAAACACCAACTCTTATTTTTCCCAACACCCAATCATGATTTTCAATGTACAGTCATTCAAAAGTAATGTCCCCACATGATTCCCACCTAAAATTAAAAGAGGATCAAGACTAAAAATCATTGAGGAATGTGAATTCCAAATACAACTAACATCCCTCAGATGATATATCAAGGATAATATGAGAAAAAACATCAAAAATAAAAATATATAGGTTTTCAGCATCTCTACATTTCCATATATTCCAGGATCCCAAATCAAAAGAAATCCCATATAGATACAAGTGTAGATAGACATTCAACAAGGAAAAAATAGTAATAGTGGTCTCCTAACCATAATAGGACATTCCTAAAATTCAATCATTCTCATCTAAATTTGTCAAAAGGGGGACTTCAAGATAAGTGAAATATCACATGAAATCTATATAAATTGAATTATGTTGTCACTATAATAAAATAAATAAATTGGTACTAAAAAATATCAAATAATCTTTAAAAAAATACTAGGAAACCCATAAAATAGTACTCTATATATCACGAGTTCAAAAAAAGAAACAAATTATGTCAAATAAAACATATTGGGTCATTAATCTTATCTCAAAACAGAATATATAAATAGAATATCTTCTGTAGTGGTAGGCATCACTCAACATTATTTCAAGATTTGAAAAAATAGAACTATTGAAAAGGTCCTAGATGGTTATAAGAATGACAGACCATATGCATCCTCTTTGAAGTAGGTTTCTAATGTCCCACACATTTTTATAGATAAAAAACCATGTTCCTGTTTATTGAGGAATCCTTCAAGAATAAAAAAAATGGTCTCTGGATACTACCACATTCATGGTTCGACTTCAAACTCTTCCTTTTTCTGTTTCTTAGGATTCCTCCCCTATTGTTTGGAATAATAAAAACATCTATTGCATGTGGTATCCTACTATGTATAAATCTTCTTTGAAATCCCACATGAACACAACTTTATTGGTTTCCAAACTGAGAAAACTCATATCCCAAAAAATCAGTTCAATGAACTTCTCTAATGCACAAAGCCATTAATGAATCATATGTGTTTGGATAAGGAAAATATGACCCAAACTCAATAAAATTGACTACATATTCGAACAATGTTATATCAACTTTTTGGAGACCATAAAATTGGATAGATTTCATCGCCTACACAGTATTATGATGGAATTAAAACATTATTCATTCCTTTAAATATTACTTGGAATGATCCTTCTATGGATTAATGAATAAGATAGATTTTACCCACATCCAATGTAAACCCTCTAGCATAAAGTTTTGAAATATGACATAAAGAGATTCAGGAGGCCTATGCCTTCTGAAAATATCCACAACCATCTCCAGAAATATCACTGCTTCATAAGGACATATTTCTCAATTAAATGAGAATGAGCCAAATTTAGGAACTATAAAATGAAATCCTCACACTGTGAAATGAGAGGATGAAAACTATGACCTGATACTAGATCTAATAAAACAAAGATTATATGATAATAATTATCAACTAATGAGTCCATTAAATATGAAAGGGTCACACTTTGAAACAATGTACACAAAAAAACAAAACTCTATAATACAAAACATAAATAAAAAAACAACCTCAACACACAATTGAAAGAAACATTAAATCAAACAAATACAAATTATAAACCAAAAAACCTAAATCAGTGTTCCATTAAATATTTTTAAGATAATTACTTCTCTGAACCAAGAGGGATTTATTTGAACTCATTTTAAATTTAATTTACTTAAATTAATGAAACATTTAATGATTAATTGAAATTATTAAAGAAAAATTCCCTTTAAATTTAAATAATATAAAACCTATGATTTTAAAAAATTTCATAGTTAAAATCATTTAATGTTTTCAATTAAAAATTACTAACATGACATGAAATTATTTAAAATATTTGCAACTATATCCATTCTACAAATAACTAATTTTTTTCTAAATTCTAATCAAAATTTTAGTTTAAAAATATTATAGAAATATTATGGAAAAATTCAACCACTTTTAATTTAAAGAGAATTTCAAAATAAAAATGCATTTTTATAAAATCATAACCCCAATATAAATGGAATAAAAATATTAACATGATTCTTAAAATAAATCAAATTCATAATTTATAATTCAGTTTAAAACAAAGAAAGAAAAAATCTATTAGGATTTCACAAATTATCTATTAAAATCATTAAATCATACTGATGCACACCTGTCGTAGGGTGTGGAAAAATAAAATTTATTTTCTTAATACATCATAGATGCAGAACTGGTTCATCTAACTTGAGGATATTTCTCAGTTTTCCACCTATATATTCTATCTCAATTAATCTACTAATTTTTTTCTTTTTATTTATTATAATAAT